>JAROYE020000001.1:64508621-65902709 GCA_029619315.2 Dynastes maya | reverse complement strand
CGGAGTCGATATGGAAATTCTCGGGGATTTACATTTCCCGAATCAATACTATACCACCCTCTATTTCAGCAATGTTGTACTTGGAAATGCCACTTGGCCTGGATGCAATAAATCACGGGCTAAAAGCTTTATGCGAGCAAACTGTTGAAGTATTTTATCTAGAGTCAGTGAAAATGGATAGAGCGCTTTGCCTATGCATTAACTTGTTCGTCTTCGGTTATAAAACCAATATTTGCCGTTTGGATTTCAATCATGATACTCCGACATATCAGCACCACATGTGTAGTAAAATTTACTTTTCCATACAATTCAAAATTCGTTGTTCTTTACGAGTGATTTATAGCAAGAATCCTGTTGGAATTTTAGCACAACTTGTACACATAAATCATGTCTCGTTAGAAAAATTACGAAATGCTATAACCTACTTTTTTATTGAACTATGTGATCTACTTTGCTCGTAAATTGTAATGTTTGACGATTGCGAAGCAATCAAATTCTGAACTCCGAAATAGAATTACAAACATCACGAACACGTCAATTTCAGGCAATAAAAATAAATTTACTATTTCAATTCTAGCGATACTACGGGAGTAAATAATGGAAAGTTATTGTATAGCACAACAGCATTCAATAGCCAAGGAGAGTAGACGCTACAAGGACTGCGCAATGATCTGTTTGCTCAAGGTCAAAATGCTGAAGCAACCAGAATTGGGTCTCATTATATTCTAGATTTTTTATGTATGATATTTGTCAAACATTAGTTACTTTTGAATATGCTGCAATTTCAGAACTATTGGCTGACTGTTAAGGCTTTTTAACACATCAGTTTATTTTTCATGCTAACAAGTTCTTTACTGTACTTATTGTGTCTTGTAAGCTTATAATTCTATTATTTTACTTTGTAAATTTAATATTTCATATATATTACTTGTAGATTTATAATTCCACTTGTTTTATTTCTTGTGAACTCATATGTATTGTATCTATATTCATTTAAAATATTGTATATGTGCGTATTTATCACAAAAACATATTTAAATTCATTTAATATACACAAATATAACAAAACCATTCGCATACAAAGTGAAAATCCACGTAAAATGCTATTACATCAAATAATCTTAGTAACATTGGCAAGCTTTTACATTGCAAATTCCGAGATAAGACGGATGCCAGGCAGATAACCACCGCGGTCGAGCATTAAGCAAAGAATCACCGCCAAGAAAGACATACGTATGTCTCTATTGTAGTACCGAAACTTCCTCGGAGAATGAGCGCCACGAAATACCACGATTGCCATCCGTCGCTCGTTCCCCTATGCGAAATGCAACATTTAGACTCGCAGGGTGTTCGATTTTCAACCTTTCTGCTTCTATGGGAGGCAGTAGCACGGACCATACATACAAGAAAGACACCGTAGCAAATACTTACTATAACGAGAACGTCTGGGTAGCCGTCTTCGGCTATATTCTGCTACTGTCTTCGCGACCAAACGTTCGAGGTCCGTTAAGGTTTGGTGGTGGCCCTAATATTACGTACATACACAAACGTTGCGATACTGAAGATACATTTAAGTAGTGATGGGAAAAATCGTTATTTTAAAATAACGGTTGCAAAATAACAGGTTTAGCGTTATTTCGTAGTCTACAGTTCTACACGATAACGCTTCGTGATTCCACATAGCACATGTGCAACTGCTGATCTTGCAGCACGCTAAAATTTAAATTCAGAAGTTTTTTGTAATATAAATATTTTATTGCGTTTTTTTGCAGATAAATTATAAACTGGTTAATAGATTAAAATAAATTAAGTGATAAACTGTTCACTATTGTACTATCAGATTCACTGCAATCATTGTTACATCAGCGTTTAATTTTCACCATTTTAACTGATCCTACTGTTATTTTTCTTATATTTAATCTTAGTTAATCTTCAAAATGCGAGAACATCTATGTGCTTAAATGCTATATAATAAATATAACGGTTTTATTTTTAGTTTTTATAATTCATTTTTTTATATAACATCGGTCTTTTATTTTACATTTGATAATTCCAATACATACAATTATTTAGAAAATATGTCCATAATAAACGTCCGACTCAATGTCGACTATAGCCATAATAATCGTTCGAGGGGATATTTATGTAGGTAGATACGTGATAAGTTATTTTTCTAGGGGAGTTGTAACTATTATCTGTAATAAACAGCGGCTTCGATCAGACAGTCGTAGCGCCACGCAGTTGAGTACGCCGCAACGGCGGTCGATGATATGTTTACAACAGTCCGAAAGCAACCGTGCTATATCTATTATTTTCCCAGCGAGATAACAGTTGCAACCGTTATTGAATCCATAACGGTTATAAAATAACAGATACTTAAATAACGACCCATCCCTACATTTAAGGTAGTAAAATATCCCGCATTCCTATTAGGTGCGTTTACAACTATACATATAGGTATACGATGCGAATTTAAGGCACACATACAAACTTTGCGATTTAATATACACTGAAGACACTTTTAGATAAATTTATATAGAAATACGTTCACAAACTATGTATAAACAAGTAAGGAAACTATATTATAACATATATACAATACATAGATATATGCATATTTTTATTGGGAAAATGTGAAATTAGCTATATCTACATATATACGACGAGAAAGCGAGTAGAATCCGATCGATTAGATGTGGGTCGTTAATACGCTTGTAACAACGTTGGCATGTAGATCTACTGTATGCAAGAACACACGTAATAATTTGAAGTTGGTCGCCTGGAAATGAGAGTTTCGCATATTTATTTTGTTGTTGCTGCGAATCTTAGACGAGACTCTTACATAATAAGAAATTCTAAAGACGAAAATAAAAACAGATTCTGATGAAATAAAAAAAAGGAAAAATAAATACTCTAGAAATTCTTGCTAAGATCGTCGTCACATAATGTAGTCTATCTCATAACTAACCACATCGGTAACCGTCGTGAGGCGTCGACTGCCACTAACCCTTCTGCTTGTGGTGAATCACCCATTTGCGTTTACCGTTGCCTAATAATAAGAGGGATACCTCAGATTTTGTAATATAATTTTTGCTGTTATAAGGGGAACTATTTTAATATATTTATTTTATACATACGTACTGTGTTTCATTTCGGGAGGTACTAAGTTATCGAGCAAATAAGTAGATATTTTAGACATCAAAACTAAAGCAATTGGTTGCAAGAAAGATACGCCGAAGCAGACGACTAGCGGCATTGTTCTCCAAGCCAGGAGAACCTAATACTGACATCACCCTGATATGTCCAAAACTTTATGTCTTATAAAGAGTAAAATCGAACGCACGTTTTGTAGACCTTTTGGTGTTACCTAGGCAAGCAGATCTACAAAGGGAAAAAGTGCATCTGTCTAGACGTCTATGTAACTGAAACTTTTCAAGAAGTTTCTATGGAACCCATGCAAAGCTTAGACAAGTGGTAATAGTGAATTTTGCTCGAAGTGCCCTTATCTTACTTGGACGAATATAATGTTTCACTTATAGTTATGTTGTAAAAGCAAATAACAGAAATACATTGAATTTAAGTGCCTTTTAGAATTGCGTTATTTTCAGGTAAATAAGATAGTTTTTTACGTCAATTGGTAAACATAGATTATCATATTACATGTGTAGATACGTACTGAAACGAATATTGTGATGGAGAGTGTTCTCTTCTCTGTGTTCTCTTATGATACGTATGTAACTAGCAAATCAGATTTGGTTGACAACCGGTATCTATGTATTTTGCACGATTAGAACCAATATCTAACTGAGATGTTAGAAAATGATATACAATAAAATATGAATTTACGAAAATTAGGAGTTCCTTTTATTTACCCACAAATTTTAATAAACCCATTTGCAGTTCAACCCCTTGTGTGTTGTGTATATGTATGTGTGAAATTCCCGATATCCTCTTCTGTCCGTCTTTAAATGCTTAATGTCCTTTTCGATCTTTCTTAGAATGTTCTACGTCCTCTTCAATCCTTCTTTGGATGTGGTTTGGTTGGATTTTATGTTCTCTTTATTTTCAAATGGTTTTCAACTTCTTTTAATGTCGTTATATATACTTTTAATGCTTAATTTTAAATTAATTCCTAAACACTTTTTTTCCAAAAACTTGTCTCCTGTGTCTATTTGCATAGAGAAACTAAAAATAAAAGAGTGTAAGCAAATTTATAGAAAAAAATAAGAACAGTTTTGCGTTGTAGCTCCTTTATTAGGAATTATAAGAAGCATTATGTTTATTAGAAACTACAGGTCTTTGCAGTTGTAACAGGCGTGAAATTCAATTTTAATGTATCTGGCTTCTAAATCTATGCTTTTTAACCAAGGTTGGTTACTACTTATTGACAGAACATATGTTGAAGAAAGACAACTTCCAAAGAAACGAATAAATCTATTACAAAACAACGATCATTTCTATTAATAATAAAAAATTACATAAATACTACAAAAAAGTGTGTCACGAAATAATACATTCTTAAAAACAATATAAAATGTATTATTTTATTACTGTTAATAAATGACTGCTCTCTATCTAATATATCACAAAGTAACTTTAAAAAAAGAATAAAAATAAAATAGACACAAGTTCTACTAATAAAGAGTATTTAGGTTTACATCTTTTAGTTTAAAATCCAGAATTAAACTTACCGTATTTTATTCATCTAACAGCAGACAAAAGAAATCAAAATAAAGCACATGAAAGAAATCAGAGTACCTATCAAACTGGATATTTCGCGTTTCTACAAATTCTCTGTCAACGCCAACGAAAAACATCACTTGTCATTTGCTTGTATTTTTAGTTTCACAATTGTCCGTTGCACGTCATTCGCGACTGGAACAAAATATTTCTATTCATTGAACAGTTTCGTTTATTAAGTTGTCTTTGCTCTATTTGTTTACTCGTCTTCACAGGGTTACCAATCCAATGACTTCGACATTTAATTGGTTAACAGTTGGAATTCAAATAACCCTCCTCGGTTATTCAAATTCTATAAAATATAATGTCGACATTTAATGCTAATTGGAAATTTTAATTATAGTTATGTAAAATAACGATATAAATTCACGTACTTCACCCAACAGCTCGGTTCAATACATCACTTTTTTATAAATAGCTGCTAACAAAACTGTACCTACATTGTATTTAGACTGGGGTAAGAGTAAAAGCGGAGTAAGAGTAAAATCAGTTTTCTTCGTAAAGAAATGCGAAGCTATTCCTGTATATGTATCACTAGGCAAATTAACACAGCTCAGCCCATCTCTCTTACAACATGGGGTGACCAGTGATGGGCATGTAATTTACCTTGATTTTTTTACATGTAAAGAATTCATATCTTTACATGGTCAATTTTTTACATAATGTAAAGAAATTTAAATAATGTAAAAAATTATTTAAACGGTTTAATTAAACAAAACACATCCATTTAAACAAAACAGTAATAAATAAAAAACATTATATTATATATGTATATAGTATATAAGATTACATACTAAAGCTTAAATTATATTAACAAACGAGTTTTGAAATTATTAATCATCTTCCCCATCTATCGTTTCTTCAGCATCAGTAATTCTGAGATTATAAAAAATATGTGTAAGTTTTTACTTCTTTCGAAGGTTAGTCGATTTTGGAGAGGCGTATGTACTGTTATGTTCAACGTTGTATCTACGACAACAACAACTTCTCTCAGTTGTCACTTCGGTACTGACTAAATGTCAGCCTGGCCACTCGTTGGTAACTAAATATCCCTCTTGCGGGGAAAATTGGAAATTTCTTCGATACCATCCCCCTTCAGCCAACTGTCCTTGGGGCGAGGACATTATAATTTAAATATAAGTCCAGATAATGACGAGTGTGGGGTATCATGGACAAATCTACTCGTTTATTAATTTTTCTATTCACTTATTTCGTCCAAATTAATGTAAAAATCGTCTGGAATAAACAACAGCATAAATTGCAAAGCACAACAGATAATATTTCATCAATTAATTCTTTATCTGAAAGGTTTCTGTAAATTAGCAGTGGATTTTCTCATTTAAAGCTTGTTGGTGACAGTTCGGACCACAGAATCATCAACATACAACCTCCTGGTTAAGACACTGCATTCGTTCTCGTATGCTAATATCATTTGATTGAAAGTCATCGAAAAGTTAGTTTCTAGTTGGGTTAAATTATCAAAATTGGCTGTGAATTGAAACAATCGCCGGTCTTTCACGATTTAAAATAAAAGAAAGATGGACGACGCCATACATTTTCATCAATCTTTATTCTTTAACCTTGCTTGTAAATACGTGGTTGGAAGTAAATCGATACCAAAGACGGGGTTTAGGAAAGCCAGCATTGTACTTATAAATAGACATGTAATTTCCGAAGAAAGGTATGATATCCAAGCTCTGAACAGATGGAAAACATACAAAGTAAAAACTCTGCAACAGCTACACAGATAAATAGACAGTGGAACGAAACCGGTCATAATGAAAGTTCTACTAGTATGACAGTTGCAGTAATAGACCAATGCACGACCTTTGAACTAGAGGTATTGAAGGCGGTTAAACCAAACGCGTGTGCCAAATCACCTATAAAACACGGATCTTATGGAGCTGAATTGCTAACAACAGATCCATCGGACAATCCCCGGAAAAGCCACGCTGATCTGTTCACGAAGTCTCTAACAACGACCAATCATCAGAAGAAAGAGGAGGGAAAAGTTACTTTTGACAGCCTGGTGCTTGCATCTCTTCGTCAACATTCTCCTGTACAACCAGTTAAACGAAAACGACTAATCCAAGGGACCATTGTTGGGGCGAAGACGACATGTGAAGATCCCGAGCAGGCCCGCGCTCGACAAGCAAAAGCGCAATTGCCGAAGTCAGTGCCAAACGTAGTCTAAAATCAAAAACCAAATCGAAATCAAGTGATTTTAGCTCAAGTGATTCTGAAAGTGTATCATTGATGGATTCAGATGAAAGAAGAGGACAAAGGGGATCAAAATATAAATATACTAAATCAGAAATACATTTCGTTGGTTAAGTGAAAGCAGCAACCGACAACGGATTCCAAATTCGCTTTACTGGAAAATCAAATGAATCTTTTGCACGGTTGCCTATTGACGATACTGATATTGTTCAATTATATGGTAAGGTTCTATAGTATCCCCAAGTTAACTTTTGAACGACAGAAGCTAGCGTTTTTAGAAAACATAAGTCAGTTTCAATTGCATTTCCGCTGTCACCGGAAGTGCCGTCAACTTTCTTATTCTGAATAGAATACCCTGTACATTTTTACACTTTTGGAAAGGTAATCGAAAGGCGAATCTAACGATACCATATATGTTATATTTGAACTTAAGAAATATGACGATATGCAGCAATAAAGGTTTTGGTAAACTATTTTTGTTACGCAAAGTTGCCTAGGAAAGAGCACTAAATTCTTTATTGCGACGCCAGACTGATCTAAAAAGCTCGTTGCTAAGCAAAGTCATAACGATTGCCAAATTGTCAAATCTCAATTCCTAAAGCATAAATTATTCTTGTTATTTATTGTTATTACAACCTGTATCTGTCATACTTTCGTTCTTTGTTCTCGTTATTATTTTATCTCATTTTAACTTGTTTTATTAATTTTTGTTTCTTCTTTGCTTTACCGAACTTTATTGTAATTATTTAATTATGGTAGGTTTATTTAAATTTATTAGTTTTTGATAGATAATATGTCTGTTTTTGTTATTACTTTTATGATGGCTTCGGCACGAACCATATAAAGTTGCTGGGTCAATTTTAATATTATCTGGCAACAATTATTACCTTATTTGCCATAGTTTCGCAACAAATTGTACAACAATTTAAATCATATTATCATCTTCTGTTAAAGCAGTTCGCTCTGAAAATTTTATACTATCTATCTTTACTTAGCGTAAAGTTCAAATATTTCCGGCTGTACAAGGGCATTGTTCGTTATGTTCCACTTCGTGGTGATTGTTTCTAAATTCACCAAATATTAAAATTAGGTACTTGAAGTTTATCTTATGTGATCCATGCGGAGGCCATTGTAAAATCAACAACATAAAAAACTGAAACTTAAGCACATTGCATATCAAACACTAACAACTTTAAACAAACCTACCATAATTAATTAATTACAATAAAGTTCGATAAAGCAAAGAAGAAACAATAATTAACAAATCGACCCGAACCGTTCGAACTCACTAACTTTGCGTTTTCAAACCAAGATTTCCCATATCCGAATAACTGTACTCAATGTGATATCTTCTCATTCATTCATTGCCCCTGGTGCAATAGCTTTTAGTGGTTTAAGAACTTTTTTTAAGAGTTTCATTACCAACGTAATCTGCCATCTGTATAATATTTAATTTTAACAGAAAGAACATTTTATTTTTTTGTATTCCATAAATTAAAAAAGATGGATATACTGAAAAATTACCACATTCTAATTACTGATTATTGTTTTGATAAATGATTGTTTTAGCATATTGTTTAATGTTATCAATCAATATTTTAGTTAATTATATTTCCTGATAAAATAGATAAAGTTGGTATGTTTGGTTTCTTGTTAAACATAAACAAAATAAAAAACAAATCTGAAGGGAATTGTACACTGAGAATAATATAAATTCAGTTAAATATATTTTGGAAGTAATATATACATATTATAAAAGAAAAACTAAATCTACTCTTTCATATTTTCTATGCTGCTGCTATTTTAAGCACATTTAATCCTAAGCCGTATTATACGGCAACTAAAATATCTCATCGTTATTCGAATACTGGTATACACACCCGGTTCACTCTTCTTCGGTGATGCATACAAAACGAAACCAGTTCCTGCGACTACGTAAGTGCGTTTTCAGTCTCGACCCCTAATAAAAACGAATGCATCAGTTATAGACTTGTATGGATACAAACCGTATTTGCATGTAAATCAAACTGGATACAAATCAAAAGCTCGACGTTGAACTAGGCAGTGTCTAATCTACATGCATATTCTCATATTAGTATCTATTGATGCATATGTATACCGGCCGATCGGAGGCGACCCGAACGCTGTAGTTGAACGATGCACTGCACGCAGCATGTTTTTATTTAAAAGTAAGAGAGTTATAAAAAAGTATTATTTGAATTAATGAATGATTGAATTGGAGTTTTTACTAATTTCTAAAGCACATTGTTAATTTTTGTACTTATAAAGTTAGCTAACGTCAAATAAATATTAACAATATAAAGTCTGTTCCTGTTACGGTGTTGACCATTAGAATCTCGTAAACGGTTGAAATAAAGGGTTAGTTAAAGGAGACAAAAAGCGAGTGACGTTGAGTCCTACTTTTCTGATAAAGAAAATATTTTAAAAACTGTACAATACGTACAGTCGTGGGGAAAAACTTATAATCTACAATTTTAATTTTGTCGTCTAGCTCTTTTCATGCGACAAACTCAAATATGGTACACGCAGAGAAACGTTTACTTGTATCAAAGCTGTCTATCTTAATTCAAGACAATTACTGTTTCAATTGTCCGCAATGCAATAACTGTTTTAAATCAAAAGAAGTATTTTCTTAGCGTTCCTTTCTCCCCTTAAGAGAAGTATATACTTGTAATGAAATAATTGTATTTCTTTGTTTAAGACATACAATCTTGCAGAAAATTTGAAGAAAGCGATTCTTAATATAAGTAGATGGCCATTATAACACAAAACAATATTTTCTTCAGGATAGCAAATAGTTTTCTTAATTCCTGAAAGCGTTTAGGTATTGCTCATAAATTAAAAGTTAAATTTTCTTAAAATAAAGCATTTTTTACTTAGAATCCTTGAAATGCATATTATTTATATTGCGCTTACCTTGTTTAAAACAGTACGACATATCCGTACTTAATGCAATAAATTGTTCACATTGCTTGTGATTTTAAAAAAGCTAAAATACAGATTCTTATCTGCAGAATAATATTCAAATAAAAGTGAAGTTAATGTAAAAATACACATGAAAAAAGTGCCTAGAAACAGTAACCAAGATAATGCAAATAAAAAAGCTCATGGTATTGATGGAATCACACTGTCATGGCAAACTGTCATGGCATTTCGAATTACTGAATTACCCGTGCTTCCTGCAGCTACATTTTCCTGAAAGACATTTTCACTTGCAGTTACATCTCTTGAAACCTTGACCACCTGTGATTGAAGATTTCCTGGCACACTCACGAAGAGTCACAATTACATCTGGAACTTCCTCTTGTGAAATGAAATTCCCCTTACAAATGACAAACTGGTTCCTAGAATACTTTTGAGCCAATCGTCCTTCCTTAGTGCCAATCACATACATCTTGCCATCAGCATCCATCTGAAAAATGACCCCAAGAATGTTCCTGGAGTCGCTCCTGCCCCTGTCGACATCAGGAACCCGTATTTTTACAGTATCTCCAATCTTGCCTCTTGGAAACTTCAATTCAGACATTAGCCTCATCTTTTTTGCCTTTCACTGCAATGCACTTATGGCATTTTCCCTCTTCTTTTTAATAATGTTGATTTTGTCTGAAATCATATTTTCCCCCGAAATGTCCTCTACAGCACTATCTCCATTCCCTGTTTGTCCATCTTCCTTTTCACCATTCTCTATTACTTGAAGAAGCGCTTGGTGTTATGTATAATACCCAGTTATTATGCATACTACCCTCATTTATCAAAGTAACGGTAACATGTGTAACTTACAACGTTTCAGGAATATTTTCAAAAGATACCGGTTAATGTAATATTTTGTTATTACTATTTACCATGTGTACTAATTTAACTATAGCTTTTTTTAATGTATAGTAAATAATAATAATAAAGGGACAAATAAACTTAAATATTAACTCATTAATTATTAAACTAAATAAAAATAATTATACTCTAAGATGAAAACTTGTTCATTAGCTCATTCACTTGCTTCATTTTTTCATTCCTCCCTTTAATATTTTATTAACTTAAAACTGTGATTTACTTGGAAGAAACATTTTTCTGTCTTGGATTTTCTTAATTTTCCAATCCTGAGAAAATATTTATTTAGTCCAAATAACATTTCAAGAAAATTATTTTCTTATATTATACATTTTTATGGTCTTGAAATAGGAGGTATAACACTACAAAAATAGTACGTACCGACAGGTCACATAATTGTAATAAAGCTTATTATCGTGGTAATAAAGCTTATTAAGATGGTGATAAAGCTTATTAACATGGTGATAAAGGTTATTAACTCACTTTTATTATCTATTTTTTTGAATAGATTTTGCAGATAACTCCTTGGTCTTTTTCATGTCTCGTAAAAGCTTCTCCGTGCATAGGAGTATAGAAACATGCTCTACACGTAGTACACAGTTAAACAGCTTCAATGCTGCAAATGTATCGATGCAGGAAATAACGTTTAATTGTACCATTACTGTCATTTCTCCATTAATAAGCACGTGATACCTTATTCATGATCTTGTTCTATGATCAGTGCAGAAAACCATATTAGGCGAAAAGCTAATAGCTGCCATTGCGATGCTTCATCAAGTGAAATTTATGGATGGAAAATGAAGAAACGCCGTAAAAAGATAACGAAGAATTTAACTAGAACGCTTTGCTATGTTAATAAATTCGTATTTGATTTCGTTTATTAATAAGAATGTACGTAAAAACCAGACGTTAACGAAAGAATTCGAAGGTAATTTCGATTTGGTATTTATATAAAGGTAAATATATGTCGGTTGGGTATGTAATGATTATACTCATTTCGTATAATGTTTTCTATTGATGGGTATATTTCTACTTCTTTAACATCCTGTTTAATAAACTCTCTCGTTTCCAAGATGCTTATTTTCTCAACGCTCGATGATTTAATTAACTTGCTTTCATAAATTAAACATCATTATGATAAATAATCAGAGGTTCCATACTAGAAACATCGAATAAATAAATAAATAATTTTGTGTTTTCAAATTTGCTATATTTTTAAGAGAGTGTGTATTTACTATAGGGAACATCTTTAGCCGTTACAAAAACATATATTAGAAGGAAGCACTATATTTCGTAATATTAAACATGTCCACAAATATCTTAAGCTTACCTTTATTATTATATTTCTCCAAAGCGTTCCTGTACTGATCAAACACAGATAATTCTTGTAACTTCGAACTTATAAATATTTTTTTTCGTAAATGATTGAAAATAAACGTTCTGTCTATTAACCTATTCAGTCTTTTAGGTGCCGTTGCAATTATTTACTTCGGAAAATTAGGTCCAACTCCTGCCAAATATTCTTCTTTAATTATTCTAATTCTAGCAATTTTATGATGACATTCAGAAAATCATTTCCATTCAACTAACGTATCTTCTCGTCCGAAGTCTTTTAATATGTGTTACCCTAATTTTCCAATTTTTTACATTTGTATATAATTGTTCTTATTTAAATGATTAGTACAAAAAATGAAATCCATACGGTACATTGTTGGAGTACGCACGGTTATATACAGGGTTATGATAAAGCAACGCATAAAACTCAAAATAAGGGTTTGCGCCCATAATAAAGAAAAATGCAGAAATACGTGAGATAGTAAATTGAAAAAACTTTATTTTAAAATAACCGCGGCAGTCATTTCGATTGTCATGACGACGCAGAGACCTTATATCACTATTTTTTAAATGGAACCGTATGCATTTGTTTACGTCACTAAAATCTGATTATTAAACATTACGACGACGAGGCACTTGTTGCAAAAAAAAATTAACAATTATTAGAAAAAATTAATAATCAATTATTTTTATAAACTTTGCGAGTGCTACTGATAAAACATTTGAAAAACTTTTAAAAAGCCATTACCTTATTAAAGTTAAATTAAAATTTTATAATAAGTGTTGAAATTGTTGTCCATGGACAAGTTGACAGTATCCGAGACGCGAATAAACACTTTCAATGATGCGTTGAATAACATCGGGAGGAATTAATCTTATTTGGGCTCGTATCTTTACCTTACTTTTTAAGTGGCCCTACAAGAAGAAGCCCAATGGTATAAAATCAGGGGATCTGGGTGGCCATTCAAGAGCTCCCCTGCGGCCTAACCATCTATCATGAAAAGTATCATTAAGCCAGCGACGAATTACTGCACCGAAATGTAAAGGTGCGCTGTCTTGCTGAAACCATAGATTATCTTTCGGAGTGTTATTGTTATTTTAATAATTTTAATTCGTTTTGAATAAAGTTTAAATACGACTCAGCAGTAAGAAATAAGGGCCAATAATTTTATGGCCTATAATTCCTGCCCAAGCATTAATTTTTTGAAGTCGCTGAGTGTAGACTTCCTGAGTCCAGTGTGGATTGTCTCGCGAACAATAGCGAGAATTATGTTGATTTATCGTGCCATCCAAATAAAAAGTTACTTCGTCAGAAAAAATAATATTGAACAAAAAATGAGGATCATCACATCGTCGCATGAGCCCCTTACAAAATTGTAACCGCCGATAGGAATCATCATCGTATAGTTCATGAATCAGCTTGATTTTGTACGGATGACATTTTTTCCTTTCGGAACAATTTGACCACAGTTGGTTGGTGAATGTTGTTATTTAACGCAATTTCTGTAGTGATGTGAGGATTGTCCGCGATTTCTAATAAAATGTTTACCTGCTTATTTATATTTAATGAGGAACGATCAGACTTTGGCAAATCTTTAACACTACCCGTTTTATGAAATTTTGCCTTGCTTACCGTGGAACAAGTTATTGAATATCTCTCGAGATGTTCTTTGTGTGTAAATCACAAATGATATTACTTGGCAACAAGATGGTAAACACATAATAGTAGTACTAGTGATTAAAAGAGGCCTCGCATGGTTAACGTTGCTATCTTAGGTATTTTTATTAATTTTCTCTAATAATTGTTCATTTTTTTGCAACAAGTGGCTCGTTGTCGTAATCCTTAATAAACACATAATGACGTAAACAAATGCGTACAGTTCCATTTAAAATATAGTGACATAAGGTCACAGCGTTGTCATGACAACCGAAATTATTTTAAAATAAAGCTTTTTCAATTTACTATCTCACGTATTTCTGCATGTTTCCTTGTTATGGTCACAAACCCTTATTTTGAATTTTGTGCGATACTTTATCATAACTAAGGTTCGATAAACGAGTGCAACGTCAGAGGCGTATCGGGCAAAAGTAAGTACGTGAGATAAAGTATTATTAAAAAATAATATATTCTTACTTTTTATTGACGTCTTTCAACGCTTCCACTGGCTTCGCATCAACCTAAATCCCCTCTCGGCGCTTCTGTCATAGCACGCGTTTGTCGAACCTTAATCATAACCATGCATATTAACTTTAAATTTGACACAATCTACCACTGTTATATTTGATTCTGGCCTGAGGATGTGTTCTTGAACACGAAACCAGTTTAACTTTTTAATACAGAATTTTGTAAGATCTGGACCACTTTTTCATTCCTACCTTTCATAAATAATGTATTTTAAGTGGGCGAGAGCTTATTTTATAACAATTAGTTTTTCTATTAACATATAGCACATTTAGAGTTAATCGCTAAGAAAATATATTAACAAAAGTTTCAATTTTTAGTGGTAACCGAAATTTGTATACGTATAACTTTACAACTCGACTCTTTATTATGTTAGGAATTTAACGAAATTTGTTTTGTGAAAAATAAAAAATTATTTCCTTAGTTAAACTGCAATATGTTGCAATTGGTCTGAGTTCATGAATACTTTCGCTATGCATATGAAGTAAGTCTATGTTTCGAATTGCTCCTTACCCCATTAATGCCTAAAGTATGATTTAACATATTCATATTAAAGGTAGTAATGGAAAAATGATCCAGATCTCACAAAGTTCTATTTAGAAATTAGGCAACCGGTTTCGTGTTCAAAAAACACATCATTACAAGGATATCCAATAAAAGAAAAATTACAATAATGGAAAAAAAGCCTAAAGTTAATAATTAAAATTAGGAGCAAGTGAATGAACTAATTAAATTGTTTCCCTTTTGTATTATTATTTATTACATATTTTAAAAAAACTACAGTTAAATTAGTACACGTGATAAATAGTAATAAAAAGAAAAAAATATTACATTAACCGGTATCTTTGAAAATGTTTATGAAACGTTGTACGTTAAAGGTTATATGGTATCTGTATTCCGGTTCGGCTACTATCTAGGACGGCATGACTATATCTACTGCCACTAGATCACGTCAGGAAGTATTTCAGTGCTGTTTTTGAAGATTAGTGGCATAAAGTGAGAGATGTAACAGCAATGTGGGCAGGAGCAAAAAGTAGTAGTGTTTTTCTCTTCTCACATTGTTTTTGTCGGGAGTGATTCTATCAATGCCATGAGGCCATGAGCTATTTATAATTAGCATTATCCTGGTTATTGTTCTAGACACTTTTTCCATGTGTACTTCTACATTAAGTTCACTTTTGTTTGAACATTAATCTGTAGATACCCTCTACCTTAGCCTTTCTAAAATCACAAGCAATTTGAATAATTTACTGAATTATGTGTGGATATGTCATACTGTTTTAAACAAGGTAAGCGCAATTAATAATGCACATATAAATAATATGAATTTCAAGAATTCTAACTAGATAAATTTCTTTATTTAATGAAAATGAAACTATTGATTTATGAATAGTACCTAAACGCTTTCTGGAATTAAGAAAACTATTTACTATCTTTAAAAAAATATTGTTTTGTGTTATAACGTTTCTGCATGATTTTCTTGAATCAAGTTAACAAATGTCTTAAACAAAGAAATACAATTATTTCACTACAAGTATGAGAAGTATATACTTGTAATGAAATAATTGTATTTTTAAGCGGAGAAAAAAACGCTAACAAAATATTTTTTTTTGATTTGAAATAGTTATTGTATTGTGGATAATTGAAACAGTAATTGTCTGGAATTGAGGCGGACTCTCTTGATAGAAGTAAACGTTTCTCTGCGTGTGGTTTGGGTGCCATTTTAAGATTCTTGACACTTATTGTTTGTTGAGGACTCAACTAGCAATAAGTGTACATACATCGATTCTCTAGCCCTACCCCTTTTACATATTTATTTTAATCGCGAAATGTGTCCTTTTTAAAAATTTATGTTCATTATTTGTAACCCCATTTTCTTTTGCAAATTTTACCATTTAATTGTTATCAATTTCAACTTTCACAGTAGTACTTTACATACATACAAAGAGAAGTTAGTTTTGTTGTTGTATTACTGGGCAAAGCGTCAGGTTACGGAATACATCTCGCACTTCCAGGCATCGGTTACTGTGATCATTAGCCAACCTTACTAGAATTTTGCCGAATCAGGAAGTGTTCCAACCTCAGCCATTTTTAACGTGCCAAATTATTGACACGGGGCCTACGGTTTTACTTCCTTATCCCAGAAGAAGGCATACTCCGATTTTTATCCGTAATTAAAAATAAACCGTCTCGGCCAGATTTGAATCTGGGTGGTTCGTATCGAAGGGCAAGTTTGCTAACCGTTCGACTATCGAAACGGTCAGGACTTTTGTATTTTTTGTTTTATTTAAGAATATGTTTTATTAAAATTTCTACTAAAAATAAACGCTCTTGGTTTCCACCGTATATTTAGAAGAAACTCAAAATGTTTTTATTGTTGTACTCCATCCTCCAGCAATCACAGCCATGATATCTCATTAGTTTAAGTAAAACAAAGCCTTCCTTGTTAATTTAGTTACCTTTTATTGGAAAATATACTGGTTTCATAAATTTCTTAATTAAAACTCGGTCTTCGAAGCCTTGGGGTATCAAGAGGACTGAGCTATGATGATGAATAAAACTCGGAAAATAGGGATTGCTTTTTAAAGAAATGCTTTTTTCTACTTGAACTTGAACATGTTTGGATTGGATTTTCGAAACATCCTGTGTAACGTTTTCAATATTTATTTGCGGATATAAATAGCTGTTTATTTAGAATCTCAAAGCTCACTTACATCACTATTGCCAAAGAGGAGATTGATGATTAAACCGACGTTTTTATCTGTTTTCTCAATGTTGGAATGTACGTACATCCTAGACTCATTGTGCTATATCATTTAACGTGCATTTGGGAGGGTTATGCAAAGAATCCGTAATATATAAAGTATTCTGTTTGAAATCAGAAAATTGATATCTGTTTCTACTGTGATCAAAAGTGCTATGAAATTGAAAATATTTTGGTAACTAGATGTCTATCAGTAATATGGTTCATTAAAATTTCAAAAAGATATTTTAATTAGTTTCAGGCCATCGCCGTGAATGATCCTGTATACTTCATCTATGTTCTTGCATGCTTGGATGAATTTTAGAAAACGCATGTATATTTCACACCCAGCATTTTGTCAACATTTTAAATGTTTTGTATACTTAATGTAATATAATGAGATGAAGCTTTGTGAATTATTAAGGACAAATAAAAACATTAAAAGAAGATTTTCAATGATGAAGTAGAATGGTTGAGTACCTTATTTTTTGAAACTGCAGGATTTGCTCAAATATATTTTCATTTCTCTCGATTTTCAGTGTACAAGTTCTTAAGTTGGTTACACTTTCTTCCACCATATCTCAATCATCATTTGAAATAATAGCATTTCTATTATTCAATTGTACGTTTCAGCATGTTCGTTGGTTGGAAACCAAACGCTTTCTTCGTCATCCCATTTTATTTGGTAATTACCATTCATCGTCTCGTAAAATGCTCCTAATGGATTGTTAAGAAAATTTCAATTTAGCTTCTACTTGTGTAAAATTTGCTCGATAAAATAGAAGAGAGAACTGAAAGGAGGGTGTTTTTAGGCGTCTAGACGCCGCCAACATGTCCGGGCAAGCGACCGACAACGTCCGCCGTGGATACCGACGCGACGTTCTCGTGTCATTCACGCCTGCTACATCGTTTTCGTTTTTCACCAATTAACGCACCGGTCATTCATTGCAGAGTATAAACAAACATAGATACACATGACATGTATTATAGCGAACGCCTGACTGTAATGCATTTATTCGTTACGAGAGCATAAGCATGCATAAACTTTAGTGCTCTCCGCATAATACGTACATATTGTTCATTATTAGACGTAGAATATCGTAAATATCTTCGTGGAATAGTCGTCAAAAGCGAAAGTATCGTGACTAGTTTTTTAATAAAATTTTCACTGAAGACTGAGGATGGGAATAGTGCGAAAGAGAATTTTTATGTGATTTACTTACAATTAGTAATGCAAGAAAGCATGGTTTGTAATATTTTATTTAATTCTTGTGCATTTAGGCACCGTACAAAATAAATCTTGCCTCTACGCTCCTACAAAGCTTTCTTCACATAGTGAATTGGTTTTTCATAGATTCCACCATTAACTGCAGCATTCAGCCAATAAAACTTGTATCTAACTTTTCCTTCTTCAGGACTTCAGAAGAAGCTGACAGTATGTTCAGCAAAACGTCGAGTATGTGCAAAACCCAAAAGAAAATGCTTCAACAGAAAGCAACCGCGAAAGCCTACACCTAAAAACGAAAACAATAAGAACATTCTCGACAGTTACCAAATAGGTTGCACAGAAAGATAATAATTATTATGCAATTGTTTTAGAGATAGTGATGAAATTAAAATAGTATTAACAGAAATTTTCTCTTAGGTAGGCGCCATAAATTCTCGGCCTGACAGGTCTATACAGGCTCTAGCGTATACAAACTCCGTTACGTCATAGTTGCACATGTGTGAGGCCTATACCATATATATTACGACTCGAAGAGTAGTAGTTTTTAGCAGCCAGCCAGACAACGTGACGAAAATTGAGTACCGCGCGGTCATTAAATTTTTAATAGGGCATACGCCTAATCAGATTAAACAACGTTTAGACGGCGTTTATGGTGATTTATCTCCTTCATATTCTACTATAAAAAGTGGCTAAAATGTTTCCGTTTCGGGTTCAATTATTGAAGAAATTGTATTACCAGATCGCCGTTTGAAAGTGAAGGAATTAGCAGTAATGTCTAACATTTCTGAAACAAGTATTCGCCGAATTCTCCATAACCATTTGGGTATGAACAAGATTAGTGCAAGATGGGTACCGCATCTTCTTTCTGCTCTCTAACGTGAACGTCGGGTCGAATGTGTGCCCTCGTTTTTAAACATGTGTGGAGACGATCCGAGACCGATTTTGGAGTTCATTGTCACAGGAGATGAAACAATGGTTCTGTGTTATGATCCTCTATCTAAAAAGGAAATGATGGAATGGTTGCGATCCGATGAATCTTGTCCCAGAAAGCTGTAATACAACATTTTGAGGGAAAAACTTTAGATTATAAGGTATAGAATTATTAATTGATCGTTGTAATAAATGTATTGAGGTTAGAGCACTGCACGGGCTAGGAAAAGCCCGGCCCGCTCGGGCCGGCGGGCGGGCTCGGGCGGGCCTCTTCCCTTTTCATTGCGGGCCGGGCCTAAAATTATACGGGCCTGACGGGCCGAGAATGATGTTAAATACATCGAATGGACATAGCGTATGCAGTAAATGCTGTTTAGTTTTCATTTGTATTAACTATTTTAATGTATGCAATGTTATGTTACGCTTTCTTTTGGTTTCATACAATATAGTATACAAGAACAAACAAAATAAATGTTTCATTAAAAAATGTTTAGAAATAGACGGTGCAGATATAATTACTTAAACAGACTAAAATAATTTAGACGGGCCAAACGGGGCTAAATTTCCTAACGGGCCGGGCCGGACGGGCATTGTGCTGAGGTAATGAATGCAACGGGCGGGCCTACTCCATGTTGTAACGGGCCACAGGCGGGCCGGACCGTGAAAAATAGGCCCGTGCAGTGCTCTAATTGAAGTTAGGAGAGCTTATATTGAAAAATAAAAATTGCTATATTTTACGAAGTTTATTTTTTCTATACCAGGCCGAGGCACCTACCTTGTACGTGTGCTTTTCTCTAATTTTCAATCCACATTCCTAAATAATGGCAATTTTCTATTGAAAATTGGATTTTTAATGGAGATCACTGAAACTAGAAAACTAGGGTGGTGTCTGTCTGTTTATGACGTTTATTACTATGATGTATTTTGGACGCCATTAAAAATAGAAACAACAGTTATGTAACAATTTGGCTAGTGTGCGTATCAGATAATACGTGTGAAGATTGCTTTTGGTAGAATAACTTCTTTTTAACTTTTCTTGGGCGCTACTAAACAGTAAAGTTGCAGATAATTGAATGCACCAATACGACGAATATAAAATTATTCGTCCAAATCAATTTTTAATTGGGTATAGATTTCTTAATATGTAATTTAACAAAATTCAATATTACGTAGCCCAATTTGTGATGTTTGTATATGTTTTCCTATTTAAATTATATGAATTGATGTAATATTATAAGTAAATTAAATCAAACACTGAGGGAAATGTAGTGGTAAGGCATACAATATATTTGTAATTAACGTGTTGTGATATTCATGGTATATTCACCCCATTTGTGGTTCTCGCAACAAACATATACACAGATCTTACTACAATAAACGTAACATAAACTATTTTTTATAGTTTTTGTAGATTATACGAACACGCAATATGGCAATGATTAACATATTGTAGTGAAAAAAACAAAATATTTGTAGTTACTTACTGTGGTTACATATACTATAACATTGTTGTTGAACAAACATTAGTGTTACACACAGAAAAACGTTTACTTGTATCTAGGCTGTCCGCCTCAATTCATAAAAATAGGAATTATTTTTATGTAGTTTAATAATTAATAAGATAATATTTAAGTTTATTTATCCTTTTATTATTATTATTATTTATTATATATTTAAAAAAAACTATAGTTAAATTAGTACACGTGGTAAATAGTAATAAAAAGGAAAAAAAATATTACATTAACCGGTATCTTTTGAAAATGTTTATGAAACGTTGTAAGATTACATCATTGTATGGGTAGGTGGCATCTCTATTCCGGTTTCTATTATCTAGGACGGCGTGACTATAACTACTGGAACTAGGCGGTGCTAGGAAATATTTCACTTGCTGTTTTTGAAGATTAGTGTTATTAATTGAGAGATGTAAGAGCAATGTCACCAGGAGCAAGAAGTATTAATGCTTTTTTTCTCATATTGTTTTTGCCGGTGGTAATTCCATCAATATCAGGAGTTATTTATTAGCACTAGCTGGCCCGCCGAATTTTGAAAATTCGGGAGACAGTTGAATCAACCCCAGCTATGGTACGCCCACTCAAGCTATAGTACCCCCACCCCAGCAAAATTCTTTTAAAAATGCAGAGAAACTTAAATAACGTCTACTTTAATTATTTTTATTAACATTATTTTGGTTATTCTTTCTACGTACCTTTTTCATATGTACTTCTACATTAAGTTTATTTTTGTTTGAACATTATTCTGTTACAAGTATGAGAGCAATTTGCTGCATTATGTATGCATAAGTTGTACTGTTTTAAACAAGGTGACTGCAATTAATAATATGGATATAAATAACATGCATTTCAAGAATTCTAAGTAAACAATAGTTGTAATGGCCATTTACTTATACTAAGAATCCTTTTCTTCGAATTTTTTACTTTAACGATAATTTTATTGTCATTTATCTACAGTTTTGTAGTATCTTTTTTACTATAATTTTGGAGTATTTTTTACTATAAACATGGAGTATAGGCAGTCACTTTAAAAAACTGCAATAATAGGGTATTTTCTATTTACTTCGATAGCTGTCACTATAGTACCGTCGATTCTGGTAGGATACACTACAATTTACTATACGTTTCTCTCGGCGAAGCTTTAATGTTTTCACACCTATTGGATGCTCTTTTGGATTTCATCAATTGTGCCACCGAAATCAAAAACTCGCTCCAAGTCATCTTTTTTCTCAAAACTACTTGTTGGGTCCACATGAATGTAATGCAGATTGTGCCTCATGTATATAGGTTAAAGATTGATTTATAGAATACGAAAATATGCCTAGTCACATGATTGGTTCTGCATTTCATGCATTCGTAAATGAAAAGATTGGATACTCTTGTTGAAATATTTGTTAGAGGAAATTTAGGTTTAATTTCAAAGAAAACGTTGATCATTGACAGTAAAAAAATTATCTAGTATTAGTAGTTATAGTTATAGTTTTCATGATTCAATTACGGGGAGCTTACTCTGAACGCTAACAGCACCCGGCTTTGTTTTTAAATATATAATGGTTAAAGAACTTGAAGAAACCTTTTAAGCTGCTGGTCAAATCCGGTGTTAGGTCCTTAAAATTTTAGTAGAAGCTTTGAAACTGAGAACTCTTTCTTTAAACACCATTAATTTTAATAAAATCAAGTCTTATCGATCCCCGCTTACACGTGTGCCACAGTAACTAGAGCAGTTATTTCTGGCGGTTTTTTGCTTTTAAAATAAACTGATTTACGTAGGATTTATGCGGGTATGATCATTGTACATGCTTTTAATTTCATTTATATTTACGCATGAACTCTTCAATACATTTGCCGCTCTAAAATTAAATCGGGCACTTTGTGCAATTCATTTGTCTTTTTTCTGTGAACGCTACATAATACATACTTCTCCGAAGTTTTAATGTCATTTAGCACTTTAGTTTCATTATTGTCGCGCAGACTGCAGTGCTTTTCAGTTTAAAAACTAGAATTTCTCGTTTCTTGAAACTGCGTGTAAAACGTGAAATGTCAACGTACCTACTATGTTGCGTCTTCTCTTCTGCTTTACCGACTAACCTGTTACATCCCTTATAATTAGAGTAACCTAAACTTGCGGACTCGCATAGGCGTCGGTATTACGGGTTAATATAAGAATACGAAAAATTCATAAATAAACTAAACCGGTAGAGAAGCAGGCATGTAGTGTCGACCTTGAATATAAATCATGTTAAACCGCGCTGAGAGAGATTTCGTTTTAGTACCGGTTGAGCTGTTGCAGAGATTAGTCGAACGGTCAAGGTTATGTACTTACGTGTCGCTTTTGAAAATATAGCTGGTGTTTTTTGTGTGTTTGTAGTATTATACCAAGTACATAATTAGTGTATCGTTTCATATAGAACTAATATTTACATACCTAAGAAAACAATGCCTCGTAATAGATTTGCTACTAATGTACATAAGTATGTGTCACTTTTTTCCCATTTAAAATATGACGGTAGTGCAGTTTTTTGCTTAATATGCAATGTTCGTTTGGCTGCATTGGACAGAACTGATTGCCAGAGGCATGTCAATGGTATTAAGCATATGAGAAATGCAAGAACTGAAATACCTTATACACTATTCCTCATACATTTATTAATTATGTTTACCTCTTGTAATCTTCCGTTGTCGTTGGTGAGAAAACCAGTTTTTAAAACGTTTTGGCGACAATACGTTCCAAAGTACCCATTACCCTCACAAACACAATTACAGAATCATTTGCCGCGAATGAAAGAGATGCTAGAAAATGTGTGTAAACGTGATTTGTGTTCCAAAAAAATATGGATTACCGTGGATGAGACGACCGATATAAAGAAAAACAGTATTGTGAATGTAATAGCTCGCGTTTTATCTAGCGAGAACACAGCATCTCGATATTTGTTAGCTTGCAAACGTGTTCAACAATGTACCGCGGAAAATATTCAAAAAGTGATAATGAACGCTTTGAAAAATTTTAAAATTGCCCAAGATCAAGTTGTGATGATTGTGACAGATAGTGCAGCAACGATGTTAAGTGTTGGGCGATCCTTAAAACATATATTTCCTAACTTAATACATATAACCTGCGTGCTGCATGCTTTGCATTTAGTTGGTGAAGTTGTTCGACAACATTACGGAAACGTTGATCGGATGATTGGAAGTACTAAAGCAGTGTTTCGTAAATCTCCTAAACGTTTAAAAGAATTTTGTAAATTTTGTCCAGGTATTCCAGAACCTCCTGAACCAATTTTAACGCGATGGGGTACTTGGCTAACAGCAGCTTCTTACTATTTGATCCATTTTCAACAAATTCAATCAGTTATAATGCGATTTAATCGGAATGAATCCAAAGCAATTAGAGAAAGTCAAAGAGAATTTCAAATTCCTCAACTTTTAGAAGATTTAACAACAATATGTACCAATTATACAGTATTACTAGATGCCATCAGAAAACTACAATGTACTGAATTGTCATTGCAGGAATCATTAGACATAGTGGAGAGTGTAAAAAATAAATTACACGCATTAAATGATACGCCAGGATTATGCGCTAGTTAAAAGTTGGCAGATGTTTTAAGGAAAAATCCCGATTTTAATAATTTAGAGGCCGTTTATAATAAGTGTAAGAATAGTGAACTTTTAAGTGATTTTGAAAAACAGTTTCTACATGCAAATGTAACTTCCTTAGATGTGGAGAGATCGTTTTCTATGTATAAGAATATTTTTCTTGTCGACGCACAAGGTTTAAAGAAGTAACTGTGGAAACATATGCAATGATGCAAGTTTACAGTAGTTCACATCCTGATGCCTCTAATTTGTTGAATAATTAGCAAATAAGTTTATTTATGAATTTTTCGTATTCTTATATTAACCCAAAATACCGACGCCTATGCGAGTCCGCAAGTTTTAGTTACTCTACTTATAATAGATGAGTGATATGATGTTGCAGAGTAAGAGATTTATTTCTGTGTAGTTTCTGTTAGCGAATGATGCTTTTGCAGTAGTTGTTATACTTTAGATCTTAAGATCGAGAGTGGTTCTGTTTATTCGTGTATGTAGCAAGATATTCTTATGTATATCTTATACAATGTGTCTCAACAAGATCTGTAAGTATCGATATCTAAAAAAGCATGTATGCGTTGCTAGCAAACTGACTCTCCATTTACACTGTACACTTTAATTTTTTCTGCGAAAATGTACAGGGTGTTTAATTTAATATAGTAGCTATCAATTTTCGGTGTAATCCGAAGTAATAGTCACGTAGAATACTGCGTTCACGATTAAAGGAATAAATTCGATAAAATTCTAACAACCTTTTTTTGACAATAATGCTCGAACACGTCGATTTATATTTTTGATTTGGGTTTTTTTTGTTTGTATCACAATTTAATGTCACTTCGAGCTGGAGTAATACTTTGTTACTTAAAACACAACACCCTGTATATTTTTACAGATTTAAATGAGCTTTTCAGTAAACCTCCCATATATAGGTTTATTGTAATTAGTAACCTGGGCAAATATGCGGTAACAGCCAGAGGCGTGGCGAGCGCATAAAAGTTTACACATAAAATAGGAGGTAAGAAATAAATTATAAAACGTGCTGAAACACTTACCGTTTTAAAAGTCTTCCGTGAAATCACAAACTGGGTAACATCTGTTAAATATTTGAATCATTAGATATGTTTCCACGGCTGTTTCAGTCAAGTGAGTACGACGTGCGGAATAAATGTTTTTTAATGCGGAAAACGACCGTTCGACATCTAGCGATGTTATATTTGCATATTTAAAATAATCTTTGAAACAACTTAATGCATCTTTACACGCACCTTCACAAATTTGTCTTAATATAAGAAAATCGTAGTCCTTCTCTAAAACACTTTCAAATTTTCGTATTACACACCAATTTGTTTCGCCTTCTACAGCGCATAACTGTGCCTGAACATTATTCACAATTTGAACAGAATCCACTAGCGACATCGAAACATTTTGTAATTTTTCTATTCCCTCCGCTAGTCCAAAGTAATTGTTGTGAATAGCTTGTAAATCTCTTTTAGCCTGACTATCTTGAAATATTTCCTGGCTTTTCTTGATTGCTGCAGCTTCTGTCGGATTGAATTTTAAAACTACCTTCTCTACTTGATCAAAATATTTGTTGTAGTAAAACGCAGCTTGCAACCATGTTCCCCAATGTGTTGCAATCGGCTGTGGTGGTTCAGGTAATTCAGGACACGGTTTGTGAAATAGTCGGGTACGTTTCGGGGACTTTAGAAACATTGCCTTTGTATTAGCAATTAATACAATACTAGTGAAAAACATGTAGGAATCGTTTGTGCCGCAAGATTTAGAGTATAGATTTTACACGTTATATGTAAGAAGTTACCACTGTGTTCTTTAAGAGATCGGCCCAAAGAACGCATGTTTGCGGCACCATCACTCATCAACATTAAAAGTTGCGTAGTTGAAACTTCAAATTTGTTCAATGAGTTCAACACCACCTTTAAAATCTTATCGGCAGTACAATTTATAACTCTTTTGGAAGCAAGTAAGAAGGAGGATAACGGTCGATGTGGTTTCATTGTACGTACATTTTTAGTCCGATTTTCTTAACCGGTATATTACACGCACTTTCTCCGTTTTTTTTTTAATTTATGTGTTGCACTATTTACATGATTCCTACACAATTGTGTTTTCCAACATAATAAACTTTTGTCACAAACTAAACACAGCACTTCTTTACCATTATATTTTAAGTTTGGGAATTGCTATAAAAATTATTTTGCACTGTTAGCAAACAGGCATTTTTCGGATCAATGCATTTGGTCCGAATTACGCGTAGGCGTATTTGTAAATAAGACAATAAACAACCTTATACAACAACAACTACTGATGTACTAGATACTTACAGTGCCACAGTACCTCTGGCTCGTACACGCCTATGATAGGAAACCCAGAATGTCTTTAGTTATTATTTGTTTTCATCAGTTATATTCAATTTATGTACCTACTTGTTATAATAGCTTAAAAACTAGTAATCTTCTATTCAAATCTGTAAAAATATACGGGGTGTTCTATTTAAAATAATATAATATTTTTACTCCCTACAAGTTGCTAGAATTTTATTGAATTTATTCCTTTCATCGTGAACGCATCATATATTGTAGCTGGATTGACTTGTTTGTATATACAGGTTGTTCAAAGTTATCGGGCCACTATCAAAGATGTAGTCATTTTTCCGCTGATCGCACTGGTGTCGAGGAAAAAATAATGCATATCGCATTTCAACGCTAACTTGAATTATTTAAGGAGTTACCTCCAGTCACGACTTCCGATCGAAGGTCTTTTATTTCTTTTTTTCTCCGAAAGTGTACGGTAGATTAAAACAACAATTAGTACGTTCGAATTCTATTTTTTCATGAATTTTTGTTTATAAAAATAATCAAAACTGGCGGAGTTATGGCCTAGCTCCTGGAGCACCTCTCAGTGGAAGGGGTGTGCGGTGGACAGCCTAATTCGGGAACCGCTTATATGAAACAAACGAAACCAATTGATATTAATAATACATTGAAAAAACTTGCACTTGAACGAAGGAAATTAATTTACGGTGCTTGTAAACAAAATGGCGACCGTCTGAACAAAAAAGTAATTTTTTGGCCTAAAATTTGGCTTTTCTAACATGCATAAAAAATATTAATTTTGATCAGAAATGAAATTCCTTCGTTCAAGGGCAAGACAATTCTGTCGATTATAATTCCACAAAGTTTCATTGAAATCAGTTGAGAAGTTTGTCCGTAATCGTGTCCACCGACTTTAAAAATGTCATTTCGAGAAAAACGGTTTTGAAGTTTTAGAATGAAATAAAATGTGTAAAAATAGACTTACATAGAGTCATCTGCTCTGGGTCCATATAGCAATCCTTCTGGATCCATAGCAGCCTTTGTATAACACGTATTTCCCCTTTTAAACAGGCTTGCATGAGTAACAAGAGACAGGTACTATACGGAGAAGTTGGCGCGCCGCGCAACGGGGTGCAGCGTTCGCTTCGGCGGTCGGAAAAAATAAGTTCTTACTCTCATATCGATCTATAACTTTGCAATTGAATAGTCTAAGGACTATACTTTTGCATGGTGGCATTATCTCAAATTCGATTTTTCCAAAATTTATTACTGGAGGCCCCTTAATTTTTTAAAAATTGAACACCTGTATATTTTTCAGTTATTCGATAGGAAATGACATTTTGGCGGTCCTTTTTTTGACCCTTTGCAAATCTTGTTCGGCTTTGTGATAAATTATAGAATTTGTTTGTGGGAATAGTTGCTTTTTGCCTCCGGTCTTTTTCTTTTTTTAACTTTTGTGTTGATTATGCGTTTTGTAGCGGTTATTATTGTTATTAAGTGTGACATGATTGAGATATATTTTTCATTCACTAGGAACTGCGAAAGAGCCCTGCAGTGTTACAACGAAACATTTATGGATAGAGTGCTGCTTAGTAAAACATGAAAATGTCACGAGAAGGAGAGTTCTAAAACTTCTAAAAAAAATAGGACACTTCTAAAACTGAGCGCTTTTATAAAAGCGTAGTCATAAATGAGGAAGGGGAGATAAAGGTTCTAGCCTAATTTGGAGCTAATCCCACCAGTTCAATTCGTGAACTAGTGCAGGGACTCAATAATAGTATAGGGGCTATTCATACAATTCCGAAACGAACTTTTCAAACTCCGGTATGTGTAATTTGAGAACCATGCATTATTGGAGCATCGTAAACCCCCTTATTCCACAACCGCGTAGTCTACAGTATAGATTTAGTTTGAATATTTGGTGTGCCACCTACAAAAACCGAATTGTCGGTCCATATTTTTATGAAGGTATTCTTACAGGAGAACGGTATGTTCCAAACTTACGTTGTGTGCTAGAAGAATTTCCCGGTTTACCGAATAAATCAGATTTATTCGGTAACCCGGTTGAGAATGGAGGCCCAGCGAGCCTTTGAAACAACTGTTCCGAATTAATTAATATTCTGTGTGATGAGGAGTGTGCCGATACTCTGCGTTGTTTAACATCTGTGGTAATTTAGCCAACATCGTAGCTACAATAACAACAAAGTTAGTAATAGTGGCCCGATAGCCTTGAACAACCTGTATAATTATATGTATTT
Organism: Dynastes maya; assembly: GCA_029619315.2. Classification (NCBI taxonomy): domain Eukaryota; kingdom Metazoa; phylum Arthropoda; class Insecta; order Coleoptera; family Scarabaeidae; genus Dynastes; species Dynastes maya. The sequence continues at coordinate 65,873,789 of JAROYE020000001.1, read as the reverse complement.
AGAGTTATGATTTGTGACTAATTTGGCAAGAAAAATAGATTTCTTTTAGTTTATTAATAGCGCTAAAAGTTTTACGTACGCTGAAACAAGCACGCAGGGGTACCAGGGCCATATGTGGTTATGGTGTATCGCCCCGGGCCAGAGAAATTCAACTAGGGAGTAGCTACAACTAATCCAGAATTCAGATTTAGATTAAACTTTATGAGTTTACAGGCTGATTTAATATGATACTACCTTGCGGCAGTACCTTTGATCTTTCAAATAAATAATTTTGGTTTCTAAACATCGCTGCAGAGTGTTACGAAATACAAAGTAACCCAGTTTCCGCATTTGCTCTACGCGAATACAATTGTGACAAATTGAAATAAGTCGATTAAAAAATTGTAAAAGAGTTGGAGATGTTAAGATTGTTAAATATTATTATTTTAATTGTTATTGTAATTAATAACTTAAAAATCAGTCCAAATAGATTTTCTTTTCTTGGAAAATTGATCTTTATTTAGTAAAAATACTGATTTACATATTTTACCAAATGTTGTCATTAATTTACAATTGTAACTAAAAAATTATCTAAAATTAGTATTAAAATACCGAAAACAAGAGAGTTGCCTTTAGAAATCCGCACAATGATTGTTGCTTTACATAATCTTGGCCGAAGTAACAGAGATATAGCAAGAAAATTGAAATTAAGTCGCCAAACTGTTGACTATAACGTTAAAAAGTATCAAGAGGCTGGCACATTATTAAATAGAAAACGAACAGGACGATGGAAAGTGACAACACAAGCGGAAGATCGTCGAATAATTATGACGAATAAACGGAATAAACGAAAAACTGCACCTGAAATAATGGCTGAAATAAATATTGAGCGTGAGAAATGAGTTAGTTCAACCATCGTGAAAAGGAGGTTAAGAGAGGGTGGTTTTGGCCGAATAGCGTTGCGTAAACCACTCTTACGCAGGCAAAATAAAATAAAACGGCTGCAGTGGGCTAGAGAGCACCAACATTGGACAGTTGATAAGTGAAAAAGTGTTTTGTAGACCGATAAGTCCGAATTTGAACTCTGGTTCCAAGAGAAGAACGTTTGTTCAAAGGTCGAAAGGAGAACGAGCAACAAAATCATGTGTAGTAGCTACAGTCATGCATGGGGGCGGACTGGTAATGGTTTGGGGTTGTTTTGGCGCCACATCCCTGGGAAACTTGGTTAAAATAGATGTAATTTTAAGAAAGAGCTCTACCGGGAAATTTTGGAAACAAAAGCTATACCATCTGGAATGAGAACAATCGGTGTCTATTTTATATAACACGATAATGATCCGAAACACAATATTTAAAGTCAGTGGAAGGGGAATGCAAGATCAAAATAAAGAAATGGCCTCCTTAAACCCAGATACTAATCCCATAGAGCTTTTGTGGGAGGAACTCGATAGGCAGGTGAAAATAAATCCTTCAACTTCCAAAGAATGATGATACATGATATTTCTGTAACTCTTTTTCAACCCCTAGCATTCCCAATAACTTCCAGTGTATGCAAAACGCCTAAGCCTATTTATTAGTACACTTTATATTCTTGAAAAATCAAATCCCTAACATAAACGTGTTACTTTATAGTGATATTCCCTTTAATTTTAGTATTATCTTAACCAGCCATTAGCAGAATATTCCAAATTTAAAGAAACTTAAACAGAATATCTAATAACAAGTTTTAAACGTGCCACTTATTTTCTATTAAAATTAAGGTATAAAAGTATATAATTTAATTTTTTTTGTACAAATGAAATGAAACTACCAATATTTTACCGTCTAAAATGTACTTTTCTAAATGTAACTTATTTCTAAGAATACAAATAAAGATTTTTTGTCGAAGTATCCCTACAGTATGTTATCATTTTCAAATACAACTAAAAAGATTGAAGAAAGCATTAATTATAAATCCATGATTCAGGGTATCAGCAACGGAGTAGTACTGTAAAAACACTGAGTCACTCTTCCTACTGTCGGTTTATTCTTGTGTCTGATATTATACGACGGCATGTCCATGATGTTTTTCCTGTACGAAACGAAAAGTATTAAGGTTAGTAAAAAGTGACTTCTTTGATGATTTGTATTTGTCGAATCATCGGTTATACGCACCTGAAAGCCAAACACATTTTTTTAAATAATCTATGTTTGTATCTAAATATATAGGTATGGATCGTGTCTTGCTTTACTTTTTATATGTTAAGGATTAGCATGAAATACGACGGGACATTTCAATGTAATTTGTTTATCCGCGAAGGAAAATATGTTGATTGAAATATGGTGTTCTAATTAACATTTGCGTGTTTTTTAACGTGTTTCCCATACCGCTGAAATATTGTAGTTTCTTGTTGGTTTATTAAATCCTATTATCAGCTATATTTATGATTTACACGCACTCGAATTATGGAATAGATATATTGTTATTATTTAGATTGCTCCGTATTTTTAATAGTTTTGAAATTTTTTTTTTAGTTATCTACGTTTTTTTTAGTTATCTACGTTTTACAGTAGCAGTGAATTCCGTTTTATTGAAGATTAGTTTTAGCTCTGTAGTTTTTTCGGTTGAAGAGCCTCTTTGAATTAAATCAATTTTATTGCCTATACCAACTTCGAAAGAAAAATTGTTATTAAGCTGTAATCTCTCACCATTTTCTTCTTTAGTTCCGAGTATTTCGCATGTTTTAGTTTTAGGGTGTACAGGCGGTAAAAGTAGATACTAGGTACTTGTAAGTATCTTTTAAAGTACGGATACAGCAAGGTTTGTTAGAATTAAAATCTTTGTCTTTCCTTATTCGGTCGTACGGTTGACAATGGGAATTTAAACGATTTCCAGTACAATTGTTCCGAACTAAACGAATAATTCGTGTTATGCGGAGTGCGCCGTTACTTTAGTATTTGCCATACTGTTCCACAGTCCTTGCTATCATTACTCATTATTTATTATAGTAATGAAGTGCTTATAATGAGTAATAATTCCAATGCTTGATGTTAAACAATCTTTGATTTCGATTGTTTACATTTATGAAAATGTAGTATTATAGAAGTAATGTTTCACGTAGATATACTACAGGGTGGGGTAAAACTCTATTTATGATTTCAGGGAAACCAAAACAAACGAAAGTAAGATAAAATAAAAAAATTATTGATATCCACTTATTCTACGAACCTTAAAGTTTAACATTAAGAAGTTTTGAATAAAACATCGATCACCATTGTCAATGCAATTCTGAAGTCTAAGTCGGTAGTTTTCCGTCACCCGTTGTAAGACGTCGATCCGTATGAGGTGGCCGCCTTCAATGCCATCAAAGTGCAGGTCTGCGTTTGTAGACTTCAGCCTTGAGATAACCCCAGAGGAAGAAGTCACAAGGGGTTAGATCTAGTGATCGAATCGGCCATTGAACGTCACCCGTCATTGAAATGAGCTTCCCAGGAAACATCTGCCTCAAAACCTCCATCGATCGCCGGGCTGTGTGAGTTGTAGCTCTGTCTTGTTGGAACGAAACATTGGCAAGGTAAAGATCATTCAGGTTTGTTCCCAAAAAGTTCTGTAACATGTCAATGTACCGACCAGATGTGACTGTGACCGACATTTCTCCCTCTTCAAAAAAATAGGGACGAATGATTCCATGACTGCTTATGGCACACTGTGGTTATCTTAGGACTGTGTAGTGGCCTTTTGTGTAACTCCCTTGGGTTTGCGTCACTCCAATACCGAAAGTTTTGGCGATTTACAGTGCCGCAGAGGTGGAAATGAGCCTCGTCGCTGAACAATGCCGACAAATGTTTACACGATTTTCGAGGTCCCTCGGTAACAGTTCCTGTACGATCACCATCTTGTATGGGTGAAAAAGAAGCTGTTCGTGCAAAATACGGCGTACTGAGCGACTTGACATGCCCAGTGCTTGCGGGCTGACGATCGGAGGATGGCACGTCTTACTCTCGCAACATTTTCAGGTGTATGAACACTGCGTGGTCGCCCCTTCCCGTTTGTTAGAAAAGTTTCAATAATAAACGCACATTGTTCACCCGGCCACGACCTCTTTTCTACTGACTAACTTTAGGTTCCCTCGAGTCAAACGCTTTCATCTCCACTCTCTGCGGACCACCCCTCTCGGCGCTAGCCCTCCTTTAAATCATAACGGAAGTATTACTCCACCCTGTATTTCCAAGAAAGTTTACTCTGTGCAGTTGGATAAATACAATTTTAAATCGTTATTTACAAATATTTAAGTTGAATGGATGTAAAGATAATAACGAATTTTATTTTACAGAATCTTTTGTGTTTATTCTGTGTTATTTAGTAATTTTGTTCTATATAAGAAAATTACAGCAATGTAAACAAATTTACGTGTAGTTCGACATGCTTCCGCGTATATTTGTATAACAATACAATTTAGTTTATATAATTTGAAAATAATAAGCATAGGACAATTTTATCCAGCGTAATACTTAAAAAATAATAATTCTTGAAACATACTATTCATATATGAATATATTCGGCGTTAACAGTATCAACATCATAAATATGAAATTGTATGTAAAATTACCTTCTCTTGAGTACTACATTACGTCAGCATTTGTAAATATACCTTCTTAAACGTGTGACTAACATTCACACCGTGAAAAATTACCTTGCGATCCATGATTTTTAGTGTAGATTATAACATTCTTTTGACGATGTAGGTTTTCTAAATAAATGAGAAAGCAACCTACTTCCAATGTTTTTGCTTTTGTTTTTGAATATTATCATTAAATCAAAAGTGCAAGGTTATGTTATAAGCACAATGTTACACATTTACAAAAAATTTCGATTTGGTTTACTTATCTACATGTTTACGTTTTGCATTGCATTTAATGATTTTATTGTATTAACAGCTTACTAAGAATATTCACCGCGGAGAGTGAAAGATAAAGATTAACGAATTCTGCTATTGGAATTTCAAGAAAATGTTCTGTCAAGTTGATTAACTTCTTGGTAAGCCCAGAATATTAATGACCTACTTAATGCCTTAACTTTTCCGACGATTTATTCAAACTTTTCAAACAATAAATAACAGCCCTTACTTTAGGATCATTAAATCTGCAAGACGAGCGATGTTTTAATTAGAAATTTAACAATAGTATATACAGCAAGACTACCTAGTGCGTGGACGGAAGGTAATTCCTTTCCTGAGCAATTTAGAAAAATGTTTTCAAATAAATAATATTCAGAAACATGTTCTGCACAACATAAAAACGTCCAAGTATACAGGATGTTCAGCTTTCGCTACAAATACCTAGGTATCGTTTTACAAAAGGTTTGATTTCTAGTATGATGATTATTACGTTTTTAGATACCTCTCTTCAATTCATGTCAACTTTGTTCAATATTCCCTATACCCGTCTGTCAGAGTTTTTGATGTAATCGAGATAATTTGATTTCTTTACAAAAATTCTCTGTTTCTTTAACAGTCGATAGCCTAAACGTTTTACATGTTAGAGTGATACATAATTCACTTTTTATTCGATTAACCATTTCTTGGCATCACTAGGACACCAACAAGCCATGAAATAAATAATTTTGAAATACTGGTTAGCCGAGGAAACCACCAGGCCGGAAAGGGATAAGTAAAACATGCCACTCCGTGTATTTTAGGCACCAGAAACGGACAGACACGAGGGAACGTCGAAAATTCCCAGAAATTTATGTGTGTACAAGCTAGTGGCTTTACGAATTGAATATTTCATTGACTTAAGTAACTCGAATAATATCTATTGTCAACTCGAGTTACAACTCAAGTTCAATTCGAGTTAACCGACAAATATGAATTAATAAAGGAATTATGTTTACATGTACGCATAAGGAAATCTAATTAAGATATCCTCATTTGTACATTTTTGTCGAGTTAATTGCTGAAAACGCCTCTACAGAACTGAACAAATCATATTGTTCCAAATTCCAAGGCGACAGCAGCCCTCGACTACTGGCTTAAACCGCCATGGTTAATTAATTGTAACGTAAAAGCCATCACCTACTCACCATACACGGACGTGCGTTTCGAAAAGCCATTACCTTCCACAAAGACACGCTGACGAGATGTAAACATCGGAACGCGCGTCCGTGTATGATGGATAGGTGATGGCTTTTACGTTTCAATTAATAAAAGAATTATTTTACATAAGTGTGTCTGGGGTAATTTAGCATTGAAGTGTATGGATGAGAAGGAGAGAATAAATGTTCACTTATTAAAGAAAGAATAAATATAGTACGCAGTTGCTTTTGTTTAATGCATTCTTTAATGAAATTATACAGGGTGAGTCATCTCCACTGGGTCAGGAGATTAAGCCTGTATGACTGGAGATTCTTCAAAGTTGCTGTTCTAAATAGAGCATACAAGGGTAAACCTTTTAAGTTTTCACAGAAACAATGAAAGAACAAAAAAAATTTGGTAGAAATCGTTTTATTCTTTTTGAAAATATTCGCCATTAAGATTTATACACTTTTGCATGCGTTCGAATCAATTTTCGAAACACTTTTTCTACTCGGAAGGTGATAAATCAAACATTAATTCGATCTTTTTCTCCTTCAAATAGTCGATAGTTTAACATGCTGTGTGAGACCTGGCATTGTCATGACGAAGGATGATGCGACGTTGTCGACTGTTTTTTCTGATTTTATCGATGACTTCTGGTAATTAAATTGTTGTATACCATTCAGCATTAAGTGTTCTGCGATCATCCAAAGCATTGCTTGTGACATGTCCAGTACAACGAAAGAAATAAGCAATCATCTTGGAGGTGCTTCGTGAACGAACAACTTTTGTTGAACTCGATTCATTTGGTAACACCCAAACAGTTGATTATTGCTTAGTTTTCGGCTCGTACGAATATATCCAAGTTTCGTCACCCGTTACGATGTATACGGATTTTAAAGTTACACTGTTGAATTTTTTAAGCATTTCCTTACACCAATTGACACTAACCTTTTTTGCAGGCTTCGATATGCCTTCTATCTTACGGTAACTCATATCCTGATCCTCTTCAATCACGTTGCACACAGCATCAATGTTTTTTGGAACAACAACCGATTTTGGTCGACCTTCACGAAATTCATCACTGACGGAAACACGACCACGACTGATGGTGCTTCATTACTAAAAGTTGAACGAAACGATTTGAGGCATTGTTGTTGTGTTAGGCCTTTAGTAAAATCGTAAAAAATCATCCAACGAATACCTTCACGTGAAATTTCCATTTTTTCACAATGCAATAATATACAGCATCTTCTATTTAAAAACACATGACTTTGAGTATATACTATACCAGCTTATGAAACACCCTGTCGGTTTTCATATAATTTTAAGCCATGTCTAGAACTGGGTCTCATACTAAGAAAAAAATTGTTCTGAAAAATTTCTATTCAGGGCACAATCTTTCAAGCTCGCGATGACTCACCTTCAGCTAGTGATTTCTAGAAGTCAAGAGCAAATTCCTTATGTGGTTCTAAATACAAGATTCAAAAGCTTTTGTTCCACTTAATTCAGAACATAACTAGTACATATGTACAACATACATAACTATTTACCTGCTTATGAGCTTTAGAATCAAGTTAATATTCTTGTATTTTCCGACAATGTTATTCCTTAATTAGTTAAAGCCTCTTGAGGTTTATATGAACGGGTGATTTCGAAAATTATTCACATTAATTAGGTGCGTTTTATTACCTAGTAAATGAAACTTGATTATAGGTAATGAAACTACTATTCATTAATAATGTTTGGGGAATGTCTAACCGTGTATGTATACATATGTATCTATAGTATACTATTATACAGTGAGCGTAAAAATTATGGAATAAAATTCATATGTTCTTAACAATTTATATTTGCGAAAAATCTTCAGACAGATCAATTTTTATATATTGTTTGGTACCTTTTTCACATAAAAATGAGTTCCTCCCCCATCAACGTAGTGACGTCATCATCAATTTGTTTAAATGGGACTCTCCACTGTCTTCTGAATTCAGCTGTACCCTACAATAGGGGCATAGGGTAAGCTGTGTGTATGTTATAGGGCCCTAAAGTTTCAAAATGACAATTAATGTAGAAGAAATAAATCAACTGACAAACTTACCAACTATTCATGAAAGTAGATGTTGGAGTTGTTATCCATTTACTTCTTGGCAAAAATAAAGACGGTTATGAAATTCTTGTAGTCTCTAGTGATCTGACTAATTTGTAGACATTCCAAGTTATGCGGTCTTGTAATTCTTCGAAAGTCCTAGGTCGCTGGATGCATACTCGAGACTTTAGATACCCCAAAAGAAAAAAATCTAATGGAGTTAGATCGAGCGATCGCGCTGGCTATTCGACAGCGCCACGTCGAGGAAATATTTTATCCAGATATTGCCTGACAGGTCGAGCATAGTGAGATGGGGCGCCGTCTTGTTGATATCAAAGAGACGCATTAGGAACATCTGGGTCTTCTTCATTTGGAAATAACGCATCAAGGCTAGGTGTATGGTCGACACGAAGAAATTGTAAGTACATCTCATCATTCAATGACCCATCGAAGAAGTGTGGTCTCAAAATATGCCCTTTGATAGAACCCGCCCATACATTCAATGTTTGTGGACGTCGTGTATGGCACTCTTGCATCCAATGAGGATTTCTGTCTGCCCAGTATCTACAATTGTGCGTATGAACTTCTCCATGTAGTGAAAAACTTGATTCGTCGCTGAAGAGAATGTTATTCAATAAATCCAATTGATTTGCTAATTCTTGAAGCACATTTTGGCGATAGTGATATCTCCGATCGCGACCATCCTCATTGAGTTCCTGTACATGGACAATTTTGTAGGGATGAAACTTTTCTCACTTCAAAATATTCAAAACCGTTCGCTGACAAATATTGGAATTTTCTGCAATTCGACGACTTGATATGTGTAGATTATTTCGTAGCTCTAGTAGCACATCCAACCGTGAATTTTCATTGGCTCTAGGACGTCCTCTACCACCACCTTCACAAACATGTCCGCTTTCATCAAATTTCGCCAAAATTTTGCTGACGCATGATTGCGTTATTGGATTGTCGTCTGGATATTTACCATTGAAAAGCGCTACAACTTCGCGCCGTAATCTGGTTTTGTCGTTGAAATCCAATCATCATTAAAATTTCGATTCTTTGTTTCTCTGATAAACGTCGAACCATTTTTGGGTAGAAGAACAACACGAACTCACGAAACGGAAATGTGATGAATTATTTGATGATATTTTTGTATAACTTTTTGATGCAAGTAAAAACTTACTACCTGATTTGTATTGCCGTTTTAAAGCATTGCATCGTTTTTTGTGTAGGTTTTGTGCTATTTTTGCCTGTGATATTTTGAGTCTTATAGTGTAAAAAGTGTTCACCTCAAACCTTCTCAATGGGGTACTACCGCACGCATAAAACAACTCTTTCTGCTGATGTTCTCAAAAGATGGGTCTTATTTAAGAAAATTGATCATGATGTCCTCACTTTGGAAGTAAGAAAGAAAGAATTATTATACCTAAAATATTCTAAATTAAAATTAAAAATTAACCGAGCTTTTTTTTTTTCAAATCAGCCTCTGAATGAAATTAAGAATTTTATTCCATAATTTTTTACGCCACTGTATGTTAGTATGTGTAACTTCTCTATCTTCATCTATACATTATTATATTAAGACCGAACAGTAAGTTTAATTGCTTCATTTTAAAACGCAGGATACTTCGTTTAATTTAAGCTTGCTCTTTGCGTACGGTTGAAAATATGGTTAAACTGTAAGTTGAGCATCCCCCTTTAACTTTGCGAAATCATAATTTGTCTTAGTGCTTTATTAATGGGTGTAAAAAAGTTAACATTGACGAAAGCGTAAAATTATAATTTCTTTGCAGAAGTCAATGACCATGAAACAAGTACAGCATGATTGATTATTTTATCGGAAGCGTTTCGATTGAAATTAGTTGAAGAGCTGTTGCCAATGGAGGGTTCTAATACTAGAAAAACGACACGAAAACATTGCTACGTGTTAATATTATGGCTTTTAAAATAATTGGAGCTATTAATGCTCTCATAGTCGAGAGCCTTTTCATTAATCAATTTTCTGAGAGCTGCACGCGAATAACAAACAGACTTTTTAAATATAGAACAAGTTTTCGTGGCCTTATATGAGATGTTTCGATGTCAGATAGTAAAAAAAGGTAACGTTCATTTAATTAATAATATAATCCTACCGTATGACTTGTAATTATGTTTTACAGGTAGAGAAATGGTTTCTTGCATCAAGAAAATAATTTTATTTCAAGACTATAAAAATGTATAATATGAGAAAATAATTTTCTTGAAATTTTTATTTGGATTAAATAAATATTTTCTTAGGGTTAGAAAATCAAGAAATCCATGACAGAAAATGTTTCTACCGAGTAAATCATTTAGTTTTTAAAGTAAGAAAATTTCATATTAAATGGTAGGAATGAAAAATGGTCCAGATCTTACAAAGTTCTATTGAGAAATTAGGCGACCAGTTTTCGTGTTTAAAACACATCATCAGCCAGCTACAAGGATATCCAATAAAAGAAAAAATACAATAATTGAAAAAAACCTAAAGTTAATAATTTAAATTAGGAGCAAGTGAATGAACTAACGAAAAAGTTTTTTTTATAGGTTGCAATATCATTAAATTATTTCTTTAATCATGTAATTAAATAGGGATTATTTATGTAGTTTAATAATTAATGAGTTTATATTTAATGCTTATTTATCCCTTTATTATTATGATTATTATCTATTATATATTTAAAAAAACTATAGTTAAATTAGCAACGTGGTAAATAGTAATAAAAAAGAAAAAAAATATTAGATTACCGATATCTTTTGAAAATTATTATGAAATGTTGTGCGTTATCATTGTATGGGTAAGTATGGTATCTGTATTCCAGCTCCATCGTTACTATTTAGGACGGCATGACTATAACTACTGGTACTAGGTGGCGCCAGGAAATATTTCAATTGTTGTTTTTGAAGATTAGTGATATAAACTGAGAGATGTAAGAGCAATGTGCCCAGGAGCAAAGAGCTTTAATGCTTTTCTCTTCTCATATTGTTTTTGCCGGTAGTGATTCCATCAATACTAGGAGCTATTTAATTAGCATTTAATTCCTCTGAATTCTTAATTGCGGCTATATACATCCCCCCAGATGTAACTCAAGATGTTCTGGAGAATTTTATGGATGTACTTGAAATCTTTTTTTTGAATGAGCCGGTTTTATTTATCGGCGATTTCAATTTTTCCCCGCTTTTACGATCATGTCAGCAATGGTATACCGAATTCAACAATTCCTTTTTTTCTCGATTTCTGTGATGCAGTCAAGCTAAATCAATTTAATGATGCCCTAAATGTTGACCATCGACTTCTAGACTTAGTTTTATGTAATTTCCATTCCACTTTAGAAATCGCAAGAGATTAACATCCTTTTGTACCAGAAATCCATACCATCCTGCTCTGTGTATTAGCTTTGAAATTTTAAGTTCACCAAAGTGTACTAAATTTCCATCATATGGTAATTTGCGTTACAACTTTCGAAAGCCAATTCTCATAAACTTTGCGATCACCTTCTTAATTATGATTGGACTTTGTTAAATCGTTCCGGTGTCAATTTCGCGATGACCAGTTTTATTCCGTGTTGTACAAATGTTTGATGAGTGTGTACCCAAGTATCCTGTCAATAACTCAGAATTTCCACCTTGGTTCTGTTTGGAAATTCGACATAATCTGAAATTAAAAGACTACTATCGAAAAAATGGAAAATAACGAAAGACTCTACTTTTCTTCATGAATTTAGAAGATTTCGCTCGTTAATAAAACCGCAAATATCACGCGCATATGAAGCTTATATTTCTCAAATCGAAGGTGCTATCAAAGTAGAATCTAAACGCCTATGGTCTTTTGTACGAAGTAGATAAGGAACCGCACGCATACCCGGTAGATGGGTGCTCGATGGAGTAGCTCTCGATGACCCTCAGCAAATTGTTGACGCTTTTGCAGCAGTATTTTCTGGTTTATACTTTCTCCAACGTCACTGACCCTCCGCCCAATCTTCCACAGCTACAATCGTTTAGTCTGGTTCCGACAACAGAAGACGAATTGGTTAACATGATGGCTGCCTTTCTAGATAGGGCCACCGCAGGTGATGACTTGGTGCCGAGTTTCTGTGTTAGTAATTTATGTAATGCCTTTGCGATACATTTATGTCAGATTATTAATTTTGCCATCAGGACCTCCACTTTTCCGGATAGATGGAAACGTGCACGAATTGTACCTGTCTTTAAGAAGGGAGATTCTACTCAAATTCGAAATTATAGGCCCATCTCTATACTTAATAACTTTGCATAGGTTTTTGAACATATGATATATACTACGATATACAGGAATACTCGCTCACATATCGCAAGTTACCAACATGGCTTTGCGAAGGACGCTCGACAGTAACAATCTGGCCTGTTTCACACAATTTACAAGCGAAACTTTAGATGACTGCGGACAAGTTGACGTTATCTTTACCAACTTCTCACATGCATTTGATACTCGCATACTTCTATATAAACTGGACTCGTTTGGTTTAGCTCCCAACTTCTCTTTGTTAATTAATCTTACTTAGTAAAAAGAACTAACTATTTTTATAATGGATTTAATTCGTTGAATTTGTATCTAGCAGCGGTATCTCACAGGATCCAATCTTGGTCCATTGATGTTCATTTTATACATAAACGACCTCTTAGCATCCTTATCTTGCCATGTCCTCGCTTATGCTGACGATGTTAAACTGTTTTGTAATATTAACTGCCAACAAGATTCGAAAGTCTTCAGACGAGCATTAATATACTGACTGAGTGGTCAAAATCCAATACATTGACATTAAATTCTAGTAATGTAATTTTATGTGCTTCGCGACAAAAACAAACCCATATATCCTCACTTATCAAATCAACGATATTTTCATCCGCAAAATTACCAATCTTAAAGATCTAGGTGTCACTTTTGATCCAACTTTATCGTTTAACATACAGATTGAACAAATTTGTTCATCTGCCTCTAAAATGATGGGTTTTCTTATGAGAACGTCAAAATATTTAAATGACGCATTAGTGCTAAAATCCCTTTATTTTGCATTTCTACTCTCGAAATTGGAGTATGCCTCTATTGTTTGGTATCCTTTGGTGTCCCATCAAGCTCCAATTGAACGTGTTCACGTCGGTTCTTGAACTCTTGTCGTTCAAAGTTAATGGCGAATATCCGCCTTGGCATACTTCTTACAATACCCTTCTCGAATCGCATGAATTTTGTTCATTGTCATCCCGTCGTGATTACCATAGCGCCCGATTTTTACACAAATTATTAAATGATAGGATCGACTGTATGCAGCTGGTCTCCCAAATAGGATTCAACGTACCTCGAATAGCATCCCGTTATGCCCCAAACCTTTACTATGCGACACCGAGGATCAATCTTCGTTTGCGGTCACCAATCTATCACATGATCAGGAACGCTGAGAAGATATTTAGTGATATTTTCACCGGAGGGTTGGCGCCATGATATACAAAATATAATAGTTTTTTGTATAGTTTATGCAATGTTTTTTAAATCAATATGTATTGTTTTCACAATGTGTATATTTGTCCTGTAATTGGGTTACCTGTTGGACAATAAACATTATTATTATTATTATTATCTTGGCTATTGTTTTTAGGCAATTTTTTTTCATGTGTACTTCTACATTAAGTTCACTTTGTTGAACATTATTCTGTACTTTAGCCTTTTTGATAATTACGAACAATGTGAATAATTTAATTACTATGTTCGGATATGTCGTACTGTTTAAAACAAGGTAAATGCAATTAATAATGTGGATCTAAATAATATGCATTCCAAGAATTCTAAGTAAATAAATGCTTTATTTTAAGAAAATTCTCTCCTAAAATTAAAATTAAAGACATCCAAGGAAGACAATATTGTCATTCCAAATATTGTCTTTATTTTACGCATTTTATGTTTGTTGTTATATACCATTGAAAAGGTTAGGGTAATTGTGTTTGTTTATTACATTTATTTAAACAAATACTAAATACCGTTCGTAAATTACAGTGTTGTGACATACATCTTCAAACTCTTTTATTTTAATAATAATAAAAATTCATGCCTTCACATCTCTCAACAACTTGCGCCAGTTTTTATCTATTTTAATCTATTTGGCATTTGGAACCCAATATATTTTATTTTTATGTCATGTACAAAGAAAATTGTTGAAATATTACTTCCGTACGCAACGTGTTTACCCTGAAGGTGACTGTCCGCAAGAAAAGCTACTAACACTTGTTTAATATCCAATCACTATCAACTGGATGCTCGGTTTATGAGCTAAAATTTTGTTCCTGTTATTTATGATTGTATTCACTTGTACTCAAGTACTTGAAAGTTTATTGTTATTGATGCCTAGATAATCTATGCGATATCCCTTAACTTTGTATGTACCACACACCGCGCTCAAATTGCTGCTTGTCACCAGTAGGATTTATATGTGAAACGTGTAACAAGATTAGTTTAGCTTGCGCCATATTTTCTTGCAGTCTAAACAGTTCAATTCAAACATTTCTTGATCGCTGGAGTGAATACATAGTTGCGTTTTAATGTCTATTTATAATAATAATATAATATTTATATATATTCTACTTATCATCATTCTATTGCAATCATTCTATTGCAATCATTCTATTGCAATCATTCAATTTTATTGTTTTTTTTTTATATATACAGGGTGAGTCATATTTCTGCATATGTGAAATAACTCGTTTAATAATAGAGATAGAGGGAAATAGCATTAAGAAGAATTGTATGATAGTTATACGGCTACAAATCTGTTTGATCAGATGTTTTCAAGCTTCAACTGTTTTGGCGTGACCACGGCCCCTTATTTTTTTTTTAAATTGCATGACACCTATTTTTTCACACCATTTAATAAAGAATTATTTTCTCTTTCTAATGGTCTAAAACATTTTAACAACCTGACGTAACAAAAATGCAAACAAAGTTTCATCACGTAAGCCGTGGATATGATATGAAAAATCGTAGATCTGTGGATTTTTTCAAGCGTCACCCTCAGCATTCGTCAAATTTAGAGCCAGGAAAATTACGTAAAATCTGACTCTAAAGTTGCGAACCGTTGTTCAACCTTACTACCCCGAGACCGATAGCTCAGCCTCCAGTCCCTTTAAAGTTTCCACCATGTACTGTAGTATTAAAAATACCGCATGTAAAATCGCTAGCATTACCGCTGCGAGCAACGACGTTCAGCCACTTGCGCTACGGCAACAACTATTTATTAGAATAAAGCTTTTCTGAGGCCTTTTTTCGATGATACAGCAGCTTAAGTAGCTTCTCTCTCTGTCTCCTGTTTTTCTTTTAAGTCTAGCTAAACGATAATCTCAGGGAAACAGTAATATTACTCATCGTTGTCCATATCCTCTCCATCCTTAATTCTCATATTTAATGTAACTTTTTCCTATGAGCATGTAGAATATAATCGATTTTTTTCATAATAACTTCCTAAACCAAATATCACTTTCTAACAAGTTTTCAAGTACCGCAGGGTACATAGGGTTGCTAGTACTCATTAATGTCAATCCGTTAGACGCTAGATCGCGAACCATTGCAGCATATTGCAGACTGTAATAGAAATTCTTTAAGATAAGTCAAGTAATTGTAATTTTATTTAAAAAAGCATAATATTTTTAGAATTAAATGTGTACGTAGTTGGCCAGGACTAACCTTCATAAACCCGGGCGGGGTACAACTATATCCCAGGCATCAATATTTTATAGATTTTCTAAAACACTTCTTTTTATACAATCTCCCGAGCTTCCCTTCTAATATAGTATTACAAACAAAAATACACCAAGATAATCGAGGCTTTTTAGCTCGATTCTTGTTTGAGAGGAAATGTACGAGTGTGGCAATTAATAACCGGACTGGTCCTACAATCGGCAAACAGCGAGCACGCCACGGCAGGTTTGAACATGTCTGTGCTTGTAGATGCTTCCTCACCCTGAGCTCGATGGCACGGTTGTACGTCGCTCAGTCTCGCTGTAGCAATCGTCCGTTCAAGTCCTTACGCTAAATTTGCGTCGGAAAAATGCAGAGTGTTCAGATCGAGTAACGAGTTAACCTCAATTTCTTGTGAAACACGAGGTTCTAACTACCCTTCGTGAACGAGTGAGAAGACGAAGACCCCGATTTGTGGAAGAGCAATCCTGGATGCTCCACCAAGACAATGCGCCAGCCCATTTCCGCCTTGTCTGTGAAGGCGTTCTTTGTGAAATCCGGCATCACCTTGTTGAACCACCCACCATACTCGCCGACCTGGCCCCCTGTGACTTTTTTTATTTCCTAAGGTAAAATCGGAGCTTAAGGGGACAAGATTTGACAGTGTGGAAGCGGTGAAAGCGAAAGCGACGGAGGCTCTCAACAAATTGACTGAAACGGACTTCCAGCACTGCTTTCGACAGTGGAAAATTCGTATGGAGCGTTGTAGGGATCGGTAAGGAGAGTACATTGAAAAGGATAAACTTTGTAATGTAATTGGTGATCAATAAAATGTTTTGTAGCACCATCTGGTTATTGATTGCCACACCTCGTATTTATTGTTATTCTTATTATTACTATTATTATTATTATTAGTATTATTCTTATTATTATTATTGTTATTAGTATTGTATTCAAATGTTTCTCTTGTTTAAATTTCCATTAAACTCAGAGTTACTGCGCAAAGAAGGGTTTCACAATTGGGAAAAGTTTCTTTATATTTATATTTGTATCATCTTTCCATTTTGTCCATTCTTTCTGTTTTGTCATAAATTAAACTCATATTCATTGATTCTTATGTAATGCAATTAATTTTAAACTGCATAAGTTAGATTTATAGATTTTTCTAAAAATCCTATCTTCGCCTGTTAATAAATGTTTGCAATCGTATCAGCCTTTCTTTCGTCATTAGATAAACTATTTACAATGAAACCTTAGCGATGAAATATTTGTTTTCAACTTTTATATAACTTCACACGAATTTATCGTTTCGTGTTGCCGCGAAACAAGGCCTGCCAACAATTTTCAACAACACGTTCTATCGTATCGGGCGAGAACTCGCAAATAAACGATACGTTAGTAACCGGCTGACGAAAAATCGAAACATCCATGACCCAGTTAACGCGATATTCGTAAACGACGGTCACACCGGCAGAAAATAATTGCTGCCGCACATGCCGGTGCCGGAACGTCTTTTTACTGCGATACGAATGTGCTATCAAATGTGCCCTTTTTGTACGTCATCGAATATGGATTCAAAAATACATAGAGGAAAGTAACGCTTTGGAGACGATAGCGAAAGATTTCCTTACTATTAATTTTAAAATATAATGCCGTAGCTGCTATAAAAGTTCCGTCTAAATTACCAACATTTTACATTTTCAATATGCCTTTCATACTGTTGATCTTATTTCCACTGCAAAAAACGAATATTCAGGAGTTGCATTTCTAATTACCTACTTTTAGAATTTAAGTGCTATGTATCATACGATCTACTGGGAAATCATGTTCTAACGAAAGATCATTGATTCATTCATTTTCATGGGTTGTTCAAAATTTTTGGCAGCAATCCAGGTGTTACTGAGTAACAGTTTCGGGTCACATACCTTACTTTTGCCGATTGGATAAGCAATAAAGCGCGCTGGGAGTAATTTTAGCGAAATATGTTTTGCGAAAGCACATACATAGCTGCAGGCAATAGAATGATAAAGTTGTAGTGTACAAATTCTTGGGATAAAAAAAAAAACGTCAAATCAATATTAAATTTGTGAATTGTGGAAACTATATTAATAATGAATCCTAAGAAATTGGACAAATTATCAAAATGGAAACATTAACCATCGAATTTCAGTCTACAGAGAATTTACGGGGTTGGAAGTAAGTCGAATAGAAAACGGATTTCATGTTTTACTTACTTCCAGTAAAACATGAAATCCGTTTTCTATTCTTGAATGAATGGAATGTGAGTGTACAGAGTGTTAAAAAACGTATCTCAAACCTATGTATATGCAGAAAGATTTGGGTTTTTAAGCAATATCTTTTGATCTACAAGAGATAGGGATTTAAAACTTTGCAACAATGTCTAGAATAACCTGAAACAACTTAGAATTTCGATGTTCAAAAAAACGGGGGCTAACATCACACTTTCTCATTTCATTTTTTGGCCATACCTTGATATACCGGGTGTCCCGTGAGGTAAGGTACAAACTTCTACGACGTTGTTCCTCAGGTAAATTCGAATCGAAAATGTTTATATGAACAGGGTCCGCAAATGCATCCTTATCGAGATATGATGCTTTTAATTGTAATAGGTGGTGCTATGTTTTGTTACTTATTTTGACAGATCGGTTGTGTTAGTTTGATTGAACTCCGCATTTAAGTAAACACGGTTAATTTCAAGCTTATTGTCATGTTTATTTCTACAAATGAAGAATACGCAGATATGCTGTTAGTCTATGGATATTGCAAACTGCAGCGGCCGGCATCAATGAGGGAATACCGCCACCGGTAACCGAATCGAAGGATACCTGATAGTAGAGTATTCGGGAGAGTTTTGCACATCTTAGAGCAATGGATCATTTCCAAATGCTAAGGTAACACGCCCATCAGCAGCTGACCATGATTTAATACTGGATAGTTTGAAAGAGCCCCATCAACTTGTGTCCGCAGAGAAAACTGCCAGTGTTGTTGGAGGATATTCCGCTTCAAATAAGACAACAGATGTGAGTACAACATGACGGTGCTCCGCCGCACTATGGTAGAAATGTTGTTGGGTATTTAAAATACCACTTTTCCTGGACGTTGGATTGGACGGGGTGGCCCAGTTTCTTGGCCACCCCGCTCACCTGACTTAAATCCCTTGGATTTGTTACTTATGGGAAAAATTATGAAGACGTTGGTATATGCGGAGAAATCACGTACTAGGGGTGAACTGCTTCGTTTTATTATTGCAGTTGCTACTGACATAAGAAATAACCGTCATGTTATTCGGAGAACCATCAATGATATTTATGAACGGAGTAGACTGTGCTTGCCGTGCGAAGGTGGAGATTTTGAACAATTCTTGTGAACGATTCGTGTCATGTTTATTTATTTTTTTTTGTTAAATAAAAGATTTTCCAACGATGTTTTGGTTCTTGCTCCTTTAACACTATTACAATTAAAAGCATCATATCTCGATAAAGATGTATTTGCGGACCGTGTTCATATAGACGTTTTCGACTCGAATTTACCTGAGGAACACGTCGTGAAAGTTTATACCTTACCTCACGGGACACCCGGTATAAGAGGTTCTGAAATTCTGCAACACTGTTTAGAACAATTAAAACAAGCTGCAACAACTCTCAGAATTTTGATTTAAAAAGGAGCTTCACACTTTCTTATTTCGTTTCTTGGCCATATCTTTTTATATATAAGAGATACGATTTTGAAATTTTGAAACAATGTTTAAACAAAATTGGAACAATTGTCAGAATTTCGATTTAAAAAAAAGGGGGGGCGGTGTGAAAAAGTCATGTTTTTTCCGGTCGATTTTGACTTTTTTTGATATACCTTGGAACAATGTAGAACAAACCTTGAACAATCTGGAACAACCGCCAGAATTTCGATTAAAAAAAAAATGGGGCAGGTTTTATTTAGTACCGTGTATCTACGTGCATGTCCTGACTTACGGAAGCGAAACCTGGACTTTGGCAGATCGAATGAGAAGCAAAATTCAGGCAAGTGAAGATGTGTTACTTAAAATACGAAAGATTTGGAAAGCAGTAGGATAAAAAATGCGAAAAATTGAAAGAATTTGGAATAGTGAAGTGTCAAAAGTTTCGATGGAAAGAAATTACAACGAAAGGGAGTGAAGAAAATACTAAAATCGTACAGACTGAAAATCCGCCGCAGAATTACCTCTGCACCGTAAAGTGAAAGAAGGGGGATTATGTATATAAGTTGCACTACGCTCGTAATTGCTTCGCCAGTACACTTTTTTAGTCCTTTACTAGTTAATAAGGTTGCAAATTTCGGTTTAACAGGATGTAGTACTCGTACTATAATATTCAAAATAGAATTTTTTTTCCATCATCATCTCATCAGACATAAACCACAGCTGTTTACCTTTCAATTCTGCTCTGATCCTGTTTTCGATATCTTCTTGGTAGCTCTTTTTCGTAACGTTGTCCGTGAAGGTAAGTTCCACTCGGGATTGTGTGTATGCCAAAATTGTCGAAATGGTTCCTTATCGAGTAAGCGAAACGGTAGATCAAAACAATAACCATCAAAAGTAAATCCAACAAAAATTGGATTTGAGGTAGCACGCCATTTTCTCATTTTTGTGGTGAACACTATTTATATGTCTTTACAGTTGCCTTTGCACATTAAAGGTATTTTGCAAACTCTACACAATACTTCCATAATAGTTCAAATCCGGAAATTCACTGATAAATTTAGTGTCTATTAGCCAACGGTCGTTTATTTTTCTTGCGTACGTTAGACATATTTACATACATATATTTATCTCTATAATTACGACTGACGCTGCGAAGGGTTGATGAGAAACTGTTGCAATAAATCAGTAATTTCATTCGCTGAGGTGGCCCGTGCTGATTCATCTGCGCGCCGTGGGCGGGCAACCTCACTTGTAACCTGGCGCGAAGCTCTCTATGCCGGGCCTAGCCATTATTGCCCCGATAGGAGGTAAATGCGATTTCCGCCTTTACATTGGTTTGCTCTAGACAACGAGATAAATTTCCTACTACCGGCTACGTTTGTTTACCTTGGTTTTGGTTGACAGCTGAATGTAAAGAAATTTTATGTCCCTAGGGACATAGGCAGATGCCATATATTTTCGTAAAATGCCTTGGCCGGTAGTAGGAAAAATATAGTCACTCGAATCGTAGGTCTCGGATGTCATCTTCAACCGCAAAACTGCACTTACGTTCTTTGTCATATAAGTAACTGTGTACCACTTAGTTAAGCAAACAAGTAATTCGTAGTTGGAATTTGAAAAATTTCCTCCAAAACGGTGGGTTCGGAAGTGTTCTTAAGCACTTTTTCGGCAATTTAAACGAATTTTAAGCTCAACAAATGAGATTTTAAAAGAAATGAAATCAAAAATTGAAACTAACCTGAATTTTTACGATCATGTCATCAAATTAATTGCGTCCCTTCACTCCATTATTTTAATCGCGATGGCCATTGTTTTGTCCACAGCAAATTTGATACTTATAAATAAACCTATTTATTAATCACTCATAATGTAGTGACGCGTCTGGATGACTCAAATATAATATTCTGTGATCCAGAATTTCAATGACAACTATCTAATAATAAATTTCACTGACGTATTTTGACAAAAACGTTACGAAGATATTTAATTTACGAAATCATGCTCGAAATGCCTCTGAATTTACCCAGTTTGTTGTAGGAACGTTTTTCCCTGATTTTCAAGACTTACGAAATGGAGAAATTGTACAGAAGAGGAGTTTCGTCCCCATTACCCCACATTTGTCGTTGTCTGGACGTAATTAGATTATTCAATACCCCCACTCCGAAGATCAGAGGCTCGGGGAGGAATGTGGTGCTTCTGAAGAAGGGCTAATATACGCCAGAGGAAATTTCACATTGACCGAGTGGCCATACTGAATGCACTATACGTGCTCGAATGACAGTTGCGTTTGACGATGTAAATGTACATCAGTTTAACAATCCCCTATATTAAAATACTCGATGAAAAAATCTACAAGTAACAGTTTCAGAAACCTTTCTAATAAAAAATATCGCAGATATCTAAGTCGTCCAAGTTCAATTTTCAAATGCAATAGCTTTGTATTACATATTTGTATTTATATTATTTTGACTTGGTGATTATTGGATTAATAAATATCGTTATTATGTTCATTAAACAAAAATCTGGAAAGCGCGCTTTCGCCATTCAACCATTCGAATTTGTAAATTCTTCATCCACGCATTTGCCAAAATTCGCTCGTAAGGCAGGATATTATTTGCCCCGAACTTTCACAATACCTTGCCGAGTATGTGGTTATTGTGGTGTAGCAAAATCGGGAACTGCGAACAATTGCGATTGATCGTTCCACCGTACGCATTACTAATTGAAATGCTTAATTCAAAACCACAGGCTATAGTCATTCTCTGTTAATTACCGGTTCTGACTTCGAACCGGTGATGCTGGCAAGCGTTGCATGTTTCGGTTTGCGGGCGTACATTGTCGCATATAAGAGGATTTCTCGTAACGATAACGCGCGACATTGTGGATGAAACTCGTTCAACGTCGCAAGGAATCGATTTTCTTTCAAACCACCACCGGCTATGCACCCACTCACTCACCACGTCATGTAATTCTTGATGCTGCTGCAATAGGGCTCATATGGGTGTGCATATGTATGTATGTATATGTATATCTATGTATGTTATACATATATGTACAACGAACTGTGGTCTTGTTACAATATACGTACATGCTCACATTAGCGTGAACATTGTGTACCGTTTTGTTATTTTAGCATCACCGTTTTCCGCTTCTTTCACAAATTTTGCCTATCATGAGTGTTTTTTTTCTGAGAGCGATCTTTTGCTTCCGGCACTTACACTTAAAAAAAAAGTGTATAGCATATTATTTTTCTGTAATTACTATCTGTTTCAATACTGACTGTCTCAGGTATAATAAAGAATAAAGCAAACAAAGAGATTGTTGTGAAAAAAGCAGTATTAACTGAATTGCGCATTGTTTTTCTTTTCTTTCAGTATATTTTTTATACATAGCTTCCTTGTACTCTTTTTTCTTGCATTTACAAGCTGTTAAAAAGTGTCCAAATATTTTGTCTACTTACAGAAAAAAACAGAAAATAATCTTTCCGGTATTTTCTGATAGACGACTATTTTACTCAACCATAATTTAATTATTCAGAATGAATCTTGAGATTATTCTTTTTCTATATTTTCCTACCTGAAGGTATGTACATATATGCCAACATATGGTACATGATTTAATGTTCCACCAAGTAAATACCTTTTGAAGATCATATTTTTCAGTATTTTACAGTAACCATAGTTTAAACTGAACAAAATGATTCAAAAGGTATAGAAAAAAAGAAACTTATTAAAAAAATGATATTCGCAATTTTTGTGGGTTTCTCTGAGAAACGTCTTATTCTCAGGAAGTTTACGAATTATTGGTTTCCTTATTTATAAGATAAATATTTTAAGAGAATAAAAGTACTTACATTTCAAAGAAATACAATATGCTCGTAAAAAAACGTATATATATGCATATTTTTTAATTTAAAGAAATAATTTTTTGATATTATTATTTAATTCAAACATACTTATGATCTCTTTAAACAAATAACGTCAAATTTGATTCGAAAATATATCTCTTTGATTTAATATACCTAATATTTTTGATTCAACAATACACTTTTTTTTTTAAAAAGAACTTCGTCAGTTTGAAAGAAATATATTTTTCTTTACCATTTATTTGACTTCACCTTTTAATGGCGACCGTTCCCAAATTGGGAACATACTAAAAAAATCTAATTTTTATTGAATTAATCATATTATTTGCATAAAATTTTTATTAGATCTAAGCCTTTCTGATTGTTAACTATAAAAATTTTATATAAATAATATGATTAATTCAATAAAAATTCGATTTTTTAGTATGTTCTCATTCGGGGAACGTTCACCATTAAAATGTTAGGCAAATATCGGTCTAGGACAACTCGCCGCCGCCGACTCGCCACGGCCATCTCGCCGCCGCCGACTCGCCACGGCCATCTCGCCGCCGCCGACTCGCCACGGCTATCTCGCCGCCGCCGACTCGCCACGGCCAACTCGCCGCCAGACTGCTTAGAAAGATGAAGCCAACTATGTCGCTTTATAGTACAAGGAAAACTGATTACTTAAAAATACAACAAATTTAAGTGGTACATTTAAAGCGGCTGTGGAAGTAGCCTTGTCAGCATTAAGGTGTACAAGGAATATTTTAATATTTTAAAAGTGCAACTAAAACTAATTATTCAAAAACAAAACCAATGTAATTGATATTTATTCAAAGCGGCTATAAAAGTAATTTTGTCATTACTCACTTTACAAATATGTGAACTTATACATAACTTACTATTTACATATATCTATAAGTGAATTAATTTTACATATAAATTTATGTTTCCATTTCAAAATTATGAGCATTCCCTCTCAAATACTCGATAATATTTGGACTGTCACAATTATTTACAATGTTTAATATTCTCGAGTCAGCCTCTCTGTAACGTTTTAATTTTTGGGGTGGATTATGCCCAGCTACTAACTGCTCATAAAATTAATCCCTTCCATGCTGAATTCTTCTAAGAGCGTCAATAAACGTCCAAATTGTTGGATGTTCCATTCCCAATTCGATCTGTAACCGTCGATGGGCAGCTTCAGCAAAATTGTTGGTCCTGTCCTGACAATTTTTGGTTCCAGTATAAACGTTCCACATTTCTGGTGCAAATAATGGAGGGCGTCGTCCTTGAGTACGTCTATTTGGATGACCAACTTAAGTGTCTTCGAACCAATCCAATAATAAACTTCTTCTGGAATTGCATCACTGAGTACATTAACTGCTGCATCAATGTCATGAATAGGAACAAACGCTAATGCTGGAATCATTCGAGCCCACAAAGCGAAATCGGCATTTGTATTATACGTTTGAGTTAAATGTAGTGAAAACAAATGCTTTTTCATATTTCGTGTCAAATGAAAAAAACATCCTTGTACGTTAACACTCGAAAATACTTCCAAAACACTTTTAACAGCAGATAATTCATAATCGCAGGAAATAGCTACAGGTTGTAATTCTGCGCGTAAAACATTGGATGTATTCCATCGTACTTTTTAGCAAGTATCACATAAAGTTGATAAAATAAGGGAGGTGCTACTTTAAAGGTACCATCCATAAAAAAGGTATGACGATTTTTAAATAATTGAAGATTTGTCTCCTTGCCAAAAATTAAAATTCTTTCCAGTCCGGGTCGACTATCAAACAGTTTTCTTCAGGTTCAGTAGCTGTTTTAAATGTAAACGGGTATTTCCACTGTCATCAAATCTGCTGGATTGGTAGGAGCGGACATGATTTGGTTGCGTTTTCTTCTGATATTTCTTTTCAAAGTTTCTTGACTTGGTAATGCTCCTTGGCAAGCAACTGTCAACTCTTGGGTACAGGCATTGATGACTTGTGAGGTACTCTCTGCAGTTGAAGCAGCTCGTCGTTTAAGTGATCCAATTACTTCATGACAATGTTCAGTCACAATTCGAACGAGGCTTTCTTCACGCACATAAACTCTTCCTTTGCACTGTCCCTTTCTCTCATATCGCCAAAATTCTGTACAACCGTCTTTCGACATTTTATCAAAAACATAAGCGTTGCCATTATTCACGAATTTTAGTTTACTGCGTTGAGAAGACACTGTTGATTCCATAGTGAAATGATACTCACGAATAATTTAACAAGACTAAATTTCAGGTCCATACTTATTACTTAAATACACAGTTACCAACATGATTCTTGGAGGGGGAACAATTAAAATTTCATGATTATCATTTCAAGAATATATAATAAACTTTTAGGGTTGTTCTTAGAAGGATTTATAACGTTTGTAGATTAGATTTACTAATATTGACAAATAGCTTACAATACCAATTACAATGTAAAATCCACTTACATTAAAAGATTAAAACGCAACGGGTGGCGGTATAAATCTATTTACTATTAATAATTACCTCCCTTTAGATAAATATCAATTACATTAGTTTTGTTTTTGAGTAATTAGTTTTAGTTGCACTTTTAAAATATTAAAATATTCTTGTACACCTTAATGCTGACAAGGCTTTTTCCACAGCCGCTTTAAATATACCACTTAAACTGGTTGTGTTTTTAAGTAATCAGTTTTCCTTGTACTATAAAGCGACATAGTTGGCTTCATCTTTCTCAGGAGTCTGGCGGTGAGCTGTCTCCGTGGCGAGCTGTCCTCTCGGCGAGTTGTCCCGGCGGCGAACTGTACCCGCGGCGAGCTGTCCCGGCGGCGAGTTGTCCCCGCGGCGAGATGTCCCATTCCGGGTAAATATGTATGCATTTGCTTAGCAAAATATTTCTGTGGTTTAAAGTATGCTGTTGCTTTGACAAATGTTACTCTGTTGGTATTATTACTTCACTGAGATGGTTAGTACGATAGATGCTTTCTTCTTTTTAAAGAAGAAAGCATCCATTTTTAGGAGCGCGTGTTAGAAATACACAATCTTTTGAAAAACTTTATTAACATTAAGATAAATTAACAAAAGTACATAAAGAATAAGCATAATGTGGTGCTTTTATTCTTGTAAATAAACCCCACCTCCCTGAGATACCATTAACTTCCTCCATTACGTTAAGGTGATATCAAGGCCTTCCTAAAGATCTACGTGGTCGCAAACAAAAACGGTGAACCTTAAATCTTTCAAGTTTCTTCCAGATTACTCACATTTTCCTCGAACCTGTAAAGTGAATCTGGTTAGGTTAGGTTAGGTTAGGTCTCGATATCTTGAAGTTGTAATCTGATTTTAGCAATTTAATAACATCAACGTTGTGTCCAAATTGTTACAATATATGGCTACAAAAATACGTCGACAAAAAAAATTGTTAGAAGGTATTTATATATACTGAAATATCTTTCTCGGGGATTTTTCTCAAATTTTGTTAAATTTTCTAATTTAACAAAGAATAAATGATTCTTGCAGGTTCGGGGGTATCCCTAGATACCCTTACGGCAATTTTTGAATGAACTTCCAACTCAGTAAAATGAAGTTAACGAATTTTAAGATTTGAAAATTAACCAACCTTTAACTTTTGAACGATGCCACTGTATATAAACCCTCTGTTTATATACCCACTACAGGAACTGCCTGCTCTGGATATTCAACCCTATTTACTTCTCTAATAAAGACTTTGAATACACAACGAACACTTATATTGGGATTGGATTTAAGACAAACTTTGATTCAACCAAGACCGAATAAAGATTGATGAGAATGTATGGTGTCGTTCATCTTTCTTTTATTTTAAATCGCGAAAGACCGGCGATTGTTTTATTTTACAGCCAATTTTGATAATTTAACCCAAATAGAAACTAACTTTTCGATGACTTTCAATCAAATGATATTAGCATACGAGAATGAATGCAGTGACTTAACCAGGAGGTTGTATGTTGATGATTCTGTGGTCCGAACTGTCACCAACAAGCTTTAAACGAGAAAATTCACTGCTAATTTACAGAAATCTTTCAGATAAAGATTTAATTGATGAAATATTGTTGCTTGTTCCAGACGATTTTTACATTAATTTGGACGAAATAGATGAATAGAAAAATTCATAAACGAGTAGATTTGTCCATGATACCCCACACTCGTCATTATCTGGACTTATATTTAAATTATAATGTCCTCGCCCCAAGGACAGTTGGCTGAGGGGGGATGGTAACGAAAAAATTTCCAATTTTCCCCGCAAGAGGGATATTTAGTTACCAACGAGTGGCCAGACTGACATTTAGTCAGTACCGAAGTGACACTGAGAGAAGTTGTTGTTGTCGTAGATACAACGTTGAACATAACAATACATACCTAGGCATCTATAAAAACAATAATTATTCATACATACGTAATTTTGTAATTGTATACGTACAAAATTATTTCCATGAAGTTGACAGAACTACAAAATAGCTTGTGCGTTGTGTGTAGAGGCACGTAAAGATTAAAGTGATACTTATACTACTTTTGTTTACAAAGAATATTACAAAACTTATTACCTCGGTTATCTCGTAAGAATTCTGAGTGGCCAGGGTAACTATATGCTTAGGTGTTAGAAGGGTGCTAGACAAAAAGGGTAGGAGATAGAACAGCAGATACCTTAATGGACTTGTGCATGCAAGCGTGTCTTATCACTTTGCTGAAATACCTGCTATATCAAAAAAGGAGGAAATATACTAATAATTAGTTACAAAATATGAAAGCATAAAAAATTAAAGCATTGTTAAATGTGTGGTGAATTTAATCGCAATTTATTTAAACTGCTAAAGTTGGTGTTACTGGGTTTGAAAACGATATAGGCGAGATTTTTGTAATTTTCGCTAATCCCTAATACAAACAGGAATTTTGATATTCGCCAATTTGTGGCAACTATTTGATTATTTTTTTATACAGAAATTTTAACGTTAGTTATTCAATGATAAAAATATATAAATCCATTATCCTACTTACATATTATTTTCTTCATTTACATCAGGCAAACGTAAATTGCAGCGGACTAATCTCCTAAGATAAGACCCCGCAGGTAACCTCCTCTCTAACTCTAAATTACAGCGGGTGAAGTTTCATGCGTTCTGAGAATTCAATCGATGACTCGCAGAGATGTGTAAACTGCAGTGGGCGCTTCGCAGGTAGATTTTCAAGGGTTGGTAAATTGCAGCGAACAAAATTCTTACATTAACTTATTTTAGAAATGTAGTTAAAAGAAGAAGTCATTAGTCATTGGTACAATATTTCTACATATTATATACACACACCTACTACGTATTTACACAAACTTATAATAGCATTATATTAGTGCGTCATTTCGATTACCAAAGTAATTACATACTTGTTTTATAAAATTTAACTTACTGATGTTCCCACTTTCATACGCCCCTATGCGAACTTCCAGAAAACGTGATTTTTTTTGCAATTCACTGTTACTGTCCTCTTACATTCTACGCTTCTAATTTTTACGTAAAACCAAACCACCAGACCCGCTGCAGTTTACAAGGCCGTCGAGGAGGCTACCTACGGGGTCCTATCTTAGGCGATTAAACCCGCTGCAGTTTGTATTTGTACCAGGATCTACACGAGAAGTGTCCGCTGCAATTTACATACCTCCACGGCTTGTCCGCTGGAATTTACAATCGCCGTTTACATCTCACCGCTTACAAACCATCTCACATAACTTAAACTAGGACTACGTTCGCGATTGCCTGCGTTCACGCAACGAAATTCCGGACGACGCATGAAGCGAACGATTCAACATATGTATATTTGTTTGAGTCAACAAAATTATGGCAAATAAAAACGTTTGTGCATTCAAATAAATTCCATCTGTTCTTCTTAAAAAATCTGCTTTCATTCAAATAAACATTTGTTGAATTAAATAAATAATTTAAAAGATATTCTAGGATACGTAAGGATTCATTTATAGTCGCGAGTCCCATGCATATATCGAATAATGTTGTCGCTTGTGCTGGAGCGTCCTTGATTCGCTTCGCGCGCTCCCCACCTTATACTTTCATAGCGGGCAAACGGTGTAACACTGTCCATATATTTTAGCGGTTCACTTTACTACGGAACCTATGAACGCGGTATATTTGTTTGATTCAAGAACCTTTTTTTCTCTGTGCAACCATATCTGACAGATAAATCCATAATTGAAACTTCAAATTACGTTTAACATTCATTGACAAGTTTGACGATTTAAATTACATTTGATGTTTATTGACGTATCTTATAAGTCTTAAAGCATGTTTACTACAGATCACCAAACATTTATCATTTAAAGCTATTTTCGTAATGGACAAAAGCAACAGAATGGGGTAAAGATCTTGTCTATGCAACTATGTATGGATGAATTTCGTCTTTAGTTTCCACATATTACAGTATCACATTTTGACTTATATCAACCAACTGTTCGCTGCGTTGGTAAATTTCGTGAAACTGGGGCAGCCAGTCGCAAACCCCGTAGTGGTAGATTTAGGAAAAGGCCTATTGAAACTATTGCGGATGTGAGGAGGCGTATAGATCATTCACCTAAAAAGTAGGTTTGGTACTCCATATGAAATTCGTGTTGTGCAAGAATTCAAATCCATTGATCACGTAGTAAGAGTGCAATACTGCAATTGGTTTGAAAATCACATGAATGATGATAATATCCTGGACAATTTCTTCTTCTCAGACGAAACTTGATTCCACCTTAATGGTTTTATTAACAAACAGACCATGCATATGGTCCAGTGAACACCCTTACGTCGTGATACAGAAACCATTGCATTTTGAAAAGGCTGGTGTTTGGACAACAGCTTCACGGAGAAGAATTATTGGTCTATGTATTATTTTTTCATGAAACGGTAAACGTAGAAAAATATCGTAATAACTTATTACAATCTTTTCTAAACCAGTTGCATGATAACATTGATAACGAACTAAGGGATGGATACTTCCAACAAGACAATGCCACAGATCATAAGACATTACAAACAATGAACCTTTTACATAAATATTTTGATAACCGTGTAGTAGAATTTGCTCTACGTTCTCCTGATCTATTTTAGGTTATTTTATTTTTCCACGCATAAAGAATGCATTTACGAAAAATGCACCACACACAATACAAGAACTTACCGAAGTAATTCAAAATGTTTGTGACATGATAACGCCTCAACGCATCATCAACGTATTTAACAACGTAAAACGACGAGTAAGAATTTGTACTGAAACCGAAGGAGATCACTTTGAGCATTTATTATAATTGTTTACAAAATTCTTCTTTTCCTTTCACTAGGAACTATTTTTTTTTGTTCTGGTAGCTTTATTATTATTGACTTAAGTTACCACTATAGCCATTTACGCTTTAAACAGAAGCTTATTTGCATCATTACTGTTAAATATGTGAACCGTAATTTGAAATTTCAATCTTGATAATACGATTTAAGCAATATTTAACTGTCAAATGTAGTTGCGTCTAACATAAAAAACAATACATTACAATCGATTACATTTTTTTATGACCATATTGTATTTGTAATCCTTGCAATACATCACACGAGACAAGGCTTACAAAGTCGTAGAAAAAGGAAAATAGAATATTTAAGCTGACAATGGCTTGAAGGCTGTACGAAGTTTTTTTGAATTAGATGAAAAGTTAAGATGTGAAGTTCTTGGGAAAAAATTTTAAGATGAATTCGGGCGTGTTTTACTTCCGAGAAAAGGTATACCGTTTAGTTAACAGGTTAAGAAGCATATGAATACAAATACGGGCCAACTTATGGACCCGAAGAGCCAAGAATGTGAATGTGTGCATACCATTTGATATCATTTGTGAAACGCAAACTAATTTCCCATATGATGCGGATTTTAGGTGTGACGCTGTATACGTATGACATAAAACATTGCATACATATGTAGCCAAATTCACTCATAAGATCATTGACCGAAGTATTTTTACCTCGTGCTAATAAAATTCTGTTTTCTTAAACTACATTGTTTGGTACAAATTGCTGTTTCTTTGTTATTTATTATTGGAGTAGAAAGTGTTATTACATATTTATTTTTATCGCTGAATTATTTATCACAAAATGTTCTTGTTAAATATAAAACCTAAATAAATCTTTGTCGCAATCTTGTTTCCTATTAATTTCATATTTAACTTTATTTACAAAATACTTACGTACTACTTGGTTTTTCGCCTCCACATCCGATTATAGTCGAAATTATGAAGATTATTGCGTTTGATTGTAGATGAAATAAATGTAGGTCATTTTCAACCGATGTGCGTTATAACGAAATTGCTAAGCAAGGTTACCATTATTTTTGGTTTCGATAGTCAATAGTGATAAATGTCAGGAAAAGGAAATGAACTACCAGTCGAGCATAATTAAGAAAAAGTTTTATAGGAGTATTAGAGAACAAAACAAAGTTAGTTACGGAGAGCAACAGTTTTTATGTACAGGTTTACATGTATACACACTGGCAAATTTAAAGAAACAGACTGTAAATTTAACTTATTTCTTAATTTTATTATTTTATAGCCTATATCTAGATAGCTTTGAATGAATGCTCTACTAAACAATTGAAGTTTTTAATGTCAAAACTTTAAACGTGTGTCGTGTCTTACATTTGAAACGCGCATTATCTGTAGATAATTAAGTTGTCCTTATGTAATTAATTTTGTTTGTTGGGATTTGTTGGAATTTGTTTTTCTTTTGATTTGTTGTCGTCAGTTTGTTTGTATTATAAAAAGCAGGTAGTAATGGGTGACTTAGTACCGACTGATATTGCTAGGGCGGTAGCAATGGTTGAACATGGTGGAACATACAATGACGCTTAAATGTTTGGTAAATCAAAATCAACCATCCATTGTAGTGTAAGTTGTTGGAGGCAAACCTGTGACAGTATGTGAGAAGAGGGCAAAGTAGAATACGCTCATTCACGGAGGCAGATGATCGTTTTATAACGTTGCAAACACTGCGAAACGAACGTCGAACGGCAGTTCAAGCAAGAAACCCACTATGTTCGTGGAACCACCATAAGTGAGCCCACAGTAAGAAAAAGACTTAAAGAAGTTAGTCTGAAGTCATAAGTGCTAACAAAAGCCCCAAGACGTCACTGTACAGCGCGACTAGAATTTTGTCGAGAACATCAAAATTACTGCATTTTTTGGTGGAGATTCAATTATGCTGTGGGGCAGAATGTTAGGGGCACGCATGGAGTTAGTGGTAATTGATGGCGGAGCGTTAACTGCAGATAGGTACATCAGAGATATGCTCCAAGATCATGTGGTACCTTTTGCCCCATATATCGGAGAAAATTTCGCTCTAATGCAGGATAATGCGCGCCCATACATTGCTCAATGTGTGACTGACTTTTTAAACCAAGTGGGTATAATAACAATGGTTTGGCCAGCGTGTTCCCCTGACCTGAACCCAGTCAAACATGCGTGGGACATGCTAGGCAGAAGACTTAGGTCAAGAATTTCAGAAGTAAAAGTGGCATTGATTGAAGAATGGGACAGATTGCCTCAAGAACTGATTGAGGGCTTCGTCAAAAATATGAGAAGACAAATCACTGCAGTTGTAAGGGCTCGTTGGGGAAACACACGCTATCAATAGCGTGTGTAAAGAGAAAACACATTAAATGATTAACCAAGTTCAAAATGTGCAATAAAGTTATTCTGTTTAAAACCAGTATTTTGTTCGAGTTTTACATCTTCGAGCTTGTTCTTCTTCAACAGGTTTCACATGGTAGAACCTTTGTAAAACAAATTCCAATTACTGCACCTAACTTCGTATTAAGAGAGTGCCTGAGAAATACTATAGAGAAAATAATGAGATTTTATGTCTGGTGCTTTAAATTTGCCGTGTATGTATTTACCTTGGTAACAATGGCACTAAGAAAACTTCCCTCTACCAATTATTTATTTAACCAAACATTTATTGTTTTCTTTTAAGCCAGAAGATGAAAGAATTACTTCCCCAATTCGTTGGCTGAGAATTTCTAAACGGTCGGCTGAGTAGCAATTAAGTACTCGGAAGGAGGTAATAACAAAGGAATAACGATCATTAGGGGATGTTGTACCTTTTCCCCTACCGCGGTGCTCTGGTACACCTTTCCCTAGAGGTAACTTAAGTGGGAAATATTTGCTAGCGAAGAATAAGGGAATAACTGGTATGGCAGCTTGTTTCAAAAATACGTTTATACAGGACGAGTCAGAAATGACGTTGTATACCTGCAAGTCAAAAACTTGGGAAATCTACCTTTTATTTTCTTACCAGAGAATGTTACGTCTTTCGAAATGCACCTGTAAATATTTAAACTTACGACCGCAACATTTGCAACAAAGGTAATTATCTCTATTTGAAAGAATTTTATTGTGTGTGACTTTGACTGTACAAGCTGATATTTTTAAATCCTAAATATTCACACATAAAAATCATTTTAGCTCCTAATAAAATAATGCTACACTTAACTGTATATTTTGCTATTTTAAAGGATTTATTTGATAATATTCACAAAACATAAACAAAATGTTATATAAATCTCAGTAATAGTGAATAAGTGAATTGTTGCCGGGAGTCATCGAGGTATAGATGAGATTAGTTCTTGAGTATATTCAGGTGTTATCGCTTCTTCCCATGCGACTTGTACTGCTTGAATTCTTCTGCATTTTGTGCTATACATTAATTTTTATAAATGGATTTTGATTGACTTTTTCTATTGGGTTGACATCTGGGCTCTTGGAAGTTAATGGTAAAAGCTCAGTGTTATTGCTGGCAAACCATTCTCTTAGCAATCTGCATGCGTGAACTTGTTGTCTTGTTGAAATGCAAACTCATTATTGTATCTGGCAGTTACAGAAGGCAACATAATATTTTGTGTAGGTGGATCCGTTTAATCTTCCCCTTCTATTCTGTGACAAAGGCCATGTTCATGCCAACCAGTCTAGTACCAAATATTAATAGAAAAACGGCCACTCTGCAACTGAATTCAGTTTTACAGCTGATGATGATAGCTTGGCTATTGAAACGTATGTACGTCCAATACGAGTGTAGTATTGTGGTAAGGGTTTTTAGTGATGTATTACAATATACCGGGTGCGCCATTAGTGTGTCGGCGAAGTTTAGCGTGAAAACTATCAAAGATGGAGAAATGGGATTTATTGTACGCATATAGTATACCACAGAGCATTTTGCAAAACTTATCTAAAAATATACAGGATGTTCCAAATTTCGGCAACTTTTTTATTTTAAACGGATTACTGTACTTTTTATTGATTACTTTGATAGCCACTTAAATTACCTTTGCAATGATATACGATTATGTGCACTTTCGATAATTACTTTTGGTTATGTTCCAAATTTTGTTAAAATTTTGACAGTTACAGGACTCTGACACTTTAAGACATAGCCTAAAAACAGATATAGTGTCGCGAGTTACTCTTTTGCTATCAATTTAGGAATTTATACATTTCAAGGTGATATAATGTAAAAATATATACAGGGTGTTAAATATGTAATGCAACATTTATCGAAATTCAAATGCTTTCTTTTTCGATTTTGTTTTAAATAGAACATATATTATTTGATATCTCCAGCAATTTCCTTGTAAAATTACAATGTCACTGTGGAATGTCATTTGCTTGACAAAATTGCGTAAACGCAAATTCAATTGTGCACCTTGTTAATGTTATAAACGGCGTATTCGTTCACGTAGATGTGCAAGCAACTACTTCGCTCTTGCATTTCCGAAAACACCTTGCTCACGTTATAAACGGCATATTCGTTCATGTACCCGTGTAAGACGCGACCTCGCTCTGGCATTCCGAAAAATGCCGATTATGCTGGCTGATCATAATACGCTCGCTCTTACGGTATATGTTAATTTCAAATATAGTACATATAATTTAATGATGATTTTGATATAAGAATTGTTACCAGATGTGGCAGTAATTATTTTCAAATTTATTATTTATTTTTATTATACTAATAAATAAGTTAAAGAGCCAGATGGAATGTGACAATTTCAATCAATTAAGTAGAAAGACACATTCTAACTGACATTTTGACTTAATCCGAGATTAAATTTTAACTTATGTTGGTGCAATTGGCCCTTAATATTATCAAAATTGCTATTGTGTTAAACAGCCTTCACTAAAAAAAAAAAAAACAAAATGCGTTTAATCGCAACATTTTACTTTATAAATCATTTGATCAACAACTTTTACATTCCATTATGAATTTTTCGTTTTCGTTGTAAAGAGCAGCAAAATACAAAAATCCTAGAAGCGTTAGTATTTCTTTTTAATTCGTGGACAATTTAAGTGGAATAGGTATTTTATTCCCGAAATTACTTAAATTGAAAATTAAATTTAAAAGCTTTTTTGGTAAATTAAAAAAAGGAATTGATATTGCTTTCACCACTGTCCTTACCGTGAACTTTCGTAATGTAACTCCGTCTAGTACGCAGGTAGGCAAATCTAGTACGTAAGTAGTCAAATCTAGTACGCAGGTAGTCAAATCTAGTACGTTTAAAACTAAAAGTTGGTACGAACACATTCTTCTTTCTGGCAACACTGGTTACAACTTATCTGTACATTTCAGTAACTTCTACCAAATAATACTTTAATACTTTTCGTTAATGGATAAACTAGATTTATGAATTAGGTAAAGGCAAAACGATGGAAGGTAATTATTAACCATATTACTATATGTTACTATAGTATTATACGAGGTACGACAATTAAATAACCGGACTGGCGCTACAAAACATTTTATTGATCACCAATTACACTACAAAGTTTATCCCCTTCAATGTAATCTCCTTGCCGATCCGTACAACGCTCCAACGAATTTTTCACTGTCGAAAGCAGTGCTGGAAGTCCGTTTCTGTCAGCTTGTTGAGACCCTCCGTCGCTTTTGCTTTCACCGCTTCCACACTGTCAAATCTTGTCCCCTTAAGCTCCGATTTTACTGTAGGAAATAAAAGAAAAGTCACAGGGGGCCAGGTCGGGCGAGTACGGTGGGTGGTCCAACACAGTGATGCCGGATTTCGCAAAGAACACCTTCACAGACAAGGCGGAATGGGCTGGCGCATTGTCTTGGTGGAGCATCCAGGATTTGCTCTTCCACAAATTGGGTCTTCGTCTTCTCACTCGTTCACAAAGGATAGCTAGAACCTCGACGTCATAATGTTAATTGACTGCCTGATCTTCGGGGATCCAGCGGACGTAGACAATTCCACGCGTATCAAAAAAACAATCATTATGGGCTTGAATTTAGACTTGCTCATTTTCGCTTTTTTTGCCGTGGTGAGCTTGGGCTCTTCCAATGCATCGATTGGCGCTTTGTTTCAGGATCGTAGGTAAAAAACCATGAGTCATCGCAAGTAATCACTCTGTTCAACAATTCTGAATCATCATCAATGTTGTTTAAAAGGTCAGCACAAATGTTCATTCTCGATTCCTTTTGCTCTGGAGTGCGAAGTTTTGGCACCATTTTTGTGTGCAAACTTTCTGCATGTTGAATGATTCATGCAAAATCTGACGGACAGTTTCTTTGTTAATTCCTGAGATTTCAGCAAGAGCTCGGACATTCAAACGACGATTTTGGCGGATCAATTTACCAATTTTCTGGATGTTTTCGTACGTTTTTGATGTTCCTCCTTAAACCTTTTACATCACTCAAAAACTTGTGTGCGTGATAAACACTCACTTCCGTACACTTCCTTTAACATGGCATGAGCTTCTGTAGCAGTTTTCCCCAGTTTCACAAAAAACTTGAGGTGAACTCGTTGCTCGTTTTGAACACTGCATTTTTCCGACGCGACGCTAGCGTAAAGACTTGAACGGACGATTGCTACAGCGATACTGAGCGACGTACAACCGTGCCCATCGAGCTCACGGTGGGGGAAGCATTTACAAGCACAGATATGTTCAAACCTGCCGTGGCGTGTTCGCTGTTTGCCAATAGTAGCACCAGTGCGGTTATTTAATTGCCACACCTCGTATAAGCTATCAAACCGAGAATTTGTGGTTATATACAATACATACACTTTATTTCTGCGTCTTTAAAAATATATATACTAGAGTACGTAAGAATTCATTCATAGGCGCGAGTCCCATACATATAACGAATAATGTTGTCGCTTGTGCCAGGAGCGCCCTTGATTCGCTTAGCGCGCTCCCCACCATATACTTTCATAGCGGGCAAACATTGTAACACTGTCCATATATTTTACCGGTTCACTTTACTGCGGAACTTACTAACGCGGTATGTACAATATATAAAAGACTTAAAAGATTTTCTACTTCGATAAATCTTTTGGGAACCAAATTAAATAAGCACCTACCTTTCATTCTTTATAAATTAATTGCTTTCTTCTTCATTTCATTAAATTTGTCCAATGCAAAAGTTTAAATGAAATTTCAAACATGAAAACATGAAATTTCAAACGTAATATTCCTGTAAAAGATGTATTTGATTTGTTACTCCTACTCTTCAATTGACTTACATTCTCTTGTAGAGAACTCTAAGAATTAGGTTCTTAAATATCACGAAACTTGTTCATTAAAAGAACGATTTTGGTTTCCCGAATAGTAAATAAAATATAATTAGAAATTCAATATTCCTGTAAAAAGAAATCGTTATTGGTTTGTTATTTCCACTCTCCAATTTAATTTGATGAATAAAAGGAATAGCCATGTTTGGAAAATATCAAAGGAATACTAATTGAAATGTTATGTTGCTTGCTTTAATTGTTTGCAAATATATAAAGCACCTAAAGTAGATATGTATTAGATAAAAATTCTAATGCACAATAGGAAGGATTTAAGGTTAGGTATGAATCTACTTTTAAGAAGAACAATAAACTTGCGTATTAGTGGAATTACTCCCGGCAGAAAACAAAGCGAGAAAAGGGACAGTGTTAGCCGGCGGACATGTTTGTGCCTATCCGGCGTCATCAGTGTGGCTTCGAACACGACTCTTTCTCGCCATTGTGTTTCACCTCTCGGGTTTATGTCATTACTCTTCATAACATATATTTCTTTGCGCCACCTAGCGCCAAGAGATATAGTCATGTCGTCTAGAAAAAAACGACGGAAACCCGGAATGTAGATGTCCACTATCTATCGAGCAGCTCATGGGCTAACACTGCTCCTCTGCTCGCTCTGTTTTTTGCCGGGAGTGATTCCACCAATTCCATGAGGTATATTAACAATTTTTGGTTATTGTTAGTTGGCATTTTTTCATGTGTAAATATTAAAGAAGTGAAGAAATAGATATTCAAGAACTAGTAATTAAAACTATTAAAATGTAAAATAAACCAAAAAATCGTAGATATTTAATGTTATAAGGGTAAATTTGTACCAAGGATACGTAATTTTTAAGTTAAAACTTCGTTTATCTCAAATTTCAGGGTAATATTCAATCTATATTCATCCATTTTTGCGTTGCAATTACAGCTGTAGAGGTAAAATTCCTCCGAATCCTGATTTTTTTTTTGTGTGGGGCAAATTACTACATTTTTATAGTTACTAGATACACTCATGTTTATTTGCCTCATGAGAAGGGATTTGTGTTGGCTACCGGTTTCCTCGATAGTCGATAAAACGCAAGTCTGTTTAATCGCTGCAAAAACGTAGTAATTTCCCCTATCTTTGCCCATCACTGGTATAAGC
The DNA here is from genome assembly GCA_029619315.2 of Dynastes maya. NCBI lineage: Eukaryota > Metazoa > Arthropoda > Insecta > Coleoptera > Scarabaeidae > Dynastes > Dynastes maya. The sequence continues at coordinate 65,834,640 of JAROYE020000001.1, read as the reverse complement.
TATTTTGGCAAGAGAATATCATCTGCAATTAATAATGACAGATAAATTTCACAAATTCTGGCGAATATTTCAAGATTACAACAGGAAAGAAATACAATTTTTAGCTGATAAGGTGAGGAAGAATACGGAAATTATATGTTGTGGAATTGTAGAATAAGGGAAAATAATAATGAATTTGTGGAAAGCATCGTCATCAATGCAACTAGATAAATAATATTTCGGTTTTAACAACTGCAAAAACAACTATTCTACGCAATATTAAGAAATTTATTTCAAAGGTCTAGTGTTATTTGTAAGTTTTACAGCAAGCAAAAACTTTTATAAAGAATACTTTTTTTCATAAATCCATAACAAAAAGGTTTTTCCTCTTGTGACACTATATTAACTATATCTGACTAAAATATAGCATATTAAAATCACATTAATCACAATGGAAAAATATCTAAACTGTAAATATTAACTGTTTTAGAAATCAATAAAAATCTAGAAATAATTTAAACAAAAAGTGATATGTTGCCCTCTATAAGTATATTACTGGGCGAATATCACAAATGCCACAAAAAATACATATTATAATATGGATTTTACGTGATTGGAAAAGAATAAAAATGACAAACGAAGAAGTAATGGCGAGTGACACTTTTGCAGAGATTTTCTGTAATATTATTTTAAGAGTATTTTATTCGATCAACCTTCACGGTATGCCATGTCAGATTTATGTAATTTTACTGTTAGTCTCCATCTTCTTCAATTACGTTTTCTGCACATCCACGAAAACGTGACAATTTTCCTTACTTTTACTTAATTTCTTAGATGTCGGTGCAAATCTAGATCGGGAAAGTTTGTACACCTCTCTTCCTATAGCATAAACTATAGATTGGTTTTTGTTTCACGTACCTAACTATTAATTTTATTACCACTTCAAATATTAATGATAACAGTCGCGATAATATATATGCAACATAATTATGAATAATTTTAATGATTACAAATTACGAAATGCATTGACACAGTAATTATTGGTAGACATTGCACGAAGGATACTACAAAGTATGTAATCATGTTTTAAATGCTAGATATTAACTATAAAATTTAGAACGTATCACATCGATGACAACGATTTACCTAGATCCTGTGTTATTAGCTTTCTTCGTGTATTCGTAAGTGAAATCAAACACCTCGTTTGTGAAATGTGTGTATTAGAAATAAACATTTAGGTATGTATTAGAGGCAATTTACTCTAATACCTAAATGTTTATTTTTAATATACATATTTCACAAACGAGGTGTTTGATTTCACTTATTGTTTAAAACAACTGAATTGATTTTCGAACTTAGTCTTTGGCCAAATTAAAAGAATACAAACTTTTACAATCTAACGATGTAAAATACCTTGATATGCATCTTCACATGAGATTAATTTGGAAAAACGTATAGCAACCGAGAGAATTTGGACAGACATTTAGGAAAAATGCTTTTGAATTGAAATAAAACATTCTGTACACAACTATACTTAAACCCAGTATTTAATTAAGGCTCACGGCAATAAATTCCTACTTAATCATACTGCAGCGTTTCCCACTCTTGGGTAAATCTGATCGGGACCTTTTAATAATAATTATATTTGCTGTGACCAGCACTGTCAGTACGAAGTACAATGAAAGACTCACAAGTCACTCTGATGTCCCAGCTTATAAATTAAGTATTAGTGTACTCATGTAAATTGCATAGATTGAAGGGTATCATGTGAAATTGTTTTATTGGATTTTTTGTGTTTCTTCCAATTTTTGGATTTTATTTTTTTGCCTAATTTTTATTTTATTGAAATACTTTTCAGTTTGGGAAGTTAAAAATGTTTTAAAGTTATTAAAATCGTTATTGTTGATTAAAGAATGTAATCTTTTTTCTAATATATTGATTTCTTTCAAGTTGGTATTTATTATTTTTGTAACGTCGGTTATTAGATAATTTACTATTGAATTTTTAAATCTATATAGTGAATTTGAAAATTTAATTTTTAGGTTTTGGTTTTCAAAGTGAATATGCTTAATTTCATTGCATTAAAGATTTTATAAACATAAAAATTCAGATTAATAACAAAACCAAAATTAAAAAAACTACCTAAAATTTATTATTCGATTTTATAATATTCAATTATCAAAACCATCGATCTCATTGCATTAAAGATTTTTAACCTTGAAAATATTGACGATAGAATATTTTTTCACATTTATACAAATAAATAAAAAATGTGAGTGTGCTGCCTCGCTGGAATTGGTGTTCTCGTATTCGCCTTTCCGTAAGCAAATAAAGATGGCCAGAATGATATTTTTAAAAACCAAAAACAATGTAACATGATACAAATTTTAACATTTTAACATTCTAATTTCTAAAACAAGTAATTTTAAAATGTGGTTGTGACGATGTCTGTTGTAAGTCTTACTACAATTAACCGCTTTATTTTTAACTCTGACTTGTTACAGTTTTGGGTATATTTATACATTACTGTAATAATTAAAAATAATTTTCTGAAGAAGACAATAAACATTTTGTCGAAACGTTGTAGTGCATTTTAATTAACCTAATATATATTATTAGAGACTATATGCATCGGAAATCGACAAAATATGCGCATATATATGCAGAAAAATTCTTCGAAATATGCACAATTTTTGCTAAGTATGCAGTTTTATGCACATATGCTTCTGATACCAATTAACTTCTTGTAAAATGTAAAACAAGAATAATCACAACATTTTACAAACGTTTATTGTTCTTACATTATTCCCACTTACATTTTAAAATCACAATTATATAAACACATACGTACTTAAAATTTGCTGAAATACATACTTAGACACTATATATTTTTATTATTAAAACAATTTACAATTAAATGCTTTTCTAAATTTTCTAATGAAAAATTATGTCGCCTATCTGTGAGAATGCATTTATATATCGAAAAACTTCTTTCAACATCAACGGAAGTTATTGGTGTGTACTTTAATGCATTCATAATCTCAGGACTTAATTCTATACTCGTTTCTGTTTCATCCATTTTTAATTCACCAGTTAAAATCAAACTGATTTTTACTAAACTTTTGTATCCTACATTTTTATTAATTATTTCTTTAAACTTTTGACTTATTGAGTTTCCTATTCTACCCGGAATATTTGAAACACTATTTTCTAAATCATTGATTAATTTAACTGATTCAGTTAGTGGCAGCGATTCTTTTTCAAGTTTTGTTATTGTCAAAGAAACAAATTCATGATTGGCTGTCATAAATATCAATTCATTAGGCAAAGAAGAGTTTTTCAAAATTTCTTGACATTTTGCAATAGAATGGCAGTTGTCAGTAGAGAATTCTAAAATAATGTTTTTGATCTCTAGATAATGGTTTGCATAAAATATTGCGGCATTTAACTAAGTACCCCATCGGGTAATGACGGGTTCAGGCGGTAAAGGAGTTCCGGCAGTTTTTCTCTATAAATCTGAACTCTCAATGGTGACTTTAAGAAATTGCTGCCGAATTTCCTCAGCCACCCTATTTAATCCATGAGCCAAACAAGTAACATGTATTAAATTAGGATACAAAAGTTTAAGCTGTTGCCCGCTTTAATCATGTATGCCGCTGCATCGGACAACATGACTAAAATTTCACATCGGGAAGAAAAAAATTCATGAAACTTTCATCAACAAATCTTAATATTGTGAGATGGTTTGTTTTTTTCTAATTGTTTACAAGCAATTAAATACGATCTACCAGGCTGTTTATTGAATCTGTCGTTCCATATAACTTGTTTTTAACAATTTCGCTAATGCTATTGATCGTTTCAGAATAAATATCGGTTATGTAACATTTTCTGAGCAAACTTTCCTCCGGAATACTCTTTTGGCAGTACTTTTCTAAAAATTGCCGAAAACACGGATTTTGCAGCTTTTTGCGCGGTATATTGGCAGTAACCATCGCTTTGCACAAATCTGCGTTAAATATTTGATGCTCACTTTGTTTTGAGGTTCCGGCAAAAGATTGTGTCAAAGGCAGTTGGCTATGTTTTAAAACTTGAAGTTTCCGACAGTTTCTTTTATGCATTTCAGTTGCAACATGTTGGGTGACTTGAAATTTGCGTTCACATGGCACCTGTAAAGAAAAAAAAATATCACCAAAAACTTACAAGAAAATCATATATGGCTGTACAATTCTAAATACTAGTGTATTATACACAAAACAAAACTTACCGTTTTCCCACATGCTTTGCAGAAAACCCTTTCATCCGTTAGAATAAGTTCAGGAACATGTTTGATCCACGAAACAATTAAACTTCTACTCACTTTTGGCATTTTTCACTACTGCACCAATCTACTTCAACGTCTGGTTATACAATGAATAAAAAACATTTTGGTAAATACTTCCTATGAACCAGACAGTTGCCGGTATGGGGGTTGTTGAAAATTATGTGATAATTTTATCTAGTGAATTTGCGACAGCCCACCACCTGATGGATGGCGGCTTCTTTGCGAAGTAGGCTCTTTGTCGGTGGGGAGGTCCAGCGACAGAAGAGCCGACTCCGCATCTAATACACACATGTCCAATAAAATGTTCGTTGGTAAAAATTTTGTTCTATTACAGAAAAACACTAATAAAGTTCAAAGAAAAAATTATTTTTGTTTTAAATTTGCAAAAAAATGCACGAATATGCTCTAGTGTGCAAAAATATGCAATAATCGCTGCAATAATTACTAAAATATGCGAAATATGCAATAATTAATCTACGTCAATCAATTCGAAAAGTTGTTATTCGCATATATACTGAAGCATTTGCTTGTCGTATAAGAAATATGGGATATGCAAATTGCATAAATTCCGCTCTCTATATATTATTAATATATAGTAATTAAGAGCCGCTAAAATCAAGGGAAATAATTGAAGTTAAAATACTTATGTACTTTATTTGGAATAAAACATTACATTATCTTATTAGTAATGAAAGCCAATTTCCTTTTTTCCGTGTATTTCTGACAAAACATTAGCTTACAGCTTTCGTACTTTCCAATTTATTTATGGTAAAAACCACGTTAACGACACGACGCAATCAATCAATTACAATTTCACCGTTGTTCTTATAAATCTTCACAAATACGGTTCGCGGAGAACAACCAATCAATTTTCCATAAATTGCATCGTACGAAAACGATTGTGGGGTGATCGAAAGCTCGTTCTGAGAGAAAATAATAAACTATTCTCAATGCAACACAGCATTCGTTACGTAAATTAAACCGTGGGCAATCGGCCAGAAATGCAACTCAGTCGTAACAATGAAGAATTTAATTCAATATCGGTGCACAAATTTATTGCTTCTTCTTCGGAAATCGAGTAAAGGATGTTGTGGACAGTTTAACTTAGAATAGTAGCTATATTCTTTGTATGGAATTTTTGATATTTTTCGGTAATTATTGCGTATATATATTTTTATACAGATGCTTTAATTACAACCTATGAACGTTTTAATGTGTATACAATTGTTTTCTTTTACATTACCTCAAGCAGAACAAAATGTTTTTAATTGGTAAAGTAAGTTCACTTAAAGAAACATTACTCTTTAAACGTATGTGGGCCCAGAAAGTGTGGAAACCACTAAACACCACAATAATTAATAAGCGAAAATCCCTCGAAACTTGATATGGAGTTAAAAGAATTTAAGTTACATTGATTGTAATTTTCTCGACCTTGTACTTTAATTTGTTTTTGGGATCCAAGGCTAACTTGATTTTTTTAATAAGAACGGGGTTCCTATTTTATTCAAGGCAATTTGAGATCAGAAAAATACTTAGAACTTTTGCAACAACAAATTATTGATGAACATACTTATTTCTGGATACTTTTAGGCATACTTCTGCTAAGTTTATCAATTTATTCCTGTGCTATTGCATCTCAGGCGACTTGGATGTCATGTCGTACGACAGTTAGTGCTTATAGAGGATGCGGTAAGGCAATTGAAGTAATCGCACGACAGATTCTCCTAGAAACTTGAAAGTTTGATGAGCAACATTCGGACCAGCGTTACCGTGTTGAAAAAAGGCATTACATACGATCCTGCACTACGTCAGTTATGTAACGCGCTGTCAGTGGATGAAAATGAAATGTGATTGACTTCCAATGACGATAGCATTATGCACCTCAGACCGTAGACCTAGACCTCAGGCCTACAATGCGATCAACGTGGTGTCTAACAAAATACTGTAAACATCTTCGTTCACCCCGTCATGTGCGACTAAACAAAATTTATATTCATCGCTAAAGGCAGACGAATGTCATTTCTGGTCCCAATTATGTTGGTCTATGCATTTTTACAAATGTTGGTGACGATATTCAATTGTTGGAGGCAACACTAAATGCGATCGGTAAGTCACCAGACTAATGCCCGTTTGCACCGTATGCATTAAGTAAGGCTTAAAGTTAAGAATGACTTAAAATGTCAGTTTCCGTTGCACCGCATTTTAAGTAATACTTAAACTACCTAAGCTGTTCTTAAATTTAAGCCCTCGAAAAGAGCGGCTTAAACGCTACTTAACCTAGTTTCACTTGCATCAGTTGACGTATTATTCTGTTTATAGTAGAAATATAACCAAACTTTGGCTTTTCGGTGGAATGATATTTTGGAAAGTGATTTGCATATCTTGGAAATAATTGATTACGGCTTTCCCCGATTAAATTATTCTCATGATATGGACGAATTTAACTTTTATGAGATTTCGCCTCACGAAACTAACTAGTTTGAAAGTTCTGATGTTAATAGAAGATGTATTAGAATTTCCAAATAACTTGGAAACGTCGCTTTCCAGTATTGGAATATGGTATGCGATTAAAATTATCAACTGTTACGACCATTATAGTTGCTACGGCAGTGCTACAAAATATCGCATGACAACGAACCACCAGTTCTACCAGAAGATATAGATATAAATGAATTGAATGGTTTGATTGAAAATGGGCAGGTGCATGAACAGGAACCATTATTGCCAGGAAATGCAGACATTAATAATACCCCATGATTTAATTAAAAATTATTTTAGTGTTATTTAAGTGTTAAGTATTTATTTTTAGTAATTTAAGAAAGTGTTAGGTATTTATTAATTATTTAACAAGTTTATGAGTATTAGGTATCTATCTGTTTTTAGTAAATCAGTCATTGTAATGTATGGTAACTTCAAATAAAAATCGGATAAAGTTATCGCAATATATTTTATTATGAAATGCAGAGCGTTTTTCGGCAGGCGTATGGAGTGCAAGATCATATATTCACATTACAATAACTCAGTGAAAAAGCTCTCAAACACAACCGAGATTTGTACTTATGTTTTATAGATCTTGAAAAAGCCATCGATACGAGTACCAAGAGAACATATATGGTGAATCTCAAAAAGTTTAACAATGAACGAACAATTAGCAGGTGCAATTATGTGATCGAAAAATTGCAAAGGAATTTTCTATTGAGTTTTTACTTTACTAAATTATCTTCCCACTCACTGCCCATATCCGCTAATTTCGAAATATCCTGTATATATATATATTTACTTTATTATTATAATTACTTTATTATTAGTTATATATTTATTGTTTTTTCTATTGTACAAATCTATGCGCTCTTATTTTAAAAGCTTACGTTTTATAATAATTTTAGCTTATATGAAAAAAAGATCTGTTTAATTACTTATAAATATTATATTATTACATTTATTGCCGTCTCCTCTTCAATTTCATCATCCTTAAAAAAGTACATATTAACAAAAATTTATGTTACAATTAAATTATACATACTTTTGAATACATATTTATACTAGTAGCAATAGGTTCATCTGAATCGAATAGGTTTCCGTACCCATATACGGTTTTTGGATTCTTTATCTCTAAAATTAGGTCTTTTTCTGGCAAGTAATTTTTTGTGGTCACACTTCCACCTCCTATAAACATTCACATTGTATAATATATCACTATTTTTTTGTTTTATACAAACCAGTTAAAGCCTTTTCTTTATTTTCTTCAGCCACCACTTTCCTAAAGCTAGGTTAGAATATACGCTTTTAGCGGTAAATATGAAAGCTCTAACATATTCTATTAAAATGTTACCAAAAAGTACCGAGTTTGAACACCCTTTGTCAGATCAAGTGTCACTTTGTTAAGCAACGCCTTTCTATTGAACGGTGCAACGCGAATCGTATTTAAGTCTTTCTTAACTTTAAGAATAGCTTAGTTAAGTAATGCTTATTTCGCATACGGTGCAAACGGGCATAAATGATCTAATTCTACGATATAAGCATTGGTTACCAGTGGCGGACTCGGGACCCCCCTCCATCTTTTATTGCAAATTGTAAAATAAGCAATTTCAAAAATGTGTAAACAAGTAGGTAAAATGAAAATTTAAATTTTTTATAAAAACATATATTTGCAAATAATGTTTAATAATATAACAATAAACAAAAAAATTGTAAACAAATTTATTTTCACTACGAATATTTAAACAAAATTTTACATTCCTAATAAAAACATTGTTTTGTGTAGAAAAAATAAAATAAATAAGTGTTTATTCTTAATAAAAATATTTAATTAAATTTGCGGACTTTAGAAGTAGCAAATTTTTGCACAATTTCTTTAAAATTTATTTTTTTTTTACGAATTCATGCTCCATGCATAACAAGCTTAAAGCATTTAGCCGATTTTGGTTCATGACGCTTCTTTTTTGGTTTTTTATTACCGCCAGTTTTGAGAATGTTCTTTCTCCTTCACAAACTCCGCAAGCTAAAGTTAAATATGTTCTAAATACTATAGCTACATTAGGATAGAGGTTTGACTTTAATACTTCTTTAACACTTTTTAATGTTTCTTGGCTGTTGCAATTTTTTAAACTCTGTTCATTTATTGTCAGAAGTTCATGAAAATCTATTATTTCGTTTTCTAATTCACTGCCTAAATAATTCTCATTGTGTATTGACCCAAAAATTTCATCTTTGCCTCTTAATGGAAGTTTACGTTGATACAAAAAAATTATGAGGTCCGGGGTCGCTAGGCACGTGCCTAGTTTACAGCAGCGTATGCCATGTATCAGCTCACTCTCTGGTGTTGGTAATTTAATTTTTTAAAGCAGAATGTATTGGGAATGTGTTCTGTAATTAACAGATAGATATTGATTCTTCTGCTATTATGCATAAAACTTAAGTCAGTATACCAATATCTCAAACAATGGGCATGGAGAATTATAGTAAAGTGGAATTGCAGGCAATTAAAATTCAGATAGTAGCGTTAACAATACAAACTTGGTAAAAGTCGTAACTTTAGTGTACAGCACAACAATTACATTCTTTCAAGATAAAAGATGTATATTCCGAGTATACACTGGTTAAATAGTTCGTAGTAACATAGAGCAGAAATGTCGTCGATGCAAACGCCACTACGTGACATAGTAACAATTCATCCAATTCTAAATTAATATTGCCTTAAGCTTTGAAATGATAGCTGTTAGTAAGAAATAGTTTTTTAATGGCATTACATGCTGCAAACTTTAAGATTTATTGGCTATTAACATTTTACAAGCTCATTTTACAGTTTATTTGCTTCATTTGGAAATATGTGACATATTTTCTCCGTACGTATACATTGAGCACAAAAGGAAGTACTTAAATCGAATGCACGCGTTTTCATTAGTTAAACACTCTAATATTTGTACGAGTGGTAGTTTTTTTAACGTCTTTCTTATGTGTGTATAGGCTCGATCCAAAACGAATTTAAATAAATGTTTATTTTACTAGGGCGTATGTCGTATAAAGTATAGTAAATTACATCAGTGTATTTAAATACTATATTGTGTTATTATTGATGTCATTGTCTTTGTTATTATTAAGGTCATTTCCGTTTGAATACAATACTATTATATAGTATGGATTATAGTGCAATATAAAAATGTAGCGGGTAGGCGCGCGGTCTGGTAGAAATGTAGATTATGTTAATTGAGCATTGAAAGTGATAGTGATAAGTACAGTTGCTCACTAGCGCCAACGGGCAGTGGTGGAGGTTCAATACAACCCTCAGTATAACTGCGAATCTCAACCAGATCTGTTCTGTATACATGTACGCTGCCGTAAATACTATTTCGTAGTTCTACGTTTGTTTTAAAAATGTTGTCTACGGCGCGAAGACGACCAATGTTGGACAAAGTTACAGAATTTATAGCAGAAATGCCTGACCTAAATTATGATGGCGTTAAAATTCAATGTGTCGTTTGTAATATCCAAAAGGGATTGTCTACGTCACGTAAATAGTAAAAAGCATTCTTCAAAAAAAAATTGCACACGGTACTATGACAAATTTAAATTGAATTTATGTGTTACCTTTATTGCATGTGATCTACCGTTTAATTTATTAGACAAGGAAGCATATGTCTCCTTTTGGAATAAATATTCGGACTGCAAATTACCAAGTCGGACATCGTTACAAAGAATTGTGCCATCTGCTCGTGAACATGTTGAAAAAAGAATTAAATCGGAGTTGAAAGATAAAAAACTGTGGTTATGTGTGGACGAAACAACAGATCGTAAAAAACATTCAGCGGTCATTGTAATGGTACGTACAATGGAACCACATCAATCGTCACCTTCAATTCTATTAGCTTCCAGACGAGTACAACAATGTACTGCCAAAGTAATTTCAAAGTTAGTGTTAAATACACTGGAAAAGTTTGATCTTTCAACAAACCAACTGTTGATGTTTATGAGTGATGGTGCTGCAAACATGCTTTCTGTAGGCCGGTCTTTTAAAAAACGATGTGCTAACTTATTACATATTACATGTAAAATTCATGCCTTAAGTCATGTGGCAGAGAGTATTAGAAAATGTTATCCTGAGGTAGACGCTTTAATAGCGCATACTAAAGTAGTGTTTGTCAAATCCCCCAAACTTATTCGCAAATTTCACAGACTGTGCCCCCGTATGCCTGAGCCACCAGAACCTATTCTTACACGTTGGGGAACATGGCTACAATCCGCGTTTTATTATCATAAATATTTTGAGAATATTAAGAACGTGGTTTTACAATTCAATCCAAAGGAAGCTGCGGCTATCAAGGAAAGCCAGACGAAATTTCAAGATAGTCAGGTTAAAACCAATTTAAAAACTATTCAGAACAATTACTTTGGACTAGTGGAGGCAATAGAAAAATTACAAAATCCTTCGGTGTCGTCGTTAGTGGAATCTCTGCAAATAGTGCAACATGTTCACGCACAGCTATGCGCGGTAGAAGACGCAAAAAATGTTTGTGTTCTAGAAAGGTTTGAAAGTGTTTTAGAGAAAGATTCTGATTTTGGCACATTAAGACAAATTCGTGAAGGTGCGTCAACAGAACCGTTAAGTTGTTCCAAAGATTATTTTAATTACGCAAATATAACGTCACTAGATGAACGTTTGTTTTCTGCATATAAACACACTTTTTCCTCACGCCGCACTTGGTTTGCCGAAACAACTGCGGAAACATCTAATGTTGCGGATATTTAACAGACATTATTCACTTTGTGATTTCATGGAAAACTCTTAAGACGGTATGTGTTTGAGCACGTATTATATTTTATTTCTGACCATTTATTTTGTGTTAACTTTTATGCGCCCGCCACTGGCTGTTGGCGCAAATTGAGCAACTCTAGTAATAAGATAATACATACAAACGCCTCAAAGTTGCGTTGTTATGATGTTGGACGAAGTTATTTTTCATATAATTCGCGAGGTTGCATCGCGCGGTGTGGACGTAGCTATCAAAAAAGTTAACAGGATACATACATATATGGAAGTGCTAAATAAACTTGAAGCACAAACGCATTATTAAGTCATTGTGATTACTAGACTTGGCAGTTTCGGGCGGCGCGCCAGGATCGTAGTAAGTATGTATGTACCCACAAACAGAGAGCCGACCCGGCGAAGCGAATATTAGCATCAACCGCATGATGAATATACATATTCATATACCTGGTGCCCAAAATTCAATGCTACAAGCGATATCTTCCTTATTTATAGAGATATAAGATCGAGAAAGGTGTCGTCGAAAATAGTTTGCAGAATCCTATAAGACGGATGTACGTCATTTAAGTGCCCTATAACAAACAGCGAGTACTGCTTTTACGCAATTTATACTCTTCTCAGTGGTACTAGCGCATTTAGATATATCATGTTCTTCCCCACATTTGAAACATGCTATTTTGTTAGAACATTTTTCTGCTTTATGGTTAAATCCCCAACACTTGAAACATCTCGTTACATTAAAGTGTTCGTATACTTTGCAGCATCTCCATCTAGCATTAATTCTACTACATTTAAGTACTTCGCTAAAAGTACTGTAACAAGAAATTTATGTGAAATCAAACGAAAATATTGTTAGATCAATGTGTTTGAGCTTAACAAAATGGTTTTGATTAATTCAAGGTACTTATTTTTCTACGTGTATAGATCCTTACAGTTTAGATATGGAATAAGTTGAAGGCATGTGATTCCTATAAAAACATACTTTGAACATATGACATAGTTATTATAATAATTTTAAAAAGTACGATATGAGCTTTCTGTGACCAACATTGAAAATAACGTTGAATAGCAAATTATTAAAGTATATAATCACATTTTGTTGTAAGGAGTGTGACAGCAACGCTTTATCTTAAATCTAACTATAATTTTTGTTACAGCAACTACATATTTTGTTAGACTAAATAAACGTGGTGCAATTCTTACTATAAATTGCTCTTATTTTAAAAGTACAAGGGTTGCTGTTCCTACATTTTTCTCTGTATGTCGCAATTATCTTTAAAAGTTTTTTTTTTTCTGTTTAGTATTTTGTTTGTGATTTTAATCACTGTGAAAATATTTTGCGCATTTCCTCCTCTTATAAACCCAACACTATGAAATTCTAACAACGTTGCGATTTTATCTTATTCGATTTATTAGTACTATACGAAGTACGACTATAACGCGCTTCAAATATTTGAAGATTTATATATATATATATAATGCATAAATTCTGCAAAAGCGTTATGGTTTTCATAACTACTATTTTTTAAATTGCAAAAGCAATAAACTTAGCAATCAATTGCAACATCGTATTTCTTTTTTGTATCGTCCAACACGGAAAAACATAAGAATTTCTAATATATTTCTCAGGATGCCAGATAAAGAATTATTCATCTACTTAATGGCAACATTAACATTAATCAACTAGTCAAGAACGTTATAACAGTTTACATTTGCTATAATACTTATGTTTAACATGCCATCATTTATTTGTTTCTTTAACGATCATTACAGCATAAAGGAATAAATAATTTATGTAAATTCGATGCACATTTACGAATATCTAGTACGAAGGATGTGACCCAGTTATGCGGTGTCACCCTCGTATATATTATTTTAACCCTGCGTACATGCAGTTAATTTGAGATATTATGGGTCACTTCATTGAATTCAGTGGCTGTGCTCCTAATTTGTAGGTTGCGTGCGCTAACTCTTTAATCGAATTAGTCTCTGTTGGTAAAAGTATGCAATATGTAGTCTTTGTATTATGCCTTGAAGATAAATGAGAACGCGTACTATTATTAATGTGGATCTTTCGTGTTTCTTTTTGTATCTATTGATGCGCTGGAATTTGAATGATGTGACTTTCCCGTTTATACTTTTTTCGTTTTTGCTCCAAACAGTTGCAAAATGGTAGTTATTTTAAGAGTGAGTAATGTTTCCGTTTAGAAATATCACTGTATTTGATACTTAGTTATCTACCTATAACAGTCTGTATTAGGACTCAGTTAAAAACCTTACGATATTAGTTTTGGATTACTGATTACGAAATTAATATCTTGCAGAAAGGACGATGTTTAAAATAACACGATATTATACTAAAAGAATCTAGCTGGTATATTCTATCACTAGTTATAAGTAGTCTGGGCAAACAGCGGTAACAGTCAATGTAGTAGATATGTGGTGCGGAGTCGGCGATTATTTATTTCACGCGTTCACAGCATCAGTACTAAATCGATGCTGTATGCGAGTAGTTTTGTATATATGTAGGCTGTCGTAACTTATTTCGTAATAGTACGCTTATGTTTGCTTTAAAAGTGTCGCAGTTAGGTACGCCGCGAAAACGACCAACGGCAGACACAGTTAAGAACTTTATAGTGGACATGCCGGACTTAATTTTTGATGGCGCTAAAATTCAATGACTAGTTTGTAAAATCCCTTTAATGTGTTGGTCCAGAAGCCATTGTCAACGTCACATCGAAAGCAAACAGCATTCTTCTGCAAAAGGTGGCATACTCTTATTTTATGTAATCTATCGTTTCGTTTACTAGATAAAGAAGCATTTGTATCCTTCTGGAATAAATATGCGGACTGTAAATTACCTAGTCGAATATCGATACGAAACGTAGTGCCATTTGCTCGTGAACATATAGAAAAAAGAATGAAAACGGAATTGAAAGTTAAAAAACTGTGTTTGTGTGTGGACGAAACAACAGATCGTCAAAAACATTCTGTGGTTAATGTAATGGTACGTACAATGGAACCACATCGACCGTCATCCTCCTTCTTACTTGCTTCCAAAAGAGTTATAAATTGTACTGCCGATGAGATTTTAGAGGTGGTGTTGAACTCATTGAACAAATTTGAAGTTTCAACTAAGCAACTTTTAATGTTTATGAGTGATGGTGCCGCAAACATGCGTTCTTTGGACCGATCTCTTAAAGAACACAGTGATAACTTCTCACATATAACGTGTAAAATCCATACTCTAAATCTTGCGGCACCAACGATTCCTACATGTTTTCCACTAGTAAATGCATTGATTGCTAGTACAAAGGCAGTGTTTCTAAAGTCCCCGAAACGTACCCGACTATTTCACAAACTGTGTCCTGATTTACCTGAACCACCATAGCCGACTGTTATACGTTGGGGAACATGGTTGCAGGCTGCGTTTTACTACAACAAATATTTTGATCAAGTAAAGAAGGTAGTTTTAAAATTCAATCCGACAGAAGCTGCAGCAATCAAGAAAAACCAGGATATATTTCAAGATAGTCAGGTTAAAAGAGATTTACAAATTATTCACAACAATTACTTCGGACTAGAGGAGGGAATAGAAAAATTACAAAATGTTTCGATGTCGCTAGTGGATTCTGTTCAAATTGTGAATGATGTTCACGCACAGTTATGCGCTGTAAAAGGCGAAACAAATTGGTGTGTAATACGAAAATTTGAAAGTGTTTTAGAGAAAGACTCCGATTTTCTTATATTAAGACAAATTTGTGAAGGTGCGTGTAAAGATGCATTAAGTTGTTTCAAAGATTATTTTAAATATGCAAATATAACATCGCTAGAAGTCGAACGGTCGTTTTCGGCATTAAAAAGCATTTATTCCGCACGTCGTACTCACTTGACTGAAGCAACTGTGGAAACATATCTAATGATTCAAATATTTAACAGATGTTACCAGTTTGTGATTTCACGGAAGACTTTTAAAACGGTAAGTGTTTCAGCACGTTTTATAATTTATTTCTTACCTTCTATTTTATGTGTAAACCCAGGTTAGTTATAAGTCTATTTGTTAAGAAAGTGTCATCGATAGTGTGATCAGTTGAAGAACATTTAATAATAATAATACTTTATTGATTCAAGGTATCCAAAAGGATAATATAATCAAGTCGACTACAAAATAATAAAGGAAAAATAGAAATTCAAACAAATAAAAAAGCAAGAAAGGATTAATTAATTAAGCAAAAGAAAAGGAAACAAAAACAAAATAGAAAATTAATGCTAAACTAAACATGCGGATAAATGCAAAACGTAGCGATGGGCGGCTTAACCCCATAAGTTGATTACTGGGGTTGAGAAACTCTTTTACGCTGTAGTAGCTATGCTCTATTAAATACCTCTTAGTCGACTGCTTAAATCTGGCACTAACTCTTACTTCACGAGGTAGTTTATCGTATAGTTTTTTCCCAGTGCTCCATAATCCTCTATCAGTAATATGCAACGCACATCTAGAAATATGAAGATCACTTCTTCGGTGGGTTTCATAGGGATGTATGTCTTTTATAGCGGTATACTCCTCCTTGTGATTGTGGTGGTAGCAGACAGCTTCAAGGATGTATAAAGACGGAAGAGTTAGAATACGCAATGTTTGAAAGTGAGGTTTACATGACTAGGTTTTAGCCCGCTTTATATTCTAACAAGTTGCTTCTGTGCCACAAAGACTTTTGCAACAGTAGATGAAGATCCCCCGAGGAGTGTCCTATATCCCAGCCGCGACTGCATGTAGTGGTAGCTAATCCTTCAAGCTGCGAAAGAGAAATATCTTGGTATTTAACATTTTCACTAACTGGTCACAGTGAACATTCCAGAACAAGTTATGTTGAACATGCACTCCGAGAAATTTTGTCATCTTTGTTTGGGAGATGGGTTTACCGTGGATAGTTAGTGAGACATGTATACTTTGTGTTCGCCGGCGCGTGTAAAAAAGCGAGGAGTTTGTGTTCTGCTCGGTAAGGCTTAATTTATCGGCACAAAACCAATCATATAGCCTATTGACAGCACTATTTGCCAGTGCCTCGGTTTCGAGTAGCGTTGAGCTAGTTGCGAGTACGGTAGTTTCATCCGCATACAAGAATATATGTCATTTCTATATAGGTTGAATATAACTCGACCCAATATAGTTCTCTGAAAAACGCCATGAGGGCCAGGTAGCTATCTAGATCTAATGCTTTTAAGAGATGCCTCCTGCATACCTATACTGTATCCAGACATATTGCATGCGACTGCTGAGGTATGAGCATATCCACTGATACCATAACTGTTTAACTTATTCAATAATATGGAATGTTGTAAGCAATCGAGGGCCATACTAAAATCACAAAAGATTGTCGACGGAAAATGTCTTTTATCAATTTGTTCTTGTATGATATCGTAGAATGACAACACAGCAGTGGTAATGTACTTATCCTTCCTAAATTCATGGTGATTCAGTTCTATTACCCTTTTTAAAGACCGGGACAACCTTTGAAACTTTGAAACATGTTGGAAATACACCATAGGTGAAAGATAGATTTACTAGATAAGTTGAGGGTTCCAAAATTAACGGGACGAATGCAAGAATATTGTCCCTCAATTTATGCAGCAAAGACACATAATATGTGTTGTTGACTGTTGTATTGCGCTCTTTAAAGTAAATGAGTAAAATACCCTCACAATTCCAGAATACTGTGGCCATCACCTTTTTCGTTGATAAACAACATTCGCCTTTCTGGGACGAAGCCCATCGGGTCGCCGCCATGCCATCGATTCCTTTTTGGATAGAGAATCATAATACAGAACCATTGTGCCATCTCCTGGGACATTGGACTCCAAAATCGGTTTCGGGTCGTCTGCACACATATTTAAAAACGAGCGCGCACATTCGACCCAATGTTTACATTGGAGAGCAGAAAGAAGATGCGGTGCCCATTTTGCATTAATTTTATACATACCCAAATGGTTATGGAGAATTCGGTGAATACTTGTTTCAAAAATGTTATTGCTAATTCCTTCTGTTTCAAACGGCGATTTGCTAATACCGTTTTTTTAATAATTGAAGTGTTTTGAGGCGTTATCAGTTCAATTGGTCGACTGGGGCGCTCATCATCTTCAAGGGATTCTTGCCCCAAACGGAAACATTTTGCCCACTTTTCTAGAGTGGAATATGAAGGAGATAAGACACCATAAACACCGTCTAAACGTTGTTTAATGTGATTAGGCGTATGCCCTTTTTTTGTTAAAAATTTAGTTTTCGCTGAGACATTTTTATGCACTAGTCACGTTGTCTGGCTGGCTACTAAAAACTATTAGTCTTCGAGCCATAATATATGTATATAATGTAGGCCTCGCATATGTGCAATTATGACGCAACCGAGTTTGAACGCGCTCGAAAATGTGAATCTCTTATTCTAATCTTCATATTCTCGATGCTGATAGCAATCTCTCTGTATAAACGCAGTCTTTCACATAGCCCCATAAAAAATAGTCAAGTAGTGTTAAGTCGGGGAATCTGGGCGGCCACTGTATTGCACCACCTCTTCCTATCTATGTAGCGAACGTGCCATCTAAGAATTCCCTTACTATTCCTGCATTATGGGGTGGTGCACCATCATGTTGAAAAATTATTTCTCGTAACTGCAGATTTACATTCTCTAATAATAGTGATAATTCATTTCGCAGGAAATTTTGATAAATATCTCCACTGTTGTCCGCGTTTTAGTTTTTGTGATCATTTCCTTATGTTTTAGGTACATAGTCAGAATTCATAAGTAAATTATTAATGTGGAAAGTAAATAAACATCACCTGTAATAAACATTTTCATTTCTACATGTACGGATGAGGAAATCTAATTAGATATCCTCATTTGTATGTTTTTGTCGAGTAAATTACTGCAAACGCTTCTACAGAACTGAACAAATCGTATTGCTACTAATTCTGATGCGACAGTAGTCTCAACCACTGGCTTAAACCGCCATAAGTTAATTAATTGAAAAGTAATGCCATCACCTATCCACCATCTATGGACGCGCGTTTTGATGTTATACATCTCGTCGGCATAGCTTTGTGGAAGGTAACGGCATTTCAATATTTTAAATCGTATATATACGAAGTAGATGTTTATATGTACGGATGAGGAAATCTAATTAGATATCCTCATTTGTACGTTTTTGTCGAGTAAATTACTGCAAACGCTTCTACAGAACTGAACAAATCGTATTGCTACTAATTCTGATGCGACAGTAGTCTCAACCATTTCATTTCCTTGCTGTATTTCAATCGCTCTAGATAATGCAATGTACCAAGTTTTAAATGTGATTTGTTGAAAAAATCTTTGTTTGCATTTTTCTCAAAGTTTTTGTTATGTCAGGTGTTGAAATGTTTAGACCATCAGAAAGAGAAAATAATTCTCTATCAAATGATGTGAAAAAATAGATGCCAGGCAATTTAAAAAAAATAAATTGACGTGGCCACGCCAAAACAGTTGGTGCTCGCAAACATCTGACCAAATAGAGACCAAATAGTAGCCGTGTAACTATCATTCAATTCTTCTTAATGCTATTTTCCTATATCTTTAATATTAAGCAAGTTATTTCACATATGTAGGAATATGACTCACGCGGTATATTACACTATTCTAAGTTGAATTTTGGATTGCTTTTGTAGCTGGTCTGAGGATGTGCATCTCGCACGAAGCCGGCCGTCTGTATTAAATGAATATTAAGCAGAATTTTCTGAGTGAAGACCTTTTGTTCTCACCTTTATTTACAATTTCAGAACCTTCCTGCTTTTTGCAATAGAATTCGTAGCCATTCAATAACAATAGAGAAGTTGCACTTTTTTCGATTTCATAGTAAAGTGCATTAAAAACGAAAAATTTTGATAGGTATACGATAAACTGATTCTACTTCCATCATAAAGATCGAAAAGCAAATCTCATTTCAAACGTTGGTAGACGAAACGCTCGCGTTTTTAGTCAGCCTTTTTGTGACGTCACCGGGCCATGATAATCAATCACCACATTACGTGACGTAGGTATAAATATAGAAGTGTATTTTTATTGTCATTTTTGACATTAGAAACTTATTTAACGTAAAATAAATGACGTTTTGTATCTTCGACGTAACAATAATTTGACATTCATATAAGAGCGAAAGAGTATATTCATTTTACATATCCCAGATTAGTAAAATATGGGATATTGTATTATTATACGAGGTGTGGCAATTAAATAACCGGACTGGTGCTACTATCGGCAAACAGCGAACACGCCACGGCAGGTTTGAACATATCTGTGCTTGTAAATGCTTCCCCCACCGTGAGCTCGATGGGCACGGTTGTACGTCGCTCAGTCTCGTTGTAGCAATCGTCCGTTCAAGTCCTTACGCTAGCGTCGCGTCAGAAAAATGCAGAGTGTTCAGATCGAGCAACGAGTTAACCTCAAGTTTCTTATGAAACATGAGGTTCTAACTACCCTTCGTGAATGAGTGAGAAGACGAAGACCCGTTTTGTGGAAGAGCAAATCCTGGATGCTTCAGCCCATTCCGCCTTGTCTGTGAAGGCGTTCATTGCGAAATCCGGCATCACCGTGTTGGACCACCCACCGTACTCGCCCGACCTGGCCCCCTGTGACTTTTTTTTTATTTCCTAAGGTAAAATCGGAGCTTAAGGGGACAAGATTTGACAGTGTGGAAGCGGTGAAAGCGAAAGCGACGGAGGTTTTCAACAAGCTGACAGAAACGGACTTCCAGCACTGCTTTCGACAGTGGAAAATTCGTACGGAGCATTGTAGGGATCGGCAAGGAGAGTACATTGAAGGGGATAAACTTTGTAATGTAATTGGTGATCAATAAAATGTTTTGTAGCACCAGTCCGGTTATTTAATTGCCATACCTCGTAGTTATGGTAATTAAATGGAAATAATGCTGAAATAACTATTATTTAGGGCCGAGGTGATGTTTGAAAGGAAGGAAGGGGTTTTAAAGATTTTCAAAAGCCTTTTTCTCTTAAAACAGTGAAATTTGAATGAACACTCTTAGAAGATCATCTATCTTTATTCTTAATTAGCCATTACATACAATTTCTAGAGCAAATTAAATTTCATTTTTATGCAACTTCCCTATTATACAAATTTCCCTTTTATACAAATTTTCAATAAAAGGTGGGTGCTTCGATGCACCCATGGAGTCAGTGTTCATGCATTTTCTACATCTGGACTGGGCGTTCTCTTCAAGTACCTACAACAAATGATGGTCTTAATGAAGGTTCATTCTATATCTTAAATGCAAAACAAAACTTCTGTCGATCAGACCTATATTGGTTCCTCGAGCAATTAAGTAGTTTCCACAAAGTGCAATGAATTAGATGTCTTCATCTACAGTTCAAAAACAATACACTTCGAGGTAAATCAGTAATCATGAATAATGACTTATACACAACCTCTAAAAGTTATGAAAAAATCAAAACAAATTATAGTTTCTCTTTTAAATTTTTGTCACTTCATTTTTGTAGCTAGTGTTCCTATCTAGCCGTTATAAAATACGCCATTTAAGGAATTCGCAACGTATATTTTAAAGAATTTTCTATTCGTAATTCAGGGACCGTTTTAATATCTACATACATCTTGTAATTATCTTCTTCCGCATTCTGACATTTTCTTCTTTAACAGACCGCTAATTTTCTTATCCTCTTTATGTACCATAAACTTGTTCAAGAGGGGAAATCGTCGCTACCTACATGAAAATTACATAAACTAGGGCGTCATCCAAGACACTAATACTTGAATTGAAAAGTATAGTATAGAAAGATTTCTAGAGACTTCCTGATTACATTTTGATTTGACAAAGCACTTTATCCACATTAGAATGTCTAAATTGTAATTTCGTGTGGGAGTATTTTATGGGAATATTTGATAGAATCTCGCTGTAGCTCAACTAACGTTGATTTCCGGCGTTGTATCATATACATACAAAATATAATATTAAAAGCCAATTTGTAAAGTGTAATGAACTTTTCTTGGCGTTTTGTGAGGTCTTGAAATGAAAGAATATCAATTTCCTGTTCTTCTGGGTACTCTTCACCAATAATTCCTACATAATTTATTTAACAATGAAAGTGACATTTATGTCAGTTCAAAGTCCTAACCGTGCATAATTGTATACTTACATACTATACTTGGTATTGTTGTATAACACCTGTTTAACATTTCACACCCGTACATTGAAAGTGAACTTTCTTCGTGCTAACGTAACTGGTTCTCGTATGAAGCGTATATAATATTTGAGAGTAAATACAAAATGTTCATAGTTGAATAAATGTATTTTATTGTAATTCAAAAAAGTTAACATATGGAATTATTCATATGTAGACTTACACTTGCAATTTTTCAAGCAAGAAATATAAAGAACGTAGATTGGTTTGGTTTTGAAATCCATTTAATTAGAAAATTAACAAAGACTTCAAAAACAATCACATCTTTGATGTGAATATGTGTTCTTCACATATTGTTTAAGGAACAGAGTGCAAAGAAGCATATTATTGTTGGTAATGGAAAATGGGTAACGTATTAAGGTGCTGGATTTCAAAATCCAATAATTTGATAGAAATATATGCTACTCCTATATAGAAGCAAATGCGTCCGTATTTACAACATAATCCTAAAACAGATACCACCTTCTTGGCGCAGTTATGAAATGCACTTAATCTTGAAAATTCCGGCAACTTACAACTTACAACTTAAACGCGAATAAAAAGCGCATTTGCAGTTTCTCTCATCAAACACCATTACCAACACTAAATAATATGTTTTTTAAATTACGTTTTCATCACGTTCATCAAATGAGGTATTTTTATAATTCCTTGCAAAAATTGCTTCTTTAAATTTACATATTGCTGGCATTGTATCCTCAGGGTTTTACGGAAAATGATAATAATAATAATAATATCGTTTATTGACGCGTACGAAATACAAAAAATACAGAAGAAAAATTAAAAAAAGAAAAACATACAATTCAAGGTTGCACGCATCATCTGGTGGAGTCTAGCTAAAAGCTGTTCAATTTCGCCAAAGACTTAAAAAGAGTAAAGAAATCTATAAAGAAACGTACAAATAAGTATAAAGATTGTGCGCAGTGCAAATGTCCCCAAAAGAATAAAAAAACGCCACATGGATGTAGTGGTTTCACGACGCCACATCACACGATATTTCATCACACGACATCTCGTCACGAACACTTTATCACGGCGACAAATCATCACTGTTACACTTCAACACACGATATCTCATTACTTCGCCAACTCATCACACACAATCTCATCACAGTAATTTGTAAGATTCGTTTTTTATATTCATGAAACATCTTGATTATATTAAATATACAAAATGTAATATATTAAACAAATTAAAACAAATATGGCGCTCTAAGGAAAGTGTATTTCGTGTTTTGTTATTGTCAATCATATTCTGTAATCTAAGTGTTAAAGGTGTATACCTACTCTTCATTGGAACGCGTTGTCCAGATATATCTTGCAAATAATATGTGTATGCTAATTTGGTTTCTTTCACCAGGCCGTCAAAGCAAGTCCACATTGTAGGATGTGCACATTAAAAGAGTGACTGCAAGCCATTATGCCATCCTTCAACGCAATTTATGGTTTAGGCCAATCCCTTCAGTAGCAACGTCCCGCTGATACCACGTTTGCATTGGAAACATAGCTTCTCTTCTTCTTCTTTTACATAGCTGGCGACCAGGAATAAATGTAATTTCAAAATAAGCGATTAATTCTTTATCGTCACTGGGGTTGTCTGGCAACGTCTCTGATACTTCTAAAAGCGTATCCTCAACGTCTTCCGGTGAAAGAACACATAATTTTGTTATTTTATAAATAAATAAAAACCTATTAAACAATCTCACTAATTAGTGTAATGAAATTGTATACGGTGGGTTGGCGAAGTGATGAGATGCCGTGTGATGAAATGTCACAGAGATGAATTGTCGCCGTGATAAAATGTCCGTGATGAGATGTTGCGTGATGAAATGTCCTGTGATGGAATGTCTGGACAACGGACGTAGTTCACTGCTGCTGCAATAGATATACCTTCAGTGTGATTCCAAAACTGGTTGGCGACAAAGTTTTAATGTTCGGAGGTAGAGAATTGTATACTTTTGCTATATTGCAGGAGTAAGTAAACTGTGCTTAGGTATACTTAATAAACCCCTAACTCTTAAATTAAGAGTATGCAAGGTATTATCTGCCCGGAAAGTAATTTTGTTATGCAGGTAAGGAGGACTACAAAAAAACAGCTTTATGATAAAGGCAAGTAGCGTGGAGGAAGCGACGTTGTTGCATGTTGATTCAACATTTTTCATTTTATGACCCATTCTATCGAACACCCTTAATTTCGAAAATCAGACGTAAGCAGGAGTTTGGCAGTGTCTGTACGTGCATTTTGTCCGTATAATAAATCCAGGGGCCATAAATAGTATCGCAAAAATTTAACTGCGACAGCGCCAGAAAGTCATAACTGCTTCTTAAGGTCTCTATGGAGAGAATGTCTATGATGAATTAGGTTCAAGGCACCATACCCACGATGTAGACACTTAGTGATGTGTTGCTTGAATTTCAATCTGGAATTTAAATGTAACCCCAAATTTCTAGCGACATCCACAATAGATAATACATCGTTGCCCACTTTCACTCTTACATTCGCCAGTACCAAGTCTCCACCACCAAACACAACTACAGAAGATTTCAGAGGATTTAAATTTAATAAAAGTTGGCTCGATAAGCCAGCAAGTCGCTTTAAGTGCTCATTCAAAAGTGAACAAGCAGATACCACCTCATCCGGCAAACAACTGATATAAATTTGCGTGTCATCCGCGTAAGAATGGCATCGACAATGCTTCAAGGCGGAATGGAGCTGAGATATGTAGATAGAAAAAAGCAAAAGACCCAAAATAGAATCCTGAGGCACCCCAGAGACCACGTCATGGAAGCTAGATAGATTTCCATCAAGACTGACGGCCTGCCTCCTACAAGAGATATAATTTTTTATCAATATAACAGTAGAAACACACAGTCCAATATAATGTAGAACGGCGAATAATAATTCGTGATTGATTGTGTCAAACGCTCTGCTAAAGTCTAGCAACACAAGTATAGTAACCTTGCCCTCATCAAGGGCCGCAAGAATATCGTCCATGACATCCAGCAGAGCAGTGACACAAAGTCTGACCCAGCCAAAATTTGGAATATTTCAGCCCGACTCTGTCCGAATTGCGGGCCGGGCCAAGTTCGCACCTCTAGTAAAAATATTAGCCGGCATTATTACACTCGCTAATGAAGACTATTGCAAAGTAATGCGTAGAACATGTCGCTAAGCCTTGTATGAAGCAGATATGTCATTGGTAAGAAAGTAAATGCTCGACGTCTCTTATACACACACAAAATGCCTTTCAAATAAAAACAGGACACAAGCTCGAGCGACGTTGAAAGATAATTACGTACAAGTACAATTCGCATGCCACGTCAAGTGTGCACGGAGTACGGGGTCTTCATAACAGGCTTCTGTGGATGCATATTGTGTGTATCTCTGTCTGTTTGTCGCTAATCGCGTTGAAAATCAAACTTAACAAAGACTACTTTCTCCATATGGCCTATATACCTTCTTCAAGCTTAATTCGAAGATGGATAAGCACGATATACTGAAAATTAACTTTACTATGGGTTAATATTCTTTTTTTGGATAACTAGTATACATATGTAGCCGGATTGTATTCTTAACTTTTTCTGTTATATCACAGAACTTAATTTTTTGAATTATATATTCATTGAACCTGAGTTCTAACTGGTTCTTTTTTTTAGAATATTAGGCCTGTAGCTAAATGTTGTTTATTAATTAGTTTAACGGTAAATAAGTACAAAGAATAATATATTCTTATAACAAATAAATAGGTGTAAAGTAAAGACACACTGAAAAAGCGTTTATAAACTGTTATTTTAGTATTATTTTTATGCTTTGTTTAGCTGCTTAGCTTTTTATAATTAATATCTTTAACTTCTTTGCTTAATATCTTCCTTCCATGTCGAAAATGTGATTTCGGAAAAGTAGAACACCCTAACATTACACCGGAGCCTTGATCTGGTCTACAGGAGAGCAGGAGAGCCATCTAAAATGAGATTGAAGGATGGATAATATATCACAACGAAGTTATACAAAGACTTTTATGCCAACTTTGCCAAAAGCAACAAAAATACCTTTTAGTAAAGGTGACTAGTTTAGTCCTTAATCGTTTCAGCTAAAAATCTGTACGTAATTGTTACTTAGGATCGCTAACTAATTGTGCTATGTATATAGTTTTCAATCAAGCACTTCAAATACTTAGTAGTATAGTTTTACCCCACTTAAAAAAATAGATAATAGGCAGCTTGCGGTAGCGCACTTTCCGTTACGTTTGCGGAGCGTCGGAAGTAAACGTTATATTTGACACATGTCACGTTGTGAAACGAAAACAATATGCATTACTGAATGGTTACTACCTACTTCTTGTCGCACAGCATCGTCGTCATTAACGAAAATATTATACGACTTAAAATTCGGGGCCAAATAATGTCACTTTCGTGAAATTTTGTCACGAATTCTGCATCTTTTGTGTTCCAACCTCACACTCTGCATGTAAAATGTAACGGATAAACGGCAGTCAGCTGTACAAAATTAGTTGTGCGCATACGTAGTTATAAGAACTAAATTCTGATTGGGTCCGTAATTTTTAGAAATAACGTAATTTAATTCGGTATACGGTACAAATTTTACCAACATTTTACGTTATATGTACATATATCACCGCAATTTTTATAAGAAAAAATGGACTACCGCAAACTCTATAGTATCAGGTATGAGAAATATCATACCCTTTAATATAATTTTTTATATCTTTCATTATTTATGGACGGCCAGATTTTTTAATAAACGATATAAGAACATACATTAAAAAGCATGTACCAGATATGAAAAGGTAACATGATTGTAATAAAACTTATTAACAAACTTTTATTTAAGTTGTATTATCTATTTTTTGTGCATAATTCCCTAATTCAGGCTAACTGCTAAATATGATTTTGCTATCGAAAGGTGTGCGCAGTACAAGTACAATATCGTGGTAAGCCTGATAGTGAAGTGTTCTTGTGCTTGTAGCTCAGTTCTTCTACTTTTCATTACAGAAGGTTACATTTTGCTTTACTGTTTTATATATAACCATCTATGGCATATAAAACGGCAATAAACCAGAAGGCATTCTTTCGAAGGCAGGCATCGTAGTTGAACATACGGAGTTTGAGAGACCACGCTGTAGTAGTTAGGAGTTAAGGTTTATTAAAAGCCTATAACCTATAACTATTTTAATATATTAAGGGCACTGCTATAAACAACATACCCCCTATAGGCACTGGTGTCGAGGTAATAATAATAGGAATACAAGGACGCTTAAACTAAGTATTTGCTTGAATAAGTATTATTTTTATTAGGTCTCAGTCAGGATAACTTAATAACTCCAAATAAACCAGCTATGAAATTTATACCATTTATGAGTACTTACCATCTATTTCTTGATAATATAGTTTGTGACTAATCTATTAATTAAATATTATAACAAACAACTAATAATTACCTAGTTATGGACTCAATGGCTGATAGTTATTATTAAATTATATAAGTAAGAGCAATATTAAATATTTCCAGCAATTCACTATCTGTATTACATGATAAACGTCATTAGTCAATTTGCGCCAACAGCCAGTGGTGCGCGCATAAAAGTTTACACAAAATAAACGGTCAGAAATAAAATATAATACGTGCTCAAACACTTACCGTCTTAAGAGTCTTCCGTGAAATCACAAAGTGAATAATGCCTGTTAAATATCTGCAACATTAGATATGTTTCCACAGTTGTTTCGGCAAACCGAGTGCGGCGTGAGGAAAAACTGTGCCTATATGCAGAAAACGAACGTTCTACATCTAATGACGTTATATTCGCGTAATTAAAGTAATCTTTGGAACAACGTAACGGTTCTGTTGACGAACCTTCACAAATTTGTCTTAATGTGCCAAATACAGAATCTTTCTCTAAAACACTTTCAAATCCTTCTAGAACACAAACATTTTTTGCGTCTTCTATCGCGCATAGCTGTGCGTGAACATGTTGCACTATTTGCATAGATTTCACTAACGACACCGAAGGATTTTGTAATTTTTCTATTGCCTCCACTAGTCCGAACTAATTGCTCTGAATAGTTTTTAAATCCGTTTTAACCTAACTATCTTGAAATTTCGACTAGCTTTCCTTGATAGCCGCAGTTTTCTTTGGATCGAATTGTAAAACCACGTTCTTAATATTCTCAAAATATTTATGATAATAAAACGCGACCTGTAACCATGTTCCACAACGTGTAAGAATAGGTTCTGGTGGCTCAGGTATACGGGGGCACAGTCTGTGAAATTTGCGAATACGTTTTGGGGATTTAACAAACACTGCTTTTGTATGCGTTATTAAAGCGTCTACTTCTAATACTATCTGCCGCATGACTGAAAGCATGAATTTTACACGTAATATGTAACAAGTTAGCACAATGTTTTTTAAGAGTCTGGCCTACAGAAGGCATGTTTGCGGCACCATCACTCATAAACATCAACAGTTGGTTTGTTGAAAGTTCAAACTTTTCCAATGTATTTAACACTGACTTTGAAATTACTTCGGCAGTACATTGTTGTACTCGTTTGGAAGCTAATAGAATTGAAGGTGACGATTGATGTTGTTCCATTGTACGTACCATTACATTAACCACAGAATGTTTTTTATGATCTGTTGTTTCGTCCACACATAACTACAGTTTTTTTTATCTTTCAGCCCCGATTTAATTCTTTTTTCAACATGTTCACGAGCAGATGGGACAATTCTTTGTAACGATGCCCGACTTGGTAATTTGCAGTCCGAATATTTATTCCAAAAGAGTCTAGTAAATTAAACGGTAGATTAGATGCAATAAAGGTAACACATAAATTAAATTTAAATTTGTCATAGTGTCGTGTGCAATTTTTTTTTTAAGAATGCTGTTTACTATTTACGTAACGTAGACAATCGGTTTTGGACCAACACATTAAAGGGATATTACAAACTACACATTGAATTTTAACGCCATCACAATTTAGGTCAGGCATTTCTGCTATAAATTCTGTAACTTTGTCCAACATTGTTCGTTTTCGCGACGTAGGCAACATTTTTAAAACAAACGTAGAACTACGAAATAGTATTTACGACAGCGTACATGTATACACAACAGATCTAGTTGAGACTCGCAGTTACACTGAGGGTTGTATCGAACCTCCGCCACTGCCCGTTGGCGCTAGTGAGCAACTCATTACGTTTAAAGCATCAAAGCTTGATATGCCTTTGTATTGATCCCAACATGCGCTTATGAATATGTTAGAAAAGTGACCCTATAATTACAGTCCCTGGCCATCGAATTAGGACCACCTAAAAATATTATGATTTTGAGGTAAAATTTAAAAAAACAGTAGGTAATGTTGGCTATATTATTATTTAATTACATATAACATGCAAGTAATTAAAAATTGAACATATTGTTGTGATATTTGTTTATCAAGTTGCAGTTTAAACAATGTTGACCTCTTCCCTCAATTGTCCCCTAGTGCGGTATAATTTTATTTCTGTCTTACGCAATAAGATGAATGAGATTTTAGTTAAAAAAAAAAAAAACAAACCATAAGAGATGGAGGGTGTTTAATAGAACGCTCTAACGGATATCGACGAACAAATTGGCGTCTCTCCGTTAACACTTCTAGGCGTGATTCGTCGCTATAAATAATCTAGGAAAAAGTAAAAAATGTGGAGAACCATTAAGCGAACTATGAGGATGACTGACCAAAAATACAGAAGATAAATGAAACATACCTTTCCCCAATCTTCAACTGTATATTTTTCATATTCCATTGGACCCATTGAACTCGTGCCACTTTCATTTTAGATGTTAGTCTTGGCTTTTTTGCCAGACGTCTGTATTTCAAGCCTGCTTCATGAAGACGTCTACGGACTGTTCAGGCTAATATTTGCATACCTTCTCCACTTTTGCGTTTGTCGGCATAGTATGTTTGGCCGCTACTTGTACTAAGAATATTCTCCTTAATTAATTTCGCGATTCTGAGAACAGTTTGATGTGATACACCCTCTTTTTGTGCAACTTCACGTTGAGAGAACTCTCCCGTTTCAGAATTTCGTGCTTTTTTTCCTGTGGTTACATCCTTCTTCTTTCCCATTTTGATAATAGTTTAGCGCGAAAATAGACGCACATAAATAAAATTAAAACTCTGAAATATAAATTCTTTGGAAAATCGGTAAAAATACTGTTTTTATTTATATTTGCAATGATACTAACGAACTAATGAACGACACAATTCAAACTAAACATCATTGTACGTACGAATGGCAAGAGGCGTGTTTCATAGTGGGTGGATAATCGCATTATTTTTATAACCAGCAATTATCTGTGGCCATAATGTATTCGGGTATTACTCAAACAATAATTAAGCTTTCAGATTTTCGAAATTAAAATTATATTTAATAAATATTCTTATAAATTTAATATTTCTCAAGTGGTCCTATTTCCATGGCCTAGGACTGTATAGCATATTGTAGCGAGTAATATAAAGATTTTAAATAATTGGCAACATTTCTGGTCACGTCATATGTTGCGGTAGGTCATGATTCCATATCCAAATAACCTCCATTTTGGATTTTATCTCATGCGTTCTATATGGCGTTAGAATTGGTGTGCCTTCTGCATTTTTTTCTCTTCAGTTCTGAAGTTTTTAAGACCATTTATGTATTAGGCGAGTTGTTTGAAATATACGCGAATAATTTATCAAAAATGTAACATAGAATTTTGAGAATTAGAAATGATATACTATTTAACCGTTGTAAGCATACCTGGCAAGAGTTGATAGTTATACAAATATTTAGCATTTCAGGTAAGCACAATACCCTTTTTTAAATAGAATTAAGTTTTTTGTAAATCCCAAGTTATTTTACGAAGTGCAGTATTGAAATAAAAACATTTATTTGTAGAGTGACGTGTGCCACTAATTGTGTTGCGCTTGACCGTAAATATAAATCTGTGAGTAATATAGGTACATGTTAAACAGATATTAAAATATATCGTAGTTTCACTGTATTTCCTTTGATAATCAAGGTTATGTGTTGGATACCTGGCTGTAAACACTGTAATATCAAGGAAACGTGTGGATTCTATTCATTCCTGAAACCTGGAACTAAGGAGCAATAAAAGTGGATTAATGCTTATTCGATATGCATTACAAAATGTATTACTATATAAAATGGCTGTATACAGGGTGTTTCAGGAGGAAAGGTAATTATTTTAGTGGGTGATAGTGAAGATTAATTCGAATAAAAAATTCCATATAACACGTGTCCAATTTTTATTGGTTACTGAGATACAGCTGTTTACAAAGAAAAGGTTTCATTTCGCGTGTTGGTACTCTCCTAGTTGCTATGGTTATCGATTGTCAGTTTTGTTTTGAAGTTCAAGTTGTGAGGTTGTGCTTGAGTTTACATTGAATTTTTTAACTGTGTAACGTGTATCGTATAACCAACAAACTTCTATACTGTTTAAGCATGCTGCACGTATTTACAAATGCTGAATACGCCGATATGGTATTTGTGTACGGGTTTTGTAATGGTAACGCTGTCGCTGCTTGTTGAGAATACGGTAGCCGATTTCCTAACCACAGAGTACCCGATTCAAGAATGTTTAGTCGTGTTTTCAGTAAACTGCGTGAGACTGGTGCAGTGCCCAACAGTCATATCTCATCTAAACGTGCAAATAAACAGAATGTGAATGAAGTAGAAGACATTATTCAATCGGTAGAACGTAGTCCTTCAACAAGCACACGAAGAATTTGTAAACGTATCGGTGTTCCACATACATGAGTTTGGCGGACATTAAATGTGCACCGCTTTCATCGTTATCATTTACAGCGGATTCAACACCTTCGAGAAGGAGATAAAGGTAGACGATTGGAATTTTGTCGTTGGCTAATTGCACATCGCCGAGTAATCTCATTAATACTGTTTACTGATGAAGCCACTTTCACTCGTGGCGGTATCAATAACACTCGTAACTCACATCGGTGGTCCGACGAAAACCCACATGCCTTTGTGGAGACACATTTTCAAGAACGTTTCTCTGTAAATGTGTGATGTGGTATGATAGACAACCAGTTCCTTGGGCCTATTATCTTACCTCATACTCTTACAAGGCCCTGTTATCTAGACTTTCTTGAAAACGAGCTACCAGCATTATTGGAAGATGTTCCTTTGGCTACAAGGATGAGTATGTTCTTCCAGCATGACGGGGCCCCTGCTCATTTTAGTCATCTGGTAACACAGCATCTAAACCTAACATTCCCCGGAAGATGGATTGGCAGAAATGGTCCCGTTTCTTGCCCACCAAGGTCCCCGGACCTTATTGCCCACCAAGGTCCCCGGACCTTATTGCCTACCAAGGTCTCCGGACCTTACCCCTTTAGATTTTTGCCCGTGGGGATGGTTGAAAGGCGAAATCTAGACAGAAAAACCAAACACAAGAGACGAATTGATCGTTCGGATTATGAATAGTGCTATCCTCATAAAAGAACGCCAAGACAACCTCAGAAAAGCTACACGTAGTGTTGTCAACAGAATTCGAAAGTGCATTGAAGTCGGAGGTGGAATTTTTCACTTAATCATTTGCCTTTGCTTAATACCTTTTGTTTTTGCCTTTGGTTTTTTTCTGTGAGTGTAGTAGTTTGGGTTACATTCAAACTGGTGTATTTCAGTAACCAATAAAAATTGGACACACGTTATATGGAATTTTTTATTCGAATTAATGTACACTGTCACCCACTGAAATATTTACCTTTCTTCCTGAAACACCCTGTATGTCTTATTTAACATATAGAGAAGCCGATTATCCTAGGTCTAGTGCATTTGTGTGTAGTTGCCATGTAGAACCAGCAATTCGTCAAAGGAAGTGTTACAATACAGAGTGAGTCGAAAGGAACGGATCAAACTCCAGGAGTGTATTGTACATGTGAAAATAATGTAGGAAAGCTTATATGTATGTTGTAGCTAGAGATACAAGCAATCTTTCAGGTATACATACATCCCGAAAGATTTTCATAATATACACTGTACAAATATAAATAGATGATTACGATCAATATACATTTGCTCATCAAAATTTCAGCATGTGTGAACACAATTTCCATTATGCTTTGTTTATCGAAACAGTAAGTCCCTTTACTTTTAAACGGATAAAAATAGAGCCTTTCTAAAGCGGTGATTTCACTTGCGAAACGGCTTTTTTCCGTTTGAGATAAAACTATTTATATACATACATCGTAACACCGTGTGTTGGTCAGTACATGAAGGTAGAGCAGGGTTAGTGAACTTGAAATGATTATGATCGGGCTTTTATGGTTCGTGAATTTGATGAACAAATCGGTGTCTCATAATTCATAAGTTACAACGTAGATATACATATGTCACGTATTCAAATGGCTCATGGCATTATTCTTTTCATTTGTAAATAGAGAAACTCTCACGTTCACGATGCACACGTAACTTCGGGTGAAATACGGCGCAAGTTCTACTTGCTCTACGTTACGATCGAAGGATGATTGCATATTTTATGTAAAACTCGCATAAGATGTCCCCTTTTCGCTTTATGGAGGTTAACATGGGGGTTGTCCATAACTTCACCTGTTTCCATGAATAGTTTCTCTGATGTTATTTGGGACATCTGCAGTTAGCAACACCTGGTTTAGTACACATTTATAGATATTTTAATGTCTTGTCATTAAAGAATATGTATATACATTTTCTTGTTTAATATAGCCACAGAAGGAGTGGTGAGAGCCCGCGGGATAAAAGGAACGTTAAGAGAAAGAGCGAGCCAATTAGTGACATACGCAGCCGACGTAGCCATAATAGCAAAGAATAAGAAAGTACCTTTACAAGCAATGCAAAAAATTTCATCGAAGGCACAGAAGAGAGGATTACATATAAATCAAAATTAGACAAAATATATGAAAGTTAGTAGACAACAACAACAAACACAGAGCAGAGAAATAAGAATAGGAGAATTTAAATTGCAGGAGGTGGAGAACTTTAAGTATTTAGGAAGCATAATAAACAGAACAAACCACAAAAAAGCAGAAGTAGAACAAAAAATACAAGCTGGACATCAAGCGTTTAACAGATACAAAGTATTTATGAAAAATAGAAATATAAGTAAGAACTTAAAACTGAAGATATACAAATCCGCAATACGACCCGTGATTACATATGCAGCAGAGACGATGTATCTGACAGAGAATGAAGAGGAAAGATTCAAAATCTGGGAAAGGAAAATCATTAGAAAAATATCTGGCCCCGAAAAAATAAACGAAGAGGAATACAGAAGATTATATAATAAAGAAATTGAAGAAATGTTGAAGGGACAAACAATAATCAAAATGATGAAAGCAGGAAGAATAAGATGGTTCGGGCACGTAAACAGAAGGCAAGATGGCGCAACAATCAAAACTATCACGGAATGGAAACCCACAGGAGGTAGGCAGAGAGGCAGACCCAAGAATAGATGGGAGGACCAAGTGATGGAGGACCTTGAGAGGATGGGAGTGGAAGGATGGAAGGATAAAATAAAGAACAGAAAGGAATGGAAGATACTGAAGGAAATGGAATGACTCACCATCATATATAGTTTCCAGAACTTCCTTTAAAAGGAGTGGCTGCAATTCCAATATTCTTTATTAGTTTAGAATAATAACACTGTGCTCGAATTGGGGACCTTTTTTTTGCAGCAAGCTGGGCATCCGGGGGATGAACCTAATTCCAGTATGTTTAATCCAGTGGTGCTAACCGTTTTTTAAAAGTTAGCTCGCGTTTTCGAGCAATTTCAATTCAAAAATTTTGGGCCCAAAGACCCCAAAAAACGTAATTTTTATCATTTTTTGACTATTTATTGAATTTAAATCGATGGAAATCGATCGAATAGACATCGTACCGACGAACACACATCGAATCGAAACTATTTGAAAAATATTGAATTGATTCAGTCGATTTTTTTTTCAAAAAATGATTGATTGATTCGAAATTTACTAACGATTTCGATTATTTTCCACGATTATTTGACAGAATCCAAGTGACGAGTGAATTATTTCGAAACTCGAAACCTCGAAGCTTCGAATACAGATCTCGAATCGCAATCCGTTTGTGTGCTCCTGCGCAACACTACTTCTGTCATACTATTCAAACAAGACTGCGTGATTTCAATGTGATTACATGGCGCAGTGACATTTGATTGTTCGTACATTTATACGCCTACTCCTTCGGTTTTCATGGTTTCTAATGTTGAAGGCTTAGATTGTTCTGTTGAAATTGGTCTTGTTAGAACAGGAATTGTAATTGAATGCGGCAGCGGCAATTGAGTATATGTTGGAATGTATTTCAAAGAACCACTTTTTCTTCTGTTCATACTGTCAGTTCCGATTTCTTCGTTGGTTTCCATAGCCCATTTACGAAGATCTAGGTGGTGAATTATAGCATGCGCTTCGCTGCTAGTAATAAATTTATTAAAAACATATTCCGAAATTTGAATTAATTTCTCTCTTCGTGTTCCTCCTTTTTGTATTAATACCTCCTATCTAAAAAGCAAAAAATTTGTGAATACAAAAATGTTTAAAATTGGCCTGCAATTTCTTATCTATATAATTGTTGTAAAGACTACCCTCTTAAATCTATGTTTTATATCTTCAAATGAACGTCATTTTTTCCCAGAT
This sequence comes from Dynastes maya, assembly GCA_029619315.2. Classification (NCBI taxonomy): domain Eukaryota; kingdom Metazoa; phylum Arthropoda; class Insecta; order Coleoptera; family Scarabaeidae; genus Dynastes; species Dynastes maya. The sequence goes on along the minus strand of JAROYE020000001.1, from coordinate 65,799,140 downwards.
TTCCAGAAGGTAACAGCTTTTGTCTTATATTCTAAATCGACAATATCTCCTTCTTCTGGTGCACATTCTTCTTCTTCAAATTGTATGACTTCTAAGACTTCTTCCCGTGAAGGTGGATACCTATCATCAACAAATTCTACAGAATGTGGCCTAAATTCTTGCAAGAATTATAGCATTACGTCGTTATCTACTTCAAAGGTTGTATCGTCCCGAGATCTAATTAATATATTCTTCAATACGTCGTACGTTTCACTTTCTTCATTGTTGAAAACTATTGGACGATTATCATTTGCGAGATTAAATGTCAGTATTAGTAATCGAACTACATTTACTGGACTACTACCATTGTTGAACCAGTACTCTAATTCTCACAGTCAGATGCAGTATTAAAAGTTACAAAAGTGACTTTTTCTTATACACTTATTTTTATCTAAACAAATCAACAATTTTAAACTATTACATATTAACTATTACTCACATTAAAGATTATTGTACTTATTATAAGTATAAGTCATAGTTTATCATTGTTATCATATGTATGTACAGCTGTCGTCGCACTATATCTGCCTTCATAAGTATCATTACCAATTTACAAATTCATATATCGAATTTTAAAGAATTAATAGACTCATTGCATAAATTATTCTATCACATTGATTGTGAGTCAGTAATAGAGATATCCGAAATACGTGTACACATCGAAGATAATACATTATTCACATAATATCTGCGGATTACCTTTAACATATCTTTGTTTTGCACAGGCATTGACAATTACATAAAGCGACGTATCGTGGGGCAAGTTTTATTCTTTTCTAATAATTATTTTACAAAAAGTGAAGTACGTTTTTGAAACTGCTTGAAGGGCTGTATAACATCCTCAATGTGGCATTTGAATAGGTTCATTCGTGAAGGGGTGAGGGAAGGCACCACTAAATTTTTAAATAGAAATACTATGCTATTTTCACATATGTAATAGAGCTCAAAGAGACGATTATTTTGATATATAACTTTGATGTATTTGGTCCAACCGTTATCGAATTATTTTCAAAAAACCGAAAATCAAGTAAAATTTCAATGGTGGTTTCCCCTCTTAAAACGAAATTGGACCGATAAGGAAAATGGTTTCGAACATCTTGGGGTGAGGACTACTTGTCCACAAAGTTTCAATTTTTTTGGAATTTACGGGTTCGGGATGTCTCCTTGTCAGTTATATGTTTGTGAAAATATTTAGTACTACCGTCTAAGAACCTATCGTATAAACTTCCATTAATGCAATCTTTTACTTTACGCGCTGCTTTTAAGCAATTTAATCCTTGCGTACATCAGAGGATTACTGTATTTATCTTGTTACGTACTAGGCTACCTATATATTATGTACATATATACTCGATCGCATTTACTTACATTTAAAATAAACATGACAAAGAATAAACAACAAACTCATAATTTCGTTTCTTTACAGGCTAAGTATGGCAAGTGGAGCACAGCCAGGCTCCTTGGTGCCACCCCGTACCAATTCCACTTTAGGCGTGATACCCGGATTAAGGATACCGGACGATCCTAAAGTGGAACGATGCACACACGTCGACACGCACTATAATCTAACAGTTGCCGGTGTTTGGTCTGTTTATATCATCTTTGGACTGCTGTATACGTTTTTTGGTAAGAATTTACGTAAAATGGATTTCTGTTCTGCTTGTATATTCTAAATTTGATTCAAATTCAATTTGATTAATTAGCGAAGTATATAATGGAATAATATGAGATCAAAAGTATGCTTATGTAAAACTTGAAATGGAAGTAGAAAAAGATCTTAAATGTTGAAATTTAACAAGCTTGTTAACTAATTTGTAGTTCACTGTGTTCCTAAGAGATAACGCAGGTTACTTCATGAAAAATTACAATTCTCAGTACAATAGAGATAATTATTTTATTATGAGTGCTAAAATACCTTTCGCAGTTCCTTATTAAATTATTTTCCCTTGCTTTTAATGTACAGAAAAAAAGAAACTGGCATTTGAAAGTAATCATGGATAATAAATATGCTGAAAAACTCGTGTTTTCTTGGTTTTCCGACGTAATGAAATGTTTAATTAATGAAAATAAATTTCAACCCCGGTAGGATTTGAACGTAACGACTTCCGTTCTCCGGACTGGCGTGCTGACCGCTGTAACACAGGGTCTTTTTAGGAATGAATCGCTTCTATAGCGCGTTTCACCCTGGTTTCGAAGTATTGGGTCTTATGGAGTATAGCCCTCTTTTGCTAGTTTATAACAATTCGTATAAAACTATCCGTGTTTGGAACCAGCGCTGTTGCCACGCCTTTCGGCGGGATTTCTTCCGGAGAGATCGCTGGTCAGCTGATTAGTAATATTTATGTCACCTGTCAGTTTCCGTTTTATTTTCACTTTTTGGCTTGATTTCTATCTGTTAATGAGCAAATCAATTGTTTATAAAAACTACTACATCATAGTGGCACTTATTAGCGTAAGTAGAAAGAATTATTAATAATGATCAACCTAAAATCCTGAAATTGCAGCACTTTAACATTTTTTTTACCATTTTCCGTGCAAGAAAAATACTGCAAATGCTTACGATGATGTTTGTGCTGGAGAGTATGAGGAATGGCTTCGCAATTGGTTACTACAAAACCTACAAGCAAACTCAGTAGTAGTTATCGACAATGCTTTGTATCACAGTCGCAAGGCAGAACGGATTCCTACCACAGCTACCAAGAAAAATTACATTCCTTTGGTAAAGAGAAAAATAATATTCCTGTTGAAGGAGTTTAAAACGGGATCTCTTAAACATTGTTTCTACAGAAAAACATAAATACAATAATGAAGCAGCTATTGAATTGCGACTAATTTATTCTACGTTTGCCACCTTATTACTATGAGTTAAATCCGATTGAGATTGTATCGGGGCAGGTGAAAAACTTTATAAAGCGCAATAATACAAGCTTTAAAATAAGTGAGAATCCTGCCCTTCTGAATCAAGGATATCAACATGTTACCGTTGAAGAGAAGAATTGCTTTTTTCAAATTTTCTGCAAGATTTTCTTGAATCAATTTAACAGATGTTTTAAACAAAGAAATACAATTATTTAATTACAAGTATTACAGTTGTATTGCGGATAATTGAAGCAGTAATTGTCTTGAATTAAGGCGGACAGCTTTGATACAAGAAAACGTTTCTCTGCGTGCGTGACAGAAATATTGCAACTATTATTCAACATAGATTTAATACTAATTGTAATCCCAACAAAACTGCGTACTATTTTCTTCGAATTTAGAAGTGTTTAGAAGTGGTTGGTCGTGCATTTGGACATAACATAAAAAAATACATTTTTTTTCTGTTTGGCACCACTTTATTTATTATTTCTCCTTACGTTTATTGCAATTTATGTATTTTTCAAAAAAGCCCTAATATCTCGGAAAATCTCAGATTTAGGAGAACAGTGTTGAAACATTTTGTAATTTTAAGTTTACAATCAGACCTCATAACTAGAGCAACGCAACTGCGCTGAAAGCCAGTGGCGGACGCATAAAAGTTTACACAAAATAAATTAAATGTGATACGTGCTCAAACACTTACCGTTTTAAGAGTCCTCCGTGAAATCACACAGAGAATAATGTATATTTAATATTTGTAACATTACATATGTTTCCAAAGTTATTTCGGCAAAGTGAGTGCGGCGTGGAGAAAAAGTGTTTTTGTATGCCGAAAACGAACGTTCTACATCTAGTGACGTTATATTTGCGTAAGTAAAATAATCTTTCAAATAACTTAACGGTTCTGTTGACGCACCTTCACAAATTTGTATTAATGTGCCAAAATCAGAGTCTTTATCTAAAACACTTTCAAACCTTTCTAAAACACAAACATTTCTTGCGTCTTCTATCGCGCATAACTGCGTGAACATGTTGCACTATTTGCAAAGATTCCACTAACGACACCGAAGAATTTTGTAGTTTTTCTATCGCATCCGCTGGTCCCACGTAATTGTTCTGAATAATTTCCAAATCTGTTTTAGCTTGACTATCCTGAAATTTCAAGCGGCTTACCTTGACAGCCGCAGCTTCCTTTGGGTGGAATTCTAAAATCACGTTCTTTATTCTCAAAATATTTAAGATAATAAAATGCTGCCTCTAACTATGTTCCCCAACGAGTAAGAATAGGTTGTGGTGGTTCAGGAATACCGGGGCATAGTCTATGAAATTCCCGAATACGTTTTTGGGATTTTACAAACACAGCTTTTGTATGTGCTATTAGAGAGTCTACTTCGGGATAACATTTTCTGATACTATCTGCTACGAGACTGAGAGTATGAATTTTACATGTAATATGCAACAAGTTAGCACAATGTTTTTTAAGAGATCGACCTACAGCAAGCATGTTTGCGGCACCATCACTCATAAACATCAACAGTTGATTTGTTGAAAGTAAAAACTTTTCCAATGTATTTAACACCAACATTGAAATTACTTCGGCAGTGGATTGTTGTATTCGTCTGAAAGCTAGTAAAATTGAGGGTGACGGTCGATGTGGTTCCATTGTGCGTACCTTTACATTAACCACAGAATGTTTTTTACGATCTGTTGTTTCGTCCACACATAACCATAGTTTTTTATCTTGCAACTCCGATTTAATTCTTTTCTCGACATGCGCACGAGCAGACGGCACAACTCTCTGTAATGTTCTCTCACTTGGTAACTTAAAGTCCGAATATTCATTCCAAAACGAGACGTATGCTTTCTTCCTTAGTAAATGAAATGGTAAATTACATACAATAAAGGTAACACATAAATTAAATTTAAATTTGTCATAATCTCGTGTGGAATTTTTTTTGAAACATGCCCTGGACTATTTACGTGCCGTAGACAATCACTTTTCGACCAACACATTCAATCTATTTTACACACTACACATTGAATTTTAGCGCCATCACACTTTAAATCAGGCATTTCTGCAATAAATTCTCTTATTGTGTCCAACTTTGGTCGTTTTCGCGACGTAGGAAACATTTTCAAAACAAACGTAGAGCTACGATATAGTATACGACAGCGTAGATGCATACACAACAGATCGGCTTTCGAGTCGCAGTTATACTGACGCTTATACCGAATTGTCCCGGCTGTGTTTATTTTGTGTAAACTTTTATGCGTCCGCCACAGGCTTTCAGCGCAATTTGCGTTGCTCTACTCATAACACCGTTTTGAAAAATCTCCATCCACAAAGGCACTATCTTCCTACCTCGCGAAGTTGACAAACGCTGTGTACGTGCTCAGTGCTGTAAATAATTTTAATTGTGACTTTTTGAGAATAGAGCTTTAAATTATGTGCATACAACAAAAAAGAATAACGAAATATGCTTTTAGCATATGCAATTTTTCAATTAGGTTAATTTAATACGGTTGGTATTAATTTGGCAAAATATTTATACAATTAGAAAAGCGTTCACTTCATAACGAAATTCTTTTACTTTAATAGGTATAAATTCATTCATTCATCTTGAAAATAAAAAGTAAGCAATGCAATGTTCAAATGTTAAACAGTAAATACTCAATTTTATGGAAATTAATCATACCTCCTGTGTATTCATGTCAAAATCTGAACATCACTCGTAAGAATCAATAACTTTCAACTACCATACATTGGTAGCTGAAGTATTTCGAATGGAATACTTTATGAAATACGTTGGCTTTGAGATAAATGATTTTTGACAACTTGATGTATTACTCAATATGTTGGAAACAGGTAGAGACGTTTATATCCGTCTTAGTACCGTACGTCTGGGATCGAATCGAACTTCAACTGGAATTCCATACATGACGGGGTGCTAGAGTAAAAGAAAAAAGCAAAATGGTATAACCTATCGTACAGGTAATATAAGCAGAAACTCTTGTATACGCGATCCTTCTTCTACATAGGTTACGTATTATAAGAAGCATGATATTATCTCTTTGAAACTGTTCCTTTGTTTATTTAGCATTTCTAATTAGTTGTAGGCGTTTCAACTTAGAAAGCTTTATGTTGAACAATTCCTCCAATATCGCGAATTGCAAGCAACATGTAAATGTATAATTAAACCAATTTTAGTTTGCAAATAAAGTCCGTTAGCAAACGAAAACGCTACCAATTACGTTTCATTGCGCAACGTGCAAGCAAAATGAGTAAATTAATATTAACTTACAATTAGGATTAGTACTGTTAGGAAAGTTAATTTTACCGAACTTTTATTTTAAATGGCCTTCTTTTGCAAAATTTTACCGGAAATGGTTCTAGTATATCCTGTACATGTATGTACGTACGTTTGGGAATAGAATCAGGTTTTATTTAATCTAAAACTTTCTACAAACAAATAATGAACGGGGCATTTTATTAAAACCAATTTAAAATGCTTATATCGCGTACCACTTTTCTATAAAAGAAATCAGTAAAAGTGAGTACGTGAAGCAAAATCGTGATGTGTCTGTCAGTCATATACGTTTAATATTAGAATTACAGTTGTAGCGTAGAGGTCAATGAGATTTCTGTAATTTATGCCTTTGGGAACAACTAATATCTTAATAAGAAAGGTTGTTGGGGTAAAAAATGTTATAAGTTCTCCAATACATGTATTGATAAAATGTGTAACCTTCGATTCAAAAAATTTGATTTTTGGTTTCTTTTTACAGAACTTTAGTAGAATTTCCTAAAATTATACGCCTTATTTTATGTACACGTGGACAATATAAATGCGTCAATTTTATCAAAAACCGACTTATGTAAGAAATATTACAAACACACAGAGAAAGTGTTATTGAATCAAATAACTTGGATCAATCAAACGACTCGTATACGCAAATGTAAGAATATATTTACTTGATGCTAATCAAATAAGCTTTTTTTTTAATCAAATAAGTATTTTGAGGAAGCAAGCAGTTATTTACTTTATTAATATTTTGCTTACCTTTGTCAAAGAGTCGTTTTTAAATAATTATAACCACAATAAATATAAGAATAGGATACATTTTTTACATAAACACATAAAAATGCTTAGAAACAATAACCAAAATAACGCTGACATAACTCCCCATGGAATCATTCTCGGCAAAAGCAATGTGAGGAGAGAAAACACTAGCCAACGGACATGTTTCTGCCTATTCGGTATCATCAACGTTGCTCCGAGTGCTTCTCTACCTCACATCTTGCATATCTTCTAACGCCATCTACTGACAAGAGATGCACACATTGCCGTGAGTGATGAAGAGCTATATTAGCATTATTTTGGTTAATACAGATATATTTGACAAAGAGTATATTTTATATCAAATAGTTTCTAGTAACTTATCATTACTTATAAATAGCTCATTCAAGACGAAGATACACTTAACCCTACGGTAGTCGCACGGCTACTACTAACACATTTGATCGCGTGGTCGCGCTCCATAACAGGTAGCTCTACGTATTTGGTAAATTTATTTAAAAAAATAATTTTAACAAAAAACAAATTTATTTTAAATTAACAAATAATTTATTTTGAAATGAATTAGAAACAATAAACTATAATAAATAGAAACGTACAATAGCTTACATGAGTCTTTCATAAACAGTTTTGACATATATCATTAGCGTGATCAGGACACACCCATTTGTAGCACTTTTTGCAATACCTTCTTGTTGTTCTGTTAGTAGTTAGTAGTTAGCCTAGTACATAAGAAACATCTACCCTTACTTGCACGAGGGGTATCGCGAGTAGTACTAGTAGAGGGTTCTGCGTCTGGAGTGCCGAACAGTAACATAATACGGGAACGAAGTTCTGTAGGTATCTGCTGTATTGTGGATCGTATCCAGATTTGGGGTTTGATCATATTCCAAGCAATATCGGCTAAGAATTTACGTCTTATTACTTTACTCCCGTTAGTATTGAAAGACGAACACACACATAGCATTGATCACAGCAATATTCAGAAGGTTGTGGAAAATAACCAACGGCCATTTTTGCAGTTTCTAGCAACATCATTGGAACATAATTGATCAAGAAGGTCAACACCTATTTTTGTTTTGTTATAGAAGGTGAGTATTTCCGGTTTAATATCATCGCCGCTCTCTTGATCAATTTTGTCGTCGTTGTGCAATGTCGATAAAAGCAATACTGACAATTTTTTTTAGGAAAACAGGATAACAAGGTGCATTCTTTGTAAAACCAAATATGGATGACGCAATTTTTTGGCAGGTATTCTTTGGGAATTTGTGGTTTGCTTGCCCTCATTGTACCGATATAGGTAATCTTTTTCCGAAGAAAGTCTTGCTAAGGGGACTGTTGTAAACCAGTTATCATCTGTTACGTTGCCACTATCTTCTATCGGTTGTACGCATAACAACTTCGTATGCAGAGTTTTTTTTTTATAATACGGGCCTTCAGGTTGTAGTCCACAATAAATTTCTAAATTTGATGTGTACGCTGTTTTCGAATCAACCAGAGCAAAGGCTTTGATCCCATATTTTGCTGGCTTAGATGATATATATTGGCTGAAGGAGCATTTCCCACCAAAAGCTAGTAACAGTTCATCAACTGTCAAATATTCACTAGGTAGTATTTCTAATTAGTGCCAATTTATCCAATAATTTTCGTCCCTATCGATCATGAATATTGTCAAATGCCTGAGCCTTTGGAGTTGTCCCACAATTCTGCAGCGCTAGTTCTACTACACCTGAAGGTACCGATGAGGTAAAGAAGGCCTAAAAACGCAGTTATTTCAACATCATCAGTTGATTTAGCGTTCCTTTCTCTCGCAAAATTTGGTTTTAGATGGTCTATGTAAATATTTGTACAAGCTACTATTGTCTTTATAATTATTTTATCAAGAAATAATGACAAACACTCCAATTCCCTTTTAGCTTGTTTCGCTTCTCCTTTTGCACCAGGTAAGTGTGTAATTATATTGTGGCTTTTAGTGCGAACATTAGATGAAGGTTTTACTTTACTCCACTTTGTACCGTCTTTACCATAAAAATTGTTTTCTTCGCTTGTTCTACTTTCTGCATCACTACTATTGGAAATATCAGACAAATTATCAATTTCGGACGCGCTGTTATGACTGGATTGATTGATTTCATCAATTTCACCATCGTCACTGCCTTCTTCTACATCTTTCAAATCTTCTGCTTCAAGTTCCTCTAGCCATGCTAACCATTGAGCCGGATCTCTATTACTTCGAGACATATTTTTAGTAAAACTATAAAATATATTTTAATTATATAAAAAAAATCTGTATGAGATAATACTTACATCGCAATAACACTAATAACATTACAAAACAACAAATATTTTCAAGTAAAGCAAGAATCGAAACTGTCACGCATAGGGTCGCGTGGATGACTAACACCCTCCACCCCACTTAGGGTTGCACTGTTTTGTTTACGTTTCTTAAAATATGGATAAGCATAGTTCTGTAGAGAAATAAACTGCAGAAAGGTACTAAAAGCCATGTGTGAGTCTTTTTTTAACTTCCATATGACTTTTCAAATGAATTGTAGGTGGAGGACAATAGTCAGCCACGCGACTATAGTAGGGAAAAAATAATTTATTTTTCTCTTGCCCAGAAAACGCATTTACTTCCACTAACGGTATCTATTATTTATTTAAAGCGTTCCTGCAAATATTTTTGAAGAAATGCGTATACCCACTTTGGCCAAGAAATCACTCTTATGTATGTACATATGTAGTGTGTATAACACATTCTATGTAATATTTGAATTGGTATGCCAGCTTTTTTTTTCAATATATTCCTATTTTCTATATAATATGCTTCATTTTATGGTACCACATGTACAGGACGTGACTAATCACAGTAATCAGTGTAATCACTAATCACGGAATACAGTATATGTAATAGTAACATTATATGGATGTTCCCCGCACCACATAAATTAATACCTTTATTCAGAATACACGCTTCGGAAATCCGTGGATTCCTTGTGTATACATAGCATACAATGTGGTTAAATATTTACATTTGATAAATATAGTAGCTTTTTTTTAATAATATGGGCTCCATGGTAGAAAATATTAATATCCAAAGAACAGCAGAACTTTGATAAAAACAGTAAGATACAAGTATTGATTATCTTAAATAAAAAAAACACAATGCAAATACTGTCCTGAAATAGATGGTACATACATAGTAGGCACCATAAATTCTCGACCTGATATAGAAAAAATAAACTTGGTAAAATATAACAATTTTTATTTGTCAATATAATCTCCCCTAACATCAGTACACTTATTACAACGATACATTAATAATTCTATAACCTTTAAAAATAATCTAAAGTTTTTCCCTCAAAATGTTGTATTACGGTTTTCTGGGACGACGTTCATCGGGTCGCCGCCATTCCATCGATTCCTTTTTGGATAGAGGATCATAATACAGAACCATTGTTTCATCTCCTGTGACAATGCATTCCAAAATCGGTTTCGGGTCATCTCCATACGTTTAAAAACGAGCGCGCACATTCGACCCGACGTTCACGTTGAAGAATAGCGCGAATACTTGTTTCAGATATGTTAGACAACACTGCTAATTCCTTCACTGTCAAACGGCAATCTACTAACACCATTTTTTCAATAATTGAAATGTTTTGAGGCGTTATCAGTTCAATTAACCGACCGGGGCGCTCATCATCTTCAAGGGATTCTTGCCTCAAACGCAAACATTTTATCCGCTGTTTTACAGTGGAATATGAAGGAGATAAATCACCATAAACACCGTCTAAACGTTGTTTAATGCGATTAGGCGTATGCCCTTCTTTTGTTAAAAACTGAATGACCACGGGGTACTCAATTTTCGTTGCCTGCGACATTTTCTTGCACTAGTCACGTTGTCTGGCTGGCTACTGAAAACTACTACTCTTCGAGCCGTATACAGCGTGTCCCCGGATTAACGCATGGATAGGTAAGGCAGACAGAAAATTATGGAGTTGAAATTTCATCTTTTGGGGTTCAGTCCTGCTTGAATAATAAGTAATTTATGCCTTAATTTTATTGCCAAAATATTAAGTATGTAGATCTTGAAAATTTACAAAAAAGGATCTTTTTCAATTAGCAAAGTGTATTTTCTAAAGGAGATACGATAAGAGGTTTATTATAAAACAATGTTCAGAGTAGTAAATTATGCCAGTATTTAGTGTGTAAGCGCTTTTACAAGATCGGGATACTTTTATTTAAATTTAAACCGGATATTTAATTACAGACAATAATAATGATATTTTCCCTAATAATAATAATAATAATCTTAACAGTAATAGGGGTGATAATAGTAATGTAAAAAATAAATAATTATAAACGATAAATCTGGTACGTAGGCTTCCGCGGTCATTAATAACACTATACTCTTGGTTCCCGGGTTGGAACCGCGTCGTTGTCGTAGCATTTGCCGACGTATAGTCCACACTCTTATGGGACATTTTCAATGTGTGGTAACAGCCCTGAATATGTCCCATAAGAGTGTGGACGAAACGTCGGCAAAAGCTACTACAACGATGCGGTTCCAACGCGGAAACCAAGAGTATAGTATAAGGGATAACATTTAATCTAAAGTTATAAACTACACACAATTCATTGCTGAAAATATTAACGTGAACTTTTCTTATATACTAAAATATCACTATTCTTATTATTGAAAAGATTCGCTCATTTAAATAGTCCGCCGCCTTTATCCTCACACCTCTCGATATTTTCACGAAAAGTAGTAAATGCTGTTCTTATTTCCTCTAGAGAAATGGAATTTATAGCCTCTCTAATGCGATTCTTTAATATTTGGGTATCATTTGGGAGTCTCTCAGAATACACTATTTGCTTTATTCTACCCCGAAAGTAGAAGTCCATGATTGTTAGATCGGGGGATCTGGGCGGCCATAAAATAGGACCAGCAGTAGCTATCCACTTTTCCCGAAACTTTTCCAGCATCCATTCACATACTAGCCAAGTCGAGTGAGCAGGGCAACCGTCATGTTGAAAGTATGAAGAGCATCTCACTTCATATGGCAGTTCGTCAATATACTCATTTAAAATCTGTTAATACTTGTGCTAGTTAAATATAAACCAATTATATAATAGCGGTAAGAAATGGCACACCAGACATTCACCTTTTTAAAATACTGCCGTCTAGAATTTATTACGTAATCGCGATTATGCTCAGACCAGTATTGACAATTCTGCACCGTTAGTAGTAAAAATCGAATCATCCGAGAAAATTATATTTTTGTGGAAATTTCTATCTTGTAAAATTTTGTCGCCCAAAGAAAGACAAAATTCAAAACTTCGAGATTCGTCCCCTTCCTCCAACGTATGACGAATTCGAACTTTGTATGCTTTTATCATATTTACTTTGTATGCGCGTTCTAAATGTGACTTTCTAATGCGAATGTCTCTGGACCGCTTTCTTAATGATAGCTTGGGCTGTTCAGATACTGAATTGATCGCTAACATGGTACCTACGCCATTTTCACCATAGCTCTTCTTTTTCTTTGGAATATTGTGTATACTGCCAGTAGTGAGGAATTTTTGAACGAGTCTAGATACGGCAGACTTAACCAATATCGTGTTCGGAAATTTAATATTAAATAGCCTAATAACTGCTGGAATAGATAACTCTCCAATGCCATAACACTGAACTAGGTAAATCCGTTCTTGTATAGTTAGCATAATTAATTTCCCAGTTGTATGTATTTTAATAAATTGATATTAATTTAAGGCACAAAAAACACTACGATAGTTAGCAAAATTTATTTTTGACAACTGCCAAAACATACTTATTTCTTCATATCCATAGCCCACTATGCATTTTGCATGATTCTTTTTTAAATTAGGTTTGTATAGAACACTATGTATGCTACATGACATGGAAATTGCAACACCAAGAAGAGGTGCGAATTTTTTTACCAAACAGAAACGTATTACAAAGAAAATAATTGATTATAATTTTGTTGCGATGCAATTTCCATGTCATGTAGTATTCTGAACATTGTTTTCTAATAACCCTCTTATCGTATCTCCTTTAGAAAATACACTTTGCTAATTGAAACAATCCTTTTTTGTAAATTTCCAAGATCTACTTCATTTTTCGGCAATAAAATTATGGCATAAGTTACTTAGTGGTCAAGCAGGACTGAACCCCAAAAAATGAAATTTCAACTCAATAATTTTCTGCCTGCCATATCTATCCTTGCATTGGGGGGGAGGGGGGGGGCGACACGCTGTATAGTGTAGGCCTCGCACATGTGCAACTATGGCACAACGAAGTTTGAACACGCGCGAACCTGTATAAGCTTGTTAGGCCAAGAATTTATGGCACCTGGTACATGTCTCTATGCCATGGCTACAGCGTGTTTACCTAGTGCGTGGGTGGAAGGTAATTAAAAAAGGTTTTAAATAAACATTATTCGGAGATAAGTTCTGCATAACATAAAATTATATTCAAATATAGAAGCTATAGCTTCCGCTGCACAGAGTACAATATCACCGGTACGCTAATTTTTTTATATCAACTACATTCTATACGATGGCCTTTGAAGTCATTGCCAAGTTAGATTCATATTATTTGATTTTTTTATATGGAACATCCTGTATACTTTTTTCTAGGATATGATAGAGAAGCTTTGTTAGACATTTTTTATAAACATTTTTCTAAACCTAACATCCGTCCTTCTTTAGTAATTAAATATGAAACTATGCAGACAATACTTGAGTATATCGGCTTTCATGGCCGTAGTTTACTGGAGAATAATATTCCGGATGTTGCTATATCATTGAGATTATTCTTAACGTTTCGCCGATCATACTGCTAACTTCTTTAGACTGTTTCTAAAGACAGTCTTTCTAAAATCAGAAGTTTTCTAAAGATAATTTTTCTAAAGACAGAAGGTTTAGAAACCTTCTGAAGAATCTTACAGTATGATTACCATGACACGACAATACTTGGAAAATTATTCTACAATATACAGACAAGCTTTTCGTTTAAGTACATAGAGTGTTGTTTCTCTCAAGATATTAAAAATAATGTGTAAAAGTTATTTTTTTGATACAATTACAACCTCCCCTCAAAGTGACTATTATTTTCCTATATGCATTGTTCAGCAAGTTAAGGAGCATATATAGATAAGAATTAATGAAAATAAGAAGACGAATGTTAATTTGTTTAAAGGGTTCTTTAAAAAAGTACCCAATTTAGCCAAACGGAACTAGAATTTTTTGACGTAGCGCATAACTCAGGCTTTATACAGAATCTTTTTCATGCTGCGGACAGAATTAGAATCTCGGTGAACAATAAGGATGTCGTCCCTCTGAGAACATATGCTAAAGGCCTGGGAGTTTTAGTATTAGTATTAGTATTAGTATTTTTGTGCAAAATTGGTTAGGAAAGTGCGCCAAATTGTTTCCTGCGACACCGAGTTTATAGAAGAGACACGTTGCTAAGCGACGCAATCACAACAGTTGTCAATCTGTCAATAGCATTCAAATCTCGGTTGTGAAAGTGTTCCTGTGCCTAAAAAAGTTCCTATTATTTGTTATTATAATGTGCTACATGTTTCATATCTTTGTTTTTCACTCTCGCTATTATCTTTCTTTATTTTCTCCTGTTTCATTGGTTATTTTATTTGCTTGCTTTATTAACCTTTCTTGCAATTAATTAATTATGGTAAGTTCGTTTAAAGTTGTAACATTGTTTTCTTAGAAAATACGCAAAATAAAATTGAGTCAATTTTAATATTTGATAAACCTAGCAACAAGTGAATTGAATTTAAAAACGTAACAATAGGGCTGTTCTACTTAAAACAAGAAGATTGGCATCACTTTCAGTGACGCCAGACACAGAAATGTACTGATAATACTAATAACATTAAAAGTACAAGAAATAGAAATCGATGAAGGAGGATACTTTAGGATCTTACGGTATATCAAATAACAAAGACTTTCAGATAATTTCGCTTTAGCAAAACTTATATTATCTTCGCATTTCCTTAGCAAAACGATGTGTTCAAACTGCTTTCATTATTGAATTTCGTGCTAATACTAATTCTACTGTCTCTAAGGATCTCTTATTATGAATACTGTTTTCGAGAAGCGAGTAACATCCTCGATTGAATGGTCTTAAGAAATAAAGTTTGAAGCTTCTTTAAAGCTCGTTATTGAGAAAGTTTTGCCTTAAATAAATTGAATGTTGTTGCGATTTTCGCTAACAAGGAAACTTTCCAAATAATATTAACTTCCATAATTTTCCGCATTCTAAATATAGTAATCACATTAACGATCGATACAAATTTAATGCGATATTTCATGCAGTATAGCGAAGATGGTTATCCCATCGTTTACCTTTTTACGTAATGGATTGTCGAACAGACGTTTCGGGATATCTGTAAGCTGCAAGATTGATGGAAAATTAATTTTCGTTCTTATCGTTTTAGCCCTAATCTAACACTAATTATCTTGGGAAGCATTCGGGGGTGCTTTAGGTGGAAGTTAATTCAGATGAGCAACGAAACGCATCATGAGATGATGCCTCGCCCTGAGTTATAAAATTCAGGTCAATCCATTTTGGCTGTTTGAATTTGCTTGAATTTTTTCACTTCAGTTTTCATTACGTTGCCGAGATTAGTAACTAGGTCCTAAGAGATTCCGAGAAACTAATTAAAACGAACACAGTGTGAAATTTTAATAGACGGCTTTAAAAGGCGCATCCGAAAAAACTCGAATGAAAATTTTATTAAAATTAACTTTACATTTTTTATTACATTTTTTTTAATTCTTCACAATTAATGCCACATTCAATTTATCGCAAATTTATGATAAAGTACATGTATTAAATGCATATGATGCATGACCCTACTGCAAACAACAATATTCTCGGCACAATCCGCACCACACAAATTATTAATTAATTCGGAAGGGCCGCTTCGAAGACACATGAGTCGCGTACCGATTGATGTGAGAGAACACGATCTAACGAATCCGCTCTATCCCTACTCTTCATGAAAAATATATACAAGTACCTACTTTTGCTGCTTAGACTAGAAAGCAAGGTAAAATAAGGAGGAAAGGCGGAAAAAGGTCTTGTCATCACGAAACGCAAGACATGTGGCCATCCCACCCTAATAAAAATATAAATCGAGTGAGACAACGATTATGTTCTTTCTGCTCGTCAAATTTGTGCCTTTCCGCCTCTACCCTTAAAACTAAAAACTGGACACATGTGGAATGTACGAAAGGATCGATGTCTCTTATTATAGCACAACCCTAAATGAAATCTTCACCGTAATAAATCGAAACGACAGGAAAAGTGTAAAGGTCCCTTTTCATTATTGATTAGGTTTGCATTCTTATTTATGTAAGTAGTCTCATAGGCGTCCAGTTCAAGTGGCGAAATCATGTTTTTAATAAATTTTAGGTTTTCTAATTTAATATTATGCCCGGTATCGTGTATGTGTTGTGCTACAGTTAACTATCTTCCCATACCTGTAACACCCGATGTGTTTATTGAATCTAGTACCTATCGCTTGTTTCGTTTGACCAATATAGGCTTTATCACAATCACCAGATGCAATTTGTAAATTCCCGACCTTTCTCTCATACCTGGTTTATCTTTTGGATTGCCGAGAAGATTTTTGGGTGTATTTAGCGAAATGAACATACGTTCATCTCTTGTCCCTTAAAAAGCGTATTAATACCTTTCGATACTCTATAGAAGGGAAGTATCGCCAATTTCTTATCGCGGGTTACTGTTGGGATTAAGGTCGTAGAATTTCTGACATGAAGCCTATGTTGATTGTTCACTTCTTCTTCTACTTGGAATTTAATAGTTTCGAATTTTGAATTTAGTGTCACGAGGAAGTCCGGGATGGTACTTTTCTTCGTATCAAAAACGTACCTAAACCAAATTCTAGGGAAATACACGTTGTCTTTTTTCAAACTACATAGTTTCAAATTTATCCGTGAACAAGTTGGCTATGAAAGTGGACAGCGGATTGCCCATCGCCGTAGCCTCCCGTTGTTCACAATACTTGCCCTCAATTTGAAAACGGTTTTGGTTCATGCAGAGCAAAGTCTCTCACATCAATCGGTACGCGGTTGAAGAAGATCCATGTGTCTTCGAAACGGTCTTTCCGAGTTAATTAATAATTTGTGTGGTGTGGAGTGTGCCGAGAATATTGTAGTTTGCAATACTGCCCCACAGTTCTTGCTATTATTATTGTTCATGGCCCTACTGCTAAATAGTCCACCAGTTTAACAAAATTATATCGAAGAAAAGATTCTGAAATCGTAATGAAGGTCATGAGCTAGTCAAACTTGACTTGCAAGATAGATTTGGTGGGTAACAAGCATTACTGTATTAAAGTAATACATTAGTATTAGTAATAGTAGTAACGGGTATTAGTACTAAAAAAATGCTTTAATATAATTGAATAATCAATTAAGCGTTGATTCCGTAGTTGTTAAATCAATCAATACATTGCAAATGAACCGTAGAAACACAAATTGCCAATCTGCTAAGTGTAATCACCATATTAATTCGATTTTGCAAAGTTAATTCCAATTACTACATGATTGACTTTTCTACTACCTCATTTAAACAGTGCAAATAGATATCACACTGAATCACGCTGAATGCAGTAAACAAATAAATACATTGTAAACAGAATGACATTAATAAAATAATAAAGTTAAAATTTAGAGTCTTGTTCTGTTATTGTATATAATGCTGTTAATGAGGAACATACAACTTTCAACGAGCAAGAGATATTTATTATGTTCTTGAAACATTTAACTGAGAAATAATTTTTAATTTCTGTGTAATATATGTGAACTTACTTTTTAAAATATACAAAGTGTACTTCTACTGTTTGTTCAACGTTTTGACCAGTTTTGAAAGCAATTGTTTTATTGAAGTACGCCCCCCCCCCTCCCCCCTACAGATGCACTACCGCACATTTGTCTTAATCTCGTATAATCGGAATTTCTTTAACACTGTCGAACTTTGCTATAACGCGACCGTTTTCTTGCGCCGTTTATACCGCGCAGCAATGTATTACCTTCGTCCACGATTTGCACTGATTCTACTAACGACAACCCAGTATTTTGCAATTTTTCTATTGCGTCTAATAATCGTTTATAATTGTTGCTAATACTTTTTAAATCTGTTTCAACGGAAGTATCTATAAATCCTTTCCTTCTCTCCTTAATAGCTAATAGCATTGTCAGGGTCGAATTGTGAAATCACAGATTTCATTTCTTGGAAATGTTCAGAATAATAAAAAGCCCCTTGCAACCACGTTCTCCAACACTTAAGAATCGGCTGGTGGTTCGCGACAAAGCCTATGAATGTTCGAATCCGTTCGGGAGATTTGAGAAACACTTCTTTGTATTTGCTATTGATGCATCCACCTCCAGGTAACATTCTCGGATAGTTTGTGCCACAAGATGTAAAGCATGAACTTTACGCGTAACATGTAAAAATTCCTCACACTTTTCTTTAAGAGAACGACCTACACTACAGATTATCGCTGCTCCATCGCTCATAAATATCAACATTGACTAGTTGACATTTGAAATTGTTGTAATGTATCGAGCACTACGCCCATAATTGCTTCGCCAGTACACTTTTTTAGTCTTTTGCTAGCTAATAAAATTGCAAATTTCGGTTTAACAGGATCTAGTACTCGTACTATAATATTCAAAATAGAATTTTTTTTACAATCTCACAGTCATGTCATCAAGACATAGCCACAGCTGTTTATCTTTTAATTCTGCTTTGATCCTATTTTCGATATCTTTACGTATACTTGGTAGCTCTTTCCGCAACGCTGTCCGTGATGGTAAGTTCCACTCGGGATTGTATGTACGCCAAAACTGTCGAAACGGTTCTTTATCGAGTAAGCGAAGCGGTAGACCGCAAACAATAAACATCAAAAGTAAATCCAACTTAAATTGGGTTTGAGATTGCACGCCGTTTTTCTCTTTTTTGTGCTGTACACTATTTATATGTCTTTTACAGTGGCATTTGTTCCAGCACATTAAAAGTATTCAAATCCGGAAATTCACTGATAAATTTAGTGACTTTATTAGCCAACGGTCGTTTATTTTCCTTGCATACGTTAGACATACTTACATACATATATTTATTTCTATAATTACGACTAACACTGCGAAGGGTTGATAAGAAACTGTTGCAATAAATCATTCGCCGAGGTAGCCCATGCTGATTCATCTGCATACATACGTCGCGTCGTGGGCGCGGGAACCTCACTTGTAACCTGGCACGAAGTTCTCTATGCCCAGTCTAATAATAACAAATAGCAAACACGTACCTTCAGAAAATACAATAAAATGCAAACCTTGCAATACCGCGTGCTATATTAAATTTGGTTACCAAATCAATGCTTTTTATTACAATTTTGGCCTGACTTGCATGCTACAAACACAAATTATTTACATTATAAAACTAAATAGTGATGTATAGCTAGGCAAACAGCGTAAAGTCAGTGTAGTAGATATGTGGTGCGGAGTCGGCGATTATTTATTTCACGCGTTCACAGCGTCAGTACTAAATCGATGCTGTATGCGAGTAGTTCTGTGGATATGTAGGCTATCGTAACTTATTTCGTAATTGTACGCTTATGTTTGCTTTAAAAATGTCGCAGTTAGGTACATCGCGAAAACGACCAATGGCAGACACAGTTAAAACTTTATAGTGGACATGCCGGACTTAATTTTTGATGGCGCTAAAATTCAATGTCTAGTTTGTAAAATCCCTTCAATGTGTTGGTCCAGAAGCCATTGTCAACGTCACATCGAAAGCAACCAGCATTCGTCTGCAAAACGTGGCATACGAGACCAAGAAAAATTTACATTTGATTTATGTGTTACTCTTATTTTATGTAATCTATCGTTTCGTTTACTAGACAAAGAAGCATTTGTCTCCTTCTGCAATAAATATGCGGACTGTAAATGACCTAGTCAGACATCGATACGAAAGGTAGTGCTATTTGCTCGTGAACATATAGAAAAAAGAATGAAAACGGAATTGAAATATAAAAAACTGTGGTTGTGTGTGGACGAAACAACAGATCGTCAAAAACATTCTGTGGTTAATGTAATGGTACGTACAATGAAACTACATCGACCGTCATCCTCCTTCTTACTTGCTTCCAAAAGAGTTATAAATTGTACTGCCGATGAGATTTTAAAGGTGGTGTCGAATTCATTGAACAAATTTCAAGTTTCAACTAAGCAACTTTTAATGTTTACGAGTGATGGTACCGCAAACATGCGTTCTTTGGGCCGATCTCTTAAAGAACACAGTGGTAACTTCTTACATGTAACGTGTAAAATCCATACTCTAAATCTTGCGGCACAAACAATTCCTAAATGTTTTCCACTAGTAAATGCATTGATTGTTAGTACAAAGGTAGTGTTTCTAAAGTCTCCGAAACGTACCCGACTATTTCACAAACTGTGTCCTGATTTTTTTTTTACTACAACAAATATTTTGATCAAGTAAAGAAGGTAGTTTTAAAATTCAATCCAACAGAAGCTGCAGCAATCAAGAAAAGCCAGGAAATATTTCAAGATAGTCAGGTTAAAAGAGATTTACAAACTATTCACAACAATTACTTCGGACTAGCGGAGAGAATAGAAAAATTACAAAATGTTTCGATGTCGCTAATGGATTCTGTTCAAATTGTGAATGATGTTCACGCACAGTTATGCGCTGTAGAAAGCGAAACAAATTGGTGTGTAATACGAAAATTTGAAAGTGTTTAAGAGAAAGACTCCGATTTTCTTATATTAAGACAAATTTGTGAAGGTGCGTGTGAAGATGCATTAAGTTGTTTCAAAGATTATTTTAAATATGCAAATATAACATCGCTAGATGACGAACGGCCGTTTTCGGCATTAAAAAACATTTATTCCGCACGTCGTACTCACTTTACTGAAACAGCTGTAGAAACATATCTAATGATTCAAATATTTAGCAGATGTTACCCAGTTTGTGATTTCACGGAAGACTTTTAAAACGGTAAGTGTTTCAGCACGTTTTATAATTTGTTTCTTACTTTCTATTTTATGTGTAAACTTTTATGCGCTCACCACGCCTCTGGCTGTTACCGCATATTTGCCCAGGTTAGTGATGTAGATACGGAGTAGCTATATTAAAGTTAATGTCAAAATAAATAATTAAGTAACAAAATCTAAAAAGATTATATGTCAGATTCGTTTTATATTAGCAATAACGTTGATAAATGATGCAAGCATTTCTATTGATTTATCAATTAAGGATTGAAGAACTTGTCTTGCGAGGATTTTCGTTTTCAAACAAGGCCAAGAGAATAGAGTATCTAAACGAGAGCAGTCCTTGCGAGACGAGGAGAGGTGGCAACCCTAATATGTGTACACACATATGTCTAAAAGAGTCCATCTGTTCGTCAAATTAAAAGCAACATAAAACCCAGTCTCGACTTATTCTTGTGTCCACCATTCATTTGCAGCATGTTGCACATACATATCATACACGTACTGTTATATGTATAAATATGAATATTTTCAATAAGCTGAAATGTGCACAATTTGTCACGTTTCGTTTAAGTAATGAGCCGCATTAAACGTTATCGATATTTGTGGTCTCCCAACGTATTACTACTTTCTCAATAATCGCTTATATTGATGTTGGCTCTTGCCATTTGTGTCTGTTGTAGCGTATACTGTAATTATCGATCCTTTTTGTCTGTTCACACAAATGGTAGTTACATTTACGTTGTAACTATAATTAATAAAGGAAATTTAGTTCCAAAGAAAGTAGATAATAATGAAGAGTCACAATAGATTACTTCCATATCGAGAGATCTCTATGTAATTTCAGTTATAATGGAAGTTTATAATTATTGTACATAGATGGTAATAAAGGTGTGAATTTATTTATGAATCAGTGACTTTTTCTTTTTATTGGAAACACGGACCAATTTTTTTAGGAATTATGTTTTCAGTGATGGCCACCAGGCCTAGCGAAGCAAAATTAGCGTCAATTCAATAACGTTAATTGCCCGTATAACAGGCCCCAGAAAGTATTTAGATACAAAATACTAAATGTTTTTGTTGGAAATAAGATGCCTAAGTATTAAATATTAAAAGTGTTTAAAAAGAGTATTTGCTTCCTTTGATAAAAGTTTTATCACAATTTCTTAATACTTAAATTCTTATTGTATCTAAATACAAAATTACAATTTCTTGAAAGGCGAGAAGGAAATGAAAAATATTTTATCGAACTTGACATCAAAACTTAAAAACGCAATGTATTTAGTATCAAACTTAAATTGAGCACATTTGCCGTTTTCAACAAATATGTCCTGTATTTTTTTACCAGTTTGTACATAGATTAACTGAGGTACTTATTGCATCCAAGCAGCCTACTTCAATGATTTTTCTTTTTACCACTTATAACTAAGTTCATAATGAACTGTAGTAAAACGATATTTATCTGTCCTACTACAAAATGAGTTTACTATTTATTATACTCAATTCATCTCAATTAGTGTATAGAATATGTTTTGTTATTGTTGTGAATATGTTTTTTAATTATAGACAGAAGTAAAAAGAATGCATATTCTTAGTTCCGTTTCACTTCATCTTCTCTAAATTTGCCCTACTTCAATCTTACCAGTAAGATGCATTTCTGGTAAAAGGAATACAGCAGTGGTATACAATAATCTGAAAACATAATTTAATGGAACCAAGTTGATGCAAGTGAATAAAGACTCATCATAACAAATGCAACTAAAATCACACAATTCTATTGTATGGTACATTGTCTCATAATTAGAGTTGCTCACTGGCGCCAACGGGCAGTGGCGTAGGTTCGATACAACCCTCAGTATAACTGCGAGTCTCAACCAGATCTGTTGTAGATACTATTTCGTAGTTCTACGTTTGTTTTAAAAATGTTGCCTACGTCGCGAAAACGACCAATGTTGAACAAAGTTACAGAATTTATAGCAGAAATGCCTGACCTAAATTATGATGGCGTTAAAATTCAATGTGTAGTTTGTAATATCCCTTTAATGTGTTGGTCCAAAAGGGATTGTCTATGTCACGTAAATAGTAACCAGCATTTTTCAAAAAAAAAAGTTGCACGTGACACTATGACAAATTAAATTTAATTTATGTGTTACCTTTATTGCATGTAATCTACCGTTTAATTTACTAGAAAGCAGATGTCTTCTTTTGGAATAAATATTCGGACTGTAAATTACCAAGTCAGGCATGGTTACAAAGAATTGTGCCATCTGCTCGTGAACATGTTGAAAAAAGAATTAAATCGTAGTTGAAAGATAAAAAACTGTGGTTATCTGTAGACGAAACAACAGATCGCAAAAAAACATTCTGTGGTTAATGTAGTGGTACGTACAATGGAGCCACTTCAATCGTCACCTTCAATTCTATTAGCTTCCAGACGAGTACAACAATGTACTGCCGAAGCAATTTCAAAGTTAGTGTTTAATACATTGGAAAAGTTTGAACTTTCAACAAACCAACTGTTGATGTTTATGAGTGATGGTGCCGTAAACATACTTTCTGTAGGCCGGTCTCTTAAAAAACATTGTGCTAACTTGTAAAATTCATGCTTTCAGTCATGTGGTAGATAGTATTAGAAAATGTTATCCTGAGGTAGACGCTTTAATAGCGCATACAAAAGCAGTGTTTGTCAAATCCCCAAAACGTATTCGCAAATTTCACAGACTGTGCCCCCGTATGCCTAAGCCACCAGAACCTATTCTTACACGTTGGGGAACATGGTTACAGGCCGCGTTTTATTATCATAAATATTTTGAGAATATTGAGAACGTGGTTTTACAATTCGATCCAAAGGAAGCTGCGGCTATCAAGGAAAGCCAGTTGAAATTTCAAGATAGTCAGGTTAAAATGGATTTAAAAACTATTCAGAACAATTACTTCGGACTAGTGGAAGCAATAGAAAAATTACAAAATCCTTCGGTGTCGTTAGTGGAATCTCTGCAAATAGTGCAACATGTTCACGCACAGCTATGCGCGGTAGAAAACGCAAAAAGCGTTTGTGTTCTAGAAAGGTTTGAAAGTGTTTTAGAAAAAGATTCTGATTTTGGCACATTAAGACAAATTTGTGAAGGTGCGTCAACAGAACCGTTAAGTTGTTCCAAAGATTATTTTAATTATGCAAATATAACGTCACTAGATGTAGAACGTTCGTTTTCTGCATATAAACACACTTTTTCCTCACGCCGCACTTGGTTTGCCGAAACAACTGTGGAAACATACCTAATGTTGCAGATATTTCACAGACATTATTCACTTTGTTATTTCACTGAAGGCTCTTAAGACGGTAAGTGTTTGAGCACGTATTATATTTTATTTCTGACCATTTATTTTGTGTAAACTTTTATGCGCCCGCCACTGGCTGTTGGCGCAAATTGAGCAACTCTACTCATAATATTCCTTCATATTGTATGATTTATATTTGAAATTTACTACATTGTATTTGCCTGCATATTCCACAAACGCTACAGCACTTGTATAGAAATTTTTATTTTTGAATGGCAACAAGTTAGCGCAAAATCGATGACAGAATTAACGGCTATAACTACTCCCTTATTGTGGTATCAAAACCACGTAATCATCAAACGAAACTACATACACAATATTACAAAAATGTCTAAAGTGGTATGGCAATGCCAAACAATGCCATACAATTCCTTCACAATGCCAATGGATTCTACATCAAAATGCCAGTGAAATCCCCCTCGGTGAAATTCATCATTCAAACGCGATGGATAAATAACGGACGTGTGAATATATTGAGATGATACAATAGTTTAAATGAAATTAGAATACTCACAAGTCTAAAAAGGGTTTACAATGTTCATAGGAGGAAAAGGAAATGATTTTAAGAAGAATTTATTTATACACATCACATGCGGGGAAATTACAGCTGTAAGTAAAATTTTACTAAATTTTTTGTAAATAAATTATTTAAAATAAAAGGATTTGTGATTATTAATTCTATATTTGATTCAAATTTGTAACATTTCGAAGTATAGTTACAAACCTATGTTTAATTAATTGTTTTTATAGAAAAAAATATATTGTCAGTTTTCTACACATTTTCTGAAAAATTAGTAAATCACATCAGCTTGTTTTTCCAAAACATGAATATGTAAATGTGAGATGATTGAGTGTTGCAGAAATATTATAAATAAAAGATTTTGCAGCAAGACACACAACCAAACACATTGAAAAGCCCTCGAATAATTATAAAAAAAATAGAACAACTGCAAGCAAAGATAATAAAACAAGAGTATCGACACACTTATATTCGTTTGTTTTTGTCCTAATTATTACATTAAGAGTTAACTCTTAACATTAATATTTCAGAAATACTCTTTCTCTTTATACACACCCGGCTTTCCTCATTATTGTAAAAGTATTACAAGTTTAATATAACCTACCACTGCAACAACGTTGAACAATGAATAAGGAAGTACTCTCAATCCGCGGGCTACACACAAAAGGTCAATTCCCTTTAAGATGTATCTTCTTCGGATATCAAGAACTATCGTTATGCCGACTTATTCTCTCATCTGCTGTGAGTTTTTATAGGCCAGTTTCATATCACGTTACGAACACTGCACATATTGCATACAAATGTATACAAATGCATTCGATTCTAAGTTGTAACCACATATTTATATAATACCATATATTTCCTCACTTAATAAATTCGTTAAAAATTATTTATAGTTACACTACAATAAATTGGCGTTTTATAGTTGTAATTGATATATATTAAGATGTTTTGTACGCAGATGTATCAGAAATAGTTGGGATTTGGGATATACAACCCATACTTATGTATGGAATTTAGATTTAGGTTTATGAACACACGAGGGGTATTCGAATTATGTACAGTACTCATCAAAAGAAAGAAGAAATTTTTAATAAATACGTGACCTCGAATCTACCGTTTCAAAGGTTGAGTTGACTTTTATGTTCTATCGGCAAGAAAAAAGAATGAGTACGCGCAGTTGATGCAATCAAGAAATATCAACCCACCAGCATTTCAAAAAAAGAAAATAAAGAAATGTTTATAGTATAATTGAAAAGTGTTAAACTATTATTCGCTTGAGTGTTATTTACAGTAAATGCATGAAGAAGAATTTAAACGAATAGAGGAGTTTAGCTGAAACAGTTAGTTAAGGGAGTATTGTATATTATTTCCCAAGATTTATTTCCATGAATTTAAAGTCAACAGCAATGCGCTAGTAGTTATATCGTAAAATCCTCTCGAACCACATCGATATGATACGACAATGAACGCATTGACTTTGGTACGAATATATACATAATAATAGGTACTAACTTTTAATATAAAAAAACTCTTCATAAAATAGTCATACAAAAGATTATTGGCACTAAGAACCGCCGCATTTGCAACACTCAAAGTTACATATCAAAATGATGTAATTATTACAACAAAACCCACAGTCACCTTGTAAGAATAGAATTGTGCCCAAACTTTCCACAAAATTTCAAAAAACCGTTGTCATATACGTCAATTACTTTCTTGCTTGTATAATTATGATTTGTGTAATATTTAAAACTTGGCTTTCTAGTTTGGGCATTATTTAAATCATAAGATTATTTCCAATTAGAAAAGAGGACCCTTTTTGCAATGAATAATTAAATTTTTTTAAGCAAAAAAATAACTGTTTGAATTACTGGTTTATTTGAATAAAATTAACGTTAGCTAACAAATGCTAAAATACTAGCAATATTCTTAAAATCATTTTCCCAAAAGTGGTGTAGTAACTGTTTCGCTTTTTGCAATGAATAATTAATTTTTTTTAAGCAAAAAATAATTGTTTGAATTACTGGTTTATTTTAATAAAATTAACGTTAGCTAACAAATGCTAAAATACTAGCAATATTCTTAAAATCTTTTTCCCAAAAGTGGTGTAATAACTGTTTCGCTTTTCAGTTACATGTTATTCTTTTTGAATACATAGTGGAGCAAGTTTACTTACACACAAAATTTCAGTTCATCTAAATACACACTGTGAATATTTTTCGAGGTTGAAAATAGCAAAATTTTATTAGCAATTTTTTTATTAATTAAAAATATGATTACACCACTGAATTCAGAAGGTCCTAAAATGGTATGAACCAAAATTTCATTCAAATATATTTATTAATAAAAAAGTTACGAGAGAATCGTTTTTCAAACTTTACAGTACATTATTTCAAAAATTCGCTTCTTACATCTATTGACCAAGGTAGATTAAAATTGATAACAAAAAACAACTAAAACTTAAGCAAACTTATTATTAAATTGCAAATAACCATTAAAAAAAAATCTAACTACTATTACAAAAGTGAATGTAATAACAATAACACATCTACCAAATTATAAATTTTAAAGAAATAAGTAATACCTACTAGCTACATTGGTTTTTTAAATAATCTCGGTTTACTTTTATTTAGTGCACTTTTATATAGCAGCATCTTAAAAAAATGTTTCAATTGTTAATAGTAATTATTATTTCATCCAAAAAATACATGTAATTTAAATAAAATCCTAAGTAGGCTATGACGTTGAAATTAATAATTTATAAAAGAAGTCAAATGGAGGCTGTGATATTGACAGTTTCTGCATAATTGCTGATTAACTTCATTGATAGTTGAGAGATTGCAAACTAGGTTTGATAATTGTTGAAGTAAATCTGAATAAGGAATTGCATTTGTTTACTTTTTAGTTGTTTTTTTTATAAATTTTGATTTCCCTTGCTCATGTAAGAAGTGGATTTATGAAGTAATACACTATAATGTTTGAAAATGATTCTCTCATGTGTTGTTTGTTGTGCAACCACTGCAAAGTGATAATTATTGCCAGATTGGTCGAATATTAAAATTGATACAACTTTATTTGGCATGGTTTGTGAAGAACAGAATAAAAAGAAGAAAGTGTGAAGAAAGAATAAAAATCGATCTGTTTTCTAACAAAACGCCAGTTTTTGTCTAAATGATAATGCTAAGATTATTTCTAATTGCAAAAAAGAAATCTTGTCACAATTATTATCTTTGAGAATCTACAATCTTGTATTTTGCGTGAGGTTCTTGTCGTAAGAATATCTTGCATATAACTCCTTGAGTTACTGATGATATTTTACAATCATGTAATACTCTACTTCAATCATTTGGACATTTTTAATTTATCGTCATTTGGGAAGTCAAGCATTAACCCCTTACCGCATACCGTCCCATATGTGGCACACTTTTTTGCACATGCGCCGCCATCTATGAACTTATAATTGAATGTAATAATTCTGTTTTGTAGTATAGAGAAAGTTTAGGGCTAATAATCACTTCTACTTCATATGGTATAATTTTTTGAATTCTATTAGTCAGTTACACATAAATGGCGGCAAGTCAGTTGTTGGAGTAATTTTATTTATACTTTTTTTCTTGTTTGAGATAAGTTTATGTGGAATTTATTTTACTTTTATGGTTTTTAGATGTTTATAAGTACATTACCGTCCATAGTAGTAGTGTGTATCGTCAATATTGAAAAGTACGTGCTAAAAGCGGTATGTACCATATATGGGACAACATACAGTAATAGGTAACTAAATTTTCATATTTTGCAAGCATAAATAAAATGAATACTAAGAAATTTTACGGACATAAATTTAATTCTGTATAGACTATAAATTTACCTAATGACGGCGATGTTAGTGAGTGTGACACTTTATCTGAAGATAATTTGCCAGAAAGAAAGACCTGGGAATCTGATGAAGAAGACTTGATAATTCCAGAAACAGGCATTGATACAGAATGTGATGATGATATTCCACTAATTAATTTTGTGAAACAAACTAAATTAGGCACTGACTGTAAAAAATTGAATTGGAAAAAATCAAATCTTACTTTTGTAGAAGATAACAGAAAATTTCTCGGCAATGATGCCTTACCTACTGAATTATCTGATCTTGAGTCACCATATCAGTTTTTCCATTCGTTTCTTACTGATGATATACTTACCAACAATTGATTATAAAACTAATCTATATTCTGTACAAACAACAGGAGGGAAATCTATATTACTAACTGTAGAAGAATTGCAACCAATCCATTGCAATATGTATTTATATGTCCATTATTCAATTGCAGTCAACAAGACTTTACTGGAATCGAAGTCTTAGTGTCAAATGTTATGACTTGCAATAGATGGGAGGATATAAAACGATTTATCCATTTCAATGACAATAATAATTTTATTCCACATGGACAATCGGGTCACGATAAACTATATAAAATAAGACCCCTTCTAACAAAACTAAGAGAACGTCTACTTTTGATACCTAAAGCAGAATATTTAGCTGTAGACAAGCAAATAATACCGACCAAAGCACGCACCTCACTAAAACAGTATAATCCAAAAAGCCTCATAAATGGAGTATAAAGCCTATGTGTATGTTTTTAGTGGGGTATCAAGATTTTCATATGATTATGAAATTTTTTGTGGAAGCCAAAGCAACGCCATACCTGCCAACTCACCTGATTTAGGTGTAAGCAGTAATGTAGTACTACATATGGTGGAACATATTCCAAGACACAAGAATCACAAAATATTTTTCGATAATTGGTTCAATTCTACACCACTACAAATCTTTTTGAATTGCCACTAGGACCAATTCGTCTAAATAGAGTTCCAAATATTAAATTACCAATAGAATCTGAATTGAAAAAAAGAGGACGGGGAGCAATTATAGAAAGTGTTGCTGAATTTGAAAATGTCAAACTCTCACTTACAACGTGGTATAACAACAAAGTGGTAAATGTATCATTTGAAGAAAAAAGAAGACGCGGTCCAACGGCTAATCTTCCACTCGAGGAAGTACGTTTAGATGGTAAAGATCATTTACCTACATATATGGACAGATACAAGACAACGCTGCAAATATCCAGAATGTACTGGAAAAACTTACATAAAATGTCGAAAATGCGATATTTACTTTTGTTGTAATAAGGACCGTAATTGTTTTTTGCAGTGCCATACGGAATAATTATCCCGTTAATGCATAGTGTGCCATATATGGCACAAACCCTTTTATCAATAAAAAAAATATAAATATCAAGTATAGATTTTTTTAAGCATTTTTCCTAAATATTACTGCACCCAAGTAATTTTACACATTAAACTACATTAAAAAATCGCGAAGAATTGGAATGGAGACAATTTGATGAAGGCTGTATGTAATGGATTACAAGTACAAAGAAGATTAATATGTTTTACATTTTACATATTTAATATGATAACAGTTATAAAAGTACCGATAATGAAGGACTGTTTACAGCTAAATGAACATAAGCAAATCCATGGTATTCACGTAAAACTGAACATTTGCAAACATTGTTGACGATTTATTGGAAAACGAATATTCTTCTAATAATTGTAGTTTGGTTATTTACATCAAGCTTTCTCTATTTTTATATATTAACACCTTTTATGTACACAATAGATTGAAAAAATTTTGTTTCAGATAAAATTAAATGAACTGAATTTGCCGAGTTGTGTTTCTGTTTATGCAACATCGCCTTCAAACATACATTGGTACACTATACTCTTTGTTTCCATTATTAGAGAGTTTCTCATCTCCAATGATCGGATGATCTAGATGACTTAGTTGAAGCTTGTTTTTCTTCTACCTTCCAGTTTTATGGTAAATACTACGTCTCAGGCTCAGCTATGGGATCCCCTCTGTCTCCTGTCGTCGCCAACATCTTTATGGAAGTGTTGGTGCGGGTACGTTGATGACACTTTTGTCATCTGGCCTCATGGACACAAATCTTTAAACAATTTCCTATCATTTCTAAATTCCCAGCATGATTCCATACACTTTACCATGAAGATCGAATCGCACGGTTGCCTTCCTTTCCTAGATATTCTCGTACACCACGGTCCTGACGGTGCGTAAATGGAATGTCCCAGCGTTTATCGAAAACCCACGCACACGGATAAATATCTCAATGGCCTCTCACACGATCATCCA
The DNA here is from genome assembly GCA_029619315.2 of Dynastes maya. Taxonomy (NCBI): domain Eukaryota; kingdom Metazoa; phylum Arthropoda; class Insecta; order Coleoptera; family Scarabaeidae; genus Dynastes; species Dynastes maya. The sequence continues at coordinate 65,768,017 of JAROYE020000001.1, read as the reverse complement.
ACCAAAAAACGCGGTGTTATCAATTCTCTTACCCAAAGGGCAATTTCCTCCAGAACTGAACCACATCTCCGAAACACTGATACGCAATTATTATTGTAGGAAAGGTATTCAAACTACTATTAACCACTACACAAACTCCTCTCCAGAGCAACTCCCCTCATCTAACTCTAATTTCCCGTAAGCAAGCATATCTACCCTACATTCAAGGTGTCACCAGATCGCATCAGCGAGATTATCTTCAGAAACAACATAAAAACTATCTTAAAATCCAATTTCAAGCTCTCAGACTACTTTCCCATCAAAGACCGCAATCATCTGGAAGCCCCTGGTGTCTATCAGATTCCAAATTCGCCGATATAACAAGGCCTCGGCGCTCTTCGATGACGTCACGCTGTTTAGGTGATGTATCGCTATGCACCATATTAGCCTAAGCAATGAAGGAATCGTTTTTTTGCATTTCTTTTTTGAATTCCGAAGGGCTTCCGGTTTAAAGAGTCAACTTAGTCCTTCTTCGCATCCCATTCGATTTTATTTTCGAAAAACGAAGTTTCAAAGCAAAAACCAAACACGTAACCGAGCACCGTTTTCGTGAAAGATGTATTTGTGGTTGATATTTATTCGACTAATTATTATTATTTGCAATTGTACATGTATTTGACGAAACTGAGGTTAAAATGACACAGTAATTGCAGTTTTATTCGAAATGTTGTTCAATTTCGCGAGATTATTTACAGACATGCTATTTAACCAGGGTTTTTAATTTGCTATTATGTGGTGTTTTACCTAATCTATTATTACTTTACCCATAATAATTTTTAAGTAGGGTATTTGTAGAACAAGTTATTGTAATTGTTGCAATACGTTCACTGCTATGAATGTGACATTTACATATATCATTATCCAAATGGCTATGTTCGGTGATATAATTTAAAATGTATTGTATTAAAACAGAATGTTTATGATACACATTTAAAAACATCTCCTGGTGTTCAAAAATAATTTTGTATATAACGTAAGAATATAAAACTATTTGAACAGTAACATTTTCCCTTTTTTTGTCAAATACAACGGACAGTTAGGGAATTGAGTTGGAATAGCATCTCTTTTAAGCCTAAGATATTTTAAACTTACAATTATTGTTTCACCGGTCCTTGAATCTGTAGCTGTTGAAAAATAAATAATCTTTTATATGCAACTCACAAACAAAGCAGTCAACGCCACAGTAAATAGACCGCTCGAGTCACGCTTTTAGGTTACCTCAGTTTTATCGTTTCAGAAAAGGTTTTGTCGCTTATACAACACTAGAAAAACATTAAAGGTATCACCAACTAAGTACGGAAATATCACTACACAGGATTTTTTTTAATAAAACCAATATAATTTGGATAAACCAATTCAAAACGCAGAGACGGTCTGAACGTGTAAACGCGTTTATGGCTGATTGTTCACCTAGGACAATATACGTCACAGCCTGCTGAAGTCAGAGCTGTTAGGCCTTCTTTAATATCGGAGGTAACGGTTGTATGCGATTGTTGCGTGTAGCCGGGTCCCCACCAAATCCAATTTAACTCTACCCGCATCTTATCTCGCAACCCTCACTATTATAGTAGAAAAACTCGTGAATCAATAAAGATTTTCAAACATCTCAACAATTTAAAATGGCTATCCCTTACTAATTGATCTAACTTACTAAATGATCCATAACATTTCCGCTCCATTGACCTGAAACAAGCCCTACATAAACCCCTACGAAATGAATAGTTCCCAGTCAGTGTGCAGTAATAGCCCTAAAGATGTCCCATAAAAGTGTGGACGAAACGTCGGAAAAAACTACGACAACGACGCGGTTCCAACCCAGAAACCAAGAGTATAGTGCCATTGACGACCGCGGAAGCCTACGTACCAGATACATTGGTACAACCTGTATGAAATAATTTTAAATTGTAGAACTTAGGATAGCTGTGTATATGACATTTATTACCATTCGATGGTACGGTAGACAATTTGTGGAAATCCACAAATCTCCAAAATATATGTATGTCCCCAACTTATTCAACATTTTGTGCAGTGCGGAGTATGGCGATACCTCTAGTCATTACCATTTGTTTTATATTTACTTAATAAGAAAGTTTTGATGCATAAAATAGTATACAACATTGAGTCGAAACATTTTATTATTTGTCGTCTTCTGCATTTCCTATATACTGTTCATTTGAAATTTAACATCAGCGTGAGGGAAGTGATCCATCACAGAGGCCGTGAAAAAAAGCGTCTTCATTTTTTGTAGATTAGAGCAACCTTGTCAACGTCGTGAAAATGAGCGACGTAGGAAACGAAAAAGACAAAGCTTGATGGAGCATTCGACGAGGTTCGCGTCGAAATTTGAAGCCGTGAACGGTTTCCACGTCTTCATACGGTAACCGTTGAGAATAGGGAAGCAAAATTTGCATAATTAACTAGACGTTGGCCGAATACTAACAGTGTAGACATATTCTACTGTATACATAGCCTCTGGTTGTACTACTTGTATCAGTTCATTAATTTAACGTGCTCGTCATCTCGCGAAAACGGATATCAATAAAAATTTGTGGGTGTCCGTCAAACAGTTCTCAGTCTATATCAATTACTCCAAATGAATAGGCGAAATCGTCTCTGGAAGTTATAAAGTTTAATCTAATTTTTAAAGCAAATTGTTTTAATATCAATTTCAAACAGATGAAGTAATTCAATTGACACCATCCTTAATATACAGATCAATCCGCTCAACTAGATACACCCCCGTGATCCGAAGTCCGAGTAGGTGCCCGACTGGTTTTGAATTTTACAGTTCGTAATAATGACGTTAAAACTTTAATGATAAGTATGTAATTGTTTCATTGTAATGTTTTATTCAAATTATAGTCGTTACAGCTTGTGAAGAATCGGTGCTTTCTATTTCAATAGTAACGAATATTTTACAGTCCGCGCCGTATCGATATTGGATGGCAAGGTAAGCAAAGGCCGATTTAATCGTCATGTTTGTATCCAGTCAGGCTGACAAGACACCAAGACAATCTCTTCTATAGTCTACAATGCATTTAATCATAAATATTGTATTGCAGTACGTCTACAAAACAATTTTTCTAACAATAATATGCGTTATTATTTAAATACGTATGCCAGATGTTTCGATAGTATTTCGTATAAAATATTGTTGCACTACCTAAGACCAAAGTTAAGACTAGTACTGGCAAATCTTTCAAGTTGGTAAATGATAAGAATAAAAGGGCAAACAAATTAAAATAATAATTCTCTCTTATTAAACACAAGTGCAGGCTCATTCAGATTTCCTAAGCAAAAGCTTCAAAAATAAACAATCTTGGAAGGTATAAACAAATAGGAGACTCTAAAAACTTCATAGAAGGAGTGAGTATTAAAAGAAAGGTATTCGTTATTAAAAATAAAAGATAGAACTGGAAATATTAAAAAAGTGTTAATACACAGCAAAAAATAATATTCTCAAATACGAACAATCAAATCTAAATTCTACTCAATAACGCAAAATACACTCACAGACAAAAATATTGCATATTTTATTTTCGCCCTTTATTGTTTTTCTCTTTAAAACTTTTGTGATTTTTGTTGCTAAATCTTGTACACTGGAGTGTTTTACGTTATTGATAATCAAATAAATTGAGGATTTATAGCAAATTCGTGGAGGAATTATTAAAACAACTTGTTATCGGCCAAAAACGTTTAGTTGAAAAAAGCAATATTAATTACCCATAAACATAATAACAACGCAACATAATAACACTTTAATATATCTAATGCGACTCTATGTGAGGAATACATATTTAAAGGTGGTTGAAAGAGAAGTCCACTGTTTCACAATAACTCGATTTAATGAAAATTGGGCCACCGGTTTCTGTATAAGAATCTTCATGTAGGTTCTTATACAATTTATTACCACATTTGACTTTTTTAATTTATTGCGTCAATTTTTACAAAATTTTAAATTCATTGACTCCAATCACATAAATAATCCAACAGTTGTTGATACATATGTAGTTATATAGAATGTGTAGTAGTTTTTGTTTATTGATTTGACAATTCTTCCTATTATTATATTAATTTAAGCCTGTGGATGAGACAGTAGTCCCGAAACCGGTCGCTCAATTTTCATTAAATCGAGTTATTGTGAGACAGTGGACTTTCAACCACTTTTAAACACTTTAATACTTAGTACTTCCTCCTCTTGCTCTAACGATATCCTGCATCCTCCTAGGCATGCTGCGCAAAAGATCTTTGATGATTTCTTGAGGACTTCGATTTCATTCTTCCTGTGCGGCAATTCTTAATTCTGCAATTGAGTTAGGAGCTGGATATCGTGCTCGTATATTTCTTTTTAGAAAGTCCCATAGATGTTCTATGGGATTTGCGTCAGGACTATTTGCTGGCCACTCAAGCGCCGTAACCCCGACATCCTCAAAGTGCTAGATCACTGTCCTTGCGGCATGCATTAGCATAAAATTATCGTAGCCAGTAAAGCCGGCATAAGGTAAAACATGTTCTTCAAGGATGTTGTGTATGTATCAGTCAGCATTCATTCTTAAATTTACATCAATGAGTTCCGTGCGACTCTCCCAACTAATGTCGCCCCATAACATAATGGAACCGCCACCAAAGCTAAGGTTTTGTGCAAGATTACATTCTGCGAAACGTTCTCCTGATCTTCTGTGTACACTACTACGTCCATCAGGCTTCCATAATTGTCTTCTTGTTTCGTCTGTAAAAAGAATCTTCCCCCAATGATGTTCATTCCAGTTAGCATGAGCTCTTGCAAATTCTAGGCGTGGAATTTTGTGACGTGGGAGAAGCTGAGGAACTTTAGCAGGACGTTTTGGATTTAAGCCGACCTGCTTAAGTCTCCTTATTACTGTTTTAACAGATACATTGACTTGTCTTGTATTCAATAATTCATTTCTAAGATGCGGTGCTGTAAGTGCGCGATTTCGTAAATATTGGTCATCTCTTGGCGTTGTACATCTTTTACGTCCTTGACCACTCCCCCTTTTGTATTCTCCAGTCTCATTGTGCCGTCTTACTATGCGAGAGATAGTCGATTGATGGATATTTAATCTTCAAGCAATATCTTCTCGTGTATACCTTTCATTAGCCAAACAAACAATTTTAACACAATTTATGACACTTAACTGAGGCATCTCGCTAACCGAAACTACACACTTGTACACTAAAGCTCTGGAAATGTAATCCTGACATCGAATTGAGATCAATCAGCGTTTTGGTCTCCAATGCAAATTACTCTAACTTATAACGTTTTATCGTTATCTCTTATTCACTCATAAAAGGCTATATTAAAATATTCTTTTTTTCTGTAACAAATTACGTTAATACGTAGAACACTTCAATGTAAAAGATTTAGCAATAGAAATCACAAAAGTTTCAAAGAAAAAAATAATAAAGACCTAAAATAACACGCAATATTTTTGTCTGCGAGTGTATTAAAGTAGGCGTTCAACCCGATTTCCAAGTGCAAACAGACAGTATCCTAATTTATTATAAAATTTATGTCTAATTTTGAATAAATATTCTGCTGGTATGTTTGCAACTCACCTTGAATTTTTCATCACGATTCATCCAAAGTATTTACTATTTGGGCAGGTACAGTGAGATCCAGAAAGATTGTCATGGCCGCTCTCTAGTGTTAGGGGTAATTTGGACGTGTTGCCGCTTGCTGTATATGAGGATACGCAGTAGTACAGTGTCGTATCGTAATGGGATATAGTTGGGTACATCGGGTACATTATAAATGCAATAGCTGTCAGATCACGTAACCTCTATTGGGAAAAATATAATTAATAATACAAATGCAAAATTAATCAAGTACGATACGATTAAATATAGCATTAGAATGATAAATCCGTGTAAAAAGTGTTCCACGTTCAAATACATATCTTTAATTCTACATACTACTGATTTATTGAAACAAGTAGCGGGCGACTGTGGACGAATTTGTACAAATCTGTCATAATAAAACAAGCATTTCAGTAAGTTCCCTATAAGGCTAACTTCATTTCACTAATTAGAATTTAATTTTGTGCTAAACATCGCAGAACAAAGTTGCCTTGCTGACCAACGAATACGTCCAGGGCTAGTGACTTATTAAACGACTTCCGAATGAATTAAATAATTATTGGCGCACTAATAAACTAGTGCGGCGATATTTTACAAAGTTTGGCAATAGAATAACTAGATTGAGTAAAAGAGCACATGCTCCTATTTCTCGTAATTCTTGTTCTTCATTATTAACCAATTGTGGCTCCTTCTTATGGTTACATGGGGATAAACAACCGTGTGTTTCAAAAATTATTTTAATGTCAGATAGATGCATAATGAAAAACATTTAAAATTTTTGTGATGACTTGCATAAAATCATTTAATAAATTATACTTTCTCTGCTGTTTCATAGACGTTCATTTCTTTAAAAAAATATCACGTAGATCGCTCTAAATAAGGCTTGCATACAATTAAGGCTTACTGAAATTAAGTGCGATGATTGATGAACTGATAAAATGTAACCGAAAACGTCCAATATATCTTTGCCTTGCCTCGCCACCCAATATCGATACGGAGCGGGGTGTAAAAATTTGTTGGCGTTGAAATAGAAAACACCGATTCTTCACAACAAGCTGTAATGACTCTAATTTGAATAAAACGTTACAATTGAATAATTACATACCTACCATTTGGTAACGTTAAGGTTTTAGCGTCACTATTACGAACTGTCAAATTCAAAACTACTTGCGCACCTACTCGGAATTTATCGATTTTCGTCGGATGCAGTCGGGTGATTTCGCAACACGGGGATGTATCTAGTTCAGCGGACTGATCTGTATATGCTGCATTTCAATATTTAGAAAATATTTCAAACTTTGCTTTAAAATTGAATAGAATAGGATATTTGAGTAAAGAAAGATCACGCACATTTTACTTGAAAAATACAAATTTCCAGATGTGACATTGGACGAAGCTTATAATTACTACATGCTTAATATACAGTGAAATCCCAAATTTGATTCGTATTTTAGAAATCAAATTTAATTGATCTCTGTGCACGAATCTCGAAAAAAATAGTTAGATACAATTTTTTGTACTCTACTTAAGGTTTCGTCGTCCATCAAAGAATTTTCTGTATTTACATCTTCTAGGTCTCCATAATTGATAGATATAGAACGAGTGTCGCCAGAATTTTCGGTTAGAATGTCTATGTCGTTAAATAGTGATATAATATCAAAATTTATGGAAGATAGTCTTAAATAATTTTTAGTTGTATTTTTATAATTAAGAAAAAAAATACGATCCTGCCAGGATTCGAACCTGGAATCTTCTGATCCGTAGTCAGACGCGTTATCCGTTGCGCCACAGGACCTTCGCTTTATGTGCCCTTATCTTAAATGATAGTTATAAAACTACTGATGTCTATTATATGAATAAAATATTTAATATATATTATAAATTGAATTAAAAAACTCAGACTTAACTTATTGAATTATTTTTGACGAAAGTAATAAAGTATCCCTTAGTTGTAATTTAATTTTGGAACTACATGTAGAGAAATATTTGCATAAATTTTTTTTTTTTACAGATAGACGAGTGTATCTGAACTTTTATGACTGTGAAGGTGTTTAACTTGAAAAATTGCATTTTGCAGAATTGTTGACCGTATAGGGTAGGATTAGAAACCGAATTAATCTTCCGAAAATATCATACAGCGTGTCCGAAAATTACCATTAAACTTGTAAATGCAAGTTTTGAGAACTCGTCAGCAAGTGTTTGAACAATGTCAGCGGGATTATAAACAATTGAACCGTTTAACGTAAGACAACCAAGTATTCTTGATATACTTCACTGGCCATTTATATATAAAATACCCTCGGATTCTGAGCGATGCCATTCTCGGCCTCAGTCTGATATTTCGTGTTCGCAGTCTTAACTTTTCCTTTTGTGAATTTCCTTAAACGTTTATAATCTTCATGGTGATACACCAATTCACTCCGTCGTTTCTTACGAAGGTAATAACTTTTTAGTTCAAGAAATTTTATAATTTCATGACTAAGCCATGGTGAAAAATACGTTTGAAGATAAGAACGAAGCGCTGGACCACATCAAGTAAACAATCATAGAAAGCTGAAACTGCATCGTTGATATTATTGAAGTTTTCCTAGAAGATCCAGTCAATACGGCTATATCTAATTATACAAAGTAAAGCTTGTCGCCAACTCTTGCTTTTGTTAGATCTGTAGTTAGTAATTTTTAAATATGTCGTATCGCCGTTTTTAATAATTGTCTGTGCGCTAAACAAAAGTATGTAGTTGAGACATTTGACATTAAATTTGGCAAAGATGTCATCGTGTCAAGAGGGATTGCGTGAGAAAATAGTGTACAAATATGTTCAAAATCAGAGTATTTCGACAAAGAAAGTGGCCTCTGAATTAAATACCAATATAAGGACGGTTCAACGAGTATTAAAAAGATATCGTGAAGCGTGTACTACGCGAAGAAAGTGCAGAAGTGGGCGCAAGTCCGGATTTGTCAATAAAAATCTAGAAAAGAAGGTGTTGAAGGCGTTGAAGGACAAATTTATCAGTTAGAGATTTATCAAAAAAAATTGGTTCAACGAAGTCCACAGTTCAGAGAATTAAACAAAAAAACCCTATAAAGTCATTTAAGAAAAGCAAAGTGTCGAACAAGAATGCCAAGCAGCAGACTTCCGCAAAATCTAGATCGAGGCGTCTTTTTGTGTGTCGTCATGGACGGTCAGACATACTATAAGTTAGACTTTAAATCTCTGCCGGGTCACCATTATTATTTTGGAATCGATCGAAAATCTGTAAATGATGAATTTAAGTTCGTAAAAACCGAAAAATTAAAAAAAAAAGTACTTGTGTAGCAGGCAATTTGTTCGTGTGGTATGCGCAGTAAGCCATATTTTTCAACCTGCTCTATGAATGGCGAAATATATCTAAACGAATGTCTCAAGAAACGCCTGTTACCTTTTATAAGACTGCATAATCAAAAAACAATATTTTGGCCTGACTTGGCAACCTGCCATTATTCGAAAAATGCAATGGAGTGGTACAGAATCAACGAGGTCGAAATTGTAAAAAAAAATTAAAATCCACCAAATTGTCCTGAATTGCGCCCTATTGAAAAATATTGGACCCACATGAAGTGAAAACTTCTAAAATATCAAAAACCGGCCAAATCTTTCGAAGATTTTAAATATAAGTGGAACAATACAACCAAAATGATATCGGATTTAGATGTACAGCATTTAATGGGAAGGGTGAAAAAGAAATTGCGAAATTTTTAATTGTGATTACCCGTTAGATAATTTTAGTTATTAACTTTAGGTATTTTTTTCCATTATTGTTTTTTTTTTTAATAGATATCCTTGTAGCTGGCCTGGTGATATGTATTTTGAACAGGAAACTGGTCGCCTAATTTCTCAATAGAGCTTTGTGAGATCTGGACCATTTTTTCATTCCTACCTTTAATATGAATATCTTCTTAACTTAAAACTTGGAAAAAACATTTTTCTGTCTTCGATTTGCCTGATTTTCTAACCCTAAGAAAATATTTATTTGATCCAAATAAAATTTCAAGAAAATTATTTTCTTATATTATACATTTTTATGGTCTTGAAATAAAAATATGTTCTTGAATAGAGACTGATTTTTGCCTGAAAATCTCATTTCTTGATGCAAGAAACCATTTCTCTGCGTGCAGTATCACTGGCGTATTAAGATCCACGCCAACGGCGGCAATGGAGATCATATGCTTTGCCTGCCGCCTCTGCCGACTTAGTTGTCGAAGAAGTGGCGTTGGCTACCATGATCCGGTTGCTATGCAATGGTATAAAGCAGAACAACATTGTAAGACATGGCGAAATGAATCGCAGACTCTGGGAGAACGCTTGCAATAAATTTCCAATCCTGGAGACTGGGATAGATAATATTTCACTTCTTTTTATCTATGACAAACCCTACAAGTTTTTGACACAACAACAGACCGATAGAGAAGTAGATAGTTTATGTTTCTTAATAGACGGATCAAAAAACCAACAAAGAGACTGGAGGAGGACTATTTTTCGAGGAGCTAAACCTAAAAGAATCACGGTCGTTAGAGATGGAGATCACCGTTTTGCAGGCGGAAATCTCGGCGCTGACGCTAACAGCTTAAATGACCTTAAGATTGTAAGCAGGAATATCAACCTGTTTACCGACAGAAAGTAAGTAGTATCAGCATTGAAACGACCAATCAGGTCGAATCTGCTACTAGACTGCCATTTTAGCTTTTGAAACAGACGATATCAAGGTTATATGGACGGGTCCGAGCATGGCTGTACACGATTCTTCGCATGACTGTTGGTATTCCGACTGGACATTGCCGGCTAAAAGGACACAAGGTAGGATTAGCCGAAAACCTGTCATGTAGGGGCTGCCAAGTTGAAAACGAAACACTGGAACACTTCCACTGCAAGTGCCCGGCGTTGACGTCAATTAGAAGAACCTTGCTGGATGACGAACGGCTACGTCTTGCCGCCATTATGGCAATATACTAACCAATATAGCGGGTTGGTTGACGGCCTAGAGGGCTCTCTGGCGTAGAGAGAATACATACCCATTGTGGCCTAAATGCTGTGGAATCTATCTCTCATTGTCCATAACCATAACATAAGGTAGGAAAGTTCGCTTTACAAAAAATGAAATTAAAGTCTGTGTTGGAGGGAAAGTGTTTACTCTGAGGTTTGCTGCACAATTTAAAAGTTACATCAACAGCTCCATTTAAGTTAATTAAGAGTAAATCTAAGAGTCCGCTGTTATTATTAATAATATTGTTGTATTGTTGCAAATTTAGCAAACCCACAAAAGACATTAAAGCAATAAATTTGCGATCAAACCTATTTAAGCGTCACATCCATTCCAGTAGACATATTAATATACAGATATGCATCGCATCATCAGAAAAAAATCAATCCTATGGGATTTACATTCACGGTTCTAATCTCCGTCAATTAGCAAGGTAATACGATTAACGCTACATGGTCTGCTTGTGATTACTTCGGATATGAGCGTATGTGGTGACGGAAGCGGCAGTTCCATTCAGCAACTCGCTTGAAGGCTGTTGAGTTGAAAATCGATCGGCATCCTGTGCAACAAGGATGCTGCATTGCCACGCCCTTATAAGCATTTCTTTACTCCATCAACGTCAAAAATCCTCTCGCCAACCCGATAGGGCATAATTAAGAACGATACGGTAGGAAAAACCAAGAAACCTATTTCGTATGAAATATTCTTACTCTAAAGATATTAATAAGATCTAGAGATATTTGTCAAGTAGACGTATTAAAATCGAATGGTTGGAAAATCTTTGAAAATAGATTTTTATATGAGTAAACACAAATAAAGAATTCCGAATCTTTTGCTTCGAGAATATTGCAGTGCTTTTTGTTATATTTTCAGTGATCGTCGGTCAGACCTTCGTCTTTTATTACATCGTCTAGTTAAAAAATATATTTATAAAAATAAATTTGGTGTATCTACATATACAGCATCCCTCACATCTATCTTTTACGTATTTGCTCAAAAGCTAGTGAAAAAAGGTTACAGTAAAATTCAGTGAAATTGAGATGGCATTGTACTTGTTTTACTATTTCGTGAAATAACTACTACTTACATTAGCCAATGTTCATACTTACGAAGAAGCTATGTTGTATAGGTTCTGTTTAGTATATCTGAAGTAATATATTGGCACGTTCAAGGTATTTTATTTTGTCAAAACCATTAACCGGTCTTTATGAATAAACCAGCTACTTTACATGTCCTCACAATGGTGACAAATCTGGTGAACATGTCATACCTCTATTTCCGGTCCAGTGCCGATGAAATCGTGTGTCTAGAAATATTGAGTAATTATGCATAAATAGCGAGGCAAGGCACCATCATGTTGCCACTTGTGGATCATTCAGCCTAAGAAATGTCTTTTAGGAGAATAGGTAGTGAGTTACTTAAGAATTCTACGTCTCCTCTGTAAGACTACCTTAATAGAAAAAAATGTCCGATTAAATGTACATTAAATAAGCGAACTGCCCTATAGTGGCTATTGTGACAGTTGGCCAATCCATTACTGTGAAGACGTACGAGGTAGACGCCATAACGCCATAAATTCTCAGCCTTACGGCTCAAAAAGTAGTAGTTTTAGTAGCCATCCAGGCAACGTGACTAGTGCATGAAAATGTCTCAAGTAACGGAAATTGAGTACCGCACGGTCATTAAATTTTTAACAAAAAGGGCATACACCTAATCACATTAAACAACGTTTAAACAGCGTTTATGGTGATTTATCTCCTTCATATTCCACTGTAAAAAAATTGCCAAAATGTTTCCATTTGTGGCAAGAATCCTCTGAAGATGGTGAACGCCCCGGCCGGCCAATTGAACTGATGACGTCGCAATTTCACATTAGTTGCGAGTAAACACGTGTAAAAACAAGTGTGGGATACCTGTGTAGGAAAGAATGACGTAATAAATAGTCGTGTGAAGTTAAAAATTAATAGGCAGCAACGAAGACGATGCTTGTGCATGGAATCTTAGAATAGGGAACGTATACAAACTACTGCTCAGTCAAATCATGATCTTATGCTCGTCACATCTTATAGGTGGGATACCTTATCTTTTAATGGAATGGAAGGATAGTTGCCTGTTGGCAACCGAATGACGTCACACTAATGGCGGCACTTTAAAAAGCATGTGATTAAAACTTGAATTTCAAGGACTTTCAAAAGCTTTTTTCTCCTAAAATAGCGAAATTTAAATGAAAACTACTTGAAAACCATGTATCTATACTTATAAATAATCATTATACAGCTTGGAGGAGGGGAATTTAGGACAGCACTGTATATAGAATCTTTAAAGCAAATGAAAATTCATGCAGCTTCTCTATTGACATAATTTAAATCATGAGGATGGATCCATCTGTTTTTGTATTTTAATGTTTTTGAATTGAGATAGGATTTTAAGGGATATGTTAGCAATACAAGCGAAACTAGTAGGTAAAACCGGATCAACGAAAACAACTAAATCACATGCCTAAGACGTTTGCTTGACATCCTCTATCCTCTAATATAACATTTCATTAATTCAAATATCTCAAATATATAATTAAATATGTCTATTAACACTAAGGGAAACTTCTTCACTTATCTTATTACCTATAAAGGAATTCAATGTTACAGTTGGTATATTTAAAGAATTATTACGTAATAGTAATAGGTAAAGTAATTGAAAAACTATCTAGAACTTATACTACAGCTTACTAGCAAAGATTCAGCTACAAATAACCTTCTTCCATTGTTTGGCGATTTTGTAACAAATCATAAATTATATTTGATAGTTACTGGTGTTTTCATTTTTGGCATTTTTATTTTGGACTTATTTCACTAATTTGATATCATATAAGTAAATATCCTATTAATATAACTGTATTAGAACTACAAATATTTTTAATTAAGAACTTCAATGCAAAAAGGAAAAAATGTTAAGCGGTCTCATCCCCCAATAAATGACTGATGCCATCTATGTGGAATTTTGAGAATGATGACTCGTCGGATGTAATACAATTATTTCTAACATTTACTTACCGGGGTCGAATCGACGTACAAAGAGTGATAGAGGTGAGTCAGCTAAATTTCGTCTTTTAATCCCAGTTGATGTTATCCATTTCAAGCTGTTTTGACGGAATGATTTGTTTTGGTATATTATTTACAACACTCCAGTAATTTGGTTTAGATTACATTTCTTTTAATGTGAATACAAATCATTATAGACCGGATAATGTATGTTGTCTACAATTACAATCGTCAGGTGCATCTTTTAAAATTAACGGAAATATAAAAACATGTGCATGCATTCACTTAAGACAAACTGCAACTTCTACCTGGCTTACAGTCACGCATTGTACAATTTTAATATAATTAATGTACCCCTGGCTATTACATTGTTAAAATAAATAATTAAATGAGAATCTTGAGACCTATCTGTAAGGAATGTTTAATGAAACATGGAATTTATGGGACTAATAACTAGTCCTGGTACAGAGCGCTTCGCTCCAGCTTAGAAGTAAGGTTGCGCGGCCCACGACCCGACGTATGTATACAGATGAATCGACATGAGCTACCTCAGCGAATGAAATTATTGATTTATTGCAACAGTTGCTCCTCAACTTTTCGCAGCGTTACACATAATTATAAAGATACATATATATGTATGTAAGTATGTCTAACATACGCAGGGAAAATAAGCGACCATTGGCTATATAAAGTTACTAAATTTATCAGTGAATTTCCAGATTTAAATTATAATGGAGCTAAAGTATTGTATAAAGTCCACACAGCGAACATCCTTCACCGAGACAAATGTGGAAACAAACCTGATGGTGCACATTTTTCAGCAATTCTATCCACGCTGTTAAGAAGTTACGTTTATTTATTATATTATATTATTTATTGGACAAACTTTTTATGTGGCGTATTAAAATTGACATAACCTTAGTTTTAAAAAGCAATCAATATAAATATATATATTAGTTATTTCTGAAAAATAAAAGTGCTTTTTATTATGTACATACCTATAGTTACCCATACATTTACAGTACATTTAAGTACAAGAGGTTTTTGAAGAAACTGCTTTGTTACTTCAGCTTCCGTCGGTGAATTATGAAAATTTGTAATTTTCCTTGGAATTTTCGACTTAACTAAATACTTGAAAAAATATCGTCCCAGTAAAGAATCGAACCTGACACCTTCAGCTTGCCGGACGGACGTGCTAACCACTACACCATGATGCCAGGAACGTTAACTTTTTAATACCTGGTTATTATTTTTATCTGCAAATATATCATAATATTTTGACAAACAATTTTTAATTTTTACATGCCAAGTACACTAATTAACTAATATATTTTGGCTTCCGTCGGTGCATTATGAACATCTCTATCTGTGGGTGAATTATAAAATCTATAATTTCCTTAGAATTTACCGGAACAAGATTTTTTCAAGTATTTAGTTACGTTGGAAATCTCAAGGAAATTACAAATATTCATAATTCACTCACGACAGCCAAAATATATTAATTAATTAGTGTACTTGGCATGTAAGAACTAAAAATTGTCTGTCAAAATATTATGATATATTTATCAGATAAAAATAATAACTAGGTATTAAAAAGTAAACGTTCCAGGTACGAAGGTCCTCGTGGTGTAGTGGTTAGCACGCCCGTCCGGCAAGCGGGAGGTGTCAGGTTCGATTCCTTACCGAGACAAGGTTTTTTCAAGAATTTAATTGCAATTTACTTTGTTTACTTTTTACGGCTATTACATTACATACATAACAAATGCCGTTTTCAAACAAAAAAATGGCAATAAAAACACTTCAATGCGTGGATATATTCGCTATATTTGGACATTTTTATTCCGTCAGTTTTTATTTTTTACCATAAGGCATTGATTTCTAAATTTTACTTCTATCGGATGTGAGTCACACATACACTCTTTATTTATAACACGCGGCCCATGCGACTGATCCGATTCTGTCTCGAAGATCAATTATGCCAGGCTTACTAATAACTATAGGGAATAATATCAAATACATTTTTACAATTGAGAATCATTGAAACTATAAACTTAGTTGCTTAACACATGAAATGTATTCTAAATGATCATTGTTTTAGATTTTGGTTGCTTTTGTTTGTGCATTTAGCAGTATTTCATAACAACTTTTATTCAATTTTATACCTTCTACAAGGTACACTGACGAACTACGGCGAAACGCTCGTCTGTACGTGGTGGATAAAGTGGTAGCTTGTATCATTATTATTTTCCTAGATGTGATGCCACTTGAAGATTCCTGGTACCCTCGCAGAATGTGAGAATGTGAGGTCGTATGCAATAATTTCGACAAATTGAGTGATTAGGGTATCTTTAAAATTATTAAAAGGGCTTGTTAAGCAAGTTAGAGAAGAGCTGGCCTCGTTTCGGCAGGAGATCTGGCAAGAAAAGTCGAAATCTTTGTCCACCCAGCACAATTCATTTTGGAGTCTCTTAAGCGCAGCGCTAATAAAGCATCCGCATCGTTGCAGGGTGCACAAGGTTTGGTGTACTCGGATGAGGATCGTACGGAGGCCCACGCTGAGTATTTCGGCAGGGTCCTCGCGGTTGCGTCGGGTGATGGTGAGATCTCCCCGGATAGGATGTCAGCTGAGGAGGTGTGTGTCTATCTTGGATTTCCTCCCTTCGGAGGATGAGAAACAATTGGAAAGAACTGTAGCGAGTTGTTAGTTGCAATTAAACAACTGAAGAACGGTAAGGCCTCCGGTTTCGATCAAGTCACTAGTTGTGCTCTGAAGGCCCTTCCAAGGGCAGCAGTGCAAATTCTTGATGATATCATCAACAGAAGTTTGATCCTTTATCATTATCCCTCCGTTTGGAAGCATGCTGTCATAATTATAAGTTTGAGTTCAGATCGGAGGCCATTGTAAAATCAGTAACATAAAAACCTGAAACTTAAGCACATTGCCATTTAAAAACGAATAAATTTAAACAAACCTACCATAATTCATTAATTACAATAAAGTTCCATAGAGTAAAGGAAAAACAACAATTAACAAAACAAGTTAAAATGAGATAAAGTAATAACGAGCACAAAGAACAAAAGTATGACAATTGCAGATTATAACAACAATAAATAACAAGAATAATTTACGCTTTTGGAATTGAGATTTAACAGTTTCACAATTGTTATGATTACTTTGCTTAGCAACGAGCTCTTTAGATCAGTCTGGCGTCACGAGAAACAATTTGGCGCTCTTTCCTAGCCAAGATTACCAAAACCTTTATTGCTGCATATCGTCTTAAGTTCAAATATAACATATGTAGTATGGTTGAATTCGCCTTTCGACTACCTTTCCAAAAATGTAAACATATGCAGGGTGTTCTATTTAAAATAAGAAAGTTGACGTCACTTCCAGTGATACCGGAAATACAATTAAACTGTCGATAACGGCAAAAGATAGCTCACCAGAAATATAAATGGACCTAATTTTTCTAAAAACACTAGCTTCTATCGTTTAAAAGTTGGTGTGGGCAGCGGGGAATACTTTAGGACCTCACTGTATATGTATACATATATTTGCCATATGCCAGAATGTTTTGCGGTAATTTCTAAAGTTCTAAATTGATAAAGTTGGTAGAAACTTCAAGTGCGTCCGCTGCAAATACAAGGATCTATAAACTAAGCAATTAATGTGGTGAAATGAACTAGAAATTTAAAGTTTTACACACTGACTATAAGTTTGGCTATTTCCACAACAGAATAAAATTCTCTCCTTGGGAACTACAAAATATTAATCCTTCAAAGTGTATACCCTAATTGACATTTTAAGACATTTAAGACATTATATGTTCTTCATTTATTACTCACTGATCTATTGATGGTGAACGAGAATAATGTTGGAGATTGCAATATACATTTGCATTTAAAAATATCTAAACAAACCTTGAATGCATATATTTTATATAAACTACGATGAATATTGGATAAGAAATGTATTAAAAGTTGTCACCAAAAGTCAGTAGTTAAGAAAAGTATTAAAATATACAAATTTTGACCTAGCAGTCGTTTTATATGTGTTCGTTACCTGAAAACGTCTATCTTTCTAGAATTTTAATGAAACAAGAAAAATGATTTTAATTTTGAATGTTATTTTGCCAAAAGCTTCCATGGTATTGAAGGCGTTACTAAACTTTGTAATTGTTTAAAATACTAATAATAATCTATTATGTATGTTTACAAAAAAGAAGAACTTATCAATACTATAGTCTCCATAGAAATATATTTTGTGTTTGCTTTTCTGTTTTGTTAATAACAGTTCCAAAATTGAATAGATTAAGACTCAAATCCTCTCAAACAATAATTAAAGGGGAAGGTCGTAATAGGGCTCCCTACGTGATAAACAAGTAGTCAATTATTCTTGAAGCTACTGATGCATGTTGCCTTAGATTTCTTCACTCAAAAATTATATTTTATATTTGGAAACCATGGCTTGTGTACACATCAAAAATGGCTCTTCTATAGTAATTCAAAAACTGAAGAGGTCCATATTATCTACCACCTTCTTCTCTACAAAACGTATTTCCCCATCATGATATGATGTATTTGTCATAAAATAATATAAAGGGTTTCCCAATAAGAATGATATGTCTTTAAATGTAAATAAAACACAGAAAAAAAAGTTAATCCAATTTTTTTTTTCTTTGAGTTTCATCGATGGCATTTATGTTTTAAACAACACATCACTCAAATGTCCTCCGCGGCTATGAATCCAGGAGCGAATTTGATGAACTTATTTAGTTATTTAATGGAATAAATCCGCATTAATTTCGCGAGCGCAGCGCTCTATGTTGGTTTTCATGTCCTCCACTGTGGTTTGTTCGCATAGACCAATGACTTAACGTAACCCCATAAAAAATAATCCAATGGTGTTAAATCGCAGCTTCTTGGAGGCCAAGCATCTGGTCGAAATTATCCAATTCTTCTTGGATCTGTCGCATCAAGAGAAGTCAATGTTTCAGGAAACTTTTCTTTCAATAAGTCAATGGTTTCACCAGAAGTGCGACATGTAGCATCGTCCTGTTGGAAGAACATGTCATCCAAATTCATTTCTTTCAATTTTTTCGTAACGAGCGACTAGTTTGGACAAAAGATCGATTATTTTGATAAAACTTTTGAATAATAATGAGATGTTCTTGAAGCGTGTATCTCACCATGATGAAATGCTAGACTATACTGAACACAACTGTCAAGAAATGACATTTCTGTTCACTTGCCAAAATGGCCGCCGTGGCATTTCGAAATCATATCATAGCTATTGGAAAACCCTATATAATGTTGTCTGACATCAAAAAATGTATACAATGTATCCCTGAATGGTATCCCACTCTTTTAAAGTTTTTTATTTTTGATTTTTTTTAAAATCATACTGGATCAATAGTATTTAATTTGGGATGCTGAATACAGTGCTCAATCTTGCGATAAAACATACAGACTGTTATAAAAATCAAAATGTAAAATTCTTCATAAGCAAACTACCCTTATTATTAATTCGTATTTGTAATATTATTAAAGAATTATTATTATTAATAATCTGATGAATAACTTAATTACTGAGTTTAAAAAAAAAACTACAACAAAATAATTCTTCAACAGAAACATATTAAAATGTACGGCTTCTCATAGAGATAATAATAATATAATGATAATTATAATAGAGATAATTTGATAATAACTATTAATATAATCAAACGTTGTATATTAACCATTTTTTCAATTATAAAATAGAAATCATGTTAAATCCCATCTTCAAGTGATATTTTCAATAAAAAATAAAATTAATGATGATACTTTGATAAGGGTTCATTCCACATTTTATAATTTTTGCAACGACCTGTATGGTATCTGTGCTTACTTGTTTAGTATCCCTTACTGGATATTGAGAAATTGCCGCCATTTTAAAGTCACGAGTAATAGAACGTATAGCCGAGATATCGATTTTTCTAGGGCATTTAGACCAGGGGTTCTTAACAGAGTCGGTATCGACCTCTTGGGGGTTGACGAAATTTTAAATAGGGTTACTGATGATCAAGGGGTCGATTGGGTGCATCGGCGATTGATCGTTACACTATATGATAATAATTTACCACGGGAAACAAGAAACAGGTTGAATATTTTCGAACGAGATCATTTAAGCAATTTTAGGGCAAATATTAAAAAAGATATATAAATACATCAACTTATCTACCGGGTGGCCAAATAAGAATGGTAGCCCGGCTATATCTCAGAAACTAGTTATCACAGAGCTTTCGGGTAAAATTTTTCTTAGTAAATGTGACGAAAATAAAATACTGGAAATGATTTTGAGGTTTGTAAGATGACAATTAGATGGCGTGACAGTCACGACTGTGTATAAATTTTTCATTGTGTTTTGTCTAATTAAGAGTTATCTAAAATATATGCATTTTATTCCCAACCCAATTCCCTTTCCTTTGCATTGGACACATTCTCTCGTATCTTCTAAAGTAAAGTGGTGTGGAGGCGTCAATTGCTTTTTTAAATAAATATTGGTTACTCCTGTTTGGCTTAACCGGCTCTAACAATCTTGGTCTCGTTTAAAAGAGCTATATTTGATCAATCAAACGCAATTTTGGTCTCGTTCTTATGAATTGTGCCTTTACCACAAGAGGATGTTATCTGACTTTATAACAAAGGGACTTTTCGCAAAAATTTTAAATGGAACGATATGTTTCTTTTCACGCGGAAAAGTAGAGAATTAAAAACTTAAGATGCCAGCGAAAACCGCGTCTTGACATCTTTTCTCTAACCGGAGATATTAATGAAAAACTGTAAAAATTTTATATAAACTAACCATATTAGTAAAAATTAAAAATATGCCCTATTTCAAAGATAATTATTTTGTTAATGCCTTATAAATGAACAGAATCTCATTTTTAGCGATTTCAACTTGAAATAAACAATAACAATTTGATTAGCCTAGGTAGTGAATTTCGAAAAATAATATTATTATTTAATTGACACAGTGATGCCCCTCTTTAGAATATAACATAAATAGTGGCTTTCTAGATGTTCCAACTGCATTTTATAATTTCCTATGCATGATTCCATTCTTTGTCGAGTGGACAGAATAGCTGTCTCGATTTCTGCCTGTGAAATGCTCCGAATGGCATTTCTCATTCTGTCTTCTCTTGTAATGGGCCTGGTAGCAAAGACGAGGTCCTTTATGCTTCCCCACAAATAAGAATCTAAGCAAGTCTGGAGACCTAGCTCGCCATAGAAATACACTTCCTGGTTCTATCCGCCTCCTAGGACAAGGGTTATCTAAGAAATCCCGAACAGTTACCGCAAAATGCGTCGGGCGTAAAATAGCAGACAGTCAACAAAACCAGGCCCAACAAATTTTTAATTTTTTTCGTTTGGATCTCCGGTTAGAGCAAAGATATCGAGACGCGGTTTTCGCTGACATGTTAATTTTTTTAATTTCATAATTTTCCGTGTGAAAAGAAACATATCATTCTATTTAAAAATTTTGCGTGAAGCCCTTTTATTTGCTATAAAGTTAGATAACGCTCTCTAGTGGTGAGGGTACAATTCATAAGAACTAGAGCAACTGCATTTGATAGATCAAATAGCTCTTTTAAACAAGACCAAGATTATTAGAATCGGTTAAGCCGAACAGGAGTAACCAATATTTATTTAAAAAAGCAATTAACGTCTCCCCACAACTTTACTTTAGAAGTTACGGCAAAGAGTGTTCAACGCAAAAGAAAAGGAATTAGGATGGGAATAAAATGCATATATTTTGGATAATTCTTAATTAGACAAAACACGATGAAAACTTTAATTTTATTCTTAGTCATAGCTGTTGCGCCATCTACTGGTCATCTTACATCTTACAAACTTCAACACTATTTCCAGTATTTTCCTTTGGCCACATTTACTAAGAAAGATTTTACTCGAAAGGTAACTAGTTTCTGAGATATGGCCAGCTGCCATTCTTATTTGCATTCAAGTTATAACACCTCCGATTTGTTTTCTCAGAACTGGAAACAGATAGAAACATGTGATTTGTTTTAAAATAAGCGGGCACTCTTTGTCAGTACGTGACATAGATGGTAGCACCGTACGGCACACAGAACCTTTAGCGGCAGCATCGAGAGTGAGAACTGTTTTTGATACCTCAAATGGCTACGTTTTTATTACGTGTAATCATTCGTTTTCTCCATTTGCGTGATGTGACACCGATAGAAATTCATCACCAGTTGAGTGAGACATGTGGTGATGGTGTCATGGAAGCGCACAGATTCGCCGCCACCAAAAAAATTTCGGGTAAGTGCCAGTGCTGAAAAAATGATGGTGGCCATGTTCTGGGACAGCGATGGCGTAATCCCTACTCATTGCGTTCCAAAGGGCACTACGGTGACAGGTGCATCCTACGAAGGTGTTTTGAAGAAGAAGCTCCTTCCTGCATTGCGTAAAAAACGGCCGGAAAAGGCTGCACGTGTGCTCTTTCACCAAGACAACGCACCAGCGCATCGGGCGAACGTGACGCGACAGTTTCTACGTGCAAACAACTTTGAAGTGATTTCTCATGCTCCCTACTCACCTGACCTGGCTCCTAGCGACTTTTGGCTGTTTCCAACGGTGAAAGACACTCTCCTGGGCCGCACATTCACCAGCCGTGCCGCTATTGCATCAGCGATTTTCCAGTGGTCAAAACAGACTCCTAAAGAAGCATTCGCAGCGGCCATGGAATCATAGCGTCGACGTTGTGAAAAATATGTACGGCTGCGTCGAGAAGTGACACAAGTTTCATTGTTTTCGTGTGATTAGTTAGTGAGAAAAAAAATCGGAGGTGTTATAACTTGCACCTCGTATAATTTGTGATGTTGTTTTTGAAAACTTGTTCATACGTATTTGTAAAATTGAAAATTATCACAGTACAAAAAATAATAAAACATAAATGAAGAAAAATGTAAGGGGGTCGATGAAGAAAACCATTCTTATAAAAGGGGTCGATGCAAGATAAAGGTTGGGAAGCAAGTTACGATGTTTTGGATTTAGCGATGATTTAATAGAGCTTTTTTATCGTATTTAACTAGTCGGATTAAATACGTGTTTTTAAAGACTATACATTCAACAACTAAACTGCAAGTTCGGGAGGGCTCTAATTTGAGATCGTTAATATTTGCATTAACTGCATTACTGATGTTATTTCATTGGAAGAGTTATTATTTTCAGATGACTTAAAAACTTTCTCAAGTGTTCCCTCCATTTTAGAATGTACTTCGCTTCAGAACGGTCTAAACAATTTATACAACTGGTGCATCGCCAACGACATTTCTCTTATCAGAGATTTGCGAATTGTCTTCAATCAGGCTTATTTAACATGTTAATATCATTATATGTTGTCATGACTATTCGAAACCCACGGTCTTTTCGTAATGCAAACACTTTAAAAACTTTATACTTTGCTTTAGTGGCGACTATGACAACTATGTAAATCTCTTGTTTCTTTCTTTGTTTCAGGATACCGATGTTTCAAAACGGTAATGTTCTTGACGGGATTCATCTTCGCCTCGTGCATCGTGTACCTAATTTGCTTGCAGGGGGTACTGATGCCGCCTTACGGTAACGCAGGTAATATTCGGAAACCTTAAATTTCGGTCTCTGGCAAATTATTATCAGATTACGTGTTTAATAACTTCCAGGCGTCGCGCTTTTTGCCGGTCTGCTTTTCGGTTTGATAACCATGCTAGTCCAGTACGTTGGATTGTTTATGGCGGGCCTTCACACTGGAGTACTCGTCGCGGTTGCGGCTCTGATAGTAGCCGATCACTTCATGGAAACCAAAGCTACAGGATCAGTTTGGCTGTGCGTTGGTGTTTTATTGGCTTCTGCGCTAGTCTTCGCTATACTAAATTTGTATTTTAGGAAAGGTAATGTAATAGTATTTGAAACTATTATCAATGTATAGATTTTAAGTTATATTATATACAGAAAAATATGCACTTTTTATTCCACTCTGTTCAAATTTGGTGGACAAGAATATAGCAACATGTAGAAATTAGGGATTGTTTATTACTAAAATTAATATGTAAAAAACCAATGATTTATTTAGTTAAAAACGTTAACATGCTGATGTGAAATCGTATCGTGTACACTGTAGTAAAAATATTTTTATTAGGTTCATCAAATATTTCACATGCAAATCCTGAAATGCATTTCTATTATACTATTCCTTGCAACAGCAGAAATTTTAGTTATTTTAGTTTGTTATTATGTTTGTATATGGAGCACATTTTATTTTGTTACGTTTTTGTGTAGTTTCACAAACATACAGGGTGTTTCATGCTTTCGCCGAATCCTCATACTTTATTAGGATTCCGTAAACATTCGATCACGTTTCATTGTAGTCCGCATGCATTTACTTCCTACGTTTCTTGGAATATGTCGCCATTCGCACCAACTTTCAATTTGTAACTGCTCTTTTGTTTATAAAATACTAAGGCTCTCTACTAAAAGATTTTAAAGAAACAAAGCACTATAATGCAACAAGAGAAATACTGGGAGTTGTATAAAAAAGTAGGTGTGAAAAAATTAAATGGCATAAAGGACATGAAGAGGATCAAAATAAAGGAAAATTTACCAAATAAAACTGTTAAAAAAAAAGAACACTTTTACAGAAATAACAATTTGTCAGAAACATATCGGTTTGCACGTATTACAGTCTCTGGCCAAATTACTTGAAACACTCAATATTTTGTAGTTTCTTCATAATAAAATATAAACTATACATGTATTATATTTTTTATTTATAAAAATATGTAACATATGTAAATATTAAATAAGTAATTAATATTTAGTCCATAACCCATGATTTTTAATAACACCCTTAATTCTTCGGGGCATATTTTCAATACAAGATATGATTGTCTCTTTTATATCTTCATCGTTCTCCCATACATCCTTTATATTCTTCATTAATATTTCCTTTGTAGGGTTTTCTCTTTCATATACCTTACTTTTTAGTCGATTCCATACGTTCCCGATGGGATTGAGGTCCGGTGAATTTCCGGACCAACGTACAAAATACAAAGGGCCGGGTCCGTCTCCACTAATCACTCTCCAAATCATTACCTGCGAAGGGTGTTTTACAGTTCGAAGAACCGTGGACTCTGTGAGACGTTCGACAGGTCGTCTACGAACAAATTGTGCTCGCTGCATTAACCCACAGAGCGAGCACTCGTCACTAAATAAAACCTATTAAATAATGCAAACATTAATTCAGTAAAAATCATGTTACGTTATTCACCTTTTTCCAATTCTCGTCTGTGAAATGTCGATATTCTCTTGCAAAGCTGAAACGAGCAGATTTCATTTTTTCTGTTAAACGCGGCTTTTTTACAGGTCTTCGGCCCATTAGGCGATTTTTGCGCAATCGGCGCCTGACATTTCTGCTCGAAATCTCTATTTCTCTCTCTTGTAAATTTCTTTGAATCATTTTAATTGTAGCAAATCTATTGCTCAAAGCCTGATGAACAATTTCACGGTCAGATCTCTTCGAAGTTTTTCTTTTCCGACCGCACTTTGCCCGTCTTTGTGTCGATGTGCTAGCTCCTTCGTTTAAGTTTCTAGCTATACAGAAGAAGGAGATACTTTCTGTAATTTTGCAATTTCTCGTTGTGAATGTTTGTTTGATTGTAGAAGAGCTTGTATAGCGACTTTTTGTTCACTTGTTAAATCTTTCCCGGGCATTTTCTACAAAAAACACCAAATATTTCAATTTTTTTCAAATTCCAAGTAATTAATTATTAAGAGAGGGGTAGAATAACAATTTTACCTTTGCAATAACGATATATCAACACAAAACACTTAACGATACTCCACAACTTAGCTTCTATACGGTTATGACGAAATATTTTTAAAAATATCGATGCATTCTCTAAACTGTGAACTCGCTAAATGTAAGTTGACAACTGAAATATTTATACATACGTACTTTACTCTTCTAAATATCATTTCTCTGGTATTTTTATTTATTGATACAATAATCTAGCCCCCTATAAACGATCGAATTCAAAGCAAAAGAATATCACTATAATATGATGGGAATTTCCAGGTAAAAGGGTTGATTTATGACATGTTTCAAGTAATATGGCCAGGGACTGTACATATGTTACTTAAACTTATATCCTTATCATTCTAACAGAATTATACCAATTAAATGGAATTAAAATTATATCGTTATTTAATTATACATTTACTTTATACGGATTTCTTCTTTAGATTGGTTTTTCTTGAGAACATTGTTCAAAATCAATTCATTTAATTAATCGTAATGGCACCAAGCACATTTAGGTTTTCTAAAACATACTATTCACCAAACTGATGATCCAGCAGCCTAATTTTCTTACCGGTAAAATTGGTTCAAATTCTCTTATGTTGTATATAACTAAGGATTAAAGTTAACTTTTGCTCCTAGTTTGTGTCCTATTCTATAATTATCTTGTATTTTTCTCACCCGTAAACAGTTTCCTCATTCTAATTGTAAGCAATTGCGAATAACTTTTGGAACAAAAAATACGTGTAATAAATGCATAATGTTTTTACTTTCCAAATTTATATTGAACACATGAATTCCGCAGGTTTAACAATTTTGGGAACCTCAGCATACGGTGGTGCAATTCTAGCAGCGTCGATAGACTATTTTGTCGAGCGATTATCGATGATTTACTGGGTACGAGACAGGGTTACTTTAAAGCCTGCAGTCGCTCCACCTTGCTGGTTTTCATGGTTCGTTTTTGCCGCGTGGCCGTCATTTGTAGTGGCCGGCCTGGTAATACAGTGTGCCGTTACGGGAAGAGGAGTTCATCATGCCGACAGTACGTTGTTACTGATTAATAAAAAGTACTAAAGAAGTCACGCTCTCCGTTTTTCTGTTCTTCTTTTAGTAGCAGCAGGTAGAAAGAAACCCAGAGGTCCCAATTGTAATGGACGAACAAGAATCGACAGGGCCGAATTAAGGCAGAAGAAGTACAGGTACCTTTATCAAGTTAGGACTGCCCATGGTGACGTTATAAGTCAGGTTAGTAAAGTTTCTATTTTCCTAATTTGGTGTTTAGTTTATTTGCTTTTACGTTACTCTTACGTTTTATTTATATTGTAATATTATTTTGATAGCCTTAACTGGAAATATTTGGAAACACCAGCTTGTGAATATGACTTATTACTTCTTATTTCTCCTACATAATTACTTCATTGACATTAAATTCTCTGATAATTCTCTAGAATTGTTTCTTGGAAACACTGATTTAATATTTTTCGACCCGCTGTACTCAATTGATAAAACATATAATTGTTGTTACTCTATTTTTCATCTTTTTCTTCTATTTTTCGTCTTTCTTTACTATGTTTAATACGAAATGTTCTAGTATTTTAACTGGTGTGTATCTGGAGGGTTGTTTAAGAATAATATACCACAAATAATAATTTAATATGGCCCATAAAAATTTTACATTAAAAACTGCCAATTCTAAAGGAATTGCAGGCGTAATAGTAACTAACTTTTTATAATATCCTAGCTTTCAGTGGGAAATAATCTGTCTATTTTGTTATCATAGCAAACAAGGTTCTTTAAAAATAACTGTAGGCTTTCACGGCCGCTGTCTAAATTTGTACTAGCAGTACATATTTCCGGGCTGATGGGCCGTGGCCTTTGATGTGTCGAAGTCGACGTTTCGCCAAACACTGCGGTCGGCATCTTCAGGACGATGATTAGTTTTCATTGGTCGTCTGATGAGTCCATTAGTTTTCACTGGTCGTCTGATGAGTCCATTAGTTTTCACTGGTCGTCCTGAAGATGCCGACCGCAGTGTTTGGCGAAACATCGACACATCAAAGACCACGGCCCATCAGTCCGGAAATATGTACTGCTAGTACAATCTCAAAGTTCTTTAAGCTGAATATATAAAATTACGGATAGCAGTCATGTGATGTTAACCAATGTACTACAGTACGTGTCTTCTTCAAATAATATCAGCAATTAGTTAATCTATAAAAATTATTGACTAAATTACATTAAATACAATAAGCAAATATTATTCAAGTAAAGGTTTACCACAGATAGGTTATGTAGGCAACTAATAATAAAAACCGTAAATGATATTTTCAATTTAGTATATTACGTGCTTAGTATATTTCCTGCGTATATTAACCATATTAACTTTCTGACAAAACATTTATAATCTAAAAGTTTACGTAGCTATGAGTCATTAGATCTTTTTACGTTCCAGAATTTTGTCCAAGCGCTACAAAAGAAAGATTCTGAATCGACTACGGGTGAATGCAGCACTTTACAATCGGACGCGACGCACTTAACGATACTGCCAGACGCCCAACTATCCGCCCTTACCGAAAGCGAAGATGACAGCCAAACAGAAATACCGACACAGCGATGAATAGTCAATAGGTTGACCAGTAAGTCGACCTGCACGTAAAAGTGTGACAATAATTCAATTATAAAAAAGCCGGACAAAGGTTGTGTTACTTTTGTCGCAAAGGATTGCGATGCACGCGAAGGAATATATTACGTGGTATCATTTTCTGAGTTTATAGACGAACGTCGTCGTCTTTAAAATCTGTTGAATCGTTTTCCTATGAATGCAAATGTGTCCAAGACATGACTATTAATTAGTTTTGTATGTTTATAAGTGTATGTTTCAAATTCTACGTATATCTAAATAAGAGACATGATGATTTTCAAAACCGCGAGGTGAATTTGTTGCAGAAGAAAGTTTTTTGTTGTTGTTAATGTTTAAATATTATTTCATGTAAAGGAATGTCAAGATATCACTCTTGCTGTAAATTACTGAAACAAGAGTCAATGGGATTGAATGTAAACTTATAGACATATATACACACTTCAACTAAGTACATTAAAAATTTTAACTTGATCTCTGCTCCTTTGTTTGTGCTAATTTTGATGTGTTAAAGACCCAAAGGAGCAATGATTCACGATAATTTTAGAGGATGATAGACGATGGAAACTATTACCACACTCAGATTCCATAGTTTCTACTTGATTTACTACAATTATTGAAATAAAGATAATTTCTTTCGTGCAGTACTAAAATAAATGTCATCACACCTTTTGATATTTAGTAACATTTTTTCTCTGCCTTAAAATATACAGTGTATGCGCTTAAATTGACTGCATATGGAAAGCTTTTTATTATTAATTTTAGGGAAAATAGTGACTTTATAGAAGGTTCTGCTTTCTGAGAAAATAATATTAACATTTGAGGTAGCATATACAAGGTAGTCTTAATGGGTACGTCGCGTCGGTATGTTGCCAAAAAATTTCGAATTTTGAAATTTTGACTTCAGCTTCTTAAAGATCATAATAAAGTAGTCTTGCAAAGTGATTTTCGTTTTTAACAATAGATAGATACGGCTGCATATTTGAACTTAATTTGTTTAGAACATTGTTTGGAATTTCAAATATATAGTCATGTCTATATATCGTGAGTATGATTTTGTAATTTTTTCCGTACTCTACCTTATTACAGTGATACATGCACATTGATATTAATACATTTCTAATCAAAGTTACAATGGCAATGACATGTCTGTCACTGAATGTCAAATATTAGTTTGAGAATGTAAATATGTGCTAAGTAGAAATGCCGGCGACATTGAATTTGGAAGATAACATAGAAATAGAAATTGTGCTAATTGTGGGGGATAAAAGTTGTCGGGAAGCAGCAAAAATAATTAACAACAGACATCCAGACAAAAATGTACGCAATACAACAGTACTAAAAAAATTCAAAACATATGGAGATGTAAAAAATAAATTCTGTAACGTCGAAATGCAAAAGGGCATTTTTGATGCCAGATAAAGTAGATAAAGATACAACGGCAAAAATTATGAAAGACAATAAATTTCACCCATACAAACCACAACCTATTCATACATTGAAACGCACAGATTATGATCGACTGTAAATAGGAGGCCATGAATACAATTTTCTTTTATGATCAAATCTTGCTTTAAAAAACGAAATTAATTACGTCTAGGATTAATTTTTATTTTTTTTTAAATTCTGCACGATCAAAAACCCATAATGAAATTATCATACATTAAAATTTATCAGTCATAAAATATGAATTTCGCACAACGACAACTACCTTTATTTTTGTCAATTTCAAAAATTGTTTATAAAAAAGTTTAGAATTAAAGACTAGGTTCAAATATACCGTCATATCTATTTGCTGTTAAAAATATGGTTTTGTTATTTTTACCTATAACGGACTCCAAATCTTCCTCCCAACTGAAGTCGAATATCTCGAAAACTATTCGAGATACCCATTTTTGCGACGTACCCATTTTTGTCTAGCCTGTATATGCTACCTCAAATTTTAATGTGTTAACATGATTTTCTCAGGAAACAGAACTAAACCTAAAATTAATAATAAAAATGTTTTTCATCTGCACCCAACTTAAGTAGACACGCTGTATAAATCCTCAAGTTATTTTTAAATAGGAAATGCAAAGGCAATTCAAACAATTCATTTTTTTGGCAGACAAGGAAATACGATTGTTTAAAATTCTCTTACATATGTGCCCTAATTAACTTTCTCTATAATTGACAAAAACAGCCACCCATAAGTAAACACGTATCCTGTTTTATTCTTAAATATCGTTTTCATTTATATGTCTATAAACGGTTAGAAAACATACAATGTTCTGTTTATTTATACGTTACATTTTGCCATGTTATATATACGCTATATCATTTGTTCAAAACCTTTTATGCAGCTTTATGAAGAGATCAACAATAAAAATCCTTTCTCGCAGCAAATTCAATCGATCAAAGTTCTATGCTTTGTATACCAACAAGTAAATGAATTAACGTGAATTTACGAAGAGGTGCTATAATAAAGGGCATTTTGTTGTAATGCGAAATACAATTATTAAGATAGACTTTTTCTAGAGAATCCAATTTACACAACGTCTTCAGTGCTCAAATGGCACAGTAGAGACAAAAGTAATATATTTTCAGATCTACCGACATCAGAGGATTACATATGATATCTCTAGATGCAAGATTGGAAATTGACGTAGTTAACGTTGTCCATATTGAATAATTTAAGATCTACCATAAATGTTTGTACACTCGTTTAATTTATCAATGTTTTAATGCTTGCAACATTCAATCAAAATGTAAATCAATAGAAGTTGTTTGTAAGCCTCAAATAACCAAATGTCCTCGCTAAAAGTATAGCTTTCATTGCAAACATAAATCAAATATAACCACAAATTCTTCAGTTTTGTGTTCTAGATAAATATGTTTTAGTTTTAGCATAATATCCCAGTAGCGATTCCATTATTGTTCTTGCGTTTAGATACATATAGAAAGAGAACGTATTTAGGATCGGCAATAACACTTACACATGTATCTAGTATTTTTGTTATTACATTACTTATTGAGTATTATTTATATACACTGGTGCCTGGGTTTACGGAATTAATTGGTTAGAAAAAACATTTCGTAATCCGACATTTCGTAAGTGGAAACAAATAATGTTCTTATAAAAATTAAAGGGAATAGAAATAATCCGTTGCCATAACCAAAAAAATAATAAAAAATTCATTTTATGCATTTTTTTATACCATTTAGCATATGGAAAATAGCTTGTTCCAGCAAAAATCATAAACTAGTCAGATGCATTTGATTGTCTAAAAATAATCCTAAACTGTTTTCTGACTGATTTCACGACAATTGACTGGCTCTGACTAGTTTGTGATTTCTGCAGAAACAAGGCTAATGTTACATACAGAGAAATCAATAAAAATGTATATGAAATTGAATAGAAACAACTTCACTTACATACAGTACCTCTTTAAAGACTCTTTTTGGCGTATGATTTATGGCTTTTTCCATTTATATTACAATTTTAGCGACGAGACAAATAATAAATTGTTTAATAGTAATTGCAGAACTTTCGGTTTTGTTATTTCACAAATATTTTACACAAAGATAAAAGTATTTTCAAATAAAGTAAGAATAATATTAACAATGAACTCAAGTCAGATGCGAAGTAATAGAATAATGCGAGACTAATCACACAAACGATCATATAACGTTATATGGATTAACGCTTGGATAGGTAAGACAGACAGAAAATTAATGAGTTAAAATTTCATCTTTTGGGGTTCAGCCATGCTTGAATAGTAAGTAATTAATGCCATCATTTTATTGTCGAAAAATCAAGTATATCTTGGAAATTTACAAAAAAAGGATTTTTTTCAATTAGTAAAATGTATTTTGCTATAGGAGACACGATAATAGGGTTATTAAAAAACAATGCTCAGAGTAATAAATTATTATTATTATTAATACTTAGTGTGTAAGCATGGCTGAACCCCAAAAAGATGAAAATTCCTGTCTGCCTTACCTATCCGTGCGTTAATCTAGGGACATACTGTATATAACGATCTCTTTCTAGCATATGTATACGAATCGCGCGGAAATTCTGTCGAATTTGTGTATGTTGTAACCCGGGTCTCGCATCTGGAAGCATCTTTCGGTTTCGGCAAGAAGAATTTATCCAAATTTTCTTTCGTAACCCGAAAATTTCGTAAAAACCAAAGCACCATTGTATTTGCATACCAAACACGCTCTGTGCAAGAGTTCTAAAAACGACCTTTATTTCTCGAATGCTTTTGACAAACAAGATGCTGATTTTATGAACTATAATGGGATCGCTTGTTGTTTTTTATTTGTGCATCTTTGCAGTCGTAGAAAAAATCAGCTTCTATATCACTACATCACTGACAATTTGATTATTTTTTACTGTTCCATTACGAATTCTTCTAGTTATTCTAGTACATGATGATACGAGGGACGTTCAGTAATTAACGAGACAAATGGCTGTGGAAAAAAAAACAATTTATTAAATAGCAATGAAGTTTACACTACTTTTCAATGTAGTCTCCTAACATTTAGGCACTTCCCCCGTCGCTTTGTGAGCCTTCTAATTTCAATGCTGAAGAATTTTTGACCTTGGTGTCCGAGCCACTTGTGCACAGCTTATTTGGCCGCTTCGTTGTCTTCGGTGCCGCGCAAAAACTCTTTGAGCGGGACGAACAGATGAAAATCGGACGATGCGAGGTCGGAACTGTAAGGAGGAAGTGGTAACACCTCCCAGCTCAAATTTTCACAGGTGTCTTTACGGATTTGAGTTAACTGTCTTGGAACCCGTGCCTCGAACATGTTTTGCGATAATTCAGCTTGTCATGAATGATTGAATACACAGTTCCAACACTAACATTACACAAATCAGCTATTACCACGATTTTTATACGCCTGTCATCGAGAATAAGGTTATTTATGCGTTGTTGTAGCGCGTCGGTCGACACTTCAACCGGTTGTCCGGAACGATGAATATCGGTGACACTTGTTCTGCCCGATTTAAACTGTTCAATCCACTTATACACATTTCCGCGGCTTAAACACTTTTCACCATACTGTTTCAACATTCTCGAGTAAATTTACACCTTCGGATAACAAAAATCTTATCGCTGAACGTTGCTCTTCCACCGTATACGTTTCGAGCCGACATTTTGAAATGAAAAAAGAGATTATGTTTGCTTTTATTTCTTTCAAACAGCTAACTTAATTTGTCCCCAAAGTTGCCAACTTGACCCACAGAAGGTTTCATCTAATAATATTCAGTAGTTTCTCCGCTAATGCAGATTGTCTCGTTAATTATTGAACGTTCCTCGTAGTTCCACATCCAAACGAAAATCCCGTTGCTACCCCTTGATCAATTATTTTCATTGTGTTTTATATAAGGTAGCCAAGGAATGAAATATATCAAAAAAATAATAGACCATTTTATCTATTGCACTAATTCGAAAACGTTTTACGCCTTTTCTTCTGTTCGCCTTGCCCAGTTTACACCTTATTGATAATATAATATGATTATTTTGCTCATTTGTCCGCCACTAACTTGAACAAAGTTAAATTAAATTGATCATCATTATTTTGACAATTTGATAAATCTAAAATATCATAGTTTTTGAAAACATAAAAAAAATAGAGATTGATTGATCTCTTTATAAGATAAACAAAATATAAGATGTTAGAAGCTTTTTGTTATTCAATGGCGATACGTTTTCAGAATCACCAATGCTCCTTCATTCATACTTACGTCAATACACTATCACTTTATTCATTTTCTGTAAATCTGGAGGAGAAATCTTTACACATTCAATACAATCAGAATAGAACAAGGTATGTAGAACTAGTGATTAAAATATCGAATGTGAATATGTCTTTTTAAACAATTATTTATTATATCGTATCATCTCTGCATATAAATATCTGTCTATAAAATACTTTTTGCTCGTTATTTCAATGTGTAATTGTTAAAAAATCTTTTACCCTTTTCTAAATACCATTTATCTGGTTGTAAGTTGTATTAATATAAAAATATGCAGATGTGTTTTGATCATCTTTCTCAGTCGTATACACATTAAGCTTTATATAACTATAATTGTGTAATGTACAAAATAATTTTGTCAGCTGGATGTCCATTCTTCTCTTAGTCCAAAAAGTGTGATAATTATTTATGTCAAAACATAATCACCTGCCAATGTATATATAATACCTAAAATATATTTACGAAGAAGATAATAATGAAGATGAAAAGAATTATAAGTTAAGTAACATTCCTTTACGAATTTGTTCCTTATATTCTTTCTATTTATTTCAACTGATTTTTATTACATATCTAAACTGAATAGTATTTTTGTATTTGCATTGTTTACGTATTTTATGTATTGTTAAGTAGTTTTTAACGAAATCATAAATATAGCTTAGTACTGTACAAAAAAACACAATTTAATTTGACGAATAGTGCCTTTGGCTAAAGAAATTTGTTTAAAAGACAGACTTGTTTCTCTCTCTAAATAACAATAATACATAATATATTATGTATAATATGAATATTTAAATATTGTATAAAAGATAACTCCAGATATAATCAAAATAAATTATATATTGCATTATATTTAATAAGAAGATAACTGTAAAATTTTTCTATTTCGCAAAAGTATTAGATACGTGAAATCTTGTATAAATATTATTAATTATTGTCGTACAAGTTTCTGTTCAAATGAAAAATGAAAAAAGTGTGATATGTAAACTTGTAAATATATTTAGCTTATATAAATAGTGGATTAGTTTTCGATGATCGTTCTTCGATTTGAGGTATCGACTTGTTTCGAATTTTTAGCATGATCAAAGAACGTGAAAATCGGAACACCACTACTCTCAATGACAAAGATATTTGTAGCATTTAGTTTTGTGTAAATAAACTATTTAAAACTGATATATTATTTTATACTCCTATTCCAACCGGTTTCCTAATTCTAGGTACATCCGCGGCGGTCTTCTAGAAAGGAAAAGAAATGAAAGAGAAAGTAAGACAAATTAGATTTTACCAAATATCGAGATACTTCAATGTGTAGTTTGTAATCTCTTTAATGTGTTGGTCCAAAAGAGATTGTCTACGTCACGTAAATAGTAAACAGCATTCTTAAAAAAAAAATTGCGCACGACACTCTGACAAATTTAAATTTAATTTATGTGTTACCTTCATTGCATGTAATCTACCGTTTAATTTACTAGACAAGGAAGCATATGTCTCCTTTTGGAATAAATATTCGGACTGCACATTACTAAGTCGAGCACCGTTACAAAAAATTGTGCCATCTGCTCGTGAACATGTTGAAAAAAGAATTAAATCGGAGTTGAAAGATAAAAAACTGTGGTTATGTGTGAACGAAACAACAAATCGTAAAAAAAACATTCTGTGGTTAATATAATGGTACGTACAATGGAACCACATCAATCGTCACCTTCAATTCTATTAACTTCCAGACGAGGACAACAATGTACTGCCGAAGCAATTTCAAAGTTAGTGTTTAATACATTGGAAAAGTTTGAACTTTCAGCAAACCAACTCTTGATGTTTATGAGTAATGGTGCCGCAAACATGCTTTCTGTAGGCCGGCCTCTTAAAAAACATTGTGCTAACTTGTTACATATTACGTGTAAAATTCATGCTTTAAGTCATGTGGCAGATAGTATTAGAAAATGTTATCCTGAGGTAGACGCTTTAATAGCGCATACCAAAGCAGTATTTGTCAAATCACCGAAACGTATTCGCGAATTTCACAGACTGTGCCCCCGTATGCCTGAGCCACCAGAACCTATTCTTATACGTTGGGAACCATGGTTACAGGCCACGTTTTATTATCATAAATATTTTGAGAATATTAAGAACGTGGTTTTACAATTGGATCCAAAGGAAGCTGTGGCTATCAAGGAAAGCCAGTCGAAATTTCAAGACAGTCAGGTTAAAACGGATTTAAAAACTATTCAGAACAATTACTTCGGACTAGTGGAGGCAATAGAAAAATTACAAAATCCTTCGGTGTCGTTAGTGGAATTTCTGCAAATAATGCAACATGTTCACGCACAGCTATGCGCGGTAGAAGACGCAAAAAATATTTGTGTTCTAGAAAGGTTTGAAAGTGTTTTAGAGAAAGATTCTGATTTTGGCACATTGAGACAAATTTGTGAAGGTGCGTCAACAGAACCGTTGAATTGTTCCAAAGATTATTTTAATTACGCAAATATAACGTCACTAGATGTAGAACGTTCGTTTTCTGCATATAAACACACTTTTTCCTCTCGCCGCACTCGGTTTGCCGAAACAACTGTGGATACATATCTAATGTTGCAGATATTTAACAGACATTATTCACTTTGTGATTTCACGTAAGACTCTTAAGACGGTAAGTGTTTGAGCACGCATTATTTTATTTTTATTTAACAACTACGCGAAAGTATTTACGACAGCAAACATCTACACACAATAGCTCTAGTGGAACCCGAGGCCTAATCGAAACAACGCCGCTGCCCGTTGGCACGCGTGGCCAACTCTAGTTGTAACTAAGGTTCGACAAACGAGTGCAACGTCAGAGGCGTATCGCGCAAAAGTAGGTACGTGAGATATAGTATTATTAAAAAATAATATATTGTTACCTTTTATTGACGTCTTGATGTCCACTGCAACAAAATACAACTGCCCCAAGACGTCAATAAAAGGTAAGAATATATTATATTTTAATAATACTATATCTCACGTACCTACTTTTGCGCGATACGCCTCTGACGTTGCACTTCTTTGTCGAACCTTAGTTATAACGTTATAACAAAACAGCGTAGCGGGCGGTTACGGCTCACGACGAAGTACTGACGTCATGCTGTGCGAAAATTCCATCATAAGATACTATCGTAAACCGAGGTACCACTGTATATATATAAAATATAACTCACAGTTTAATTTTACTCCCCTTACAAGTTGTTAAGTTGAAAGAACGTTTTCGATACTGGAAGACGTACTAACTTCAAAAATAAGCCGTTTTACTGCAGAAAATATAGACAAGTCTCTTGTAGTAATGGCTAATTGCCTTCTCTTATTTCCAACTTGAAACAAATTTATTATATACGTAAATCTCTTCTATTTCAATTTATAATTAATATATGAATTTCGTTTAAATACATTTATAAAAACTTAGCGTCTGAAATATGCAACATACACTTAGTGCGTCTCTGAATCATGTTTACGATGCACGGCTCTGAGTCATACCCCTTACGATTTTGCCGTTCACCGTTACTTGATACGATGTTCCGATTCGACCGTACAATAATTGGTACTTGTACAATACAAAGCTAAGTTGGAACACTATATTATCGTTCCAGCTACGGTACATAATGTCGTTGGAATACTTTTGTTACACTGCGCAAGCACTGGACGGTAAATTTTCGGTTTTCTCAGCAGGTTTGAATGAACCTAATCACCCTGTAAAGAAATAAAGTATCTCATCTAAAAATATAAAAGCTGTACTTTTACTACATGCACAAGGGGTATGCAAAACTTACATCATCCATAAATTGAGTTCATCGCGATTGTGCGATTGACGATTAAATTGTATTCAATCCTCAATCGTGTAAAATGATTGAAACTAATTAATAATCAGAATTACGATTAAACATTTTTATTTTAATGACTAGTTACTAGCCGTACCTAAACGTCAGTTTGTGAGTCCCAACAGAAAACATAAGTATTTATTTATTTATGCCATTAACACACATGATTTATTTGTAACTGAAAATTTATTTTTTGTTTGATATACAGAGTTTAATACCCAGATAATGCGGTCGCCGACGGATAATGTATTCTAATCATTTGTATTCTATCTTTATCTATTTCCAAGCTCCTCCGTTTGATCATAATTTCGCGTTCCAAATCACTTCTGGTTTGCAACAATCGCGCTTGAGAATCTTCCGCCTGCTTTAATTGTGACATCAGAGCTGAGACGTTTTCGTTTATAGATTTGACTTCATCCACCAAACTATACATGAAAATAAATGAGGTAAGAACCAACGAACACTGCTGCATACCGAAAGAAAAGGAACCGGATAAGAAAACGTACCCAAATTGCGGTACATCTCGACAATTTTCCACTCTCGGTCTATTATTCCTGTTGTCCAAACGTGTTTGAGCTTTTTTCATGGGAATATCCATTCTCCGAATCGCATTTTCCAAATTTGTTAGTAATTCTTCAATGTCTGCTAGACGTTGTAACACCTGGAAAGAGTTATATAGTTACGTTATCCATTGCAAATAGACGACATCTAACCTTTTTCAGTTCGTTCTCAAGACGAATTCGGATTTCATCCGTGCACGCTATACGCTTAGACAAAGCAGCTTCGACCTTATCAGCTTGGGTTCTGAGATCTCGTGAAGCGTTAGTTAGAATAGCATCCAATGTACCCCTTAAAGCCACAGATCTTTGACGTGTAGCCTCAGATTCCTGTAAAGTTTCTCGGGTGAAGTTTTCCCAATGTTCCGGAGTTGATTGACTATGAATAATAGAAACACGTTTAAAAGGTGAATAAAACTATAAACATAATAACCATGTAATGCAAATACTCACTTATCAGGAAATCTGACAGCGCCTGGTTTAAACAACATAACGTTGGATCGATTATTAAGAGCCACATTAATCACATCTATTTCGTGCGCTTGAGACTTATCGCTCCAATCATACTCCAGACGCTGCTTCGCAGTTTTATCTTCTACGAGTTGCATTTCGATATCTTTTAGAGTTTTCACGAACAACATTCTTACTTCGGCAGTTAACGCCATTTCCTTTATCAATTCCTCTTCGACTTCATCTCTTACAAGTTCCGAATCCAAACGGGTTGCCCGTCTCGTCAAGCATTCGCCAGCTTAAGTATAAAATGTAATTGTGAATATTAAACAATAATTTGCAACGAATTACCGATAGATTCTGGAAGCATCAGAATAGCCATGGCGTGTTTCAGTCTCCTTCTTTCTTTTTCTAGGAGCTCAATTTCTTCACGAGCAGCATCTATGGCTCTTTCAAGTTCACACTTCCAGCGAAACACTTCTTGTTCTCGTAATTTCAATCTTCTAGTAGAGTCCTCTTGATTTTTGTCAGTATCGGCCCTTGTTTGTTCAAGACACTGTTTAGCGTTGAATTCTATTCTACATACAATAAGAAAAATATTACGAACTTGAGGCGCTATAAAGCAAACTAAATACATTTTAATGATTTTGTCTAAGCAACTAAAAGAAAATCCATTTCGGTACATGTTATTATTCTGTTATTAAAATCTAAGAAAAAAGCGTTGTAACTTACAGATTTGCTCTATGCAGTTCTGTTCCAGATATTTCCAATCTTTCCTTATTGTGTTGCCTCCACTCTCCTTCGCTAAATCTAGTGATGGTATACTTATCTACTACTGGCCTAGTTCCAGTCAAACCAGCGAGTGGACCCCAATCCACTCTGCCAGTTGCCCAAGCACCTAGATTTCCTCCGTCTTGTTCAACTTTGAAGTTCATTGAATCTTCAGGTTGCGGCATGTAACATGGAGGTTTACCCTCGTTGGGTTCTGGCCTCATATTGTTGGTAGGCTTAGTGTAGGGATCTGCGTGCGGAGTCGGACACTCTGGAGGTTTTTCCATCTTTTCTTCACAGGGACAAGGAGTTACTTCAATTTCTGTTTTGTTTTTTAGTATGCTTTTCAGCAATTGAATGTCTTGTGCACCTTTTTGATCTGGTGAAGATCTTTTCTCCGGCATAGGTGCGGGCTGCGCCACTGCAGTTTTATTTTCAAGCCTTTGGACGCATATTGGCGGCAATTCAGGCGACTTACCAGGTATTATGTCCTTTAAATGATATCTACCTTTTTCGCATTCAGGATCGGGTGGTTTTTCTTCCTTTAATGGTGCACAATAACATTCGGCGTCACCACTGACTGGTGGAACTTTTAAGTCTGGATGTTCATAAGCCAAAGGTACACCTACTACGTGATCTTGAAGGGTGACACGTTTTTGTAACAACAAATCTGGCTTTGGAACGGTATTTAACTGAAGGTAGTCACCTTTTTGGTTTGCCTATTTACATAAAAGGTTCTGCTTGTACACTGTAGTTTTTATTATAAAAATAAGGACGCAAATATATTATAAAATCATGTGAAAAGTATAAGAACAGTTGAGAAAGAAATGGCAGTCTTCTGCAAAGAACATTAATTATTTGTTTTTATTCTACTTTTATTTTACTATGCAACTTAAAAGGTTTGCATTTTATGTATGAAACATCTGCAGGGAAAATAAGTATTAGAAAGTTATTTTATATTAGAACTTTGTTCTAACTATTAATTTTGAATAAAAAAGTTTTGTACTTACAAGTATTTTACTGGAATTTGCTAAAGGGAATAAAAGAAGGTTTTTGTTATGCATTCATTAGTCGGAAATTCGACATAGAAACAAGTTAAAATCGCAATGTTGTTCATATTCTAGTATTAATTACCTTACACTATTATATCCTAGATATTATTTACTAAAATTTATTTTAAAGATATTAATCGGTGATTCTACATATATATTTCCGTTGGATAGTGCTTTAAGTATACATTTGTTTGTTATGAGTAGGCCTGGCATAATCGGTCTTCGCGACAGAATCGGATCAGTCGCATGGGCCACGTATTATATATAATGAGTGTATCTGTGACTCACACCCGACAGAAGTGAAATTTTGAAATCAATACCCTATGGTAAAAAAATAAAAACTGACGCAATAAAAATGTTTGGTAAATATAGTGAATATATGCAAACAAAGTAAATTGTAATTAAATACTTGAAAAAACCTCGTTTCGATAAGGAATCGAACCCGACATCTTCCTCTAGCCGGACGGGCGTGCTAACAACTACAGCACGAGGGCCTTGATGCCAGGAACGGTCACCTTCTAATACCCAGTTATTATTTTTATCTGCAAATATAATATTTCGACAGACAATTTTTAATTCTTACATGCCAAGCACACTAATTAATAACCTGGGCAAATATGCGGTAACAGCCAGAGGCGTGGCGAACGCATAAAAGTTTACGCATAAAATAGAAAGCAAGAAATAAATTATAAAACGTGCTGAAACACTTACCGTTTTAAAAGTTTTCCGTGAAATCACAAACTGGGTAACATCTGTTAAATATTTGAATCATCAGATATGTTTCCACAGCTGTTTCAGTCAAGTGAGTACGACGTGCGGAAGAAATGTTTTTTAATGCCGAAAACGACCGTTCGACATTTAGCGATGTTATATTTGCATATTTAAAATAATCTTTGAAACAACTTAATGCATCTTGACACGCACCTTCACAAATTTGTCTTAATATAAGAAAATCGGAGTCTTTCTCTAAAACACTTTCAAATTTTCGTATTACACACCAATTTGTTTCGCCTTCTACATCGCATAACTGTGCGTCAACATCATTCACAATTTGAACAGAATCCACTAGCGACATCGAAACATTTTGTAATTTTTCTATTTCCTCCGCTAGTCCGAAGTAATTGTTGCGAATAGTTTGTAAATTTCCTGGCTTTTCTTGATTGCTGCAGCTTCTGTCGGATTGAATTTTAAAACTGCAACCATGTTCCCCAACGTGTAAACAATCGGCTGTAGTGGTTCACGTAAATCAGGATACAGTTTGTGAAATAGTCGGGGAAAAGTTGAAACTTCAAATTTGTTCAACACCACCTTTAAAATTTCATCGGCAGTACAATTTATAACTCTTTTGGAAGCAAGTAAGAAGGAGGATGACGGTCGATGTGGTTCCATTGTACGTACCATTACATTAACCACAGAATGCTTTTGACGATCTGTTGTTTGGTCCACACACAACCACAGTTTTTTATCTTTCAATTCCGTTTTCATTCCTTTTCTATATGTTTACGAGCAAATGGTACTACATTGCGTATTGATGTCCGACTAGGTAATTTACAGTTCGCATATTTATTCCAAAAGGAGACAAGTGCTTCTTTGTCTAGTAAACGAAACGATAGATTACATAAAATAAGAGTAACACATAAATCAAATGTAAATTTTTCTTGGTCTCGTATGCCACTTTTTACAGAAGAATGCTGTTTGCTTTCGATGTGACGTTGACAATGGCTTCTGGACCAACACATTAAAGGGATTTTACAAACTAGACATTCAATTTTAGCGCCATCAAAAATTAAATCCGGCATGTCCAGTATAAAGTTTTTAACTGTGTCTGCCATTGGTCGTTTTCGCGACGTATAACTAACTGCGATATTTTTAAAGCAAACATAAGCGTACAATTACGAAATAAGTTACAAGAGCCTACATATACACAGAACTACTCGTATACAGCATCGATTTGGTACTGACGCTGTGAACGCGTGAAATAAATAATCGCACCACATATCTACTACACTGACTGTTACCGCTGTTTTCTCAGACTATTAATTAGTGTACTTGGCATGTAAGAAGTAAAAATTGTCTGTCGAAATATTATGAAATATTTGCAGATAAAAATAATAACTAGGTATTAAAAAGTGAACGTTCCTAGTATATTAAGTAACAAAATAGTTTCTTCAAAAATCTGTTGTACTTAATACCTTAAATGTATGAGTAATAATAGGTAATATGTAGTGAAAAGCACTTTTGTTTTTCAGAAATAATGAATATATGTATTTATATTGATTGCTTTTTAAAATTAAGGTTATATTAATTTTAATACGTCACATAAAAAGTTTGACTTCAATAAGTAGTATAATAAACAAACACAACTTCTGTCTGGATAAGATTGGTGAAAAATTTGCACCATCAGGTTTGTTTTCACATTTGTCTCGGTGAAAGATGTTCGCTGTATGATCTTTTTCACAATACTTTAGCTCCATTATAATTCAAATCCGGAAATTCACTGATACATTTAGTGAATTTATCAGGTGTATACATACGTCAGTATACATTCGTCTGTATACATTATACATACACCGCGTCGTGGACCACGCAACCCTACGCGTAATCTGGCGCAAAGCGGTTTGTGCCAAGCCTAATTATGAGTTGCGCACTCGTAAAACCTTAACTATAACGACAAGTTATATGCATATTAAATGGTCGAGATTGTATTATTTTTATATGCAAATAATGCCTTTAATTTATAATTTTATAAACAAATTAACTTTGCTATGCAATTTTTTTGATTGATACTTATACAATAGCTTCAAGATACACTGACCATTGCACGTTTTCATGGAAGAGACGAATACACACGTTCATTACAAATTTGTTGGCACGAAAACGATTCATGTCTGACACGATAGGATATAATAGGTGGCCTTCTTTTAC
Source organism: Dynastes maya (assembly GCA_029619315.2). Classification (NCBI taxonomy): domain Eukaryota; kingdom Metazoa; phylum Arthropoda; class Insecta; order Coleoptera; family Scarabaeidae; genus Dynastes; species Dynastes maya. The sequence continues at coordinate 65,724,501 of JAROYE020000001.1, read as the reverse complement.
AGAATAACTAAGTGATTATAAATTGCATTGATTTGCAAGTGATTAGAAAGTGAACCGGCTCAAATGAAATTGAAGTGATTAGATGTTAGGAAACGGAATACATATTTTATTTTATGTAACCAACAAAATAAATGATTACCATTTCAACTTGTTCAGTATCTCCGCAATTAAACTGAAACTGAATATTTGTAAATGGAATACTGTTAACGTCAAAGTGATTACATAATAATAATAACAATAATAATAATGATAATGGTTTATTGTCCAACAGTGTTAACCAAATTAAGGACAATGTATTTGAAGTTAAATTCAGATATGACAAGAACTAAAATAGAGAAGGAACTAACTAATTCTCGCTAAAACCAACCGATTCTCAAAGGTGGAACAATGAAATAAACACACAAGGAAGTTGTTTCAAAAGTAACGGAGTAATATGTAACTATTAAAAAGTAACGCGTGTAACCGTCAGGCGACTCCACAAATTTACAAAGGCAAAAAGGTTGGAAAGTTACTGCATTCCTCTCCCAGACCTAACTGTAATATCTTAGGTGACCTTGTTTCTCAAACTACCCTATCAAATTTTAACCTCGAGAATTGTACAGATCAACCGTTACCATCGAAACTAGAAGGTCTCAGCGCTCTTTGATGACGTCACGCCCGGTATGTGATGTATCGCCATGCACGATATTAGCCTAAGCCGTAAAGGAATCGTTTTCTTTTTGCATTTCTTTTTTAAGTTTTGAAGGGCCTTCGGTTTAAAGAGGAAGCCAGTCGTCAACTGAGCCCTTCTTCGCATCCCTTTCGATTTTATTTTGGAAAAACGAAGTTTCAAAGCAAAAACCAAACACGTAACCGAACACCGTTTTCGTGAAAGATGTATTTGTGGTTGATATTTAATCGACTAATTATTATTATTTGTAATTGTACATGCATTTGGAGGAAACTAAGGTTGAAATGATACAGTAATTGCAATTTTATTCGAAAGTTTGTTCAATACTGTTAACGTCAAAGTGATTACATAATAATAATAACAATAATAATAATGATAATGGTTTATTGTCCAACAGTGTTAACCAAATTAAGGACAATGTTACATATATATCATTACAATTAAACAAGTAATAAGAAAATTAACACTACATATAACTAGCATAAAATATAAATACAGCGTACAATTTACAAATAATCCTCAACATTTATGAGAATATCAATCAAAAATGCGACAAAATAAATTACTCAGTACTGCGCTGAAGGAAGGTTTGAATCAAATCTTTAGTTACACTGCAACAAAATATATCACAAGTTGAACTGATATGGTTATACGTTTGACAAATATATCTTTGGGGACTTTGCGCAAATTTGAACGCGGAGTCGAGATATAAAAAGGTAAGGGATATCGACTAAGACCTGATGCAAAAGTAGCAGGACATTTGAAAAATTAGCGTAGTACGCTGTAGAATTTTTTTTGACAAACGAGTCAAATGTCAATATCTTGTACGAACGTTTCTCTTAAACAGAAAATCGTTTACTTGTTAGTTGTAAGAATGAAAACTGCTGCTATTGAAAATTTGCGAGAACGTATTTATTCTACCCTTGGAAGATGCACCCCGGCGGAAGTGGTGAGACACTTTACAAAAGAAAACTTTAGCCGGAGCACCATATATAGCATCATAAAACGTTTTTACGATGGCAAACCTACTACTAACTTAAAAAAAAAGGCAGAGCGAAAAAGCTAAGTAAGAGTGAGGTTACAAAAATGATGGAATTGATGGAAAACAAGATTGGAATATCGCAACGGCAAATGGCGGCAAAGTTTAAAGTGTCTCAGTCTTGTACATCAAGAAATTTGAAAAAAGAAGGTTTAAAATATAAAAGACAAAAAGTACCAAAATATACGGTTAAACAAATAGAAATTATTCCGGTTCGATGTAGGAAGATGAGGACGAATCTAAAAGTTGCACAAAAAGTGTTGATCTTATATGAAAGATTTCGCCAAGGAGATGATATTCTCTTTTGGCCAGACTTACCGAGTTCGCATTATGCGAAAACTGTTACCACATGGTTAACAAAAAATAACATCGCTTTCGTCCCTAGAGAAATTAATCCTCCAAATATTCCAAAAGCACGTCCTATCGAAGATTTTTGGGCAGAACTTAGTCGACTCGTTTATGAGAAGGGTTGGACCGCAGAAAACGAGAATCAGTTAGCACGTAGAATTAGCAATAAGCTCAAGCAAATTAGTCCAGATTACATCCAAGCCATGATTCAAAAAGTACCATCTAAACTGAGAAAAATTAAAGAAAGTGGACCTTTTGCCATTTTAACCTAATGATAATTGTAAACAAAAGTTCTAGTTTTAAGATTAAATCATCGCATATTTTCTAATAGATTTGATTAAAGTATAAAAAATGTTAAAAGATGTCCAACTACTTTTGCATTACCCCTTAGTTTGCCTACCCACCAAAAACAACAAAATCTGCAGAATTTGACGGCAGTGAATACTCCCGTGAATAACATCAAATAGAAACTTTAAACCGTGCACAGAGTGTCTAGTAGCTAAGGATTGCATATTAAACATAGTTAGTAGCCACTCTTGCGGGTAATCACGTTCAGGATAAGCTTGCCGTGTATGAAAATAAATATGTTTTAAAAATCTTCTTTGGACATTTTTAAGTTGTGATTTATAAACAAAATAAATCAGGTTCCAAATTAACGCCGTATACTCAAAATGGGACCTGACAAGGCTACCGAACAACGTAGACATAGTTGATACACGGTTAAACTGCTTAGAAGTACGCAATACAAAGCTCAACATTTTTTAATGTACCCGAAACAACCCTCGCAATGTGTGGACTAAATGACCAATTTAGGGTCGAAAATTACGCCTAGATCAGTGATCGTAGGTGGACGATCTATGTACGTAATTTGAAAGTTTTTGCGTGTAAAGGGCATTACATTACACTTCGATATGTAAGACTTAATTTATTAGCTCCATTGGTACACTAAGTTTAAATCTTCTTGAAGACACATAGTATCGCGCGGATGAAAATAATTTAACATGGTCCGCAAAAAGGAGGCATTTACAACTCAGGAGTCGACTTATATGCTTGAATCACTGAACATTGTTATAGGTAAAATGAGGTGTTATTTATGCAATCTTTAAAGAAAAACTTTACAAGCGTACAAGTTAAAAAGAGTCATTTTTAGATTAGCTAATTTATAACGTCATACTTACCACTACGGTGTATTTTGCTAAGTGTGGACATTCCCCACATGTGCGAGGTGGATACTCAGCCATATCCGAATAAAGTCCCTTATATAGCAACTTCCAAAGTTAGATCAATAATTTTCAATTTCAGAAGTACCTAATGACAAGTAAAGAAGTTTGATCTATCATGCGTTTCTATGGTATAGAAAAGTTTGATAATCGTGTTGAGATAATTTATAAAACGGACGTGTATTATAGGACAATTTTTTTATAAAAAAATACCCTCTAATGTATATACGGTGTAAGAATGTAGCTTTTTAGTTTTTAAAAATATTCCGTATATCTAAGTTAGTTATGAATAGAGTTGCTCAATTTGCGCCAACAGCCAGTGGCGGGCGCATAAAAGTTTACACAAAATAAATGGTCAGAAAGAAAATACAATACGTCTTAAGAGTCTTCCGTGAAATCACAAAGTGAATAATGTCTGTTAAATATCTGCAATATTAGATATGTTTCCACAGTTGTTTCGGCAAACCGAATGCGGCGTGAGGAAAAAGTGTGTATATATGCAGAAAACGAACGTTTTACATCTAGTGACGTTATATTTCCGTAATTAAAATAATCTTTGGAACAACTTAACGGTTCTGTTGACGCACCTTCACAAATTTGTCTTAATGTGCCAAAATCAGAATCTTTCCCTAAAACACTTTCAAACCTTTTTAGAACACAAACATTTTTTGCGTCTTCTATCGCCCATAGCTGTGCGTGAACATGTTGTACTATTTGCAGAGATTCCACTAACGACATCGAAGGATTTTGTAATTTTTCTATTGCCTCCACTAGCCCGATCGAACCACGTTCTTAATATTCTCAAAATATTTATGATAATAAAACGCGGCCTGTAACCATGTTCCCCAACGTGTAAAAATAGGTTCTGGTGGCTCAGGCATACGGGGGCAGTCTGTGAAATTTACGAATACGTTTTGGGGATTTGATAAACACTGCTTTTGCATGCACTATTAAAGCGTCTACCTCAGGATAACATTTTCTAATACTGCCATATGACTGAAAGAATGAATCTTACACGTAATATGTAATAAGTTAGCACAATGTTTTTTAAGAGACCCTGTAGGCCGGGTCTCTTAAAAAACAAAGCATATTTGCGGCACCATCACTCGGTAGATTACATGCAATAAAGGTAACACATAAATTAAATTAAAATTTGTCACAGTATCGTGTGCAATTTTTTTTTAAGAAAGCTGTTTACTATTTACGTGACGTAGACAATCCCTTTTGGACCAACACATTAAAGGGATATTGCAAACTACACATTGAATTTTAACGCCATCATAGTTTGATAACATTATAAATTCAGGTTTATTTTATGTAAAAAGGGGATAAAAAGCACTGATCCAAGACATATCTGAAAAGCAGATTGTATAAAACGACGTCTTGTAATTGATTTTCACCAAACCAGAATTATAATTTTATTCCTTTACATACTTATATAAAAAATAACATAACATACATAAATAACAATGATTTATTTGTGATATATAAATACAATATATATATATGTGCTTACAGTAATACATTAAAATACTGATTTTATATAATAACAAATTAAGAAATTGTATCACATAAATAAATAATTACAGTTACCACTTAGTAGTTATTATGAGTTTAACAAAATAAACTAATAGTTGGTTTTATATTTTTTCATTTCGACCATAATATGATGAATATTCGTTAATTGTGTTCGCATGTTAGGACTTAACAATTTATGGAATCTATGATAATATTGCACCAACTGAGTAAGAGCCAATTGCAGCAAACTTGAACCTGTTACAAGGTTGGGGAATGATAATAAAACCTCCCTATTTAATTCTTCCAGAGATTTTTTCCAGTTATTAGAAAAATTTTGTACTAACGTTAATGATTTACTTTCATATTTTTTTAATTCTTCCATTTGTCCTTTTTCATTCAAATGTTCGCATTCCTTCACGAATTGCATAATTTCGCCAAAATGAGGGCTAAGAATTTCTTCGGCATATTCTGCACTTTTCGTCGAAAGTCTGGCTCTAAAGGATTCCGCTTCTTTTGAGTTATCTCTTGTACGTTCCATTATAATATTGAGTATCATATCATAGTTATTGATTAGGTAAATTAACTGCTCTTTTCTTTGGGGAAAAATTCCGGCCATTCTTAATATGAATAATTCAACTTCCTCTTGTAATTCCGCTAACAAACGATTCACTAACTCATTTGGGAAATTTTCACTTATGCCCACTAAGGCTGCGCTAAATTCAGCGTATCTTCGTGTTATCTGGAAAAAGGTATTTTTTAATGTTGATCTAATTTAATAACTTCAAAAAGATTCAATGTCTTACTTTACACCAAATTAATTTAGTAATTAAACTGTTGTGTTATGCTATATCAAAAAGCAGTCTCGGTATGCACGAATATTAGGCAGTAGCGTTGAACTTTTGACTTAGAAAGAACATACTTTAAAATGCGTAGATTACGAAACAGAACCTATTAACCAAATAATAGAAATAGAAATATACAAAATGTGGAAAAACCAAAATACTAAACGAATATGCGTAATGTAACTAAATCACATTAAAGAGGCACATACTCCAAATTTTGAAAATTTCTTTGCTTAAACAAGGCAATAAGTACTCTTAGCCCTTGTGTAATCTGTTAGGGTTGTGTCATCGACAAAAGCACATTACCAGCAACTAAATGAATTTGAAAGGGAATGTATTGTAGGCCTACGCGAAGGCGGTATTTCTATATGGAAAATTCAATGGTTGGTGGAATGATCGACACATTACCGTAATGCGAAAATGGAACTACTAGATCGAAAAGGAAGAACGCCGCATTTTTTCGTTTTGAACTTAGGCGATTTAGTCTTTCTGGCTTGGTCATTATTTTTGTATTGTTCACTTTTTTGACAGCCAATAAATTTGATTAAGAAGGTCGCGACGCCAATCGCATATTTACAGTTACAATTGTTTCAAGTATGTTGGTATACAAAGTAATGTTTTAAAATAATAAATTGTAATAAAATTTAATCCACAAGTAACAAAATAAATTGAAAATAATAAACCTAATAAAAAAATAAACATTCTTATAATATTTACGGTATTTGAAGTTAAATTCAGATATGACAAGAACTAAAATAGAGAAGGAACTAACTAATTCTCGCTAAAACCAACCGATTCTCAAAGGTGGAACAATGAAATAAACACACAAGGAAGTTGTTTCAAAAGTAACGGAGTAATATGTAACTATTAAAAAGTAACGCCGTCAAGCGACTCCACAAATTTACAAAGGCAAAAAGGTTGGAAAGTTACTGCATTCCTCTCCCAGACCTAATTGTAATATCTTAGGTGACCTTGTTTCTCAAACTACTCTATCAAATTTTAACCTCGAGAATTGTACAGATCAACCGTTACCATCGAAACTAGAAGGTCTCAGCGCTCTTTGATGACGTCACGCCCGGTATGTGATGTATCGCCATGCACGATATTAGCCGTAAAGGAATCGTTTTCTTTTTGCATTTCTTTTTTAAGTTTTGAAGGGCCTTCGGTTTAAAGAGGAAGCCAGTCGTCAACTGAGCCCTTCTTCGCATCCCTTTCGATTTTATTTTGGAAAAACGAAGTTTCAAAGCAAAAACCAAACACGTAACCGAACACCGTTTTCGTGAAAGATGTATTTGTGGTTGATATTTAATCGACTAATTATTATTATTTGTAATTGTACATGCATTTGGAGGAAACCAAGGTTGAAATGATACAGTAATTGCAATTTTATTCGAAAGGTTGTTCAATTTCACGAGAAAATTTGCTATTTAACCAAAGTCTTTAATTTCCTATTATGTGGCGTTTTACCTAATCTATCACTACTTTTCCCACAATCGTTTTTAAGTAGGGTATTTGTAGAACAAGTTATTATAATTGTTGCAATACGTTCACTGCCGTGAATATGACATTTACATATATCAGTATCCAATTGGCTACGTTCAGTGATATAATTTAAAATATATTGTATTAACAGAACGTTTATTACACACATTTAAAAACATCTCTTCCTGTTCAAAAATAATTTTGTTAAATATAACGTAAGAATATAAAACTATTTGAACAATAAAATCTTCACGTTTTTTGTCAAATACAACGGACAGTTAGGGAATTGAGTTGGTGTAGCATTTTTTAAGCCTAGGATTTCTTAAACTTAGTTATAGTTTCACCGCTTCTTGAATCTGTAGCTGTCGAAAAATAAATAATATCTTCTTTTACAAAGTGTAACTCACAAACAAAACATACAAAACAGTCAACACCACAGTTTTTAGGTTATCTCGTTTTTATCGTTTCAAAAAAGGTTTTGTCACTTATACAGCACTAGAAAAACATTACAGGCATCACCAACAAAGTACGGAAATATCACTACACAGTATTTTTTTTAAATAAAACCAATATAATTTGGATAAACCAATTCAAAACTCAGAGACAGTCTGAACATGTAGACGCGTTTATGGCTGATCGACGACCTACTGCAAAATACGTCAGCAGGCTGTGTTACCTCCGATTTCACGTTTTTTGTCAAATACAACGGACAGTTAGGGAATTGAGTTGGAATAGCATTTTTTTTAAGCCTAGGATTTTTTAAACTTAGTTATAGTTTCACCGGTCCTTGAATCTGTAGCTGAAAAATAAATAATATCTTCTTTTACAAAGTATAACTCACAAACAAAACATACAAAATAGCCGACGGAAATATCACCACACAGTATTTTTTTTTTAATAAAACCAATATAATTTAGATAAACCAATTCAAAACGCAAGAAACGATCTGAACGTGTGAATGTTCAATCTACAAATATGGCATCGACGACTTACTGCAAAATACGTCACAGCCTGCTGACGTCAAAGCTGTCTTGTTTTTAGTAGTAACGGATCAACCCGCTTCTCGAAACTTCAATATATACCTAATCTTAGCGGCAGGATTTCTAACTTGTTTATGGGATACGATAATTTAAAAATTGTAATTTATCCATTAAAAAAACTTGTAAAAAATGTATTTTCGTCTAAACTTAAAGACAGTTTGAATCATTTGGAGAAAGCCAATGTTATTTACCGAATTAATTGCAAGGATTGCCCTGCAAATGGGAGTTTCGCATATTTATTTTTTGTTGCTACGAAGCTTAGACGAAACTAATAAGAAATTCTAAAGATGAAAGTAAAAACAGATTCTAATGAAATAAAAGAAAAGAAAAATAAATACTCTAGAAATTCTTACTAAGATCGGTACACATCGGTATGAGCCGTCGACTGCCGCTAACCGCTCCGCTTGTGGTGAATCACCCATTCGCGTTTACCGTTGTCGCATGTACGTTTTTTCGTATAGCTAGACATTTTCTTTCCTTATGTGTATTTAAGATAACTTTTGTATTTTGAATTCATGTCCTGACTATAATTGTTTTTCAATAGCATCACCTTGATGAAGAGTGAAAAAGCGCTCGAAAAATGTTGGTATTACAAATAAAGAAAATAACATCATTTAGGCATTTCCAACTGTTTTTGCCTTCCTAAATTTATGGAGTCAGTTGTCGGCGTTACTTTTAAATACCACATGTCACGGACCACCGTGATAATATATCAAGTTTTAGTAATGAATTGAGCTTGGCTGGAATCATACTACTTTAATCAATTGTCTCATTTGAATGATGGTGTTAGTCGACAGTAGCTTTTTGATTACATTTATTTTTTGCATTAATAAAAATAAATTTTAAATATTGTATTGAAAACTTACATAATGTGGCCCTAGTTCTCTATTAAATTTAGTTGGATCACAATCTCTTATACTATTAATATTCATTCTGAAAACATGTTCAAATCTAGGTAAAATAATACTTTGCAAAGCTTCCCAATATTTGTCTAGTGCTGGAACACATCTCTTATGGCACATTAGTTGGTATCTGAGTATAAGATGGAAGCATAGGAATAAGGCTATTGTATCATAACATTCTGCTACAAAAGTCTCCAAATTTTTCTACAAAAATAAATAGAATCCAAATTTAATGTTCTGCAAAAATATAAATACATACAGTCAACAATTGTAATGTTTTCCCCATAATTTGATTAAATAGATTTAGAGCTGGTTGTCCACGAACCATGAAAAACTCGCTTACAAATAAATATTCTCGACAAGCATTATCCACCAAAGCATATTGTTCGCTTCTAAATAATGCTTCATAGTAATACTGAAAATTGGAGATTATTTATCAAAACAAAACAATGTAACAGGAAATTACCCTATTCTTTGCTTGTGTGTGTGGCACTATGATTGGGGCTTCCAACTGCTGTGCCAATACATCTCCACGATTGCCAATTGTAAAAACAGTACCTTTATGCTTCAAACTACTTTTATGGAACAATCCTCTATTTGCTGTATCTTCTATACCCATCAAATCTTCTTTAGTTGTACATTCCTCATATTGTAATTTCATAATTCTGCCAGAATACGACTTGAAATACGAAAAATATATTTTACTCATAGTATCAATATATTCTGTACACATCTCTTGTGCAACGTTTCGTTCATTTGATAAAATAAATTCAAAGAAAAACTTATGCTTCAACATAGCATTCTGTGGAACTTGATAATTTGCCATGGGTTTTCTAAATTTATATACTTGTTCTAATAAGTACGACCTTATTTTAGTCATTGCCTTAATTTTTAGTTTCTCTAAAATATCTTTTACGTCCATGCAGGACTTATATTCTTTAAAGCTTTGTTCCTTCACAAAACTAATCTTGTGATTTAAAACTTGAAGATGTGAAACAAAATCTTTATCAGTAACTGGGCAGTCCATTATACCCATGATTAGAGATTCTGGGACAGCCATATCATCAATAAATTGACTTAATTGCCCCCTAATTGCCTGCCTGTTACTTAATTCTTGACTCATACTAATAGATTTTCGTTGTAAAGACAAGATTTCACTGCTAATACTGCCTAAATCATTTTGAAAACCAAGCAACATTGACTCCATTCTCTCTAGTATTTGATCGCATGCTGAAATTTGTCCGTGCAACCGGGCAATATTCTGACTTTCCTTTATATAATCCTGAATTGATTTATTTTCAACTTCTTTCAATTCTTTCTCTATTTGCCTAGAGTATTGACGAAGATCGGTTCCTGTCTTTAGGATATCTTGTACTACTTCATCTTCTAAATTATGGTGTATTTGTGAATCTGTTTCTTCTATGAGATTCTGTGTTTTATTCATTTTAAAGTACAATTGTTTTTTAAAAGCTCCACGTCAAAACATCTCAAGTATTTAAATAAATTTTTGACGTTGACGTGATGCTTGACATATGTATAGTGAGGTCTGTATTATCGATTGTACTTTCTCAAGTTTTTAATAATTAAAAAAGAATTAAAATGTTAACTAATATATAAATAATATTTAGATAAAATGGAAATATAATATCTAAATATTTTACAAATTAAGACATAAAATGTTCTGTTTTATTTTAGTTATGGAGGTTGTCATGTTTGTAGGACAACTACTCTATCAACAGTGGTAACAAATCTATTGCAGTTGGTATAGCAGTGTGTACATTTTTCTTTCCGTCTCTTTTCTGTTTTCGTTAGCCATCAAAATGGTATGTATTCAATATATTTATATTTTATCTGCCTTTATTTTAATCATCCGATTGCAATATTATTCATACTATATATAAATCCGAAGCCTAAACTTTGAAATTCATTATTTGTTATATTATATCTAGATTTAATAAATATAACCTAAAATGTTAATAACTTGTGTTTTTGCAGTCTCTCGTTATACCAGAGAAATTCCAACACATTCTTCGTATCTTGGGTACGAATATTGATGGTAAACGTAAGGTACAATTTGCCTTGACTGCCATCAAAGGTGTAGGTAGGCGGTATTCAAATATTGTATTGAAGAAAGCTGATGTTGATCTAGACAAACGTGCTGGAGAATGCTCTGAAGAGGAGGTAGAAAAAATTGTTACCATTATGTCTAATCCTAGACAATACAAGATTCCAGATTGGTTCTTGAATAGACAAAAAGATATAATTGATGGCAAGTACAGTCAGGTATGTCAAATATGGTATATAAATATTTTACTTAAGTTTGGAATATCTGATTTGCACAGTAAAACGGCTGACTCTGTTAATTCATACGTAGTTTGCTGGTAGCCTGTGCAAGATTATTGTAAATAGTTATGCTTGCCTTATTAGTACTTATATTTGTAGATCACTAATCGTAATACGATTAAAAGTGTGAAACATTTGTAAGTGAGTTATGGTAAATGTAGCTTAAGCTTGTATATGGCAATTTACTACAATGTTATTACTTTACGAATGTACAATACGCAAAAGTAATGTTAGACTTTTAATAATTCTGATTTGTTTATTAGCTTACATCTTCAAATTTGGATTCTAAACTTCGTGAGGACTTGGAGCGTATGAAGAAAATTCGTGCTCACAGAGGTATGCGTCATTATTGGGGTCTCCGTGTCCGTGGTCAACATACTAAAACAACCGGCCGTCGCGGTCGCACAGTTGGTGTATCTAAGAAAAAATAAAGTCTTTCTATATATTTAATAAAAATGTAAAACTAACAAGAGACATTACATTTACTTTTCCCAAAGGACCTCTTTTAAGATCAAATTGCATGTTTTTTTTTGTTAAGTTATAAAACCTGTAGTTCAAATTGTTTATTATGAAGTATTTATTGTAATTTTTAATAGTTAAATGAAGTAATTGAAATTCTGAAAATTTCCCAAAACTTATTTTGGAAAAACGGAAAAAATCGAAAACAAGATATTGATTACTAGAGTGGGCACTTTTTAAATTTCGCGGATGATTTAAGTTAGTAGTTCCGGCAACAAATGACATATGCCAATTTCTTAACAATACAGACAAATATATCCTTCGTTGCCAGAACTACCAACATAAATCATCCGCGAAATTTAAAGTGCCCGCTCTATGATCAATGGGTTTTTTCATTTTTCTATAATTGTAAACCCATTGCAGAAGTTTTTCAAATTTACCGTTTGAAATGGATTGATAGAGTCGAAATTCAGGTTAAAAGAAAACGGTTATAATTTGAAAAATGCCAATAGAAATACTTAAACAATAAAGCAATGTTTGTTTCAACTACTGATTTCTGTAGTTTCCAGGATTAATAGTTTGTTTATGAATTAGTAAAGTATATCATTTTTTGGAATCGGTATTAAAGAAAATAATAGATAAATGAACGTTTTCTGTTGGTCCAGATGCACACTGTGTTTGCCAGTACAAACTTGCTTGATATAATGTATCGAATTGATCTTACAATAAGTTATTTGTACGATACAAAGTTAAGTTGGAACACTGTACTGCGCAGGTACCGAACAGTAAAATGATGATTTTTATCGTGTTGGAATAAACCTTAAATCTGTTTTACTTAAAATTAAAACCAACAAAGTCCAACTATACTCCTTTGACCAAGCATTGATTCAAATTGAAGTTTTGATTGTTTTATTTAATCGACAATGCAATTTATTGAGCATGTCTTGTCCATCTGCAAAAGAGCTTCGTATAGTTAATTTCATCATAATGATTTTGTAAATGCAGGAGGACTGGGAATTCTTTTTAATACGCTGGTTCTTCCAAAACACGAATATGCCTATGTTGTATGTGTTATGTAACTTATGTATATCGGAACCTGCTAGTAGCGTACAGAGAAAATTCTTGAAGAATTTACCTGTAAAGAAGTCTGGTGTTTACTTTACTCATAGTGTGGATTATGAGGAGACCAGCTCAAAATGTCAAATTCCCAAGAAATAACATCAATGCTCCCGACTTGCTCTCTACTGCAAATTTTATTGTTCCTTAGTACAGTCTAGATATATTCTCTCTAATATTGTGCCTTTAGTGAAGATACTCAGGGACCCGCGAGGTGGGTATACAGCTATAGAACCAATCTATAAACGATTTCCCCATCGTAAACGTCTCTTAGGATGCATTTGTTGTGGAGCTGGAATAAACGATAATAGCGGCGGGTTAACAAAACGGACCAATCGGTGAGCGTTGTACCTTCCCGTAATACGCACCGATTGACCCGTTTTGCTAATTCGCCGCTCTTATCGAGTACCGCAGTCCACTATAAATGCGCTTTTATGCGGTAATTATGGCCATAGTAAATACTGTGCGTCATCTGGGATTTTTGTAAGCTTGTTGTCTAATCTGTCAAAAACCGCCAGTCGTTATCCTGACCCGTCTTCGAGAAGAACCGATCAACATCCGAGCAGTCTCGGATTAACAGTTTGGCTTCCGTGAGCGATCGTTAACGGATTTTCAGCTCCTCAGACTCGCGCAAACAGTGCAGGTTGTCTTCTTGAACGTCGGTAGGAATTTCGAAACCATCGGGCACTAGGGACTTCTGTACAAGATAATTCTTGAAATAAACGCTGGGCTTATTAGAGTCGTTAAAAGCTATTTCTCAGAGAACGTTTGCACTGAAGTTTAAGGGACATAAGTCTAATAGGAGGCCTATTTGGGCCGGAGTTCTGCAGGGATCTTTTCTTGCCCCAGAACTGTTCAATTTGTTCTCCCACGACGTCCCAAAACCACCAGGCACCGAACTAGTGATCTACCCCGATGACGCAGCCGTCTATTTTCCATGTAAAGACAAGCGAATGTTAACCAGATGGAAGCAAAGCGCTAACGAACAACTCACCCCCTGGTTCACGAAGTGGAGACTTCACATTAACAACAGGAAATGCGTTGCAGTCCGCTTCGCCAAGAAATTGAAGCCTCATGAAACCAACGTTGCCATGGGCAGGGTTTGGGATGAATTGAGTTGAACAACTTGTTTGACCTTCGCGGCAAGAGCGCATGCGTCGAATTCAGAATCCCTGGATTGAACCTGAGATATTCTTGCGGCGTCACTTTGTGAACAAGTTTCTGGCAGCGAGAATGGTCCTGTATCGAAGAGATATTCTGGAGACCATGATATTCAATGCCCATTAATAGATATTTCGATATAACAATTAAGTGAGAAAGGAAATAGAAAAATTACAAGTGCGCTATAAAAAACTTAAAGCAAGCTTGAGAATGAATACGTGTTTTGATCTAACCAACCAGCACACATCAACTCGGTTATATCAAATTATATTATAAACGAGTATGAGCACAAAACAAATGTTTCCTAGCTGCAATTTTGAGATCTAGAAGATAGAATTATGTTTTTGGTATTTATTAAAGGAAATTGTGGTAATGTGATAGATTATAATTATGTCGAAGATTCAGTATTTTTATCGTTAAAGAGCAAGTTTGATTGGCATTGACCATGCGAGGGCGGTTATGCTGTAGATCAGTAGAAACGTTTAAAATAAAACAAAGTACCCTTGTCAATAGCTTTTTTTTATTTAATTAAAGAAAACTTAGGAGGGTGATTACGAAGTTTTTGTCGCGAATGTAAAATTATTCAGATTTTCTCTGTACACAGATAATTATTTCACATTTGATACAAAACACTTCATAAATATACAACAGTAAACCGCAACAATGAACTTTATTATCGATAAAACTATGTATTGACATGATTACAATTTAACTTTTCAATTGATATACTAAATTTGATCAGTGCTGTTTGCTTTAAAGCTTATTTAAAATGTGACAATTGCACAATTGATTATATATTGACTATTTATTGCATTAAATTTCGTTATTACTTCTTGTAAACTAGAACTAATAATAAATTAATGTTAGTAAATTATATACAAAGTTATAAATTCATTTACAAATTGTTATGGGTACATTTGGGTGGCCCCTTTAAAAATAAAGCGAATACAAAAATATATCTGTAATAATATATAATTTTTAAAATAATTTAAGTTAACCATTGAACTGAATGTGGCTAAGGTAAAAAAAATGTAAGAATGAAAATGAACGGTAAAAATATCAGATGAATTGAATATATTATGGTAATATCTTTTTTTTTTCAAGCAGATATTCTTGTGTAGATCACAAAATTTCAATTACATAACTAGATCAACTGTATACTGGAAGATAAGTAATAGAGAGAACGAGATTCAATCTTAGTGAATAAGTTCCAAAAACGCTTTTGGAACGCGCCCTTTTTGCTGACCTCTTTGACCCCACATGTAGTCATCATCCTTCGGAATTTCCTTTACGAAAATCACCTAGAATACAAGTTTCCTTTACATTAAAAGATACTATTATTTTTTTATTTAATTAAAATATGTTTCAAAACCGTGTGTTCTTTTTACACGTACCTCATCGGTCATCAGGCTCAGTTCAGTAATGTCTTTGGCATCGTAGTCATATAGAACGCGTGCTTTCTTCAAATTACTTTGGGCAGTGTCGTTGATTTGGTCGTTAATGGAAATCGCAGGAGTAAATGGGGCAGCGCCGGACTGAGAAGCAAGACTGTGCAAAATAAATATAATGTATACGTTTTGCTAATCCCTAGCAGGAAAACTGAATGTGATAGGCGATTACATTTTATTTAATCGTTTGGCTAGGAATAGTATTTATAGGTGATTTCCTGAGACAATTATAACACATTTTTTCTTATAAAAAAGTGGGTTTTCAATATAGTGAATTCTGGATTATTTAAATTAATTTTAGAAAAGCATTTAATGAGAGATGGTACTGACGAGCAGTAGCGGTGGGTGATGTAAACGGGATGGCGCGGGAGGATTCCTTCGTGTATTTTCCTTTCATATTGTGTTAATTGTACTATGCAACGGAAATACACGAAGAAATCGAATTGTCCGCATTACTGCTGACCAGACACCAGACCTGGATATGTTTGTAATTTGGTACATATATTCCAATACATTATGACTATGTAAATAGTACTGTGAATAGCAATATCCTAATACGGAGGCGTATTCTGTAATTTTTAGCGGCCCTTTAAAATTTGACCCAGCCGCAGCAGCTAAAATGACCAAATACGAATTCTCATTGGCTCTTGCGGTAGCAACGCGATTTAATGGGTCCGCTAACTTTAAAATTTCCATTACAAAATGCGTCACATAATCAATAAAATAACTATGCATGAAAAGCAAATTAAATTGCTACAATGGAAAAAAATATTTTAAATCGGAAAAATATTTGAAACAGAAAATAATTAAGCATTAATATCATCTGCAGCTAAAACAGGGGTAGAATTGTAGGACGAGGAGGGACTGTTACTATTTGGTGATTGTTCAAAATCTTCACTGTTAATACGTATTATTGGACTCGGTTGTTTGGGGCTGAAAACACGCAATAGATTTACATAACAGTGGAAAATAACAGCAAAGTTTTAGTGAATTTAAAATATATGATATAAAAGAACTTCTTTCCTGGTTTTCCAATTTTCTTTCTTAATTATAAGAATAGTAAAATTACACAAGAACATTTTAAAAATTTGTGAAATGATCAGAAGGAATCTTGTAAAAAGAGGTATTAAAGCTCTTCATGTCATATAGTGCCTTTTGGTTATGCTTTTGATATTACGCGTAACTCGTCGTAATTTAATAATACCAGCTACCTACCTCCAATCTTGATCACAGTACTGTGAAATGATCAGACGAGAATTGCCATACAACATATAATGTCAATTTTGAATACAAATATGGCCACACTTCCACTACACAGTACCGTGATCAAGATTGGAGGTAGGTAGCTGGTATTATTAAATTACGACGAGCAAAAGCATAACCAAAAGGCACCATATGACATGAAGAGCTTTAATACCACTTTTTACAAGATTCCTTAAACTAAACAGTTGCAGTAAGTCAATCTACTTCAACTTTCCTGTGAAAGCATATACAAAAGACTTAATTTCAATTATTGTTTACTTTTGTTAGCTAATAAATACATACGTAAATTATATTTTTTAAATTTTAATACACAATCTTGACGTACCAAATTTTACAAATTTAAATCAATAAAATAAGTTATTGATTTTTGAGACGCATGATAGATATACTAGGGTACGTAAGGATTCATTTATAGGCGCGAGTCTCATACATATAGCGAATAATGTTGCCGCTTGTGCTTTTCGATTCCGATTCACTTCGCGCGGCTCCCCACTTCATACTTTCACAGCGGGCAAACGTTGTAACACTGTCCATACATTTTAGTGGTTCACTTTACTACGGAACTTACTAACGTGGTATACACACCACGTTTACGCACAACGGATTCGATCTTGTCGAGTGGCAGAGGGTTGCAATTCTAATAATAACGATCCGAAACACTCTTAGAAGAGTGTGTAAGAGGTTGGAGTCAAGAGAAGTGCATATAATGTGTACCTGGGCTAATATAATCGCTAGACTTGGATCGAACGGCAAATGTGTAAAAAGGTCGTTGACAAGAGAAAAATTTTAAAGTAAAACGCGACTGTGGAAAATACTTTAGCCGAAATGGAATGATAACTTTTATGTATGATTGGTGAAATGAATATCATGTAGACTTTGTGACTCAAAATTGGCAGTTGATGTAGTAATGGTTGGAGCTGTCCTTAAGAACTAATTGAAATTTGATTTATATTGTATATTATCATTTTGTTATTAATTCATTGTATACATATTATTTCGTCCACTTAAAAATTAGTACTTCCATTTTTATTCTGACATTAATTTGAATAAATAAGCAGCTTTTGCGGTTCATGTAAAATATATATTATAAATACGCGTCTTGTTATTCAAATATTATGTTGTACCGATTGTATTTTTTGCACCTATTATTGGTCCACAACTGCATATATTAGTGTCAAGAAATTCACTAGCAAAATTGTTGTAAAACATTTTTATTCATTAGAAGAATTCAACGTTAAATAAAAGTTTACCTAAATGCAACAGTCTAACATTTTTAATCACCTTGCCAGTTCCTTTTGCAATTCTGACATAGTTGCAGAGCACTGCGAATAGTATCGGGCCTGAGTATCAACAAATTCCATTAAAGATCGTAGGTGCGCAGCATGAGAACTGCTGACACCTTCCAATAGAAGTTTTGTTATTTCGGCTTGACGATCAAATTCTGACTGAGCTATTCGTAAGTCCCTTTCAGCCTGAAAGACGAACCATTAGTACATCATAAATCTAAGTATCAACTTTTGGGTTTGTATTATTCACATGCACAAAGCCCCATACTTTAAGAATGTTTAAATACGGTAACGTACGTTTGAAGCAAATCCCTGTTCAAGATACCTTTATACCTTATAAAAGAAATGAAAACATATAAAGAAAATTGATTTTATGGTTCTTTCAGTAATAATAGTTTCAATACACAACGCAATGCCTTGTAATATAATTATAATACTTTTCAAAAATTCATTACTAATGATAATTAGAGACTATTAAACATTTGTAGAATTCCTTTATGAGGAATTACTAGTTTCGGTCTTGCCCACTTTACCAAATTCATTATTCCTTCGGCTCATTCATTGTGTAAGCATGACGATATATTAATTGTTACTTTTTAAATTTGTTAACTTCCCTGCCTACACTGTTCGATTCGCCAGAAAACTGTCAATATATGATATTCTTATGTAAGAGTGCTTGCCCTTAACTGTGGAGCTAGGAGCTGTGTATTCGAGTCCTTTCAGGGTCATCGGTAGCTTTTCTGATGGGCCCAGTACAATCTCAAGTCACTATTTGTATCTTGCGGAGTAACTGCCATTTACCCTTCAAGGCGAGAGGGTGATAGAAACAAAGCTATAGAACAACTTATACACCATTTACATACTAAAGGCTCCTGTGGTTATGACGGGATTCATAGCTTATATACTCCGCTGGGCTGTTACCACACATACAAGAAAGTAACTACGAATAACAGTTTCAAATGTGAGAATATGTTTATTTCTATAATAGCACAAATATTTACCCTGTTGCTATTATTATGGTCAATACTGGAAACTTACTTTAGAATACCTTCAATTGATTACTGTAATAAATTTAATTTAAAAAACTATAATGTTTTTGTTATTAATTTTTATAAACACATACTAGTTAGATTATCACCAAATAGTTTTAGGCTTGAACTGATACCTTTCACATAAACAAGAAAATATGTGCTAATTATCTTAAGCCTGTTTTACACGCCGCGATTTATTGGTTAATTAATTGCACAAGTTGATCTTCGATTTTATCGTACCGTGTAAAACCGTTACCTCCGATATACTTGTATATCGGAGGTAACACAGCCTGCTGACGTCAAGACATTGGTGTTTGGTCTTTACTATGAAACTTCGTTTTTCTAAGTTTGCTGTTTTAATACCAACCTAGTAACAAAAAAGTACCTACGAACTTTGTTTAGTGTTTTTAAAGTAAAATAATAAATTTCGAAAATTTACGATGATCATGATGTAATGGATAATTTGAATTAAGTAACCGAAATTGAAGCAATTTAAGCTAATTTGTGCATATAGCAAAACACCAAAATATACCAAAGGCATATTGCCAATCTATTTTTATAAGCAGATGAAAATTTCCTGCTTAATAATTCCCCCATTCGACTATTAACGAAATTAAACGAGTATTCACGATCACTAAAAAATTCTGTGTGTAAAGGCAGCATAGTTCTACCGATTTCTTGGCCAAAAACCTGTTTAATTAATTGGTCAATAAATCGCGTCGTGTAAAACAGGCTGTAGATATTCCTGAGATCAAAGTTATTTTTTATGCTATCATGTTTAGAGCGATTATGAGTGATCTACAGATTTTAGACTTTCTTGCAAATTTACTCCAAATGAACGTTACTGTACAATACTCATGCAGTGAAGGTATATTATGTATACCTGCTCTAAAACAACTTCTGGGGATACACCATCCTTCTATGCAGCGTACAATTTAATAAAGGTGTTATACAAGAGTCTACATATTACAATGTAAATAAGTACCAAGCAACTTACCGTTGGTGTTCCTAATAAACTCCTAGCTTTGCGAACACGATTTTTACAAGCATCTAAATCTAACCTGTAAAACAACGATTTAATATCTGAAACATAATAAATATGGTTTTACCTTTTGGTCGCCAGAAGATTTTTCTCTTTCATAATGGTTTTCATTTCACCATCGAGAAATTTCTGTAATGGCTGGGTAAAGCACATTCCTGCTGATCCAATAAAATCTCTTTCTGTTTGACCTAATTTTTGCTCACATTGACCTACTTTAATTAAAGTACTTCCGTACGATGTTCCTGGGCCAAATTCATTGCCTGCTTCTATCATGTCCAAGCCTAAATATTCTAGATTACTCAGGCGTGTGGGCTTCTTTTTTTCGATTTTTTCGTAGATGAAGTCTTCTATTCTGTTTCCAGGATTTGGTATCAAGACAGCTTCTGCATTGCGTACTATCTTCTCTGTCCATGTTTTTGTTGAATCGGCTCTCTCCCATAGGTTTTCAAAATGTGCATCGAGTTCAGTTTTTTCAGAAGTGCCAAGTTTTTCTTCTGTTAACTAAAATTATTATTTCATTCACATTATTTGAAGTGTTATTCGATATTCAAATCGTCAAAATATTAACATAACCTTGTTAGTGACAATTTATAGTAAACTTACTTGTACTACCCTACTTATTGCAGCACCAGCATCCCGTACAATTTTTTTAACATTAAATTCCATCATATTTACTACAGCGCTTTTCGTCTTTCCGCCTATTATAGAAATGTAAAAACGCTACTGCATTTTACCCATTCTCTTCTAATCAATTTTTTTGTTGTAGTAACTTTGACGCATTAATTTCGTCGGGTATCTATCAAACAATAGAGAATCCCTGAATAGAACCACCTGCTTATGAATGGATAGAAACAAAACACTTCTATAGTCTACACACTGGTGATTCACTTGTTTATTCCAAGCAAATTCTGAATGATCGCGTACTATGAATTGGTTACTCAGAACTTGGATGAATTTGAGCGTTTAATGCAGTTTAATGGACTAATACCAATGAAATGACGAATAAAAATATATTTTACAGTTCGTAGGCTGCTTATCGCGGCACTGATAAGTTAAATTTGCTTTTCTACATATGCACGTATGTATGTATGTACATACGCTTAAATCATTGTTTTGTTTATTCTGTTTATCAAGGCCTGGTAATATGATAATACGGGAAAAATTTGTTTATGTACATACACTGAATTCACGCCATAGATCACTAGTATGTAAGTTGATCTACAGTACATGCAACACCATGGGAAATATGCTGCCAAAAGGTTTTCTTTAGCGATTGAGTATGTATCTTTTCTTCTGTGAAGATCAACAAATGTATCAAATTTCATTAATCAAAGCATTTACATATTTATAGCTATAATAGTGTTGTGACAATTCAGTATACTGTGTGTCCTAAATTGAGTACCACAAGAACCTGTATATATTTTATAATCAAATACAGATTTTTATAGTTGAAGATAGGGAAGTGGAATACTGTTGCCCTTATATAAAAAAGGCGATAAAAGAAACATCTACGAGAGGATTTTGGAAAAGAGGCCAAAAGACATAACAGAAATACAACTAGAAGAACCCCAAAGTGGATTTAGAAAAGGCATATACTTAAGGTACATAGAAGCAATTAATAGAGAACAGAAATAACAGCATATGTATCGGTTTTATTTATATAAAAAAAGCATTTGACAGTGTCCCAAGAAAAGTTGTTTGGAACAATCTTACAAAAAGAGGAGTACCAAGTAAACTATAAAAAGCCATAATTAATTTGTCTAGAGAACAAGAAATTACGTGAGAACAGGAAATTTGGAATGAGAAGAATTTTTAACCAAAGAAGGATTGAGACATCCGGTGCTTTTCGATATAGTTGGATGAAGTTATAAAAGAGGCCAAAAGGAAAAGAAGTTGGGAACAGAAATCTGCAGATAGCAGAACGTGCTCTTATCGACGACTTGATGGATTTTGCAGGAAATGAGAGGAACTCGCAAAAGAATTTATCTGGAAGACAACATTGGAAAAAAAGGAACATGGAAATAAACCCGGAAAAAAGTAAAATAGTGACAATAGGCAAAGAAGATTAAAAAATAATAATAAGACTAGATGGAACAGAAGTAGAACAAATATAATCATTTCGGTATTTAGGGGTAAATATACACAAAGACGAAAAAGAAGAACAAAGGAAACGATAAAACTATACTATGCGCTAAATAACACATAATAGTCTACAGTCTTGGCCAAAATTATTTGCCATCTATGTGAAATCTCAATAACTTTAAATTACTTTACATTCAGGTAAAAATGCAAGTTGACAAATATGGAAATATTTATTACGGTAAATTAATATTTTGTAGCGAAACCTTTTGGTTTAACAACAGCAGTTATTCTTTTTGGTAAACTCGATACTAAGCGTCGACGTTCTTGTGAAGTAATGGCCCGCCATTCCTGAAAACATCTTTGAAGTGGTAGAGTGCTCCTTAATCTTGCGATTCACTATCGACCTAAAATGTTCAATGGGTTTGAGGTGCAGTGACAGAGGAGGCCAATCCAGGAGCTCAGCCCCATTATCTGAAAACCACTTCGTCGCCACTCGCGATTTGTATACGGGGCGCGTTGTCTTGCTGAAAATGGACGCGATCCATGTTGGTGTCATCGAACATTTTGTTAAAACACGGTTGCAGGGCAGTTTCCAGTACTTGGATATACTTCTATTCAACCCTCACGTACCACGATTTCGCCGACTCCAGCTGCCGACATGCAAACCCACCAAACAGCATTATACTTCCTCCTCCGTGTTTTACGGTTGGTACCACGCATTTTGGCTGGTATTCTTTGCCTACTCTGCGTCTGACAAAGGTTGCACACGTGGAACCAAACACCAGAAATTAACAACTACTAAACGACAACTTGTTGCTCTATTATTATAATGTGTTTCGATTATGTAAATCTAGGATTCATAAAAGGAATATACGTCGATGATATTCGAACAATCCTCCTCAGCGAAATGTTGATGTTCCATACACCATTGCAAGCGCTTCTTTATATTTTGTAGCCTATGAGCCCGGCATTTTGGAACCTCCTTACTGTTTTTGCAAAAACTTTTTTCTCGGAGTTTTCGAATAGATCACCAGTCAGCTCAGAAGTCTTTTTTCGATTTTTCAAAAAAGTGCATACCGACTGCCGGTCCTCTCGTGTGACAGAAGATGCAACCTCACCTACGGTAACTCCCTATTTACTGTAACCATCTCTCGAGCTTGCTGAATGTTGCCGTCGGTGGTCGAGGTTGACGGCTGTCCAGCTCCCTCTTTTTGTGTTACGCTCGTGCGGCCACTTCGAAACATTTCGATCCACAGAAAAACGCTTTTACGAGATAAAGCACTGTTCCCGTATTGTGACAAAAGTCTCCGGTGAATTACAGCACCTTTCACACCCTCTGACCACAAAAATCGTATCACTGCTCGTTGTTCCTCTTTGGTGCAAACTAATAGCGGAGCTGACATACTTATGCTGTTGTAGCTAGCAGACAAATGACGCGATCGTGATTAAATTCCGCACACATGACTACAGAGGCGACAACTCAACGCATGCGCGAGCCGCCGCCACTACGATAACCTTCAAAGCTTGTTATGGCGAAAGTGTATATAATATTTGACTTACCCTCGTACGTACATTTAAAGTCATAGAAAAACTGAGCCCATATCCATAAGTGAAGGAGTTATATATACCGATTGGGAAAACGCGAAATTAGGCATATCGCCATTCCCTTCCTCGCTCTCAAGCGGTGGAGATAGCGGCAGTCGATGGCTCAAGGTAACCACATCGGTAACCTTACGAGGTAGACTGCAGTATGTGCGGACGATCTTAGAGAGAATTTATGGAGTATTTATTTTTCTTTTCTTTTATTTCATCAGAATCTGTTTTTATTTTCGTCTTTAAAATTTCTTATTAATTTCGTCTAAGCTTCGTAGCAACAACAAAGTAAATATGCGAAAACTCTCGTTTCCAGGCGACCTTGACTTCAAATTATTACGTGCGCTTTTCGCACAGTAGGTCTACATCGCGACATTGTTCGAAGTGTATTAGCACGTCCCACATCGAATTGCTTGGATTTCACTCAGTCCCCTCCACGATCTCTCGTATGTACGGGGAGAGAGCTGGGAAGGGATTTTGTGGATGCGCGAATCCCGCGCTTTAATTTTACATTTAAAAGTTGGCAACCCTAATTTCGAGCAGTAACTAAGACACCTTTGAGAAAAATGTTAGATTATAAACTGTTCAGAAACTATTGGGTACACTTACGACTAATAGCAAAAAAACATTTAAGATGGCAATTTTTGAGATTTTGGTAGCACTTTTTTCAAACTGCGCTACAAATGAAAATCTAGAGGCGACAAATCTGCTGAACTGTGGAGCCCTGCGAGTTGCCGCGGATAGTTTGAGGATACCCGCTAAATTTTTGCGGACGAGGATAATTTTTATTATTGTGCATGCGGACACGGATCGGATGCGACTGTGGGTAAGGTGCGGTGTACCTGTATCCGCACGAAACTGACCAAAAGAAAATAAACTAATATTTAGCCATAAAAGTGTGGAAAAGCGAAGAGTTTGATCTATTTGAATAGTGGAAACAGAAATTATATAGTTTACCATCCCTGACAGAAGTAGCTGCATTTTCGTCCATTCCATTCTAGTTACAAATGCCCCTGTCGAGCGAGACTTTTCGCAAACCAATTTAGTCATTCAAGTCAATTCATCACATCTTTCATAATTACAAAGGTGTTTCACTTAAAAAAAATAGCGATTTATAGTTATTGCGCAATAATTTCTGAACTGCTCATTTTTTAAACATTTTCTCAACAGAATTTTAGTTAGCATTTAAATCTGCACAAGTTTGCCAATTGAACTGAATCTCTATCTTGGCAATAAGAAAGATAATTAGGTAACCCACATAATTTAGGACACTGCATGTATAACAAAAAATAATCGATTTTATGAAAATAAGTACGTATTTTCCAGGCAGCAGCAGTATTGGTGGACTTTTCACATATTATTTTTTAAATAAAAATTAAAGTGCTCTATTTATATGTTGTGAATATTTTCCAAATTTAACATGTACCCCAATTAAAAAAAGACAGTAATAGTCTCCTATTCTCGGTATTTAGTTACTAGCTATGAACAACCATTTACTGAATATAAATTTATTCTTTCATAGAAGTCTCATTGTTAGCTAATTGTAAGTGAAGATTATTTTCACCTGCTGTTTAACATACGTTGTGAAGCCAATGTGTACAATAACAATCAGAGGGATAAAATAATCAATACCATAATCATTGTAATAAAAAACTTATTTATTAAATACTTTTCTAGCTTACGTTAATTACAAATATATTACAGCACTTACAAAATAATAAAATTAACAATAAATTTAATTTTGGGGAACCTTTAATTTTGGAGAAGTATATGTACAAATCATTTTAATCGTTTGGGAGAACCATTCGTGCAATGTCGATCTTTATTTTGTTGGTTTGCTGATTTGAGTCGTTAGTGGATTGTGGTAGAAAATGAAATTAATTATTATAGAAGAAAATCTACGGCATGGATGACTCCATTCGTTGCTGGAATATTCTGTGTCGAGATGGGATTGTTGTTAAGTTTAACTTTTCCTGTAACAGAAAGCATGTAAGCATATGATGTTGAGAACTACAGTCACAAAAGTGTTCGTGCACTTACCTAGTGTTAAAGAACATCAAATCTAAACATACCATTATGATGCAGTATTCTTATTTCTTTTTAATGAAGTTAGAAAACACAAATTGCAACAAATGTTTTCTAACTTTGTTAAAAAGAAATAAAAATACTGCATCCTAATGGAATGTTTAGATTTGATGTTCTTTAACATTAGGTAGTCGTATGAACACTTTTGCAACTGACTGTATATGAAAACATTTTTAACTTATTAACAATAAGAATTAATATTAATGAATTTTTTAAATTGAAAAGATTCGTATTTTTATCTGAGCTGCTGTATGTGCAACAGAACTTTGTCAATAAGAATATTATCTTTTAGTAGTAAGAAAGTTGATACGGTAAATTAAATTTTCATTCCTTGAAACCATAAAATCATCAAGAGCGTTGTCTTCTTTACTAAATTCGTATATATTTTAAATAATAGATATTCTAGGTATTGGATAGTTATATATGTTGATACAACCAAGAGTAATTGATTGTAGAATGATCGCCTACATTGAAAAAAACTTTAATTACATATGCGAAAGATCTAAATATGTTTATTTCAACCAGATGCATATAATATTAAACGCCGGTAGTTTTTGTGAGTAGTTTTCATTACACGATTGAAATCCTTTTCAAAATATATAGAAACGTACAGGATGTTATATGACTTCAGGAATCCAGCCACTTGCTTTTTGTAAATACGGCATATATGTAACTGCCGTTAATAAACATAATCTTTCCCAAGTCATGTTCGTTTTCCAAATTATTCGTTAATCGATCATCGTTTTGCAGTAAATTCTTATCGGAGCTCAATTTGTTCTGATGGTCTAAAAACGGAAACAAAAAAGAGTATAATTTCTTAGTTTATATTAATGAATTCTGGATTTTTTCTCATTAAAGAACCGGTCTAATGTCGGTTGCCATTCTCCTTTCTGCAGGATTTTTTTTCAGAAGTGGTGAATGGCATTGTCGTTATAGAGATCCCGAACTCTATTGACCTTAACCTGGTTTGGATGCCATTATAAGGCTACTGCTCTGACTTCCTGCCATACCCTCAAAAAGATCTTCAGCAACAGACATCAGTGTCCTTTATTCGAACATACCTTCGCAAAAGTGTTCGTTGTCCTTCTTCGTAACTTATCACCCATTGACGAGAGAAAACGTAGATTTAACGTTTTTTTTTCGATTTATTGGATTTACAAAAGATTTCTATTATAGCATCCCAAGCGTAGATTACAACATTTCTAAGTGCTCTCAAATTCTTTCCTGGAATGAGTAACTTATCCAATTTATAGCAAATGTGATAATTCTTCGTAAAGTAACTCAAGTAGATGAATTTTTCGCTTCTTATGAAAGCGTTTTTAATTCCGATATATTTCAATTATCCACATTTTAGATTTTTAATTGTTTTATTTTCGTGGTGTTCCTAAAAATGTTATTTTCTTCTATTGCTTTTTAACGCTAGTTAAGTTATTTTCTAGTTAATCTCTAACTATTAATTATTTATAAAAAAAGAACCACATGATTCGAAAGCTGTTCACTACACGTTTTAATATTCGAAGTTCTATAAATATGTATAGATATGTGTGTAATCTTCAACTTGTTTCCCACTGATTAACGGTCTTGCGGTATTGAAGAATATTTTTCGTTGTCATTTTAATTTCATGCCTGTGTACATATATTACGATGAAAGAAAGTGAGTCTTTTATTGTTTGCGGTTGCATTACATATTGTGATATTTCTCACATCATGTGATCTTCATTTTATGATGCTCTGTAATGAAGCGTAATTCCTGTACTTAGTTGTTTGATATGCTAATATTCGACAGGAAGTAAAAATCAATTTGCTTAGAGCTACCAATTTTTTCGATCACAATAAATCGTACTTTAAATAATAGCTTATGTAGTAAGACAAATATTAGATTCTCATCTGTAAATTTCTGCGAATGGGCCGGAAGTGAGTTTTTCTTATCGATCAGTTATCGCTTGATACTGAAATCGTACATGAACATATGCACAATATAAAGCATATTACTTTTATTTATTAAAATAAAGGGTCAAATGGTTGGCAAACTTGTTTCGTTTTTGTTGAATAAATAAATGTAATTTATGGCAATAAATACTACTATTATTATCATTATTATTATTTAAATAGCAGCGTATATATTTTTCTGTATTCACGATATAGGAAATTTATACGTATCTCTAACGTTTTTGTATAACGATGCATATGTTTAATATCCAAAGTAAAATAGATATTTACAATTAAACAAGAGTCCTGTATTTGGATATTCCATTCAAGTGGTTTCTGGTATTAGTATTGTTTGGTTACCATGACAGCAGTAAACAACATATACCGATTTGTTGTTTTTAACCGCTGATTCTAAATTTCAAGCTTAAGTAGCTACTTGCAAAATGAATTACATAAAAGAGTGTTGAGGTATTTGATTTATGTACGAAGCTAAAGATAAGTCATTTTGGAGCATTTTGCATTGCAATAGTTAGTTTCCTAAGTGCACCACAGTTTTTAGAAACGATTGCGTAAATATATCGAGGTGGAAGGAAGGAATTTCGAGCGTTCACTGTAGATTAGAAATAAATACCTATTAATGATTACAATAAAAATTACAATAAGGGCTACCAAATTTGTCCATGGTGTTTTCAATTGTATTACATGTTATTTGTTTCTTCGTAGGTTTTTAATATATTTGTGTTTATACACTGTATGAACTTTTATTAAAATATTGTTTCTCTAGTTTTTTTGTTTTTTTTTTGCTAAAAAGGTATATTAATACTATAATTCTTTTTTTATTTCTACATCAGTAGTATGGGTATCTTCAGTAGCATCAAACCTTAGCTTTAATTTGACAAATGTTTTCAGTTACGGGCTTCATCGGTTAGGATGGCACAGTTTATACAACCTGCTAGTCAAAATATATCACTATACTTTCATTTTTCCTAATACATAAACTATATCTATTACCTAACTCTACTTACACTCGTAATTTTGAATCAACAGTTTAAGATCGTATATGTCATGTTTACTACTGTCATGGTAACCAAACAATATTAACACCAGAAACCATTTGAATGTAATTTTCAAGTGCAATACTTGCCTTCGACTGCAAGTAGATAGTTGGACTCAAAATGTTGAATCAATACTTTAAAAACGTCAACGTTAGTACCTTTTGTTTATTGTTATGGTAACCAAACAATACTAACACCAGAAACCATTTGCATGCAATATTCAAATGCAGGAGTTGAGCTTGACGGTAAATATTTCTTTTACTTTGAATATTAGATATATGCATAATTATATAAAAACGTTAGGGATATACATTTCCTATACGGTGGAAAGAGGAAAGGTATATGGTGCTACTTAAAAAATTACGCTTCTGGTATTTGGTAAATTTGATAAAGTGCGCACCTAGCGAAGAAAAAAATTCTCTACCATCATGATAACGCCCCGGCCCACTCATCGGCAATAACGACAGCGAAACTAGTCCAATTACCAGATTTGGCCCCCTGTGACTTCTTTCTTTTCTCAAATTTGAAAGAATGGCAAACATCACGAAGTATTGGCACACTCCTCACCACACAAAATATTAATTAAATTAATCCGAATGATTCGGTTGATAATGAGGTTGGCCAGGAGCCCTCGAAACAGCTGTTCCGGATTAATTTAATTAATATTTTGTGTGGTGAGGAGTGTGCCGATACTTCGTGTTGTTTGCCATACTACCCCACAGTCCTTGGTATCATTATTATTCTTGAAAGAATGGCTTGGCGGAAAGCGGCTCACGTCAAATGAAGAGGGCATTGCCGAAATAGAGAATTCGACAAATTCTATTATTTGGATGGCTTAAAAAAGTTGGCACATCGTTGGACTAAGTGTATATATAGAATTACAAGGGGATTATGTCGAGAGATAAATTTATTAAATGCAAAACAATTGCGTTGTCTTCCTTAACACAGGTATGTATCATACCATCCTCGTATGAAAATGAATGAGAGTCTGGTACTAGGAGGTCAAATGCACTGACGAATCTTGTTGCAAAATTGATCCGATTTATATGTTTCGCTTTGACGTAACTTTTATGCTATTGGTATTAAGGCCATCGCTTATATATCTATGTACCTATACTTATGTTGATAATTGTGACCACCATAGCAAAAAAAAAATAAATGTTGCAATATAAAATAAATTCTCTATATAAGAA
Organism: Dynastes maya; assembly: GCA_029619315.2. Lineage (NCBI taxonomy): Eukaryota > Metazoa > Arthropoda > Insecta > Coleoptera > Scarabaeidae > Dynastes > Dynastes maya. The sequence goes on along the minus strand of JAROYE020000001.1, from coordinate 65,694,354 downwards.
AAGTATTACAACGCGTCTTCATCGCAATCATTTAAAAAATAATTCCTAACGATTAATTTGTTAATGTAGAGAATTTATGTCGAAATTTGTAATACCCCGAAGTGTTCAAGCTGAACCTATTTATGTCGTACATACGTTTCATGTTCGGTGCAACCAATTGCATAATATTGTGACTTAACTTGAAGTAAATGAAAATTTCGACTTTTTATAATAGGAAGAATGTTACTTGTTACTTCTCTGAAGATGTTGAAATCGCCCGTTCTCTCGCCGTAGATATTGAGAAATACGTAGTACGCAATTTCATAAATATTTACCGGACTTTCAATGAGGTTAGACCGATATATGAAGTTTTGATCTCCGCGCAATACATCTCTCTCACTGACCTTTCGGGCCTTTATTATTTCTTGCTGGAAATCGATTTGAAGGTATTGTCTGTCGGCTTGATACTCGAATGGGCAGTTATTTTATGGAAAAGCATTAGGTAACTTACGAAACAAACTTCGAGCATTTATCAAAAAACTATTACCTCTATATTAAGTGAGTTGGAAACATAGCTTTTCAGCAAGGAGAATTGAAAAAAATGCGTCATGAATTGGGTTTTTAAAAATCTGCTCGTTGGAAGTTTGTTAATTGCTTATCAAAAACAGTGCCGAGATAGCTTTAAAGGCAATTAACGAATACCGGAAGGAGTTATTTAAAATATTTGTTGCAGTGGTTGAATTCATCTGTATTTTATTTTATTTGATTTTATTTCAAACAGGTATAAACCTAATTAAGATGCATCACACGTACATAAAATGAAAAATACATTGTGTAGACAAAGCAAATAGGCAAACAATTATTCGCTAATATACACTAGACAATAATGTGTGTATATAGACATACATAATCAATTCCAAAGTTCAATGTTCGGAGGTTCGACGAAAACCAAAGCATAAACCAACATTCATATGTGTATAGCTTTAACGATAAAGTATCATACATTTGGCAGACAAATCTCAGACAAATTATTTACAAACACTGTAAATAATAAAGGTCCTAAATTACTACTTTGCGGTACACCAGATGTAACTAGAAAAGGTACTGAATGAATATTTTTGTAAAAAACTGTTTGTCTCCTATTGCATAAATATGATTCAAAAAAAAATATTAATTTATTAGAAAAGCCAAAACGATGTAATTTAAGTAAAAGAACTTGATGATTCACTTTATCGAAGGCCTTCGATAAATCCGTATAAATGACTTTTAATTGCTAGTGATACTTCATTCATCAAAATATTAATAGATTGACCTTCCATTACAGAACTCACGCTGACAATCAGTTATTCTATGTCTAATCTAATTATACATTTTAGAATGCAAGATATGTTCAAAAATTTTGGCAATTGCAAGCAGAATGGAATGGTCCGTAATTAGTCATTAATTTAGCATCACTTTCTTTTTAAATTGGTATAACCTTTACAATCAACAGGAAAGATACAATATTGCAAAGAGAGATTAAAAATATGTTTCAAATGACAAATCAAGGAATCAATACAATCCTTATTATATATAACTTGGAATGTCATCGATACCGGAAGAAGTTTTAGGCTTATATTGTTTTATTGCTAAACATATTTGCTCGTCACTTACTGCATCAAAACACTATCTGTGAAAGTCTGCACGTCATAAGAGGTTTTACAGAAAATCATAATTTTCAGTAAAGTAAGTAAAACAACCTTCAGCAATGTTTCTGTTGTTAGTATAATGTACACCCTTGTAGCTAAGTGCCTCAGAACAAATAAGATTGCGTTTGCGATTCCGTATGAAATTCCAAAACGTATTTGGATTGTTATCAATTGACATTTCCACCCTATAATAATAATTTTTCTAAGCAAAATTAATTTTACTTTTAAATTCCGTTTTGTAAAGTTTCAAAGAAAAATTTCTTTGAAACAATTCTTGTTGTTGGTAACTAACTAGGTTTTACGGTTCGTGAAGCAATAAAGGGGAAAAAAGAGGCAAGAGTTGTGTTTCATTGGCAATCGATCCACAACACTGGTTTCGACATTTTTGATAAACAGCCTCCCTGCTTTGCAAAATTGGTCTTCAGCGAATATTATTTACTCCACGAGTTCATAGAACATTTACAAAAAAATCTTGATGACAAGACAAGGAACTTTTCCAGAGCCTAGAGAACTGTCATTGATGCATTGACCATTTAAACATTTGTATAAGTGGACTTTGTTGCAAAATAAAACTGTTTCAAATGTGTCAGGTCTTTCTTTCTGTGTTAAGGTTAACTTTGCACATCCAAACGTAGAAAAGCTTATTTTCAGAAGCAATACTTTATACTATCTACATTCTTTTTTTGGTGCAACCAAATTACGCATACAGTGAGGTTTTAAAGTGCCTCGCCCACTACTAACATTCGAGCGACAAAAGCTGGAGCTGTTAGAAAAAGATCGGTCGATTTTTATTTTTGTAAGCTAACTTTTGGTATAATCCATGGTTTCATTTCCATTTCAGATGTCGCCGAAAGTAATGTCAGCTTTCTTATCGTAAATAGAATATCCTGTATACTTTTAGGACCTGTTGAATTTTAAATTATTGATAGTGTTTACAGACCCTAGATTATCCTCCAAGGCAACTATTTGTTTACAGGTGCGCTCTCGTACAATGCAGGTGCCGCTAAATAGCCGAATCGTAAATGACCTTTGCAAAATCATTAATGTACAATAGAAAGAGGAACGGCCCCAGTGTAGAAGCCTGTGGAACACCGCAATTTACGTAAATAAATAAAAACCAAATTACTAGAATTGTGGATAGTATTGTAATTAGTAATATTTTACAGATGTTATAGCAGTGTTGGAAATTATCTATTAAAATATCAAAATATTCTATACTAATTTACAGAATCGAACTTTCTTTTCTTCGATTTCATTTGAGCTGCAAGGAATGTAAATTAGTGAATCTCCCTCATTCGCGCTTTACAAAAGAAGTGTGGTTACTGATAACCGGTCCAGATCTATTTTATCGTACAATCGCCTACATGTATAACGCATTTATGTCAATTGTTTTGTTGCGCAGAAAGGATTTACTCGTTTACTTAGTGGGTTAATTAGTACTGACGTGGATTGTTATTATAAGAACGTCAAACGGAGAACGATGTTAGAAGAAAGTGGAGATATTTGTTCGTATATGTATGGATGCGTCTATACGTATACCTTTCACCGCTTGTCTAGGAAAAATTAACAAACCAAACTTCCTTTCGGTTTCGACCTAATAAGAGAATCGCGATCCCAAAACTAATAGCCATAAAAATATGATACCAATGACCGTGGTGTGGTAATAATGACATATACTCAAGAACAAACATTAATTTAGTATCGTGGATATACATCCATGGGATGGAAGATTATTTGCCTTCGGTAATGTATAATTATTTCCTCGCGATGTCGTAAAGTACTTATTGTCTTACTAGGGAATAGTTCACTTTTAAAATATGTTAATTAACTTCATTAACTTTTCTTGTTAATCTTGTCTTCTCTATTAGTGTTTTTCCTAAAAAACAAAAAATTGCCTATATGAAAATAGTATTAGAACATGGTGATCAGAGCATTTTCTCAAACTATAGACCAATTAGTTTGTCGTATATTTTTTCTAAAATGTACGAATATGCTAAATAGACGTTTAGTAAGATTTTTAACAATTACCGGTGTATTGGATTCGTTTTAGGACGAATTTATACAAACTAAGAGTATTGACACAATATTAACAGAATTCGTTAGTACAGTAATTTCGAGAGTTGATAAAATTGGTCAGTTTTGGATCTTCTGCTTTGATTGTGTGAATTATTCATTACTTTTAGAAAAATGATCAAAGTGCAGAATTAGAGGAATTTCCCTAGAATTACTTCGGTCCTACTTACGAGAGTGGATCAGTAAATACCAGTGTTTGAAGAGAAGTAGCGTTACCAAGGGATTTTGACATTACTATCGTGCACCGCTATCTTTGAAATGGCGCCGTGCAAAATTTCAGACAAATTCATAGGTTTGTTTCAAGTTTTGGTTTGACAGCCATTTGTATGAGGCGTGTTTAGTGTTTTTGTACAAAATGGAAGAGAAACAGTATCATTCAGTTATTCGCTTTCTGTTTTTGGACAGAAAAAACATGTGAAGAAGCTAAAGCGAAGTTGGATGCTATCTAGATATTGGTTTAACGAATTCAAAGTAGCTGTACATCGGTTTTTGATGAGGACCGTCCAGGTCACCTGGCAAACGTGGTTGCTGCGAGTTCAATCAAAAAATCCGCGACATAATTCTAGCTGATCGCCGAACGAAAGTGCATGAAAGAGCACAGACATCGTACGAAACGGCAATAAGTAGTTTACAATAAAAGTTAGGAGTGAGAAAACTGTCGGCTCGATGGGTGCTGCGATTGCTAACAGTGGACTACACGCGGGTACGATTATTACTTTCGAAGCCATGTTTGGATCTCTATAAGCGAAATTCGCAAAAATTTTTGCGTCGAATCGCCATTATTGGTGAAACCTGGATCCATTACTATACGCCTGAGACGAAGCGACAGTCAAAACAATGGACTTTTCAAAGCGAATCTGCTCAAAGAAGGCGAAGACATTTCCATCAGCTGGAAAGGTCATAGTCACGATTCTTTGGGATTCGAAGGGAATAATCCTCATTAGCCTTTTAGAGAAAAAGCGCACGATCGGGACATTACTACAGTAAATTATTTGACCGATTCGAGGAGAAATTGAAGGAGAAACGGCCCCATTTATCAAAGAAAAAATTTTGCTCCACGACGACAATGCACCACCTCACGCATCTGCAGTTGTGACGGCCCAACTGCATGAATTACATGAATTACTGCCCCATCTACTTTATTCGCTCCACCTGGCTCTCTGAGACTTCTTTTTATTCCCCAATATGGAATCGTGGCTCGCAAGGAAGAAATTTAGTTTAAACGAAGAGGCCATTACTGAGTCAGAATCTTATTTTGAGGAGTTTGAAAAAATGTGTGTTTTGAAGGGGTTAAAGAAATGGCATAGACGTTGAAAAAAGATGAATAAAAATTTTTTTTAAAATTTGTATCCTCATTCCTAACACGGGTATTTGTTGATTCATCCTGGTAAGTAATCGTGTTCAGAATGTTAGAATAAACGAAACAATTATTAGATGGGTGTTATATAACAGTGGGGATTCCTCAAAGCTTAGCGTTTGGACCCATTTTATTTATTTGTTTTAGTAAATGAATTGATTTGCCCTTTAACACCTAGGGAAACTACAAATTTAACCATTAGATTTGTTAGTACCCGACACCTCAGAACGGTTCGGAACCGTTTGAGAATTACAAGCTCTTGGTCCATTATTTCCAACTCTAACATCGGGTTCGTGAATAGGTTTATGATATAAATTTGTGTAACAGTGGTAAAAAACAAAATATGGAGGCTCCAAAAATTGTATTGGCAACAATCGAAGTTTATTACATGTTTTTTCGAATTTATAAAATAAATGAATCATATCCTATAAACATGACTTTGGATGCAAATACAGCACATATGATACGTATGAAATGAGGTTTCTCTGAAAAATAGAAAGGAAGATAAAAAGGGAGAAGATTTGAAACGAAATATTCAAGAAGAGTCTAAACTTTGCCTCTATAGAAGTATCAATAGAACAAGCGCAGCTCAGATAGCTAGGACATGTAATAAGGATGGGAGAGGAAAAATTAGTAAAACAAGTGCTTGAATCTGAAGAAGCAGGAAAAAGAAAAGAGGACCACTTAGAAAACTCTGGAAGGATGAAGCCCGGGCAGCTGCCGAAAACAGTGGAGTGAAGTGAGAGGAAGTGAGGAAGGAGACAGAAAGAGATGGAGGGAGATGTGGAAAAAGCCGATTCCAACATAGCTTTATACCGAAAGGTAGAAAAGCTAAGGATTAAGTAAGTGCAACACATATTACGACATTTTCCATTTTAAGAAGTCTGTGAATCTAAACATTAATTAGAAGAATAACTCTGAAAAGATATTCCATAACCAATTTGTTTGGTCAGTATACTTTCCTTGTTATAAAATAATAATTACATATTATCAGGGATTGGAAAAATTTTACGAATAAATTTGTTTATTGCATTCACAAAAGTATGTTATTAAACTAATAATATAAAATATTACATTGATGTACCTTTTTTATATTTTTAATAGACTAGTGGATAGGTGTTATTTATTTGACCATGTTTGTTTATTGTATTCACTAAAATAAGTGTTTATTAATTTAATAAACAGCATTTCAATTAAAATGATAAACTATTCATAAAATTAATAATAAATAATAATAAAAAAATTATCACATCAATGTACCCTTTTCCCTTAGCAGTTTATTTTTATACTATTTTATTTACATTACTTTACCATACCTCAAGCAGTACCGACTGTTGATGAACGAATGCTAGATAGCCTAAAACAATTGATTATTGTCCAAGCTATCAAACGCATTGAAGGTAATGGTGGAAATATTGCCTAAATTATAACAAATCTAAGCCAAATAAAATATTAGTTCAAATGAAGAAATGTGTTAAAAGAAATGGAGTTCTCAAATCTAAACTACAGCATTGGCCAATAAAACGGAGCACGGAAGCACAGTACTCGTTGTTTTAATATAAGCAAAAAAATGATTAAATTTTGCGAATTGTTCTAAAATGCAGGTGCATGCTGGTGTTCCTTTGAGAAACCAAATAAAATCGAGATACAAACAGTTCTAAGAATCAAAATCGGTTTTGCAAACGTGTTGCTTCAATGTTTAGAAGTACACGCGTTTCAGTTGCGATTGGGCTCTTAAACTAGGCACCAGCAAAGAGTAAGTAGGTTTCTATAAATATTTACAATTACTATGAGAGAAAGCGACAGTTAAGTGAAGAGGACATGAATTGTGATTTTGTTTTTCAGGAATCACAAGCGATTTAGTTGGCCATAAATAGGTGTAAGGCTGCTGGACATCAAAAAAATAAATCAGGAATCGGACGTTCCAAGATAACAGCTAAAGAGCACCGTTTATTAGAGAGTCTTTCTCTTCGAGATAGGAAGAAAACTTCTTTGTAGCTGTCTACAGAATTTAGTACAGAAGGCGGTTCAAAAATTTCGACTAGAACGGTTAGAAGACGCTTAAATAATGCCGGATTAAGGAAGGTTGTAAGGCAAGAAAAAAACTGTTACTGTCCGAGAACAAGAAGGTTTAGGAAGGGCACCAACACTGGACAATTAAAAACTGGAAAAGGGTGTTATGGTTCGACGAAATGAATATACGTGTAATTATTAAAAAGATATTGCTGTCAAACTGATTGCTATCGCCGTGATAATGCTAATTTTAAAGGGTAAATATTGTTTTTGATAAGTAGAATTACCTAAAGCCAAAGTAAAAGAAGTGTGGAAAAATACTTCATCGACATAATGCGAAAAATTAGTAGGTACAACGGTTGAACGTATATGGGCAGCCATTAAAGCCCGAGGAGGTCATACACAATGTTATTTTACATGTAGAATTTTATAATGTAGTCACCATTGTAAATATAGTTCAAAGTTTTAGGTTTGTAAAGTTTAAGCTGCTCCGTTTTATTGGCCAAGGCTCTATGCATGTATAAATCTCTACACATCTCTAACTACATTTTCTGTTCAAATTTTGGAATACATTTTTGCTTTTATCACAATTACTCATACAAAAATTAATATTAATAAACTATACATACTATTAGTTTATGATTCGAATTTGAGTTGAAAAATTTTTAACTTCACTTTGGAGATCAATATTTGTAATGAACCTCCTTATGCACGTAAAACAAATGAATTTTTTATTCATTCATTGGATAACATATGCGGTGGCTATTATTTATTGAGTACCTACATCAATATTTTAATTTTATGCAAGAGAATACAGAACACTTGACGTATAAACTTGTGAAAAATGACGTACTTCTTAAACACACTTTGTTCAGCAATTGATAGAGTACCAGCTAAATAAATTATCTCTAAGTAGGCTTGAAATTTATTCCTGATGCTTAAGAAACATATGTCACGGTAACTTTCAACTATGAAAAAGCAGTTTTAAATTAGTAAAAGGAGTAAGTAAAAACTGCGGTACTTTCGCGAACACAAACTTTAATCGTCGCGGAAGTGAGTGAACAGATCATTCTTTGAGAAATGAACTACATCGTTATGTGAGCAGGCAACAATCGCGCTAGCTTTGCTCTGGATACTTAAGGTGTAATCAATTATTTTGTGTCTTTGTGCTACTCCATTATGTAATAATTAATCTGAGACAATATCTTTAATTTTCTGAAAGGAAACTAGGATTTATGACAATATTGCATGATGCACTCTTTTAGTGTACTAACAATCTCCTACTCGAGGTAATTTTAAACCATTTACGCAACATTAGAAGTAATCAAGTATTTCTCAAGTGCACACTTAAATACAGCAATGAAATTGTATGTACGATGTAATAATCTCCAGCTGTACTTCAATTTAAATTAGACCAATCTATTAAATAAATATATTTAGCAGTATGTTTAACTTACCCGATGTCTTGCTAATAGTGATTTGTTTATCTGGATCCAGCGTATCCTTGACTTGGTAATACTTTATGCCATTGGTATAAAGAGTACCGGACAAAATATGCCTTAATACTAATTCACGAGCTAGTTTATTCTCTGTTACGGTTCTGCTTAGTTCCTCAGGTGATAAAGCAGCGAAAGCTCTGTCGGTGGGTGCGAATAGGGTGAATGTTTTAACTCCTATAAATAAAATAATATATGATAGCTTTTAAGAATCGATATGAGCCAAAGATATATGAGCATAAACAGAAATTCTTATTATAAACATTTCAAGTACTAATTTTTTTGTCATAGCAACTCTAAAACACGAATATGTAAAAGCATGGTAGCTGCACTCAAAGAATAAATAACACCAGGTATAAGAAGTATAATATCTTTTAATGCAATTTATTAAACCTTTCATTATCTAGGGACAGCCAGATCTCTAAAAGGCGTAACAATATACGAGGGTAGTCTGAAAAGTTTTAAGCCTCAACATGAAGATGGCGTTATGCATGCGTTGAAAAATACTTTTGAAAATTTCAGTTATGTTAGATGCTCAGTTGTTCTTTAACAGTTGTATGTTAGTCATTTTGTAAAAATGGAAAAAAATCGAATATCGAGCCGTTATTAAATTCTTGCATTTGACAGGCAAATTAAAATCGCGATGGACGCTGTTTACAGGGACTCTGCCGTTACTACCGAAAACACAAGGCTTAACAGCTTTGACGTCAGCAGGCTGTGACGTATTTTGAAGTAGGTCATCGATCATTCACACGTTCAGATCGTTTCTTGCGTTTTGAATTGGTTTATCCAAATGATATTGTTTTTATTTAAAAAAATACTGTGTACTGATATTTCCGTACTTTGTTGGTGATACCTGTAATGTTTTTCTAGTGTTGTATAAGCGATAAAACCTTTCCTGAAACGATAAAAACGAGGTAACCTAACCTAACATGGCGTCGGCTGTTTTGTATGTTTTGTTTGTGAGTTACACTTTGTAAAAGAATATATATATTTTTCAACAGCTACAGATTCAAGGATCTGGGAAACTATAACTGTAAGTTTAAAAAATCCAAGGCTTAGAAAAATGCTATTCCAATTCAATTCCCTAACTGTCCGTTGTATTTGACAAAAAACATGAAGATTTTATTGTTCAAATAGTCTTATATTCTTACGTTATATTTAACAAGATTATTTTTGAACACGAAGAGATGTTTTAAATGTGTTAAACATTCTGTTTTAATACTATATATTTTAAATTATATCACCGAACGTAGACATTTGGATGCTGATATATGTAAATGTCATATTCACAGCAGTGAATGTATTGCAACAATCATAATAACTTGTTCTACAAGTACCCTACTTAAAAATGATTGTAGGAAAAGTAATGATAGATTAGGTAAAACACCACATAATAGGAAATGAAAGACCCCGGTTAAATAGCATGTCTGTAAATTTTCTCGTGAAATTGAACAACATTTTGAATAAAATTGCAATTACTGTATCGTTTCAATCTTAGTTTCGTCCAAAAACATGTACAATTACAAATAATAATAATTAGCCGATTAAATATCAACCATAAATACATATTTCACGAAAACGGTGCTCGGTTACGTGTTTGGTTTTTGCGTTGAAACTTCGTTTTTCCAAAATGAAATCGAATGGGATGCGAAGAGGGGCTCAGTTGGCGACGAGCATCCTTTTTAAATCGAAAGTCCATCAAAACTGAAAAGAAGAATGCAAAAAAAACGATTCTTTTGCCGGTTAAGCTGCCAGCGTGACGTCATCGAAGAGCGGTTAGGCCTTCTAGTTTCGGTGGTAACGACTCTGTACCATTATTTGCTACAGTGAAATGGGCAGCTGAATTTAAACGTGGTCGTACCAGCCTGGTTGACGATGAATGTTCGGGACGGCCAACTACTGCAACCACTGCCAATAACATCGGAAAAGCTCACCAAAAGGTGCTTAACGACCGCCGAATTAAGGTAAGAGAGATAGCAGTGGCTGTGGGTTGTGGGAAAGAACGTGTTTGTCATATATTGACTGAAGGCTTGGGCATGAAAAAGGTAACCGAACGTTGGGTGCCGCGCTTGCTCACTCGGGGCCAAAAGCGCATTCGAATGAATACTTCCAAAGGCCTGTTGAAGCAGTTTAAGCGAAATAAGTCGGAGTTTCGGCTTAATAACTGTACATGAATCGACTTCGAAAAAAGCGAAAATTATTTCGTCGACTGGGAAAGTGATAGCGACTGTTTTTGGGGATAGTAATGGAGTTGTATTAATTGACTATCTTCAAAATTAAAAAGGAAAAATTCAAGGTATCCAAAAGGATAATAAAATCAATAGTCGAATATAAAATAATAAAGGAAAAACAAAAATTCAAACAAATAAAAAAGCAAAAAAAGATTAATTAATTAAACAAAAGAAAAGACAACAAAAACAAAATAAAAAATTAATACTAAACTAAACATGCGGATAAATACAAAACGTAGCGATGATGTTGCTTAGACCTGTAGGTTAATTACTGAGGTTGAGATATTCCTCTAAACCAGTAGCCCTGCTCTATTAAATACCTCCTAGTGGACTGCTTAAATCTGGCACTAACTTTTATTTCACGAGGAGTTTATTGTACAGTTTTTTCCAGTGCTCGTTAGTCCTCTATCAGTAATATGCAACGCACATCTAGAAATATGGAGATCACTTCTTCACCGGGTTTTATAGGGATGTATGTCTTTTATAGTGGTATACTCCTCCTTGTGATTGTGGTGGTTGCAGACGGCTTCAAGGATGTATAAAGACGGAAGAGTTAGGATACGCAACGTTTCAAAGAGAGGTTTACATGACTCTGTAGGTTTTAGCCCGCCTAATATTCTAACAAGTTGCTTCTGTGCTACAAAGACTCTGCAACAATAGGTGAAGATCCCCAGAGGAGTATCCCATATCCCAACCGCGACTGTATTTCAGTATACCATACGGACAGCAACGTACGTAATGGTAGCTGATGCTTCAAGTTGCGAAAGAGAAACGTCTTGGTATTTAACATTTTCACTAGGTGGTCGCAGTGAAGATTCCAGAGCAAGTTATCCTAGACATGCACTCTGAGAAATTTGTTGTCATCTTTGTTTAAGAGATGGGTTTACCGTGGATAGTTATTGAGTTATTTTGTGTTCGCTGGCGCCGTTTTGTTTTCTCTTCGTTAAAGCTGAATTTATTGGCATTAAACCAGTCATATAGCCTATTGACAGCACTATTTGCCAGTGCCTCGGTTTCGGTTAGTTGAGCCGGAGTTGAGCCAGTTGCGAGTACGGTATTGTCATCCGTATACATGAAAATTAGTAAATCAGAGCAGAAGTTATATATGTCATTTATATATACATAGGTTGAATAGAACTGGACCCAATATAGTTCCCTGGAAAACACAGTGATGGACAGCTAACCAACTGGATCTAACGCTTTTAAGAGATGCCTCTTGCTTATACTGTATCCGGACATATCGCATGTGACCGCTAAGGTATGAGCATATCCATTCTAGAGAATTTCCTCTGATACCATTACTATTTAACTTATTCAACAATATGGAATGTTATAAACAGTCGATAGCCTTGCTAAAATCATAAAAGAATGCTAACTTGACAAACTGAAGGTAGAAATTGCCGAAAAACGACCGCGTTTGAAGAAAATGAAAGTTTTGCTCCACCAAGACAACGCATCGACTTTTTTTGTTTTCTAGGCTCAAAGTTTCGCTCGGAAGACAAATTTTCATCGAATGAGGAAGTCATCGCATCCGAGAACGCCTAGTTTGCAGAACAAGATGCCGACTGTTATTTAGACGGATTAAGGAGATGAGAGCATCAATGGGAAAAGTGTATAAACTTACAAGGGGACTATTTGGCGCAATAAAACTGAATTTGATAAAAAATGCTTGTTTCTGTGTTAGGTTGGAAACTTTTTAGACTACCTTCATATATATATTAAAAAGCACGTACCAGATATTAAAAGGTAACATAAATGTAATAAAGTTTATTAAAATTAGTATAAAGCTTATTAACATGGCGATAAAGCTTGATAACTCAGTTTTATTATCTATTTTGTCTTATCTATCTTTTGAGTGTGCTTAAAATCTTTTACATTGGAACCTCATAAGGTATTTTTAAGGTTACTGGTATAAATTAATACAAAACTAACATTACTTATGTTATGGATAGGTGTACTCATTGACTTATTAATCATCTTAAAGTATGCAATTTTATTGCGTGTACATTTTCTCTGCAATTTCATTTGTATGATTTAATTCTGGAGAAAGTTCAAGAAGAATAGAATCGCCGTCAGCCGATTGTCAGAAGTAGATGTTGCAATAAGCGTCTGCTAATGCATGGCTTCATGTCATAAGGAAGTATATGTAGATTACATTGAACTTCTGATAATAACCGGCACAACAACGAAACAAATTAAACTATTGATATCTATGAGATAAATTTTATATGAAGCAAGCTTGCTCCTGCAAGGCAATCTTTAAATAATTAGTGATTAGTGTGAGCAGAATAACAATGGTTTAAACATCGATAAATGTGCAATAGTGACGTACGCCAGAGCTAAAAATCCTATCGTGTTTCTCTATACGATCAACTAACAAGGAAACTGTTCCAACACGGAGACATCGATGTGAATGAAACTTGGCGAAAGTGAAGACCCTATAGAACTATGGAAACCCCCGTTGTCCGTTTCTGCTAAAAAAACCTTAAAGGAGGTAAAACGGGGTACTGAAAACAGGGATGATTTTGGTTTTTTCTAAATTATTCCACAATTGCTGAAGATAAAAAATATTGGTGTGTGCGGATGTATTGCGTTTTAAGAGCGCTATTGAAATACGCACAAACATCAGCGTTCGGAGTGAGAAAAAGTCACACCCTTCCCGCCGTCCCATCACCGTAACGGAGAAAATGTTTATTTCTTATCAGGTTTGATGTATGTATGTATGTACCTGTAGGACTATAGAAAACGTCGTTTTCCGTTTCTGCTAAAAACCTTTTAAGGGAGTAAAACGGAGCACATAAAATGGGAATGATTTTAGTTTTTTTTTAATTATTCCACAAATGGGGAAGATAAAAAAAGATTGGTGTGCCGTGTGTTTAATATATTTATCTTATCCAAAAGATATTTCGTTTGTAGTTGTTTGTTAGTGTAGTTTTTAATAGGAATGTACGTACATATATATCTATTTATTCCTGTTTTTGTTTGACATTATTATGTTATGTCAAGTATATTTGTTTTGTTGGTGGTTAGAGGTTTGTATATTATTAGTTTGTTTACGGTTGTTGCCCATTGCAAATGTGTTTTTATATTGGGTATAAAATGAACTGTGAAATATTCAGTTTCCACTTTCAATCACACGAGTGTACACTATTAGTTACAACGTGGAGGTTATAAATCCTTTGAACATTATTCATTTACTAAACAACACGTACAAATATAATTATGAAGAAAGAAACCCTAATTACAAAGAACAAGAATTATACGATGCTATTAAAAGTATCATCGACAGTAGTATACAGCATTCTTCCTTTGAGTTCCAAACAACATATGGATTAGAGTTTCTAAATGAATTTCGTCCAATTGCTGCAAAAGTTGTACTGGAAGCTGAAGCACCCTCACGGGAAGACATCAGAAACATCATGCAAGAAGACTTGGTGGGGGTGACTTTTTCTCATCCCGAATGCTACACCAATATTGTTCATCTTCAGCAATTGTGGAATAATTTAGAAAAAATCAAAATCATCCCTGGTTTCAGTGCCCCGTTTTACCCCATTTGAGGCTTTTTTAGCAGAAATGGACAATGAGGGTTTCGATAATTCTATAGGGTCTTCACTTTAGCCAAGTTTTATTCAAATCGATGTGTAAAAATACTTCGAGCAAATAATTGGAATGCAAAATGAAAACTTAGATTTCATCCGACATATTCTTTTTTCTGACAACGCTGCGTTCTGTCTTAGCGGTGACGTCCATAGACGAAATAGCAGACACTGGGCAACAGAAAATCCACACCATACTTTTTCGAAAGGGCGCTAAATGGAGAACGCTACTTGGAGTTTCTTCAATTTGAATTTGTTACTGCTTTAATTGCGCTGTTTAACAATCCACGGGGTGGTGATATACCGAATGATGAAATTTAGTTACAATAAGACAGGGCACTTCCCACTGTGCGATCGCTGTTCGTCAGTTTCTAGGTACGATGTTTCCTATTAAATAAGTTTCAAAGCCACCTAGGTCACTTCATATAACCTCTCAATTTTTTTCTTGTGGAGTTGTTCAAAATCTAATGTTTATTTCGATGGGCAGCACACCATTGGCGAATTAAAGATTAGAATTATTAATTAGAAATCCAACTTCAAGAATGCTGAAGTAAATGAGCAAAACTTTAAACATCTGTTGTAAGTGTTTTGAAAATAGTGTAAAAACTGTTCGTAATAAAAATGTTTATATAAAGTTTCCTGAAAACGTCTTTCTATCCCCTATCGAAACCCATTGAAATATATGGGACGTTGTTTCTAAAATAATAAAGGTAATGGCTCTTCTCGGAAAACCGGAAGTGAAATTCCCCTGTGATGTTGGTCAAAATATGGCAATTTAAAATCGTTAATTGACGATCCCGAACGTTTTTAACAAACTTGTTAAGATTATATTTAACTTTTTTTTCATTGAACTTTCTAACTAATTAATTTTAAAATGTATTTTTATTATCCTTACTCACACTTTATGTGAAGAGAAATGCTTGTAGATGAGTTACAGAACATGGAAAAAAATTCTAAAACTGTATCAACTTACCTTGAAAAGTTTCAGCTAAACCGGAAGCGAATAGCGCTCTCAGGAAGCTGGTGAATCTTCTTTCCCTATCCGATTGCAATGTCTGCACTAGATCACCAACAGGAAGGGGAAACATTACCCTGTCAACGGCGTGCGCGATTCCTTGAGGTATGATAATGTCCTGCTTGTCTTCGATGACCTTGGCACCATTTATTGTGGTAATCTGCAATTAGTTTTGTTCTTTAATTAACACTCGAACAAAAACACATTCGATATGCGTCGCTTGCTTATCTGGTCTCCGCAATGTTTAAACGTTCTTAACCCACATCTCCTGCATAATTAATTCTATTGCAATCTGGGTGCCCTGAAGCAGAGAAAATATTACAACATTGTTTGCAATTCCGTGCGTTTTTTCTCCTCTTTTGTTTCAATGGTTCGGAAATAATTCCGTGTTTAATTTAATGCGATTTAAAGATAATGCAAAACAATACAAGTTTATTTAATAATAATAATATCGCTCCTTCTAACGCAACCCTGGGTAAACTGTATGTATGCAAATTATACGGTATATAATCAAAGTACTCTTGAAACGTTAACATTTATTGTACGACTATATGTATGAATACTAAATCGTCCACCAAATGAAACATTCAGAAAATAAATACTTATATTCATGCATATGTATATACATACATATACTTAATAAAATAAATATGTACCGTAAAAATTTGCGCTTTTAATTTCGTTTCAATAATAAATAACATAAATAGAAAGGCTGCATGGTTGTTCATTGTGATATTATTTTTAGGGCAAACATTTCTTTGTGAAAACAGTTTTTGATATTATAATATGTTTATTGCAGGTTTGTACAAGGTGAGTCAATGGTTTGGCAAAGTCCATTCGTTCCATAAACAAGGATAACATTAAATTATTTGAAACTTCATGAGGACCATTATCTGCAGAGCGGGGCAACTTGCCTGTTTTTAATTCAAACACCTACTCTCAGCTTACAGAATACTCTTTAATTCTGAATTAAGTTAATCTCCAATTAAGATTTAATTCACGATTAAATTAATTATTGTTTTCATGGAACAGTTCACTAAAACCCTTACCACAACACTTAA
The DNA here is from genome assembly GCA_029619315.2 of Dynastes maya. Classification (NCBI taxonomy): domain Eukaryota; kingdom Metazoa; phylum Arthropoda; class Insecta; order Coleoptera; family Scarabaeidae; genus Dynastes; species Dynastes maya. The sequence continues at coordinate 65,677,842 of JAROYE020000001.1, read as the reverse complement.
TTCGTACTGGGCGCACGTTTCGATAGCCAAGCTATCATCATCAGCAGCAAGACTGAACTGCTACACCACTCATGTGTGCTCATGTGTGCTCATTATAACAAAATTAACGTCATATTGTATTGTATCAAGTTTTAACAGAGTATGTGACAGATGTTAAGCTTCAATACCTTGTAAACCGTAGGTGAACATAATATTTTTTTGTGAGAAACTCATTCATTTGAAAATCTTAACTGCTATTTATGTTCTTACCTTAACATCATTCCATTCCGCATCGTGCATGGTATACTGATTTACTCGTAGCTGAGTGCCGGCTAATGAAACACCAGTCATTTCGTCCTGTAGAGCTCCAATTTTGAAAGCACCTGGTATAACGTGATGTAACAAAAGCTAAAAGATAAGACATGAAGAAACTAACGCTTTAAGATCTTCATTTATTTAAACAAAATACGTAAAACTTACCCCACTAAGTAATCTCGGATTATCTCTGAACTTTTCTTCGGCTTTATCCGGTCCTCCTAACTGAACTAAAAGTGTTCTAAATGCTTTATCATTAGGCACAAATAGCGTGTAGGGCCCTGTTTCGTTTAAAATACTATCTAAACCAGATTGTCTTAAATATTTAGCCATTGCAAAAAGACCATTCCTTTTCAAAACTCCTGTTAAATCTAGGTCGAAGCTATCGGAGTCTTCTTTTGGTAAATTATTTAAGGATTCGCTTTTGTATATGGTAAAAGTTGAAGAAGAATATTTTGGAGTAGTTGCTTTAGTACTTATAGTAGGAGCCAAATCGTAATTGTTGAATATTGAGTTTTGACTAGTCTGAGAGATGGTTGATGCTTCCTTAATCAAGTCAGGTGAAGTGTTTCGTAAATTATGTGGTCGAGGTGTAAAATTTGCGGTCGACGAGTGTTGTGTTTTAACAGTAGTAGAAGATGCTGAAGTTCCTGCACTCCTTTTTTGGCCAAAGTATATATTTGTTGGTGTAGTTGATGGTACGTATTCTTGTCGTAATGTTGTGCCTGAAGTTTCTCTCTGTGGATGTGAATTATGTGTAACTGTTACTGACGGTACACGTTCCTTCAGATTTTCGTTAATATTTAATGGTCTATAAGAAGTCGTTTCAACGTTATTCGTTCTAGTATTGAGTTCAAAGCTATTCTGATCTACTTCCAGAGTATTCTTGGAGGAAGGTGGTGGAAGTTTTATTTCTCCATCCTTTATTTGTTTCAAAATTGAGTCAACATCTACGCCTCCTTCGTCTTTGTCACTATTTGCTTTAACTCCTTGCACTTTTACTGTTCCATCATCTTGTTCTTCTAGTAAAACAAATGCTACTTTTTTTGGATCTGGCAGAGATGATGGTAAGCCGCTTACTTTCTCTAAACCGTCACTGTTATGTCTTAAAATATCAAAATTAGCCCCTGCGGGAAGTACATCTTTTGTTAATTCGTCGAAAATTTCTGTTGGAGGTTTAGCTATAGTAGCAACTGTGGAAGAAGGTGATTCCAACGGTATCGATGGATTGGGAATAGACTTTGGATCTGTTGTTCTAATTATTTCGTACTTATGCCCATCGGGCAAGTTCAGTTTTGCTCGAACTAATTCGTCTAGAGAAGCGTCACTTTCCTTAGAAGCTCCGGAAGGTATTAAGCTCGGATCTGTAGTTTTAATTACTTGTACCGTTTGACCATTGGGTAATTTAATTTCCTCTGTAGCAGTTGATTTTGATATTAAATTAGGGTCGGTAGTTTTAATAATCTCATATTTATCCCCATCAGGTAGATTTAGCTTTGCTTTTATTAGTTCATCTATAGATGGATCCTGTTGACTTGATGTTGCCAGCGGATTTAAATTAGGATTTGTTGTCTTGATTACTTGTACACTTTGTCCATTCGGTAATTTAATGCTTTCTGGCGTTAAAGCATCCGGAGTATTCCCTTGTGGAATTAACTTTGTATCTGTTGTTCTAATAATTTCATATTTATGACCATCTGGTAAGTTTAACTTCGCCCTAATCAATTCATCAAAAGAGGAATCATATTCCGAAGAAGCCGAATTAAAATCTGTTGTTTTGACAGCTTGAGATACATTAATTTCAGGAGTTAGTGCGCTCGCTGGTTGAGTAGAAAATTTAGAGTTGTTAGGGGTATTTTCGGCGTTGACATTGAAATTTTGCTGTAGCAGACTTTCTAAAGAAGAGCCGGGTTCTATCCGCTGACCATCAGGCACCAATTCTGGGTCTGTTGTACGAATTATTTCAACTTTTTCTCCATTTGGCAACGATATTTCCCGAAATGTTAAATTTTTGTTAGATTCTAATTGCGGTGGACTGTTCCCAATAGCTAACTTCAATTGTGCTATCAAATCATCTTTATTGATTTGTTGAGATTTATACTGATCTTTCAATTTGTCTAGATCTGCTAATGAAGTAATTGGCTTAAGTTCAGAACCTTCAGGCAAAATTGTAGGGGAGAATGGTAGAGTTTGACCAGTAGGTGCAGCTCTTGTTGGGTATAAATTACTTTGGCTAGATAGGAAAATGTCGACATTTTTATTATGATTTAAGATTCGTCCCTCTCTATGTGTTTCGGTAAAGGTATCTTGTGGGGCAGTAACCGGAGTTGGTGTTGTTGTTGTTGTTGTGGTAGTAGTAGTAGTTGTAGTTGGATGTTCTTCGTAATATTTGCTAACTGCCAAATCAAATAGCTCTCTTTCTTCTGGATATATATATCGTGCTCGGTTTTGTCTATATTTATATTGCTGGGATGTTGGTTTATATAATTTTTGATACAATTTCTTTTTATCTTCTTGTTGTTGGTTTAAAAATTCTTCATGATCGTCTTGAGCTTTTTCTAAAGATTTCTTATATTGCTTCTCAACAAATTGATTATGTTTTTCAATTATAGCTTGCTTTTCTTCCAAATCTTTCTGTCTCTGCTTTTGCTCCTCTGGTGTTAACGGCTTTACTTGATCAAGGTTAAATAACGGAGCAGATGTTGCTTGAAGTAACTGTTGCTGAACGTTGATCTGAGGTATTTGCTGTTGTTGCTTGTACGGTGTGAATGCAGTTTGGGTAAGGTGCTGCATTATTCTGCTGTTAGGTGTATTTGTAGCCTGATTGGCGTTCGTTTGCACAGTTGGTAGTATTGCTTGATTTGGAAAAGGTAGACCGCTGGGTAAGAAAGTTTGCTGGGATGGAAGTATTACCGTTTGTGAATGAAGTTGTTGTTGATTTGGTAAAAACGATCGCTGTTGATTGGATGGACCATTTTGTGAATTAAAGTTATGTGGCGTTTCTTGCGATGGAAAAGGAGGTGTGTTTAATACATTTTGTTGCAAGTTAAACCTATGTTGGTGTTGTTGAATATCGCTGAGAATATGACCTTGCTGAGTCGGTGATAATTGTCGTCTCTGATTGAGTTCCCCGAATTGCTGAAACAATAATTTCATATTTTTAGAATATATTAATTTTGTTAATATGAAAAAGTCAATTAGTCAAAAGAAAATTTATAGGAAAGTAATCATAAAGCAGCTCAAATTTTTACATTTTAATTACGTTAAAAATTAGACGCTTTTGTAACTATTAAGCTCTTTGCCGATAATAAGCATTTCTATAAACATTTAGTCTTGAACATTTATGGCTACTACAGCTACGAGGGCGGTTTGACGGAAGAGTGACTTTTCATAGGTTGGCAACACGTTCGCTACGATGTTGCTAGCTTCCGCCATGTTTCTGATGTCCACTATCAAAATTTCACATAAATCTGACGGAGAGGCTATGTTTTATACTCATTTAAAGAGAACTGTTTGTTGTGTAAATATGGGAAAAAAGAATTTCGAGTGTTAATCAAACATTATCTTTTACGTGGAAAAATAATTAAAGAAACCGAGGAAAAGTTACGTAAATATTATCATGAATGTGCTCTGTTCCATGGAATGTTTTGTAAGTGGTTTTCTGCTTTTAAAGGTGACTATATGAGCGTAAATGATGCAGAACTTCCGGGACCGTCATTTACTGTAACTACTCCAGAAGCGGTAAATAAAATCCATGCCCTTGTAATTAGCGATCGTCGATTGAAAGTACACGAGATAGCTAATGAAGTAAATATTTCAACCGAACGGGTATGCAATATTTTGCATGAACGTTTAAATATGAAAAAGCTATCCCCAAGATGACTGCCGCGTTTGCTTAATGCTGATCAAATGCGCGCTCGCAGAAGAATGTTTGGCTATCTTCAAACGTAATCCAAGGTAATTCTTCCGTCGATGTCACAGTAGATGAAATTTGGATATACTATTATCCTCCAGAAACAAAAATACAGTTGAAACAATGGACTTTTCCCGAGGAACGTGCCCCCAAGAAGGCAAAAACCGCTTTTTCGGCCAATAAGGTCATCGCCACAGTTTTTTGGGATTTCTTTATTGATTATTTACAAAAAGGAAAAACGATAACTGGCAATATTATGCTGATTTGCTGACATGTTTTGATGCCGAACTTAAGAAAAAATGACCGCTTTTGTTGAAGAAAAGAGTGTTGTTCCATCACGATAATGCGCCACCTCATTCGTCCGCTGTTGCTACAACAAAATTAGTCGAATTGCATTACGATTTGCTGCCTCATCCGTTGGCCCCCAGTGATTTCTCCTAGTTTCCAAATTTTAAAAAATTGCTCGGTGGAAAGAGATTTCAGATAAATGAAGGGACGATGTCCGAAACAAATGCATATTTTGAAAACTTTCCGAAAGATTACTTTTTGGATAGTTTGAACAAATTGGAAACCTTCTGTTACATTATGTTAAAAAATAAAATAACTTTTTCATTGAAAAGTTATTCTTCCATCAAACCGCCCCCGTAAAATCCGGATAAGAATAATTTTGGATCCGGATAATTTAGTATACGGATTCGTTATTTAGAACCTCGGATCCGGATCTGTTTTAAAAACTCCTGATTCGGATCCGCTATCCGCAATCTTCAATTCGGATTCTTTATCTGAAATCTCGGATCCGAATCCATTATCTAACAATGCGGATCCAGCTCCGTTCTTCGATAACTTTTTCAAGCAAATAGTAAGTACTGTAGAATTTCGTAGTAACTTGAGAAAACTTGCAATAGGCCGAGTATTTATAGCTGCAATAATCACTAGATTTACAACGAATCCGGATTTGAGAACCCAATAGCGAACATCGAATCCGGATCTTAGGATACGGGTATTCGGGTAATTTTGGGTCCGGATATTCGGATCTCAATTTTATCAGATATCAACAACACTTATGGCTACATCCTCCTTTGTTGTTTAAATATATTCATTTATTTAAGTGATTTGTTCATATAAAACAATAATATCTTGGTGTGAATATCTTGGTGTAAATAGAATTTCATGCATAGCAAATGTCTAATATATTTCTTCGGTATATTTGATTTTAATATATAAATATAAACCAAAACTGTAATTTTTTTGCTTTTTTGGAGATTGCACATAAGTAAAAGAAAGAAAATGTCTTCAGAAAGAGTCTCCTTAAAAAATGAGGAAATGGTTTTCAATTTAATTTATTAAAACGAGAGGTTCTAACAGTTCAATTAAATTTTGTTAAAAAAGGATATGGAATTAAAAATTAGTTGACAATTCATTTAAAAGCAAAATATATCAATTTTATATTTAAATCCAAAAATATATAATTTGGACTTATTATTCACCTAAAAAAGCAAAGCTTAATATGCGCAGGTCCTGTGGCGCAACGGATAACGCGTCTGACTACGGATCAGAAGATTCCAGGTTCGAATCCTGGCAGGATCGATTTTTTTTTTACAAGATTATTTTCAATAATAAACAATTTTTACATGTTCTATATATAGGGCGTTGTAGATTTTGTATATTTATTTAACAATATAATTTAAATCGATTCCATAAAAATATGAACTAGATAACCTGTATAACGTTCCCGGGTGAAAGAGAAAGTAAACTGATGTCTACGTTTAAGTAGCCCATTGAACTATCCTCGAGCTTTTATGAAACTAAAAAACAGCCGTGCCACTTATGTTGTTAGATCGCCTGTTTCGATACTCGTCGCAATGCACTCCGATGGTGTAACGTAAAAACTAAAGTAAAAGTGTGTATTGTGTTGCTTTGGATACCGCCGCTGTTATAATTTACTTCCTTGCAGTTCTGCATGCGGAAGATTTCGGTTTATTTTTAGTCAATATCTCGAGCAAATTTCAGTTGTATAACAGCTATCTAAACAATCTCTAGACTCTAGATAATGCTCACCTTTTACTAAGAAATTAATAATTTTTAAAAAGTTTTTTTAGTAATGCAAATTGTAACATTACATAATTTTCTTCTTGTGGTTATCATTATTATTAACTGGTTTTTTATTATTTAGTATTTATTCAGTTAAGTATTTGTAAACCTCAGAAAAAGTTTTCCGGGTTATATTAAAAGGATAAACTATTTCATTCTCTAATAGTGATTTTGTTTTGGATGCTATAGTCGTGAGCAAGTAAGAATATAATTTTTCAATGATAGCGTCTTGTGTTCCATGTATCTAGGATAACTGAGAGTTTAACATGTTTTTAAATATAAAAACTCGTGTAAGCTATGTTATTGAGGAAAACAGATGCATGTAACATAATTTAGGGCCTTTGGTATTTCATCTGTAGATGATAACATTTATTAGAAAGGCAAACAGATGAAACAGTTATTTGTCTCCTGGTGTTTTACATGAATGATGTTTCCTATGTTATTAGATTATGAATTTACCATACCCACAAGCAATTATTTAAGAGGTTAATAACTCCAACCACTAAAGCTATAAGGAAATCACTACATCTGTCGTCTATAAATAGAGCATTTAATCATCTGCTACAATTTAAAAATCTTTTAATGTAATACCTTGAATAATTTTCAAATCAGAAGTTGTTCTTTTTACGTTGATGAATAGTGCAGTAATATAATACTACAAATAAATAAAACCTTATTCGATCTTATAAGTTTGTTATCAAAAAAATAAGTTTTGTATAATAGAATTGTGTTAAGTCTGGGCAAACAGCGGTAACAGTCAGTGTAGCAGATATGTGGTGCGGAGTCGGCGATTATTTATTTCACGCATTCACAGCGTCAGTACTAAATCGATGCTGTATGCGAGTAGTTCTGTGTATATGTAGGCTGTCGTAACTTATTTCGTAATTGTACGCTTATGTTTGCTTTAAAAATATCGCAGTTAGGTACGTCGCGAAAACGACCAATGGCAGACACAGTTAAAAACTTTATAGTGGACATGTCGGACTTAATTTTTGATGGCGTTAAAATCCAATGTCTAGTTTGTAAAATCCCTTTAATGTGTTGGTCCAGAAGCCATTGTCAACGTCACATCGAAAGCAAACAGCATTTTTCTGCAAAAAGTGGCATACGAGACCAAGAAAAATTTACATTTGATTTATGTGTTATTCTTATTTTATATAATCTATCGTTTCGTTTACTAGACAAAGAAGCATTTGTCTGCTCCTGGAATAAATATGCGGACTGTAAATTATCTAGTCGGACATCGATGCGAAATGTAGCGCCATTTGCTCGTGAACATATAGGAAAGAGAATGAAAACGGGATTGAAAGATAAAAAACTGTAGTTGTGTGTGGACGAAACAACAGATAGTCAAAAACATTCTGTGGTTAATGTAATGACACGTACAATGGAACCACATCGACCGTCATCCTCCTTCTTACTTGCTTCCAAAAGAGTTATAAATTGTACTGAGATTTTAAAGGTGGTGTTGAACTCATTGAACAAATTTGAAGTTTCAACTAAGCAACTTTTAATGTTTATGAGTGATGGTGCCGCATACATGCGTTCTTTGGGCCGATCTCTTAAAGAACACAGTGTACATGTAACGTGTAAAATCCATACTCTAAATCTTGCGGCACAAACGATTCCTACATGTTTTCCACTAGTAAATGCATTGATTGCTAGTACAAAGGTAGTGTTTCTAAAGTCCCCCGAAACGTACCCGACTATTTCACAAACTGTGTCCTGATTTACCTGAACCACCACAGCCGATTGTTACACGTTGGGAAACATTGCAGGCTGCGTTTTACTACAACAAATATTTTGATCAAGTAAAGATGGTAGTTTTAAAATTCAATCCGACAGAAGCTGCAGCAATCAAGAAAAGTCAGGAAATATTTCAAGATAATCAGGTTAAAAGAGATTTACAAACTATTCACAACAATTACTTCGGACTAGCGGAGGGAATAGAAAAATTACAAAATGTTTCGATGTCGCTAGTGGATTCTGTTCAAATTGTGAATGATGTTCACGCGCAGTTATGCGCTGTAGAAGGCGAAACAAATTGGTGTGTACTACGAAAATTTGAAAGTTTTTTAGAGAAAGACTCCGATTTTTTTATATTAAGACAAATTTGTGAAGGTGTGTGTGAAGATGCATTAAGTTGTTTCAAAGATTATTTTAAATATGCAAATATAGCATCGTTAGATGACGAACGGCCGTGTTCGGCATTGAAAAACATTTATTCCGCACGTCGTACTCACTTGACTGAAGCAGCTGTGGAGACATATCTAATGATTCAAATATTTAACAGATGTTACCCAGTTTGTGATTTCACGGAAGACTTTTAAAACGGTAAGTGTTTCAGCACGTTTTATAATTTATTTCTTACCTTCTATTTTATGTGTAAACTTTTATGCGCTCGTCACGCGTCTAGCTGTTACAGCATATATGCCCAGGTTATTGATAAGTGTCAATATTAAATGTCATGGTTTGGGTTTCATCAAAAACAGAATATTATTACGAAAACATTATTAAGCGTGAAAACTAATAATTTTTTTGAACTATGTATAGTTGAAATCTTTTGAAAGTCTCTACAAAGTAAATCCATCTTTTCTTACAAGCAAATCGCTCTTGATAAATAAAGCATTGACAATACATGTATGTACAATAATCGTTTCTATGGTATTTTCTTCTATTTTTAAATGATTACCTTTTAAACATATTTTCAGCTCATCGCGCCGGGAGGGGCGTTACTTCCGAAAAAAATTGACAGTACGGTCCTGTGGCGCAACGGATAACGCGTCTGACTACGGATCAGAAGATTCCAGGTTCGAATCCTGGCAGGATCGATCCTTTTTGCATATTTTTTTGAAATTGTTTTAAATTTTTGTTGTCTTTTTAAACTGCATATATGAAAATCACATCTTCGCAGTTATTTTTAACCGCCAATTCTGTATTTGTACGAAAGTTAAACTAATATTATTTTTCACTTTGTAGTAGTATAGTACAGAATTAAAGATATTTTGTTCTTCTTCTCTTACCCAATTGGATATCGAAAACATTCCATTAATTATACCACAACAAGAAGCGGTCGTTTTGTTACATAATTTATTATTTTGTGCCATACAAGTCGAAAGAATTTGTAGATTTCAATATTAGTGGTTACATCAAAAGTGGATTATATTATATTAGTCACGACAGATATTGGCTCCGAAAGACTTAATAAAGAGATTTAGATCACTAGTTTATTATATTTTTGACATGGTTGTTGCATAAAGAATAATGAATTTTATAGTTATTGCATCAGTGGAACGGTTTCCAGACCATCATTAGTGTGGATCTCTCGGTGATAAATAAACTCAATTTGCTTAATCATTAACTTTTAGGTTTATAGCTGAAAATTATTTTGTATAAGTGAGTTTATTGCCTATAGAATATATTAATGATACCATACTTGAGAGTGAATAATACGGGGTATTTTGATCGTCACATAAATTACTTTAGAAGAAAACAGATGTTCCAAACACACATTTTTATCTAGACCAATAAAAGGTACCCCATATTTGACAGCATAAAATTTTGAGTATACATAGCTTAAAGAGTACCTTAAAATTTTGATAAGCTGGTCCTCTTTATGATTTTAAATGTTTGCTAGATTAGATATTGCTAACCTATGCTAAGCTAATCTTACTTTAAATTTTAATATTGTAACACGAGTTAGAGATAATTAATTGTAGAATACAACAAAAGTAACATTTAAGGAGGTTAGTATGAAGTTTTACAAATTATTCGGAGCATCCATTGAAAATATTCACAATATTATTGGATTATACATAGCAAGTTCTACTCAACGCCTGTATATTATTATTACGTTTTTAGATGCCTATCTTCAATTCATGTTAACCTTCTTCAACATTCACTACACCAACTTTGCTTAGTTTTTGAGGTAATTTAAAGTTTTTGTGAAATGCGACTATTTCTTTAACGGCCGATATCTTAAACACCTTACATGTTAAAGCCGTGATCCAAATCTTAGTCGATTGAACATTTATAGGAGTTTTCGGCAATGCATCGATTTTTTATGTCAACTAGATTTTAAAAGATAGCTGTCGAAATCGCTATCATGTTTTACGTGTTATTTTTTTTTAATGGATTACCTTATATACAGTACTGTGAAATAGTTACCGACCATTGCACGTAATTATTTTCATTTGCATTTTACAACATGTTTCATTGTGCGATCGGCATGGGACCGCTATTCTTTGAAGGGATTATCTATTTCAATGAATCTTACCAGGAAAAAGCATTGAAAGTAATAAAATTTCACCGATAGTAAGTTACGACTACACAATAAGGGTATTCGTCAGTGAGTAATAAATATAATGAATGGTATATTTGATGAGGTGCAAGTGGGGTAGATGATGAATAATGAAATGTTTAGTTATCTAGTGCCACTCAGACAGTGTTTATCGTGTTTTCTTCTACGTAGTAAAAAAGACATGTTATTAGTGTTGGAGATAATTAATTAGATAATTGTTTTTTTTTGTTTTATAAACAAAAAATATTGTCGTAATGGGTAGAATGCCCTTATTAGAACGTAGTAAAATAATAGTTTTACATCAAGAAGGGTACAGCCAAAGAAGAATTGCACAAAAAACAGGACATGCTAAATCATCCATACAAAATATAATTGTAACATTTAAGGAAATTGGAGAAGTGGCAGATGAAAGAAGAAGTGGAAGACCGAAAAAATTATCCAATACTGACACGAAGTTCTTAAGAGTTCAAAGTTTACGAAACCGATTCAAATCTTCACGGGAACTGGTTTCGGAACTGCGACATGCAACTGGTGCAGAAGTAACATCGTCGTCCGTAAGCAGATATTTAATATCGGAAGGATTGCGGGGTCGTGTATCCGTTCTCCGACAAGGTAACAGACAAAAACGATTACAGTATGCAAAGGATCACAAAGATTGGACAGCTGAAATGTGGAATCGTGTGTTATACACCGACGAATCAAGATTCGAATTGTTTGGTTCAAAACGGCGACAATACGTTCGAAGGTGACCAGGAGAAAGATACATTTCTCAGTGTATACAACCTACTATTAAACACGGTGGAGGTTCTGTTTTTGTTTGGGGGTGTATATCTGCCTTAGGCGTTGGTGATTTAGTGAGAATCACTGATAAATTGAATGCTCAGCGTTATTTCCGGATTTTAAAAGACTTTGCTGTACCATGTGGACGTCGTTTAATTGGCCCAAATTTTATGATGCAGCAAGATAATGACCCAAAACTCACTAGTAGCATAGTGAAAAATTATTTGAACGAGAAATCAGAAGAAGCTGTGTTAGAAATTATGCAATGGCCGCCCCAGAGCCCGGACTTGAACATTATTGAACATGTTTGGGAATATTTAGACAAAAAAAAAGCTGAAAGGCAACCCAGGAATGCAGGCGAGTGTTTTAAGATACTACGAGAAGAATGGTATGAAATATCTATCGATTTCATCAGTAATCTGTACGCTTCGCTTCCAAGAAGAATGTCTACAGTTATTAAATCCAAAGGGGGTCACACTAAATATTGAATTATGTCTGTTTATGTACTCATATTTGTTTTAATTTTTATGTTTTCATCTTCCTTTATGTATATAATAAACTCCTCAATACTTTTTTTACTAGTATTTTGTATTTTCATTTAAGTAAGAATAATTAATTTCTATCAACACCTAGTGGTCGGTAACTTTTTCACAGTACTGTACATATGTTTCCAGAATCCTATACAGAAGCTCTTCTGGAAATCTTTTATAAACACTTTCTGTTGTTTTAAAACGACTCATTCTTTACTAAATTAAATATGAAGCTATGCAGGTCAGTCTTTTGCTAAAATGCGTAGAGTGCTGCGACGAAATGCTATAAACGTATTACAATCTTGACATCTACTCGAACTGACCACCATTTTGCTCTATACAAACTGTGATGCAATTCCATGTATTCTGTTGAACATTTACTAACATTTCAGGAGTAATATCCTGTATAATGTCGAAGTTACGTGTTACGTTAAGAAATTCTTTCCGAGAGCAACTAACATGTAGTTTAAAGCTGTATGACGATCAAGGTTTCAGAAAAATGTAATCCTTTTAAATTTCAGCAGTGTTTCGCCTTTATTTTAAAGCTTCATCAGGGTTATAGCTTTAACTCATTTTATGACCCTGATGAAGCTTTATAATAAAAGCGAAATATTGGTGAAATTTAAAAGAGTTACACTTTTCTGAAACCTTGGTCGTCATTCCGGCAGCTTTAACCACATGTTAATGAGAGGCATCCAAAAACGTAATAATATACAGGATATTCCATTAAAAAAAAACAAACATGTATCGTGTGTATCGAAAAATGAACAGCCTGTATACTTGAATATAATTTTGTGTTGTGCAGAATTTGTCGCTGGATAATATTTATTTGAAAACTCTTTTTCTAACTGTTCGGGGAAGGTATTATCTTCAACTCACGCACTAGGTGGATAAAATTGATAATGATGCCCTTTTTTCAAAACGCCAATTCATATCTACCCAATTCAAACGATTGATAACTTGTTTGGTAGCAATCCGTATCTTTACATGTCAGCTATACATCAGAGCGGCTATTTTTCTGTCTATATACAAAATATTTATGGGTTTTATAGTCACTAGACGGAATACGTTCTGTTGTGTTTCTAATGGCCATTAGATTTTTTGATACGTTTTTTGTTTTTGTTTCAATTTTGGAACTTAGGTAGCTACAAAGAAAATAATAGGGCGGAGATGTAATTGTCAGCATAGAGAAGGTATATGCCTTATGCTTCTTTGAATATATTACATATTTCTCCACTTTCTTACCTACTCTTTTCTCTAAATATCAATCCGCAGTAGTCAATTTTCAAGCTTCCGTTTGCTTCAACAATAGTTTTTGAAAGATGCTCTAAGTCAGGATTGTACTGAAATAAAACAGAGCAACAGACGATACGCATCAATAGCCTTTGGTGAAGGTTAATGCAAACAATTCTACCTATATTAATCCATAACGCATTCACATTAAGTCACGTTTTTGGACATGCAATTAGTGACTTTTACTTCTAAGCCCATGATATATATTCTAGATTTTATTATTTATTGTTACTTCCACGTAAAAATTTTGGCTAAAGAAAGATTTTATTTTGAAACCTTTAAAATTTTTCAAAACTATAATTTGGTTCGCGCACCTATTGCAATTCTGAGAAGTCGGCGACAAAAGGTACACCTTTAAAAAACAAGGCTTTATTTTGCCAGATATGATATCGAAATCCTGTAGGACATTAAAAACAAAATATACACTGTTGTTTAAAGCAACTGTCTATCTGTGAGTTGTGGTTTAGTTTTTGTATTTACGTTAGAACCGAAGTTTTTAATTTTTTTTAAGTATAAGTAATATATACAATTAAGTAGAAAGCATATTTAAATCTTATCATAATCGACGGTTATTATAGTGACAACCATCGAAGTAAGTGCAAAATACCCTATTATTGTAGTCTTTTGAAGTGGCTGTCTGTACTCCATATTTATAGTAAAAATAGCACCCCAAAAGTGTAAGCAGCTCTAAAAACTATGGTAAAAAAAGTACTATAAAAATGTAGTTAATTACCATAGACTTATAGCAAAATTGTTCTTAAAAAGTATGACTACAACATATACTCATAACCGCACGCATTGTTAGTTGCACACTACCCTTGTTCAAAAAGCAGTACGACATTCCCGTTTTACATACTGCAGTAAGTTATTCTCTTGCTTGTAACAAGAATAATGTTCAAAACTAAAGAGAACTTTCTATAAAAGTACACATGAAAAAAGTGCATAGAAATAATAATCAGGATAATGCGAATAATATATAGAGATCGCGTGTATTGTATGGGGGAATCGTTACTGCCAAAAAATCAATGTGGAAAGAAAAATAAGCACTACAGCTTTTTATTAATATTCGCGTTGCTTTTACATTTCTCAGCTTATGCTTATATCTTCAAATATAGCAACTGAAATATTTCCTAGCGCCATCTATTTGGAGTAGTTATAGTCATGCCCTCCTAGATGGTGGAAACCGAAATACAGATGCCACTTACCCATACAAAACATAATGTTTCATAAACATTTTCAAAAGATACCGGTTAATGTAATATTTTTTCTTTTTATTACTATTTGCTTCACTACAGTTTTTTTTAATATATCATAAATAATAATAAAAAAAAATGGGATGAATAAACTTAAATATTAACTCATTAATTATTAAACTACGTAAAAATAATCCCTGTTTAATTACATTATTAAAGAAATAATTTAATTACGCTATAACAAAAAAACCCTTTCATTAGTTCATTCACTTGCTCTTAATTTTAAGTTTTTTCGTGAAAGTTATTTGTTAAATAAATATTTTTTCAGGGTTAGAAAATCAAGAAAATCCAAGACAGAAAAGTGTTTCTTCCAAGTAAATCATTTAGTGGAGTTGGAAGAAAAGAAAAGTCCACTTTCTCACAACAACTCAATTTAATAAGAAAGAGCGATCGCTTTCGGGACTAATGTCCCATCTTCAGGTTCGAAACGTATATTCCGTTTTTTGACGAACCTATTAGTAAAGACTGGTGTATGGATCCATTGTGTATGGAGCAGCGAACTATGAAAAAAAGTTATGTGTGCGGTGCTCTTTAGAAGTGCGGGCCTGGTATGTGCAATTAAATTGAATGAACAAAAAACAGATACGGGTAATTGCTACACCGAAATATGTTTGTCTGAGGTGTTCAGTAGAATTCCTGAGAATGGTTTTATGGTGTATCACGATAACGCTTCGTCCAGTACCACAGCTCTTACGCTTCAATATCTAGCTGAAAAGAAATTAAAAAGTTATAGCGCATCCACCGTACTCACCTGATTTGACAATGTGTAACTTTTGGTTGTTCTATGGGCTTAAAAAATATTAGCGGGGTACGAAATTTTCATTTGAGGAAGAAATTGGTGCGACCGTTCATCAGTATTGTGCAAGTATTACAAAATAAGATTGATTGGCGGCCTTTAAGAAATAGAAGAAGAATGGTCAATAGAAGAAGAATGGTCAAATGTATTATTGCTTAGGGGAATTACTGTGAGTATATTTCAAATAAAATTCTAAAATATATTAGTTTTTTTTTTTTAATTTTCAATGACAATAGCTCGGCCCTCGTATTTACTCGGAAACAGGGATACGTTTACCTTTCCTTAAATCAAATTCACCCATATCGGTGTCCCATTTTAATCTTGCCAGAGAAATATCTCGTGAAATATAAATCCTAGGAAAAAGTTCCTCATACCATTGTTTGTCTCGTCTCATCAGGAACCACAAAATGACGATTTTAGTTTCAACGTAGATGGCGCTGTAATCGGTGAAAATAGGGTAACTTTATTTTTTAAAAAAGGAAACCCCTATTTTTTATTACATCTTGCAATTCTACACAAACTTTTGTCTGAAACATTCTTTTGTTAATTTCGTAGATGGCGCTGTAATTGGTGAACATGATTGCGTTTATTTATTCTAATGGAAACCCCCATTTTGCATGTTATCAAATTTCCGTGATATGTTGTTTTTCGGTTAGCCAATAAAGACAACAACAACATATCAAAGCTACCCTATTTTCATCGTTTACAGCGCCATCTACGTTGAAACTAAAATCATTTTGTGACCTCCGATGAGACGAACAAGGGACACCTGTATATGGGTTTACGTACTTCTTCTGTTTTTAAACTATTCTTTCTTAGGTTGATGTCAATATCAACATTGGGATTGTATCACTTGTAGAATTTATTTATACGTTTTTATTAAGAAATAAAAGATATACAGTTATTTACAAAGTATCGTTCTATGACAGAGAAAGTTCTTTACGCGAAGTAGATGTACTGACTAACTCTTCAGTTTTTGCTATGAATGGAATCATACACCCGTTCACATTTACTTACATACATACTTATTCTCAACAATTACTAAAAGCGCGTTCATATTGCAAAGATGTATTCACTGACATTTAAATACTAGCCTGCAACTTATGTAACTATATTCCTTCTAGTCCGTTCTACTTTATAACACTTCGAATAAACAGATGTAACTCATCGAAAATGAATGTACACGTATGATAACACTCCTTTCACTTAGAAAGAAGTGGTATTGCATATGCGTATTTATATTTTTTTTGTTAATAGAATCTCATGTTTCAGCTTGTCAATTTATAGTTTATACCTTAATTTTCTAGCGAGTTTCGTTAGTTCGCTAAGATCTTAAAGGGCAGAGTATTAACTAATGCGTTATTCTAATATTATAATTTCTCCAATACGAAGATGTATAGATTTAAGATTATGTTGCGTTTATAGAAACTTATATAATATTATGAAAATGCAATAACACTCTCTGCACGAGTGGAACTCTTATAAAACGTGCGTTCAAATAGTTTTAATAAATTACTACTTCACACAGTGGTACTGAGAAATGTTAATTACTAAACATACTTATGACTGCTTTTAATAATGTTTGATATTTAAGGAGACTCATTGCAGCATACCTTCTGTAGGCATTATTATGTAAAAATATTTTAGAAACTCGGGGTGTACCAATTGTCTGGTAAAGTTCATTACTTCTTATACCATTAAATAAATATCAGAAAACATCTTTACATGTGTACTGCACGGAATTGTAAAATCTATCTTGCAGAATTATCTTCCTCGATTCAATGTGTTTCAAAAGTGAATAAGCTTTGTATACAAACCTATGCAAAAGAATAGCAGTACAAAGTAGGAAAAGTAATTTGGCTGTGTATTTTTTTGTTTTGCGATTTCTTTTTCAACGTAATTTTTTTGCTGAAACAGAAAGACATAAATATCGCATCGACACTGTTACAAAAACCTGCATCGAATTGTCCAAGGAATTATCGAAGTTAATCAACGCATTTTATGCCTGTGCAAAAAATAGCAATGGCTTGCCTTTGTTGGAAGAAAAAGGTTCATAGCGCAGCATTACTTTAAAATAGCGGGAAAACGATGGTATTCTAACCCTTTTAGGTTGGCTGTACGTCTTTAAGGTAATGATTTCATTGTCATAAGTCGCGCAAAGCAGTGCACAGTACAAGGAAGAAAATTAATTTTAAAAATGCGTATGGAAGATCAAAATTCCAAATGTAAACACAATGTGCTAGGCTATTCAGCTAAAGCAATTGCAAATGAGAGATTAAATGGCAAAATGGAGAAAAAAATTAAGGTGGCAAATGAAAAACTACTGAAAAAACACATAGACAAATTGTAAAGGTTCCGTGAAGGGATCCATTTGTAACACCTTCTAGTAGTGTTAGGGAACTAAACCCTAACATTAGTAGCTTCGTAATGAGGGGACGCCTGTGAGAAAATATCTACGCTAGAAGACTCATCAGAAGAGTGCTATTGTGAAGATTAAAACACATCCGAGCAAACCTAGATTTTGTAAAAGAGTACATCACATTGACGGAGGAATATTATCTAGAGTGCTGAGTCCAAAATTACACTGTATAACAACAATTGGGATAGACAATTTTTGCGACTGCCTCCAAACACGAAACTTCTTCCATAGTTTACAGAAAAAAGCTATGAAACATGGTATCCTCAGCGGTATGATATGAGCCAGTTTTTGTGGTGTGTTCTGGGACTAATTTTAGGATTTCCTGACATTATGACTTAAGACGTTTATTACACGGAGGAGAAAATGCTGCTTCGTTGGGTCTATCAGCAAGATAACGAGTCAAAACATATGGCGAGAAGTATCAAAATTCCCTTTTTCTAATTTACACTTGTGATCACTACTATTTTTATGCACAGATTTGTACCAATGTGTATTCAGGGAAGGGGAATATGTATAATCAACCAATAGCGATTGATAGTTATTCCATAATTATCAAAGTTTCATTTCTTGTAGACCAACTTTAGAAAAAATAAAGCTAAAACTGATTAGAGTAAATCAATCATTTTTTGGAAAGTAATTGTCAACACCTTTATAAACCTTTCTGTACACTGTAGATGTACAAAGATGAACAAATTGATGGTTCAAATTTCATCAACTCCTGCACTTTCTACATTTTTTTCAAACGGAACTTCAGTTATATGAATGAAATTGAATTCTCGTAAATACGTTGACCATCTCCCAACGTTTCATGTCATTCAAGGAGTTTAATTACTTCCATGACCTTTTCTAAAAAGGAATTGATAAATATGATTTACGTTCTTTGTGTAAATAATGAGAATAGTTTGTTACAAGAATTTGGAAAGAAAGGTGGTATTTGAAAAAATGTATATCCCAGAAACAAGTCGGTTTATGAAATAACAGAT
Organism: Dynastes maya; assembly: GCA_029619315.2. Lineage (NCBI taxonomy): Eukaryota > Metazoa > Arthropoda > Insecta > Coleoptera > Scarabaeidae > Dynastes > Dynastes maya. The sequence continues at coordinate 65,659,190 of JAROYE020000001.1, read as the reverse complement.
GCTCAACAAAATCTGAAGATCAACAATATATTAATATACTGGGTGTTCCGTTTGAAAAGATGATGTTAGGACGCGTTCAAGTTGACAAAATTTGAACAGTCATATATTCTTGACATGAACAAGTTTTAATGGTATTTCAAATACCAGAGAGGCTCAATAAAGTCGAAACATTATTGATTTTGTTCTAATTAGTATAAGTTATGTATAATTTTAGGTAGTAGGTTCGCAAAAAATCAGATAATCAATTATAAAACAATTTGGTAGCTTATCGTACGACAAAAATAAAAATATGGCTATATGCATTCCCGTTATTTAGTTTCAAACAAATTGACATATTTTTTATAATTATTTTCACAGAAAATTTTACTTTTGATAAAACCCTTTGCTTGGTCCCTAGTTCATATAGCACTTATTATTTTTTTGTTACCTTCAATAATTAATTAGCATTTGCATTTATTTTATTTTGGCTGTAACAGCATAAAGTAATTTTTTTTCTGAATAAATTTGTGAGATCCAAACTTAATTTTTCTACCTTCTTATGTTTGTTTTTTATTTTTGACCTTAAGTTCTTAAAATTTCGAGTGTTTTGTTTATTTGGGTTTTTAGGTCTTTTTAGGAAAGAAAACAATAAACTTCTTTTGTTTGGGTTTGATTTCTCTTAGCGACGTTTTATCGATATCTTTAAGCATATCTGTCACGACATAAAAATGTCGTGTTCGTCTTTAACTTTACACGTTTGTTGCCTACTTTTTTGTAAATAATTTTAGTATTTTGTAATAGTTGATATACCTTTTAAATAAAGGTTAATAAGAAAATAAACGTGTCGAAATTAGTTAAATAAAAAAGAAATAAAGAAATAATAATTGAAGACTAAAGTGAAGGAGATTAAAAGAAAGAGAAAGAAGAATATATACGATACAAAGTAAAAGCAAGAGGAAACTGACAGATATGCTTGAAAATGTCGACAAAACGGAGCAACGAAACGTAGCAAAGGAAATATATATTACACAAAGCCAAAAATATGTAGTAAAAAATTAAGGTTCACATCGTATTTACACATTCACGTTATTTATATATTATAAAGCGACTTGCTCTTCGGGATAGGAAGAAAACTTATTTGAAATTGTCTGCACAAATTAGTGCAGAACGTGGTTCAAAAATTTCGGTTAGAACGGTTAAGTAGTCTAAGATTAACAACCTCTTAATCTTGGACCATTTAACCGTTCTAGTCGAAAGTTTTGAACCAGCTTCTGCACTAAGACAAGAGAAAAAGCCGTTATTTTCCGAAATCAACAGAAAAAACCGTTTAGAATGGGAAAAAAGCCATCAACATTGGAGAATTGAAAACTTGAGAAGGGTGTTGTGGTCCGACGAAACGAATATGCAGGTAATTATGAAAAATACATTGCTTCCAAACTGAATGCTACCATCATGATAAAACTAATTTTAAAGGATAAACATTGCTTTTGATAAACAGAGTATATCCATAGTTCCTTTTTCAGCTTTTTGGTACCCACGTAGTTTTGTGCGTCGTGGAGTTGTGCGTTGAGAAGACTTAGCAAGATCTAAATTAACGCAGCATGTACCTTTTATCGTTAATACTAAAACTCCTGCATGTTTTGGTTGTAAGTCTTTGATATCTTCTTGTTCGGTTATGTTAGAGGTTTTATAGGTTAATTCCTTGCAGCAGAAAACCTTTTTGTTTTCATCCACCGATGCGTCGAGTATTTTTAGTAAACAAGTTGGATGATATATTCCACCACACTTTGAGCACATCAATTAAGTTTTTTACTTCTTTTGAGCATTTATTGCAGCACGAAATTAATGACAGGTCACTCTTTGTGGGCGCCATCGCGTGTTTCATAGGAATCGCGTTGTTCCTGTTATTAAGCACGGAGGTGACAACATTGTGATATGGAGGTGCATTACAGGGCGTTAGGGAAATGTCCACATGTTACGGCCGCATGAGAGGCAAATGAGACATCATATGCAAAACTTCTTTTAGAGAAGCTTTTAGAAAACATTTCTTTCCAATAAGATAATGCTCTCCTCGAGAAACTAAACATTGGATACACGAAAACTGATTTCATCTTCTGGATTGGCCTGCTCAATCTTCAGACCTAAATCCAGTCGAGCATTTATAGCATTTTGCGAAAACTCAAGGGTTACAAACACTCTTCAAAAACACCACTTGAAACCAAAACAAAAGAAGTGTGGAAAAATATTCTACCAGCGCATTGCGGAAAATTGGTGGGTGCAATACCGAAACGTATACAGGCATTAAACCCCAAGGAGGTCATAGATTAATGCAATGGGTGTTTTTTTAAGCCCGATAGAACTTAAAATTATAAAAAATGATACGAAAAATTAAAATCTAATCAAATTTTTGGTATGATTCGAAAGGTTTATTCATGGCATTAACATTTGAAAATGATTTCTGGCATATGACCATCGCGGCTGTTATTGACGAAGCGTATTCTGGATGTCCAACTTTGGGTTACTCTTTCGAGCACTGCTGACAGTATGTCACAAATAACACGAACAATGTTGGCTTCCAAGGCGTGAATTGTTGCTGGTTTATTGACATAACCCAGTGATTTCACGTAGCTCCACAGGAAAAATTCAAGAGGTGTCAAATCGCAAGACCTTGGAGGCCAATTGATAAGTTCATTCTTCGAAATTAACTTATTGTCAAATTTTGATTTCAATAAGTCGCTAATATAATACTAAATTGCGAAATGACATTTCTGCAAGTTCGAGAAATTAAAGAAATGTGTTTGAAAGAATGATATTCGCTCATCGTGGATATAAGATTAAGAAAGTGTAACCGAGATTATGGTTTATTTATCTCATGCTGAAGAAGACACTAAACGTCAAACAAAATATAGATATAGGCAAATATCCCAAGTTATTAGAAATGTGTAGGATATTATCTAAAAAAGTCGAAAGTTTTAAGAAAAGCGGAAATTAAGAAATTCTTACAAAAGGCTCCAGATGAAGTCTTCTTATTAATGAAGGTGAGTTGTATTAAATAATTAATATTTGTATATGGTTTCATTGATAAAGTAGTGATATTGTTTCAGGTTGTTTAAACATTAGGCATATATGGGGCATGCAGAAGAAGCGAACTATTGAATTTAACAATAGATAATATTGAAGATAAGGCTTCAAAAGTAATTATAAAAATCTAAGATTCAAAAACACCCTCATGAGCAATTTACCATCCTCGATTGCAGTCAGTTTACACAATTGTATAATTATGAATTTAACCTTAAACTTTAGAAGTAATGATAGTTTAATGGATTGTTAATTATGTCTGTATTTTTACTGATAATAATAAATAAAATATATATCATCTTCTTTGATTTTAGTGAGCGGATATAAACGTTTTTTACATCTTATATGTAAAAGAATTCTACGGTCTGTAGAAAAAAATTATCATTTTGACACTTTACAAATATGTAAATGTCAACTTTCAATGACAGTTTTTGAAAAATAAAAGCGTGCTTCTTTTTCTAACAATCACTTCGATTTGAGTTGTGCTGGTTCACTTTCTAATCACTTGCAAATCATTTCACTTTATAATCACTTAGTTATTTTGTAAAAAGAGCACACCTTTGACTATAAATGTCAAAAAGTGAACGCAGCATGATAGCTCGTTTGACAACTTTTCCATAAGTTCTATCTAAGCAAAAAAAAAAAAAAACACCCGTTACATGTAGAATTTTATACTGCAGTCACCATTGTAAATATATTTCAATAATGTTTAAGTTTTGAAAATTTAAGGTGCTCCGTTTTATAGGCATATGCTGTAAATATACAGGATGTTCTGATTAAAAAGTCGCACCTTTAGCGTACTACTTATTTTCCAAATATCCTGTATTATCTTGAAAATAATTGAGGGATATTTCTAATGGTGCAGAAAATACTGAACTTGCAGCATATTTATTGTTTTAATTTAATTTCAGGTCACTGCGATACACTACCTTTAAATCTGAGATGATAGCCATTCGAAAGTTAGTAAACACTCAAGTGTATGTCATATACCTACCCTTTTAACATACGATGATTTATTACCGACTTACTTTCTCCGACAGTATTTTCCATGTTAGTAAGTTATTTTTGTTGTTCTTATGAAATTTCATTCATCAAATAATCATCATACAAATAACCACCATATAAATCAAGTAGGATCGTCTACTAAATATAGTATAGAAATGAATACTAAATCTATTTCAATTGATCAGTATCAGGAAGAAACTATTTACTCCGAAGAAAATGAAAGCACATCTCAACGACACATCTTTCAATTTCACTTTTTCGTCTTTAATTATCGAACAAGCCTTTGGTTCTCGAAGCGAAGATGAAATTCATTTAGTTTATTGCCACGCATATAGACCGGAGAAAGTTGAATCTCCGGATTGTAGGTCAAAAGCGTCGTATAACCGGAAAAAATGATCGTATAGTATTACTAACTTATAACAAAAAATGTATGCTCTTGACCTTGCTGTATGATCAAGGAGAGGAAAAAGTAATTTTCAAGTTTACTTGCGCGTAATAATAACTTGCGACACTATAAAGAATTTTTAAACGCGTTTATATAAAACATAGATTGTAGATAATCTGAATGTTATGCTTTTGTTTTTACTGTGGCGAATAGCTTTCGTAATTACTTTCTGATCAGAATATTAGTAATTCTTATGTTCATATAACTACACGTTTATTTTAATCTTTTGAACAAATTATTCGTTTCTGCGGTTATGGCACGAGGTTCTATTGGCAGGGAAAGGTGTAATAAATTTCGATTTTGTTCATTTTGATTATTTCGAAATTAAGATAATTAAATGTAAGTTAAAATAATAGTATGATTAATAGTTATTAAGCCGCCGTATTTTTGTAATTGGAAATCTCTCTTATTAGAATTAATTTAATTTAAACAAGATAGTAGCTGTCATTGAATATATCTACTAGTGGTAATAGTTCAAATGAAAAGTTTCAAAATTACAGTAGCTATTAGAAAAAATTAATTATTTTTTCTTTTTTTGTTATGTACTAATCAATTACTAATAAATTGAAATTAATGGATGCATCAATTGTCAATCAAGAATTTTTGAAATTGTTGCGATAACTTCTGACTACAACATAATTTTGAGATGTTTTAACTTTAGATAAATCTAAAATTTTTTCCTCAAAATGTGCTGCTTGCAACTCACTATCGTCTTTAAAACGATTCGTCTTAGGATAGAGGATCATAATACAGAACCATTGCTTCTGTGACAATGGACTCCAAAATCGATTTCGTGTCGTCTCCACACATTATGGATTATAATTATAATATTATTGTTTCAGAAATATTAGACATTTACTGCTAATTCCTTCACTTCTAAACGGCGATCTGCTAATACCGTTTTTTTAATAATTGAAATGTTTTGAGGCGTTATCAGTTCAATTGGCCGACTGGGGCGCTCATCATCTTCAAGGGATCCTTGCCCCAACCGGAAACATTTTGCCCACTTTTTTATAGCGGAATATGAAGGAGATAAATCACCATAAACGCCGTTTAAACGTTGTTCAATGTGATTAGGCGTATGCCCTTTTGTTAAAAATTTAATGAACGCGCGGTACTCAATTTTCGTTACCTGAGACATTTTCATGCACTAGTCATGTTGTCTGGCTGGCTACTAAAAACTACTATTTTTGAGCCTCGCACATGTGCAACTATGACGCAACGGGGTTTGAACACGCTCGAACTACAATTTATGGCGCCTACCTCCTATAAATATATTATTACAACATTATTTTGAGAAATAAATAGTAAACATATTTTGTAAAAATTTTTGGTCAGGTTGAGTGTGTTTTTTTATTATTCAAACGGTTGAGCAACAGAAAATGCATCTTTAATTTAAGTCGAGTAAAATACTGTCACGTTTTAAAATTATGAGAATTGATCCTTTTTTAGACCCAGCGCTAGGGATAGCGTATTTGAACAGGACTTTGAATAATTCAAACTTGACAACGTGGAAAACAGCGTCAGTTTGGTGTCAGTGTACAACGTGATTTGGATGCAAGCATTACCTGCTATTCATGTTTGATTTTCGTGTATTTTTTTATTTTATTTACTTGTAAAAAATTACTCAAAACGCATTATAGTTCATTCTAATAAGCAAGGTTATAATTCTAGTTTTATATGAAAATACTACTGGGTAATAAAATTTATACTTAATCAACACCAAGAAGTTTTTCATTTCCTACTATAATTAATTTAGATAAAAGAAGTTCACGCAAACATATTTTCCAATTTAACATTTTTGATAAATGTAGAAAATACAAATAGCTGTGCCCTATATTTATGAAGACATAATAATATAAAATTAATATAAGGATTAATTCATAGATAGTAATCTTGTCGTTGTAAGAAGAGTTCGCATAATGGCACGTGACATTCTAATGTGATTTTTAAAATCATTTACACTACCCAAACATACTAAATTTAGATACCCAGAAATTGTGTGATATTCCACGTACTTCACTTTCTTACTTTCTTAGATTTAGTTGCAATAAAGGCAGTATTACTTAATCGCTTAGTTCAGTTTTCTCTTTTGCTGCTGTTGAACAGAAATGCAGTTTTTCCAATTATTAATAGAGAAAACAAGCCAATTGCTATTTTCCACTTCATAAGTTTGATATTTCCTTGCAGTATCGTCACATGCAGTCATCTAATCCATCCTAATCTAACACTGACGAGCAAGCAGATTGTTTGAATGTTGTAAATCGTCGTTTTTTTAAACTCCTTGCTGTCAACCAGTTCGAATATATCTTTAAGTAAAATTTGTAAAATTTAAAATGTAAATGAAAAACTTCAATTTCTTGAAAATGTAAACCCACTGCCTTTCCACCATATACAGATGCGTTTTGCCGTCTACGGCTCCTTGGCGTGTCTTTGTGGCAGTTAATGGCACACCATAATATGTATATACTGTAATATTTGTCTCAAGAGATTTTTGGGAAAAATATGAAATTTTATAAATTAGTCAAAATTTTTTAATTCTTTGTGGGATCGGGAGTATTCCTGAATACTCTTTGGGCAATTTTCTAGTGAATTTTCCAATTAATAAAACGAAATTAACAAATGTTAGAATTGAAAATGTAACTAACCTTGAAATCGAACCGAGCCAATGTCATATAAACACTCTGTTTATAATAACTTCTACAGGAAACTGCTTGTTCTAATCTTCAACCCTTTTCTCTTTGAATAAATACTTTGATTTCACTATCGAACACTTTAAATTGGTATCGTAGCCAATTAACACAAAATGATTCGACGAAAGCTCAAACGAGGTTGATTAAAATTTTGGCGTTGCTTACCTTTCTTTTATTTGTAATCGCGAAAGATGGCGATTGTTTCATTCCACAGCAAATTTTGATAATTTAAACCAAAATATAAACTTTTATAATGCATTTCGATGAAATGAAGTTATTTATGGAAATAGCATATGAGAATGAATGCAGTGACGCAACCAGGTGGTTCAATTTAGACGATTCTATGACTTAAATTCTGTCTAACAACATAAATATGACGAAATACACTAACGATATACTTAATAATGTTCGGAGAAGGATTTAATTTATGAAATGAAATTTGAAATACCTTTCAATTTACCCTGTTGTTTGTTTTAGATGACTTTTATATTAATTTTGACGATTTACAAGATTAGGAAAATAAACTGAAGAGTGGACTTGTCCGTGTTACGCTACGATCGTCGTTGTCTGCATTTAACTTTATTATTGAACATCAACGCTCCAAGGCTAGTTGACTGGGGTGAAACGGTGACTTGGAAAATTAAATTTTTACACGCAAGAGGGATATTTCATTACCAACGAGTGGCTAACCTGAACACCCTATTCGTTCAGAGGTTGACAGCCGATGCTGTCGTCGTTGTAAATATTGAACATTACAATATTTATCATATCCATAAAGACCCAAAGCCGTAAACGGCGAAATGCGTCTGCGATCTTGGATAGGTAGCGGCTTTACATTTTCAATTGATTTTCTATGGCGGTTTGAGCTAGTAGTCTAGACCTGCAACCGCGTCAGAATTTGAAGCAATATGATTTGATCAATTCTGTAAACGCCTTTGTAGTAATTATTTCGGTAAAACATCCAAAGAGAATATCTTAATTATATATTTCTCATGCGCACATGTTAACATTTTTTAATTTCGCTTGAGCGTCTTATTTTGTACTTATTTTGGTTATGGTGTCTCAAATATGCTTCATAAATGGACATCCTTTATATTTCTCATTTCTTTTTTTTGATTCTGCATGCATCTATTCTTCGTCTTTGTGGTCTAATATTGAAAATAACGAAAGTTGACTTGAAACAAATATTTTTTTAGTATCACTTGTGTAATAACTAGAGCAACGCAACTGCGCTGAAAACCAGTGGCGGACGCATAAAAGTTTACACAAAATAAATTAAATGTGATATGTGCTCAAACACTTACCGTTTTAAGAGTCCTCCGTGAAATCACAAAGTGGATAATGTCTATTTAATATTTGTAACATTAGATATGTTTCCAAAGTTGTTTCGGCAGAGTGAGTGCAGCGTGAAGAAAAAGTGTTTTTGTATGCCGAAAACGAACGTTCTACATCTATGACGTTATATTTGCCTAAGTAAAATAATCTTTCAAATAACTTAACGGTTCTGTTGACGCACCTTTACAAATTTGTCTTAATGTGCCAAAATCAGAGTCTTTATCTAAAACACTTTCAAACCTTTCTAAAACACAAACATTCCTTGCGTCTTCTATCGCGCATAGCTGTGCGTGAACATGTTGCACTATTTGCAAAATTTCCACTAACGACACCGAAGAATTTTGTAGTTTTTTTATCGCATCCGCTAATCCCATGTAATTGTTCTGAATAATTTCCAAAACTGTTTTAACTTGACTATCCTGAAATTTCAAGCGGCTTACCTTGACAGCCGCAGTTTCCTTTGGGTCGAATTCTAAAATCACGTTCTTTATATTCTCAAAATATTTAAGATAATAAAATGCAGTCTCTAACCATGTTCCCCAACGAGTAAGAATAGGTTGTGGTGGCTCAGGAATACCGGGGCATAGTCTATGAAATTCGCGAATACGTTTTGGGGATTTTACAAACACAGCCTTTGTATGTGCTATTAGAGCGTCTACCTCGGGATAACATTTTCTGATACTATCTGCTACGAGACCGAGAGTATGAATTTTACATGTAATATGCAACAAGTTACCACAATGTTTTTTAAGAGATCGACCTACAGCAAGCATGTTTGCGGCACCATCACTCATAAACACCAACAGTTGATTTGTTGAAAGTTCAAACTTTTCCAATGTATTTAACACCAACATTGAAATTACTTCGGCAGTGCATTGTTGTATTCCTCTGGACGCTAGTAAAATTGAGGGTGACGGTCGATGTGGTTCCATTGTGCGTACCATTACATTAACCACAGAATGTTTTTTACGATCTGTTGTTTCGTCCACACATAACCACAGTTTTTTATCTTGCAACTCCGATTTAATTCTTTTCTCGAGATGCTCACGAGCAGACGGCACAACTCTCTGTAATGTTCTCTCATTTGGTAACTTAAAGTCCGAATATTCATTCCAAAACGAGACGTATGCTTTCTTCCTTAGTAAATGAAATGGTAAATTACATGCAATAAAGGTAACACATAAATTAAATTTAAATTTGTCATAATCTCGTGTGGAATTTTTTTTAAACATGCCCTGCACTATTTACGCGCCGTAGACAATCACTTTTCGATCAACACATTAAATCTATTTTACACACCACACATTGAATTTTAGCACCATCACACATTAAATCAGGCATTTCTGCAATAAATTCTCTTATTGTGTTCAACTTTGGTCGTTTTCGCGACGTAGGAAACATTTTCAAAACAAACGTAGAACTACGATATAGTATACGACAGCTTAAATGCATACACAACAGATCGGCTTTCGAGTCGCAGTTATACTGACGCTTATTAAAATTTTATTCAAATATGTTTGTTAATAAAAGAGATACGAGAGAATCATTTTTCAAACTTCACCGAGCATAAATCCGCTTCTTACATCTTTTGATTAAGGTAGATTATAAAAAAGAAAAAATAACTAAAAATTAATTAATTATTAAATGCCACAACATTGCAAATAACTATTTTTTTCTAGTCTAACTACAATTGCAAAAGTGAGTGTAATAATACATCTACCAAATTAGATAAGTAATACCTACTAGCTACGTTGGTTTTTAAAATAATCTCACTTTAGTTTTATTTAGTGCATTTTTATATTGCAGTATCTTAAAAAATGTTTCAATCGTTAATAGTAGTTGCTATTTCATCCAAAAAATATATGTAATTTAAGTAAAATTAAAAGCAGGCTATGACGTCGAAATTACAGTGGCGTCCGGATATAACGAACCGCAAGGGACCGAGAAATTCAGTTCGTTATATGCGGAGTTCGTAATAAACAAAACGGGTGAAATACATTTGATAAACTAAAAAATTAGTGATAACTACATCATTCAAACGATATTTATTTACATTTATTTACAAGAGTACACATTTTGAGAAATACTGCACATATATATTTAATATTACATGTATTAATTTCTGATTAAACGAGTCTGTAAGTTTTCAATTTCGCGCCAGTAAAAATTTGTTCAATATTATCCTCAATGTTGGCGAATATATCCAAAGCATTTTTAGGGATATTATGGGACTGTAAAAAGTAGCGAAGCTTCCTAACACATTGCAGCGCTTCTTGATTAGTAGGGATTGGCATATCTTCGTATGTGTTACTTTCATCACTACTGGAATCGTCTACAGATTCATGGAGTACGCTGTTGATTATATCATCGTCAGTTAAGAATTTGGCGATTGCAACTTGATTATCTACATGAACGAATTCGTTAAAATTGATATACTGCATAACACTTTTTACGACTTCATTATCAACGACAGATAGATTAATAGTTGTTAAAGTGATAATTCGTCATCAGAATCAAACTCATCAAAAGAAGTACAGAAATCAGCATGTTTGAAACAATTACTGATTGTTTTCTCCCTAACTTTTTGCCATGCTTTATGAGTAAAATTTATTGCATCCAGTAAATTTATAAACCTAGCTTTACCTTTATCAATTGAATTAGATAATTATGTTTATTATAAGCAACAAATTTCGATAGTAGCTTTTAAATGCTGGTCCATAGGCTGAAGGTTGGAGCTAGTGTTTAGTGGCATAAACACTAATTTAATATTATGCAAACCTTTCACTGGAGGATGTGCAGGGCAGTTGTCAACCAATAGATTAATTTTTCTATTCTTCAGTAATAACTCTTCATCGCACAGTCTCAGTTCTTCTATAAACAAATCGGCAGTCATCCATGCTTTTTTATTTGATTTATAATTCACAGGAATTTGTTTGATGTGTTTGAAACATTACCTATCACTAACAATTTTCTTTTTTCACTTCCCGTTAAATTAGCGCACAGAAATAAGGTTAATTTATCTGTTGAAAGCTTATGTAGTTCGGCTTCTCAAAAAAGCGTTTGTCTGTGTAGACAAATCAAAAATATAGAATACAAATATTCAATTGAATACACATATGAATGTGCTCGATGTTCTTGATGGTGTTGCCCAGGCTTTCCGAATATTGTGTATTGATGTAGTATATAAACGAGTTCGCTTTAAACAGAAACCATTTCTGTTAAGACTCTAAAATTGGTTCGTATTATATGGAAGTTCGTCATAAGCGGGTTCGCAATAAAAGGTATTTTTTAATATTATTATATTTTATGACAAATGTAACGAGATACTCGATTTTAGTACGCAACAACCGGTAGCCCGGTTTAAGCGAGTTCGTTTTAGCCGATCACTACTGTAATTTATAAATTAAGTCAAATGCAGGTTGTGGGATTGATAATTACTGCATAATTGTCCATTAACTTCATTGATAGTTGACTTATTGCAAACTAGGTTTGACAACTGTTGAAGTAAATCTGAATAAAGAATTGCATTTGTTTATTTTTTAGTTGTTACTTTATAAATTTTGATCTATCTTGGTCAGTAGATGTAAGAAGCGGATTTATGAAATAATGCACTGTAAAGTTTGAAAAATGATTCTCTCGTAATTTTTTTATTAATAAATATATTTGAATGAAATTTTGGTTGATACCATTTTAAGACATTCTGAATTCAGTGATGTAGTCAGATTTTTAACAAAAAAAATCTCCAATAAAATGTTGCTATTTTCGACCTCGAAAAATAATCATTGCGTGTGCCTTGAAAATTTAGATGAACTTCTGAAATTTTGTGTGGAAGTAGACTTTTTGACCCACTATGTATTCAAAAAAATATTGTATGATTTTAGCGTAAAATATAGGTTCTACAGGGGTGCTACTATATATATCTATGCCTCGTAACTCATAACCATAACCCAAAAACTGAATAATAAATTTCTCGACATCCTGTAAGAAATGTTTTGTAATCGTGTAATTATGTTTAGAACAAAATACAAACTGTATAAAGGAAATTATACAATTTATCGTTTTAAATAATACTGCAAAATAACTGAGGGTTGATGTTATTTAATAAATTACTTTATCAAATCTTTTAAGATTAAATTTTGACACAAGTATGTTTTGTTGTTAAGTTAATTTGAAATATGCGTGATTCACATTGTACGCAGACCAGAAAAATTATACAAGAACCGAAAGAAAAGAAATCGTTGCACCACAAAAATTCCCAAACAGTTGTGGGAATAATCCTGAAAAGTATGTCACTTTACGGATACCATTACGAAATGACGTTTTGACATATGTACTTATATGAACTTTTTCTTTAAATAATGGAATTGCAAATACGAGCTGGTTGCTGGCTATATATTAACATCGATGCATGTTTATTAATTTATAACGATGCGATTCTATATCAATTTCACTAAACGCCTAATGGTGTGAAAGTTTTTACATAACTGAAGATAGCTTTTGATTAACTCTTTTATTTGTTCATAGTGGTAACGTGCAGTCGTTTCTAAAATTGGTTCTAAAATTTTCTAAACATGTCAAATATTTGTCCATTCCACCAGTTAGGAAATTTTATTAAGGAAGATGTAAAACAGTTTCTGATATCTCATCGATCGTATTCGAAACCTATTACATATTTTATGTTTTGATATAATCTCATTCTGCATTTTATTAATGTTTTTACACTTAAATGAGACGACTTTATGTCGATATGCTCAAAATTGGTAGATCAAATATAAGGAAGTTGTTAACGAGTGTTAATGACGATTGATTTACGTCTATAAAAATATATGATAGTTTCATTTTATATCCTAGCTGTTAAGTAATGTGTTTCGCCTGTCGTAAACATAATTCTACAATCTACAATATTGGCAATAAGAAACTACAAGTTTATTAGTAATGCGAGAAAAGAAAATACTTTTCTCTTACGGATAAAACTACTTCTAGAACTTGTACATGAATATTAATAATACTCGCGGAAATCTCGTAGCATTTCTTATCTAAATTGATAAAAAAAGTAGATATAAAGTAGGACAACTTGTAAAACATCTATTTCCACTTATGTCGATTTTGTCGTGCCTATATTTTCTATCAGTGAAGAAATCTTGTCATAGATTTTGAAATTTTCTATTTATAGATTGTAGATATTAATTAGTGTACGATTTTTTAACAGTATTCCATCAATTTATTAATTCCCTGGTTTACATAAAAGTGAAATTTCTCTGCAGAAGTTTTTTCTTTAATTTTATCTAAATAAGTCAATATTATTCTAATTAAAGAAAGTTTCCGTAAATACTTTAGAAACTATTCTTGATTACGAGAATGATGGAGCTTTTTGTAAGCAACATAAATGTTGTCCTTTTTGAGATGTCCTTTTTGAACGTTCTCGATCTTCTAGGATTCGACTTTTAAATTCAAAGCAAATAATTTGTTTTATTTAGGCTCAATTAATATAAAATTTTAATGAATTTTTTGGATATTTTAATTTTGGAATATTCTTTCAATATTTTACTAATCCTTTTACCTGAGATTGCAGTATTTCCATAAAATCACATACAACTTTCATATTCATTAATATGTGAGCTTCTGTCAAACAGATTGAAATTGAAAGTTCAGGAACTTTCAGATACCTTATTTTTCTAATAGATTGTGTCGATTCTTTTTTTGAAAAATGATTACAATTACAATAGGTCTATAAAGTTATTTCATATAAAAATGAATGATAAATCAATAATTACTTTAACCATTTGCTTAAAATGTATTGCGACATGTATTAAAGGAAAGGACAAAATTAATAAGGTAAGAAAGAAACTAATGTATTTGCATTAAGGTAACTTAGTAGCTTTATGTTTGCGTTCAATAATAATTTTCTAACTATTTATAAATTTTAATCAACATTATAATGTCAGCTTTACAAGAGATAGTTTTGGAACAATTTATATGTAAATATCAACAATAACAGACAGATTAAATAAATCGTGGTCATGTTGTTTTTGAATGTTACAAAATAGACTTAAAATATTTATGAATCCAAGCACTTATATTGCTATCTTCTGTAGGTTCTGATAAATTAATTATCTAGCGACCATGGATTTGGCATGCTTGTTGATATTGTAATTTAATTTAATTTCTGTAACAATTGTCTATGTTCATGTTGCATCTATTACAAATATATTTATTATTATTGTTAAATTTGTAGATGCCAAAATCAACTTCGCAAGTACCAAATTTGGTGTTTTAATCTATATTATAGAAAAAATTGTATTTAATCTATTTATTTGTATATGTAAATTAATCATTTTCGTATAAAAATCTGAAGATACTCGAACCAAACTTTTCTTTGCTTCTATTAACATAAATGATTTAGAAGGTATTTAAATTAGGCGCGGTCTTCACGTACGAATTGAGAAGAACGGTAAAGATGAAGAACAAACAGAAGAAGACGAACGCAAAGAAGCAAATAGCCAAGGAAACTCACCGTTTGAGGTCCAAATATCTGCGCAAACGCACTGTGAAGACACAGCACCAGGAGAACATAAAGCGCAAAAGTGTTCTTCATTTTAACACTCGTGCATTTAACTTACAAAGACACCTGAGTCCATCCGCATATAACCTTAGAAAAGTATTATGTGTATCTGGCGCGTTTAGCACTGGTCGTCTTCGAAGGAGCTTCTTGCTTTTAGAACTCTCCCTCTAGAAACGAGATGAAATCTCCCTCCTAAAACGGTCTATGAGACGAGAGCAAGAAGAAAAAAGAACAAGGAAATTTCACGACTCTCTCAGCTTTCATGGAGTGTTGTTTATCATTTATTGTTGTGTTGCTGCTATTATTATTACATGAATATAAGTTACATGCATTCTGAATGTTAACATATCGGTTGAAATATCTTTAGTGAGCTTTAGCGATTATAGGTATATACGTATTCACCTTTTTGTGTTCATTGGACATTCGTGTCGTATAACAAACTGCTATTAGTTAGTTGCACTCGCATCAGTGAATGTTGTAATAGCCTATAATAACACATCTATCAAGCATTAATTTAAATTTACTCATATTGCGGCGGACAAATTACCGCGTATTGCACAATTGTAGCTTATAATTTTAAAAAGTGTACCATCGATTTAACATTCTCTTATAAACTTGACTACAATCTTGACTCTCCTTCAAATAGAAATAATTATTTATGTTAGTAATCTCAAATCGCATAAAAGTTATTATAATAGAGCATAAACACTAAATTTGTATGGTGCGATTTGGTATTAGCGTTATCTGCTAATTTTGAACTGTTAACCATCTTTAGTAACTCGTAGCAGCAACACTCAAAAAAAATGGATACCAAGCATGACAAATATGATATCCTTTAATATAATTTATTATAGCTTTCATTATCAGTAAAGCGTGACAAACGGTTGCACCCGCAGAGGCGCCGTGAAAGGAACTGTGTTTACTCATGTACATACAAGGAATCGAGTGGACGTTCGGTTATTATCGGTTGATCGGTGTGCGTGTACTATTTATAATGTTCGAGAAACTAGTGGAACCGTCCGGGGCGTACCCCGCAAAAGTAGACACAGTATTAATAAAAAAATAATAAATTGTTACCTTTTATTGATGTGTTGATGACCACTGCGATAACGTGAAACTGCCATGGTATGCCGCGTAGTACTGCAACATAAGCAATGCTTCCATTGTCGATTCGGTCAGGCCTCGACAACGGTCTGCAAATGTTCTCGTATACTTTGCAGTATCTAATGAAGTAAGATTTGCGAAATTCAAATACTCCTGTATCTCTTCTGTGCAGTCTTGAATTCCAGATATAGATCGAACCTTTTCTAAATCCGGATTTTTATTTAAAACTGCACGAAATTTTTGCGCGACATCTAGTCGTATAGGATCCGTCAAGCTTTCTAGAGCGGCTGCTAAATTGTTGATGTTATTTAACGAAATCGTTCGTGTGACTACAGAATGGTTTATGGAATGTCATCTATTTCTTTTTGAACGTCCGAATCGGAAAAAAGTTGCCGACTCTCGCGAACCGCTTGAGAATTAAAAGAACTAAGTTTGAAAATGACATCCTTCACTTGGGAATAATATTTGCGATAGTAAGATACTGCCTCGATCCATGTTCCCCATCGCGTCAATACAGACTGAGGTGGTAGCGGAATTTGCCGATACAATTGCTTGAATACGCGGATATGTTTGGGAGATTTCACAAACACTTTTTTGGTAGATGATATAAAATCATTCACCCCAGGATACTTGCTTCGAATTGTTTCTGTTACGAGATGACATGCGTGTATGAGGCATGTTATGTGAAGAAGAGTCGGAAAGCATACGTTTAACATCCTACCAGCTTTCAGCATTATTGCGGCTCCGTCAGAAACTAACATGGTGATTTGAGCTCCTACAATACAAAATTCTCTTAACAATTTTTTTATTATGTTTACAATGGTTTCGGCATCAGTTCTTTCAATCCTTTTACTGGCTAACAACAAGGGAGCTGCTGGACCATTACGTTTTAAAGGACGCGCCACAATATGAATCACGCTGTGTTTCTGAGCATCAGTAGTTTCGTCCACAGTGAGCCAGATTTTTTGATTTCTCAACTCGTCTTTTATACAGTCTTTTACTGTACTTTGCACATGTGGTAAATTGTACCGCAATTGTCTTTTTGTTGGTAGCTTCCATGATGGAACATATTTATCCCAAAAAAGACGAAAGTGTTCATTATCTACTAGGTGTTGTGGGATGTTGCACGTGCTCAACATCAAATAAAATAAAGTACAAAAATTGCCAGTACGGAATATTGTTTCTTAAATTCAATGCATGCCACTTACTTTTAATATGACTTCTGAATTCAAATGTCGTGCGACCTAGCAACCCTATACCGCAAAATTTGCAACGAATGTGCGAACCTGTAAATTCCAAATTAGGGAAACGCCAAATATATTTCTTCACATGCGATGCAAGAGGTACACCAGGCTTACGTCCCATGTTTTCGAAAACACACAATGAGGATCCGATAAATAACCGAACGAGCAAACTTCTCAATGTCTACCGCATTATTGAACTCTGCATCCACATACGTACCCCCCCCCCCCCCGTACAGGCGTCTCTGCGGGTGCAACCGTTTGTCACGCTTTAATAATCAAGGACAAAAAAATATAAAAAAACAGTTGTCAATATAGGATCGGTAAATACTGACTGACTTTAAGAGGCGTGATTTTGTAACCAATGCTACTACACTGACGTTGTAAAATGTTTAAAACTATTTCATTACGTGTAATGAAATGATTGTATTTCTTTGTTTAAAACATTGGTTAACTTGATTCAAGAAAATTTTGCAGAAAATTTGAAGAAAGCGATTCTTAGTGTAAGTAAATGGCCATTATAACACAAAACAATATTTTTTAAAGGATAGTAAATAGTTTTCTTAATTCTAGAAGACGTTTAGGTATTGTTCATAAATCAATAGCTTAATTTTTTTTAAATAACGCATTTTTACTTAGAATTACTTGAAATGCATATTATTTATATGCACATTATTAATTACATTTACCTTGTCTAAAACAGTACGACATATCCGTACATAATGCAGTAAATTGTTCACATTGCTTGTGATTCTAAAAAGAGATTATCTACAGAATAATGTTTAAACAAAAGTGAACTTAATATAGAAGTACACATGCCTAGAAACAATAACGAAGATAATGCTAATAAATAGCTCCTGATATTGGTGGAATCACTACCGGCAAAAACAATATGAGAAGAAAAAAGCATAAAACTTCTTACTCCTGGCAATATTGCTCTTACATCTCCCGGTTTATGCCACTAATCTTCAAAAACAACAACTGAAATATTTCCTGGCACCACCTAGTGCCAGTAGTTATCGTCATGCCGTCCTAGATAGTAGCGACGGAACTGGAGTACAAATACTATACTTACCCATACAATGATATAACCTTTAACGTACAACGTTTCATAAACATTTTCAAAAGATACTGGTTAATGTAATATTCTTTTCTTTTTATTACTGTGACCACGTGTACTAGTCACAGTATAGTTTTTTTTTAATATATAACAAATAATAATAAAAAATTAAACTACATAAAAATAATCCCTATTTAATTACACTATTAAAGAAATAATTTAATTATACTGTAACTTATAAGAAAAACTTTTTGACTAGCTCATTCACATGCTTCTAACTTTAATTAGTAATTTTAGTTTTTTTTCCATTATTGTAATTTCTCTTTTATTGGATATGGCTGGCCTGGTGATGTGTTTTTTGAACACGAAACTGGTCGCCCAATTTCTCAATAGAACTTTGTGAGATCTGGACCCTGTTTTCATTTCTACCTTTAATATGAATATTTTCTTAACTTAAAACTAAATGATTTACTTGGAAGAAACATTTTTCTGTCTTGGATTTTCTTGATTTTCTAACCCTAAAAAAAATATTTATTTAATCCAAATAAAATTTCAAGAAAATTATGTCCTTGTATTATACATTTTTATAGTTTTGAAATAAAGATATTTTCTTGAATAGAGGCTAATTTTTGCAAGAAAATGGTAGAATTGGTAGAATTTTTTTTAATTAAAGAGTTTTGTTGATTTGGTAGTAACATATTCTCATTGACTTTATCAGAAACTCTACTACCCATTGTGGTGTTCATTTTACCAGCTACCAAACTATTGACAATTAGATTCAAAACAACATTTTTAATCTACATGAATACTTAAGTAAACAAAAAAGTGAGCTGCGAAGTATTTAATAAATAAAAAGAAATAAAAATTCGTCTTCACAGAAAAACGTCAAGTTTATTGACATTTATATGTACATTTCGCGGCTAAATCACCGCATCTTCAGTAACACAAGCTAACACTGCTAGAATTCAATAAACTTGCGGAGACAGATTTTTATTTCCTTTTTATTCACATTAATAGTACCTGGTCACATAATAAATAACTGCTAAAATTAGTAACTATTTTTAACTGCTACCAAATTAGCAGTAGCAGTGTTTAACTGCTAACGCAAATTAGTATTTTCGGTCATCACTTGTGTAGCACGTAAAAATTTTGCCCCGGTAATTAGCAACGTATTTATCTCGTTATTAGCTAGAAAAAAGTGCATCTTCTTTTCTGTTGACAACGTTTCTTTGTTAGATTCAGCAATTTGATTTGAATCCAAAGATAAAAGCTGACTAAAATTGCACATCCAAAAAACTACTTACGATTTCAAGTAATGTAAAGAAAATAAGTGCAAAATTTTCTTACCCTATGCTGTTGAGTGTGGATAGCTTTCGGAAAAATGTTAAGTCGCCATCCTTCTTACTTATCGGCCCTATATCACCTGCTGTTCGAAATAACTAAAAGCATTTAGTTACATTTAGGTAAGGTATTTAGCAAAAACCTAATTTTAAAAGTAAATTGTATAAAATAAGTTTGTCAAAATATTGCGTTGAGTTTTGATGCATCAGAGGTCAAACAAAAAAGTTGTGTAAGTGTTTATACAAAATTGTTGTTTTCCCTTGAGTCTGAACACATCTGCCTTTTCCTAATACTTTAAGGAACTCCAAGGGGTTTCAGTGGTTTTTTTTTTAATTTGAAAAGATCCACGTTTTGTGACTGTTTTGTGTGGTAAAGGTTTTACTTTGTGCTCATTTCCTTCTCGAGATAATCGAAAAATAAGATATACGGGAATGAGGGCTGCTGAAGATCCTTATCTGGCAGCCACTGCAGCATTTTTTAATTTTTGCAAATTTGAAAATAACGACGTTTTGTGCTGATTTGTGCCGTAAAAATTTTGTTTAGTGCTCGAGATATTTGAGATTGAAGGTTGGTGTGAACACTTATTCAGTAGCCAACGTACCACTTTGTTCGTTATTGAAAATTTGATATTGACAACATTTTGTGCTGATTTGTGCCGTAAATATTTCGTTTTATGCTGGTCCCTTTTCCGAGATATTCGAAAATGAGAGAAGCCTTATTTAGGAGCAGCCGCACCAGTTCTTTGATGTTTGAAAATTCGATAATGGCAACATTTTGTGCTAACCACGAAACGTCACCATTGTCAATTTTTCAAAACGAAATTTTTACAGCGCCCATCAGCACAAAACGGTGTCATTATCAAATTTTCAAAAACCGAAAAATTGGCTATTGAATAAGGGTCCGCATCAACACTCTATTTCAAATATCTCAAAAAACCATATGAGTACGAAACGACACTTTTACGGCGCAAACAAGACGGGTAGAAAATGTTACCATTATCAAATTTTCAAAAACTGAAAAGTTGGTGTGGTGGCTATCAGTGGCGAAGCGTCAATTGAAACTGTGAGACTAAGATTACTTACATACGACCGGCGAAAACTGCTGAGATAGGCTGTAATACAAACAAGTTTATGATGCTTTGCCAGCGGTTTTGCCGGTAAGTATCTTAAGTCCAAAGCCCATTGACGCTTCGCCACTGGTGGCTATTGAATAAGAGTCTGCACCAATCCTCAATCCCAAATACTTCGAAAACGCTACGAACACTAAATAAAATTTTTGCGGCACAAATCAGCACAAAAGGGGCACAAAACTTGGTCGTTTTTAAAATAAAAAAAAAAAATCGAAAATGCGGGGACCAACTTCACGCAGCCAGTTTCATTTAGCTAGAAATAAATAATCTTGTATACGTTATGTGAAATCTATGTAAGGTTATTGCATTTAAAATTTTTTCGGATTTATACCTATATATAAACGTCAATAGTAATTAGCACATATCAATTTAAGGAATAAGAACCATTTCGATCTAGATCTTCGTCTTTTATTCTCTCTACTACACATTTTAGAAAGTAAAAGTTTACATTCCAAAACGATAGATATAATTTGCTACATTTTTTTAGGGCAAGTCAAAACTAATATCATCATAATATAATGTCAAAAACTTGCATATATGGAAATTTTTAATTGTATCGTGTAGTAAATATGATACGCACCAAGAAGTATTCGCAAATTTCAATAGTTAAAGTGTTCTAAATAAAATATGCTATAGGCACGTCTAATAGGAAAATGAGGTGATAGTTGATGGACTTCTTTTAGTTTCTAGTGAAAGGTTTCGTTTATTTTTGGATCGAAGAATAGAAAGATAATCGGACAATAATTAATAGCTTTTGAATTCAAGATGCTTTTTGATTAAAGAAATTGTATTTACAACTTTACTAAAGTGATCAGTAGAAGGTAGGAAGTCGTCTCATTTAAATTTTCTTCCGGTCTCTAGACAAATAAACAATGGCTGAAAATAAGCACCTGACAGTGGCTATCTCAATTGAGTCGGCCGATCCAGTTTCTTATTGCTGGTAAAAGGTGGAAATTGAGATACGTTTACTATTATTGGCTATATAAATGCGCAAATTGATGATTTTACTTAGGTAAAAAGCACATTATGGTAGTTGGTTTGCTTACAGGTACTTGCAAAGCTTTTTACAGTGTACAAATATGAATTAATTTTACTATGATCTGTAATGCATTCCTCAATTCGAAAACAAAAAATGATAAATAATTGCAGTGGCGTGCTTTCTAAACCTATTGTCTTTAGTAAACGGGCTATCAGACACGGTAATAATAAGAATGTATATCAGTATGTGTATGAATATGGAGAACTGTACTAAAACTACCGCAAATAATGTGGGAAACGTGATGGTTCATAAACAGCTAACAATACTATTCAAACTGCTACCCAACGTAGCCGAACTTTTACTTTTACTTCACATTGGCGAAACGATTAAAAGCGAACTAATAACTGTATTCCGAATAAATACAGATGTATGACACCACGTAATTTAAAAGCTGCGGTAGCTTATAAATATGCAACTAAACCGATAAAATGATGATATACATATGTAATAATATTTGAAAAGAAACTTGGTAAACATAAATGTATAGTAAAACGTAAAAAAAGCTCTTCAATTTGGCGATATTACTTCCATGTGGCAAAAGTCTTGGTAAAATAATTTTTAAAGGTTATTTAAACCATTTTCTTCATTCAAATATAGATATATTATTCAGACATTTTTATTTGTAGACTGTAAAGTACTTCTGCAACCTTATACCTATAAGTATACGACTATCTTTTTAATATTAAATGTAATAGAGTCACAACTACAATCCTAATTCTATTCAATGGAAGCATTGTAAATCTAGCAACAGATAACTTGCGTGACAAACGGTTGCATCCTCAGAGACTCCTGTACGGGAGGGGGGGGGGGATGTAGGTGCGGTAGACATTGAGGGGTTTGGTCGTTCGGTTATTTATCGAATTCTGTGTCTCCGAAAACATGGGATGTAAGCCTGGTGTACCTCTTGCATCGCATGTGAAGAAATATATTTGGCGTTTCCCTGGTTCGGAATTTACAGGTTCGCACATTCGTTGCAAATCTTGCGGTATAGGGTTGCTAGGTCGCACGACATTTAAATGTAGAAGTCATATTAAAAGTAAACGTCATGTATTGAATTTAAGAAACAATATTCCGTACTGGCAATTTTGTATGACTTTATTTAATGGTGAGCACGTGCAACATCCCACAACACCTAGTACATAATGAAAACTTTCGTCTTTTTTGTCATGTTCCATCATGGAAGCTACCAACAAAAAGACAATTGCGGTACAATTTACTACATGTGCAAAGTACAGTAAAAGACTGTATAAAGGACGAGTTGAGAAATCAAAAAATCTGGCTCACTGTGGACGAAACTGCTGATGCTCAGAAACACAGCGTGATTCATATCATGGCGTGCCCTTTAAGAGGTAATGGTCCAGCAGCTTCCTTGTTGTTAGCCAGTAAAAGGATTGAATAAATTGATGCCGAAACCGTTGTAAACATAATAAAAAATATAAGAGAATTTTGTATCGTAGCAGCCCAAATCACCATGTTAGTTTTTGACGGAGCCGTAACAATGTTGAAAGCTGATAGGATGTTAAAAGTATGCTTACCGACTCTTCTTCACATAACATGCCTTATACGCGCATGTCATCTCGTAGCAGAAACAATTCGAATTCTACCAAAAAAGTGTTTGTGAGATCTCCCAAACATATCCGCGTATTTAAGCAATTGTATCCGTAAATTCCGCTACCACCTCAGCCTGTATTGACGCGATGGGGAACATGGATCGAGGCAGTATCTTACTATCGCAAATATTATTCCCAAGTGAAAGATGTCATTTTCAAACTTAATTCTTCTAATTCTCAAGCGGTTAGCGAGAGTCAGTAACTTTTTTTCCGATTCGGACGTTCAAAAAGAAATAGATAGATAACATAAACAATTTAGCAGCCGCTCTAAAAAGCTAGACGGATGCTATAGGATGTCGCACAAAAATTTCATGCAGTTTTAAATAAAAATCCGGACTTAGAAATGGTTCGATTTATATCTGGAATTCAAGACTGCACAGAAGAGATACAGGAGTATTCGAATTTCGCAAATCTTACTTCATTAGATGTTGAACGATCATTTGCAAAACATACGAGATCGTTTTCAGACCGTTGTCGAGGCCTGATCGAATCGACAATGGAAGCATTGCTTGTGTTGCCATACTACGCGGCGTACCATGACAGTCGCACATTACCGCAGTGGTCATCGATACGTCAATAAAAGGTAACAATCTATTATTTTTTTATTAATACTGTGTCTACTTATAAATTAAACATTATAAATAGTACACGGGCACCGATCAACCGATAATAACCGAACGTCCACTCGATTCCTTGTACGTACATAGTAAACACAGCTCCCTTCACGGAGCCTCTGCTGGTGCAACCGTTTGTCGCGCTTTGCTTATTACTACTGTTGAATGCTCCTGTTGGAGTGCTATAGGATAGTAGGTAAAATGACAATAAATCCTAGTTCGTTTATACTGTTACGCAGTAATTGATATTGTTTTGCAAATCCATCCTTCCTCAGGCAAACAACACTAAGTATTGGTACAAAAAGTGGGCCTTCGAGCTGCTGAAGATATGGAAGGATATGGGGTTCCACCATCATATCGCCGTAATGCTGGGAGTTCATGGTGCCTTGGATGAACACCAACTGAGACCTATACCCATATACTATAGCACCCCATACCATAACTTCCACGGTTCGGCGCATACTCCTTTCAACTTAAGAAATACGACGGTATGCAGCAATGAAGGTTTTGGAAATCAGTTTTTGTTGTTATGCAAATTTGGCTAAGAAAGAGCGCCAAATTGTCTCCTGTGATGCCACATTGATCCAAAGAGCTCGTTGCTAGGCAATGTAATCTTAACGATGTGTTATTATTTTTTCTTATGTTTACTTGTCTTATTAACTGCTGTTATTTCTTTACTTTATCGAACCTTATTTGAATTACCAATTATGGTAAGTTTGTTTAAATTTGTTAGTTGTTGATTTTACAATGACCTCGGCATAGACCGTGGAAAATAAACTTCGAGTCATTCGGTGAATTTGGCAACAATTATCAGGAAGTGGAACATAATGAGCGTTGCCCTTGTATATCCGGAAATATTTGAACTTCGCGCCAAATGAGGCAGGATAGATAGAATAAAATCTACAGAGTGAACTTTAATTAGGGATTTTCTATACTAAAGTTTTTTTTTTATATTATTATTTAACTTTTCCTTAGTTCTAGGTTTGGGTTTATTTCTTTATAGACGCCTTCAGCTCAATTTTATTTTCCTTTTTGCATTTCATTTTGACTGATTCTATTATCATTTGACACCTTGAATCAATAAACGTTATTATTATTATTATAACTGCTCTGACAGTTGTGCAACTTCGGCAAATAAGGTATTGTTGCCAGATTTATAATATATTACAGTAACCCAGTAATTTTGTATAGACATCAGGGCTTTTGTTGTAGCTACTGCAAATTGACTGGGGACTATTCATTCTGGAGAAGTTTATATAGGGCTCGGTTTGGGTCAATGGAGCGGAAATGCTATGGATCAATGAAGCATGGCGTTTACTAGAAGATATGATCAGTTGAGATTTCCACGTATGATATAAGGGGTGGCCATCTTCGCGATTTAAATTGTTCAGATGTCTATAGATTCACGGAGTTTTCTACTATAATAGTGAGGGTTGCGAGTCAAGATGCGGGTAGAGTTAAATTGGATTTGGTGGTCAATTGCCAGTCTATGCTCAGCCAACGCTGACTCGGCTACACGCAACAACCGCGTACAACGCTTATGCTCAGTAACACGAGTGCAAATCGGTCGCTTTGTTTCACCGATGTACACACAACCGCACGAACATGGAATCTGGTAAACACCAGGGGTTTTCAGATGATTGCCGTCTTTCATGGGAAAAGAGTTTGTGTGGTTTGAGGATGGTTTTTATGTTGCTCCTGCATAGAATCTTGTTGATACGATTGGCGACACCTCGAATGTAGGGTAAATACGCTTGCTTACGGAAATTAGGGTTAGATGGGGGAATTTGCTGTCGAGAAGGGTTGGTGTAGGGGTAGATAGTAGTTTGAAAATCTTTCTTAGAATAATTATTGCGGATCAGAGTTTCGGTGATATGACTCAATTCTCAAAGAAGTGAATTGGGTTCAGGTATAGAAATGGCCCTTTGAATAAGAAAATTGATAATGCCGCGTTTTTGGGGTAGATGATGGTTCGAGAGGCAATTGAGATATCTATCGGTGTGCGTAGGTTTGCGATGGACGGAATGTTCCAGCGCACTGTTAGGACATCGGTGTACGAGAACATCTAGGAAAGGAAGGCAACCGTATGATTCAACCTCCAGGGTGAAGTGTGTGGAATCATGCTGGGAATTCAAAAACGATAGGAAATTGTTTAAACATTCATCTCTTTTCGGCTAGACGACAAATGTATCATTAACGTACCTATACCAAACACTTCGGCTTAGAAAGACAAGCTTCAACCAAGTCAGCCAGATCATCTTGGAATCGCTAAGGAAAAGTGACTTCTGGGTATGGGTAGGGATTGATGACGTTTTAATGGAGTGGGTGATGGAACGCTCAATTCGGGAAGTAGAATCACGTTTAAGGCGTTAATAGGTGCCGTCTTGCAGTAAGGAAAGAATTTTTTGCTCATACTCTTCACTGTCCAGGACCACCGTAGTATTTCGCTTATCGGCTCTTAATGTAGCAATTTTAGGGTTAGATTTCAGGTTTCTTAAAGTCAGGGTTTCTGATTTAGGAAGGTTTGATTTCGGAAGTTTGGCACGTGTGAAGATTTTGGATGTTTTAAAGCGAATGGTATCAGCGGTTTCAGATGAAAGACCGACAAGAGTGCGATGCCAGTAATGTTGCATTCAGCCGGGCGTAAGGGCAAAGTTAGGACCTTTGGAGAATATAGCAACCTCATTAGAAAGTAGAGGTCAACTGGAAAGGGTTACATTAAAGGGATACTTTAGGATATTGCTGTAGCTGTACCGACACAAGGGAGCCATTTTGGTAATTAATTAGCACACTCGGGATTTATTGTCCAATTCAATATATAGCAATTCATGCTTCATAACTTATTTGCGGTTTGATATATATATTTCAATATATGAAATGAAAGTATGTTATCTTCCCATAGGTGAACATGTCTACTAGACGGATATAACTTGCTTCTTACTCACTTCAAAGTTATATAACGAAATAGATAGTAACCTCGGATAAAAGGAAATATTTCATTTAACGAATTCACACTTCGTTTCCGTCAACGATCTGAAAAATCAAATTGGAAAACAATTTATACCACAAAACAGCCAATTATAGAACATAAATTTATGTAATACTAACAATTGTTTTTTCAAATTGATCCGTTGTACTCATTCAATATTCTGCATCAAAACTCGGCTTAATAAGCGAAAGTCAAATCAAATTAATGCCGCGGGATTGCATCTACATAAATACTAATTTGCTTTACAAGTATTACTGGTAATACTACCTATAAAAATAGGTAACTATGTATGTACGTTATATTCTTGCTTTGAAAAGCATTAACATCATTACTTCAGATTTTTCAATGATAAACATGAACGTTTGCAAATTCTCACGTCCCATCTTCGATTGTTTCAGCTGTATGCAAATGACTCAAGAAGCTATTATTTATTTTCAGTAATATACATTTGGTGCATGCGCGATGTCAAGGACGAATTTAGATGTAATGAGAACATTGCGTAAAATCTTAACATAATTTATGATTATTACTAAAGCTGGCCACGAGCGGTACCGCGCAGTAGCGTAGAGTCAACCAGGCCTCGCGTTCCACTAGAGTTATTCTGCTAATAGAGATGTTTGCTGCCGCAAATAATTTCGCTCATCTTTTAAATATAAATTAAATAACACGTGCTCAAACACTTAGCATTTTAAGAGTCCTCCGTGAAATCACAAAGTGAATAATGTCTGTTAAATATCTGCAACATTAGATATGTTTCAACTGTTGTTTTGGCAAAACTAGTACGGCACGAGGAAAAAATGCGTTTATATGCAGAGAACGAACGTTCTACATCTAGTGACGTAATATTTGCGTAAGTAAAATAATCTTTTAAATATCTTAACGATTCTGTTGACGCACCTTCACAAATGTGTCTTAATGTGCCAAAATCAGAATTTCTCTCAAAAACACTTTCAAATTTTTCTAGAACAGAAACATTTTTTGCGTCTTCAATCGCGCATAGCTGTGCGTGAACATGTTGCACTATTTGTAGAGATTCTTCTAACGGCACCGCAGGATTTTGTAATTTTTCTATTGCATCTGCTAGCCCGAAGTAATTGTCGTGAATGATTTTTAAATCCATTTTAACCTGACTATCTTGAAATTTCGACTGGCTTTTCTGGATAGCGGCAGCTTCCTTTGTATCGAATTGTAAAACCACGTTCTAAATATTGTCAAAATATTTATGATAATAAAACGCGGCCTGCAACCATGTTCCCCAACGAATTAGAATAGGTTCTGGTGGCTCTAGTATACGGGGGCACAGTTTGTGAAATTCGCGAATACGTTTCGGTGATTTGACAAATACTGCTTTGGTATACGCTATTAAAGCGTCTACCTCAGGATAACATTTTCTGATACTATCCGCCACAAGATTGAGAGCATGAATTTTACACGTAATGTGTAACAAATTAGCAGAATGCATTTTAAAAGACCGGCCTACAGAAAGCATGTTTGCAGCACCATCACTCACTAACATCAAGAGTTGGTTTGTTGAAAGTTCAAACTTGTCCAATGTATTTAACACTAACTTTGAAATTACTTCGGTAGTACACTGTTGTATTCGTTTGGAGACTAATAGAATTGAAGGCCGACTGATGAGGTTCCAATTTGCGTGCCATTACATTAAGAACAGAATGTTTCTTCCGATCTGTTGTTTCGTCGACACATAACCATAATTTTTGATCTTTCAACTCCGATTTTATTTTTTGTTCAATATGTTCGCGCGCAGATGGCACAATTCTTCGTAACGATGTTCGACTTGGTAATTTGCACTCCGAATAGTTATTCCAAAAGCAGATAAATGGTTCCTTGTCTAGTAAATTAAACCGTATATTATGTACATGCGATAAACGTAACGCATAAATTAAATATAAATTTTTCATTGTCTCGTGCGCAATTTCTTTTTGAGATATTCTTTTCACTATTTACGTGTCGTAGACAATGTTGTCTGGACCAACACATTAACGGGATTTTACAGATTACACATTTAATTTTAGCACCTTCATATATTAAATCTGGAATTCCTGGAATAAATTTTCGAAGTTTTTCCAACCGCGGTCGTTTTGCTGACGAAATCATAATTTTTCTAGGACAGATAAACAATTGCGCAAATGACCGGCAGCGAAAATGTCCGTGCTGTTCCGCAGACGAAGTAATACTACCGTTCCTCTCGGTCCGAACTGATTCTACGCCGATGCGCGGTACCGCTCATGGTCAGCGTTAATTATTACACTAACGAATAGGTTTACTTTGGTTGAAGTTGTAGACATGCAACAGAACATCGAACTTTTATACTATACAAAGGATTATCTTCAAAGTACATACATAGTATAGTATTTGTACAAAGGTAAACCTAGTATATATGATATTCTTTTAATTTCACCTAAAGAGAAGGTGGAGTACACACTAAATATTTTTAATAATTGTTGAGGTAGAGTCTAGGGGAAAATAGGGTAAGGATTTTAATTTTTTTGTTACGTACATATGCAATTATATTCATCATTTAGTGCAGGCATGATTGCTGCATTATTAATAAACAAATTGTAACAAAAAGAAACAGTTCATTTACAATTATTTTTTATTATTAAAACTTAGAAAAGGGAAATGGGTCAATTTCCCACCTAATGGGGTAATGGGGACCAACTTTTAAATAAATATTTAAGAGCAGAAATCACATATGTATGTTTCATTTCCGTTGAAGCCTGAACATTCAGCATGGGCCCATTCACATAGCGCACTTAAACCACAATCCCAAATTGGCCGCATACAAGATATTGATCAGCCGATGAACTGTCCACGTCATCGTCATTGAAAACCGGTTCATTACATTCTCCGTCTGTTGAGTTTTTTAAATCTGTTCTTTTAGAAGATTTTTTTCTTGGTTGGTTGTCTCTTCTTTCCTTACTCTGTTTTGGCAGTTCTCCTCACTCTGCTTGGCAATGTTTTTCCTTATACTTCTCATTATGAGGGGTCAAAGTTATGATTTCAGAACGCCCAACTCTTCGTTTTTTTCTTTTCTTTAGAGTGCCCTGGTGCAAAGAGGATTTCCTTAACTGAAACATCTATCCAGTTGCTTTCTGATTCTGTTTTATTTAGTACATTTGGTACACGCTCATCTTCACCATTCTTATTAACAAAGTAAAGTATAGGTGCTAGGGCATCGGCTGGTGCAAAGTCTTCGTCGTTGACAATATTTGGTTTCATAGGATAATCTCCGAAGCTTGAAACCTTTTAACGGCTTCTATAGTTGAAACAAGACTACAGGCGAAATTAAATAGAGATGCTAATTCATATCGTATCACTTTTTTGTTACAATGGTTTCTCATGTAGAGATCAAGTACCATGTTAAACGCCGTTTTCAGTGGATCGTAGAAAGTGACGCTCAACGGCTGCAGCGGATGGGAAGTGTGTGGCGGTATGGAAACAATCACCATGTGGTTATTTCTACAATAGTCATATGCTACTACAGTGGTTATCTATGATAAGCAAAACAGGCGCATTTTCGCTAGGTTTCGCGAACTTTACAAAATGATCTAATCACATTATAAATAACTCTTCTGTCATCCATCCTATCTTTGAACACGCGTATAAGGTGCTTGGTGATCCTCCCTTTTGAAGAGCGTAGACATTCTCACAGCGTGGACACTTGTTTTTGACCTTTAAGAGCATAGATTTTGGAAGGATTTTGCACATTTGTTATACCTGTCTTACCTACGTTAAAGATAAAAGCAGATGTAAATTTATAACGTCCTTGAACTTCTTCTAAATTGTGGAAAAATCGTTCAACTTTCTCTCTGCTAACTACCGTAACTCTATTGAGACTGGTTGCTTTAGGTTTTCTTGGTGAAATCTCCGGATTTCGTTTTAAGAAGCTGTACAGCCAATCATTCCCAGCTAACTTTTAATTTTTGTTGAACATATTCGGAATATTGTTTCTTTTTGCATATTCGAGAACGCCTGTTTGTGTAACACCATAGAACAATTTGGACAATTTAATTATATGTGCAATTTCTTTCGATTGTAAGTATGTATTTTCCTCCTAACGTAGGTCCTGAGAAATTGCCAGTCTTGATTCGGTTTCGAAGTGTGGTTCTCGGCATTTGCCTTGACAGTGACACGTAAATAATTGCGAGGCATCCAGGAAACCAAAACATTATTTTGTAGTAAATATGCGCTTAAAGTTGAATGGGGCAATGCGCCCACTGTGAATCTTGTTGCCCAACAAGTAGGTATGTGGTAAATGGTTCAATAAAGCAAATCCAGGTCAATAATTATAGTAATAATAATAGAACTTATGACTTCTTCAAATTAATTTTGGAAATATTCAATTAATAACTACATAAGTAATATTCTCCTAAACAGAATCTGTCGCGAATCCAGTTCCTATAGGTCCTTAAACTTAAGGGCATAGTTGACAATTTCTTAGTATAATTCATGCAAATATGATCTTTGAAATTTAAAAAATGCTAAGTGGAGTATTAACGTTGTCAAAAATAAATTTGATTTGCTTTTACTGCATTTTTAAATAGATTTTGATATCTGGATAAGTTTATAAAAGTGTAGATGAAAGCTCAGATTTTTTAAAATTACATTTTTACGGAATTACAACGGGTGAAATTTACTTTATTCATAGCACGATCCATAAAATACTTTGAATATTCAGACATTAATTCATAATAATTATAAATTATTAAAATTAACTGCTTGCATGTCATTGAAATTTGAATAGTTTTTTTCGACAAAATTCTGGCAAAATATTGGGTTTGGTGGTATTTATCCTTGAGGCAATTTCCTGATTGTAGCGTGTTGTATCGTTACCACCGATATAGAAGGGTTCACAGCTCTTCGATGACGTCACACTGTTTAGGCGATGTATATTAGCCTAAGTGGTAAAAGAATCGTTTTTTTGCTTTTTTTTTTGTTTTGAAGGGCTTCCGGTTTAAAGAGGATGCCAGTCATCAATTGAGCCCTTCTTCGTATCCTATTCGATTTTATTTTGGAAAAACGGAGTTTCGAAGCAAAAACCAAACGCGTAACCGAGCACCGTTTTCGTGAAAGATGTATTTGTGGTGGATATTTAATCGACTAATTATTATTATTTGTAATTGTACATGTATTTGGACGAAACTAAGGTTGAAATGATACAGTAATTGCAATTTTATTCGAAATTTTGTTAAATTTCACGAGAACATTTACAGACATGCTATTTAACCAGGGTCTTAAATTTCCGATTATGTGGTGTTTAACTAATCTATCTTTCCTATTATGTAGCGTTTTACCTAATCTATCATTACTTTTCCCACAATCATTTTTAAGTAGGGTATTTATAGAACAGGTTATTATAATTGTTGCATTACGTTCACTGCTGTGAATGACATTTACATATCCAAAATGGCTACGTTCGGTGATATAATTTAAAATGTATTAAAACAGAACGTTTATTGAATATAACGTAAAAATATAAAACTATTTGAACAATAACATCTTGACGTTTTTTGTCAAATATAACGGACAGTTAGGGAATTGAGTTGGAATAGCGTCTTTTTTAAGCCTTCGATATTTTAAACTTACATTTATAGTTTCACTGGTCCTTGAATCTGTAGCTGTTGAAAAATAAATAATATCTTCTTTTATTTACAAAGTGTAACTTTTATTTACAAAGTGTAACTCACAAACAAAACAACCGACGTCATATTAGGTTAGGTTACCTGGTTTTTATCGCTTATACAACACTAGAAAAACATTGTGGGTATCACCAACAAAGCGCGGAAGTATCACTACACAGTATTTTTTTAAATAAAACCAATATAATTTGGATAAACCAATTTAAAACGCAGAGATGGTCTCAGTGCGTAAACGCATTTATATGGCCTAAATCAAAATACGTCACAGCCTGCTGACGTCAAAATGCTCAGGCCTTATGTATATCGTAGGTAACGGTTGTATATACAGTGCTCTAGAATTCTCTAATAAAGAAACCTACTTATTTTTTCTTAGCAGCAAATTTTTCTGCCTGAATGTCTTGCAACCAGCAATACACGCGCTAGATGCTTCCCGCGCTTTTGAATAACCGAATAACCTCCATAACACTGGGGATTTGCTTTGAGTTTTAAAATTATTGAAGTAGTATATGGTTTATAGTATAATCCACGTATAACCTTTTTTTAATGTTCAATACATGAAAACAGTATCATAATGGAAGATAGCATACACATCGAAGAGTTTGAGAATTTGAATAATGAAGAAAATGATGTTGAAGAAGTACCATTAACAGCCGCAGAAGTTATTGAATTGATGGAAGAAGCATGGCTAAACGAGAAATTTGCTCCAGAAATACTCCCCCACAAATCGGAAGTAGTAGATTGCATCCTAGGACAAATTAGTTACATGGAAGAGAACTTACGTAATTTAAAAAGTACAGATTTTCAAAAGAGTATTCATCAGTTGGAGGTTGATAGGCTTCGATTTCTTGTTAACAGTTATTTGAGGCAACGGCTTCAAAAAATAGAAGCATATGTATTTGTAGTTCTAAAACAAGAGGAGCAACATTCGGAACGGAATGAAGATTTATATCTAACCGATCATGAATTGGAGTTTGCTAAGAGTTATAAAGAAAGTACGAATTTACTTAGTTTATTTTATGTAGTTTTAATTTGTACATTCTTAGGTATAGAACAACATTTTGATGAAATACTTAGCTTTTGGCCAGGGTTGCCCTCGGATGAATGGAAGAATGATCCAGTAACACCTAACATTAATAGCTTTGTATTTTTAAAATCTAAGAATGAAATTGAAGGCGTAGTTATTGATGATGGTACTGCAGAAGAGGAAGATTTGGTAGATTTTAAAATAGGATCACAATTAATTATTTCATATAATAGTGTCTCAAATTTAGTAAAAAGTGGTGAGGTGCAATTGATTTAAGAAAATATATTTCATCAAGAAAGTATGAGGTATTTCCCTTCATTTTTAAATAATTGTTAAATCAAGGTAAGTAATAATATGTTTGGCATAAAGTTGAGTTACAGTAGTTGTAAACGATTACAATTTGTAATTGCTATTTATACAAGCCTATATTCAATATGCTGGTAACATGATGTCCAGTTTCCCACAGGAAAACATTTTTCCATGTCCAAGTTTACTTCAAATAATTGCTTGAAATATTAGGAACATTTAAATTATTTTAGATTTTTTTGTGTGTTGTGAGCAGTCTAACAGGTTTATAGGGTTTGAGCTTTCATTTGAACATTGTATAAGCTTTGTTCATAGAGCAGTAAGAAACTATCAGAAACCCTTTGGCGCATACCTGTTCGCACAGAAAGAATCCTCAATTTTAACCAATTTCAAATTGCAGTCCGTAATTCATAGTGTTTTCAAATTAGTTAGGAACGGTTATCAAACTGTTAGAAGAATTCTGATATTTATTTCTGATTTCAAAGTCGTACATGTATGCTACTACAACATAACATTTATGAGCAAATAGTATCGATGTAAGGATATAATCCCGTAGTTATTTCTTGGTTAAATATGCAAATTAAGAGTTTTAAGAAAAGCAACTGACAACAAATCAGTGCCAATCAATAAATACGTACGTTACTTTACTTCTAAATCGTGTTCCCGGAGTAAGGGTTTATGCAAAATACCAAACTAAGGACATGCGTCTTAAAAAATCAAAAACGATCAACAATTAATATGCAATTAGTCAGTAGAGTTGTAACTCGGCAGCGCAACAGGATCCGATCCGCTGTTGTGTGGATATAATAGAGTTGGTAAGGAAACGCCCTCTCCACTCCTCAGTGTCCCTAGACAAATGCACACACTCGCAAGTGAGTCGCCTGGCATACAAGCTCGAGGTATCAGTTCGATACAGATTTTAGGAAATACGTAATAAATCTTATTTGATTTTTATCCTATTGATGGACTTTAATTGTTGATTATTTCTAAATAAATACTTAAATGTAATATTGTCGTATGTGAAGCAAAGAAAACGTCCTTAATTTAATAGGAAAAATGATGAATTCCAAAAATAAATGGAACTTCTCATTATAAAATAACTAGATTACATTGTTTCACTGCCAAATATCCAATATAGCAGTGTTGTTGAATCTGCTCGGCGTTGGTTATTGTTAGAGTAACCAAAACTTGCGGACTCACATAGGCGTCGGTATTACGGGTTAATATAAGAATACAAAAAATTCATAAATAAACTTACTTGCTAATTATTCAACAAATTAGAGGCATCAGGATGTGAACTACTGTAAACTTGCATCATTGCATATGCTTCCACAGTTACTTCTTTAAACCTTGTGCGTCGACAAGAAAAAATATTCTTATACATAAAAAACGATCTCTCCACATCTAAGGAAGTTACATTTGCATGTAGAAACTGTTTTTCAAAATCACTTAAAAGTTCACTATTCTTACACTTATTATAAACGGCCTCTAAAGTATTAAAATCGGGATTTTTCCTTAAAACATCTGCCAACTTTTGACTAGCGCATAATCCTGACGTATCATTTAATGTGTAATTTATTTTTTACAGTCTCCACTATGTCTAATGATTCCTGCAATGACAATTCAGTACATTGTAGTTTTCTGATGGCATCTAGTAATACTGTATAATTGGTACATATTGTTGTTAAATCTAAAAGTTGAAGAATTTGAAATTCTCTTTGACTTTCTCTAATTGCTTTGGATTCATTCCGATTAAATCGCATTATAATTGATTGAATTTGTTGAAAATGGATCAAATAGTAAGAAGCTGCTGTTAGCCAAGTACCCCATCGCGTTAAAATTGGTTCAGGAGGTTCTGGAATACCTGGACAAAATTTACGAAATTCTTTTAAACGTTTAGGAGATTTACGAAACACTGCACGCGGTACATTGTTGAACACGTTTGCAAGCTAATAAATATCGAGATGCTGTGTTCTCGCTAGATAAAACGCGAGCTATTACATTCACAATACTGTTTTTCTTTATATCGGTCGTCTCATCCACGGTAATCCATATTTTTTTGGAACAAATCACGTTTACACCCATTTTCTAGCATCTCTTTCATTCGCGGCAAATGATTCTGTAATTGTGTTTGTGAGGGTAATGGGTACTTTGGAACGTATTGTCGCCAAAACGTTTTAAAAGCTGCTTTTCTCACCAACGACAACGGAAGATTACAAGAGGTAAACATAATTAATAAATGTATGAGGAATAGTGTATA
The DNA here is from genome assembly GCA_029619315.2 of Dynastes maya. Lineage (NCBI taxonomy): Eukaryota > Metazoa > Arthropoda > Insecta > Coleoptera > Scarabaeidae > Dynastes > Dynastes maya. The sequence continues at coordinate 65,622,713 of JAROYE020000001.1, read as the reverse complement.
AGGTATTTCAGTTCTTGCATTTCTCATATGCTTAATACCATTGACATGCCTCTGGCAATCAGTTCTGTTCAATGCAGCCAAACGAACATTGCATATTAAGCAAAAAACTGCACTACCGTCATATTTTAAATGGGGAAAAAGCGACACATACTTATGTACATTAGTAGCAAATCTATTGTTTTCTTAGATATGTAAATATTAGTTCTATATGAAACGATACACTAATTATGTACTTAGTATAATACTACAACACAAAAAACACCAGCTATATTTTCAAAAGCGACACGTAAGTACATAACCTTGACCGTTCGACTAATCTCTGCAACAGCTCAACCGGTACTAAAACGAAATCTCTCGGCGCGGTTTAACATGATTTATATTCAAGGTCGACACTACATGCCTGCTTTTCTACCGGTTTAGTTTATTTATGAATTTTTCGTATTCTTATATTAACCCGTAATACCGACGCCTATGCGTGTCCGCAAATTTAGGTTACTCTAGTTACTGCACATTACTCACTTAAATCTTATTTAACAGATACGCACATACGTATCTAACAGAGTGGCATATTTTATAGGTATATATCGCATGATACGCGGTACTACAAGTGTCCCCATTACAATATTCTTTACTCCCTTAGATACATAGCTGTTAAATCAGTTTTGGTTGACGTGTATATAGATACACTAGAAGAATAATATTGAACCTTTTGCATTCATTTACTTATATCGGACGCGAATGTTACACAACTGATAAAAATGCTTATATTTTAGTATTTACTAAATATCTGTATTATCTCTTACGTTCGATTTGAAAAATACCATAAATACATGCTTTAAAGATGTTTCATTTGAATACACATATTTGATCGGATATTCCACCAACGCGAAGTCTTGATATTAATATGATGCTGTTAGAACTCGAGTACTGGATTTTGATACTAGTAGCTACTCTCGAAAAGTAATGAATATTTTTCTTTCGTCGGTAATCGTTAGTTCTGATCTTCAGTAACGAGTACTCGGTAGTAACCCTATTTTACATCTCTAGTTAGAATAACAATGCCAAAATAAATATTGTAATCACTTCAAGGCATTGGGAAATAGATTTTCTAAAAAGTACATGTTAACATTTCAAGTAAAATATATATTTTGTTAAGACTAAAACGACATTAAGTCACAACATAAGTATAATCAAATAAATACAAGAGATTTACTATATGGTATAAAGTTAAGTCGTTATTACCTGATAGCGAATCTACTGACTAACGTAGTATAATTTGGTAAATATATAAAAAATATAATTTGTACATATATAAAAAATACAAGATGCCTAGATTTTCTTTTGTTTTAAAATGTTTATTAAGTAAAACTTAAGTACTTAGTGTTACGTTTCATTATCGTCAATTGTAGACTTATCCTCACGTAATTTCTCGCTAGCTATAATACCATTTGGTGTCTCAGATGTACTGAATTCATCTTTGGGAGATCTATTTTCTTCTGTCCTTGCTTTCAATACAAACGTTTCTTCAGCAATCCTTTTTAGTTTCGCTTCCATACTAGGCCCCGTTTCTTTTACCATTTTGATTAAGTGTCCATCTGGATCGTTAAGTAATTCATGCGGGCTATTAAATTCAACAGCTTCACCTGCTTCCATTACAAGAATTTTATCACAATCCATGACTGTGTTTAGACGATGAGCTATTGTTAATACAGTACAATTCTTAAAATTTTTTCTAATAGTTGTTTGGATTAAAGAGTCAGTTCTAAAAAGATAAACAGTTTAATAATGAAGTAGATCGATTGCGAAGGATGAACTTACTGAGGATCAACATTAGCGGTTGCTTCATCTAAGACTAATACCTTGTTATTTCGTATAATTGCTCTAGCTAAGCATATTAGTTGACGTTGACCAGCACTAAAATTGCTGCCACCTCCGCTGACTTCTTGATTTAAATTTTCAACTGCTTCCTTTAGTTCAACCTAAAACATTTGGAAGTGAAAGATAATACTGGTAACCATAAAGAATAATTACATCTTCTAAAGCTTTCCATAATGTTTTATCATCACATTTATCGAATGGGTCAAGATTATGTCTTAAGGATGCGGAAAAAAGAACTGGTTCTTGTGGAATGATCGATATTTTCTGTCGTAAATCATGTAAACCGATTTCTTTGGTATCAATATCATCTATACTGAGTACTCCTTCTGTAGGAGCAAGACGAAAAAGTGCAGATATCAAAGATGATTTACCAGCGCCCGTTCTTCCCACAATTCCAATCTAGAATTGAATTGAAATTGAAATCTGTTTGCTATGAAATATATTAATTACCTTTTCCCCTGATTTTATACGAATGTTTAAATTACACAATATGGGTTCTTCAGTCGGCACATATCGTAAATACAGATTCTCAAATTTAACTTCACCATTTTTAGGCCAATCACGATGGGGTTTTTTAGTAGGAACTGATTCAAATGGACCTTCTTTCTCAATATTCGAATACTGCAGAACACGTTCAACGCTAGTCATTTGAGATGATACTTCGGCCGTTTGTCGAATGCCATGTTGAAGCATGCCAGTTAAAATTAAAGATTGTGATATCACTAATCCTACATTACCGCTCAATGTTTTACCTGTTACAATATATACAATATAGTTAAACGGAAGAACATCTTTTGGTTCTTATTATTCAAGGTACGATATAAATATAATACTAATTTGATGATATATTAATAATGCACAATTTCTACTCTCAACTTCAGTTTTTTTTATTGTTTCTAGTTCGTTTGCTTATTTCAGTTGCCGGATCTGAATGACAAAACTTCAAACCCAGCGGAGTATTAACAAGAGCAATAGATGTGGCTATAATTTAATTTGTTTATGTCTTGAAAATATCAACATTACCAGGTTGCATATACTGTAATACCTTTATGTTGTTAAAAGAAATAGCGGCAGGCTTACCATCATCAAGTATGAGAAACTGGAATGTTACGACAGCTAGGAATATTACGCATATTACATCTAAATAAAATCCAAATGCTTCCGTGGTTATTAGGAACAAATACCACGAGGTTGTGTGCTGATCTTGCAGTACATCAAACTCTTTGGATACCATATACTGAGCTTTACAAGATCGTATTGTTGTAAGACCATTCATGGAAGCAGAAACGTGGGAGAAGACCGGGGCTCTTGCTAAAACATACCTGAAGTTACATGGCATCCGTTTTGCTCATTTTGTTCGCAACATGTAATCAAAATGGAACATACGCTATGGCATATTCTATAGCAAAGCATAAGATCTGGATGCCAATTGACTTGGTGCGTCAAGTAGTCCAGTAATACTTACTTATACTCTCCAGTCGTTTAATATCTTGCCCGCTGGCCAAGTAAATGATACGGATATAGAAAAAGATGACAGCTAAAAATATAGTCGGAAGAATCATCCATGGTGATACGATAAACACCATCGCTAAAATGCCACTCATCACCATAAAAACTTGGATAGCATCTAACATTGCTCTCGGCAACGTTTCATCAATTTGCCCCATATCTTTAGAGAAACGAGTTAATATCCTACCAGAAGGATTTACGTCGAAGAACCTCATTGTAGCTTGCAGTAAATTGCTAAACATCGTATCATGCAAATTCTTAGAAGCTCGCATGCATACTTTGAAGAAGAGTAACGATCTTAGAGTGGTTAATATTATAGATCCGACTATAAAGAAGGTATATAAATATATATAAAAATCTTGTGAATACTGTGCAATATCGTCGTAAAGAGATTCATTTCGTATTTGGTTAATTTCGACTTCTATGGTGGAATTTGTACTATCAGAAATAATGCTCGAAGTAGTCATATTTAATAAACTATCATTCATTATAGCATTTAACATATTTTCGGTAGCTAGACTTAGATTTAATTCAGATTCATTTTCTAAAGCCTCCATTCGGTTCTTATAATATTTTTCCTGATTATTGGTCCTGAAAAATATGCTTCAGTACGAAGTAAATTTAAAAAGCATTTTTTTACGTTACCAGTACGTTACCCATAGATCAGCGGCATTGCTGAACATTTGAGCAATTATTATTAAAAGAATTAATAAAATTAAAGCTATAATAGGAGCTCCTGCAGTAAAATATTTCTTGTATAAAGAGCTGGATATTGACCCTTTTTCCATAAGTTCTTGCGTTTCCACTGGTTCGGTGTTTTCGTTTTCATTATCATTAGTGCTGCTCTAAAATGTTAACTTTAAGAGTGGCAAGGGTAAGGTACTTTATGGTAAGTATATACTTGTGTTGAATCGATAGAGAGCAACCGTTTTCTAATAATTTGTTTTTCGTATGCTACTTTTTCAAGTTCTTCTTCACTTGCACTACGTTTTAGGTATGATAATTCATTCTCAGACAACTCTTCAAAGGACCCAACTTTTTCAATTTGTCCCTGTAAATTATATTGCCTTAATATAATATGCAATCTCTTGAAATTTACTTACATTATCAATGATGATTATTTGATCCACTTGCTTTAAAAACTGTAGTTGGTGTGTGACTAAAATTCTAGTTTTACCTTTCAGATATTTTACTATACACTCGTCAAACAATTCTTTTGCAACATGAGCGTCAACTGCAGAGAGCGGGTCGTCAAAGAGATATATATCAGCGTCTCTGTATACTGCTCGGGCTAAATTTACTCGAGCTCTCTGCCCACCACTGAGCGATACACCTCTCTCACCAACTAACGTCTTATCACCTTGCGGAAACTGTTCGAAATCTCGACTTAATGCGCAGACCCTTACTACTTCATTGTATACACCTCGTACAAATTGTCGGCCAAATAAAATGTTATTCCTAACGCTTGACACAAATAACCAGGGTTCTTGAGAAGCGTAAGAAATAGTGCCGTTTGTTTCTAAGTTTCCGCTACTGAGTGGTAATTCCTTTAGAAACAGTTGAAGTAAGGAGCTCTTTCCTGATCCTACTGATCCGACAACTGCACATAGGCTACCGGGTTTAATGTCGAGATTTAGATTGCTTAAAGTTTCTATAATTGGATTTGGTATCCAACTGGCTTTTCCCTCTTTAATTTTAATTGCACCTTTAACTTTCTCGTCTGATATCTTCTCTGCTGGAGCTACTGGTACGCTAGTTTCTTCAAGTACAAGAAAATCTTCCAGTCTTCTAACCGATACTATCGCCTCGGCGAATGTAGACATAGCCAGTGGGAAGAAGATTGCCATGTATAATTGTATAGTGTTAAAAAATTGTGCAAGTGAAAATACTTTGTCACTTGTTAATGGATTACCTAATAGAACATAAGTAATTATGGTTAAGTACGTCGTAAAGCGTTCGGTAAATACCATCAGAGCTACTGTAAATCCTCTGATATACGAAGTTTTGGTTAAACAGTCGATCTCTAATCTGAAAAAATGTAAACCTAAAATAATTGTTGCATATTTATCCAATTACATACTTTCTTGCAAATTGGACGATTTTTTGGAATGGTTTTTCCCAGGCATACATTTTGATCACTTGAATTCCTGACGTTATTTCGGACATCAGTTTCACTCTAGCGTCTGTCCGGTGAGCTATTTTAAACCGTAATTTACCTTGTAAGTGAGATAGGTAACCTACGAAAATGTTTAATTTACATTGAATGGACAAACATGTATCGTGTAAGAGATTGCGATGAACTGCAAGCGATCAGTAGTGGGCCATTTCACGGTATTAACCCTAGAGTAGGCGCGTCATATTTTGTGTCACGAGAGAGCGCGCGCGGTCTGTGGGACCGCATAGAAAATTAATCGTAATTTTTTGATTTTCCTTGATAAAAATTTTTTTATAAAAATAAATAAAATACAGTTTCGTTCCATAAAAATTGTAATGAAAAAAGAGGAATTCAAAATGTCTCAAATACTGTGTAAGATATTGAAAAACAAAACAAAAAAATATTCGAGATATAAGCAAAGAAATGTTTTACATTTTTCACAGAAATATCTGGTTTCTCATTGCTGACTTGGTATTGGTACTCGAGCTGCTGCCCAACATACACCTCACCTCAAGATTGCCAGTGTAATAGTTTTATACCACAAAGCGCGAATATTTTTATCTCATACTTGTTGGGTTTGGATGGAATAGTTAGAAACTCTGAAAGGTTGTAGTCATTCTTGCAATTGTCTATGAATATATCAAAAAATTCTCGAATGGGTGCTATTTTGTTAAGAGCTCCTCTCTCCTCACGGAGAGGGTATTCTTGTCGTTGAGACCCAAATACCGGAGTAAGAAATGGAATCGTTTTTGACATTGTCAATCTAAAAATTTCTGTCCCGGTGCCGTCCGATTCTCATAATTCGTCAACAATCAAATGGTTCGCATTTAGCATTCCAACAACCCCAGGAGGGCATAGATTTCAGAGGCTGTAGTATGTTTTGCATCCTTTTCTCTTATGAAATTACTTCTACAGAATTATGTTTTGTACAATGATATTTATCATCTCTTCATTTATAAAAAAAACTTAAATATTTCAGTAGGAGTTTTGAGAGAATGAGTGGGTAATCGCGTCTTACGTATAGGGCAAAATTTATCTGTTCTGTTCTATTAACTCCCTTCTCTCTCTTTAACACGATCAAGTTCTTCTGAACTCTCAAGTAATTCCTCTTCTGGCATTGCTTCACACTCCTCCAAAAGGCGATCTTACAAAGGATAACAATTTGTAGTAAAAAAAATAGGTTATGAAACCGTACTTTAGCTTATTTCCAAGCCAAAAACAATTCACATAAAAAAACATTAACAAAAAAGTGGGGGTGCGCGGTGTTACTGACCAAAGATGTCTACAACGTATGAAAGTGGCAATCATCAGTTGATCAGATGTCACATTTGTGAAGTTATAATACCCAGCTAAACCGAGAATGCGCATTGTTGGCACAATAACAACTGAGATGTTCAAAAATATATGTCACTGGGGTTTGTGAGATCGCGTGCGCCCATTAGCCAGTTAAGAAACATACCGTCGAAAATTTAAAAACATGCATATTCGTTGATTCCTTAGATTTTTAACAAATCACCGTAACCCATGCAAACAGAAAATTCCATTCTATAATACTTTTCACTTATTTTAAGGTTAAATTTGTAAAAGTTCGACTTTTAATAAAACAAATTTGTACAAGTTAGAGTGCTGTTCAAATAATAAGATATGTTATGCGGTATCATCCTGCTCTTTCCTTGAATCCTTTTAGAAATAAACTTCACTTTCATCCTCAGTACTAGTAATTTATTATTCTAAAATCCCATTTTCTAGTCCGTCACACCAGTCACAGTAACATGTCGGGCCCGTCCAATTTTCAAAAATTTATTTGTATATCTGCAATTTTTTACTGTTTTATTCAACTGGCAACTCCGTAGATTTGTTTATGTTAATTTCCCAATCAATACAGAAAATGCAATCATTTACTTGAAATTGAATATATCTGCACAAAGAGCACATTACTTATGATTGTACCTGTCACACCCGTCACTCGTTCAATAAATAATATAACTTCATTACTAGTACGTCAACCTAATTTTAAGTATAGATCTGCAAATTCAAGGACTAAAGTCACAAAATTACTATCCAATAGTTAGTATTTTAAAGCAATTTTGTCGAATTTTATCTTACACCAACATGGTAGAAATTGTATTTACACGTGCGAATGTCATACCCGTCACCGTGGAACGACCCACAAGCTATTTCATATAAACGTAAATCAATAAAACATTTAGATATATTGGAAGCACTAAAAAGATATGTGTAACATGTAATAAGTACAGTCCATAGGCTAATGGAAGCATCGAAAGTGATTATGTATTCCAGGAACTTCATTGTGTAAAATGAACAAAGCACTTTACTACTACGACTAAGAAAAACACATGTTTATCGATAAGATAAAATGTAGTTGGTATGAGGTGTTGGTGATTTATGGACTAGTACAACATACATAAATTATGTATACCTTGCAGTAGAACAGCTTGCAATAACATAGCTGCGATACCAATAAAAGCTGCGTATCCTACGCTGTTGTACATGACGAACGCCGATACAACAGCTTGTATCGGCATTATCCATATATAATGTAGAAAACCTGCTGTAATATCAAATCTCTGAACATCGTTCGACATTAGATTGACCACTTGTCCAGCGGCGGTTTTTCCCAACGAGGTCTTGTTCAAACGCAGTAACTGTAATGTTTGATTTCTACTACATTTAGTTTTATTTATAACTGCAATGTCTACGAACTTTTCTGTACAATAGAGAACAGCAGGCGATTCTACATCGCATCCCAATTTTAAAACAGCCTAACGTGACGTGATGCATTATAACGCAATTGACAAAACATATTATTACGACCACTATAGCGAACAACCAACCGTGAAGCGCTGTATAATTACTAGTACGATTAAAATAATTTATTAGTTCTGCCAGAGCTAATGGATGGATTGTCCTGCAAAAAATACGTCGTAGTGTACACATATGTAGACATACAGTTTTGCTCACATGTGATAGGTACTCTATTCTTCTTTTTAAACTAAAATAAAACTTAAACATTGTTATTGTATACGCATATTTCTTAAGACTCCAAAGCACATAAATTTTTGTCTTTTGATGTTTACTAGCACTAGTATGGTTACTGAAAAAACAAATGCTCGCGTTGTGCAGTATAAACAGTACATTACAAAAGTATAAAGAGACTGCAAGTCAAAATCAAGAAGTTAGCGTATTATAATGAAGTATCAAGATAGACAGTTAATCCTGAACAGTCGAACACGTATTTTATTGGCCATGAGAATTATATATCGTCGGCTTAATTTCAAAACCTCGTAAGTCCCGTTTTGGTCAGTTTACAGGAGAGCGTAAAAACTGTTAGTTTTGTGAAGCTATTTATAGTACGATGTTTTAATAATTTTGTCCATTTTTGGACTTACGAGATTTTGAAATTAGGCCGACGATGTACACTTAGATGCAAAAAATTCGAAAAACTCTACCTTGCGACATAGTGTATATACATTTAGATTGGCACTCGTATTATTAAAAGCTATCAGTTTGCTGACTTTTTGTTTTGCATTTTACCAATAAATGAAGAATGATGTTTTTGTTAGCAAAACAGTTAAAAAGTGTTTGAAGTAGGAAAGTATCTTTAGTTTAAGATGGCCGTAGCCAATATTATGCTGCCCAGGCACTGGGTGTTACTCGTTCAGCGTTTTAATGAAACCGACAGCTATACTAGGAGACCAGGATTGGGCAGTAGAAGAGCAACATACAAACGAGACGATCGATTTGTGGTTTTGAGGGATAGGCTGGTTGAGGTGGCCAATCGACTGAGTGAAGTAAGAAATGTGCTTGTAAGCAAATGGTCAGTTCGTCGACGACTAGCTGAAGCCAATCTAATGTCTAGAAGACCAGCCCAATGTCTACGTGGTTCCTTTTACTCCATTTATAGGGCCTAACTTCATTTTTGTGGACGATAAGGCGTTCGCACCGTGCTCGGATCGTCAACGAATATTTAGGTGAGGTCGGGACTATGCGTGTGAATTGGCCAGTTTGCAGTCCCGACCTCAATCCAATAGAACATCTCTCGGACAAACTAGGAAGATAGATTTGAGCATATGTACCCCGTCCAAATAACTTGGCTGAATTTGCTGCAGCCGTTCAGGCAGAATGGAATCAGTTGGACCAACATGATGTTCAAAATTTAATTAACCCTATGCCGAGACGTATGCAAGATGTTAGAAGGGCCCGAAGTGGAAATACTTGGTATTAGTCGCAATAAATACTCTAAAATGTTATTGTTTTTTTTTTTTTTATTAATGAATCTCTTTTAATTTTCCGAATTTCCAAATAATCTAATATAATTCAATAAATTAGTTTTTTCTTGAAAATGTGTTTTTTATTGAATTTTATCGGTTCCTTTGAAATTTATCACCAATCTTAAGATTATATCTCAAAACATTTTTCTTTGCGGAGAAAAATTCAAACGGATCGATTTTTTTGCACCTGAGTGTATTTGTAGAGATTCTAGAACCTATAGCGCGCGTCTAGGCAAAGTCCTCGTTTTCTAAAGAGAGCGGAAAAAAAAAACGTTTACATTGGACAAAAGAGCGTAAAAATTAGGAAAACTTGCTAGATGAATGGATTATACAGAATAGTAAAAGGAACAATTTTTCCTATGAATTGCAGAAATTTAGGCAAAGCGGTCCCAATTTGTGTGCCGAAAAGAAGGAACAATATCATTCCAAGTTATTATGTATTATCATACTAATAATAACATTAATAAGTGAGGAATACCTATTACTTGCGAACAAGGTTACATCTCTGTAAAGTCACAACATTTATGATACCTATTCAAGTTCAACTTACTTTAGAATTATAACTTGTATAAACAATACTCCCCCATATAAGGCATACTGTCTGAAAAAAGTCTTTGCTATGGCTTTAGATAAAGACGGTTTGTATTCATCCTTCTTTGCTTTAGCTAATTCTTTAATCCAATTTCTGAAACAACTCATGTTACATAATACCTACTCAGAAACAAGTGTCGTAGTTTTACTTTTCCAGAATGTTTCCCAGTGGTTCCGAGAGATCTTTTTGTTGAGTATTGTAGAGATCTTTGGTTTCCAGGTCGTGCTTATAGCCATACTTGAAAAATGGAAAAATCCAGCTGGAAATTTAAAAAGAAGATATTACATTTTTCTACAATTGTAGACTAAAATTTTAAGAAGTAGAGTAGCCTTTAAATCCCGATATATAGTAGTTGGCCATTAAATTAGTTTATCTTCAACTATCGTATAGCGAAAATAACGTATTTAGTGTGTTCCGAAATTAAAATAAACGTCTTTCTGCTGTGCTCTGTATTGAATTTAAATTTTATTTTGTGATAAAAGATTGTTTAATTACGCTGTTCCTATGGAGAGAAAAGGACATAACAAAACAAGAATTTGTGCTATTCTAAAAACGAGAATAAACTTTAAGCATGAAAAGGTCGTGTTTCTCATTAAACTAACAAGAACGGGTACCTCTCGGCGATAGCAATATAAAATCGTATGCTATCCTCCAAAGCAATTCACCAAATCGTAAAGGGACGGGGTGAGAACATATGAGACACCTGTACGAAGCCGTATTAAAATATAGGCAACACTGCACAAGATTTTGTGGAAAAATTTGAATCAAAGAACACAGACTAAGCCTATACAGCCTATATAACATTAACGAAATATAACTTAATTATAAAATGTAAGCAAAAACAACGTTGGCTGCCAAAAATGAAATTAAGACAGGAGCAAAATTGGCCAAAATTTTAAGTTTCCTTGGATGGATAGCAATTTATTCATTATGTGGTTTTTTTAAGAGTTTATCCCAGCAGTAGAAACGAGAGCTGCTGGTTTTAAACGTGAACACTAACCACACGTGTACACGTATATACGAATTTTATACTCACGTGTTTATACACGGATGTCGAACTTTACGGGTACAGACACGGGTTTTGAGGCACGAAGCTTTCGCCTACGTCGATCTCAATTCAAAAATTTGTAGCCCGGAAATTCTACGGATTTAAATCCAATAGAAACCGTATCGAATATTTTGAAAAACATGGTACTCTTGGCGAATTGTACCAGCAAAGAATTAATGAAAAATATTCACAAATGCGGTAAAGCTGCGATGGAATAAAAGTGCTAATACAGAACTCAGTAGAAGAAATAACTAATATTATTAAACCAATAGGATATAGTAAGTACTAAGTAATCTACAACTTTGTCCATTGTTACTGTTTCGTCGTATGATTAAAAATAATTTATTAATTTGACTATCTTTCTCAAGTCTGCTGCTGAAACAGGAGGCAAGATTTGTGCTTGTCTCGGACAAATGATTTCATTAGTGTGACAGACAAGGACAGTCTGCAGTGCACTGTTTACTTTAAGCGTCCTCTTTTGACAAAATAACTTTTTAAGTGATTATAAACTGAAATGATTTGCAAGTAATTAGAAAGTGGACCAGCTCCAGTGAAAATGAAGTGATTGAATGCTGTTTAGATGTTACGAAAAGGAACCACAACGTAACTAACCAACAAAATAAAGGATTACGATCTGAACTTGATCAGCATCTTAGCAATTGCACTGAAAGAATATTTGTAAATGGAACTGTTTATATGGTTTTTAATTTAATCCAAAACCATCGACGTGTTTCAAACGGACAAAAATCGATGACGTGTGTTAAAAGTTAAAATAGACAGTAGACGTTTATTTTAATAGTTAATAAAGTAGTACAGAAAAATCGTTTTCTACTTGTTTTATATACAGAATTGTCATAATTTCCTTGTAGTCCTAATTCAATAGCCCACGACTGTACTCGTACAAAAATATTTATAATTTACATATTTGAGATGCATACAATTCAAATTGACTAAACTGTTTTTTTCTTGAAGATTTTTTTTATTAGTAATTGAATATATTTACAAATAGTGTATTAAGTGCAACAAAATATGGGTAATCCACGTCAATGTTATGTAAGTATGATCTTGTGGTGCACTACATCAGATAATATAAATTTGTCAAATTTTGAAATTAACTTAAATTAGCTGCAGTTAGGCTTGTAGAATTTCTGAAATACAATAAGGTGTTATATAAATATCGGGTTAGAAATTTCTTTATATTATTCACTGGATATATATGTAGCTAGTCAGGTGTTGATTCTTTACAATCAACGTTTACAATTTCTTATCAGAGTAGGCTTATAAACCTGCAAAACATGCATACACTATTGTTTGGATTAAAGCGAGCTAAATAATTGCCGTCTCAGTATTTTCAAATCGATGCATATTTCCATACATATTTAGCAGTACCGAAACAGTAATTTTACGTCTGTAAATGCAAGTTATTTAAGATATGTTATGCAACTATGAGAGTTATCAAAATCCCGTATCAATAATGTATGTGTTTTCTTACTAACTGTACGTACACTACCGGCCATAATTATTTACCCACCTAAAAGAAATACGCATAAACAAGGAAAGTGCTAATTGAAAAGGAAATTGTAGTTTTGTAGTTTTATTTAATTATAAAATTTATTTGACACAAAAGAAATTAAATCTTCGTTTCGACGAAATGTCCACCACGACTATTAATAATTGCGGCACACAGTTGGAGTATTCTCTCTATCAATTCCACAACAAGTTGGAGGATGTATTTTCCCACAGAAGCTCTGTGGGATTAGTATCTGGGATTTGAGGCGGCCATTTAATTATTTTGATATTGCTTTCGCGTTCCACCACCGATTCTAAATATTCACGGCACAGTTTAGAGGTGTGTTTCGGATCATTATCATGTTGAAATATAAAATAGCCACCGATTATTCTTATTCCAGATGGTATAGCATCTGTTTCCAAAATTTCCCGGTAGCGCTCTTTTCTTCAAATTCCATCCATCTTAACCAAGTCTCCTACGGGTGCGATGCTAAAACAACCCCGAGCCACTACCGATTCACCCCCATGCTTGACTGTAGGTACTACTACACATGATTCTGCTGCTCGTTGTCCTTTTGACCTTCGAACGAACGTTCTTCTCTTAGAAGCGAAGATTTCAAATTTCGACTCATCGGTCACAAAACATTTTTCTACTCATCAACTCATCATTTATATTGCTTACGTAAGAGTAGTTTATGCAACACTATTCAGCCAAATAGCATTTATTTCAGCCATTATTTCGGGTGCAGTTTTTTGTCTATTCCGTTTACTCGTCATAATTATTTAACGATCTTCCGCTAGTGTTGTCACTTTCCGTCGTTCCGTTCGTTTTAACAATGTGCAGCCTCATGATATTTTTAACGTAATAATCAACAATTCGGCGACTTAATTTCAATTTTCTTGCGATGTCCGTTACTTCGGCCAGGATTATGTAAAGCAACAATTATTGTGCGGATTTCTAAGGGCAACTCTCTTATCTTTGGGATTTTAATACTAATTAGATAATTTTATTAAGGATATTCACTATTTAAAGGAACAATAATTACTAAATCTAAATTCATAACTTGAGTTCGGGTAAATAGGGAATTGTCATCTTTACCTGCACTACATTAAATATTTATTAGTGAATGATAATTGTATTACATTTCGGGTCGTTTCATGGTTCTTCCTGGACCCCTAATTATCGGGTTAAGGAAATTCAATCGATAACCAAGTATCAACGGAGTCTTTTAAGGAATTATTTAATGTGATATCTTTCTTTTACTTGTAGGTAAATAGTTATATCCCTTAAATAACAGTAAATAAATAATTTTCTAAAATCCAAGCAAAAATTTAGATGGCTAAATAATTATGGCCGATAGTGTAGGTTATTTTCATTTTGAAGACATATAAGGGCTATCTTTTCAATTTCTAAATATATACGAACGTGAAATTAGACAATGCAAATATGAGCCAGTTTGTAAGAACATATGTACCAAAACAATTCTGCGATTATACAAGTAATAAAATATTAGTTACTCCTTCGGCACAAATAAGTATGACACTGATTTTTAATAGAAAATACTTGAATAATTTTGAAATATTTAACAATAATTTAACTACGCTAAACAATAGCCTTTTTTTTCCAACACACTTCCCTTCCCGCGCTCGACTCTCTTCTCTCTTTTTCTACAAAAAGTAAGTTTTTTAATACGGCCAAAGTTAATTGTGTATCACGCTGTAGACACAGTACAAAAAGTGTAAAAACCTTCGGTCATAGCTAAAGCGTGACAAACGGTTGCACCCACAGAGATGCCTGTACGGAGGGGGTATGTACGTATGTGGGTGCAGAGTTCAGTAATGCGGTAGACATTGAGGAGTTGGGTCGTTCGGTTATTTATTGAATTCTCATTGTGTGTTTTCGAAAACGTGGGACGTAAGCCTGGTGTACCTCTTGCATTGCATGTGAAGAAATATATTTGGCGTTTCCCTGGTTCGCACATTCGTTGCAAATTTTGCGGTATAGGGTTGCTAGGTCGCACGACATTTGAATGTAGAAGTCATATTGAAGGTAAACGTCATGTATTGAATTTAAGAAACAATATTCCGTACTGGCAATTTTTGTGTGACTTTATTTTCATGTTGAGCACGTGCAACATCCCACAACACCTAGTAGATAATGAAAACTTTCGTCTTTTTTGGGATAAATATGTTTCATCATGGAAGCTACCAACAAAAAGACAATTGCGGTACAATTTACCACATGTGCAAAGTACAGTAAAAGACTGTATAAAAGACCAGTTGAGAAATCAAAAAATCTGGCTCACTGTGAACGAAACTACTGATGCTCAGAAACAGAGCGTGATTCATATCGTGGCGTGTCCTTTAAAACGTAATGGTCCAGCAGCTTCCTTGTTGTTAGCCAGTAAAAGGATTGAAAGAACTGATGCCGAAACCATTGTAAACATAATAAAAAAATTGTTAAGCGAATTTTGTATTGTAGGAGCTCAAATCACCATGTTAGTTTCTGACGGAGCCGCAATAATGCTGAAAGCTGGTAGGATGTTAAACGTATGCTTTCCGACTCTTCTTCACATAACATGTCCCATACACGCATGTCATCTTGTAGCAGAAACAATTCGAAGCAAGTATCCTAGGGTGAATGCTTTAATACCATCTACCAAAAAAGTGTTTGTGAAATCTCCCAAACATATCCGCGTATTCAAGCAATTGTATCCGCAAATTCCGCTACCACCTTAGCCTGTATTGACGCGATGGGGAACATGAATCGAGGCAGTATCTTACTATCGCAAATATTATTCCCAAGTGAAAGATGTCATTTTCAAACTTAATTCGTCCAATTCTCAAGCGGTTCGCAAGAGTCAGCAACTTTTTTCCGATTCGGACGTTCAAAAAGAAATAGATGACATTTCCATAAACTATTCTGTAGTGACACAAACTATTTCGCAGTTAGAAAATACTCACTTATCTATACAAGACTCGTTAAATAACATCAACAATTTAGCAACCGCTCTAGAAAGCTTGACGGATCCTATAGGACTAGATGTCGCGCAAAAATTTCGTGCAGTTTTAAATAAAAATCCGGATTTAGAAAAGGTTCGATGTATATCTGGAATTCAAGACTGCACAGAAGATATACAGGAGTATTCGAATTTCGCAAATCTTACTTCATTAGAAGCTGAACGATCATTTGCAAAGTATACGAGAACGTTTTCAGACCGTCGTCGAGGCCTGACCGAATCGACAATGGATGCATTGCTTATGTTGCAGTACTACACGGCGTACCATGGCAGTCGCACATTACCGCAGTGGTCATCGATACGTCAATAAAAGGTAACAATCTATTATTTTTTTATTAATACTGTGTCTACTTTTGCGCGGTACGCCCCGGACGGTTCCACTAGTTTCTCGAACATTGTAAATAGTACACGCACACCGATCAACCGATAATAACCGAACGTCCACTCGGTTCCTTGTATGTACATAGTAAACACAGTTCTTTTCACGGCGCCTTTGCGGGTGCAACCGTTTGTCATGCTTTAGTCATAGCTTGGACTTAACGGCGCCCATAAAAAAGTTCATATAAATCGCATTTTATTGACGATGATAGGACACTCTGTAAATAAGGAAAGCAGTATATTAAGTGACCCTCATCAATCACGCAAATATTATCTCAAAACAATATCACAAAAGGTCATGTGTTTTTGTTTTATTGATATATAATTGTTGTTACATAAGAATATCTTCTATAGGAAATAATTCCCAGCAATTAGATTTTGTGCAAGTCATTGTCATTGATATAATTTTAACAAAGAAATATTATTTGTTTATGCTATTACAAAACGAAGTTACTACTACTACTACTACAGTATGAATTGTAAGGCGCCGTAGAATCTTCTGCTATATGCACATACATATATTGATTTATCCTGCAAAAATGTGGTTATGCACAAATCTATAATTTGTGATTTATGTTCTGAAACATAACCTTGAATTCAGTTGCTTATTATATACCAACAATACATGTTATATAATTGGGTAACAATCATGAATGAAAAGTGTAAGTTAAATTAAAGTAATCATACACATAACATGCACGGGTTTGAGTATCTATTATCTACCCAGATAAAACTTTTTTTTCAATTCGGAAAAAAGATCAATCCTATCTAATCAAAAGTCAATTAAAACGATGTTTGGTACAGTAATTTTGAATGTACAAGTTGGTTAAGAAAGAAATGAATGCAAACGCGTGAATTTTTACTTACCAGAAAAACAACTTGGATAAAACATTTGCTTTCGTTTCCGGACTAGGATTATTGTACTTCTTACTCGAATCCATAATTAAGCACTTCTAATCTTAATTTCATTATAACGGTATTGATTTCGTAAGATCACTTCTTTTTATCCACTACCACGCATGTTTAACATGACTTGCTATTTCCCTGCTTTTGGTAACTGTGTAATATTTTAAGGTGTTCTATAAAATATTTTGGTCGATGGTCGATACTACAACGCTGGCTAACCAAAGACTGATGCAATTCGACTGTATTCGTCTGTCCCCACCACGGGAAGAGCGCACGACACAACTGCCTGATTTGCAAGAGATGAACATGTCGTCTATCGGCAGCTAAAATAATTAAATGCACGTATATACATATATATGTATATATATACATAGAATATTTAATTGCTCCCATGTATGTAGGTACATATATGTACTTGGTTTTTATTGTATTATCACCCTTATCTAACTTACAATTTGCCTTTCATCATGTATGCGAACAAAGAACTTGCTTAGAACAATGAAGGAATGAT
The DNA here is from genome assembly GCA_029619315.2 of Dynastes maya. Lineage (NCBI taxonomy): Eukaryota > Metazoa > Arthropoda > Insecta > Coleoptera > Scarabaeidae > Dynastes > Dynastes maya. Next base: position 65,604,915 of record JAROYE020000001.1, on the reverse strand, counting down.
TATTTTGAAAAACTTGACTATTTTAAATTAATAAAAAATATTCACATTTTCATACAATTAATTGATAAAGTCTCCTAAAATGCAATAAAATCTAGACAAATAAAATAAAATAAACAAATTGGATTGAGGAAATGCATTATCACTAGAGACGGGATTTTAGGCAAAATGCCTCTTTGTTTAGATTCAAGGCAAATTAAAAATAATACAAAATCTATATGTTTCTCGACAAATCAAAGCGATCTAGCTATGTTTTATTTTGCCTAGTTGCCTATTTGGACTTTTAACAGCCTAAATCGTGGTTTTTCGCCTATTTTGTCCTAAAATCATATTTATTTGGTCTAAACGTTTTTTTTTTTAATTTTAAATAAATAAAAACCATATTTATTTAAAATTTAACACAGCTGCATCTTTCTTAAATGTAAATTTTAGTTTTACAGCTAAAATGCTATAAACTAATACAACGATGGGTTTTCCCGTCTATTGTGTGAGGGGCAAAGTTTGGATTTGCCTGCCGTAAAATTTATATTATTACCCTATTGAAGATATATCCTCAATTATCGGCTTATCGCTCTCGGGTTCATTTACCTGCACCCACGTTTTTATTTTACGGGAATCCCTATCGGCTTGTTTACGCCCTGTAATTTAAACCATATAAGCAAATTTCTTCTCCCTGTTAACGTGATTAATGAATACACGATGCCCATAGTTTATACAATGGACATCTTGATATTGCAGTTTAGATTTTATATTTCTTCTCCTAATGTTTCTCTGGAGCGTATATGTGTGTGTTCCTATAGCGAGGTGGACTATCGACGAATCAGTGTATAGTGAAAGACGTACTTTGAATCTTCATTTATATCGTAGCTTGCAACGAATATTTTTCGGTAGTTTTCTGTCGGTTTGTGCTTGTTTATCTACTCAGTGTATTGTGTATTTCCATCTACAACAATGCCAAAATCCAAGGAATCACATAGCGATAAAGTTAAAAAATGACTGAAGGCAATTGGAGGCACTACTGTCTTTCCGCTGAATCCAAGCAACAGTGAAGAGTTGTTTTGTAAAGCGTGCGGAAAAATGATAAAGGACGTTTTTGTTTTTCTTTCCTAACTTGCTTCAAAAATATTATTGTAGTTAACTTGCAAAAAGAAAAATCATTTAGAGCAACATGCTACTGCTCCTGGACATCAGGCAAATCTTAGGAAACCGTTGAGGAACCAAATGTTAATAGACACCAAAAATTTAAGAGAAATCGACGTTTTTAATCGAGATTTATGCGACGCTTTTATGTCTGCAAATATTCCTCTGGACAGATTAAACTATTCAAAACTGCGAAATTTTCTCACTAAATACTGCAACAAGAATGTGGCAAGCGTGAAAACCTTAAGAACAACATATGTAACAAAATGTTACAATGAGGTAATTAATGTAATAAATAATAATTTAAAAATGTATTTTCATACTTGAGTGTCATTAAGATTTTGTTTACACCTATAATATTTTTATTAATTTTTCAAGGCTATTAATACTATTCGCGAAGAAGTTGGTAACAACGATATTTGGATATCTATAGATGAGACGACTGACTCTAAAGGTCGTATTATGGCAAATATGATTGTGGGTAAGCTTTGTTCTGAAACACCAGGAAAACCGTGTTTACTGGCTACAAAGCAACTTGAAAGAACAAATTGCAATACAATGGCAAGATTCGTGAACCAAGCTTTAGGTAAGATATATTATGCAAAAAACTTACTTTAATAATATTGTAAATTTAATGCTAGATATTTAAGTTAAAGGCAACTCTCGTATTTTAGGTATTTTGTGGCCAACAGATGGAATTAAGGACGAAAAAGTCAAGCTTTTAGTCACGGATGGTGCTTCTTATATGCTCAAATGTGGTACAAATTTGAAGATTTTTTATGTTTTGCGCATGGACTCAATTTGGTGTGTGAATATCTAAGAAATCAATATGCTAATGTTAATGGTTTAATTTCAAATACCAAGAGAGTCTTTTTAAAAGCTCCACTGCGTGTGGCAGTGTATAAAGAAAATTTGCCAGATCTCCCTTTGCCTCCCGAACCGGTCTTAACACGTTGCGGAACTTGGTTAGAGGCGGTAGTTTTTTATGCTAATAATTTCGAAGCAATAAAATCAGTAAGTACTTTTTTAGCAAAATTTTTAAATAAGATTGTTTTTATTTAACGCTTTATGTTTTAGGTTGTAATATCGTTTGACAAAGATTCAGCTAACTGTATTGAGCAAGCGCAAGAATACTTTTCCAATCAAAATATCAAAAACGATCTTTTATACATCAAGTCGCATTATAAATTTCTCATTGATAACATCAAAAGATTAGAAACATTCGGCCTTCCTCTTACAGATTCTGTTGCAGTAATTAATAATGCCGAAGCAGCTCTCAAGAATGCCCCAGGAAAAGTTGGCAAAATAATTTTGTCAAAGTTTAACCAAGTGATTTCGAAAAATCCAGGTTTCAAAACGGTTAAAGAGTTTGCTGAGCTCCTCAGTGGCGAAACAGTTGGCATCCTTGCCCATGTTTATAATAGCTACAAATTAGTAATTGGTAACTGATCAATTTATTACTCGATCGTCTGTTGGGTTTGTTTGTTTGTTAACCTTTATAATTCTTTTTGCTAACTTTGTATCGCTATTAACGACAGTACTTCTAAAACTGTAGCATAAAAGTTTCATTTTTTCAGAATACTTTATGTTACAATTGGTAATTTTTTTACTAATATTTTTCTTCTACTAATTTCCAGTGAAAGCTTCTGCCTTTATTTTTTTCCTTTGTCGTTGTAATATGAAAACAAACCTTCCTTACTACTAAAAATTATCAATTTCATGTTTATTAATACAAAATTAAATTTCTATTATACAGCAATAGTAATTCGGCACAACGTCCAGATATGTATGTGCTATGGCTTATAGTTTTTAAGCATCAGCGCATTACTCGCTCAAATAAAATTGACTACATTGTTTCAAATTGTTTTACCAGCAGTGCAATAATTTTAAACTATGAGTGGTATGTTCCTAAAAATTAACTTGGACAGTAAACAAATAATTACGCTTGGTATAAAATATTAAGCTGTATAGATTAAACTATTTGCGAAATGATTATTTGCGATGCAAATATTGCACATACACAGTCCTTGGTTTAATGTAGGTATGCATTTGCTTATGCGTAACTTTTTCGTCTTACATGAAATATCACAATTTTAGTATAATTTATAAACTCTACTGTTTGCTTTTATCTAAATTTAACTGAAGCGTAAAAGTTATAGACAGAGGACACTCGAATATTTATTAGATAAAAAAATAATAGTCGATTGAAATCATTGTAAGACCTAGAGGTTTTAAGGTAAGTAAGTAAGTAAATATAAAGAAGTTTTGGATGGTGGCTTTTCTTTCACAGAAAAAATATAAAGTTGAATCTAACACCAATTCTTCACCGATCGATAGTTCCCTCGGGTCCAAATTCACAAGCAGTTAAAAGCAACAGAGTTGTATAATTGAACAGTGTTTACATATCTTAGCTTAATTACATTTCTGCATCTAGTTAAAATTTAACTTTTGCGGTGTAAAGCATTGTCGAACGGAGTTAATTGTATCCCGTCGCAGTGTTAGATTTATCTCCCCCAAAAAGTTGAAATCACCTTGCTTTGGTGTTGGGTTTACTCCTAGGTAGTGTTAGTAATATATAGAGCTGGGAATTTTTTGTCTTATGCTATTCGAATAGTAATTCAAATTTTTGAATTTCCGAATTTCCGAATATGCAAAATTCCGAATTCTCAAAATCTCGATTTCTCGAATTCTCGAATTTTCGAATTTTCGAGTTTTTGAATTTTCGAATTTTCGAATTTTCGAATTTTCGAGTTTTCGAGTTTTCGAATTTTCGAATTTTCGAATAATTATATAATATTCGAATATTTGAATTTATTTTTTACTTATACAGCGTTTTTAGAAAAAATGGGTCGATTTCTACTTTTGTGAACTAACTTTTGCCGTTAACGGCATTTCCATTGTATTTTAGGTTTGGCCGGAAGTGACGTCAACCCTCTTATTTTGTGTCTTCGATAAACATAAACATAATTTTATTGTCGTAACCTTTACATAAAAGGGCATTGACATTGTTATAAATAAATAAGTAAAATAAATAAATATATGTATATATAAAAGATAAAAGAGAATTCCAAACGTCGCTCGTGCGTGGGAAAAAAGGAGTATGTAATTTTTGCTGCCTCATGTGTCGCTATCTCTTTAATTCTTCGAATTGCATATATCGCAGATGCCACCCTTTTATTCAATTCCTCAACGTGTTGTTTGTAATTTAAATCGTTTGAGAGATGAAGACCCAAGAAGTTTTCTGCCGGGACCTGGTTTGTGGTAAGTGTAAGCTGTTGCGTTTTTGCTTGATTTAAATGCAGACCATTGTTTGCGAACCACTCATTTGCTTCTGTCAATGCAACCACTGCCTTATTTAAAGCATTTAAAGCAGTATTGAAGTATCGTCTGCAAACAAACATAATTTGTCACAAGTTACACTTTCTGGGATATTTCTGCCAGTTAAATACGATTCTGATAGCTTGTGTGCCGTGCCTCGTATCAGAAGTAAAATGGCCTCCGAGGGGTAACGTCTTGAAAAGAATTTTCCAGTTAAAATCCGAACTTTTGATGTACTTGCATGGTGAAACATCGGAATATGATAACCTATTTTCCAGTCCTCTTTAGCTTCTTAGATTGTCTTTCCTTGCTGATATTTTCGAACACTTAAATATTTTGAATAATAGCTCGCAAGGCTGTGATGTTAATATAATAACCACGGCTAAAATTAACGGATTTATAAAAAAAGTTGATTTACGGTCGATTTCAATTGGGAAAAAGAAGTTCCAGTGCATTCAAGAACTCATAGAAGATTTAACTAAGTATAGTGCGATAAATTCTGAGCATGTTTTTGCAGATATGCAAATCAGTTTGCACAACTTGAAGCAACAGTTCTCCAGTATGTCCACAATTTTTGTCCTAGATGGGCCGTACACCAGCGAGGTTTCATCGCAGTTAAATATTAAGAGAGGTTTATTTATTAAATCAAGTTCTGCGATTGTGTTAGAAAGTAAATGAAAAAAACCATTTACTACAAAAGGGTTAATTTGCTGCATTCGTTGTTTTTGCTGCCACGGATTGTGCCTTTTTTTATAGAAAACTTGTTTCGCTTTTTAAATGCTAAGAACCAGTCCTCGCCCAGTCTACAATTTTTAAAAGGAGTTTTGATATTATTTAATTGTATGAAACGTTGAACGACATCTAAAACTTCCATTCTGGGAAGTCCAAAACCCCATTTCTCCATGACTCCTAAAGCATTCGCCAAAGATCTTTCCTGTTCTTGGCTTGATGCTGTTTTATCGCCACCTCCTTTGCCGTCCCTTGAAATGTTTCCTTTTCCCCGAGTACCCTTCCAATAATGAATGAGTGTTGATCTAGAAAATTGAAAAAAATTTGCTGCACCTCTGGTTGCCCGCTTTCTTGCCCGTACACTTTCAACACCTAACTTCAGTTGGTCCCTTGTATATTTATTCCCACATCCCTTGTTAGTCTTCCTTACATATTTCCTCATAGCACCTTGCCTAAATGTCCTAAAAAATTTAAGTAAGTATGTCTTCACAAAATATCAATATTATCTGTGATAGGGTAACCGAGACCATGGTCCCAGTTCGACCAAGGGTGTGGTCCCAGTTCCCCGAATTTAAATAAATAATTGGCTAACTGAGACCACCAATTTATAACCTCAAATATAACCAATGCTGCATTTATCCTTAATTTATATACGAAAATAAAGCTTAAAGTAACCTTGTGGCCCTATTTCTGTCAATAACTAAATCCTGTTTTCCACAATTTTTTCAGTTGTAGTTTGAAGGACGTCGTTTAATCACAAAACGCGCTGTCAGAAATATGACGTCAGATTCTTTCGACAGGTCTGCAGATGGCGCTATCATCTATTGTTGTAGGTCTCTAGGTAGGTGTAGGATAGAAACCGTATACAGGGGACCTCAAAATGTTTCTTTTCCCAAAGATATAGGGCGTGGTTCCACTTGCCCCGTGGTTCCAGTTACCCTACTCTACCTTACAGGAATAACTGTCTCATATTTCACATTTCTCATCGTTATTTGACAACTATCGAACAGTTCTAAGATTGGATTGATAATTATTTCCATTTCTGCTTTAATTAGCGTTTGATTTAATAATCAAAATTATTATTTTCTTTCTTTAAATTAAGTTTAGAAAGAAATGTACTTTCAGAAATAAGTTGAACTTCGTTGTTACCTGAAAATTGTTTACATCTACATAAAGATACAAAATGTATTGTATTATTATTTATTTAGATTAAGCAAAAGTGTTAACAGCTGTTAGAGTGTTAGTTTTTCGTTCGATAAAAGTTAGGAGTTTGCACCTAACATAATATTGCAGTAGTAAACGTTGTTAATGATTTGCTGTTGTTTTTCTTGTTTGTAACAATAAATATTGAAATTTATTGCAAGTGAAGGAGTTGACTGCTGTAATTAAACAGGAAGATAACGATAACTAGTTAGTTTAAGTCAATCACTTTTTTACAACTAATAGTTATAATTAGAGCCCTAACTAACTGGAGAGCAATCGCAGCGGCGGTGTGACTGTGTTTAGGTGGACGGGGAGGATTGGTCGATTATGATACGACAGGACAAATCATCATCACTCAGTTCAGTTTAGCATTGGATAGCGGATAGGGCGTGTTGATTTTATTGATATAGACGTAGTTATTAATTGTAGTTATTATTTAGTGTAGTGCGTTTTGATTTTATTAATACAGACGTAGTTATTAATTGTAGTTTTTAGTGAACATGTCGAAGGCTAAAAAACGACCCTTTCAAGACATAGTAAATAAGTTTATTTCTGACTTTCCCGATTTGTTTTACAACGGGAGCAAGATAGTTTGTAAAGTGTGCAAAATACATTTGATGTCAAATAAGAAGTGGAACTGTACAAGACACGTAAATTCCGCACAGCATAGAAAACTAAAATTGGGCATACCACCGAGAAGTGCATTTTTTTTTATGTAATTCTTATCTTGATAAACTGTAATTTGCCACTAGGCTTACTCGGTAAACAACCGTTTAAGGACTTTTGGGATAAATACAATCCCGAGTTGCGGTTGCCAACGGAGAAAACGGCACGGCACGTAAGCATGTTGCATTTGTACGCGATGACGTGGAAAAGAAAATGAAACGCATATTGAAAAAACAGTTTCTTTGGTTGTGTTGACGAGACAACAGACTGTAAAAAAAATTCAATTGTAAATATTATGGTACGCATACTAGACCCTACTAAACCTACATTACCACTGTTACTAGCTAGCCGAAGACTACAAGAGTGTACTGCTGCAGCAATTACGAAGGTTGTACCAGTACGTTGGAAAAATTTCAAATTTTAAAAGATAAAGTGTTGATGTTTGTGAGCGATGGCGCAGCGATAATGCGTTCGGTAGGCCGTTCTCTTCTTGAACATGGTTGCAAGTGTTTACATGTTACGTGTAAAGTGCATGCTTTGCATCTTGTGGCAAAAACCATTCGACAATGCTCTCCCGAGGTAGATGCATTAATAGCAAGCACAAAAAAAGCATTTTTGAAATCTCCCAAACGCCTACGATCATTTCACAGAGTGTCCTGGTATTCGTCAACCACCGGACCCAATTCTTACATGTTGGGGACCATGGTTGCAGGCAGCTTTTTATTATGCTGAACATTTCAAAATAGTAAAAGCTGTTGTTGCACAATTCAATCCTGCCGAAGCTGCAGCTATTAAGGAGAGCTAGTCGAAATTTCAAAATATTTCCGTTGAAACAGATTTAAAAAATATTCGTAGCTACTATAAAAGATTAGCTGACGCAATAGACCAATTACAAAATAGACCGTTATCATTATTGGAGTCTCTGCAAATTATGGACGGAGTGCATACATAGCTACTGACTATATATGACGCAAAATATAATCGTGTTTTAGAAAAGCTCGAGAGTGTGCTACAGAAGGATCCCAATTTTAGCACACTAAAACAAATTTGTGATGGTGTATCGAATAATCCACTGACTAAGTACAAAGAGTATTTTAATCATGCATGTATAACATCGGTAGATGTTGAACGCTCTTTTTCAAAATATAAACTCATTTTCTCACCACGGCGAACATCGCTCACTGAGACAACTGTGGAAACACATCTAATGGTGTCAACTTTTTGCCACTCTTATCCATATGATGTTCATACTGATAATGCTGCTTCTAGTTTTACTGTTCCGTAGCCAAATCTGCTCAAAAGGGCGAGTGTTTCACTACTTTTCACATATTATAATTATGTATTAGTTCTGTTATTTTTTTCTATTTTCTTACTATTGTTTTTGTATACTAGGCAGGTACGGCTATGGCACGGCTCCCTGTTGCCGGGCTCTAGTTATATTAAGTAGCCACAAGCAGGGCGGGATTAACTCACTTTGGGGCCCTAGACATTTTCTTCTTACCGGGCCCCCTCTCTTTCCCACAAGAAATAGAACACACAAAAAATATAAAACAATAAATAAAGCAACATTAAATACATTATGTGAAAAACTAAAACAAATCTTAAATTTTTGTTAATAAAAAATATATAATATACAACAATAAATTTTAGTTTTTCTAGAAAAGTTTGTAGTTTGTTTATAAATTTAAAAAAATTGTAATTTATTGTATTAAATGTCTAACAAAAGTTGCTATACAATAATAATATTACCTTAAAATATTAATTGTTTCATTTAACCTTTTTGGTTCATATTTAAATAAGATTTTACCCATGAAAGGTAAATTGAATAATGAAAAAGATAATTTAAATAAAAGCCAAGATAGTTTAAAAAAAGTAAGTATATAAATATGAATAAACTTTATTTAAAGATTCTGTTTTCTAGTCTTCAATTCAGCAAAATTATCAATTATTTCATCATAATTAATATTATCCAAAGCATTTTGTTCGATGTATAAAACAGCTAAAGAATTTAATTTTGATTGACTCAATGAATTTCGTAAATAATTTTTTGTACCCTTTAATACCTTTCACCGGATGCATTTGATATAGGCAAAGTTAAATATATATATATAATAATATTTCTATATTTGGAAATGTTGATACTATTTTTGTGCTCTTTATAAATTGCAGCATATTAGATGGCAACGTTAAATTTTGGCTTTTGCAAATTAATTTAAATTGCAACAATTCCTCGTCCAATTCTTCAGTATCAATGTGGCCACTGTACCATTTTTTTAGCAATGCAGTATTAATTGATACATCCTCGTCGTCGCCGTCAGCTACGTTTGTATGAAGAATTTTAAAAATTTGATCAATATCTTTGTAACTTTTGCTTCTAACTTTTAATTCAAGAGATATTTTATCACAAATTACGTAGAAACAATTTCGCTTAAACATTTTTTGGCCCTGACATAAACTTACATTTTCATCATCATTGTAGGCTTCATCAAAGAAACGTTTTTTGGGACCTTTTTTAAAAATCGGAATAAACTTTAATTTCTGACATGCTTAATGCCTCTGCTTCCATTTCCAGAAATTAACTTCTTAAACTATTAACGTAATCATATAAATTATCAAAAATATTTACTGCAAACGAGATGTGTTCATGCATCTTTTCAAAAGGAACTCGATTTCAAAAGATTCTTTTGAAATCGAGTTCCTTTTGAGGGCCGTGAAAACTAATTTTTTTGTTACGTATTATGTGTAAATACTTGTAAGGTACATTGAGACTATAATTTGATATTTGAATATTCCAAAAACTATAAAGTTTAGTTATGCATCGCTAAGAGAAAATAAGATATTATTAAAAGTAAGCGACATATAACAGTTTTATTTGTATCGTTTTATGGTAATCAAGTAATGTTTATAGATATGTGCCAGTCAAAACGACATTGTGTTGTAATTGGATGCAAACAGAAACGAGATTCATAATTTCACAAATTTCCTAATCCCAGTCGTGAATTAAAATGGTTTCGACAATCAGATATGTATCATGTTAAACTTGTCCCAGGTACCATACCCACGCAGAATTTACTAGGTAATGTATCAGATACCCAGCATGTTGACTATATTGTCTCATTGCTTATTATCATAGGATATAGGATGAATATTAAACTTTGTGTAGCACCAATTGAAGTACCTTGTGACTAGTTGATGTGTGGATCCATCAAGAGAAAGCATTTCATCATTATCAGACTCATTCATCCAGACTTGGAGCGATCAGAACTTTCTCTGACATTTAATGCTCTTTCTCTGTTAGAACCTGTTACACTGGAAGATATAAGCGGATGGATTGCTAAGCATATTCTTCTGGACCTTAACGGCTTAGGTGCATAGGTGCATTTGTTCGATGGCGCTGTAATTTATCTACATTTTTTATTGTTAAGTTGGTGTTCCTTTTAAGTTCTTTCTCTATGGGTACAAAAGGAGAAGTAATGTTTACATTAGTAAATATTATTCTTATCGCTATAAAAAGAATTATAAATTATCGGAAGAATTAGTTTCAATAAGAAGAAACATAAGAACACATTTTCTTTAGATTTTAGAATAACCATATAAAAAGCAATATATTTTTGTTTATTTGTTTATTATATACATTTGTCCAACAGAAAAGTAAACTATCTTATTTACAAACCTTTTCAAAATAGACAGTTTGACCGGGCCCTTCTAAAATCCGGGCCCTAGACATTTGTCTCATTTGTCTATGCGATAATCCGACCCTGGCCACAATTAAACAGTTTGTTTACCCTTAGTTCACTAGCTTATCACATTAGAATAGTTTGTTTGTAGTAAGTGAATAAATCGTGCTGTTACTAGTACCCACTTCTTAAGTAAAGCAGTATACTTAACTCAGGTACTGGATGACAAGAATCTTAGTTTTCTTTTGTCCCCTATATTATTAAAGTTTTTACTTGCGGTTATTAAATATTTAATTATAGTATAGTAATGATTCAAGAAGAAGAAGAAGAGAACCTGTATCTGACATTATTTAAAACTTAACCCAATGATAATAAGTGAAAATAATAAACTAGTAGCCCACAAAATAATTATCTTCTTCGAATCTTTTTTATTATTGGAATAATTATATAGTTTATACAGTTATTATTAAGATATGCTCGAGATTTTCTTATATTCTTTCTCTTTTATTGTCATCCCTACCTCCCCTTGAAAGAAGATGAAATTGAGAGAACAAAAAAAAAACACAACACATTTATTTACAAGCATTTATTGTTATTAGTCAATCATTATTATTATCATCATTAATATTAATAATTAATTATTGTTAATACTAATGCCGGTGGCTTACAACAATATATTAATTCATTAACCGATAATTTTGATAATAATCATCAGTATATGTATATTACACCGGTTGTTAAATAAGCTGATTTTAAAACATCACTATGTATATTAATATGTATCATATTTTTATTATTATAGGCCATCTAAACTGGAGCTTATATTATAACTAATTCATTAAAAATTAATCAACAAATTAACAACAATTATATAGTGCAATAATGATCATCATTCATATATATCTTCTTCTTTTGTTTCTTTTTATAAAACGGAAATATAACAATTCATCAAAAACAACTTTTAACACTTACTCTAATCAGGACGATGAGACAATTAAATATGCCATGAACTCCGTTTATTTTGTGTTACTTTATTTTAGTGTTATACTTAATAAGTGCGTCAAGTTTTAACATTCTTTGCATTCTCCTCACCTTTATTATATTAGACGACTTCAATTTATCAATTTACACTATACCTCAGATGGAAAACCTTGTTCTGGTTTACTTTTAAAAAGAAATCTTTTTGAAGAAAATATCTGTACACATATTAACAATGTTGTCGCCACTAAACCTTTCGATCTTAGTGAATTTTATGTAGGGTAATATTTAGTTTTGTGAAACCTCCTTTTCTTAGAATGTTATATTTTCCTTATTTCAGGATTTGATAATCTTTTCATTCAACATCATCATTTTCAATCTATTAATGTTGCAAATCAAAAAGTATAGATGATTTTGTACACTAGAATATACAGTGTGTCTCCGGATAATAATAATAATAATAATGTTCTTTATTTCTATTGAAATGTAACCTTACAAGAAAAAAGCCTACAGAGATATGTACATACATCACATTTCATAATAAATTTAATAATTAATATATTCCTTCAGCGAATACGGTTCAACATCACATTTATATGAATGTGTCATCCTTTTAAATTTTCTAAAATTTGTTTCAGATTTGATATTGTCGGGCAATTTGTTAAAGAGTATTATGCCATTGTATTGCACACCATTTGTAAATGTTGTCAATCTGTGTTTTGGAATATTATAACTAGCTTTGAGCCTAGTATCGTATTCATGCACTTTTTCATTCTCTTTGAAATTTATTTTATTTTTGAAATTAAAGATAAGACATTCATACACATAAATTCCGAATAGTGTCAATAAAACGTTCGCTTTGAATAGCGACCGCAAAGAGACACTGTAATCCAGACCCAGCAGTGCCCGCACCGCTCGCTTCTGTAAAGTGAAGACGCATTCCATATTCGACGCACATCTCCATAATATGATTCCATACCTAATGATTGACGCAAAATAGGGATGATATACTGTTTTCATAGTTGAAAAACTTGTTATTTTCTTTAATATTTTTAATGCGAAGCAAACACCGCTAAGCCTGCCACATATCTGCTCTATTTGTTGATCCCATTTTAGCGTATCATCTATAGCAACACCTAAGAAAGAACAATGTTTGATTAATTTAAGGCTATATTACCCGGAGTTTCAGTACCTTCATTACATTTGAAAAAAATGCATCACGTTTTATCTTTATTTATCTGTAAAAGATTTACTCGAAACCATTGTTCCGTAAAATTTAATAATATTGAGCCGTTTCTAATTAAACAAGGGAAGTCAACACCACTAAACAGCAAGTTAGAATCATCGGCATAATTCACAATTTGCTGATTGCTATTGGAAATATTTTCAAACATATGATTAATAAAAATTAAGAATAATGGAGGACCCAGGATACTGCTTTGTGGTACGCCAATATTTCTTGTTGCTGTATATGAGTATGCTGAACCACTAATACTATGTTGTTTTACGGTTTGTTTTCTAAAAGCTAGATATGATCTGAACCAGTCATTAGCTATGCCTGTGATGCCATAACGTTCCAACTTCGCAAGCAAAATATAGTGCGTTATTGTGTTAAATGCTTTTGATAGGTCTAGAAAAATATATTAAATTATTATTTTCTAGTTGAGATAGTATGCACTCTGTATATTCAAATAATGCCGTACTAGTACTTTTTCCGGAAATGTAGCCATGTTGATTTGTGTTAAAGAGGTTATGTTTTGCGAAAAACGAGTACACCTACTCTGAGACTACTGCCTCAAAAATTTTTGCGAAAGTGGTTAGATGACTATAGTTCTCTATGTTCTTGTAATCTCCTTTCTTATGAACTGGTACGATAATAGCATATTTCAATGATGTTGGAAACTCACCACTGAATAAGGACGTATTAAGAATATGGCAGAGAGGATCAGGAATTACAGCAAAACAACTCTCTATAACATGCAACGGTATTTCATCAACGCCGACAGAATGTTTATTATTTTAGTAGGTGTATGATTTCCTTTAAATCCGATGGTATTACAGGTCTGAAGAAGAAGGTGAATGAATTTTGATTAGCACAAGTATTGATACAGATAAAGGGATGGATAGGTAAGGCAAATAGAAAATTATTGAGTTGAAATTTCACCTTTTGGAGTTCAGCCATGCTTGAATAGTAAGTAATTTATAGCATAATTTTATTGCCGAAAAATCATTTTTTCAATTAGTGTATTTTCTATAGGAAATACGATAAGAGAGTTATTCAAAAACAATGTTCGGAGTAATAAATTGTGTACAAGATCGGAATAATACTTTTATTTAAATTTAATAATTTTCTGTCTAGGGAAACACTGCATGCTATTCCGATGCAAGTTTTCTGACCACACTGTAAAATTAGTATAATTTTTTCCATTTCAAACATTTACTTTTATTTTCTCCTTTATGATTTTCATCGTAACCTTCAGTACACTTGTACAAGAAATTCGAAAGACAGATATAGAGCAAGTTGCAACTTTTTTTACTATTTGGAAACCTAACTATTGCTGTACAGTAAACACTATAATGCATGTCCTTTTTGGAGTTATAATTAATACGTACCTACACGGATATGCTTTTTTAATTCTTTTATTAAATGCAATGTCTTTTTTGCAATACTGATGTATACTTTATTACCTTTGCTTTGCTTTTCATAATATCACTTTTTATAGGAAGTAGATTATATAAACAGATATTGGTACCGAGTTTTCAATACCTATTTTGCAATTTAACATAATAAAAATATTTAAATAAATATAATCGCGTAATACAAGAATATTGTAACTCTTGCAAAAAGGCAGTTATTTTATAATGGGACAGTGCATTTCAGACTGCTGAAAGGAAGGTGTAGTACTTAACAACACTTTAACAATTTACTTAACAATATTCAATAAAACAGTACTATTTAAGCCTTTTTGTCAAGGGATTTTTATTCTTGGGGTATGTATTCCAGTTCAAAACTGGAAATATCTGATATGTCCCACTCGAATAGCAAATCTATAGTTGATATTTTCATTACCAGTCTTGTATTTTAGTATTAAAGGTTATATAAGGTTATATTAATATTCGGAATATTGGAGTATTGGGGTTGTTTTTATGGATAAGATTGAGTTTAAGGAAATAGGAACTGGGTAGATCTTTCATGACTTCAACCTAATACAATTTTATAAACATAGATTGTAAACATACGAACAAAGAATATTTAATTGTCTCTTTTACTTACTATAAATGGAACTAAACAGCTTTGGACATGTATTTGTTCAACTTCGCTGTATTGTTAGGCTTATATTTGCGAAAATGTTTAGTAACTTTTCAAGTATTGTAAACTGTTTTTGCTTTCATGTAAAACTGGAAGAACAGGAGAAGCCATTATTTTTGCCTATTAAGAAAACTTGAAAAAGACTACAGCCTTACTCTCGCACCAGATGATATAATATTTCATCTTTACAATATTTTTTTTTTCAACTTTTCTTGATACATATTCTTAAAACTTAGTTGTTAGCTTCTCATATACATAATTAATTAGTTATACAGCAATTATTATTGTTACAGGGTTGAATATTTTACATGTTCTAGTATTCTATTATCTATTGATATGTCCAGTTTTTTGGAACACCGAATGTATGTTAGACATTTTAGACGTGAAACAACATATTGCTGATCATCATTTACAATTTCTCATCACATTTTTTTCGTTATCGAAAATATAATAAATACGATTGTTGATGTCGCAACTGTTATTTCCTTCCTAAAATTCAAAATACATAGAATTCTACAACCTATTGACATTTACAGTTGTGCAATATTAAAAATCTACAACATTATAAAATGTACAAGATACTGGTCGATTTGGCATAGAATGCCGCGGACAATTCTAACCAGACACAAAGAATATAGCGCTCTAATCCTGTTTTGTGTGGAGGATTGAGAAATGATGACCAATTGTGCATCATCGTAATTGTAAAACAGTAAGTAAGAAATTAAGACAAAATTAAGATCTTTTGATGCGGACCTCCACGCATCTGATTCTTATTATTTAATTATAAATTAAATTAAAAAATTATAAAATTTTCTGTATAAGCAGGTAAAATTCTTTTAAATTTATGTAAGGTACATAACTTAGATGTTAGATTATCATCATAAAACATTACGCTAATTATTGTGTTTGGTTTGAATTCATCCAACATTTGCCTGCCTTGCCTATTGTTTAACTGTTAAAGACTTTTTTTTATTATTTTTAAAACTTTAAAGTTTATTCAGAAGCAATGCATCCTATATTCTTGTAACTAACATTTATCTACTCTGCTTGCAGATGGCGTTACGGAGTTCTGCCGCAATGTCGTCTGCTCTACATTCCTATGTTTAACACTGAAAACCCTATTGTAAAATTTTTTAGATACAAGATATTTACAAAATTTTGCTTTTTTTCTATTTTTTTTTTAAGTATTAGTAGAGTTTTATGATCTTTTCTTGAACGTTTGCACCATAATTTGGATATGTTTTGAGTTTTTTTCTTTAAATTTTAGATGAAAGGTAAAGGTATTATGAAAATAAGTGGAAAACTTAGCAGGGCTAGCTTAAGTAAGAATGGCGGCCAGTCTGTCGCTTAGTAGGATAAATTCATTCGGATTGTATATTGTTTGCGTTTTGGTAGGTTCATCGTTGTGCGATAGAGACTGGACTCGCTAATACTACAGTTGCGGAGGCACTAGTTTTGCTATTTATCTAAACCTATTAGAATAAGTTAGTATATAGTACTATAGAGGTACTATATGTATTAGTTTATTTGTCCACTAGTTGTTATGACTTCATAAGGCAGCAAAGATCAAGTAGCATAACTAGATAATACACTTAAATTTATTACATACGTTATAGCACGACCAATCAGTGAATTTTTCATAAAAAACCATTGAATACTTGAGAAAATGAGTTTTTAATAGATTAAATTTAATCGAACAGTAATAACATACATTTAGCTATTAACTGAGGAAGTTCTATTAAATGAATTTTATACATAGTTATCTTGTAACTGCTAATGGCGTTTTAACAAAGAGAAAAGACGTATTGAAATTTCCGATATTTATTATTTTTCGACCTTTTTTTTTATAGGGGAAAAATGGTACATTCAAAATTACGAAGCAAAACAATTCTTATTGAAAAAATATATATAAAATTACGGGAGAATAGTAGTAACGTGATGTTGCCGTTGTTTTCTAGATTTTCATGAAGTTATACATATTATAATTGACATTGAGGTACTTAATTTCTTTGAGAAAACCTCTGCAACTGTTTAGATAGATATGTATACGGTACAAGTGATATGATATCCCTTTAATGGTTTACAACCGGACTTGAATGGAAGTTGAATAGTGAGCATGACTGCACAGGAAGATGGATTGTTTAGCTAAATGATGTACATCGTGTAAGAGCAAAGGTGCTATTCTTTCTGGATTCACTGATTTTCGTGCGTCACTATCGTTCAACACACGTATTTACGAAACACATCTTTGCTGTATAGAGGGCGCATCTCTCTTTCCAATGTTCGATCTAATATTGTATGCACAGCCCTTATATTACAAGAAGAAAATGCAATACTAACATTTGTTTGATATGTTCATTATTGAATTATAAAGTTAAGGTCTTATTATTTTTAATTATTAGCTAACTTTACTAAAGATTGTTTTCGACGAAGTATGCTGGTATATACAACCGGGTCTGTAGTAGATTGTTATAAATTAACACTTTCGCGGATACTTTTAGTTTGTGTTTTTTTATACATGACTGAATTTGTTGTCCGGAATAGTGTAATGTAATAAAACTTGTGAAAAACTTCGGTGCAATTTTCTTCTAAATTTATTTCGGAAGGCATTAAAATATCCTTTATATTATTTTTAATTTATAGGAATTTAATGGTTCTTTCTCAACGTGCAAATTCTTTAGGTCAATATATTCATGAAGAATTTAAAATTATTTTGGATTTCATCAAGTAGGAAGCAACTGAGAATGTTAAGAAGACGTATTTTACTAATTTTCAGAAAAGGCTGGATGTCAAAAAGGTCACAAGTAAAGAATTGATTATCAAATTAATTTCAGGAACAGCTGATAATTTAATGCAACTAGACGTAGCTTTAGATTAATTGGTAGTCTACATCTGTGTAAATATACTACTGATCTACATTTTGGGTTTCGCATATTGAAACTGTATTGTATACCGAAAATATAAAATATTTTACGAATGTCTATTTGGATATAAAGAAGACATTTTTAAAAGGTACTTGCTAGATTCTCTAATTGAAAAGACATATTTTGGGGTTTTGCTAAGTTTTTTTCTTTGATAATTGTTAATAATAATAATTTATTGATAACATATCAAACGTTAGTATCAAATTCTCTTCAATAGAGAAGAAAATTAACTCAAAATAGATAGTGACTTATGGTTTACTGATTTACATTCATAGTATTATATTATATGTATATACTTAGGCCCTAATATTAAAAGAAGCAATACGGGCATAGTCGAGTATGTACTGGTCCTGTATACCTCACTTATATACTGATCGTTTCGTATCGGTCGCATTCAATACGAAAATCGTTCGTCGATAGAGATCGTTTCGCGTCATGATACAATAGATCAATCTTATTTCTACATTTTACATTCGCTTATTTAATTTTTATTTTATTTTTGTATATAATATGTATGTACGTGTTACGTGTGTGCATGTGTTTTTATTTATTTGTGTTTGATTCAGCGATTCGTACAATTCCAATCGCATTGCAGCCACCTGTCGTAGGCCGGGTGAACATCTATTACGTCACAAGCTTTAGCATTGACTTCTAAGTAGCGGTAAAGAAGCGGAAATTCTGGATCGATCCACTCCCTTGGTCTTATCACCAATATGGTGGTATTCCGTTTTTCTACATACATGATTTGCTTGACATTTTTTTTTTACATCTGACTAAACATCCAGGGCAATGATGCGGATGCCAGATATTTTTTTCGCGTAGGATTCGTTAGGGTATTCTGACGCTACTTCATTCTAGCACTTTACACCAACAGCAGTCTCTGTTTTGCTGTATACACTATCAGCAATATCGTGATGGCACGTGAAGATAACGTCGACGATTCGTTACTTGTGCACCCTTTAGCGTTGGGGTCGGGCTTAGGGTATTCTTCTGAAACATAGGAAAAAAATACTTAAAGTACAGTTAATTTACAATACAGGGCTAAAGGTGCCCAAGGATAAGTTAGAATGAAGAGGTTTCATGTAGTTATATGTTAACTATGCTTGCTAAGTGCATGTTAGATAAAAACTTATAAAAGGTGCAGAAATGACAAATTGGAGTTAGTTCTAACACATTTTCAACTTGTTTGCCATTGTGTCCATCCATTTCTAATGTTAAGGCATACGAAGTTACGTTGTTTAACATTGAAAAACGTTATTATTTTGTTCAGAATTGATGAATGCATAATCATGGTGGTCAGGATCCTGCCGTGGCATATACAACCACATAGGGTTATAAGAAATACCTAAAGCAATAATAATAGTAATTATTTTTAGGCATGAAGAGTATAGATAGATATGAAAAGCCACATATTACATATATGCTGATAGAATATATGAGGCAGGCGCCATAAATTCTCGGCCTGACAAACTTATACAGGTTATAGCGTGTTCAAATTCCGTTGCGTTATAGTTGCACATGTGAAGCCTACACTATATATGTATTGAAATATTTTTCTCAGGGGATTTAGGGAAAATTGTTAAATTTTCTAACTTGTATTACATTTTTCAATTCTTAGTATTCCTGGGTACCCTTTTGGCAATTTTATAACGAATTTCCAAATTCATAAAACGAAATTAACGAATTTTAAAATTATAAATGTAACTAACCTTGAAATTTGAACGATGCCAATATTATAATAAACTCTCTGTTTATATAATCTTTACAGGAAACTGCCTGTTCTGGGAATTTAGCCCTTTTTCTTTTCAAATAAATACTTTGATTTCACAATCGAGCATTTTAAATTGCGATCGGAGTTAAGAAACAATATATATTACGGCTCGAAGAATAGTAGTTTTTAGTAGCCAACCAGACAACGTGATTAGTGCATGAAAATGTCTCAGGTAACGAAAATTGAGTACCGCGCGGTTATTAAATTTTTAACAAAAGCAGGGCATATGCCTAATCACATTAAACAACGTTTAGATGGCGTTTATGGTGATTTATCTCCGTTTCCGTATCCGTTTAGGGCAAGAATCCCTTGAAGATGATGAGCGTCCCGATCGGCCAACTGAACTGATAACGCCTCAAAGCATTTCAATTATTGAAGAAATGAAAGTGAAGGAATTAGCAGTGATATCCAACATTTCTGAAACAAGTATTCGCCGAATTCTCCATAACCATTTGGGTACCGCATCTTCTTTCCGCTCTCCAACGTGAATGGGTGCGCTCGCTTTTAAACGTATGGAGACGACCCGAAACCGATTTTAGTCCATTGTCACAAAATGAAACAATGGTTCTCTGTTGTGATCCTCTATCCAAAAAGGAATCGATGGAATGGCGGCAACCCGATGAACCTCGTCCCAGAAAGACTTATTGAAAAATAAAGATTATATTTTATAAGTTTGGTCCGTAGGTTTCCGCGGTCGTCAATAATACTATTCTCTTAGTTTTCGGGTTGGAATCGCTTCGTTGTCGTAGCTTTAGCCTACGTTTCGTCCACACTCATATGTGACATCTTCAGGGCTGTAACTGCACACTGACTGGTGTAACTGCACACTCAGTCAGTGTGCACACTAGTAAAAAGACCTTATTAATTTGAAAAAGGATATCATATCCTAAAATCATGCTGCAAATAAATTTGTAATTTTTAATTTGTTTTGCTAATCCTACTGCTTTGTTCTTGGTATCGACGTCTCGGTTGGTATCTTCTGCTATTATAAATAGAGCATCGTAAACTACTCCGATTGCATATCGCAATCGGCAGCATCATTTACGACTAAAGACAAAGAGTTGCAGGTATATGGTAGAAAGAGGGCTCTAAGATTCATTAATAATTTCTACTTTGTACACCTTTCTGCACTCCTTTCATGTTTCCCATTGTCATAAACTTGCCCTCTAATAATCCCTCAGTTTTTATATGATTAAATCTGCGAGCCCTTGGCCTGTAGTATCAGTAGCTTCAAAGAATCCTACGAAATATTCTTCAATTACATACATCCTCTAATACTACACTTCTTAAAATTAGCGATAATTGTTCGCAATGGCCCAAGTCCAACGTACAGTTAACAATTACTGAAAAGTATTTTGACAATTTGGCCTGAACTGCGTGGCTAGGTAAAGCTCAATTCATCTTCGATATTATTGCTTAGATAAATTGTAGACCAGTTTTTAGACTCGAATTCGTTTTGAATATGTCGAAGATGATCACCCATAATAGGATTAAATTCAGCTAGTAATCCTACAATTTTCAAAAAATTACCATTACCTCGCTAATATAATTTTCCAGTCACTGAAATGCTAGACGTTGATGTCTCATCAATTCTATTATTGAAACTATTCTTTTCAATATATTACGCCAGCGTTGTATTTCCATATTTAATAGCCTTTCCTGCTGTTTGTCGATCGTATTTCCAAGTTTTAATCTTTGATCAAGTTCGGACCATTTTTAAAATGAGCTTGGATAGAGTTTGCCAATTTCATGAAAGGCAAGTACTCAGAATGAGATTTAATACAGTAAATAACACTACTTAGCGTATATTTAATATTAAATAAAATTGATCTGGAAAGTAGAATATAATGTGAAAATGGGTTGTTGATTTTTGGTTCAAGGCGAATACTCAATAGAATAATGAAAAGGTTACCGATTTCACAAAACATTAAATCGAGTATAATAAAGCAATAAAAGTGTATAGGAACAATTTTGAAATAATGCAACGGTATAATTTGATCGACGATACAATTTACCTTACTTAATTCTAACACTGGGCACAGTTAGGCTATAACATTAAAGATGATAGAACTTAAAATGTTGGTGCTATAACAGTTGGTGATAGTCAAGCATCAGAGAGAGAAAATAAATTGAGTATAATCTAATTAGAGTGCTAAAGCAAATTGCGTCGTCTTCCCAATGTATTCCGGCTTGTAGGATTCGTGAAAGGTACTTAATTCTGTTGATTCAATATTTGCATTCGCAAGCACTTCCAATTGGCACATTAAATTAGCAAGCGGTAACTTTTTTTTATATGCAGCAGGATGCAAACGCAGCAGTTTTTAGCATCGATAAAATTTATTAGTGGTTGTGATTAATTATTTCTTGATCAAAAGAAATTTATGTTGAAACAACCTGTAAATAAATGCACACATTTAGGCGTAAAAATACAATTATTTCTTTTACTTTTCTCCACCAACAAAGGATGTGGTACGTATGCAGTAGTTTCTTTGCGAAAAAAGTAAATGACGCTATTTGTACGAATGTCTCAAGTGACATTTATTATGTTACACGAGAGTTTTCTATGGGATAACGTATTATTTTGCGGTGAAAATTTATATCCCCTTTTTTCCGAAGGAAAAACTATGGCAAAAAGTGCGGTTTTATCTTAGGGGCCGTTGAAATTCAATGAACCACCGCACGTTTGTATCGTCGTTCTGGAAAGCTAAAGGGCTCGTATTTCCGTAATGGTGAGGGTGTAAAAAGTCGATACTGTTGTTAACTTATATACCATATACGACAGCAATAGCAAGTAAAGTGCGTCTTATAAAGTGGTAGTATAAATATAGTAATAGAAAGGAAGTGTGATAGGAAATTTAGTTTTTACATGGTTTCTTGTTTTAAACATTATTTGCCATGTAAACAATAAATGCGGTTCAACGAAGAAAAGTGTTCTCAATTCGTTGAAATCGTTTTTGTTAGAACTAAGTGGTATTCGTCGTATTCAGAGATTGTGCTAAATTTGTAATTATTAGAATTACAATGTAAAAGCAAAAATTGGTGAACCTTCGAATCCAGATTAGAACAGAGAAAGCAGAAAAACAACCGAACGCTTTATTTCTGAGGTATTTACTATTATTTTGGCGGGCCATACCTTTATTCAGTGCGACTTGAATAGATGTATTCTAACATTTGTCCTTCATATGTACTACAACTGGAGTCTTTTGAGGAATCTTGATGGGTACCATTCCAGGATTTTCTTGCTTTAATTTAGTAGGTGCTAGGAATGGTGAAATGTTAATGTTGTTAGTGATTTTAATGGCCATGTATGTGGGGATCTTTTTTTTTTTTTTGGCTAGCCAAATATGATCGCTTTCGTGTGATTTTGTTCTAGTAGTTATAAGAAATAGTTAATAAAGGCCGCAATGAGAAAGCCCCGAGAAAAGATAGCATAAACATGGAACTAATAAAGCATGAAGGAGATAAACTTCAAGAGGGAATATATCATCTTATTAAGAAAATTTGGAGGGAAGAAGGAATGGGAAACCGTACAAATCATTACCATACATAAAAAAGGTGATCAATAAGAACGCAAAAATTACAGAGGAATTACATTATTGAACGTTATATATAAAATATTGTCGGCAATAATTCAAAGACGACTAACAAGCAGCACGCAAAATGTGATTGGACAGGCACCAGTGTGGATTTACGCAAGGCAGACCGACAGTCGATTTGTATTGAGTACTGAGTATTGAGACAGATAATAGAAAAAGCACATGAGTACCGAACATCTACAGAAATGCTTTTCATAGATTTTCAACGGGCCTTTGAATTTGTAAAGAGAAACAAACTTATGCTAGCACTGAAGAAACAAGGGGTAGGAGCAAAGATTAGAAGACTAATTAAGCAACCGAAGGTTAACATTATAACACAAAAGGGAGAAACAAAGGTGTAAGGCAGGGTGACTCGTTGTCGGTAACGCTATTCAACTTATCGTTAGATTTTGTAATGAGAAAAATACACAAAGTAAACCTCAGAACAAGTGGAGGCCAAATAAGGCGATTATTTGGTTGGCATATAATCCTAGTGACAAAATGTAGGAAGGTAATGGAAAAAATATTAGAGGAAATAGTGAGTGAGGGAAAGGAGATGGGATTGAAGATTAACCGAGATAAAACAAAAATAATGAGTTACGGAAGGGAATTTGAATTAAAAAGAAATTAAAATAGGGCAGTATGACTTTGAGGCAGTATGAGTTGACAGGCTCAAATATCTTGGAATAATGATAACTAGTAGCGGCGAAAGAAGAACAGAGTTCGAAGAGAAAATAATAACGATGAATAGAGCATACTATGCAAATAAAGAGCTAATAAAAGGCAACATACTTACAAAATACACAAAATTAAATATATATAAAACGAAGATAAGACTAGTGATGATGTATGCTGCCGATACAATGACTTTAACAAAAAGACAGGACCTGGGAATAGTGGAAAGAAAAATAATGAGAAGAGGACTTGAGACGGGCAGGTGTAACAAGATGGAAGGAAAACGCAAGCAACAGGAAACTGTGGAGGAACATAAGAAAGAAGGTGTAAACGAAGATGGGGATTAATCCACACCGTTCAAACGGATTGAGATAGCTTTTAAGCGGCGCAACCCCGCAAGGGGTGTTTAGCTATTATATATATGTTCTGCCAGTATAAGGCCTCCTGATTTTCCTCCCATTTCCTAATTTCTTGTTCTAGATAACTTTTCTATAGACCATAGTAAGAGTTTGGACTAATGAACGGCACATTTGTTGATTCATTCAGCAGCTTATCGATTTTTTTGCTTCTGTGGATCCGTTGGTGGCGTAGACTATAGCAGTGTCTGTATTCTAATTGTCCTAGATTCTGTATATATCCATGGATTGGGTCAGATTTGTATGTATAGACTTGGAGAGTTTTTAGTGCCGTCTGCGCGATATTTATAAAAGTAATACTCCTATATTTTTAGAGATAGATACATTCAAATAGGATTGGTGGAGGTGTACTATGTTAGGAGCCTTATTGTTATCGAGAACATTGATATGATGTAAGAACCTTTTGTTGGATTACACGTGTTAAAATTTTTGCCTAAAGGCAATGGGTTATATTATCAAGAAGTATCGGGTAGTGCCGACAAGTCATATAAGTTCCATAGCTGGCTTAACATGAGTTATAAAGTTATGCAACGTGTGACTGGGTGTTACTCTTTGGATTGCAATTTTGATGTATAAGATCGAAATGGAGTTATTTAATATTGTACTGCAGTTTTTATTTAAATAATTTCATATTTATTCAAAATATGAATAAATCATAGATTGCATATGAATAACGATTTGCCTATCCAAATATAATACATTTGCATATTTTCGAATTTTAAGAAATATAATTTGAATTTCCGTTAGTAACATTAGATTTTAGCTTTGTCTGTTGTTTGCTGGACTCCCTTTTTTTTAATGAAAATACTTTTTGTCTCCATGTGTAAGACGAAGAAAAAAAATCAAACTAGGGGAATATGGAGGGAAGAGGTCACCAACACTGCTTCGCATCGTAAAAATAAGGAACTAAAATAGTTCAAACTGTCAATAGACAACACTTTCTAACCAAGGCAAATAAATATCACAACAATATATTATAGTTAGTCTAGGGCTTCCGTCCTTTAGCTCAGTAGATATTAAGAATGAGAAGTAGGTGATGAGGCATATGCATACTATGTGTTCTGCCGTGGCTAATTAACCTTTCAGTTTATCGGAGTTTGCATAAGTAATATTTTACATCTGCGCGTCTTATTCAGATATAATCCTAGATAATATTTGCTGAGAGATAGCGCTATTTTTGCTATGCTTAGCGAGATTGATATAAATGCCTTCGTTTGACTTTGTACAAGTATCAGGTCATTGCTTTTATTGATTTTTTCTCACTTTGTAATGTTTAACTTCATTTTAGATGTCTTGTTTGCAGATCACAAGAGCGCTCCGATCCAGTGTCTAAAATGTACTTCAAGATTAACACTACGACGTACTGAGCATGGAACGAAGATAATGATCAAAGTATTAGGCCCTTGCTATGCTAGAAAGTTATTGTTGGATCGTAAATTATAGGCATCAATTACAAAGAGCAATATCCATTCATATTTTATACGTAATTACGTAACAAATCTTGTTACTCAAATCCGCATCGAACATAAGATAAGTGGAATATGGAGGACTAGCACCAAAATAAATATGCAAATTTGTTGACCAATGTTAATAATTCTACTTGAGAAAATAATAGGAAAAGACTGTATTTAAATACGGTGGAGAGAAACTGGTAATTGTAAGAAATTTGTTAAGTAACCATTCAGATGCAGGTTTTTCTCTCTTATACAAATTTGCAATTTTCAAATACATATTAAATACAAGGAACCTCCCCCAGTTGTTTGTGAATAGTTGATGTTATTCGTATTAAACATAATGTTCAATGATAGAAAACGATATAATTTTATCACTGTCTATGGTCTATTAGTTAATTAAATAGTAAACATTTTGAAGTCAAGTAGCCATGCTTGAACATTTCATTTGTTTTAGGAGGAAATGAAGAAAATTATAAAATGTATTATTATAAAATAATTTTGTTTCTTGTGGTATGAAAAAAGCCTAAAAGCATTTCTCTATTAACATTCAATCATCTGCCGAAAAAACGGAGATGTTGGAAGGATGGAAACTGTGAAAAAGGCATTTCCCTTTTTCCCTCATAGAATGACGGTCGTCGTTGAAGCGAGGGTCGCGCGAAAGTAACCACTTAAATATACATAAACGCACGGCATGCATTCGAGACGGTCGACTCCCGGAACAATAGAAAGAACGACGCAAGAAACAAAGGTTTTCGGAATGGTACATCGAACCGCGCTTACATTGCCGTTTCAAAATAATTTAAGCCGCAAACCTGATGCAGGAAGGGTGGTAATTCCGAAATGATCTATTGTTATCGTAAATTTTAACGGCAGGGTTTGAGAGGAGGCTCAGGTGCGGTGGCACGGGATGCGGATTTATGATGTGTGTTTATTATTTTTCGGTTTATAAAATGAGAAAGCGCGTTTAAGATGAGGCGATATTAATGCAGGGTATGGCAGGTATATGGAAGGAAAAGCGGAAACGAATGTTCGTAGTTAATGGAGAAATGATAGGTAAATTGTGTCGCAGAAGGAAATGGAAAAGGAGAAACGGTAACGGCCTTTAGAGCATGTTGCTTTACGCATTGTCGTAGTGCTGAGGAAGGCTTTGAGGAGTGTTTAGTCTCACATAATAAGTTGACAAATACAACGGTATCACATAAGTCATACTTGAACCTAAGAATTATCACGATATGCAATGATAAAGAATTTGATAATCTGTGTCTGTTTTTATGCACAGGTTGGCTAAGAAGAAGTGTCAGATTATATCTTTTGAAAGTACAATTGGGACATTTACTGCAAAAGAGGCCTAAATGAAAAGATACAGATTTCTGGATTTTAGCTTTATCTTTTCATTATTTATATTATTAATGGAATAGTGGCTTAAGTAAATATTGACCAATATTAATCGATGAAGCCTAATAATTAACGCTGGCCACGAGCGGTACCGCGCATCGGCGTAGAATCAGTTCGGACCGAGAGGAACGGTAGTATTACTTCGTCTGCGGAGCAGTATGGACATTTTCGCTGCCGGTCATTTGCGCAATTGTTTATCTGTCCTAGAAAAATTATGATTTCGTTAGCAAAACGACCGCGGTCGGACAAACTTCGAAAATTTATTGTAAAAATTCCAGACTTAATATATGAAGGTGCTAAAATTAAATGTGTAATCTGTAAAATCCCGTTAATTAATGAAAAATTTATATTTAATTTATGCGTTACGTTTATCGCATGCAATATATCGTTTAATTTACTAGACAAGGAACCATTTATCTGCTTTTGGAATAACTATTCGGAGTGCAAATTACCAAGTCGAACATCGTTACGAAGGATTGTGCCATCTGCGCGCGAACATATTGAACAAAAAATAAAATCGGCGTTGAAAGATCAATAATTGTGGTTATGTGTCGACGAAACACCAGATCGGCAGAAACATTCTGTTCTTAATGTAATGGCACGCAAATTGGAACCTCATCAATCGGCACCTTCAATTCTATTAGTCTCCAAACGAATACAACAGTGTACTGCTGAAGTCATTTCAAAGTTAGTGTTAAATACATTGGACAAGTTTGAACTTTCAACAAACCAACTCTTGATGTTAGTGAGTGATGGTGCTGCAAACATGCTTTCTGTAGGCCGGTCTCTTAAAAAGCATTCTGCTAATTTGTTACACATTACGTGTAAAATTCATGCTCTCAATCTTGTGGCGGATAGTATCAGAAAATGTTATCCTGAGGTAGACGCTTTAATAGCGCATACCAAAGCAGTATTTGTCAAATCACCGAAACGTATTCGCGAATTTCACAGACTGTGCCCCCGTATACCAGAGCCACTAGAACCTATTCTAACTCGTTGGGGAACATGGTTGCAGGCCGCGTTTTATTATCATAAATATTTTGACAATATTAAGAACGTGGTTTTACAATTCGATACAAAGGAAGCTGCCGCTATCCAGAAAAGCCAGTCGAAATTTCAAGATAGTCAGGTTAAAATGGATTTAAAAATCATTCACGACAATTACTTCGGGCTAGCAGATGCAATAGGAAAATTACAAAATCCTGCGATGCCGTTAGAAGAATCTCTACAAATAGTGCAACATGTTCACGCACAGCTATGCGCGATTGAAGACGCAAAAAATGTTTCTGTTCTAGAAAAATTTGAAAGTGTTTTTGAGAAAAATTCTGATTTTGGCACATTAAGACACATTTGTGAAGGTGCGTCAACAGAATCGTTAAGTTATTTGAAAGATTATTTTACTTACGCAAATATTACGTCACTAGATGTAGAACGTTCGTTCTCTGCATATAAACGCATTTTTTCCTCGTGCCGTACTAGTTTTGCCGAAACAACAGTTGAAACATATCTAATGTTGCAGATATTTAACAGACATTATTCACTTTGTGATTTCACGGAGGACTCTTAAAATGGTAAGTGTTTGAGCACGTGTTATTTAATTGTTATTTAAAAGATGAGCGAAATTATTTGCGGCAGCAAACATCTCTATTAGCAGAATAACTCTAGTGGAACGCGAGGCCTGGTCGACTCTACGCTACTGCGCAGTACTGCTCGTGGCCAACTTTAGTGACGATACCTTGTAAGAGTTTTAGCACCGTGGTAGTAAACAACTACGTAAAGGTATTACTTGTGCGCGAGCTCGCACTCGTGCTCGTATTTGTGCTCGTGACATTTGCAAATGCAGTGGAATATCCATACTACTTGTTTAGCTCATTACTTGATTCGTGCTCGTGAGGATCCGCTAGTTTAGTATTTACTTGCAATGAGCGACGACGACCATATTGTAGCAGAAAATGGCAGTTGGATTATTTTGCATTCTTTGCATGCAAAGAAACGTAGAAGGAAACATCGCTGCTGGGTGAATTCTTTTTATAGAAGTCGAAATTGATACAATGGGAGCGATTTAAAAATGGATTAAACAACAGAAAATTTACATTTTCAAGTCAATAGACTTTTAAAAGCTTTTGAATAATGTTGGTCTAGAAATTTATAAAAAAAGATACAATATACCGAAAAGCAATTCCTGTTAGGTAAAGATTACCAGTAATATGGAATGTTAAATTTTTGGGCAAACATTATCCAAAAGCTTTTCAAAATCTATTAGAGATGTCTTACAAAATACTTGAAAATGTAAAATGTTAAATCTATTATTGAATGCTCTCATTGTATCCATTTCGATTTTTACAAAAAAAGACAGTAATTCATGAAACGTTAAGAAATATAGAAAAATGAAACGCCAAACAACTGCTTTAAACACCTCGAACTTCTTCGCAAACAGTAACGGTAAGCTACTGAAGTACGGTCTACCTCTCGGCGAGTGACTAAAATAATCCATGATGTAATATATACTTCTCTACTTGAGACTATTGTAGCAGATATATTAAAAACCCAAATTGAAGCAAACACTGATGATGATGGAAGAAAATAATATAATTTTCAAAATAACGAAACTACATGAAAAAATGCCTAGTAATAAAAACCAAAAATTAATGCTAATATAGCTCATGGTATTGATGGAATCATTCCCGGCAAAAACAATGTAGCAGAGAAAATAGCACTAACACACGGACATGTTTCTGCCTACTCGGCGTCATCAGTCGTGGTTTACCTCTCAGTTTATCTCCAAAACAGCATTGAACCTGTCTCCGGGCGCCACCTGGCACCAAGAGACACAGTCATCCCAGAAGGTAGCGACACAAACCGGAGTACAGATGTCTACCACCTATCGAGCAGCTCCAGGGCTGTTGAACGCAAGGTGGCGTTGTAGCTAAGTGCTGCTATATTAGCATTAATTTTTGGTTAATGAAACCAATTGATAGGATGTAATTTAGTTATCGTCGAAGGGTGAGATAAATACGTGTTAGTCCTTTAGAACTGAGAACAAGTCCGTAAAGTGGGAAGTATTTTAAATACCAGATTAGATTATCTTACTGCCATGGATCTTCACCTTCTACTAAAGATTGTGTTAATGTATTCAAGCGGTACTTACTTGTAAATTGCGTTAATTGAGGTAGGTATGTTTTCCAGAAGGCGCACTGCTTGAGTCTAGGCCCATGACCCGTGGCTGTCGAATTGATATCCAAGGTCAAGTACTCCCTACCGTAAGCAGTGTGCAACGGCCAAAATGTAGGAGTCCACACACCGTTGGGAGAAAGACTGGGGTTCCCCGTTTTCGCGAAGTTTGCCCAATACTTCATTATCCTCTTGCTCAGATCTACTTCCTGCGCCGTGTAATCTTTCGTAGGGTTAAGAGGCTCTCCGAACACATAATTGATTTCGTCCGCGTGCATAACTCCCGTCCAAGAAGGCCACGGATTGCTTATTGTTCTATGTTTGAAATAGTACATGTAGACGTTATTGCCGGTTTCAGCATATCGGTGCGCGAATTCGTTTACGTTACAGGTGAATTGGTAGTCCCCTACCATTTTATCCAATGCATCTCTATTGCTGATGGGATCGTCCGGATTTAACCAATTCGTATATTCGAAAATTATAGCCTGACGAGCAATATTATTAAAATAAGGGTTAAGTTCCGCAACCGCTCTTATGAATTCTTGTCGACTAACGTACACGTCCTCCTCCTTCCTGAAGAGTTCGGTTAGGTAATAAATTATAAAATAGTAGCCTTCCTCTGTATTAGAACCCATGAGGATATTAGTCTTTTTAAAATTTTTATTTATCATATCCCGAGCCGGGTAATCATCTAAAAAAGTTCCGTCGATGACGGGCACGAATGGGAACTCGCAAATACCCAACGTGCCCCATTCGTTCTCGACTAAGTCCTGCGCAGGTTTCTTTCTCAAACAATCTATCACGGCAGGTAAGTCATCCCGTTTACTAGGACAATTGACCGCTTCGGCTAGGCGCAATCCTCTCAGTATACTTTCCTCTCTATCAATGATACCCCATGGTGCGGTGGCACTTCCCGATTGCATTATAGCTTGGGAGAATAAATTTCGCGACAAGGGCGATAATAAATGCAAGGAGACCGATACGGCGCCAGCCGATTCACCGAAAAGGGTAATATTGTCGGGATTTCCACCGAACGCGTGTATATTATCCCGCACCCATTGCATCGCCATCATTTGATCGAACATTCCCGCGTTACCCGGAACGTCCGACGTACCGAAATATAGGAAACCTAACGAAGCGACACGGTACTGCATTGACACTAAGATTATATTCTCTTCGGAGACAATGATATTGTGATCGTATACATCAAGAGTGTTCGTTCCGGAATAGAAACCGCCGCCGAAGATCCACAGCATGATGGCCGCTCCTGTCGGTCGCGGTTTAGGAACGACCACGTTTATATACAGACAGTCCTCCTCGATCGGCGTATTCGGATTCCACATGGTGGCGCCCGGGAAGTCCCCGAACACCGTGTCAATGATCTGCATGCAGGAATTCGGCTGCGACGTCGTGTTCAGGACGTGATCCCATTTCTCTACAGGTCTCGGATGTCGAAATCTTAAATTACCGATGGGTTTCTGCGCGTAAGGAATTCCCAACCAGGCGTCTACTTGTTTACCGGTCGCCGCCGTTAACGTTACCCCGCGAATTTTTCCTTTCTTCGTCTGAATAACTAGCGGATCGTCCATCGAGTCGCGTCGTTTGAACTCCCTCGATTTCTCTTCGGGAGATTCCCGTCTGAACTCCTCGGAATCTCGATGCGGATCGAAGTTCTCCCTGGACATGTGGAAGGCTTCGGTGTGTGCGTCTTGGGGATGATGTCGACCCTTGTGAGGATTAGGGAGACACAGGGGCAGTATGAAACTAACTAGGAGATAAGTGGCCCACGGTGTAGTCATCTTTCTTTGTAAATGTTTCTGAAATAAACAAGAAGATTGGTATTAATAATAATGGAATTCAGTACAATAGTAGAAAGCCTTGTTCGTTAGCGCCAAACTGGCTGTCAGCTTTACATATTGCGAATAAGATACGTTTTTGTAACATTTTAAAATTATTTTTTACTTGTAAGTTAATATCCTCACTAGAAGAATTTACAACATAACATTAAATATTCATTATACAAAACTAAATAAATGAACAAATTGTATTTTCATAACATATGATGGTAGACTACATTGAGCCCTGCAACACAGTTATACCTATGTATGTTAATATTGTTATATCTTAACATATACGTTTTTAGCGGTAACAGAGAGGGCGCAAAACACGGTAGTTACACACCTAACGTATAGACCATCTCAACCCCCGTATGCAGTATGGGATTTAATAATAGTAATATATCTCTTTCTATCCTTATCAAACTTATCAATAGCGCTACCTTTATTTCCAGTTGCGATGCGTATTTAATATCTGTATTGTCAAGAGTCATAATCATCGTAGTTTTATATATTTTCCGTTGAATTGTTTGCAGTTGCAGCCATTCTGTTTAGATAATTTCTATCACTTTTAAGCTTATATAGGTAAATATGGATATTTTCTGTAGTTCTTATAAATATTGATGTGTGATAACAACCTATACATTTTGTTATACGTAGTTCTCATTGCATTAACGGAGCCTGTACACAGAAAACGGCGTAAGGGAGAAAAATTTTGTCGTAAGGAAAACATATGATTTCCAATGTGTTCAATTATTTTAATAAATCTATGAATGTGAGTGCTGCTGCTCAAAAATCAAGTAAAGCTTTAGGTTGCTCAGAGCATACAATATATAATCTAAGACAAACGCAACAAAAAGGTTTATATTACCAAGCCCAAGAAAACGCAAGAAAAGGAAAGGCATACAAGTAAATGACCGATTACATACCAATTCGAAGATGCCATAAGGAACATAGAGCTTATATGACATCTTTGAAAAATCAAAGTTAGTTTGCATTTTCAATTTTTAACATTCGTTAATTTCCATGTATTTGATATAGAAATTTGTTTAAAATTGCCAAAAGAGTGTGACAGAATACTCCCGAATCCCACCGTTCATTT
Source organism: Dynastes maya (assembly GCA_029619315.2). Lineage (NCBI taxonomy): Eukaryota > Metazoa > Arthropoda > Insecta > Coleoptera > Scarabaeidae > Dynastes > Dynastes maya. The sequence continues at coordinate 65,571,579 of JAROYE020000001.1, read as the reverse complement.
AAAAATTTAATAAAATTAGAAAATTCTGATTTTTGAACAATTTCCCTGAGATAAAACATTTCAATATACAGATGCATGGGTGAACGTAGGGCATGTAGTAAATAAAAAATAATCAGACATTATTCAAAACAGTCGACAAGCTTTTATACAAGGATTAAGCAGTGATTTGAAATAATCCACTGGTTTTGGGCCATGTTTTGCATTAGTTCATGTTTGTGTTGATAATGGTTTTATACCTGGTGCTGAATATAAATTTCTCTGCAAGAAAACCATTGCTGACATTCATCATGAGACGGATTCAGAAACATATGAGGATTGGTCTATTAAGAAATTACTTCCAGATGTACCACAGAACTCAGTAATTGTTTCTGATAATGCTTCCCACCACTGAGGAAAATTAGAAAAAATTCCAACGACTGCGTGGAATAAAAACCAAATTATTGAATGGTTTCGTGAGAAACAAATACCCACCACTAACGATATGCTAAAAAGGGACTTACTGGTTTGCGTATTACAAATTAAACGGCAGTACGATAAAAACAGGATTAAAGAGTTTGCAAAAGGAAAAAGATATGAAGTTCTTCGATTACTACCTTATACTTGCGACATAAGTAATATGTACAGCAAAACAATGCATATATTTTTTTCTTTATTTAATCTTTTATCTTGTTTATTTAATCTTTTAATGAACATTTATGTCGATAAAGAGTATTAAAATATTTGTAGGTTTATTTCTTAATTTTTTAAAATCAAAAAAAAAGAAAATTAAAGTATTCTTACTTTCCACATTACATACTTGCTGTCATAATTATTGCAATCGTTAGTCAAGTAATTTAAACACCATTAGGAATTTTTGCTTTAAGCTCTCTTTTTGGTGCACAATATTATAAATCCTTTCTGTTCCGGTGCATCCAATTAAATATATATTTGACAACCTAAATATTAAATCTGTCTGTATCGTTGTGTATGTTTTAATGTTTTTCACAAATTTTTATGGAGTAGTGTAATCACTAGAGCCCGGTAACTGGAGAGCAATCGCAGCGGCGGTGTGACTGTGTTTAGATGGGCGGGGAGGGCAGGTCGATTATGATACGACACGACAAATCATCATCAGTAATCACCAAATTTTAACATATACATATTTTTGTTTTATTTACTGCCCATTCTTCTTCTATAACTCTTTGGTGCTAATTTTCAAATTGATTTAATATCAACTTTTAAAACGCCCATAACGGTTACGTTTTGGTCGAGCGAAATGTCAAATAATGAACCGGAAATAGTTATGTAACACAAGACTGGACGATGTGGCAACCGTGAATCGAATTCCCATAAGACGTATACTGCATACTGAGATTGAGATGCGCTATAGGCACTTCGTTCATGAAGTGTTGGAAATGTTTGAATTTTATTGAGATTATATAGGAAATCAGGTAAAAAAGTAAACAGGAATAATTTTGTGTCGCAACATTGCAGTATGTCACAAGCATCTTTTCTCAGATTTCTCGAAATTTCAACATATGTATATGTATATTATTTTGTCCTATAATTGGGTGTTAAACCTGTTGGGCAAATAAAATTATTGTTATTAAAGTTGTTATTATTATTATTAGTATACGTATGTTAAAAAAAGAATTAATTTCTTTGATTTTTTGTGTATCTCATCGACACAGCCCCGTATAATAAACAATTGCTTGCATTATGATTAGACGAAACCTATTCTATAAAATTCCAAAGGCAAGAGGATTCTTTGGCAGAATATGATTATTTATTTTATGATTCTATAATACACTACTTTGAGTTTGTACGTCGCAATTAATTCCTTCATTAAGTAAACTAAAATTTTAGCTATTATGTGAATTATATAAGAATAAATATTTTCTTGGACCTGGAACTGAAATAAAGCATAGCGATACACTCGGACTGACTTATGTTGAATTTATGTACTCACGTATGTGGTAACGGAAGAGACGCAGCCCCGCGGTTACTATGCGACAACTGTGTACGATTAATATATTGCGTTAGGTACCAAGAACATTTAGTTTCCTAGCTGGTATATGGGCACGTAGATGAGCCGGTTTTACTAATAATCCATCAAATTTTTTATAGTTGTAGCTTCTGGTGCAACAGCCTGTATAAAACAATCCTTTCCGGGATAGTTGTGTGCTTATAGTAATTTCCAAAACAGTTTGTGTAAGCAATATTGTAGTAAATAGTAAATGGCAGTAAAATTAATGCATCTAATTAGTTAAGAGAATTGTGAAATAAATGAAAGTTATTCTGTCTGAACTTTTATGAATTGCAGGTGGCCACAAATACAACACACAAAAGCAAAGTTCTTCTCGGCCCGGTAAGGAATCGAACCTGACACCCCCGGCTTATTGGACAGGCGTGCTAACCACTACCCCACGGTGCCTTATATCAGGAACGTTCACTTCTTAATATCCAGCTGTTGTAGGTATAGTAATAAAAACTAGGTATTAAAAAGTGAATGTTCGTGACATAAGGTCCCCGTGGTGTAGTGGTTAGCACACCCGTCCGGCAAACGAGAGGTGTCAGGATCGATTCTTTACCGGAACGAGAATTTTTTCAGTATTTAATTACCTCGAAAATTCAGCAAGGAAATTACAGGTTATTAGGAGCTATCAGAGAAAAGGGTCAATTATATTACATGTTCATAAGAAAGATAATACTAGAACTAAGGAAAGGGAACCTAATATCCTGTCAGTTAGTACTTTTAAAAATGGTTAGAAGTATTACAATAAGCAAAAGAATGAAGACGCACTTCAATAATCAAGTGAAACCAAATAGATACACATAAAAAACTTTCAAAAGGCAACAAAACATAGAATGATTTTTCATCTCCACCAATAGTGACATGGATAATGGAAACTGAATTAAAGAATAGGACTCAATTATTAAAAATGAATTTCCCACGTAATGGTCAAAATTGGCATTTGATGACGAAAAATTAAAGATCGTATTCCAATTAATCGATCAGAAGCGTTTAGTATCTTTCAATTGGCAAAGTTTATTCAATTAGCTTATTTTCGCTCTGAAGCGCTGCTATTTTTAGGAGGTCAAAAGAAAACGCATTTTCTTTTATTCCTAATAATCTGGAGTTTCAATCAATTTGGAAAAAAGTTGCTTTTAATATAATGAAAAAATACATACTTCAAATAACGTAACCATTTTTTTAGGCGTACGCAATTTTCGGCAGAGGAGCGCGAATTTGTAAAACCTCATCAATAATGCAGCGCAACCCTTTTAGCTGAGGTACTTTCCGTTTTGAGGTGCTTTCGTAAAATGGTTTATACTTGCTTAGATTCTACTACTTTACAAAACAAAGTTGTAAAATCCAAGCAACACGATCTAGATACATTAATATGCACTAAATGGTTTGCGACTCTAGGCAAAGTGAAAATTTGTATGCTTGGTTTTGCTGAGCGGAGATATCTTCTTGGTTGAGATCTAAAATCATAATATATTCTTGTAAGTGAAAAAAAAGATCGCGAATGCACGCCACCAAATATAACTTTTCCTATCCAAAGGGTGGTATAGAAAAGGTATACCTAGGTTTCTACAAAATATTTCTGTTATATAATTATATATTTTTTAAAAGGAAATAGATCATTATTAAAAATATTGTTTCCATAGATCATTTTTAGTAATAGTCAACACTTTAGTTGAAAATATTTTAACATTCATAGCAAAATCTTAATTTTCTAAACAGGCTTTTGATATAAAATGAAATTACCTAATGTACAAGATTAGATTTGAGTGTTTTTTTTTTTTTTTTTTTTTTTTTTTTTTTTTGGCATCTCGGGATCATAGCCCATATGCCTCGATGTTGTGACTACTATGTAGAGATCGACTTTGAAAAACTTGAGGGATCAACAGGGATACACATTTCACATCCCGGGGCCTATCGGGATGACTAACAACTTAAACATCACAAGAAAACAGCCAACGGACTATAGGTTTACCCACACAGGTAGTGGAGGGATGGGGAGTCTTACAAAGCCGATCTCAAACGTTTACTCTCATTCTACTAAGTACAGTAACTATAAGGTCGAATATAGTTTTTGAATTAACATACATTAAGGTAACTAAACTTGTTGGTAAATGAACTCCATTGGAAACTAACTGGTATACGAACTCGTCTAGGGTTCTTTTGTGTAGACCACAATTATATAATATGTGATTAAGGTCGGCCACTTCACTACCGCACTGACAAGCTGGCGACTCTTTCATGCCCAATCTATATAGATGTGCTGGGTATTGGCCGTGTCCGAATTTAATACGAGCAATTGTAGTACGATAAAATCTAGAGATGCCATATGAATAATACCACGGCATGCTGTCGACTGTTGGATGAATGTAGGCGTACTGAGTCATTTTGGTGGTATACGCTTTGTGCCAAGAGTGTTCCCAAGCACGATGTCGTATTTCCTCGTCTATTAGATTTAGAAACTCCCTACTGCTCAAGATAGGCTTATACAGAATACCATCACTACAGCTTCTTTTGGCAAGACTGTCTACCTTTTCGTTAAATACAATGCCTGCATGACCTTTAACCCAATAAAACTTCGTATCCACGCTTTCCCTATCTAACGCAACCGTCAATGAGAAAATATCTGAGATTATAGGGTTAGTAGTAGGAGAGGCTGAATAACAATAGAGAGATCGCAGAACACTAGCTGAGTCAGAAAATATAGCAATGCGTTTGGATTTCGTTTTAGCACCGTAGCGTAGTGCCTCTAGAATTGCAATTGCCTCAGCAGTAAAGATAGATGCATCAGTGTCCAATCTAATCAACCTTTGGTATCCGTCATTGACTGAGAAGATAGCGCATCCGCAGCCATCACTACTTTTGGATCCATCGGTGAAAATGATCAAATCTTGCCTGTGTTGCGCCAAAATCTCTCTACAAATCTGGCCGTCATGCTCTTGTAATCCAGTGTAAGGTGGAAAGTAAATATTACATGGCTGTATGGCTTCAAAAAATGTTATACTTATATTTGTAGTGCTATTGTATGAACGTTGTTCGAATTTGGCGACATATCGGAAAGCTTCGCATAACACAGGTGATTTCCTTTTCCTCCAATACGGTGCCGTTAAATCTAGCAAAGATAATCTGTAAAGTTTGTGTAAAATAAATTTCCTGTCGTTTGTTTTTATTTTAACGACATGTTTAGCTGCAAGAAAGCGTCTTCTTAATCCTAGTGGTGGCTCCTTTGCTTCTATTTGCAATGCATTGATGGGCGTCGATCGCATAGCACCTACACATATTCGGAGTGCTTTATTTTGTATAATGTCCAATCTACGTAGATTTGTCATAGAAGTATTGCAATATAACGTACATCCATAATCTAACACAGTTCTAATGTATGCCCTGTACACATTCATTGAAATATGAAAGTCTGATCCCCATCGTACTTTTGTAATAATACGCAGAATGTTCAGTCCTTTTTCACATTTTTCCACTACTTGATTTATATGAGCTGTCCATCTCAGTTTACTATCTAAATTTAATCCAAGGTATTTAGTATATGGAGGTATAGAAAATCTGTCCCCGTCAAGAATAATACTGTGACTTGGAATACAACGTGAACGTGAGAAGAACATTATGTTGGTCTTGTTAGATGAAAGTGACAAAGCATTGTTAACTAACCATTTCTTTGTAACGTTCATAATTTCCGAAAGCTTGCTGGAAAGTAGATCCAAGTGTTTATTTGTAACATGCAAACAGATGTCATCAGCATATTGTATAATGGTAACTTCTGGGTTGAATATATTATGGAAATCATGAGTGTAAATATGAAAAGCACAGGACTAAGACTGGAGCCTTGTAATAATCCGCAAGATAAAAGTCTGGGACCAAATCGTTCATTTTTGCTTGATCTAACAAAAATTTTTAGATCCCGAAAGAGATCAGTGATTGTACGTGATACTTTTGGCGGTAACCCTATGTTGTTAAGTTTAGTTTCGAGTAAATTTAAATTTACACCATTATAAGCGTTTGAGATGTCTAAAAATATGCCTCCTACACTTAAGTTTTGCGTGAACGCCAATTGCACATCTGTGACAAGTTCCGTTAAAGCGTCAACTGTGCCTACACCCTTTCTGAAGCCAAATTGATGAACTGGAAGAATATTTTCGGACTCAAGCCACCACTCCAATCTGCACTTAATCATCTTTTCATACGTTTTGATTATACAGGACATGAGAGCTATCGGCCGATATGAGTCGATTGACGTAGGATCTTTCCCCGGTTTCAGGACCGGGACTACCAATACTTGCTTAAGCTCATCAACCCTTTCATTGTTCAGCCACATACAATTAAAACCAGCAAGTAAGTTATCTTTATGTTGATCAGGTAAATGTTTCAGCAATGTATAACAAATATCATCCACTCCTGGGCTAGTATTGTTAGGATCTTTTAAGGCCTTACTCAACTCAATCAAAGAAAATGGTTTCAGCATGAAATGATCGAGGTTTGATACGGTGTCAATATCGTGTACGGGCAAAGAAACAAAATCGGGTGTGAAGCTCGCTAAATAAGCATCTAGTTGCCCATCTGGTAATTTGAAATGGCTGACAGACGATTGTTTAAAGTTCTTAATAGTATTCCAAAGTTTACCGATAGGGATATCCTTAGTTAAACTAGAGCAAAATGTTTTCCAGCTATTACGTTTTTTATATTTCAGGAACCTTTTGGAATATGCGGATACTTCTCGATGTTTCAAGTAATTTTCTAATGTACGATTGGCCTTAAAGTTTCGAAGAGCTTGTTTACGTTTTTTAATAACTTCAGAACATTCGTCATCCCACCACGGAGGTGTCATTTTCTTGCGTATAGACGGTTTCTTAATGATAAAAATAGAATCAGCAGCTTCTCTGATGCTATCGAGACAGAATTTAATTTTTTCTTCTGCGTTGGTCAAATCAGGAATAGTAGACAGATATTTTTGCAAGTACTCAGTATATAAAGGCAATTTAGTTTGATCTATTCTCCATCTACGAGTAGGATATATAGTATTAATGTTACTGCCTGAGTACACCATGTTTATGAGAATAGGAAAATGATCGGATGTATATGAGTCTTCTAGCACCCGCCAGTCCATTCTTTGTGCTAAATCGTGGGAGCAAAGAGTTAGATCAACAGCAGATGCGTCCTGATCAGGTCTGGAGATCCTAGTAGGGGATCCATCATTTAAGAAGACACAATCCGAAATATCTATAGCTTTTATGAGAATATTTCCTGCATTATCAGATTTAGTGGAACCGAAAGTTGGATGATGCGCATTGAAATCGCCACAAATCAAGAACGATTGTGCCATATGAGAGAAGAAATCTACATATTCATCACAGGAAATGCGGCATTGGCAAGTTCGATATACAGAAAAGATCGAAAATTGGAAATGATGTACATTAATACCGCAAAACATGAAATCATTGTTGATTTGGCTTTGAAAATGTATTACATCGAAAGTGATAGTCTTTTGTATTAATATAGCAACCCCAGCATATCCATCATGACGGTCTTTTTTAACAAGATTGTAGCTTTTGAAATTATAATCACAGTGTGGTTTGAACCAGGTTTCACACAAGACTATTATATGAGGATTATATTCGTATATGATGCTATCTAAACTGTACTTTTTAGACACTACAGATTGTGCATTCCATTGCACTATGGTTAAATTATGAATGAAAGGATTGAATTTTATAAAATAGAAGGAAAAAGGAATACATAAACAATATGAACTTAATTAAATGTAAAAAGATATATAATAACAATGAGTATGTTTATCCATATGTGTCTGACGTATCTGTTGAATAATCTTGTGATTGACTGAGTTCGAATTCGTCATGGTCTATAATTGTACTTGCCGTAGCACCATATTCCTTTTTCATTTTCTTAACCAGTCGTTTTAGTCGCGATTTTAAGGTGTTTGTTTTAACAGTCCGTATTGATTTAATGAGCAACATAAACAATTGATCCACGTTTAAATCTTGGCTTTGTATAATAGCAGTTATATCCTGCTTACCCTTCGTATCCCTTAAGAATTTACAGTAATTTTCCAAACTAATATTAGAGTCTATATTCTTAAATGTGTTTGAAATTTCTGAGAGATCATCATTTACAGCTATGTCGGTTTTAATTTTCTTTTTAGACCGCTGTTTAGTGAATTTACTATTGGACGGTTTCGGTTTTTCAAAATCATCGGATTCGAGACTTGAACAATGCACCTCATCAAGCACGCTGTTTGTTTCAGATTCGAAAGATGAAGGAGCTGGTCGTTTCATAGGGTTTTTAATATCAGCGACCTCATTCTCAGAGGGTTCAGTGACTGTATTATGCTCTACAAGGGTATCAGGGGCACTCTTAGAGGCAGTTACATTATCAATTGTGTTAATAGTAGGATTAATAGGAACATCAGCGGAAACAACAATTTCTTTTGGATTGTCACACAGTTTAGTAGGGCATTTGCTGGCAACATGACCTGCTTTTTTACAGAGGAAACACTTTATTTCATCAGTAGTGATAAAAATTCTAAATGTATTTGACTTATGTTGGACAATGATCGATTCAGGAATGTTATCGCTAGTATCTAAGTCAACGTAGACCTGCCTGCGAAAACTTAGTACGTGTTTGTATTCATGTAAATTTAGTCCAGCATTTATAAAACTAATTGAAGAAACAATTTTTAAACCCAATCTATTTAATTCGTCTTTTATCACTTCGTGTGGAATACTGGGTGAAACATTAGATAATATAACACGTTTGGCTGGTGACACTAACCGCCGTGCATGAATTAACTTTTCATTTACTGTTATTCCCCCGTACTTACTAATAAATTCATTCACGATATCTTTAGAGGACAGATATATACATATTCGATTGTTTGATATTCTTGAAGCGAATAACACGTTTCTAGGGCCTATTAATTTACCCACACCTACAATGTAGTCATTTTTTTGAATACCGTCAATAGCATCTAATATGATGCCCTGTTCGCGTTCGGGAAATTTAAACTTTGTGACTGTATTTTCTCTTACAACTGAAGCAAAGGACTGTTTATTTACATTTACATTGTCACTGTATTCATTCTCATTACTAACGTTATCATTCCCCGCAACACCTCCGTCTACAGAAGTGTTGGCGTTGTCAATGGATATATCCATTTCAATTAGTAAAAAACCTGCACAATGTGATTCGTGCAATACATGTATTTAAACCAAGCCGCACAGGCGCGACTTACTTATCTCTCCCCCACACGCCACGTGCGCGTGAAGGAAAGCAAAAAACGTCCCCAACTACACAAGCAATCGGCAAACGCAAACTATATACATATACAAAGGAGAAAAAAACAAATTCTTAATAATATTTAAAACCAAAAGAAATGAAAACTAGAAACTTATCTATCTGTACGTTTCTCCCAAAACAATAACGTCGGGTACCTTCCAACAGCCAGTATCAGGATTATCGCCAGAAAATCACTTAAATATAGCAGTAAAAGTACACACGTGTGATCGGTTCGAGCTATCAAAGCGCACTCGATTTGAGTGTTTCTCTACAAAAAATGGAATTTGCATTTTTGATAATGTTATTCGTACTGCTTATTACTTTGTATTTTTTGCATAAACTGTGGAATAGATATTTTTTCATCTGCTTATTGTCTTCAGACACGTTTTCAAATTCAGTAATTAATACGTCTTACCTTATTATAATAACTATGTACATACTGCAAAGATATATTGCCATGTATTAGATTTATTACTAGCACTGTACACTGTCTTTTAGGCGGCGTATAGCTTCTTATATATACAGCTTCTTTAGATTATCAGGATATGACGTGTTGTCATTTAGCATAATATTCATTACTTGTTACATTTATGTCTTATCAACTATCATAATCAAGCCTAATTGAAAAAACGTACATGTGGCTATTGGTATTTCCCATGAAAAGTTGCACACTGTATACATCTATGAGTTTTGACATGGTTATTTTACGTAGAAATAATGCATTTCTACAAAACTACTCGAATTAAGGCATCGGAGAAAAGGAGAGGCCTGTGAGCAGAAGCATTCTTAGCAGTACAGAATTTTAGTAGAATTATACTTACAGTGTTATACAGTTTGCTTTGGGTGAAATGTATTTTGCTATAGATATGTATGTATGTTATTTCAGCTTTTTGTGTTTTGAATAAATGCCAACTTTTTCAATACGAATGTAAAGATATGTACATTGCCACCTTAGAGGCTTATTTCTGTACTTCGCTAGTGCGAAACAGACGCTGCGTTGTCAGCAGAATTGTAGCTCAATTGCGACTCAATGTGTTGCACGCTAGTACGTGTTATATTCGGCAACTGCGGGCGATATAACAGCATTGATCTTAACTGGCTTGTAAAGGGACGGTTTTTCTTTGGACTGACTTAAATCTTACCTTCATGAAAGAGTTCAGTGCATGGGTTAATAGGACTATGTCTGAAAAATTAGTTCAGTCGAGTGTGTCTCAGTGAGCCGGTTCTTCATTTTTTGTTTACATAAATGCTCTAGTATATGCAATTAATGATAATGATTTACTTTTAGTCAAATAAGCCGACGACAGGAATATCCTGATAACGCAATCTAATATTGAAAAAGCAATTTCTGTGGGAAGATCGGTGCGTCTTATATCGTTCCGTTGATAGAAAAATGACACACTCAGCAGTAACACACACTACATTACCGGCGCTGTTGATAAGCTAGTACGTAAAAGTAATAGTAATTTACTTAATGCGTAACAGTTAGAATGAAAAATCCTTCACAACGAAGAAAACAACAACTTTATTCACAAATGGCAGCAGAGCAATGGTATTTTTCCGAATGTAATACCACTGCTGTAGCACTTACTGGTGGCAGCTTTATATATTATTCTTTGCTGCATATTTTCAGGTGTTGTTGGGGCATTCCGATACACTTTTTCTCTAATGTAATCCCACAGAAAATAATCGAGTGAGGTCAAGTCCGGGGATTAGATTAGATTAGTACTCGAGGTGTTTCTTGACCTATCTCACTGCGATCTTTTCAGATTATTGTGGTTCCTCTAGCATTAGATCAGTTACGTTGGTTTTGCCTTTTTTACCAGACCTAGCCTTCTGAGTGATCCTGCCAATGCTATATAGTCGCACAGCACATGGATGGCAGTCTCTTCGTCCGCCTGGTAGAATCTAAGTGCTGTTTCCTCTTGAGCATAAACTGTCCTGTTAGCAGGCCTACTATTGTTTGAATGGACTTTCTGTCCTTGCTTAATAGGTCTGCTGTTAATTTAGGTATGTTTCCGATCAGAAATTGCTTGGCCTGTCTCTGACCTGGAATACTCTTCCATCAGCCTTGAGATTTTTTATCTTTCTATTGTTTAGTAGTTGCTTTAACTACTGTGTATGCGGTGCCTACAGAATGTTTTGAGTTTTTGTCAGCAGTTGACGAGCCTACTCGGGCTAGTTCGTTTACCTTGGCATTCTCTCGACGACCTTCGTGTCATGTCCGGGGAACAAGTAGGTCAAGGAATAGTTCCCCCGCGTCGTATCCAGCGATCGGCGTAGTTTCTGTCTCATATTTCTCGAATCATCAGTGCGTAATGAGCTGGACATCCGTCATGGCACCACATTGTGACTCGCTCTTGTAGAGGTACATCTTCAAGCAGTATCGATAACGCGTTGTTTAAAAAGTCTCAGTATTTATTACCATTTAAAATAAATAATGAAGAAAGGCCCAATTATTTGGGTACCAAGAATTCCACGCCATACGTTGACATTTCCTGGTTCCTATCCATGATTAATGAAGCTGAATTATTGTTATTTCCAATTTGATGCTGTGCCCATTCTCAGAATTTTGCACGATGTTCAAAATCAGTTTCGTGAAGATCTTGGTGCGTTGGTATGAGATATGGATGAAATTTTCGCTGTTTTAGTATTCGAACAATACGAGTTTATGTGATTCTAGGTTGCTCTGCAAGTTCTGTGATGCTAATTTGTGCATTATAAGCCACTGCTACTAGCACAGCGATTGGCGCATTTTCATTGGTAATAGTCTTCTTTCGCACCCTATTCTTCTTTGCAATACTCCTGTACAGCACGACGAAAAGTCGTGATGTCTATCGCGCAAACATTCCTTCCCGCTTTACTGTAAATAATAATCATATTAATATGTTTTCACATGCTACTTGATCCATTCTTGATACTTGAAACGCTAGTGCATTTATTGCAACGATACGAGCGAGCAACGATAAATAAATTACCGAAGTTGGAGGATATTCACATAAAACAATAAAAAATTCTTTAATCGATACCTGGATATTAATAAATATACGATTAATTAGTTTATAGGGAATTTCACAGATCATGTGATACGCTCTACATTCCTGAACCGTGATTACTCCCCCGGGAAATGTACTCATCTTCAACAGGGCCTTGGAAATTTGGAATTCGAATGCGTTTCTGGTCCAGAGTGAGCAAGCATCCAACACGCGATTAGCTTTTTTATGCCCAAATATTCAGTCAATATATGATAAACATGTTCTTTCGAGATGCCCACAGCCTCTGTAATTGCTCTAACCTTAATTTAATGGCGGTCTCACACCGTTTAGTGAACTTTTCCGATGTTATCAGCAGTGGTTGCACTTTTTGGCCCTCCCAAACGTTCATCGTCAACCAAGCTGGTACGACCATGTTTAAATTCAGCTGTCCAATATTTCACCGTGGCAAATCTTGTCTTCAATTGGCTTAGGCGTATTGCTCTTCAAAGGCAAAAATTCAATGACGGCTCGATATTCGATTTGTTCCATTTTACAGATACACTAACATCGACTGACACAAGCGACTGTTAAACAACAACTAAGTGTCTAATATTTGACGAGTAACGCCATCTTCATGTTGAGGCTTGAAGCTTTTCAAACTACCCTCGTACCTCCTAAAAATATATTTAGATGGTAATCGTAGCAAAGGTAGGATTAATCTAATAGTTGTCTTTAATTAATCAACAAACAAACGTTATTATTATTATTATTATTATTATTATTATTATTATTATTATTATTATTATTATTATTATTATTATTATTATTATTATTATTATTATGTTTTATCTTTAGTATTTTATACTAAACATAAAACATATAAAAAAAATATGAATAAACGAAATACATATAGAGGAAAAGGTAAAATATATTAATTAATTATTTATTCACACAGGTTACACCTTTGTGGAATCTGTTAGACAGACATTGCTTCTTTGCCGATTTAGGGAAACATTTAAAGAATCCCTAACCCTCGGCTTGCGATAGTGATGTCACCACTTCAATTCACAAGTTACCAAAGAGCTATTACTACAAGTCCACCATTCCTTTATTAGAATTTGGAAGTGTATTGAGGTGCATGATCAGAATTTCGAATATTTATTCTAGTAAATGTTTAGGTTATTATTGTTTTATAACATTTTAATAATACATTATTAGTTTTCTAGAAACCCGATTTTGTTCTTTATTTAAACAGTTTCTGATATCAGGGTTTTAACAGTAGGCTATCTGAAGTTTAATATTTTTCTATTCCAAAATGGATGCTTTTGGAGAATTTATTAAAACAAATATAGTATTATAGTTAAAGAACTTGACTTGACCTTCCTCTGTCCTTGTAGCGCGCTCCTGGAGCTACAACAGTGTCACCGTTGCATGGGTTACTTGTTTTGTTGAAACGGTCACTCGAAACTTTTTTTCATAAAACTAACTGTTTCACTCGGTGCAAGAAATAAAAGAGACAAATTAAACAAAAATATGCTACAAAAAGCGGTTAATAATTTCACACCAACACATTTCACTTTCCTTTATAACCTTTACTATTGCTCGTTCTGCATATTTGGCGCAAGTGAGATGCAGATATCAAAAAGCAAAAAAAAAAAGACAATACCGATGTAAGTAACACAACAACTATGACGTTTCACTGCGCCCTAAATATTCTTCGTAAGTGCAGAATACACGGTCTATAAAAAGCTTTTTAAAGTTCTCTAAATATCTTAGAAATTTGAGTTATATCCAGATATGGAATATCTATATAAAACCACTCGGGATATCGATCAAATTAACTAAGAACCTTAATTCTTCAGAAAACTATCTTTGCAGCAGCATTAATTTTAAGCCCGTGTTTGACACAATGACGAATATATTAGGTACAATAATTAACATGCAAATCTACTCCTGCTTTAAAACTTCTTCCCTATCAGATAACCGATCTACCGCAAATAAGCTCCATATAAAATTTATTCAAGGCGGATGTCGAAAATTTTCGCTTTGACCCAATTGTAAATAAGTTGTAACGATATCGCATAAAAGCCCCATAATAAACTGTCTCAACCGTGTTTCTCCTATCTGCGAATTTTATTAAAATGCTGCACGATAGCTAACGTGATGGTCGTAACTAAAAATCCGATATAATCAAGTTATGTTGTGTTATTTGGCTACTCATAAATTAATACTTGTGATAAATATTCATTGATTGAGTTAAGGGGAAGTATCGGATCGATAGACAATACACTACTCTAGCTTTATGGGTTTATTGCATGAATTTCATTATTGTCGTGATAATACTGCAGGTAATATTTTACAACGCTAATTACTCTCATAGCTTTTACATAAAAAGTCTGTGTCTCACCAGTTATCATATAGAATAGTCATACCATGTAAAATACCAAAAAATATGTAATAAATCGAATAAAAATAACAGAACCAATTAAGAATTATAATATCTGAAAAGTTACAAAACACTCACACTCTCAAGCAGCGTTATCAAGTAGGGTGGCGGGTTGCATCGGAATTACCGAACATTAAAAGTAGAAGCACCATTATCAGTATTATCACTCATTGGATAAGAGTTGTAAAAAGTTGACAGTATTAGATATGTTTCCACAGTTGTCTCCTTGAACGATGATCGCCGTGGTGAAAAAATTTATATTTTGAAAACGATCGTTCGACATCTACGGGTGTAATACATCCATGATTAAAACACTCTTTGAATTCAGATAATGGATTAGTTGATGCACCATCACAAATTGGCTTTACTGTCATGAAATCGGAATCTTTCTTTAAAACTCTCTCCAACTTTTCTAAAACGCGATTATATTTTGCGTCATGTATAGTGCGTAGCAGTGTACATATGTACTTTGTCCATTATTTGGAGTGATTCCACTAATAACAACGCTCTATTTCGCAATTGTTCTGTTGCGTCATGTAATCCTTTATAGTTGTTATGAATAGTTTGTAGTGTTTCAACGGAAATATCTTGCAATTTTGTCTAGCTCTCCATAATAGCTGTAGCTTCGGCAGGATTAAATTGTAGAATAACAGCTTTTACTTGTTTGAAATATTTAGCATAATAAAGAGCTGCCTGCAACCATGTTCCCCAACGTGTAAGAATCGACTGTCGTGGTTCACGAATACCAGGACACGGTGCGTGAAATGACCGAAGACGTTTTGAAGATTTGGGAAATACTTTTTTTGTACTTGCTATTAATGCATCTACCTCGGTTGAACATTGTTAAATAGTTTCTCCCAGAAGATGTGAAGCATGCACTTTACACGTAACATGTAAACACTTGCAACCGTGTTCAAGAAGTGAACGGTCTACCGAGCGCATCGTCGTGGCATCATCGCTCATAAAGCTTCATAAACACTTGACGTGGTGAGATTTGAAAGTTTTCTAACGTACTAAGCACGGGGATTTCTCTTAAATGACCAAGGTCAAATACTTTTTATAGTTCATACACCAGAATAAAAGGCGCCACTATCAAAACCGCCAATATTTAAATTATCAGATTTTTAAATTTTGGCGCTACCGGTTATATCAGAATTCTACTAGATGGCTCTTGTATGTATTATGTGCTATTTGTTTCCTATCATCCTTTGTTCTGATCTTACTTTGGTGTGTTAATACGCGATATTTTTTAAGTGATTGTTATCAAATATAATTTATATATTCCTAAGTGTAGATTATACAAAATGGTATATAGTTGTTGTGTTCCTGGATGCTCAAACACATCCAAAGATGTACCTTTACATCGATTTCCACATACAGATGAATTAGTGTGTATTTCTGATGAATTGAATTATTTATAATTGCAACTTGATGTGTTTAAGGCTTATAATGAATGGCTTAACTGAATTGGGAACACTAAATTGAGAGCATTGCCCATAAAGCGTGTCTATGGGACTTACCGAGTTTGCCACTTACATTTTCATGTTGCTTGCACAATTGATCCATCAAAATATTCAAGCAAATCCGGTTTAAAACAACGTAGTTTGCCAGCTATCAATGTTCCAGGTTTGTTATATCTTGTTGTTCAAAAATACAAACTTATATAGAAACATTTGAATAATGACGTAGCTTCGTTACGTAAACGTCTGAAGAAGGCGATTGTTCCTAAAGAAAATCATTTTTCCCAAAAGTTATTCATTGGCAAATATCTCCAGCTTCATTAAGTATATATCACCTTGTCAGTCTGGATGTTTGAAGGATTGGCATACGTCACTGTATATGTATGTACGTTATTAAAGTAAGTTAATATAAATACTTACTGACTACTATTTTATTTCTTTGATTTATGTTTTTTTTAGAAGTCGTCCTGTTGATAACTGTCTAGGTTTTATAATTGTCTTTTGTATCATATGTAATATATGAGCACTAATAAATTGATCGTGAAAAAGTATTCTAGTTTAAATTATTTCTTTCACATTTTATGTCCGTAACTGTATACATCTACTAAAGATAAGTATATGTACATATATACACATATATATATTGAAATGTTTTCTCAGCGGAATTTGTTAAAAATTTGAATTTTTTCAATTTAATAAAAATTCTAAATTTGTAAGACCGAAGCATTCCTGGATACTCTTCGGGCAATTTTATTGTGACTTTTGAATTAAATTGGAAACATTCAAATTTTGAACAAATTCACCTGAGAAAAACATTTTAAACTTGGCGCCCAAGGTATACATATATGTAAAGTTTAAATCACGCGCTCTTCTCTTTAGTTCATACACCAGTTAATCCGCGCTGTACGCAGGTACAATAAGCTCCATAAGTTTAAGACACGAGTTTCCCATCTATTTTATCTATGGTACTAAGTATCACCGCATATGTAAAAAGGGTATATCGCGCAAGAGAGGCATCCGACCCGTCTACTCTACGGGGCCGTCATTTTAACGTGCTTTGAGCGCCTTTGATATAGGCAATGAAAATGTTGATTTGCTTATGGTTCTTTTAAAAGAGAAAAATATATGTATTCTCGTGTTGAATATTCACATTATATTATAATAAATTATATTATCATGAAAAAGGTAGTTATTGTGATTATGAAGTTAAATTTAGAGAACTCAGATATAATTATACCAGATATAATTACATCAGATACAATAAACAACATAAACATCACGTGAATAAATACTTCAAAATGGATTCCAATTCCATCTCTCTTTAGTAGACACTCTGTGGCTATGCGCTGTTGTTCATGAGTAGTATACCCTTTTTTATGTATGTGACTATCACCCTCACAATTGCTGCACCAGTACACTTTTCCAGTCTTTTGCTAGCTAGTAACAGTGAGAATATCGGTTTATGAGGGTCCAGTACACGTTCTATAACATTTAGAATAGAATTTCTTTTACAATCTGTTGCCTCGTCAACATATAACCAAAGCAACTGATTTTTTAATGTAGATTTAATTTCCTTCTCCTCGTCTTCACGTACAAATAAAACTACGTACCGTTTTCGTAGTTGGCAACTTCAACTCGAGGTTATACTTATACCAAAAGTTCTGAAACGGGAGTAAGCGAAGTGACAAATTACAGGTTATCATCATGACAAATAAATCGAAAATAAAGCCGGTCCTCGTTGGCACGCCCTTTTTGCTATTTCTGTGTTCTTCAGTATTTACATGTTTGTTACAGTCCGCCTTGTCTCAGCACATCAAATGTTTCTCGCACACTTTACAAACTATTTTAGCACTGTCGTAGGCCAAATCCGGAAAGACACAGATAAACTTATTTACTGTGCCAGCAAAGGGTCGTTTTTTAGCCCTGTTCACGTTACACATTCTAAATTAATGA
The DNA here is from genome assembly GCA_029619315.2 of Dynastes maya. Classification (NCBI taxonomy): domain Eukaryota; kingdom Metazoa; phylum Arthropoda; class Insecta; order Coleoptera; family Scarabaeidae; genus Dynastes; species Dynastes maya. Next base: position 65,553,435 of record JAROYE020000001.1, on the reverse strand, counting down.
TTATGTATTTATAACGAAGAACACGTAGCACAAAACACAACTCACGCTTTAGTTTTCTAAACTGAACGAAAGATAAACAAGCGGACGCTGACAAAGCGAGAATCGATTTTCGCACACAGCCCTCTAGTCCGGCGAAACGCCTATGTATCACAGAGACGATTACCTCGCTCTGGTTATTACTTGAGAGTAATATTCTGGCGTGAATATTAGCTTTACAAGCTGCCATGTTTTACAACAATATCGTTGATAAAATTGGTTTAAAATGGGTTTGAGGATTTTGCGTGTGAATGTACCTCGTTCTTCGTGACATTTTAGGTAATAAGCTGGAGAGTATAAGATATCTATACTAAACATACATATGTATATGGGCCAACAGAAGATAAAACGGATGAAGAAAAAGAACAGTTCTACGAGACGGTGGAAGAGTTGTATAGCAAATTAAACACCCGAACGCCATCTGCTTTTATTATTAATGCAAGGCGATTTAGTCTTTTAATCTACTGCAATGAAGTTGCAATATGTATTATTATTTGTTTTAATTGCCAATAAATACTATTATTATTATAGGAAGTAGCGGAAGTGAAGGAAATGAGGATAAAGAGTACTTACTTTAAAAGAAAGGGCATACACAAGGGTACTTGGACGGCACCTGATGGAATCTATACGAATCAAATTGACCATGTTCTGATAGAGGAAAAACACTGGAAAGTAATAACAAATGTCAGGTTTATAGAGGGGCGGATATAAACTGGGATCATTCCTAGTAATGGATATAGAGGTATCTCGCTATTGGATATAACTTACAAAGTTGTGGCAACCCTTATTAAAACGAGATTGGAAGTAATGATTGAACCAGAATTGGAAAAAATACCAGGCGGACTTCAGGAAAGGAAGGGGAACAACCGACCAGATATTCACAATGAAAGAGACGTTGTTAACATGCTACGAATTAATATACCAGCAGCAATACTCTTTATTGACTTCAGGAAGGCGTATGATTCGGTTAGAAGAGACGAAATGATAAAGACCTTAGAGGAGCTAAAGGTACCCCAGAATAGCGAGTAATGTAAGATTTGGAAATTACACATCCGGATCATTTCCGATCACAACAGGGCTTAAGCAAGGCGACCTGCTGTCCACTCTGCTTTTCAATGTCACGTTGGAGATGGGACTACAACTGAATGTAAAAAAATGTAAGGTGATGAGCATCGAAGGACAGCGACAAGATAGAGCATTCGAAATAGAATGGGAAAGGGAAAAAATCTAATTCGAAAAAGTAGAGGAGTTGGTATACCTGGGTGCAAGACTAACAAACAAATGTGAGGAACAGAAGGAAATAGAATGGAGACTGTCAAGGATAAATAAGTGTGCAGGGGCCTTACAACATATATTGCGAGCAAAACATTTGACAAGAAACCAACAGCAATTTATGGCAGCGAGACGTGGGCTCTGAATAAAACAACGCAAGAAAAACTTATGCGATGGGAACGTAAGATTAAGGTTGAAATTATACAGTGATTGCAATTTTGTTTGAAATTTTGTTCAATTTCACGAGAAAATTTACTTTAATTTCTTATTACATATGTGGTGTTTTACCTAATCTATCATTACTTTTCCCACAACAATTTTTAAGTAGGGTAGTTGTAGAACAAATTATTATAATTGTTGCAATACGTTCACTGCTGTGAACATGACATTTACATATATCAGTATCCAAATGGCTACGTTCGGTGATATGATTTAAAATATATTGTACTAAAACAGAACGTTTATTAAATATAACGTAAGAATATAAAACTATTTGAACAATAACATCTTGACGTTTTTTGTCAAATACAACGGACAGTTAGGGAATTGAGTTGGAATAGCATCTTTTTGAAAAATAAATAATATCTTCTTTTATAAAGTATAACTCACAAACCCCAGTATACATTGTTGGAAAACAGTCGACGCCACAGTATTATAAATAGACCGCCCGAGTCGCGCTTTTAGGTTACCCCGTTTTTATCGTTTCAGAAAAGGTTTTATCGCTTGTATTAGAAAAACATTACAGGTATCACCAACAAAGTACGGAAATATCACCACACAGTACTTTTTTTTTTTAATAAAACCAATATAATTCGGATAAACCAATTTAAAACGCAAGAAACGGTCTGAACGTGTAAATGTCAACTATAAATATGGCTGATCATTTACCTGAAGCAATATACGTCACAGCTTGCTGACGTCAGAGCTGTTAGACCTTCTTGTCTCGGTGGTAACGACCTGGCCTACCGTTATATATTTCTTCCGGAAATAATTTTCATGATAACTGAGACTGTGTAATATACCAATTATGTTCTAACAAAAAAATTACATTTGTTATAGTTTCCGAGACATTTATGAAAATTAAAAAATCGTGTAAATTTTTGAAGGGGCCCTACCCCGAAATTGGGCGACTCCGAGTGATTCTTACACTAAGCTATACTCTTTCGGTCTCTAGACTTTCATCGAAGCCTGAATTTTCGGGTTGCCGGTATATCCTAGTAAGAGGGGATGTTAAATTATTGAAGAAATGTAAATATTTACTTGTTAGCGACTGTAGGTAACTACGTAAGCCTTTATAACACAAGCGCTTCTTTGAACCAGTCGCGTGAAGGGAAAATCAAGTGTTTAATGGTATTTGATATAACACGTTCAGTAGAGGCGAACAGGGAAAGAAGTAATTCAATCTCCAATTATACATTGTGCAAATTCGGAAAGGTGTTTATTCAATGGGAGAGTAAATCCGAGCGATTCATTCGTCGCGCGACACTACCGGACGCGTCAGTCGGCAAAAGTCAAATAAAGGTACTACCATTTACCCCTCGTTTAATCCTAGAAAGCCGCGTGGTCATATAGATGGAGCTTTCTCGGTCAGTGACGATGATCCCGCTTCTCCAATTAACCGTCATGTTCTGATTATAATTACGGCATTGGTACTACGTTAGTTCGCTCGCGGCGCTAGATTCGCGCATTGTATACATACAACAGCACTGTATAGCGAAGACCGAACAGAAGACTAATGGTATCAGCGTGTTCCGCGCTTTGTTCAACATGCAGGTTTCCTCTTTTGCCGCTAGTATCACCGCCGTATACGGTCTGCATATGCTTTTTCGTGATTCGTATTCGAACCCGTTTCGTTCTGTTTTCATTATTCAGGAAAGCGACGAAATTCGCTGATATAGTTTTATATGAATTCGGGAAATTCGAATAAAAAATATTTTACATATTTATGGAATATGTATACAAACATCAAAAAGATTCGCTGTAATTTACAATCTCTAGTAAGCTGTTGAAAAATATTCAGGATACGTTATATCTAAGACTCGAGGTGAACTGTTAGAAATTCTCCATCTTGTAGTAGAAGGTATTATAACTTTTCCATTATTTTCCATTAAGGCGCATCTAACTTTAATCGATATTTGCCTCGAGCGTGAATTGCACTTTCTGTTACCGTTATCTACTGTTCTTGTTTAACTTTACCTCTACACAGCTTGGCCCTTAGCTTCTTTTCTTTGACTACTACGCTATTATATCTTTGGATCTCACTTTTGCCTCATAGTATAAAGCTGGGCAAGAGTACCTGTGCATCTTACTTATTTATGAGTTACAGTAGCACTTAATACATTCATTTAATTATGAAATTGTATCGTCGGATTTTCGTATATCAAATTTATATACAATGTGGTAACCATTTATGGAATAAAATTAATGTTGACGTTATTTTAGAGTTTTATGTGAAGTACATGGAGAAAAATAGACAGTAAGTAGTATATTGTTAAGAACATTTTATAACAAGTAATGGAAATTTTAGTACTTATAACATAACGCGTTTGTAATGTTAGCAAAATTTTTATAGTAAAGGAATATACAAGAAATATTATAGTGTTTATTATATTGTATATACATAACTGCAACAAGAAGTTATCAATATTTGAAGATAACGTCTTGTTAACTCAACGGGATAAAAAAAAATAATAAATAGAAACACAGTTTGGTAAAATTTAACAACACCCAAAGTATTAACTTCATAGACACATAAAGTGTACTGAAATACTTCACTAAAAACCCTTACCACAATACTTCACTCGCATTGGAGGTACGTTTCAGTAGCCAAGCTATCATCATCAGCAGTAAAACTGAATTAAGGTTTACTATTATATCCTGCATTTGTCACACCTTCGTTCTTTGTTCCTGCATATTATTTTTTCTCATTTTAACTTGTTTTGTTAATTGTTGTTTCTTCTTTATTCTATCTTATTTTATTTCAATGAATTAATTATGTAAGTAATACCAATGGTATTACTTTTACAATTTCAATATTTTGAAACATTTGCCTACATCAATCTATAATCTTAGCTAATTTTTAGATAGAATTTAATTATTTTTATTTCAAAATATATTTTGAACGTTGCTAGTCATAATACTTGTAGCAACAATAATTTTGCCTGTCTCCTATTGGCTCAAAAATTTAATATTCATAGTTCTAGTTATGACATTTTGTAACTCATTTCATAGAACAGGAAAGTAACCGGCAATTGATTCCATTTGTCCGCGTAGACTTTACTTGACTTCAAAACATATTTTTGTACATATATGTATTAAATTGTTGATTTAGTTTTACATTCTAGAACTCTGCTCTGTCGAAACATTAATAAAAATAAAAATAATTAAGTCTTAGATAAAACTCAGTAGTCCAATTATAGGTGCACTAACCAGTTTCGCATTTATCATTTTACTTTATTTTGCATTTGGCATAACAAACTACATTCATTTCTAAAAATTATCTGAAATTAAAATTATCATAATAAATAAATACGGATTATTGGGTCCAGTAGAATGAATTGTAAATGAACTGGAAAAAGATAAGTAGAGTCAGTCACGTTTAAAATATTACTGCGGAAACAGGAAGGGACTTGAAAAATGGACGTCAAGGAGCAGGTGTTCATGGAAATTTCCAAAGAATTGTCCCGTCGGCGGTAATTATCTTCCCTTTGGATTATTGTTCTGAGATATAACAATGGGACGTTTCAGTAACTAAATTCTTTGGAAATATTTTGTAAAGCCTTAATTCGAAGCTCAAATAGAGCATTGTATTAGTTTTTTTTTAATATGGTAAGTCAATTGTAGGATAAAAAGCCTAAAAAGAGAGTGCTAGGTGGAGAACGAAGGGTTTGGATCCCAATTTATGTACATATATAGATGTTTCAATCTTCTGGAATTGTAAAATTGCGCCTATTGTGTCGGAAGTTAAAATTTTCTGATGACGCAATAAACCTCATAGGGTATCAAAATTATTTCCATATACAGCCTGATCAATAAGTAGTGAGCTAGACAACTACTTTGTTATTTTAAATGGAATGCTCTGTATATTACTGCGTTGTTAGGTTTCTTATCTAGAAATAAACCATTATTAGGGTTTGACATTTATAAAACATTTCGAAACTATAATTTTTGGGTCACATAAGGGTCTTCCCATTTATTCAGCATCTAGAATGCGACATTATGCTATGTATGTACTTGCAGGCGTTTAACTAGACAATAAAATACGATACGAGAACAGAATCAAATGCTGCCATGTCTAGGCTATTGCAAAATAAAGAAACTCCTCCATCAATACTGTAGGAATGTGATTTTTTAAATATTCAACAAACAGAAATTTTACCAGTTATTGTAAAGACATTAGCAAATTTTACTAGCAGAGATAAGTAATTGCCCCCATGGCGTTGAAAATTGGCAAGCAAATATCACTGACTGGCAAATTCAATATCGATCAAAGCGAGGCGATCAGAGGCATGAAAGCACTAACAGCACAAGTTCTTACGAAAGAAATACCAAATGAATTACATGTAGGTCACTTCGGTGTAACGAAAATGAAAATGTTAGCTCACAGTTGCTGCTGGTGGCCTGGTATAGTTGCAGGCATTGAGTTCTTAGTTAAGAACTGCTATTGCTGCGACAAAAACAAGAATGAACCTCTCAAAACGATTTACGTATGGGAAAGATCAACTGCTCCATTTCAACGAATACATACCGATTTCGCCAGTCCTTTTTAAAATAACTACTTCTTCGTTCTCGTAGATTTGTTCTCAAAATGGTCAGAAATGCATGTAATGCCTAACATGACGAAATCGACAATAGAAATTTGTCGTTCATGGTCTATCGCTGTATTTTGTAAGCGACAAAGGAATATAATTTACATCGAGCGAATTTTAAATGAAAATAAGATAAAATAAGTTATCCGTTCATATTACGCCACAACAAATGGCCAAACCGAAAGATACGCTTAAAAATTCTTTAAGATCAATGTTGTATGACTACAAGAACTTACCATTAAATCATCAAGCCATGTAATTTTATATTACAGTATAGGAAAATGCTACATATGGAAACGTATCAAAGTCCTTCTACGTTCTTGATGAATAGAGAAATTAGATCACGGTTAGATTGTTTTAAACCAAATTTAATCAAGGAAACGATTTCTATGCCCGAGAGATCCAGAAGTTTAGAAGTAGGCACAAGAATTGCATGTAGGAACTATTTAGATTAAAAAAAAATGATGAATGGAAATTTGAACAAGATTAGATAATAACTCTGTAGTAAGATCTGTAAATTAACTGAAGGAAATAGGAGAAAATACGTCAGAAGATAATACTGAGAGGAAACTAGAACCGATTATGTTCTCATCTCCCGGGACTACCAATGCGGAACAACCAATAACGTCACAACGCTGAAATTCCCATTAAACGCTTACAAAGAGAATCCAGCATCCCCTCAACCAGTGGAAGGTACTTCTTAAGCACTGCCATCTTTAACACCGATCACTCAAAATATTAGGAGATCAGGTTGAACGATCAAAAAACCGGGGAAACTAAATTTATAACATATTTGTATACTATAAAATGTATGCATGTATTTGTCTTACAACCTAAGAATATAAGGGAGGTGTTATACGTAGCGACATTTTAAGGTTAAATATAGGCAGCGCTGTATATCGGTGTTCATGTTGTATTGTAGCAAGGTAACAGGGGTGTAAAAACGAACGTTGGTAGCCGTTTAGAATTATAATGTCAATACTTATAATTTAATAGAAATTAAACATTTAAAAATTGCTGCTGAGTTTTGCAGATAGTACAAAAATACAACACCATGGATAAATGCAAACGTACTGAAACAAATTAAAGAAAGAAACGAACTATACAAGACCACAGTAACAAGTTCGTATGAAATAGCTCAAGAAATAAATAAATATTTTGCAAACATAGGAAAAAAATTAGCGGAGAAACAAATTGCGAAATTTGCGTGGATGGTAGATCTTCCGCTGTCTAACAAAGAATATTCGAAGACAAATGCTACTTAAGATAAAATTATATTCAGGTATACAGGATGTTCAGTTTCCGTTGCGCACGATACAATTTTGGTTTTTCAAATGGAACAGCCTGTATATAATTACATTTGAGATTTTTGCGAAATGCCGCTGTTTCTTTTACGATCGATATCTTAAACGCCTTACGCTAGAGCTCTGGTGATTCACATTTTATTCGGTTGAGTATTTCTTGAAGTTTTCGGCAAGACAGAAGATTTTTTCATATCAACCAGATTATAGAGGAAGATCATCGATGTCGTTGCCAAGTTTGATTCATGTTATTTAAATTTTCTTAAATGGAACACATATATTTACAAAATCTATTAGGGCAGCACTTCTAGAATCTTTTTTGTAAACATTTCCCAATACCTAAAATGCGTCTTTCTTTCGTAAATCAAATACGAAGTTATGCAGATAAGTTTTTCATTTAAAAACCTACAGTGCTGTGACGAAATACTATAAAATTTTGTTTCGCTAAAGGTTCATTAAAGCAAATGTGTAAACGTTATTTTTTTAGTACAATTCCATCATCTACTCGAAGTAATAATTATTTTCCTTCATACATTGTCTAGTAAGTCAACCAGCACGTATAGATAATAAATAAGGAAAATGATTAGACAAATGTTGATTAGAGTTCAACATAAAAGCAATAGATTTATTTAGAGCATCACACACTAAGTTTTTTCAGCAGTATATAATAAAAACATACTGAAAGATGAATTTTTTTTAATGAATATTTTTAGAAAAATAAAAGTTTATAGTATTTCGTTGCAACACACATGCATTTTAGCAAAAAAATTATCAGCATAGTTTTATACTTAATTTACTAAAGAAGGATACATTGTAGGTATAGGGAAATGTTTATAAGAAAAAAAATCCATGCTTGTTTCTATATCAGATCGTCGAAAAATATACAGGGTGTTCCATTTAAAAAATTGAAATAGCATGATGATGGCAACAATTTCGATGGCTATCTTGTAGACTGTAGATAATATAAAAAGCTTTTCGATGTACTGCCTGCAACTCCAAGAAATACTCAATCTAATAAAATATAAGTCACCACCTTAGCGTGTAAGGCGTCTAAGATATCGACCATTAAAGAAACAGCAGCATTTTGCAAAAATCCCAAATTATGTCAGTTATCTCAAAAACGAATTTAGGCAGGGACAGATAGGGAATATTGATGAAAGTTGAGATGAATTAGTTAAAATTGTAGTAATATACAGGATATTACAGGATATATTTAAAAAACCAAACTTGTATCGTGCGCTGCGGATACTAAACATCCTGTATATTTGAGTATAATTTTGTGTTATGCAGCATTTGCCTCCGAATATTTTTTATCTGAAAATTTTTTCTCTAAATTGCTCAGGAAGACAATTATCTTCCGTCCACGCACTAGGTGGACATGCTGTATATAATTGGATCCTCATCTACTGTTAAGTGTTGAGGTCTGTTTTCTTCTTCATTTTTCGTTAAAAATCCTCCAACTATTTCTGTTTTTGGCTAGCGCTTCAGCCTCTCTCCAAGTCGTCTCTTTTTCCTTAATATTTCTTCTATTTCTCCATTTTATTCTTTCCTCGGTCTTCCTCTTCGTCTCTTACAAGATTTCTTTGCTTCCCACACTTTTCTGACTTGTCTATTTTTGTGTAGTCTGTTCAGGTGCCCCCACCATCTCAGCTGTGCCTTCTGTATGTATTTTTTTGCGCTTTCGATTTCTAAATTGTTACTTATTGTTTCACTTCTTATTTTATCTAGTAACGTGATATTTCTTGTTCTTTCTAGATATTTTGTTTCTGCCGTTTACATTTTTCTGTATTTTTTCTCTGTTACCCATCCATACGGCAGAGTAGGGTGATAGATTCTTTTATAGACTGTCATCTTTGTTTTGGTACCTTTTTCCTTTTTTCCAATGAAACTATTTTCATACTATGGTAATGTTCGTTCGATGAAGTTATTCTGCTATTAATCTCTGATTCGTAGTTTCCTTTTTCATCTATTAAAGTTCCCAAGTACCTTATAATGTTCACTTGTTCTACATTTTTTCCTTTGATCCTGATGTTTATTTTCTTTTTGTTAAATAACAAAAAGAAAATAAACCTGCCTGATTGTCGTTGAGTTTGTCGTTGATACTATAGGGATTTAATAAAATAACTTTAAGAAGAAACAAAACAGAAATTATTTAGCACCTATACTAAAAGAACTAGTTAATAACACAATAAGAATGGGATATTTTGGGAATACCTAAAGAGAACGCAAATTATTCCTACATATAAGAAAGGTAACACACTTTACTCTGAAAATTACAGACCAATGTGTTTATTATATTATATTATCCACGCTATCAAAAATCCTAGAAAAAACACTGCAAACATAATTAAGTGAATACCTGCTCCAAAATAAAATAATACATAAAAGACAACATGCATTTAAAAAAACTCAGATCTAGGGGAATGTCGAGGGATGAGGTTACCAGTACTGTTTCGTCTCGCAAACTTGCAACCATAAATAATTCAAAATGAAAAACTCAAACTTCAAATATAACTAGATAGAACAGAACGCTTTCGAATAATACATAATTATTACAATAGTAGCATTCTTTCTCGTTTTCTGTCGAATAACTTAGGAAATATGTATTAATTTTAGGAAATAAATATTAATAATAATTTACAAGTAATTTCTCAGATCACTCTTTGCATATGCGTGTACAAGTATTGATAATTTGGACTTCGAGGTAGTAGGTATTTTTAAATAATTATTGGATAATTTTTAACAATTTTTGGATTATAGACATCCTTGCTGGGAGAATTATTTAAATTATGGTATAGACATGCATGTTATTTAAAGTCTAGTGTAGGTGTCTGTACCTTTTTGTGAAATCGAAATGTTTTGTAATGAAAAGTTATTCGATTTTTCAGCGAAGAATTTGTTGCAAATAAAATTCGTCTACTCGAAGTGATATTTTAAATATTAATATGAAGTTGTATATCGCACACATATATTATATATGCAAATAAAATTATTTATGTACATACGTACTATGATGACTAGGCTAGGGTAGGCAGCTTTAATTGTATACCTGCTCGAATAAAATTTGACCGAATCGTACACTTCACCATGAATATTAAAATTATATTTCATACGCTTCCGTTGACGACTATGTACTGCGTAACTCGTATAATGATGACAATATATGTCGCAGTATTGTGGCGAGACAAATGCTATTAACGCCGGTATTTTACATAATAACCGCTCTAAATAGATTAACTCGTTTGCCGGTCAGAGCGGTAGCAGGCAAGCTGACTCAACGCCACGTCTACTCAATACGGTCTGGACCGAATAGACGCTGCGAAATTCACGCGTACACGGATAGCAGTCGAGTAGAATGAAACTAACTGCGGAAGGATCGATGTACTTAAAATTAGTACTTAGATTTGTGGGTCGAATCCGGTCCCCCGGTCGGATGCAGACAATGAAGCGGGTCGAACGATAATCGGGCTAATTATGTGACAGCTTTGACTATTTTATGGGTTTCGATAGAGGAAAAGCTGCCAATGGGATCGATGAATTTTTATTATTAAGGTTTTTATTCCGGATCATTTAACAAAGTTTTCTGTTTAAGGATCGTTTGCTTTCTTACAAATGAAGTGATTTTGGAGAAAATGATAGGTATAAACTGAAAGTAAAGAACTTAACGTAAGGGTCTTGTGTTTTACGGTTTTTCAAGAAATAAACTACGTTTGGAACGATTATTCTAGGCGTTTTCATGTGTGTTCTCAAACGTAACCGACTTAGTGCTAAAATTATATGGATTATATTGTGGTAATAAAAGTAGAAAGCAAAGAAGTGTAAAAACCTATAACTAGATTTATTGCATTTGGTAGCAATACATTATACTATTGGTGGTATTATATATCCCAGCGTTATAAACGTGGACACTATATTCTAACAACCAAATTTATTCGTATTTGCGGTATTGATGGGCTTAATGTTCTTTTAGTGTATAAGCATAATGGTGCAAGTAATCCTTTGTAAAAAGCAATAAGTTTATACGAACTTCGCGGGCCTAATTGTTTGGTTTCAGCATCTAAAGAGCGTGTTAATCGCTGTTTTTTTTTCCGAAACCATAAAGAATGTTGATAAAAATATTTTACCAAGGATATGACAGAAGAAAGAAATTGAGGAACTAGATGATACCAGCACAATAGGCTTGGAAATTAAATAGCGACATCTTTTTAACTTATAAATATACACAGTGCGGTCCTAAAATGTCCGCCCCCATGCTAACTTTTGAAAGACACAAGCTAGCGCTTTTAGAAAAAAATAGATTGATTTCTATTTTTTGTGAACTAACTTTTGCCGTTATCAGCATTTCAATTGCATTTCCGGTTTCACCGGAAGTGACGTCAACATTCTTTTTTTTAAGTAGAACACCCTATATGTTTTTACGTTTTTGGAAAGGCAATCGAAGAGCAAATCCAACGATACCACATACGCTATACTTTAACTTAAGAAATATGACGAATTGTTGTTACGCAAAGTTGGCTAGGAAAGAGCCCTAAATTGTTTCTTGTGACGACAGATTGATCTAAAAAGCTCGTTGCTAAGCAAAGTAGTCATAACAATTGCCAAACTGTCAAATCTCAATTCCAAAAGCGCAAATTATTCTAGTTGTTTATTGTTACTATATCTTGCATTTGCCATAGATTCCTTTTTTGTTCTCGTTATTATTTTCTTTCACTTTAACTTGTTTTGTTAATTGTTGTTATTTCTTTTCTTTATCGAACTTTATTGCAATTAATTAATTGTGATAAGTTTGTCTAAATATGTTAGTTTTTGATAGACAATTTGTCTCTTTTTTGGGCTTTTTGTGTTGTTACTTTTATGATGGTTTTGGCATGAACCAAAATTGCTGGGTCAATTTTAATATTATGTAAATCTGGCAACAATTACCACCTTATTTGCCATGGTTGCGCAACAAATGGTACAATTTAAATCATATTGTCTTTTGTTAAAACAGTTCGTCCTGTAAATTTTATACTATCTATTATTACTTAGGGCAAGGTTCAAATATTTTCGGCTGTAGAAGGGCAGTGTTCATTATGTTCCACTTCGTGGTAATTGTTGCCAAGTTTACCGAATATTAAAATCAGGTACTTGATCGTATCTTATGTAGTCCATGCGGAGGCCACTGTAGAATCAACAATATAAAAAAAACTGAAACATAAGCACATTGCCTGTCAAAAACTAACAAATTTAAATAAGCCTACCACAATTAATTAATTACAATAAAGTTCGATAAAGTAAAGAAGAAACAACAATTAACAAAATAGTGCTAAAATTACATCAAATAATAACGAGCACAAAGAACGAAAGTATGACAAATGCAGGTTACAATAACAATAAATAACAAGAATAATTTACGTTTTTGGAATTGAGATTTGACAGTTGGGCATTTGTTGTGATTTTTTTGTTTCGCAACAAGCTCATCAGATCAGTCTGGCGTCACAGGAAACAATTTGGCGCTTTTTCCTAGCCCACTTTTTGTAACGACAGAAATAGATTACCAAAACGTTTATTGATGGATATCGTCATATTTCTTAAGTTAAAAGTATGTGGTACATATGTGGTATTGTTGGATTTGCCTTTCGATTACGTTTCCAAAAACGTAAAGAAAAGAAAGTTGATGAAATCGGGAATGCAATTGAAATAATAATAATAAAAAAAAATAGCAATCTACCTATTTTTTCTAAAAACTCTAGCTTGTGTCGTTTAAAAGTTAACATGGGGAGGGGGCACTTTAGAACCGCACTGTATAAACTAGTATAACGAAATTAAGATTATAGGCCCTTATAATGGATCCTTTGTAAGACAATACAATGTTTCCAACGTCAATTTCAATTCGAAAATCAGTCTTTGAAGTTATCTCTTTAAAAGTATGTATCGCCGTGGTTAGGATGCCCTCAGTACATTTGAAACAAATCCCTATCACTCTTCATTTTAGGATTGAGGTGCACAGGAATTCTTTCTGTGGCCAAACTCTTGCATATTACTAACGCCGAATGAGACAGAGGTGCAGTAATTATCTATTCTTACAAGGAAAGGTACCCAATCCGCACTTCCGGAATTTAGTGAAACTTGGGTGGTTTGTAGACCTTATAGGACCATGTAAAATACTGGTTTCCGGCTGAGAAACCGTTTTGGGGAGTGAAAACGGAGATTTCTGTGTTTTTCGTTAATTATTACATTTGCGTTTAGCATTTTTAAAGAGGTATCGAAATACAGTGAACTTTATGCAATAGGTGCTTAATGGGCGTGACCCCTACTCCCTCTGTTTTTGTGGTTTTTGTTTTTGTCGTCATTATATTAATTTTGGCATACCATTCCAAACGGACTTATGCTTTTTTGTCCTAGCTTCTTCACTGGTATCATAAAATAGCCATAACTTTGAAGACGCAGTGTGCATCTGCTTATATTTCTACTGCAAATAAGGCAATTACAAAGAATAGTTTCCACATGTATCAACTACTGATCAATTACTTACCGTCAAATCTTTAGATTATTCCATTTGCATAATCACATAAATAAGCAATATTTGTTTGCCAGACCAGTCAAAAAATTACAAGGTGGTATATATTTATAAACCCGTTGAATATTACACAATTAATAATTATAACATATGGTTAACGAGAAGGAGGGCGACACCTAAGCAGACAAGAGCATGAACTTCACGAAGCCATAAAAACATAATAGATCAATGAATAAAAGACGTATGGATTAGCATATTTGGATGAACATCGACCAGTTGCGCCAGAAATAGTGGAAAAGGATGAAGAACCATTACGGGAAGACGCTAAAGAAATGGCACAAAAAGAATTGGAAAAAACCTATACCAGCGATGCAGAAGGTGGTTTTATTAGTTTAGAATATAAACCGAAAGCAGTTGAATATTGGCGAACTGGGAAGAAACGAAGGTTGGCATTAGAAAGAACCAAAATACAAAATCGCTTCAAAATTGTGAAATCCCAGCGACAATTTTATAGATGGGAAGCGTCATTACAAAAAGGTGATGCAACAGGACAGCCCTAATTCTTTGGAGGAAGGAATTTGTTGTTATCAGTAATCTCGCGTATGGAAATCGTTTGTCAGAAAATTTTTCGACCTTATAATACTTAAAAATTATGATGTTGATCTTCGACAAAAGAAACCACATTATTAAACTATGTACAATCATTGATACATAACCAGTTATCTGCACCTAGATATCCAAATCTATTTACATATGCTTGGTTTAAAAGCGGCTACTTGGAAAATAGACCCGACTGTTTTAACCATCCCGTTGTGTTTACCTTTGGCAACAACAATAATGATTTTTTCCCTCATTGTTCTATTTGTAGCGAGTCTGCTTTTATTAAATATTCAAGATGCAATCAATTTTTATGTTTCCAACATTTTCATGTAAAGTATCATTACCAGGATGAATTTATAGCACATGGATGACTAAATAACGAAGAATAAAGCAGTATAAACGAAAATTGCATTCAAGAAATATTTAACACAAATGATGATATTCTTCCTATTACACTTTTTTTATACAGGAACTATAGCGTATATCTTTAGTATATCAGGAAATATTCCGTCAATGAAAGAAACATTTTGGTCGATTTGAAGCGTGTGTTGCGTCGAATAGTGGTCATTTTGAACAATATCTGTGATTAATTTTATGAATTATTAATGTATTTAACGTCTCTACCTTTTTGTAAGAATTTTTTTATTTATTAATAATAAATTTATTATTAATATTAATATTAATATTTCTCTTACCTTCTCTTACTTAATATTAATATTTCTTTTTACCTTTTTGTAAGAATTTTTTTATTTATAATGATTGTCCTAAGTACTCGGTTCTCTAAGAACAGACATGCTCTTAGCTTCGAAAAAACAAAGTACATCGTTTTCTATAATCGTCAGAAACTTATCACAACGTTAAATATGCATTTAGACAATCATTCGTTCACTGGTTCACAAAGTGTAAAGTTTCTTGGTGTGTCGCTTGAGGCAACGTTAGGATGGACTGAACATTGTAACAACTTAGCGTCTAAATTGCATAGTAAAACCTATTTATTTAAAACCTTACGCTCCGAGATTTCGGCTTCTTGTATGAGGTCTTTATACTATGCGAAATACAGACAAGGCTACAATACGGTATACTATTGTGGGGCTCATCATCTGGTGCACAACAAGTCTTTCTAGCGCAAAAAGCAATTGTACGTTCTCTCATCGGTGCTAGATATGCTGAATCATGCAAAAGCATGAAGACAGGTCTATCTTCAAAAGACGTGGTATACTATATTGGAGTGTGGCTGCTATATTTTCAAATATTATTATTATTTCTTCTGTTATTGATTTTTTCCTTTCTTGTTGCTTTTTCTTGACTTAATTATATACACTTGTATCTGTCAAATAATTCAATCAATTCCCTGGAAGCTGCTGCTCTGATCATATTCAATGTAACGGAATTACCTGCATGCCGAATCTTAAGTTTCAAATCGTCTAAGTGCGTAGGCGGAGTAGAATGCACAACTTGTTTCAAATATCCCACAAAAAGTAGTCCAGTGGGCTTAAGTCGAGCGAGTGAGCTGGTCATTGAATAGGACCGTTAGTACTAATTCATCTATTGGAATGTACGTCATTTAAATAGTGTACAACCAACTGCGCGTTAGAAGTACACCCCTCCAGTCACACACCCACGTGGCATTTTGGTGGAGGCGCCGGACAGATGATCGTATTTTTACATTTTGCAGAATTGTGTAGTTGTGCAAATGTGCAAATTATAGTCCAATACTATCTTCAATATCATGTGACATCTCTCATCAGCATCACCGTAGTCATCCTGTTCGTACCAGAGATGCTGACGAGGGTCCGATACATTGAGCTAGAATTTGCATAATTACTGCTAAATCTTAGCATAAGATCATAGTTCAATAGTATATCCAGCACTTATCTAATATCTCTCGTTAGCACCCCGGCTGTCAGCGAAATATCTGGTATAACACAAGATGCCTACGAGAATCCGGTACATTGAATTTATGATTTAAGTGGCGTACACATAAGGTACTGCGAAATTAATGCAAGAATTAAGGTGTAGTTCGAAAGTTTATACAATGCAAATTAATATGATTGTTTAGTGCGAAACTATACACACGTTAAACTTTGACACTCTCATGCAGCTGCATGAATACTTTCTACAATTGTTTATGAATTTGCATGTTATAATTACTGCGTAAATTGCTAATAAGCATATCATGTAATGTTTCCTGTGCAAGTCTGTGCAATACAAAAGAAAAACAGATAAATTCAAGTTACGTTATGATAAACGAAATAATTGGTGTCTGTTGACATTAGTGCTAAATGTTGCACTAATTTCACACTAACTGGCACGCTAATTTCACACTACCCTGTATGAAAGCAGCCTAAGACTATTTCGTGTCTTATGCAATAGAACCTTTGTGACAATACCATTGGCAAAATGCAACCGAAAATTACAAGTGCTATTAGACGAAAAGGAGACCCAGAAAGAAGTTAAAATAGTAGTGAGGCAATTTTAGGTGTTGTTGCGCATAATTAAAAAATTAGTATTACAAATATTACCAAGATACCATCTTGGAAAAATGGTAAATTTTGAATATCTGCACCATAATATATCAATATTTAATGAAAATGTAATTAAACAATTACATCGAGTGGTTACTGGAGAAGTTTAGAAGGACACAACAGAACAAAATTAATGAGACTACAGATCCAGAAAAAGTTGATTATCGATCAGTAAACGAGACGAATGACACCCTCTGTTGACGTTTCGCAGATGTTTCTATTAGACATTTCTGTATTCTGTGAATATCGTATCTTAATAGTAACTTCCTTGCACGTACAAGAAAGGACGGCATAATTCAGAAAGAGATCTGGGCGGTGCTGTTCAATAACTAAAGAAGAAAGAAACTGGAAAGCAATTTATGAGAAGAAACGGAAAAAACTTTCTTTTACAAATGAAGTTTGAAACAAATGCAGTAATATATACGCACCTTCATTTGAAAGTCTAATGAAAAGAAGGAGTAGGAGATATTTAATTACTATTTTCAAACAATTGGCATTCATGGATTTTTTGAAATCATTACATTGAAGGTTCAGTGCATTTAGTTCTTAATTGCTATTTTGCCATTGACAAATAGCGAATAGTGTAAAAGAGTATACTGAAATATTTAGTAGCAATTTTAAGACATTGTCACTACAGTACTAACACCCGATTGTCTTATTAATGACAAATATATTATCACTAGTGCTGTAGGATCCTAACCCGGATTTTCGGATCCTAATTTGAGGTTTCGGGTAGTGGATGCAGATCCGAGGTTTCGGGTAATGGATCCGGATTATGCCAAGATCCGGATATATGAATAGTAAATTATCCGGATCCAAAATTATCCTAACTAATATGCAGAGTTTTAAAAGAACATGACTGAGATGTGAATATCTTTTGTAGTTCAGCCTGTATATTTAAAAATAAATGTAGGTTGTGCTACTAATGCACGTCCATGATTTTCGTATAGGAAGGTTTTTTTATTATTAAGGTGCTATCCAATAGTCTCGCACTATTACCCCACCTTGTATACATCTATTGTCGGTAATCATATACATTATAATGCAGCGGCTGTAGCTATTTTTTCTCTTCAGATAAAATTCGGTGAGAATTTGCTCTATTGCGGAAAGAACATTTACTTATATTTCTAATTATCAAGTTTATCATAAGTTATCAACTTGTGAATTAATACTAATGGAACAAAATGTATTTTATTTCATAATAAACTTGAATGCAATGTAAATAACGTTTGAAAAACGTGTTATAGAGCTTACATTTTCATCCAAGCACTGGGTATTTTGTTAATGAAGACTTAAAATGGAATTAACAGCTTCTCAAACGAATTGTTTATAGTTTATTAAGCTTTGCGCAAAGATCTTGCAGTTTGAATATTCTAAAAACTTTTTGTTTTTTTAATTTCTATTCTAAAATGACCTATGGTATTCATTGGGGTTCCTGATTTGACGCGAACCATGTTTTTCTATTCGCGAAAGCGGCTCTAAGAATTATTTTTGGTCTTTCTTGACTGGAGTAATGTAGAGATACTTTAAGAGTATATGGAATGTAAACTTTTTATGGAGCTTACATTCTAGGATTTCTATGTTTTGTTTTGAAACACATATCTGAATGTTCTGCAAACACTTCTCAGGCTAATTTTATTAGAAGTAATAATTATAAGTTGAGCAGAAGTAACGGAGTACAACGCAGCTACTAAATTGTAACGCCGGCCAATAGATTCCATCAATTAGAAAGATAAAAAAGTTAGAAAAGCCTGATTCATGTAAAATTTCATCCCGTTGGGAGCCTCTGTTATAAAACAACTGTTCGCATACTTGTACGTTTATTCAAATTTTAATGTTTTTTGTTCATCATTTTTTCAGTACTACGAATATTTAGAAAATTTTCTTTATTTCTAGTACCAAAAGTTTCCGAGTGGGTTTCCACTCTTCATCAGGGTTAAAAATTTGGAAGTATGGAAATTTCCTAAATATACTAAACATCAAAAGTATTGAAGAAATGATGAAGTACAGAAAAACGTGAAATTTTAAATAAATTTATGCGAAAAGAATATTCTAGAACAACTACAACTTGAGTTGTTCTAGAACAGGGGTTCCCGACGGGGTTGGTATCGACCCCCTCGGAGTCGACGGAGTTTTAAAGGGAATGAATGATGATCAAGGGGACGATTGGTGGTCGATAGCCGAATATGCATCGGCGACTTTCATGACAGACTGATCGGCATTGAACATTACACTGTACGCTGAATGCGTATGTGGTTAGCAGTTAACATAAGCAGGCTTTAATCAACTCAATAACTTACTACGGAGAATAAGGAACAGATTGCATATTTTTGAAGGAGATGATGTAAGCAATTTTAAGCCAAGTATTTGAAAATGTATCAATACATTAACCTTTGTGTAATTATAATTTGTGATGTTGTTTCATAAAACTTATTTATATGTACTTGTAAAGTTAAAAATGATAATACTACAAAAAATAATAAAACATAAATCTAATAATCCATTTTCTTTAAAATTATTGTTCATTATCTTTAAGTTATTTATGTGGAATTATTTGTATTATGATTATGTTGTATGCTATATATTATAGAGAAAAAATGTAAAATGGTCGATGAAGAAAACTATTCACAACTTAACTCAAAATTTCCCTCTATCAAATTTACCCACGAAGAAGAGAAAGACAACAGGATTTCTTTCCTCGACATGTTAGTAATAACAAATAAAAATAAGTTAGATATAGACGTATATAGAAAACCTATTAGTAATAATAGATGATGAACACAAACTTTCGACTATTAACTTTTTGGTGCACCGGTTACTCAATTTTCCTTTAACTAAAGATAAATATCAAAATGAACTAAAAGAAATCATCAATATTGTTAACTTTAACGGATTCTCCGAAGATGTCGTCTATAATACTATTAGGAAACATAAGAATAGATTAAGAGTTGGAAATATAAGCACACTAGAACGCATTGACGGCCGTAATAATAAGAAATATGTTAAATTACCCTCTCATCCAAGTTACACGAAAGGTCTTCAAAAAATCTTTTCTAAAGTTGACTGCAAGATTGTTTTTTCTACAAGCAATAACCTTAAAAACCTTTTAGGGAGTTCCAAAGACCCAGTAAATAACATGGATAAATCAGGAATTTACAAAATTTCATGTAAGATTGTGATCAAGTGTATATTGGGCAGACAAAAAGATCAATCAAAATTAGGTACAAAGAACATTTGACTCATCTCAAATTCAGAAGGTTTGATAAGTCTAGCGTTGCCCTACATATGCTTGAAAATAATTGATAATATAAAGTTAATTAAAAGCGTAGAGAGTATTATTCAATTAAATTATTTTGAAGGCATGGAAATTTACAAAAACAAAAATCACTTAATAAATTCAGAATTAGGACCACTAAGTTCCAGCCTTTATCCTTTGTTACATCATGTTTAGTTAATTACAGCTGTAATTATAACCATGTGCAATGAACCGCTTCATTGAACAACAAGGGTTTCATAACCCACATCATCCTCGCCATCTACATTTTAATTTAGGGATTATCTATTATTTATCTTTAAATTTGCATTTTAGGCTTAATTTTAGTCCTGTGCAATGAAGTAGCTCATCAAGAAACACTTAAAGTAAAAGGGTATATGTATAGTTAAGATATAATTAAGTATTACTATGCTTAATTTAAATTTAAATATTGCATAATTTATTTGCTATATAAGGTTAGTTTTTCACTTAGTTTGTTAATTCCGTTTTACTGCTGATGATGATAGCTTGGCTATCGAAACGTGCGTCCAGTACGAGTTAAGCATTGTGGTAAGGGTTTTAGTGAACTGTTTCAGTGTTTCAGTGCCACAGATTTAGAGTACCCGATTAAAACTATTATTGTAAAAGGGATCGATGCAAAAAAAGGATTGGGATCCCCTGTTCTAGAACATTCTGTTCGCATACCTTAAAAACTACACGAATTAGGCTTTTCTAACCTTTTTGCCTTTCTCATTGGTCTGTTGGCTGACGTTACAATTTTGTAATAATAATCATATTTTATCTGTATGTTATAGAACTTTATTTCAAAAAAGCATTTATTTTTTAGGGTGTAAATAAACTACCCACTAGCTTTAAGTTTGAAATAGTCCTACGAAATTTAAACATGAAATTAAATAGTGTACCCTAGACGGTTGTCCTATGGAGGATTATTTAGCACTATAGCTTCTTTTTGTTTTCTTTTGTTGACGTTATCGTATATACGTCACTGCATAGGTCAAACTTAGGCTGCTAATTTCAGATAACAAGTAGTTGAGTATTGTTAGAGTCAAACTACCTCAGTTTCTTTTTAATATTTATTTTTAGACGTCATTAAATAAAGAACATATTGTAATATCGATTCGAAGGGTAATAATTTATAACAAAAATTATTAAGTATGTAGGTTTGTTCGAACTTTATATTTTTCTAATATCCACGTATTTTTTACTTATACGTACAATTTGCTCATTTCATTAGAAACATTCGTCAGTTTCTGTGTGGCTGTAGAAGTAGAGAAATTTCATAAAGTATATGCTTGTTTTGGAACTAGTTTAGATTGGCAAATGTTTACCTGTGAATTGGTTCGTCGATGTACCCAACTAGATACACAACGATAATCCCGAATAAACTTATTCGGGATTATCGTTCTAATGGAGATTTAAAATTAATGTCGCCCTGAAACGCGCCAGTGCTGTATCAATCCGTGATATTCCATGAATAAAACAGGTGGGTTGATGAAGGTCCGTCAAATTTCGCAATGAATCTATCGGAAAATATTGATTTAGGTCTTATACTCACATAATAAATGTCAACAAGATGGATGACCACTGGGTGGCATATTGCCGTTTGCCGTACGTTGCAACCGTTGTAATGTTGAAAAGGCCAGTTAGTCGTCACTGTCCGGGTTCATTACTAATCTGTAAACAAAAATGATATATTTGAATGATAAATAAAAGTCAATCGGCAAAAATAACTTCCAACAATGAAAAATGGAGACAGCGAAGATAGATACACTTCCGAGCAAAACCAAATGGAGTGATTTTAAAATTTGCATCAAAAGATAAATGACGTTTGCAGGTGTATTGTAAATATATGAGGAACACCTTTAAAGTTTTACTAAAAACAATGAAAGAAAAAGAAATGGTACAAATCGTTGTATTGTTTATCAAACTATTCAAAATTCGTTAGTGAGGAAAGCTCGATCACGACAACATTCTGCAAACCAATTGCAAACAATTTTTTCTGATGGTGCTTCATTACCAAAAGTTGAACGAAGCGATTCGAGATATTATTGTTGTGTTAGCCCTTTACTAAAATCATCTAACGAAAACCTTTACGTGAAATTTCCATTTTTTCACAAAATTGCTTTTTTTAACGCTCACTGTAAATAAACTACTTGGCCAATTTCTGTGCTGTCACAGCTTCAACAATAATAAATGTTAAATTTTACGAAAATAGTAAAATCAAATATCAATAGCGTCATCTAGTGGTCGTTTGTAAAAACCTAAGACGCCATCCTCGTAAAAATGTAAAATGCACTCTATGTTTCTTCAATTAACAATTAACATGTATTAGTAATGTTTCAATGGGTTTTTAAAATGCTTGGTAATTATTTCGCATGAAAAATGGCAGATTTGGCTAAAGAAGATTGTATGAATTTTTTTCTTATTTAATATGTTTGAACTTGATTTAATAAAGTGGTTAAATCCACATTTTTCCAAAATCAGTTGAAATTATTCATTGATAGCACTAATTGCTAAGTGAGATAGTCTTTCCACTTTTCATTAGTAGCAAGTTAACCAATATCGTCCAATAGCCGACAATTTTCACTTTCAAATCTGCTCGGACCTTCGAAGGCAGAATGATATTGACCGCCATTTATTATTATCCTGCAACCGCCGTAAATAGAACGAATTTAATAATTTAAATCAAAGGTCCATTCTATTGACAGTAAGGGCGCTAGGTCGCTTCGTTCGAGTTCACTAAATCAATATTTGTAATAATAGAATGTGAATGGTGTAAGTTCAGCTTTTTCACCGGTGGTACAATTTTAGATCGTTTAACTGCACATACATTTATTACTATTACTGGCCTGAAGTGAACAACAGTAGCCATACATACATTTATATTATGAGAGAAGCATTAGCAACAATAAGAGTAATTTTATGCTAGCGTTATAAACAATCAAGATGACGTAATTTATAAGTAGACAATTCTATAAAAAGGTAATTCAATAGATAATTTGAAAGTACTTTAAGTATAATAGAAAATCTATAAAAGGCTAATTTAAATATGCCAGGAAATGGTTTATGGATTACAGTAGTTTATTCTGAAATAATTCAAACTAGTGAAAAGGATGGTGGTGACTTCAAAAGGAGTGTTGGTTTGACAGTAATACTACAATTAATGGAGTCAATTACCAGCTCACATTAAAGAATCTATCTGGAAGAACAAAGCAGTTTTAAACTCGGGAGAGGAATATTTGTGAAGGCGCGGCTGTGGTCCATTTAATGATGCTAATTTGGATGCATATGCCGACAAAGTAGGTCAAAAAACTAACATGTAGGAAAAGAGCTTTCAGTTAATTTAGAAGCGATCTTATAAAATGTCTATTGTTTAATGACATGAAGCTATTAACTCATGGTTGTGATTGTGGACAACAATAGCGTGAGATATACCTCATAGCATTTAGGCCACAATAGGGTCATTAGACATCCACTTTATATTGGGGAGCCCTTTATGGCCTCAACCAACTCACTGCCTTGGCATAGGTTAGAATGTTGCCCAGAGGAATCGCTCTAATGGCGGCAAGGCGTAGTTACTCCTCATCCCACATAGTACTTTTAATTGAAGGCAGCGCAGAGCACTTTCAGGGATGTGTTCCACTGTCTCGTCTTCAGCTTGCCAGTCTCTGCATGGCAGTCGTTCGGTTAGTCGCATCCTGAACAGGTGTTTGTTTAGCAGAGCAATGTACAGTAAAAATCTCAACAGCCATGCAAATGTCTAACTTAGAGAGTCTCAGATGTGATATAGATATTTGTTTGTTCATATAAGTCAAAGTGTCTTTGGCGGTCTGGCTACAATTAGTTTCATCCCATCTCTTCAAGAACTTTTTATGGGCGATTCTTTCATAAAACACGGACATAGGTAGTTGAATAAAGGCTTTCTAGGCCGTGGATCACGCCTCAACTCCTTCTAGATAGTTTATCCGCTTCTTCATTGACAAGATTTCTATTGTGACTATTCAGTCATATTACGCCGATGTTTCTTTCAGAGACTAAGGATAGAGCCCCATGGCAGTCTAGTAGCAGGTTGGATATTATTGGTCACTTTAGATACTCGCTTGCTGTCGCCGAGATTTTCACTCGTGATGATTCCTTTAGATGGAGCTTCTTTGGATATACTCCAGCTCCAATCAATCTGTTGGTTTTTGACTCGTCTACGATGAATCATACGCCTACCAAACATCATTGCTTTGTAATTTGACTTTAAATTTGTCGTTTTAAACAATGGGCAACTTCAACCGAATTTTGCAAAAGAGAGTCGGTTCGAGATCTTTTTAAATGAACTTTATTAGGAGCGTGTTTTAAATCATCTAAAAAATGCCTCTAGTTTTTCACTATGAAGACGTAGTGTCTAGAGCAAAGGTTACAAGAAATGTACAAGGCAATATTATTGAATTATTTGATTTTCAAGTGGGCTTTATTTTCAGTGATTCTCTTCAGTCTTGACCTATCCTAATATATTGTAATGTTATGACAATATAATAGTTTTCCTAAAATAAATAAATCAACTTTCACGGTTGTAGGTCTGGGAGTGTTACCTAGATACCTAGACACTCTTTTGGCAGTTAAAAAAAATAAATAGCAAATAATAACGTTTTACAAAAATTAAAATTGATAGAGTAAAAACTAACCTCAAACATTTACGTTTACAGCGCTCTCTGGTAACGTGTTACGTGAGATAAGTCTCTCGTACTTTTGAATAATCAAAACCTGAATTAACCTTCTACTTGAAGTAAAATTTAAACACTAAAACACTTCAATTTGCTTGGAAAATGAAACACTTTACTAAATACGTATTCACTCGACTCGAACTAAAGGGACAGATTGTCGTCTTGTCTCTGCGTTTCTTTGTTTTTGATAGCATTTGTCAAAATTCACGGCCAATTATGATATACGTTTTATAATAGGCAATATTTTAAATCCTTACCAATAAATTTTGAAACAACTAAAATTTTCTTTCTTGTAATATGCCATGCGAGTTCGCGATCTAACAACTAACTCTTTAACATTAGCGATTATCGACAGCTGTGGAGTATGGACATCTTCTACAGGACTTGATGACCTATGGTGAAGATAAAATAGGATTTATTCTGTACATCTTTGTAAGAAAATATTACATTGAAAACGAATATTTATGATGTGAAGAAAATAGAGTGAAAACGAGTAATGTTGTCGTTTCCCCAGAAACATCGTTGGCTGGAGATAGGATTTCCTAATAAAACGCTAGGGTCAGGGAGAGGAATTCAAAAAAGAGGCCAGAAAGGCTCAACGCTGCTAGAAGTTGATTAGTCGCATTGGCGGAATGACACTCCACATGGCGCTAATGACATTCATCTTTGATGTTATAGTTTTAACATCGTGATATATTTGTATAAATCCTTCACATACCTTGTGACACATGGAAGCTATTGCTGGTTACTATATCACTAAACAAGGAAATTTGCCATGATTGCTTTTTAAGCGTATTTTTGAAAGCAATGAGAATTTGTATTAATATTTTCATATTATTTGTTATTGTTGTTGTTTATTGCTTATTATATTTCTTTAAACAGACTATTAATTAATGATTAGCGTTGTCACTACAACGCCAAATTTTTATCCGTACAGGATAAAATCAAGAGTTGAAAAAGATAGACAGAAGAAATAAGAAACCAAAATCTTACTTCCATAAAATTTTTTTCGACAAGGCCATTTTTCAAAGAAAGTGTACATTGAGTCGTCACAATAAATGATTTCCCAGTTATTCAATCATCCCACAGCATATTCCTGTAAACCAAATGTATTCTTTCTTGTACCACATCCTTAATTTTATTCCATTTTATATCCATTTTATTTAGTAGACTGCATTTCTGGTCCTAAGATTAATAAACATTCGAAATTTCAGTTTATTTCTATGCGACAGCTATTTCATTGAAATATTTTAGATAATACTAAGAAACCAGAGGTGTAGAACCGGTGCGCAAAAGAAAACTTTATTTATCACTCTGGTCGATTTTCAGGTATACAAATTTAATTATCCACTTTAATTAAGGCAATCCAAACATCCGGAAGGAACTTCTATTACTGCAATTTTATGGCTTTCTACGAGTCATAAAATTTTAACGCCTCGAATTCCATTTAGGTTTACGGCACTTACTTTTTACTGGAAACGAGAATATTGGAACGGAAAGTTTAACCCTTTAGCTCCTTTAGGTTATCATCCACCCTGGCTGCCCTTCTTTTCGCATCGGCAAGATTAACTCATTTAAATCAGAAACTTCTGTCTGACATTGAATACCACGGCAAAAGGAAAATTCATCATCATCATTATCGTGCGACTATGTGGAGATGTATATAACGGAAGACACTCCGATTCTCCGCTTTAAAGTTAATGAGTCGTGAAATATGACACGTTTTTATAACCTTCCGGTATCAAGATTGATGAATTAGGATGTATATACGCGGCGTTCTTTTGGAAACTTTAAACTTGGGAGCTTTCCAGAAAACTCGTAATTATTTGACGACGGGGAAAAGATTGTCCTTCCGCGTATAGGATTAAAATAAAGCTTTAGCATCTAATGAAAATTTCTTGCAAACAAATTTGCTGTAGGAAATCCTTTTGTTAATATTTTTTCTAATTCATTAATATAGTATGTGCTACGTTTATTATAAATCTACCGATACCGTATGGAATTAGGGTAGAGATTGTTGGACCACTGTTTGAAAAACTCGAGATATATAGTAAGAAATAAGATCCTGTCAAGAACTTTAGAGACGACGTAAAGATTTGGGAGTGATATACTTTACTCTACATTAGTGTTAAGTGATATACAACATTAACTCAAAGCAATAATTTTACACAATTTTCTAGTTATGTAATATTTGACACCTTTGTCAGTTATTTCTTGGATTCAGTTTATCATAAAACTATTCTCGTCAACAGAGGTGAGTTGAACCGCAATTGGTAGGAGAAAATTCACCAGAAAGTCATTTATTTTTCTTATTAATGTATCAACAACACTGAATCCAATATTGTTTCGTTGAAGTAAATTTTTTGTACTTGTCTATTCCGAACAACTTGAACACCAGATGATTCTAATGAATCTTCCCCTTCCTCACGTTGCCGTCCTGTGTCTGTTCCAACGCCTTCGCCTAAATCTTCGATCAGGAACGCATACTCAGGGATTACATTTGAGTTAACTGTTAATACAATTGGCAAGCCTCAGAATTGTATCGGGACTAATCCATTATATTTATTCATGTTGTTGGTTTTTATCCTGCGTTTTAGTCTAAGTTTGTGAAAAAGGACATTTCTAACTACCTCATCTATCCCCATACTGCCTCAAGCAATTACTTTTACCGCTGGCTGTAATTTGTTTAATGTCTGATATCCGTTTGGTCTGCAGTAGCTTTGAGAATATGGTTAGTGGATACATTAATAGCGAATACAAAAAAGTGTTTCTTAAATCTCCCAAACGGATTGGAGCATTTCACAGGCTTTGTCTCGGTATTTGCGAACAACTACAGACGATTCTTACGCGTTGGGGAACATGGTTGCAAGCGGTTTTCGATTATTCTGAAAATTTCCAAGAAGTAAAATCTGTGATTTTACAATTCGACCCTGACGAAGCTACCGCTATTAAGGAGAACCAGAAAGGATTTCTATGTACTAAAGTGTCCTCTATTCCATATAACTTTTAAACGACAGAAGTTAGCGTTTTTTCAAAAAAATTGGTCGATTTCTATTTTTTGTCAACTAATATTTGGCGTTAACTTTCTTATTACAAATAGAACGTCCTATAATTTTTACGATTTTGGAAAGCTAACCGAAATACGAATCTAACGATATCACACACTTTAGCAAATGAAATATCTGTTGGCTAGGAGAGAGCGCCAAATTTCTCCTCTGACGCTAGGTGTGGATGAGTTCAATAGCTTTAATAACAAGCTGAAATTTGCAGTTGAAAATGAAGCTAAACAGTGTTCCTTTCTTGACATTACAGTCAGAGATGCTAACAACTGCATCAAACTAGATTGGTATTGCAAACCAATCTATTCAGGTCGTTAAATAGCTTTAAATCTTGCTCCTTACATACAAAATTAACTTGGTTCTGGCCTTAAAACATCGTATCTTAAATATCTCACACCCTATTTATCATGACAGGAAATGTTTTAAAACAGGGAAATTGTTAAAAAAATGACATTTTTGTTAATTAGTTAAATTAGATGAACTGGGGGTTCGGAAGTATTCTTACACACTCTTCCGGCAATTTTAAACGAACTAACCTGGATTTCTAAGTCGATGTAATGGGATTCACGTGGAACTGCCAATTCTCAAACTGTAACTTTCACTTCTACCTTGAAATTTTACTATGATTTAAATATTACACACTTTGAAACTTGGAACACAGTCAAAATACGAATTACCTCGATGAAAGCTTGACCAAACGTAATCGAATTAATTGACGTCCCTTCACTGCATTATTTTAATCGCGATGGCGATTGTTTTGTAAACAGTAAATTTTGATAATACTTTCTTAATATAATATGACGATGAAATTTCGATGAATAAACCTATATTCGACGAACTGACTGTAGTGACTGGACTGGATAACTAAAAATATATTATTCTATGACCTAAAATACCACTGACAACCCAATAATGACACTAATGACTGGTATTTAATTTACGAAACCCTGCTGGAAGTATCACTGAATTTATACTGCTATCTGTTGTAGGAAGATGTTCCATTGATTTTCAAGATTTACGGAATGGAGAAATTGCACAGAAGAGTAGTTTCGTCCCCATTACCTCCACTCCGTAAATCGGAGGCCCGGGGGGATAGGAAGCTTCCGAAAAAGAACTAATATCCTCCAGAGGAAATTTCACATTTGCGTTTGACGATGTAAATATACACCACTACACTACTTTACGATGTTTTGAGAAAGAACAATTACCGTACTCCGCGACTCCGCTTCTGAAACTACCTCATCAAATTCTAATTCTAATAGTATTGCTGATCAACCCATTTTTGGAAAGCTTCAGCATATACCTAATCTTAGCAGCAAGATTTTTAACTTATTTAAGGTGTACAACAATTTATAAATTGTTGGATTTTCAATACTATGCATGTTTGGAAGATTTTCACATTTGTAAGTAAATTTATTGTAATTTAATTTATGCTTTCAGTTGTAATTGTTTTTCAATAGTTCACCCTGATGATAAGAAGAAACTCACTAGAAAAATATTGATGTGAGAAATAAGGAATATTACATGAATTAGGCTTTTCTAATTTTTTGGCTTTCTAATTGGTGGAGTCTGTTGACTGGCGTTACAATTTAGTAGTTATTAACTCACTAAATTATCAATCTACATACTTAAAGAAATTACAACCGAGACTTAGTACCTACCTGCAATTCCGCTAAACTGGATAAAAACGCTTTAATAGTTCAGAAAGTACCAAATTAATCAAAATCTCGGACGGGGGGTGCAGAAGGCAAGTAGAAAAATAAAATTATGTGAGCATAGTGAAGAAAAACTTAAACGAAGTGTTTTATTACATTCTGCTTCACGTTAATAGTGTCATTACAAGATTAGTATCTAATTCCTAGTTTCTGTAATACTGAAAGGCCCCTCCATTTAATTGGAAATGTAATTTACATCTTTGTTTCCGCCAAATACATAAAGCGTGTGCTTTGATCCTGGTTTATTCGACAAGATCCAAAAATTCAATAGGCGCTACTGATGAAAATCTCTTTCACCGACACAGTTGCACGTTCACTCGAAGTTATTTGAAAGTTAGGAAATGAATGCGTATACATAAACACACACGCATACATATACGCTGTATAGCGTGCTATACATGAAAAACTAAGCGCCGAAAGCCATCCTACCCACCAGCTCTTCGTTTTCGAATAAAGTCGATGCGAACGCCATCTTTCGCCTTTCCCAGCCGAATTAGGTTGTTACGTAACAAATCAAGAGGCATATTACGGCTCTCTTCAACTTTCCAAACTTTTATTGGTAGCCATGTGCTATACATACATTGCTTCCTAGAATGTATCTTTTATAAGACTGTGATTAATGGTGTGTGACGTAATGAGAATGCTTTATAATGCATGGAAGCGCTTTGGTGGGTTTTATTGAAAATTGTATTTTGTCTTTGTTATTAAGTGCTTGGTAGGTTCTAATGAAACGCAAATCTGTATATACTTATAATCCCTGCAAATTATATTAGAGATACTGGATATCACAGACAGTATAGGGTAAGGCTTGGCCCTTACCTTAATTTAACTACGAAATTGTTTAGAATAGAATAGAATAAATATCACTTTATTGTAGTTATAGTAGTTTAAATAGGTGTACTGTAATGTATATGTAATAACAAAAAAATAATAGAAAAATAAATTTCTGTTTAAAGTGTAAATGGCTAATGTACGAGGGAAGATCGTAAAATAAGGTTCCCATATTTTTTAAAAATAGCATTTTTTATTTCCTTAACATTACACATCGTTTTAAAGGTAAAAACTTAAGCTATTTTTCGACATAATCGCTATTTCTATACAAGCAATTTTGCAGATGGTGCTCAACTTCTGTATCCCCATGTCGTAAATTCTGCCGCCAGTCCTTTCAAGAATCTTTTCAATTGTGGTGTTGGAAATCTCAGGAATCCGAAGAGCGAGTTGACGAATGGTGACCCTCCGATCTTCAAGCAGTATGCTCTCGACCTTTTTAACGATTTCCTCTGAAACTGATGGTCTTCCGCTCCGCTCTTCATCGTGAATTTCCGTCCGACCTCCAGTGAATTCCCTACACCATTTGCGGACGTGTTGAACAGTTATACACTTTTTTCCATAAACTTCGGTTAATTGAAGATGAATGTTTATAGGTGAAACCCCTTTCGCGTTTAAAAAATGTATCACAGCGCGAATTTCGCACCTAGCGGTAGCGGCGATCGGGAGTTCCATCTCGGACGGCTGCTTAGCCAACACCGAGCGGCGTAGCGAGACGGGAGTGGTACGTATATAGAGCACACGCCAATGTTGTCGGATTTCGCCTAACACGTCTTATTGCTGCTGTAGGGCATTGGGAACCTTATTTTACGATCATCCCTCGTAGTAATCGAAGTCAATGATAATAAAGCTAGCAGAATACAAAAAATATTTCCTAGTAAAAGTAAAAAAAGTGATCTTACTTGTCGTTCCATGTTGTTAAATTGCTAAACGCGTTGATCAGGTGTTGAGGTGTTAATGTGTCATAAACACTTTGAATTGCTTCTGTATGTTCTTGTAGTATATTATTTTAAAAGAACTATATTTTTAGGCGTGGAAAATAAAATAATCTAGAGTAATTAGAGCAGGAGAACATGAAGGAAAATCTACTGCACAGTTATCAAAATATGTATGTAAGAGGTTCATTGTTTGTAGTGTTTATCAGTTATGGCATTGTCTAATTGGAAGTATCCATCCCTTAGTTCGTCATCATGCAATTGGTATAGAAAAAGTTGGAATAAGTTATTATGATATTTTTCTGCGTTTACCGTTTCATGAAAACATAATGGACCAATAATTTTTCATCGTGAAGCTGCTATCCAAATACCAACATTTTCAGAATGCAATAGTTTCTGCATCATGACGTAATGGTTTTCACTGTACCATATGCTCATGGTTTGTTTGTTAATAAAACCATTATGGTGGAACCAAGCTTCATCTGAGAAGAAGGATTTGTCAAGGATATTATCATCATTCTCATTACGTGATGAATGGGCTTGAGCTCTTGCACAATAGGCATTCTATATAGATATCTTTTAAGACCTTTTCTAAGAGTATGCTGACAAGCACCATATGACAAATTAATTTCATGAGAAAGCCTTCTAACTGACTTTTTAGGTAAATAATCTATACGGCTCCTCACAGTCCGCAATAGTTTCAACAATTCTTTTTTTGAGTTTACCACTCGGATTTGCGACTTACTGCACCGGTTTCACGAAATTTAGCAATGCACCGAACAATTTGTTGTTATAAATCAAAATATGATACTGCAAAATGTGGAAACTGAAGACGAAATTCATCTATTCATAGTTGCATAGAATCGGGCGATTCCCCATTCTATTGTTTTTGTCCAATACGAAAATAGCTTTCAATGATAAATGTTTGGAGATCTGTAGTAAACGTGCTTTAAAACTTATGAGATAATGTAATTTGAATTATTAAACCTATTAATAAATGTCAAACGTAGTTTGAAATTTCAGTCTTGAATTTCACTGTCAGATGTAGTTGTGGCCAACATAAAAAATGATTAAAAAAACATGGCCCTCTCGATTAAATTTTTTGATGATCATATTGTACTTTATATATTACATATGGACTTGGGTTTTACTGGCAAACATGACTGCAAATTTTCATTTGTGTTAATTTTTCTAAAGATAATATGCAGCATGCATTAGTATAGAGAACAAAAGAACAAAGCTAGGTAATGCTTGATGATTTTTTATTTCAATTTTGTTTATTTGGCCAAATAGTTTAAATTCTTGGTACCTGTGCACTGTTGTATCACTTTGCTATCCTTTTCTTTGGATCGTAACCGATCTTCAATAGGTGGACTGGAAACTTGGTCCTGGGGTCTTGATATTTACAAATTATAATTGCGAAAGGGATTTTGACAAGTAGTGCTGCAGCTTATTCTTAAAGTTTCTTGTTTATTGAAACATTTAAAGAAATTATCGAAGAATTTTGCGTGTCGAAAGTTTGTTTATATCCCTCTGATCACTTTTTGTTTTGAAGTCCCAGTTGCCTACCTTCTTGGTTCTTGAATGTCCATTTGAAATGCCATTCGCTTCCGTGGTTACGGTGATTTAATGTTGTAGGTACGCTAGTGCAATAAAATGTCGTTTCCATGTAATCGATGTATTTTGAAATCCTTTATGCGTATAGCAATTTGCCTATTCAAATTAAGACATTTTGAATTATTTGTTTAAAAAGAAATATAATTTAAATTTTAATTAGTAAATTTAATGTATCACTGAATACGTAGTTCACTGGCCTTTTTTTAACAATAATATCATTAGTATTAATGTGTAGACAAAGATAAAATCATGAAGTAGGGAAATTTCGAGGGAAGAGAGCAACAACACTGCTTCGCCTCGTCTAAATTATGAACTAAAATAATTCAAACTGTCAAAGAATAATCACTTTCAATTAATGTGAAAATATATCACAAGAATGCATGGTGTAGACCTCGCACATGTGCAACTATGACGCAACTGATTTTGAACATGCTCGAATTTGTATAAACCGGTCAGGTCGAGAATTTATAGCGCCTCCCTCGCATAGTTCTTTAAGCAGTTATAATTAATGGCGTCTATATTTTAATTAGGAATAAATGCTAGGAAGTAGACCTTCAGTAGAATTCTTAAAACGTTTGTTATTTTAAAATATGCATGGCAAAAATTAATATTAGTATGGTATAGGAGAAATATTGACATGATAATAATAATTAATTAAAATTGCATCAACAAACTTTTTATTTTGTAAATTAGAGTTAGGATTAAGAATAAAACTATTGAATGCAGAGGAAATATTTAATGTGATTTCCGTATTCTTAATTCTCTTTGTATTTGGTTTATTGTGTGAATTTATACCGGGTGTGTAAAAGTATTGCATTAGTTTGATATTTTGATTTGAGACTAGAAACCTAGCTATTGATTTTTTTAATGGAGATGTTAACTTAACTTTACGTTACTTCAACTGTATTTATTACTTATATTTATTGTTAATGGTTACTATAAAACTGTGCACTTTCAATTTTTTTAAAAATTGTTATTGCAAATGCAATATTGCAACTGAAGGAATTGAACATCATAACAAATTATATATCAATAATACATCAACAACCTCCAAAAACATATCCGAAAGAATGTGGGGTAAAGAAGTCATTCTATGTCTTAGTTCAATAATGTGGACCTGAACGACGGTTGTTCAATAATGTTTGCTGTAACTTAACTGTGCAAAACCTGCCGATATTTGATAGAATTTATATTTAAATTAGGTTGTGGTATTTCATATTACGCCTTATATAGCTCATGCCCTTCGTTAATTCTATAGGTAGTTCATTTTGAAAAATTTTTAAGTTTCTTTTTAGCCGTAGGTGCTTGCCACTTAGTATTATTAACGCTGACGGATGATGGCAGCTGAATTGTTCTTCTAAGACAATGGCTATGAAAAGAATCTCCAACCGTAATTATCAGATGGTAAAAAGCTGAGTTGGAAACAAATGCATTCTTCAGAGTTCCACTCCCATGGCGCGAAATAACGGGTTAAGCGAAGGGAAAGAAAATTATAAAAATATAAAGAAATTTAATCCCAAAATGAAGCGAATCTCAATATCTCACAAAGAATATGTTAAAATTTCATCAAGAGCCGGAAACAAAGAGGGAAACAATAGCATTGAGGTCGCCTTAATTAAGAAACGAAATTTCAGTCATCTGTTTTTTATTCGTTATTTGAACAAAACTATTCCGGTTCGTCATTCACCCTACGTGAGGTCTCATCCATTACGTAATTTAAAAGAGTCTACGCCCACAATGGTAAGAGAAGAGAGCTCACCATAGAATGCTGATGTTAGTCGCAGAAAATGTTAGTATGTCAGTAAGGTTTATTATGATTTGCGAATTATGTAATTTACGATCAAGTTAAGAAAATTTCTTTATCTTTATAATAATAATAATAATAATAATAATAATAATAATAATAATAATACTAACAATAATAATAATAATAATAATAATGTATTTTCATGTCCGACACAGTAATAATTAGAGCAACGCAACTGCGCTGAAAGCCAGTGGCGGACGCATAAAAGTTTACACAAAATAAATTAAATGTGTTACGTGCTCAAACACTTACCGTTTTTAAGAGTCCTCCGTGAAATCACAAAGTGGATAATGTCTATTTAATATTTGTAACATTAGATACGTTTCCAAAGTTGTTTCGGCAAAGTGAGTGCGGCGTGAAGAAAAAGTGTTTTTGTATGCCAAAAACGAACGTTCTACATCTAGTGACGTTATATTTGCGTAAGTAAAATAATCTTTCAAATAACTTAACGGTTCTGTTGACGCACCTTCACAAATTTGTCTTAATGTGCCAAAATCAGAGTTTTTATCTAAAACACTTTCAAACCTTTCTAAAACACAAACATTCCTTGCGTCTTCTATCGCGCATAGCTGTGCGTGAACATGTTGCACTATTTGCAAAGATTCCACTAACGACACCGAAGAATTTTGTAGTTTTTTCTATCGCATCCGCTAGTCCCAGGTAATTGTTCTGAATAATTTCCAAATCTGACTAACTTGACTATCCTGAAATTTCCAGCGGCTTATCTTGACAGCCGCAGCTTCCTTTGGGTCGAATTCTAAAATCACGTTCTTTATATTCTCAAAATATTTAAGATAATAAAATGCAGTCTCTAACCATGTTCCCCAACGAGTAAGAATAGGTTGTGGTGGTTCAGGAATACTGGGGCATAGTCTATGAAATTCCCGAATACGTTTTGGGGATTTTACAAACACAGCTTTTGTGTGTGCTATTAGAGCGTCTACCTCGGAATAACATTTTCTGATACTATCTGCTACGAGACTGAGAGTATGAATTTTACATGTAATATGCAACAAGTTAGCACAATGTTTTTTAAGAGATCGACCTACAGCAAGCATGTTTGCGGCACCATCACTCATAAACATCAACAGTTGATTTGTTGAAAGTTCAAACTTTTCCAATGTATTTAACACCAACATTGAAATTACTTCGGCAGTGCATTGTTGTACTCGTCTGGAAGCTAGTAAAATTGAGGGTGATCTGTTGTTTCGTCTACACATAACCACAGTTTTTTATCTTGCAACTCCGATTTAATTCTTTTCTCGACATGCTTACGAGCAGACGGCTCTTTGTAATGTTCTCTCACTTGGTAACTTAAAGTCCGAATATTCATTCTAAAACGAGACGTATGCTTTCTTCCTTAGTAAATGAAATGGTAAATTACATGCAATAAACATATAAATTGAATTTAAATTTGTCATAATCTCTTGTGGAATTTGTTTTTGAAACATACCCTGCACTATTTACGTGCCGTAGACAATCACTTTTCGACCAACACATTGAATCCATTTTACACACTACACATTGAATTTTAGCGCCATCACACTTTAAATCAGGCATTTCTGCAATAAGTTCTCTTATTGTGCCTAACTTTGGTCGTTTTCGCGACGTAGGAAACATTTTCAAAACAAACGTAGAACTACGATATAGTATACGACAGCGTAGATGCATACACAACAGATCGACTTTCGAGTCGCCGTTATACTGACGCTTATACCGAATTGTCCCGGCCGTGTTTATTTTGTGTAAACTTTTATGCGTCAGCCACTGGCTTTCAGCGCAATTTGCGTTGCTCTAGTAATAATGTATATGAATTGTCAAGTAAAAACAGGTACAAGAAACAGGTATACAAACCATAGTTAGCAGTCAAAGAGAAGACAATCAAACATAAAGAACGCATAAATGTGTAAATACTGCATAAATGTACAGATATGTATGTAAAAAAAAACATTAGTCCTCCAAAAAATCAGCGACAGCGTAGTAGCACCTAGAGAGCAAATACGTTTTTAGTACCTCTCTCAGGGTAACTTCCATTAATCTTAAATGACAGGAATTTAAAAAATTTCTGATGGATACGATCTAGATTTAGAAGGTCATAAGTATATAAGGGATACCAAATTAGAGCGGCATACTCCAGTTTACTGAGTACAAAGGCAAAGTATAACGACTTTAATAAAGAAGAATTATTGAAGTATTTAGAGACACGCATTACAAACCCCAGAGATTTCATGGCTTCAGAACAGATATTGTTAATGTGAGCTTTAAATGTGAGAGTGGTATCGAAATCCTTAAACTCAAGGTTACGTGACAAATTGGTACCTCGGATTCGGTAAGACAATAAGTACGGTGAGCAAGAATGCGAGTAGGTTAGTACACAGCATTTATCAACATTTAACTTGAGCCTAAAAAGCTCACACCATTCTACTAACATATCAAGACCATTTTGCAGTTTCCTCGTGTCATCAACGGAAGATATTTCCGAGAAGATTTTAATATCGTCTGCATAAGCAAGGCTGGGAAGATCAATTTTCAAAAGCAGGTCGTTAATATAAAGCACAAACAGTAACGGTCCCAGATTTGATCCCTGGGGGACGCCAGAGGAAAGAACAAAGTTACGAGAGCAATATCCGTTATAAGTTACATAACACTTTCTCTGTTTCAGGTAGGATTCGAGGAGACTTATCGTCGAAGGAACAAAACCGAAGGAGCTCAGCTTCACTAACAAAATTTCATGATTGATCATGTCAAAAGCCTTGGACAGGTCTGTATAAATCACATCAACTTGACCACGTCTATCCAAGACTTCACTAATAAATTGGGACATGCTCGCCAAATTCGTAACTGTAGATCTCCCGGGGATAAAGCCATGTTGATTTAAGGCAATAAAAGAGCGAGTGCTATTATAAATGCTAATATATAATACCTTCTCATAAAGTTTAGCAAAATTGGGTATTATGGAAATGGGCCTGTAATTAGATAGGAGTTCACGATTACCCTTTTTGTGCACTGGGACAATTTTGGCCATTTTTCAACGTTCAGGGAAAGTACAAGATGAAATTGAAAGATTGATAATGATTTTTAGAGGAAATGCAAAAACAAATCTACAGTCACGTATCAAAAAACTTATCAATTTTATGGAGAAAAGTTGCTCTTTGCAAAAAGTTATGCTTCCTCAAAATTCATGATTAAGCTACCCACACTTTATTTACAACGTACAGGGTGATTAAAAATTATTAAAAATAAAATTAATAAAAATCAGCTTGATACAGCTTTTCCAATTTTTTGTTGAAGGACTATCGAACCAGACACAAGTAAATAAGTTGTTCAACTAAAAATTGAATGTATGTGGTAGGCCTGTTAAAATTATTCTTTTTCCCCTAATAAATCATTTTTTTGTAATGAATATTATCATAAAGATTAAGCTATCTATGAAGGTAAATGTTTATAATAATGTTATTGTGACAGTCAGATCTGTTATTTTATTAAAACGTCAATGTGAATATCTGAATTAAATAAGAATGCCGTTGAAATCGAGCACGCAGGATAAAATTAAAATAACTTTAATTGTTGGCGAAAATTATAAGACGTATCGGGAAGCAGCAATGATTTTCAACGAAAGACATCTCGATAAGAATATACATTTCACAATAGGAAGAAGTATCCTAACTGAATTCAAAAATGTTGGAAGTGTAGAAAATAATTTCAACAAGAAACGTTGGTCAAGGGTTGCAAATGAAGAAACTGTTGAGCAAGTATTGCTGTCTGTTGTAGAAGATGGTAAAAAGTCACTGCTCAAAAGATCTGCAACATTACCAAATAATGTATCTAAAACTACAATTTGAAAAATATCAAAAGAAAACAAATTTCGACCTTACAAACCAAAACTTGTAAATACCTTAAAACCAGGAGATTTTGATCGACGATTTGAGTTTAGTTGTTTGATACAAGGAAAGCTAGACGACGATCCTTTCGTGGTAAGAAAAATTATTTTCACCGACGAAGCAACGTTTACTTCCAATGGCACTGTCAGTGCACAAAATTATCGGTGGTGAAGTGACGTGAATCCCAATTTCACGATACAGACACGCGATCAATATTCGTTTAAAACAAATTGCGCAATTTTTGAAGATCGAGTAGTTGGACCAGTATTTTTCCGACAAACTTTAAACAGTCAACGTTATTCACATTTTTTGAATAACTACTTGTTCGATTTTATTCATGAACTACTCATACACGAGAGGCTACAGACATGGTACCAACAGGATGGTGCACCATGTCATAGCACAAGGGATGTCAGACAGTACTACCGATCAATTAATTTTCCATATATTTATCCTTTTCCTATTTATCCTCCTCATGGCGATAATGATATGTTGTACTTTGAACCTTGCAATATGCATTTTGTTTTAGTTATCTTACAATATGCTATATAATTGCTAATAACTTAATAGTTAAAAAAATACCTACACAACGTCGTTCTTTACCACGAATGAGTACAAATTTAGAAGAATTAAAGTTAAAAACTCCTAGTAACACTCCTTGCGTGTTGGATATAAAGAAACCGATGTAGACAACAAAACGAAATTGGATTTATCTATGGGAGAATATCAAAAGCGGTTCAGTGGAAAGCAGGACAAGTCATCATTTATGCGCCATTATCTCTCACGATATACCTACCGCTAGGTCGACGGCGGCGACAATTAAAATACTTTACGAGGTTGGCGTGCGCTCCTGGGACGCGACCTTGACGCGCACCTTCAACACTGTGCCTTCCCAACGGCAATTAACCAATCGAATTAAGCATTCCAAATGTGTGTGTGTGTATACGTGTGTCTGTTGGCGACGACCCTGATGATGCTGATGATGAAAGTGGTGGCGAATTGCGACAAAAGGAAACGGCGGCATAGTTGCATACATATACATATTACCAATACAGACCGGAAAAGGAAAAATATGTGCAAGATTAGCGAGCACGAAATCCGAAGGGATGAATTTCCGCGATAAGCAGAAAGTGGAATTCCATTAGCAAAACATAAGGACATGCTCTAGCATACTTGCGAATAATACGTCCTCCTAGACAACTGTGACATTCTTGAATATTTATCCTAATTACCAACGGATTTCTATTGAAATATTCCGTTCTAGGAAATAAAGGAGACTTTTGCAGATTAATGAATTATTCATTCACTTTTCATTGAGAATTCATTTTCCGGTATTAACGTTCTTTGTAGTATTGTAAAGCTTTCTTTGAAGTAAATGTTAAGGAAGTTAGACTTAAAAAAATCAAATGTATGCCTCTGCTTAAACATTTGTGTTCTCTTCTGAACATAATTGGTAACACTTACTATATCAAAGTCATCACAATCACAACACTGCTACATAACAATTTATATATAATATAACATATTGACTCGAATCGGGTTAAGGGTGTATGCACTGTATATATTGTAATGTTCAAAATACTACATGTAAAATCCTAGCGCCCCGAAGAATGGCGTTCAGCCGATTACGCTCTGGCAGTAACTGTCGGAGTTAAGTCTTTCTAACTCCGTTTTCGATTCTGCAGCAGCTTATATATTCTCTGGTTCCCCTCGCTTTGACGCTTTTGATAATCCTAAGGACACGATAATCTAACTCCTCTTCGTTCTGTTTTCATCAGGTGCTTAATATTCGTTTTTAATGTAACATTTTCCTACAGATACGTAGAAAGAATATATTTTACGGTTGCCGGTACTCACAAATATCAGTTCATTAGAGGCTAGATCGCGAATTCTAGTAGCATATTGCAGGCTGTAATATGGTATTTGTTATTTATATCACAAGGTACGTAAGTGCAGTTTTGCGGTCGATGATGTGGTTTACATCCGGCAATACATCAGAGACCGCAAAAGCATTTACGACCCGAGTAGCATACAATATT
Organism: Dynastes maya; assembly: GCA_029619315.2. Taxonomy (NCBI): domain Eukaryota; kingdom Metazoa; phylum Arthropoda; class Insecta; order Coleoptera; family Scarabaeidae; genus Dynastes; species Dynastes maya. The sequence goes on along the minus strand of JAROYE020000001.1, from coordinate 65,512,527 downwards.
TTTCCTATTACTAGCCCAAAATTTAAAAAAATTTTACGAAAATATTATTTCCTTGCACACTTATACAGGGTTCGGCAAAAGTAACTCATAGGTCTAATATCTCTGTAAATATAAACTTTAGAAAAAAATTATTAACAAAATTTGTTTGGCAAGTTATTTTCTGTTATTTTCCACCATTTGTTAATTTTTTAAATGATCTCTTATGGTATCAAAGAATTTTTTTTTGAATGGTAATAACATTTTTTGGCAGATTTGGAATCCTTATAAATTTCTTAACAAGGATATATATTGTTTTCATGGGGTCACAATGTGCCAGATATTTTGAATCTGTTTCCTAATGTTAATCAACCAGATATGCCAAACCGTGACCTATGGTTTCAACAAGATGGGGCTCCACCACATTATGCAATTAATATTCGCCAGTGCTTAGATACAACTTTTTCCAGTCGTTGGATTGGACGTTAGGATCTTATTGAATGGTCCCCTGGGTCACCCGATTTAAACCCACTGGATTTCTTTCTGTGGGGTCACTTAAAAACAAAAGCATAAAAGTTGAAACCGCAAAACTTAGAAGATTTAAGAATGAAAATTAGACGTGAGATACAAGCCATGTCACCTAATGGGTTTCAAAATACTATTCGCAATTTTTTGGAACGTCTAGAACACTCTCGGGCCGTACAAGGACTTCCATTTAAACATTTAATTTAAGCACAGGAAGTTTTTTGCGGACTAAGAGGAAGCCCAGGTTTGCAATACATCCGACATCGTAAAAGCGCTTATGATCCGAGTGGCATACAATATTTTCCCTACTACCGCCTACATAAGTCAATCATTACTACCCTGATTGGAGGGACGTAAGTGCGATTTACGTGTCATGTACCTTGGTTGCCCTTTACGTAATGAAATTTTACGTCCCATGGTAAATAACCCGTAAATCACTTACGTCCCTCCAATTAGAGCAGTAATGGTTAACTTACGTAGCAGTAGTAAGAAAATAATATTAGTGTGCACTTTTCCGTCATTGACGTTTATAAAATATGAGGCGAACGTCATTTTTCCGTTACTGATGTTTATGCCATGTTTTCGAATGGTATTATTAGCGCGGGATACCATTAATATGTAACATGACCCATGTGTATACGATTATACAGTGTTACCAATTCCTATTAATAGGCCTTCTACTGAACCGGTACTGAATTCATACAACGCTCTTCTGATTGAATTGCGTTCAACCTTGATCTGTCGATCAGTTAATGTAAACTTCAGCGATCTTTAGTACAATCGGCCCTTAGAATGTTTTGTCATTTGTTTAAGGAACTCTTATAATGTGTACTTCGTTCGTCGAATACATAAATTCCGCTAAATGGGTGTTAATAAATTTCTTTATGCCTGCTTTCCAATCTATCGAAAAATAAAACTATCGTAGAAGATACCATAGGCATGTTCTAGGGGAAGTGAGGATAGAAAAAACAAAGTTACGAATTATCGCCTAAGATGTTTACAGTGAAAGTCACCAGTTGCAGTTGAAGTGAGCTGAGACGTTTATTTTTCCGGGCCTTCCCTCTTTTTGTAAAGCAAGCAGAAGAAGCGGTAGAATAAGAAGCAAGAAAAACATTTATTTTCCCTAGTTGTATTTTCAACATCGTTCGGCGTTTGAGATGTTAGATTATGTGATGTACGAACGAGTTTAGAATAAGATTGAAGTTAGTCGTATGAGATAAAGCACGCTGCGCCAAATCTTTCGCATGATATTTCCCTTTTCCATTTTCACATTACCGCTTCCAACCGCAACTGTGCTGTAGCCATCTTCGCGACGGACTCTATTTAATTTTTGTTTGTGTACGTTTGGCTGCCGATGTTAAGTCTCCAGTCGGAATAAGATGTTTAAAACTGCCCCTTTTAAGATTCTGTCCACGTTATATTTCGCCTTGAGACATACAATTATCCTATGAGCTAAGTCGAACAGCAAAATTTATTTCGGCTCTTCTTATTACATTTTCATGGATGAATATTACTCTATGCTGTGAATACTCTCTTTCAGATCTCCTTAACAATAATTTTATTTTTATTTCAGATAGAAGCTTGCCATATTCTCTAGTGAATAACATTAAACCTTAAAAGCAGCGATTACGTTAAAAGTTATGTTTATGAAAACTTGTATTGTTTATTAACTTATAAATAGTACGGTAGAAACATAAAATGTTGGGTTACAGATCCAAATCTAATCCATTTTCCATTTCTTAGCATTCGTTATGAGTTTTAAGCATATAAAAAATGCTGATCTGAAGTTCATGAAGTTCACTTATGCTAAATCGTTCCATTCCACATTTCGAGAATATTCAGTTCCATTTTGGTCATCTACAGTGTCATGCTGCTAATGATCTGGTAAGGACTATTGTTGCTATGGTATTAAAGTAATCGCTAAAATATTGATTACGATATTTAAGCGATTTCCAGGTTAGCCTTGAGTATGAGGGATGGGAGCAGTGGCGTAGCTACACCCACGCAAGCCCACACAATGCGTAGGGGCCCTAGACGCAAGGGGGTTCAAAGGGCCTTCCGATCTTCTATGTTTTTACTCCTGTTATGATAAATAAATTTTTGAAAGATCTTGCGTGGGGGCCCAAATTTTATAGTTACGCCACTGGATGGGAGACCTAGGGCCGTATGCAGAGCGTATCGTCAACGAACGACTCTCTAGTTTTGTTTCACAGTACTCACTTCAAGAAGGATGCTTATTGGTGTATTTATCTTGAGGGTGGTCCAGACATCCCTTAAGTATACGAGAATACACAGTGTGTTGCATGCCCATGAAATTTTGAAACTGCTCTTTGAGAGATTAACTTACCTTCGTATTCTGAACTATTCAACTTGTTTGTGTTTGTTAATTTAGAGATTACTTTGTTTTATATCGTTACCACTTTGCAATTTAATTATAAATATCGGCGCGAACTCAACATGGATATGTTCGAACCTGACAACCAAATTATTGTCAGATTAAACAGGCAGATGCGAGTGAATTTTCGAGAATTTTTATTTTAGAAAATCTTAGAAAAAATAAAAAAGAATGTGGATTTTTAACGAAATGTGTTTCAAAACTATTTCTTTCTAGGTTAGAAACTTATCTAAGAAGGGTCAGTAATGTATCGCATTTTATAATAAATACAGTAAAACCGTAAAGAACTGGCAGAATAATCGATCAAAATAGTAAAGGGTGGTATTCAGCGATTGAATGCTATTTTTAATTTTAGCCTCATCTAGCACAATCTATCGAAACATGAAATTTACTCTCTGAACTAGTGCAGCTAATCGTTATCACTTAAAAACTATACTTCGTATAAGAGAAGTACGGAAATCCTCAACGAAACGTGAAAATAATGAAAACCTTTACTTCTAACCTCACTCTGGCAACCTAGTTATGGAATCTTGATCAGTAGATTTAGATAAGACATTTTTTAAAGAATGCAAGTTCTTTTTTGAGAAGTAAGTTTGAAAATGGAGGGAAGTTATGTTCAAGATCTGTTATAAGCACTTGTGATATGTTACCTTAGAGAATTTTATTTTTTTTTAATATAAGGTGTTACTTCCTAATAAAATATGATTTTAAATGCCAGCTTTCAGACCAATGTTTACTAAGTCTTTTTGTTTGTATAGTAGGTGAAATATCTGTTTCTACAATTATTTGTTTTATGCAATAGGTACTGGAATTTTGGATTTAGAACCACCTACTAACTGTTTCGGTTAGTTGTTTTAATGATAAGTTGTACAACGCTTTGTCTTTCTGGAAGACGTTTTCAGAAAGACGATTGTACATGAGGTTGGTCCTGCTGGAAGAATTGACCCTCCTTATGGCACGGCACTTATGAGAGGATTATAGGAAAAACTGATTACGTCAGCAATTTCAGTAGGGACTGTTTGTATTTCATCGCTTAAAAAATTCATAGCCGGACAATTAATGCATAAAGAAGCTAAAACAATATTGCTTACTGAGCACTCACTAAAGTAGGTACGTAAAAAAGGAACACACATTTTATCTACCAAGTACTGTAAAACAAAAATAAAAATTCTCTGAAAACTGCGAAAACTCATTTGCAGACTTCTTACGATAGCATAGAAAAGAGGAATGCCGATCCCCAACAGTTAGCACTTGAGTAATCATCCCCAAACAGGGATTCGCTTCAGTTCCTAGAGGATCGCAAGAATTGCAACAAACCGGTTGAGAAGTCCCGTCGTAGTTGAATAAAATCAAATACAACCATCCAGTAGTTTTCGGCTGCGCTAATAGACAAAAGTGCATTTCATGTAATGGGTGTTTTTCTTGCTTAGATAAAATTTATGGAAAAGTTAACTGTCAAACGAGTTGTCATACTGCATGCACTTTTTGACATTTAAGATCAGTATACTCTGGCAAGTTATCACGAATAGACTCACGCTTGAACAATGCTACCAAATTATTGAAATTTATTTTGAAAATCATCATCGGTTCGCGCCACACAGACGACTTCGTAATTTTTATGGCCCACATAATCGTCCTTTTGAGCAAGCCATCCGTCGAACTGCGGATAGATTTCGTACCACCTACTTTTTACATGATGCAATAATACCAATACGTCAAAGGAATGTGCGTATTGAAACGAAAGTGTGAAAGAAGACCCCAATTTATCCATTTGTTGTCGGTCACAGTTATTAGGCTACTACGTAGAAAATTTTGCGTAAAGATCTTGGCTTACATCCGTATAAGATCCAGCTAGTACAGGGATTGAAGCCACAAGACTATCATCTGCGTCGTTCTTTCCTCGATTGGGCTCAAAAGCAGTTGGAAACTGACCAGTTGTTTTATCGCAAAATTGTGTTCGGCGATGAGGCTCCTTTTTGGCTTAACGGGTTTGTGAATAAACAAAATTGACGCATATGGAGTAGAACTAATCCGAAAGAGACTCTACAAACTCCATCACATCCAGAAAAATGCATTGTTTGGTGTGGTTTGAAAGCTGGTGGCATTATCGGCCTTTATTTCTTCAAAAATGAGGCCGGAGCTCGCGTTACCGTCAATGGAGATTATTACCGCACCATGATTAATTGTTTTTTGTTTGAAAATGTAGAGTACATTGATCCGGACGAGATGTGGTTTCAACAGGATGGCGCTACGTGGCGCCATACGGCGACGGCAACCATCGGTTTATTGGAATCGAAATTTGACGACAAGTTAATTTCGAGGAATGGACCTGTCAATTGGCCCTCAAGGTCTTGCGATTTAGCACCTCTCCATTATTTTTTGTGGGGCTACGTGAAGTCATTGGCTTATGCAAATAAACCACCAACAATTGACACCTTGGAAGCCAACAATTGTTCGTATTATTCGTGACATACGGCCAGCAGTGCTCGAGAAAGTGACCCAAAATTGGACGTCCAAAATACGGTACTAATATAGCTCATGGTATTGGTGGAATCATACCCGGCAAAAACAATGTAGCGGAGAAAATAGCGCTAACATATGGACATGTTTCTGCCTGCCCGGCGTCATCAGCGTGGTTCTGAGCACAATTTTCTGCTGCTACAATTGCGTTTGCCTCTCAGTTTATGTCGCTGATCTCCAAAACAGCACTGAATATGTCTCTAAGCGACACCTGTCGCCAAGGAACACAGTCACGTCGTCTCAGAGGGTAGTAAGACAAACCGGAGTGTAGCTATCCATCACCTATCGGGCAGCTCCTGGGCTGCCGAACGCAAGGTGGCGTTGTGCTTAGGCGCAGCGATATCTATATGTGCCCTCGGGCTTATCATGATGTATAAAAATACACGTAGATAGAATGCCTAGTAACAATAACAAAAAATTAATGCTAATATAGCTCATGCTATATTGGTGAAATCATTTCCGGCGAAAACAATGTAGCAGAGAAAATAGCGCTAACTGAGAAGCATACGCAATTGTAACAGCAGAAAATTGTGCTTAGAACCACGCTGATGATGCCGGGTAGGTGGTTAATTTTTGGTTATTGTTAATAGGCATTCTTTCCAGAATACGCTTCGTCAAGAACAGCCGCGGTGGATATCTGCCCGAAATCATTTTCAAATGTTAATTCCATGAATAAACCTTTCGAAGCATACCAAAAATTTTGTTAGTATTTAATTTTTCGTATTATTTTCTATAATTTTAAGTACTATCGGGCTCAAAAAAACACTCATTATAATTGGGCCTGCTAATAGGATTAGAAGTGCTTTAAAGTTGAGCGTGAAGGTAGCAAGACTGCGAGTACATGCCTTCCGGTAGGACCCTGTATAATCATTAAATTCAGATCAAATAATGGTAAGTGTTCTTAAAGACTTACATGAAGAAATGAGGAAGTCCACTCGAAAAACGCAGCTGGATTTTCTTATTTTTCATAAATAGAAAATATCAGTTCAAGTATTGACATTTCTATTTTACTAGTGTCAACTTTTAGTAAAATCGTGACAACACTACTTTCTATAACAACAGTTAAGATATAGCTACATGGAGCAAGATGACTGTACACAAGCTATGAACCAAGTATAAAAGTAGTAAAATAAGCAAATTAATGATATTAAGTTAAATTGCAGTATAAAGTACGAGTAAAGTAAACATTATTACACATTTGTAAAATCTAACACTCAAAGGTGTCGCCTATAAATTCGTTTTTGTCTAGAAAGTTGTATTCTAATGCAGGAAGCAAATAAGTCATTATTAATATACTGTACGTATGTATATGTTACCATTACCCAACCTTTACCCTTGCCGCGAATTTATATATACGTGATCAACGTTATTTACTGGAAAATTTAATGAAACCTAAGCACTCGATAAATTAGATTTTCCATAATGAACGTTTTTAGACGACCTAAATGGCATAGCTCATCGGTAGTGTGCTCAACGCAAGTAGTAGGATGCTATTTATCAAATTAACGGAGAATTCGCTGTCAGTCGGCACTTCAATTTCAGCTGGGATTTGAAGTGCTTTCAAAATGTTTTCTGACTGTAGAAAAAGAGCCGCTTTAGTTAATGTAATTTTTAATAAAAGTTAGTATGTGCCCTGCATGTATGTATCAATTGCAATTCCACTACTAAATTGATAACTGCAACTGAATTAAATATAAAAATTACGTTTTATAATTTAAAAAAATGTATTTCAAGGATTCACACTTATGTTAACATCAAGATCTTTAGCAGACTTTTCGAAGATAATACAGGGTAAATTTGTGGTAAGTTACTTTTAAAATTGATTACTTTAGCAAAATAAGTTCGTTTGTTTTCATGTCAAAGACATTGTTACAGAAATATATATATAAATCAGCACTACAGGCCTTAGAGGCCCTTGGCTTCAATCTTCTTTACTATTTGCTTCCACCTGTTTCGGTCCTTTGCTATTTCTTCCCAATTATTTACACCTATCTCCCTTATATCAGCTTTCACTTCTTTGAGCCAGTTTTTCTTTGGCCTTCCTCTTCTCTTTTTCGATCCTTCTCCTTCATACAATGCTTTCCTGGCAACTCTTTTCTCCGGCATTCGAGTAATGTGCCCTAACCACCTCATTCTTTCTGCTCGAACTTTTTGTGTTATTCTTGGTCTTTTGTACAAATCCATTACTTCTATGTTTGTGCGTCTTCTCCATTCGCCTTCCGGTGTTCTTACGCCTCCCATTATTTTTCTAAAAATCTTCCTTTCCCAAATTTCCAGTTTTTGTTCGTTTTTTCTTGTCATTATCCAGGCTTCGCTTGCATATAGGACAGCCGGTCTGATGATTGTTTCGTAAGCTCTAAATTTGACTGCCCTCGATAGGTTTTTTGCTCTTAGTATTCTTAATAAAGAACCTGCCGCTTTATTTCCTTTATAGATTCTCTTATCGATTTCGTTCTCTTCTTGGTTGTTAGCTGTTATTATTACTCCTAGATATTCGAACTGGCTAACTCTTTCAAAATCGCAAACCTTTCCTTCTGCACTAAATTTAGCATATTTACTAGTATCTGTTAGGTCTACTCCCATTTCCATATATTTCGTTTTTTCTCTGTTTATCTGTAGTCCGAATTTGTTTGCTTCTTCTCCAAATTTCCAGAAATTCTTCTCGAGTTCTCTTTTGGATCTTGTTAATAGAACTACCTCGTCTGCGTACGCAACACATTGTACTTTGTGATGGTAAATCGTACCTGTTGTTTGCATCTTAGTTTCTCTTATTCCAGTACCAAGTTGAATAAGTTCCTTAATCCTTAATCCTCTTCCAACTCTGAATTGATCTGAGCAACTGCCATCAATTAAAATTTTATTTTTGGTATTCCTTAAAGTCATTTTCACCAGATTTATTTTTTTTTTTAGGATTTCTAATTTTGCAAGCGCTTCATATATTTTTTCCCTAGAAATTGTATCATATGCCTGTTTAAAATCGATAAAAAGCATATGCCGGCCAAAATTTTGCTCATAGCTATTATTTTGGATCTGTTTTAGTGTGAATATTTGATTAACAGTCGATCTCCCACATCTAAATCCTTTTTGATATTCACCCACCACTTCATCCTCATATTTCTTTAGTCTATTCCGTATAATTTTGGCCATAATTGTTACAGAAATACATGTTTTAATTAATTTTCAATTTAGTAAACGCATAAATGATAAGAAAGTAAATTAAAATTACATTTTGTTGTTTGATCAAATATCCGTTTCGATATTCAAGTTATAGTTTCTTTAATTTAGCTCTCCGAAAATTACGGGAAGACAAGTTGTTGGAAGGTTGGAAGTTCTTAAGTTGTTATAGAAAGCTAAAGCTTTAGTTCCTACTAACAGAAACCCAGGATTTCCCTAATGCCATTTCGAAACAAATACTTGAGGTAATTCAGAAGATATTTTCATGTATGTATTTCGTCTTCATGTAATAGGTACTTTATAATTTTGAAATGGAGTTTAGGTAGGATCAATCGTGGTTAATATAATACAAAAACGTAAACTGTCCACCTTAACTCGTAAATAATTGAACCAAATCTACTACGAAAAATACTGCGATATATTTACATTTCTTGATGCTGAATCCAGGTATGGATGCAAAAATATATTAGCTAATGGCAGTTGAAAAAAAAATCTAAAACAGTGTATCAAATTTGTCCAGCCTGATGGGCTAAACTGATCACCTGTATTTTTTCCAAATTTTCACCTTTAACTATCACAGTGATACAAGCGACTGCTTAAGTTACTCGCGCATACTGTAAAATAAAGCCCTAAAACAAAAAGCTGTCTATAAGACCTATTAACCGTTAAATCAGATTTATTAAAAAAAATTGACCTAAAAATATTTTTAGACACCTACTATAAAAAGATTACTGAAGATTGTAATTCTTAAAAAACAAGTGGAATGTCAATTCCCCCTTTTATCCAACATCAGTCTCAGCAAGCTTATTCCAACACATCTTGTCCTTCATTGAATGAAATATCTTTTGGCTCCTTCCAATAGAAACTGTACTATTTCCACCTTTCTTTTTAATTCTTGCGAATTTAACTTATCCTTCATCAGCTTCAATGTAAGTTATTTGGCCAACGTGATGCAACATTTTTTTCTTAGTTGGTTACTTTTATCACAATTTCCAATATTCCAATTTTCTTCAATGTTCCTTAGGAAATCTTCTCTGTCATCGCTATCCTCGTCTGGAAGGATAATTTCACTCTGGATTTTTGTATCACTGTCCGACGAAACAAATATTTGCTAAACTTTCTTTTGTCTCTTCTTCTTTGTCGGCTATAACACATTAGTAGGTCCTCTTGTTTTGGGGTTTACTTTTGTATTTTCAGACCGTTGGGCTTTTAGGGTGTCTTAGATTGTATCACATTATCCCCTTTAACTGTATCATATTAGCCCCACAAGTTTGAAGTCTGATATCTCACACTAGAGTTGATATTTTGAAGGTTTCCAAGGGTAAGATGAGTATGGGATAGTTTTCAAACAATTTCTAGTTTAATAAACAACGAAGCTACAATAAAAGTTTAGACCTGTCATGGAAAAGTTTTTGGCTACCAAAAATAATAATTCAGTTTTCAATTTTTTTGATGAATTCAGTGTATTTTTTGAATGATTCCTTTATGAACAATAACAGTACAATATATTTCCTAGTAAGTATGATTTTTAAGAACAATAAAAGATGACAAAACAAAAAACTATAGCAAACATTATGATTGTGAGCACAGTTTATCTAGAAAATAATTTACTTTAATGGTAGCTTTTAAGAATGTTATGAATAGGTAGGTTAGAAAATGTAAGAAAGCTCGCTACAGTCTACAATTGATCGTTGTTTACAGAAATTAACCGTGAACGCAAGTCCGGGGGAAACAAAAACTACGTAAATCAAATAGTTCGTAAATGGCGTTTACCAAACGCCGTAGTTACCTCAGACGCCCGGAACTTTATATTAACTGTGTAAACAATGAAAGTAACCACTATGCCAGGCATCAAGGCCTCGAAGTGGATCGCTTTCATCATCAAATTACCGTTTCCAAACAGGGGGGATTTTGCGGTGTAAGGATGTGAATACCTGGCACATGGACGTTTTCCCGTATAGACTTCCGAAATGATAAACCATTGGACTAATAATATAAATTGAAGAAAACTTCTGGACAAATACTAAATAACATGAAAAATATTTACTTTGTTGCAGACGTTTTTTTATTGTATCGTTTTTAATTGGTATATACATTGGTATATATATAGCACAACATATAGGTACATTATTTAAGAAATTTTGGTTTAAATACGCGGAATACGATTTGCTATTTTAAAACTTAAGATTTTTATACCTCTCAAACCTCCTGCTGGTTAATATTATTAAGAGAATTCTTAACCGCGTGTTGATAATGTGATAATGCCAAGACTTTTCTAACAGCGCGGCAGTAGCCGACCCTTCAGTTCAGTAGGTGGCCTGTTAAGGTGTCGATGTTGTTTATGAATATGGCAACACATTTGCATAATATGCATTCTCCCGTTTCTAAGTCTTCTTGACATAGACAACAGAGTTGATCTTCAGCATTTCTTAGTTTGTGTAAGTGATATTTTAGGGATGCATAACCTATAAGTAAGCCTACCAATGTTCTGAGGCTCTTTTTGCTGTATTTGGTAGAATTGATATGAATGTTTTTGTCCTACTTTGTCCTAGACGCTAGTGGGAGGCCTTTTGATTTTCTTCCAGTTTCTTAATTTCCTGTTTAGGTCGTTCTTTTCAAGACCACACTATGGTTCTAGATAAATGAAATGCATATTCGTATGTAGTTCCTTTGGCCAGCTTATCAGCTTTTCATTTCTTTTACGTCACAGCTGCCTTAGGTTCTATACGAATTCATGAAAATTTTCATGATGACAATCCTCGTATTTCACATATTACAAATTCTCCGAAAGTAGAGGACATCGTTCAAAGTCCCTGGCAATAGACACTAAATCATCTAAAATTCTAATATGGGTTAGAGTAAAATTACGCATCATATTGATGGTAATATGATTTCTCGGTTGGTTCTGCTTGATTACTCTATCACCTTCGGTACTCTAAATCACTCTATTGTCTTGGCCATTTGCTTAACCAATCGCTTCCAAATTTGAACATTTGGCAACATAGTAGATCTTCTTATATTCACCACTTACACATCTAATATTATGAGATATGCAAGATACTGTAAGTACCGCATGTATGTTGACAATATACACTTTTTCAACAATTAACGTGAATGATGGTACATTTTAAATTAATATTGATCAACCTCGAACGTGACTGACTGCCCAACACTATTAATCGGGGAAAATCTTCTATGCTGATGAATACATTGGCTTTATTGGCGAATACTGAAAAATCGATATTCCCTGATTTTGTAATTAAATTTAATTAATGGAATAAAGATCTCAAAACGTCGATGGTATTCGAACCTACGATTCCCGTTTGCTGGATGGGCACGCCTCCACCACACCACAGAGTCTCTATAGGAACACTCTGCATTGTAACATATCGACAGACATATCCTTATGTGCCAAGCATGCATTCATTAATGAATATATTGGCTTCCATCGGCGAATACTGAAATATCCTTTTTTCCTTTATTTTATCGATGTAATTAAATTTAATTCATAAAAGAAGCAGGCACGATTAACGATGTTGACCTGTCCCATTCCGATAGTGCTCGTCATTTCTAGTTGATTTTGGAGACAGGCTGCATCTTAAGGCGCATGTTTTTCTGTTGTCAAAAGGGCATTTTATAATTTAAATTTGTTACACGGATGCAAAGATTGTTTAGAGCGAAATTTGTTGTACGAATTACTTATTCCTTCTCAACTTAATTTTTGTCTAACTATTTATTATCATCGCGTTGACAATGTTGATGGAGTGCGTTTACAGCAGTAATGTATGTTTAAGTTTTTAGAAAAATTACTATTACATACAAAAACTAGATATGTCTGTACAAGGTGGATGTTGGTAGCTTATATCATTATTATAGATAATAAAACCTAGATAATAAAAGTAAGTTAACTTTTATCACTGTTGTGTTTAGTACAGGTCTCGCGTTGTAAGATGGCAAGTTCCGGCGTTGTCCGAAGGTACTGTCGGATATCGTTCGGGAAAATTCAAGTTTGAATGCAACATGCAGTGGCGTAGCTCGGCTTATTTTTTAAATTATTTTAACATAATAAAAAACGACTATAAAATAAAATATACTAACAATCTATGTTACAAAAAATTATAAGAAATGCGTTCGTCATCCTATAACGCAGAAACTGTACATACTATCTTAATTTCGCGGAAATTATGTTATCGGCTATTTGTTGTAATACAGCCCTTCCACTCGTGTCGTAAATATGGTTACTGATGGTTTGACATATTTGTATAATAATGCATGTCGAATATTGAAAACAAAAGAGATATTTAAAATTAAATGTGACTCCTGCATTTAGATATTGCATCCAAATGATTTCTGGTGTTGGTAGTCCAGTTACTATGACAACCGTAAACAAAACATAATTATATTGTTGTTGTTAGCTGTTGATTCGAAATTTTAAGCCTGAGTAGCTACTTTATTACATCAAGCAAATAATTATATATAGCTTTTACAAAAAACGGTTATATCTTCTACTCACAATAATCTAAGTATATTGCTGCAAAATCTATTCCAAATTTGTTACACTATTCTGCCTATATCTAACCCCTTACGTGTTATCCTATTTCTATGTCTGTCATTTACAACTAAAGTTCTGCACTTTTTTGTATGTAGTTCCATTTCCAGTCTCTCTGTTCCTTCGCCTTTTCAATTTTTCTTTGGCTTTGCGTCAATATCATCGAGATGCAGTAACCCTTCTACATATTCGTACCGGGTATTGTATTTCAATTCCTGATATTTGTCTGGATGATATTTATATTTCTCTTTGTTTTTTATTTTACTTCTACCATTATTAATAAAAATACAATAAAAAAAATAGATAATAGCACGTATGAGAAATACAATACCCTTTAATATAATTTATTGTACCTTTAAAAAATATATTCATTGTTATACCCTCCATTATCTAGGGATAGTCAGATTTTTTAGTAAGAAGTATAATAATATATATTAAAAAGCACGTACAAGTAATTGTAATAAAGCTTATTAAAATTACAATATAGCTTATTAATATGGTGATAAAGCTTATTAACTCACTTTTATTATCTACTTGGATTATCTATTTTTTTAAGTGCAATATAATTAGGTTAGACGATAGTAAAACTTTGTTTTACGCGATATTTGTCGTTGCCTGGATTCTTTTCTTTTAAATAGCAAAAGCAATCTTATCACGGAGATACAAAAATAAGTTGGGGAAATTTCGAAGGAAGAGCCACCAACAATGCTTCAATTAACGGGACCCTTTCTCAAAATAAATACTACAATTGTTACTATGCTGATAAACTGTTTAAGAAAAAGAGATAAATTACAATAATGTATGTGCTATTTCATTTTATTACGAGGGACGTTTAGTAATTAACGGGACAAATGGCCGTGGAAAAAACAATTTATTCAATTAGAATGAAATTTACACTACTTTTCAATGTAGCCTCCACCAATATTTAGGCACTTCTCCCATCGCTTTGTGAGCTTTCTAATTCCAGTACTGAAGAATTCTTGAGCTTGGTGTCCGAACCACTTGTGTACAGCTTGTTTGACCGCTTCGTTGTTTTCGAACTTGATGCCGCGTAAAAACTTTTTGGGCGGGTCGAACAGATGAAAATCGGACGGTACGAAGTCGAAACTGTAAGGAGGATGTAGCAATACCTCCTAACCCAAATTTTCGATCATCTCTCGCGTTTTCTGGGCAGTATAGGGGCGGGCATTATCGTGCAGCAGAATCACCTTTTGAGAAAGCACCCTGGCGTTTTTTCCTATCGCAGGCTTCACTTTATGTTGAAGCAAGTTACAATAGTACTCACTGTTTACAGTACGTTGTCCTTTTAAATAGCCAGAAAGAGAGAGTCTCAGGAGACCGTTAACATCACTTTACCGGCAGAAGCGAGAGTTTTCAATTTTTTCTTAGCGGGCAAATACGGATTTTTCCATTCAAGACTTTGCCGTCTGGATTCTGGTTCATAGTGGTGAATCCACGTTTCATCGCAGGTTATAACACTGTTTAAAAAGTCATTACTTTTCGTTAAAAACCGTCGTTTGAGTTCGGAACAAATGCGAACACGGGTGTGTTTATGGATTTGAGTCAACTGAACCCATCTAGAATACGTTTTGCGCTAATTCAGCTTGTCAAGAATGATTGAATACACAGTTCCAACACTAACATTACGTAAATCAGCTATTGCCACGATTTTTATACGCCTGTCATCGAGAATAAGGTCATTTATGCGATTTTGTAGCGCGTCGTTCTACATTTCAACCGGCCGTCCGGAGCGATGAATATCGGTGACACTTGTTCTGCCCGACTGAACTGTTCAGTCCACTTATACACGTTTCCGCGGCTTAAACACTTTTCACCATACTGTTTCAACATTCTCGAGTAAATTTCGGCCGATTTCACATCTTCGAATAACCACTGAACGTTGCTCTTCCACCTTACACGTTTCGAGAGGAGCCGACATTTTGAAATGAACAAAAGAGGTTATGTTTGCTTTTATTTCTTTCAAACAGCTGACTTAATTTGTTCCTAAGGTTGTCAACTTGACCCACAGAAAGTTTAATCTAATAATATTCAGTAGTTTTCCCGCTAATGCAGTTTGTCTCGTTAATTACTGAACGTCCCTCGTATGTTCCAAAGTTTCATTCAGTTTTTGTCCGAACTACATATGTTACACGTATGTACATACATACATACAATAAACATACTGGACCGATGCTCGGTAGTTCTAGCGTAGGTAGTCCTGGGTCAGATCGAACGGCCTAAAATTCTTCTGTGAAAGCTTGGAATCACTCACAGATCACAAATACGGCCAAGTTCAAGACATGTCGCCGTCTGAGTTCTCTACTTCTAACAATTCTGTTAGAACCCTCCCACTATTCCATGTTGGAAACCTTTGTGTTTGTGACGCAATCTATTCGGAATGAAATATTCCTGTCGTGGAAATAGAGTTTTGGTCTGTTGGCGAAAATGTAGGAAGATTTGTATTAACAATTTAAAAATTGAATCTATGGAGATTGATAGCATATTTTTGTTGTATGAGTATATAATTGTAATGTTTTTTTAATCAAAATTTTTACGATGTTATAGTCTACAGTTCTTTTAATGTTCATATCTTCAAATTCCAATATAGAGTGTTCATCTTTGAGAGAGTTTAATATTAGTGTGAGTATAGAATTTAATAAATTTGTAGGTACAAAATGTAATTGGCGCAGTCAAGATAATGTAAAGAAAGAAAATAGGAATAAGCATTCCCAAACAAAGACAGTGAGAAAGAATGATCCATTTACTACGATAGGTTTCACATTTTTTTAACATAGTCACTAGGATATCTAATATAAAGCTGCAGAAAATTTGCCAAAGTTTCCTTTCATTAAGTTTATCCACAGGGGAAATTTAAAATTTATGTAAATGACAATTTTAAATTATATTTTTGTAATTACGTCAAGTAAAATCCTTTAGAAATAGTATTCGTACACCAAACATAACAATATTTTCACACCATGGCCGATGCTCTTACAAGATATTCGCATATTTACTATTTAATGTTGAATTACTTTAAAGATATATAGAATAGAAGTACCAACCGTACACGTTAGGACAAACAGGAATGACGATGGAAAAAATAATAGTACTTGCAGCTGATCACGAAAATTAAAGACTCTCTTTTATGGAATTCTAAGCTTGCACACTTGATGCTTTTTCAGAGAACAACAACTGAGAATTGCAAGACTAAAGATACAAACCAACTAGGTAGCTTTACAGTTGATTTGTATTCTGTCTCACAATTACTGTTGCAATTTTCAGTTTTTCCCTCAAGAAGCGTAATTGTAGATGCGCCGTCATTAAAGAGTAATTTTCATTAAAATATCGGAGTAATTTTATTGTAGTAAAATATGCTTTAAAACTAGCGAAAATTCATAGAAGAATGTAATTCCTAATACTTGAATAAAAGAATATGCTTTAATAAACATTAACATATACAGCAGGATTTCTTTCCTGTATGTGTTAGTAGTAAAGAAGCAGAAATAAATTGGAAATACAACTAATAATAGAGGCACATTACAGGATATTTCCCTTCAACTAAAGTATTTGTACTTAATATTATAATGTAGTATGGTAAACACAATATTCACGGCACTCTCCGCACCACACAAATTATTAATTAACTCGGGAATGCCTTTTCGAAGACACGTGGGTCATCCTCATCAAGCCAAGTACCGATGATGACGACCCACGTATTAATTAATAATTTATGTGGTGCGGAGTGTGCCGTGAATATTGTGTTTACCATACTATCCCACAGTCCTTGCTACCATTATTGCTAAGTGTAAAGTTTTTGTTTGGATTATTAAATAACAATATTGACTGTCCGTGGTTGATGAGTAGAATTAATTTTAATGTTCCTAGAAGCACGTTATGAATGTATACACTAACTCAAAAAAGTCTCTATACACCTGCCACAATTTTGATTTGAGTGCTTAAAAAAAACAGTGCAATTCTATTTATTGCAGAAAATTGTTGGTGAACAGTATATTAGAATACAAATGAACAAGATAACATAAAAAGATAATGTTTTATTGTACAAGTAACATTACATTAAAAAAAGGACAAAAGTAGGTACAATTCCAATCTCAAAAAAATCTCCATACACTTAGCAAATCCGGAATTATTATTAGAGTAGTAACTCCATTTACAAAGTTTAGTAACTTGTTGATCCACCCTTTGCTTTTATAACTGCTAACATGCGTCTCTTCATACTTTCAACTAATTTGTTCGTTACTTTGGGATCAGTGGAGTTCCATTCTTGTTGTAAGGCGATTTGTTGCTGCTCCTGGTTGCGGTTCGCATGTTTCCTTATTCTTCGTTCCAGTTCATCCCATAGGTGCTCTATAGGATTCATGTCCGGCGATTGTGGAGATGTATGAAGCTGCTTTCCCACATTAAATATCAACCATTCCTTTACCCGTTGAGCGGTACTTGGGATCATTATTTTGTTGGAAGATAAATGACCGCACTGTTTTTTTAAGCACTCAAATCAAAATGGTGACAGGTGTATGGAGACTTTTTTGAGTCAGTGTATTTAATTGTCCAGGAAGTAGAACAAACGTTTTAGTTAAGTCACCAATGTAACAATTATAACAAAATTTCGAAACTATGTGATGTACATTGTAGTTCATTTAAAGCAATAGCTGAAACTATCATTAATTTGTAATTGCTTATACGATTTTTTTTTTCAAGAGCATTTGAAACTCATTCAGTTTATTGTATTTTTTTATGTATGTATTCGCGGAGTGTAACACTTAGTTTATACATTTCCTGTACTTGTAGGAGATAAATAAATTATTATACATTATAATGCAGGCTAATTTGTTTAATAGTTTACGTTCATTTTGCTATCTACCAAATATACATAAATCAATACACGTTAGGGTAGGATGTATGGTTTACTAAGTGTATAAATATTTGTGTGATCAAAAATTGAATATTGATTTATCTTTATGTCAAATAAGATTGAAATAGGTTCGGTTTTAATGTAACACACACCAGTTGGTCAATTATAAGATAACTTCGTATCTATGTAATGTAATATCTTCGATATCTACTAGAATTACCAAAACAATAACGATACCGAATATCCTGCACCATCCCATAAATTATTTTCGCTACAAAAGCTGATATAATTAATTGATATTGGTTATGAAGGCTAGTTTATTTTTCCTTTTAATTAAATAAACGAAAATTTGTATAATTAGATCGCTCTAAGAACAGCCACGTGGCCTATAAAGAGTACTTATACAGTCTTAGCCAGTAAAACGGAACACCTTAAACTTTGCAAAACTTAAAACTTTATTGAAATATATTTAGAATAGTGACTATATTATAAAATTCTACACGTAAATTAATATCGTGTATGACGTCATCGGGCTTTAGTAACTGCCAGGCATTGTAGCCACTATTTTTTCGCAATGCGCCCGTTGAATATTTTTCAATGCTTCTTTTATTTTGGCCCCAAGTAGTTTTTTTTTTAGAGTGTTTGTAACCCTTTGGTTGAGTTTTGGGAAAGTGGTACAAATGCTGTATTGGATTTGGGTCTAGATATTGGGCAGACGAAATATAGGATATGGAATCAATTTTCGTGTATCCAACCCTTTCTTCGAGTTGTATGACAGGGAACGTTATCTTGTTAGAAAAAATGTTTTCTAAGAGCTCATCTGAAAAATGTTTTGCATACGATGGCCTCAATGTAGCATTTAAAGCATCTATGTACGTTTGGGTATTCATGTAGCCGTGAATAATCCTGCCACCTCCGTAAGAGGGCTAGTAATGTATGCTTGGTTACATAATTTCAATGGTTCTAAAATACCGTTTTACCTAGCTAATATAAGGTTTGTTTCTGCAGCGATTTAAAATCGTTTGAAATCGTTAGGGCATGCGCATTACAAAAATAGTGTTCGTGCAGTTAAAACGCCAAACTCTGACTACTAGTTTGACGTAATTTGGCATTCGTGTAGTTCTCCAAATTAATTTCGAACCGTTATCGTCTAGTGATCCATCAGACGCCTGCGCATTGTTATATTGTGAAGTGAAAAATTGTGTTATAGGTTTTTTTTGTATATGTTCATACTTCACGCGTGTTTTATTAATGTCTGTGGTTTTGTTAGGATTTAACAGTTCCTTTAAGATTGTAATAAATTTGTAACTCTGTCTCAACATTTCGCGTTTATTTCTGTTTACGCTTACCTCTTTTTGTAATATTTGAATATATGATAAATCTATTGTTTTCATCTGCATATTTGAGTATATTTACTCTCCTATGTCTATTAAATACGCTTGTAACTTACACATCGTCTGATAATTGTAAAAAAAGCGTTCGCGTATTTAAATTGTTAAATCAGTTTTAGTTTGCGCATGCGTAGATTAATCCAAATTAACATCTGATAAAACTATCACAAATCGGCTGCAGAAACAAACTTATAGAATATTAATTGTTGGTTTTTGGACGAAAATTCATTAAAAAAAAATATAATTTCAAAACTAAATTACAAAAAATCAATGACTGAGAAAAACGGGTACAAAAAACTTTTAGAGCGCTTCCAACAAAAAAATACAAAAATGAAGGAAAATATCGACTAAAAACGTTTATTTCAGTAGAAAAATACGGTGGTCTCATGGTGGCCCGTTTCATGGCGCCCTCTGTGGAATACTTTGCTGTATTATTAGATCTCTGTATTTCGAACTCATACGTCCTATTAATACGATTAAAATCGGAGGGCACAAGAAAGCACTAAAAAGAGATGTATTATGAAATCCGATGAAACAAATATACTTTTCTCGTGTTCTCGTGTTCTCGTGTTCTCTACCTATAAATTTTTCTAGATATTTAGATAATCAAAAAATTCTAATGGAAAGAAATGATATTCGAGAAGCGGGATGAATTGGATTATCACTTTTACCGTTAAACTTAGGTAGGACCTTTAATTTAAAGTTTATTATTGAACTATCTGACAGACTTGGACCAGAACTATTGACTTGCGAAATGCTTTGACTTTGTTCGACCTGACTACTATTTTGGCCCAAATTTTAACTTAACAATTGATGGTTACAAGCTTCCAACTCACCAATGTGTTTCTGCATGCATTCTGTTATGCTACGAAATTGATCGAATGCTTTGTTTAATTCGTCTTCCATTGACTTAGTAAAATACCAAAACTCATCCCTAATGTCAGCAGCATCGCCACTGTCATTGTCAGCTTTGTTTTTATTCCTAGGCATTTTGCAACTTACCTTGTTATTTGTTCGCTTATTTACAGTATTTCAAAATTTAAATTGCCTAAACGTTGGGGGCCGAATTTGAAATGTTCTTCATATGTTTGTGGGAAATTGTTGAATAAATTCAAATTTTCGCAAATTAGGTAATTAATTATACGAACTGAGGGTTCGGAAGTGTTCTGAAACACCTTTTCGGCAATTTAAATCAATTTTAATATCAATTAACTTAATTTAACGAAAATTAAAACCGAAGATTGAAAATTAACCTGCCTATTCTTAACCACCAACCTTCACTTCTACCTTGAATTTATAGTACGATTTGAAATATTAAACAGTTTGAAACTTGGAACACAGACAGACACGTCTTACCTCGATGAAGACTTGATCCAAAGTCAGAAATTAATTGGCGTCTCTATTCTCCTTTATTTTAACGGCGATGGGGATTGTTTCATCTACAGCAAACTTTGATAATTCTTTTCCAAATATAGTTTGATGATGAATTTACGATGAATAAACTTATTTTTAAAAGTAGCATGATGGAATACATGTAGTGACGCGACCAATAGACTGAATTTATCCTACTCTATGATACAAAACTCCACTGACAACCCAACACTAATAAAACTTACTGACGTTCTAGACAATGACTTAACGAAACATGTTTAATATTCGAAATAATGTTAGAAATACCTCCGAATTTATGTTGTTATTTGTCGTAGGAAGATATTCTATTAGTTTTGAGGATTTAAGAAATGAAGAAAATGAACAGAAGAGGAGTTTCTTCTTCGTTACTCCATGTTTGTCGTTGGCTAGACTTATAATAAGTTCCTAGTAGCCGCGCTCCAGAGATCGGAGATCTGGGAAAGAGTAGGAGCTACCGAAAAAGAGCTAATAGCCGCTAGAGGGATTTTAACAACGAGTGGCCATACTGAATATATTATACGTGCCGGTAGTGACAGTTGCGTTTGAAGATGTAAATTAAATCATTACAGTCATAGAATAACAAGTTATTCTATGATTACAGTATATACGAGCCGTTACACAATGTCGTTTGGAAAGTAGACCTATAATATATACAGGTACTTGAAAATATATATTTAAAATAACGTATACAGTGTGTCCCCGGATTAACGCATGGATAGGTAAGGTAGACAGAAAATTATTGAGTTGAAATTTCATTTTTTGGGGTTCAGTCATGCTTGAATAATAAGTAACTTATGCCATTATTTTATTGCCGATAAATCAAGTATATCTTGAAAATTTACAAAAAAAGGAATTCTTTCAATTAGTAAAATGTATTTTCTGTAGGAGATAGGATAAAAGGGTTATTAAAAAACAATGTTCAGGGTAATAAATTATAATTTCCTATCTGCCTTACCTATCCATGGGTTAATCCAGGGACACACTGTATATGTATATCTATGAATGTTTTTAGAAGAGCTTACCTTTATGCTAGCCACACCACGCCGACCCAATGGGTTCACCATTCCAATCTGGGTCTTAAAAGCCCCATATCCAAAGACAAGTGTTAAATAATTGCATATGATGGTATAAAATCCGACAATAATGTTGTGCAAATAATGTATTTTTTTGTTTGATGTGATGGCGGTTATTTATCAGGACAACATGGATTTCCTAAATTATAAAAGATATCTTGAAGAATAACTAATATCAGATCTTCCACTATGATCAGTAATTGTTCTCAATAATGCTACTTATTACAATGTATTGGCTATTAAACATCCAACGTCAAATACAAAGAAAATAAATGATGGAATGGCTTAATAAACGGAACATTTTGTTTAGTTCGCAATACACGAGGGCAAAACTTTATAATTGAATTGAACAAAATAAGCCTGTGCATAATGCGTACACAATGGATGGTATCTTTACAAAGAAACAACGCTTAGCATTGCGACTACCCCCCTATCATCTGGGATTAAATACAATAGAAAAATCTGTGGTGATAAAGAACTATGTGGCCGTGAGAAATGTAACATTTGAATTAAATGACAGAGGAATTTACAAGAAGAGAATTTTCAAATGTACATTGTAGAAGATTGCGTGAATATGTGTCAACGTGTCATGAATATCGAAAAAAAATATTGATGATGAATATACATATGTTATATTGGATCAGTATTCCAATTTTATTATTTATTTTGAAGAGAGCGTTGATAATATCTTCCTATTTTCATCCGGTGAAGAAGATAACTCACAATAAGTGACAAAGAAAACCTACCATTAAATGTTGCTGATACTTTTCTGTTTTGACATTATATTGTAATATTTGTGGATATTTGCAAATTATAAATGTTACTTGTTTCATACTTAGTTTTTACTATTTCACGCAAGTAAAAGTGTTCAATATACTGTTTGTATTACTTTTTTCATAATTAGATAAATTATGATCTTGCTGGATGTATAGTCAATTTCAAAAAGGCTGGCATATGATTATTTTCATATTTTTATCTTATTGTGGAAGTTATTATTTTATTCCTACAAACACCGATAGCAACAAGCTTAGAATAAAGAATATATTTTCCATTTTAAAAATATGCTGTAGATATGAAATAATTAAAATAACTTCTACAAACATATTCCTTGTTTCTAGTTCTTTGGTATTTTGTTTTGACGATGGTAAATGTATAATATTTTGATAATAATACACATAAAACCATCGCACATTGCTATTTTTTATGTTCGTATGTTTATTCAACATTCATATGCAACATGAATTTATATATGCACAGATATGAATATATAAATTATAAAAAAAGAGTAATATGCGAAGTATTAATTTTAGTAAGGTTACGGATACACGTTTGACATGTAACATATGTTTATTACCCAATATTTTCAAGATGATTCGATTTTAATCGGACTCTAAGTTGATAAAATGCACCTTTCGTACAACAAAGGCACACGGTAGACGTATGTCCCTACTAATTCACGCGTTCTTCATGCGTTTAGGCCTGAAATGGAGATGTAAGGGATGTGCATTTGACAGCTATCGACTCGATCAGCTGGTCCCCAATCCTCTTACAGTAGAAACGATGTAATCCTTCCGAAGGTACTTCCAGAGGCATCAAAATGCTGAAGAAGGAACTATGGATGTACTCTATTTATCAAAAGCAATGTTTATTTTTTTGAATTAGCGTTATCATGATGACAGCATTCAGTTTAAAAGCAATATCCCTTTAATAATCACCTCATATTTGTTTCGTCGGACCACATCACTCTTTTTCAGTTTTCAATTGTCCAATGCTAGTGCTTTTTTGCCTATTCTAAACGGTTTTTTCTGTTGACGCCGGACAACAACAGCTTTTTTCTTACCTTACAACCTTTAAATCCTGAACTATTTAAGCGCTTTCTAACCGCTTTAGTCGAAATTTTTGGATTATCTTCTGTACTAATTTTTGCAGACAGCTGCAAGGAAATCTTCTTCCTATTTCGAAGAGAAAGTCTCGCTAATAGACGGTCCTCTCTGGCTATTATTTTGGGACTTCCATTTCCTGGCATTTTTTTATTTTAGTTAAGATCCAGTGGTCTTGTACCTATTTGTGGCTAACTGGACAGTACGATATCAGCACTTTTGAGCAATTTTAGATTCCCGTAGAACTCAAAATCGCAATCTGTGCCCTCTTATTTTCAATTAACACTTTTTTGACATAATAATTTGTATTTCTATTCTTAGAATTGTGTGTGTCTCGATTTTATTTGGTATCTCAGAGGAACAGCTGCACGCCATTTTAAAGTAATTCACTGAATAAAATTGTATTATTTTTTCGCCAATATTAAAACAACGTTGGGGAGTCGGGTATTAATTGTCGCAGTGGCATATTGTCACATTCGTAATAACACACGTTTCGTAAATCATAATTTGCCTTTTGAGGTAAGCATGCAAGCAATACAAGTTTCCTTATTATCTCACAAGAATTGAACAAACTTGATAAATGACCCATAAGTAATCCACGTTATTTAGTTAATATTTACCCCTATATTTTGGGAAGTTTGTCAATTGAGGTTAATTTGAAAGTATCTTTTATATATTTTTATATATGCAACTTTTAGCTATAGTTTTATATGACTTATCTCGTTGTTTTGCAAAATGGCAAGAAGAAAACGGATCGCTCTTCACCACCGACCGATATTTTGTTAACTGTTGCAAGAGAATTGGTCTCATGAAGAACGCGCAAACAAAAGTCTTTTTTATATTTGCCATAAATGTAATTCAGATGATGTTTTGTAAATAAGTAATGTGTTTGTGTTGTTTTATAACAAAAATGTAAATTAAAATCATTATAAAATACTGATGGTTATGTCAATAACGATATTAATTTAATTAGTGACAAGTTGCCCGGCTTGGTGTGACAACTTGCCCCGATGCGGAGTATGTTGTCACACCTTGCACTAGCATAAAAAGAAATTTGTTATGCACAATCTATAGAGTGCTTTGCAAAACTTTTTCGTAAATATAATTATAAAGCATGTAAGACTAGAACATGTAAGATGAATATTATTTCTAACAAAGGGGATTCCAGGAAATACAAAAAAGGAAATCTTGTGATGATTAGCTCCGGTCTCCCTTACTTTTTATACATTTGCAAAAATCTACAGGTGTTTCGTTTTATTGGCCTAGGTTGTACATAGAGCTACACATCTGCAACGTCGACTATACCTTTTACTCCAAATTAAAAGACAGGAATGCATGAAATGCAAGGAAATGTGCGCATGAAAAGTTTAGAGTGAACAAAATGTAAAATGCAACCTATTTTCTGAGGAGAAACGATGTATATTTTTTAGAAGCTATATATTTTTAATCACGTTTAAATCCCCTACATGCTCTAACGTACATATTAGCGATTAATTATTACTGCGAAGGAGTTACTATTGCAAAGTACCTACCGTCAAATTTAGTTATGAAAGTTCAGGTAACGTATAGTAACTAAAAACTTTTGCACTTAATTTACATATACGTAGCTCAAACATATCCCGTGAATATAACTTGATATGTACAACCGACTTCCCACGCTTTTCCACTTTAAGATGTTATTGCTACTAATTTAGAAGTCTCTTAGAATGGAGCGTTAATATAGAACAAATTAAATTGATCTAATGCGACTCTGTGTGAGGTATACATATTTAAAGGTGGTTGAACGAAAAGTCCACGGTCTCACAATAACTCGATTTAATGAAAATTGAGCGACCGGTTTCGGGAATACTGTCCCATCTTCAGGCTCGCTGAAAGAATCCGAAGGAACGTTGTTGTAGTGAAAATAAAATTAATAGATACTAACTTGACAATGAGATAATACACATAGTTTAAGTTAATTGTTGTGAAATAATGTGGTTCAAGTAATTTGGTTTTTTTAATTTTATAAATTTCAAGCTGTATGTTGAATATGTTGTAATACATATGTCTGACCATGGTACAGACAGGAAAATTAAAAAGAAAAACCATAATTGAAATTGAAATTGAATAATGACTGTAATCTGCTTTTTTTAGGGAGGATGACTGTATTACTGTATATGAATTCTTCTTTATTTTTTTTATACGTTTGTTGTAATTTTTATAGAAACTTATAGTTAATATAATTATAGTTAATATATTATAATAATATAATTATAGTTAATATAATAGTAGGAAGAATTATCAAATAAATAAATAAAAACTACTACACATTCTATATAACTATCAACAACTGTTGGATTACTTATGTGATAATTAGTGTCAATGAATTTAAGATCTTGTAAAAAGTCAAATGTGATAATAAACTGTATAAGAATCTACATGAAATATTATTTCCTACTCCGTCTACCCGTACAATAAATAAACCGGTAGTTTTCTTATTTTTGTGATATTAAATATCAAAAAGTTATCGTGAAGATAATGTTTGAATTAAATATTTTCAAGTAAGTGCTCTCTCTGGAGTGAGAGAGGAACTTATGGAAAAATTGGAGAAATAGGATGCTGAAAAACTGTATAGGACGTCATCTATTAAAATGTTAGTGTAGAATCGAAACTTAATTCCGCGTTCAATGAGAGCTCTCTGTTCGATGTCTGCTGACGCAGTATTTCAACGGATTCTAGGTTGTTTAAATAGCTTCCCTTGCTGGCTAAATGTAATATTTCGAAATTGTTGTTAATGTTGAATTGGTGATTAGTAGAGTTGCTCACTAGCGCCAACGGGCGGTGGCGGAGGTTCGATACAAGCCTCAGTATAACTGCGAGTCTCAACCAGATCTGTTGTGTATACATGTACGCTGTCGGAAAAACTATTTCGCAGTTCTACGTTTGTTTTAAAAATGTTGCCTATGTCGCGAAAATGTTGCTCAAAGTTACAGAATTTATAGCAGAAATACCTGGCCTAAATTATGACGGCGTTAAAATTCAATATGTAGTTTGTAATATCCCTTGAATGTGTTAGCCCAAAAGGGATTGTCTACGCCACGTAAATAGTAAACAGCATTCCTAAAAAAAAATTGCGCACGACACTATGACAAAATTAAATGTAAATGTGTTACCTTTGTTGCATGTAATCTACCGTTTAATTTACTAGACAAGGAAGCATATGTCTTCTTTTGGAATAAATATTCGGACTGCAAATTACCAAGTCAGGCATTGTTACAAAGAATTGTGCCATCTGCTCGTGACCATGTTGAAAAAAGAATTAAATTGGAGTTGAAAGATAAAAAACTGTGGTTATGTATGGGCGAAACAACAGATCGTAAAAAACATTCTGTGGTTAATGTAATGGTACGTACAATGGAACCACATCAATCGTTATCTTCAATTCTATTAGCTTCCAGACGAGTACAACAATGTACTGTCCAAGTAATTTCAAAGTTAGTGTTCAATACATTGGAAAAGTTTGAACTTTCAACAAATCAACTGTTGATGTTTATGAGTGATGGTGCCGCAAACATGCTTGCTGTAGGTCGATCTCTTAAAAAACATTGTGCTAACTTGTTGCATATTACATATAAAATTCATACTCTCAGTCTCGTAGCAGATAGTATCAGAAAATGTTATCCCGAGGTAGACGCTCTAATAGCACATACAAAAGCTGTGTTTGTAAAATCCCCAAAACGTATTCGGGAATTTCATAGACTATGCCCCGGTATTCCTGAACCACCACAACCTATTCTTACTCGTTGGGGAACATGGTTAGAGACTGCATTTTATTATCTTAAATATTTTGAGAATATAAAGAACGTGATTTTAGAATTCGATCCAAAGGAAGCTGCGGCTGTCAAGGTAAGCCGCTTGAAATTTCAGGATAGTCAAGTTAAAACAGATTTGGAAATTATTCAGAACAATTATGTGGGACTAGCGGATGCGATAGAAAAACTACAAAATTCTTCGGTGTCGTTAGTGGAATCTTTGAAAATAGTGCAACATGTTCACGCACAGCTACGCGCGATAGAAGACGCAAGAAATGTTTGTGTTTTAGAAAGGTTTGAAAGTGTTTTGGATAAAGACTCTGGTTTTGGCACAATAAGACAAATTTGTGAAGGTGCGTCAACAGAACCGTTAAGTTATTTGAAAGATTATTTTACTTACGCAAATATAACGTCACTAGATGTAGGACGTTCGTTTTCGGCATACAAAAACACTTTTTCTTCACGTCGCACTCACTTTGCCGAAACAACTTTGGAAACATATCTAATGTTACAAATATTAAATAGACATTATCCACTTTGTGATTTCACGGAGGAATCTTAAAACGATAAGTGTTTGAGCACGTATCACATTTAATTTAGTTTGTGTAAACTTTTATGCGTCCGCCACTGGCTTTCAGCACAGTTGCGTTGCTCTAGTACCGAGCCTTGTGGAATGCAAACGTTAACAACTTTATGGTCGGAACAAACATTATAACAAAGAACTTTTTGTTTCCTATCTTGAAGGTAAGATTTGAACCAGTCATTTATAGTTCTGCGAATACTATAGTGATCGAATTTGTAGAGTAAAAGCCGATGGTTAATGCAATCAAACGCTTTTAACAAATCGAACCTCATTGCTAGACAAGGTGTGTCCGTGTCAATGTATAATTCTTGAATACTAAAACATCTATTTTGCAATAGAACTGTTGGCTAGAACATTGTTAATTGTCAATTATTCGTAAAATTCAACGGCATCATAATAATAGATATAGCCACATATATTAGTACCTATTAAAACAAACTGCCAAAGGTTTTGCTGAGGCAATGGATCATATAGACGTTAGCCGTTTTACGAATCGCTCCTATTTATAGTGAGCTTTATTAAAAAGTTTAATAAAGTCTTATTTAAAGCAAAATCTTAGGTGTGAAATACTGCAACACGTTTTTACAAAAATTAATATATTAGTTTAGTTCATAGTTTGAAAAACGTCAAGTTTACACGTTGTACACGGTTCAGAACCCTCCATTCGATCGCCTGCGTATGCACTTTATGAACGGATCAGAGCTATCTCACCCATGATAAATTCTTGAAAAGATGGGATGAAATTAATTCCTGCTGTACCGCTAAAGTCACCCTGACCATCCAAACAAGCGGACAGCACTAAGATACCTGAGATTGTCCAGAACAGGCCTTCGCATGCCTGTTGGGATTGTGACTGGACATTGGCGGCTAAAAGGGCACCTTCACAAAATGGGATTGGCCGAAGACCTTTCATGTACGGGCTGCCAAGCTGAAGATGAAACACTGGAACACTTCCTCTGCAAGTGCCAGGCGCAGACTTCAATTAGAAGGACCATGTTGGATGATGAGCGGTCACATCTTGCCGCCATTAGGGTGATTCCTCTGGGCAACGTCTTAACTTATGGCAAGGTAGTGGATTGATTGACGGCCTAGAGGGCTCCCCGGCATCGGGAGGATGCATAATGGACCTCATGTGGCCTAAATGCTATAGAATCTATCTCACTCTCTCATTGTACAAAACCATGACCATAACCATGACAACTATTGGCTTAACGTCTGGTATAAGTGGAATCGACAGGCACGTCAAGATATTCTGGGATGAGTTGGTCCTGTTGACGTTAATAACTTGCCAATTTTTTAATTTTTTTCAATTAATACTTTTCCAAATACCGATATTTGCATATATATATATATTCTTCGATGAATAGTGTTTTAAGATAAACAGTAACATTCTTTTCCAATCTTGATATCAGTAATATTCATATCAGCTATAGCTGTTTGCTCGATGCCAATTCTGAGCAGATCCCCGTATCTTCTGCTAATTTAGTATAATTATGCTATTGATAATAAGTATGTAAGTTATAATTTTCATTTTTTATATACTCACAAATCTATTAATCTAAGATAACAACAAGCAAGACAATTGTATTTTTATTGAGATTACAAATCCATATCCCATTTCCATTGGCATGCTTTTCTCTCGTGTCTAACCGTCGGTCGTATATTTAATCTTTCTGCTTTAAGATATTTTTCTATGTGGCTCTATAAACTCCTCGAATTGCTATTGTCTATACAATAACATCTTCCAAATGGGGCTATAAAAATATCGGCTGTCGTGAAGGAGATATCTGCGGATTTACACATAAAAAATCGCAGAGGCAATAAAGACGCTACCACTTTCAGACTTTAACGTTCTCCGAGAAAAGACATTCTGGATTTGTTATATGGCATTTCAGAAGAACCACTACAATTTTTTCCTATACGGCAGGCTTTGAAATTAAAGAAAATAACGGTTTTTTTCGAAATGCATTAAATACATTTTGATATAAAAATACTAATGAAAAGTTCGGGAATATCATGATGGGTTCCATGAATAAAGGTAATACCAATTTTATGCAACAGAATAGTTTTGAAGTACATTTACAAACAAATATTTCCTCAAGAATAAATATTTTGGTGTTGCAGGAATTAGGAGGATTACAATAAAGATAAGATTAGCGGTACCAATTTTGGTGCACATTTCAACCTAGAGTAGAAGATATCAATAAATTACTGAATTGTCCAATATTTTTCACTGCTGATTTATTGATCCTTGTTGGTCATGGAACATTACCTTCTCCCTTATGATTTCTTGATATCTTTCTCTTGTCGTATCCCGTTTCAGCCCTTCCACATTCCAGAATTTACCACCAGTTTTTACGTTTTTATTTACTTTTGCAAAGTTAACATCTAATATTTCTCTGACTAAGATGTGGTCTGAGTCCATTTCTGGACCTCTGTATGATCTGACGGCCTTTATGGCCTTACTGAACCTTTCATTAATTATCACGTGGTTTATCTGGTTCACAGTTCTTCCATCTGGGGAGATCCACATTCCTAGATGGATACTTTTATGTTGAAAGTACGTACTCACAAGTGTTTACTAAAACTCCTCTCCTTGAGATTTATTATTATATATATATTATGCGTTCCTCCAGGGCGCCCCTTATCCACAGAGAGAATCGTGAAGGTATTCCTTTTTCCTTGATTGCTTCTACTAAAGAATTTGTGGAGGCGTTGTTAAATACCCCCTCAATATCCAAAAAGGCAGTCATTGCCTTTTCTTTATCTTCTATTGACTTAGGGATTAGCCTATTTAGGTTATTTAGCGCTAAGTCTGTTGACCTTCCTGGTTGGTATGCGTATTGACAGGTGCTGAATGGTTGCCTTGTTAGCGTTTCGTCTCTAAGATACCTGTCCACCAGTTGCTGGTTCATACATAATCGGGTAATTTATTATTTACTACTTGAAATAAATTCGCCGTTGAATAGTATGCTATTGCAATGCATCATTAAAGATATCTTTGTGTGTTTATGGCAACCTAAAATAATTCTCATTGCTTTGCTTTTGCAGATTCTGTAATTTATACTGGCACCACAGTATTCAAAATGCGGTGTTATGATAACTTCATAGGTTAGTATCCCTACTCATATACTTAGTTTGAAATTTATTCTATCAAGGAAGAAAACTCTCTAGCAACACTTTTAATAAAACAATTGACATAGTTTATAAAAGATAATTTCCTGTCAATAATATGTAAATATCTATTTTGCCTTGACTTGTTCTTGTACGTTTTTGGACCAATAACTTTTTTATGTTTTTACAATAAGGTTTAGCATTCATTTGTAATTTGGACAGGAATGGAAAGTGTAAAAAAAGCAAGAAAACATGTCTTCAACGAAGTAAGTTGTTGATTTAACGTACCATTTACATATTCTCACTTAATATTGTGTTAATATTGGCATGTTATTCCCATTTGGCATTTAACATATCATAGAGAAGCGAAATATGTATGTATATGAAAGCTCCCAGGCGTTTCACCTTACATAAAGGAGCGAAGAGGTATATCGTGAATATTTCACCTTAAATTTATTTCTCCTTGAATTTTTCATGAAGGAGCGGCAGCAAAGACATCGATTTTTTTTCGACAGGCAGAACGTATCGACAGGCGTCTCTACTTATACATAAGTACGCTCTGATCTGGTGAAAGAGACCTTGACGGCATACTTATTGAAACTTAAATGTTCTTTCGCTAAAAGTTCCTTCGCGGCAAAATCTCACGACGTCAGATGAAGGGAGCGAAGCAGTGCTGAAAAGGTTATTTGTTCGAATTGGGTCATCCGAACCTATATACGGAGGGAAAACTTCTCTACAACTCGTGCTCCTATTATAAACGGAATGTTCGTACTACGGACCGTATAATAAAGATTAGGATCATTTATGATTCAATTAGCAGAGTAATAATGTAACTCGCACGACACAATCTGGCGCCTGCTACTAACTTCAATGAAGAACTTCACTTCGCAGACATTGTAATTTAAATTTCACCCGAACCTGCTTGATATGTAAACGATTGCTTCGCATTGCGACTATTTTTATATACTTATGTATGCGCAATTTAAAATGTATCATATCGAGGAGACAATTTTTTTTTATATATAAACTTAATTGAAGCGAAAACATCACGTTTGCGTATTGGAAAGTATTTTAAAAATTCACAATCGTTTATGAGATCTTCTGGCGTTGCAGGAGTGTTGTTGGTAAAACCTGGGAATTAAAACCAAAGGTGATCCATTGGCTGTGGTGATGAGGCCAACAATTACCTACGGAGCAGTAGTCTGGCGGAGAAGGACAAAAGTGCCCTCGGCTATGAACAGGATAGAAACCGTTTCCATAGTGGGCTTCCCCCCGCTGCAGCTTTATATGAAAGCAAAAGTTATGACTGCGATCCTTAGATTGAAAGCCTAAAGTTTATGGCAATCCAATATTAAAACTGGAAGGCATACTAATAGTACAGGGGCGGTACTAGACGAGCCTTTGTTACAAATGCCCATGGATAGTATGGTACCCGAAATCATTTTTACTGATAAACTTAAAGTTTCAATAGCGAATAGAAACCAGGCCCGGGGCAACTTCAGTGCTCCTGATGACTGGTCTACAGATGGATCGCAATCCAGTCATGGCACAGGAATCGATATTTCTGGGCTGAGTCCTAGACAGAGAATATCCTTAAGCTTGGGAAAACACGCAACGATTTTCCAGGCAGAACTATTGCCGTCTGTGCTGAAGTTATTGCAAAGGAAGGCCGTATGAGGAGGAAAATAAATATAATGAGTTACGCGGCTATCACGGGAGTTATGAATCCTGTTACTAAGTCGAAACTAATAGGACATTGTAAAGAGCCCCTCAATAAACACAAGGCAATAAGTTATCTTTTACTAAGGGCAATATAATGAACTAGCCAAGGAGAGTTCTAAAAGACACTTTATAGGACCAGAACCCGAATGTGGAATCACAAGGGATAAAGGAAATCTGGACTTGGTCGGGTAGAGAAGATGCCAAGAAATGGAGGTTAACTGAAAGTCAACTCCCCACTGAAGCATTAATAGGGAATGGAGATGCTAAGTTCTCTGTTAACCTAATTGAGCTCAACAAAAGCGAGGTCAAGACCATTATCGGGTTGGTTACTGGTCATTGTCTCCTGAAAAAACATCTATATAACAGATTCATCTGTCAGCAGCGCTGTGGATGTTTGAGAGTTTTCTTCTTATTATTCTACAAACCGCAGATTTACTTTAGAATTTGCATTTTATCCCGTTTTCTAATTAAATCAAACATTGTCACTCTCATGTCTATGCGTATGATACTGTCAAGGTTTTCAGGGTTAAGTGGTAGAGCAGATTCACTGTACTTCGCCCTATGATTGCGGTATTACTTCTTTGGACTTAGTATTACATACATATATAGGTTTAGTTGTTTTATTTATCACTGTTTATAAATCGTATGTGTATTTTTGTGTTCTATGATGCCGCAATAAAGTCATTATTATTATTATTATTAATATAGCTCGAGTAAGTGAACCTTGGCGTAGAAGATGCGAAGTACAAGAGAAAACGAGTTTGTATGTAATCTGCACATGTGGAGAATAAAAGTGCTCAGACAGAAATATTTCGAGCAGGATCTAATGGGGTCTTTGAAGGTGCTCAAATGTCCATTGGGTAGAATAATAGCCTTTATAGAGGACATTAAGCTGCTTGAGTGTAAGTGAGAGTTCTATTGGGGATGGTACAAAAGCATGAAATTCAAGTGGCTGGACAATTGATGACGTAACAGTATGAATGAATGAAAATTAATGAGGCTCTTTTTATCTCGTCTCCATTAGACTGCCTTAAGGTGCTTTCACACGAGCAATCAAAACTGCTGAATTTACGACAATTTCTAGCGATTTTGACGTCACATCAATATTTATCAATATAGTACAACGGTACATACAAAAACACAGTTGGTCCATTGGTTGCCAAATTGTATCGAGCCGTATGGATCAATATGCATTAACTGAGCGATGTTTTCTTAAACGATCAACTCAGTTTACTTGGATGTTGACTATAGCCGAGTTCTAGGTTGCCGCGGCTGATATTCTTTTGAAGGCAAACCAAGTACTGTCTTCATAAGCACAGCTACCACGCTTCTGCGTTTTTAAAATTCATTGTTAAATTATGAATGTAGATGTTTAAACTTTCTTATTTTTTAATTTCAAACTCTGTGTCGACAGTTTTCCTTAAATTTCTGTTTCTATATTCCCAGCTCCCAGCATCGATAAAATTGCTAATTTGTCTACATTCCACGAAGATGACATTTTGAACAATGGTAAATGCGAAACATGCTCACGGCTACAAAAGACAACATAATCAATTGCGCACGCCGCACAGTGGTCGAAATTCCCAGATTAGTCGCTACTAACCTCACGGAGTTTAAAAATTAATATTTCCAAATTCCATACTTTACGAGTGTAGTAAATGTGTTGTAATGTATATGTAGTGTAATTGTATTCTTTAAAATTACTCGATGTGTTGTTGAATAGAAAATATTTTGGTTTCTTTGTTCTTTAAAAGAGTCCGAATTTTGTAGAACAAAAATTCACAAAGTAAATTATACAGCATTAGGAGATACTTGTTTGAAATATGACGAAATGAAACAGATAGCAAAGAAAATAGAGCTTTATACATTTTTATTGAATAGTCTTCATTTACAAGAACATAAAGGAGATATTACGAAGAAATTAAATAAAAAAGTTGATAGCATTACCAAGCGGTGTCTTGTTAGGTGGAAAAAAGCCATTATTCTATCCAAAGTGTTTACTTGTTGCAAATATTGAAGCTATTCAAATAAATAGCAATAATTTATCCATCCTTAGTTATATGTTTTTGTGTTAGCAAGTCGTATTTTATTATTTCCTACCTTGAAAAACGTTCTATCAAGCGAAATAATATTTATCTTATATCCGAAGCGTTAAGTTTCGCCTAAATACGTTATTTCGACCACTGTGCGCCGCGGTGAAGTGAAACGCAGCTATAAAGTAAACATGATAGAAACATATATTGCCGCGAATTTTTCAAATCGGTGAATATGTGACAACTTGTAGTCGGCGATGCAAGCAATGTGTAGCGATGTTGAGCAACATCTAAATACATTTGCGAAATAATCGCCGAAATTTGCATGATGTTGCTCCAGTTTGCTCCATGAATCGTTTTACTATGTCCAGCAACTATCGCTATGCAATTAATTGCAGTAAAAATTGTCCGTGTAAGAGCACCTTTAGCTTAGTCATTCTACACCGCTAACACTATCCAAAGTGAAACAATTAGATATGGGAGCACAGTGGACTTCGGTCTAATTACCACCTAAAAGTGCTTAAAGACCTCAAAACTAATATATTCCAAGCAGATATTTTTGTTTTAAACTTATGCCAGGGAAAATTTCGAGAAAGGAATACCATATTTTATCGCATTTTCACTGATAGCCAAGCAGCACTAAGGGATTTTAAAGTCCATACATCTAAATTTAAGGCAGTTGTAGGGATGTAAAATCGACGTTACGTTGCGGAGGATGCCAAGCCGCCACAGGATTGGGGAAAACTGAAAATCAACAGATCTGAAGCCAGCAGAAGACATTCTATGTAAATATGTTGCCATTAGTATTAAACAACATCCAGGCTATAGTACGCGATTTCTAACACCGACTTAATTGAAGTTAGAAGATCTTAGATTAGTATTAAGGTTTATCAAAAGCCGTCAGCTATTTTAGTACTCATAAGGGCACTATTACAATAGATCGATTCAGGTTGCAGTAACTAAAGGTATTAATACTATGGCTCCACTCAATAATAATTACTACTAACGAAAGCTGATTGGCAGTACCCTTTTCGCGTTATGGGACGTCTTCGCGTGCGAGAAGGACGAAAGTTCAAGCGGGACCGACGCCGATGGTGAGCGCGCTTCTTCCTCTTGTCCGTCTAAGCGGTACGGTCAGCCTCGCGGCCACGGGGGCACCGCCGTGAATGTTTTCCGAAGCCTCCACGCGACGAGCGACGTAGAGCTTTAACGTGACGGACATCGCGAATCCGAAACGCTTTGATCAATCGCGACCATCGAAACGTATCACCGG
This sequence comes from Dynastes maya, assembly GCA_029619315.2. Classification (NCBI taxonomy): domain Eukaryota; kingdom Metazoa; phylum Arthropoda; class Insecta; order Coleoptera; family Scarabaeidae; genus Dynastes; species Dynastes maya. Next base: position 65,476,248 of record JAROYE020000001.1, on the reverse strand, counting down.
CTGGGATAGTATCCATTACTCTCCCCCAAGGAACTGTGGGTGTGACCTGCGACTTAAATATGACTTAAGTAGAGCGAGAATTAGAAGATGTATTTGGTTTCCTACCAAGCTCTTGGAGTTTAGATAACCATCTCGTAACAACAATAATCGTAGACACTTGTTTTTTATTGTAGGGACGACTATATTTCAGCGTAGTTTTTTTCTTTAACCAATAGTCGTCTACAAATATATTCAATATTATTTATTTAATTTTCACTAGGAATTTTTTCTTCGATTTGTTATTAATTCATTGTCGGAACCATTTTTTGACTTGATCATCACAAACATTATAAGTTCTTCTATTGAAAAGTTTTACATGAAGTTATTAATCCGAAATGAACACGTTAATACATACATTAATGTAATTTTTAATTTATTGTAAAGTATGTGTGAGCTGTAGTGTCGATACATTTGTTCTTCACCCAGATAGTAAGTAGAATGAAATAAAAAAAATGGCAACATTAGATCACCTTCTTTCCAGACAGCTATTCGATAGCTTTGCACTCACACTAGTAAATTCATACAAAATCATTACATAGTAAGAATCCGATAATACGGAGCTTCTACCTATTTGAGTAAGGTAGATTACAAAAAGAATATATTAATTCAAAAAAGTTAAATACACATTTAGAAGTCAATTGTGTATCTAAAGACTGGCTTAGACCAGTTTGGATCATTTCAAAGTGAAACTGTAAAAGCACTTGACATTTGGCCTACTGCAAACGTTTCTAACAAACATAGCCATTGACAAAATATTAATTTTTTCAAGAAATTTATAAAGAAGTAATTTATCAAACTGAGGTATTTAACATTTGTCAAAATAAGTAACATTAAAAAAATAAAAAAAAAATTGTGTCTAAATGTGTCGTATATAAACGAGCAGGTTTATAATAGGATTTCTCCTAAAAGCAAATTAGGTTCTTGAAATGATTAGTTTTACGAGGGGTCCCTTTAAGTTTTTACAAAAACAATGAAAGAAAAAGCTTGTTTTAGTACCAATTGTTTTATTGTTTTCCAAAATATTTGCCGTTAAGGTTTATACATTTTGCATGCGTTCGAACCAATTCTCGAAACATTTATTTCCACTCTGAGGGTAGTATCTCAAAAACATGGTTTCAATAACTTCTTGAAATGATAAATTTATGTTTGACATTCGAGAACAAAAAGTCGTTAGGCGATAAATCAGGTGAATACGGACAATAGGACATCCATTCATTGTTCTTCTTCTTCAAATAATCAATTGCTTGACGTGCTGGCATTACCATGATGAAGGATGATACGACGTTGTCGATTGTTTTTCCTGATGTCATTGATGACTTCTGGCAAACAAATTGTTGTATACCATTCAGCATTAACTATCCTTCGATCCTTAAAACATGTCCAGTAGAACGAAAGAAACAACCAATCATTTTCCTGGGAGTGCTTCGTGGACAAACAACTTTTGTTGGATTCGGTTTATCTGGGAATACCCTAACAGTTGATTGTTGCTTAGTTTCCGGCATGTACGAATATATCCAAGTTTCATCACCTGTTATGACGTCGTATACAGATTTTGAAGTTCCTTTGTCGAATTTTTTTAGCATTTCCTTACACCAATTGCCACAAACCATTTCTTGTACTTGGGTCAAATAATACGGAATCCATCGGGAACAAATTTTTTTCACGTCTAAATGTTCATACAATGTCAAATGCACTGCAGTCTTCGATATGTTTAAGGATACCTCTACCTCAAGGTAGATCACATACCGATCCTCTTCAATGATGTTGCGCACAGCATCGAAGTTTTTTGGAACAAGAACTGATTTCGGTCCACCTTCACGAAATTCACGACGAAATTTTGCAAACCAGTTGTAAACAATCTTTTCTGATGATGCTTCATTAGCAAAAGTTGAAGGAAGCGATTCGAGGCAATGTTATTGTGCTAGAACTTTACCAAAAAAACCTAAAAAATCATCAAACGAAAACCTTCACATGAAATGTCTATTTTTTCACAAAATTCCTTTATTTAAACGCTTACTATAAACAAACTACTCGGTCGATTTATGTGCTGTCACTGCTTCAATAATAACAAATATAAAATTTTACCAAAATAGTAATGGCAAGTTTCAATAGTGCTATCTAGTGGTCGTTTGTAAAAACTTAAGACGCTGACCTCGTAAATCCAGACTGGCTCTGTAATTTACCTAATTTATAATAAATCAGCTAACTTTTATTTTATTTTGTTCCATACAGAAGTTCTTTCTGACGAATGTTTCTATTATGATCTAAGGCATATTTATCGGCAAAATTACCTACAATAGTCATGTGCGCTTCAAATTCGACTATCTTTCAAACCATCATTCTAAGTCGAAAAGAGCTAAGTATTTTCTGACAGAGACGGTGGAAATATTTGCCAGTGGCAAGTACCAGCATGAATAGGATAGTGACGCAGATTAGCTCAGGTAAAACAGCCAAAAAGAACAAAATGCCCGAGGTGATATTAATCTTAATTACGTTATGTGTACACGAAAAGAATAAACAATAAACCGTTTTCCCGCACGGCAATCCTAAATAACTAAAAACAATTGGCCTCGCTAAAGTTACTCTGCACGTAGGAGCCGAAAGCAGGAATAAATAACTCGAATATGTATGTACGCGGTATAATTTCATTCCTAACGCATAAATTACAGTGTTATTTATAGGGTTTCTTTCCAGTGGTAGTCGGTGGCTAGTTTCGGAGCTGAAAAATAACTTTTACATTTTTATTGTTCGTAACGGCTCGCGATAAAGTTCGAAAAAGCGTCTAATTTAACAAAGTATCGTAGTGTACCCTTGCCGTACTAGGTCGTTACAAAAGCGGAACTTACAACTTTTATCTTGAAAACCAAAAGTATACTAATTTGGTATAAAGTATTTCGTCTCTGATACATAAAAGAGATTACCTTTCACACGAAATTACGTTTGTTTTAACATGCTTTCACAAATATTAAATTTTAGGTTAAACTTTAATTAATTCGAAAAATTTACCTTCGTAATCATCAATAGGTTCGTTCAAGCGCAGTGTAGAACTAATTCTGATTTTCAATATCATAGCTGTTTCCATGGTCTTCGTTCCAGCAGTGCCTTCCGAATTTTAAGTTCTTCAAAGAAGAAAGCAAATTATTAATTTCCTGTAATAGACTGTACCGGAATCATTCAACTTTCTCTTAACTATTTTCAAGCAAGTATTTGCAACTTTAGGCACGAGTAGCATTTTGTTTATATTGGTGCCTTTACTATTCACAATTATCGAAGTTACCGGGCGTATAAGGTGTTTGATTATATTTCCGGTTGTGGCATCTGCTGTGTATACATATTTTATTTTATACCTTGTGTATATAACAGTAAAGTATCGGCGTATTCCGCACCATACAAGGTATTCATTAATTAATCCTGTACAGCTGTTTCGAGAACTCATGGATTCCCATGGTAACCGTAAGACCAAATGATGTGAGAAAAAAATTAATTCTAACATGCCTGTTCTATCCCTACTATCGAGAAGAGTACTTACTTTTGTTGCCCATACACCCTAACACTAAAACATGCATAATATACGGAAAATAAACGAAAAGGTCTCTTGTATGAGTAGCACGAAACGCGCGAAAACATGTGTCCAGTGTACCCTAATAAATCAATAACGGTTGAGTAAGCCAATAGTTCGTTGTCTTTATTCAGCAAACTTGTATTCATTTTTATATAAATAGTTTCGTAAGCGTTTAATTCCCGCGGTGAAGTTACGTTCTTAATTAATTTTAGGTTTTCTAATTTAATATTATGCCCGGTTTCGTTTATGTGTTGTGCTACACTTGACAATTCAATTTTCCCGTGTCTGTAGCTTCCGATGTACTCCTTGAATCTGGTGCTTATAGCTCGTTTGATGGAGAGTGCAATTTTTCAACCAACAGTGTTCCGCAACACTTACAATTCAGATCCAGCTCAGGGTATTGTCGGAATTGTCACACATAAAACAATTCTAAATGAGTCTCTGAATTGTACTGTAATCAAAGTGATTTCAATGGTATTTAGTATTTAACTGTAACCAGTTTTATTTATAGTGGAACGATTTTATGCTTATACGTTTTGACACATATAAAAAGCAGTGGCGGCTGGTGCTGATGTAAATGGGATTTCACTGGACTCTTTTTTAAATAAATTTGATAATATAAATCATCACGATGCCAATAATAAGAATTCAAATAACGAGGTTTAATGAAATTATGTGGTTTATAAATGAAATAATATGTAATCGCGAAAAAATGAGAAATATTTTAATAAAATTTGCCACTGCTAACACTACAGTCAACATTCAAAAATGCAAAAGTCTCGTAGACGGAGAAAGAAACAGATTGTTTACATCACATAAAAAAATATTCAAATTAGTTAATTAAATGTTAAAATTGTGCACCATTTTGTTGAAGGCAATAATATAGCCTTTTTTCAAATTCTCTTCTGACACTTTTAAATGTTTCTGACGATATACGCCTGTATTCTTCAGTAATTCTAAATCTATGTTCGCCAATATTCTGCGGTTATGTTTGGTACACAGCTGTTTTCAGGTGACCCCACAAGAAAAAATTAAATGGGGTCAAATCTGGAGATCGGGCAGGCCATTCAATTGGCCCTCGCCGCCTTATCCAATGATTTGGAAAATTATTATCCAACCAATTTCTAACCGACGCGACATAATGCGGGGGCGCGCCATTTAGTTGGAAAAAAAGTTCATTTTCATTAATTAATAAATTCCCCATTTGATCTTGCTAATGGTATTTTGTAATAGTTTCAGGTATAGTTCGCTGATAAGATTTTGATCAATGAAAACAGGACCGATTACCTCATTTCCAAGTATACCAGCCCAAACGTTAATTTTTTTCAGGTTTTTGCGCGTGAACTTCTTTGAATAAATAAGGATTTTCATTGTCTCAGTATCTACAGTTATGGCGGTTTACGAAACCCTAGATAAAAAGTTGATTCATCACTGAAACAAATATCGAATAATATAGATATAATAATAAGATAGTAATCTTATCTCATTATTATTAATTTTCTCTGTCATCGTTTCACAAAGCTTCATTCTCCTATCAAAATCATTCTCATTGACCTGCTGGACAATATGCATATTATAAGGATGGAATTTGTGTAATTTCAGAATTTTGTACACGGAACCTATGGCGACATGCGTTTCGGAAGCTATTTTCCTAATGGATGCACGAGGATTTTGGAGTCCATTGTGACAGGAGATAAAATAATGGTTCTGTATTATGATCCTCTATCCAAAAAGGAATTTATGGAATGGTGGCGACCCAATGAACCTCATCCCAGAAAGGCGAAAGTCGTTCAATCAACGAAAAAGGTGATGGCCACAATGTTCTGGGATTGTGAGGGTATTTTACTCATTGACTTTGAAAAGCGCAATACAATTGTCAACGGCACATATTATGCGTCCTTGCTGAATAAATTGAGGGAAACATTCGTGCAAAACGTCGAGGAAAATATACAAAAGCTGTTCAACTGTTGTGCGACAATGCACCCGTCCATACTGCTGCCATTTCACAAGCTTGCATCCGCGAATGCGGCTTTCAAAAATTAGAACATCTACAGAATAGCCTGGACATAGCTCAAAGTGATTATTATTTATTTTCTGATTTAAAGAAAGAGGTTAGGGGATGCCCTTTTTAAGGACGATTGTGAGTTGCAAGCAGCTATAATAAAACATTTTGAATTATTAATTGATCGTTGTAATAAATGTATTGAAGTTAGGGGAAATTATATTGGAAAATAAAAATTGTTATATCCAAAATGATCCAAAACTTCTATTTGCCTACCTTCATCAACCACTTTATTTCCGATGCGTTTCTTGTTAAGTACAGAACCAGTTTATAGAAATTTGTTAACGGGGTCTGGATGCTTTTGATTAAATTCAGCAGCCGTTTGCCTTGCACAATTATCATTCAACAAACGGGAACAACTCTAATCCACTTGGTCTAATAAGTTTATAATTTTACAATTCTCGCTTAGCATGATATTTTTTCTGTTATAATTCCCAGAACTTGACCAAATGTCAAAGTAAGATATACTACTGAATTCGTAATGACCTTGCGTAATTACCTTTCCAACGATATATCATAAATGATATCATCGCATTTAAGATTTTTGTGTTGGGGGGGCATTTACGGGGGTAAGTTTATAGTAATATCATGATATATTAATCAAAATGGTTCCCCTTCGATACAAAAATTGACCTGTCTTTGCATTTTTTAATAATTTTATTAGTTTCGAACACACTGTATAATAAAGTAACATTTAGAAATCAAGAACACACGTTAAACATTAGGCAGTTTCAGTATGCTGACGAAGAACATAGCGCTATGAGGCGTTCGTGTGCTGGTCATGTTCAGAGTGTTAGTGTTTTGAAGCTTCCTTGTGACCACTCGTCTGCAATGGTTACCATAGGTTAGTCTTACACAACAATTTTGTATTTTTTGTATTCTTATTACCACTACATCGAAAGGTAAAAGGGGAGCGACTATATTACTTTGCATTCTCATTGTGCATTCCTTAGTTATGCAATTGTCATAAATGACGTCTTCGTAATTAAAATGTAAGATAAAAATAGCACAAGACTCTTACATCCCAGAGATTTCATCGATAATTCTAGACGCCGTGTCTGGAAACTATAGCATTTTACATCTACATAACTAGACATGAAGTATGTACATGAATGTAGTGACCCATCTGTGCATTTATATATTAACACCAATGTAAATTTTGATCTTATAATGTACATATTTGTGTAACGATGTAATTAAAATTGTCAACGCTCGCATCACTGTATAATTAACAGGCGAAGGAGTTTGTTCTATGACAAACGACCCTCCATTTAGTTACGTATGACTTGACGATGATTGATTGCCTTGTTTGTAGTACATTAGTTTCATCGTAACATCGATCTATGTACCTAAATATATATAGGTACGTATATGGGCTGCTCTGTCCCTGTGCACTTTGGGGGTGCTTTTATTTTCAGCCCTATTTCTGCACTTAATTATCGATTAATATGATTAGGGTTTCAGTAATATAAATCTGCTAACGCTGTTAATTAAATAAATGTAGATGAATAAATAATGCAAATGAATAATTTGCTCCTCATCCTTAAATTTTTTCCAGTTATTCCTGTAAAATCTTGCATTTAGAGTATCGGGACATTAAACAATTAAAAACATATTGTAAAAAAAAGACCTGAGCACATATTATAGATTATTACTGCAATTTTATAATGAATTCAGTTTCTGCGCTCCGTGTGCACGCTATTAAATATGAAAAATAAATTATATAAATAAAGTAAGTGTAGTGCTTTCTTGTTATCTGTTTTTTAGTGCAAAAGTTAACGCTGAGGGTGGTATTTCCCAAAAATAGTACGCCAACATAATCTCAGAACTCATGCAGAGAGCACACGCAGAGAAATGGTTTCTTGTGTCAAGAAAATAGATTTTCCGTCAGAAATCAGTCTCTATTCAAGAAAATATTTTTATTTCAAGATTATATAAATGTATAATATACGAAAATAATTTTCGTGAAATTTTATTTGGATTAAATAAGGTTTTTTGAGGGTTGGAAAATTAAGAAATTCCAAGGCAGAAAAACGTTTCTTCCAAGTAAATCATTTAGTTTTAAGTTAAGAAAATATTTATATTAAAGGTAGGAATGAAAAAATGGTCCAGATCTTACAAAGTTCTATTGAGAAATTAGGCGACCAACTTCGTGTCCAAAAAGCACATTATAAGGCCAGCTACAAGGATATCCAATAAAAGAAAAATTACAATAATGGAAAAAAACTAATGTTAATAATTAAAATTAGGAGCAAGTGAATGAGCTAATGAAAAGGTTGGATTAGAAATTCTCCAAAAAATATCTAAATAGTAAGAATGTATTAAATATGACTTGGAAAAATATAAATAAGTATGCTCAGCTGTCGTGTCGTGGCTATGGGCGTGCACAGGGTCCAACGATGCCAGCAGTCTGTTTCAGCTCCCCAGGTTAGTAGTCCGGATCGAGCGGAGACAACTTTAATAAAAACCCTAAAGCCACAAATGGTGGAACAGCTTATGCCGAAGACTTTTTGCCCCTCGGGGTATGGTCAAGTGGTCTTGGTCATAAATAAACGAACTACGAATACTTGTCGCCCTCTGGTTTCAACTAGGCTTACCGCCCAAAAGGGGTAATAGGATACGAGAGCACTCTCCCAGTCGACTTCTAGATCTTCCCTGCTCGTGGAACCAATATGATGGAATCTGACAATAAGCTTATTAAAGAGTCAGATGTCACTCCAAGTGCATCAGAGGGAGAAGCGCCTCTCCCACTAAGTCCTACAACAAGTGTAGGGAACATTTTAATTGTCTTCACTTTTTGTGAAAGCGACGCGTCCGCATCCATCTAAGTACAGTTAGAGGGAATCTATCACAAAGCACTAACTAGTAGAAGATAAAAAACGGCTCAGTGGTGTCGCAAGGAAAAGAATAAAGTGCCTAATAAAACAAAGGCTCAAACCTAGAGAAGCCCAGCAGAAAGCTCTACAGCCGACGAAAGAGGAGGAAGAAAGGCAGGAAAGATAGTGGCCAAACTTCAAGTGGGACCAAGATCCCATAGGAGCAAACTTCCTAGCTTTAAAGATGTCCCCCAAGAGAAGAAAGTGGGTATACTCCATTACGAGTATCCAGATGTGAACCTTTCGACGGACCAAGTGAGGGCCATAGAAGAGGCAATAAATAAGTAGTTTTACCACTAGCGGTATGCTTTCGTTGAGCATGTGATATCACTTCTTCTTCTCTAAAATTTCCAAGTAATAATATGTTTTTCACGTTTTGTACCATATTCAAAATGTTGAATGACAAACGCCATAAAAATTATTTTTCACCATTCAGTGAATTATAGGTAAGTTCCGTTTATTCCTAATTTACAAAAACCTATGCATTTCCTTCACACCCGCTTTATTTTTTGTCAAAAATGACCACAAGCGATATACACAGAGCAGTTGTAAATAAATGAATGCAGCTTTAATAAATGTGCTTTTAATTGTGCTTTAATACTATAAAATGGTAGTTCCATTCCATCAGTTTTCAAATCTGATGTTGAGTGGGAGTAGAGGTTCTCACACCGCCTTTATTACTTCATCATATTTAATAACGTAAATATTTAGACAAACATGTAGCGTTAATATAATTCTGTTATCCTTTTAATAATCGACTTTTAGCTTTAACACGTAATCTACAAAATATTTTTGAGAAAGATAAATATCTTTATCCAAACGCTAGATTGTATTCCGCTTTTTTTCTTAAACAAGAGATAAAGTCGCCGAAAGGGGTAGTTACTGATTTAAATTACTTCAAAGTATACAGATATTTGAATTGTTTTGAAATATCGCTGCAGGGTTGACGATTCGATTGCACGCTTAGGTTATTAACTTGCCCAGTTCAATTTCTGATCTGCAAATCATCACAAACTACAGGCTTTATGGTTGAAATTGCAAAAATTTAGAAATAATGTAATAAAAGCTTTGTGTTTCATTATCGTTGATATGAGAACATTGTTTTAATTATTACCTCTACTTGCATGTGTTGCAATTTAGTTATTCTAGTTAACCAGCTCAAGTTTTTAATTACCTACAAAGACAACGAGAAAATTACGAATACATTAAAAAATTTCCATACTCTTTCCTTTTACTTCTCTTATTCTTCGTTCTTTAGATCTTCTTTTATGAATCCTCTTAGGACAGAACGACAACGTGTGAATTTAAATTGGCAGATAGATTCTAAAATCGGCAAAGTTATTGCTCTTTCTCTCTAGACGACGAAAATTTTAAATTACAGCGAATGCGCCCGAAGTAATGTTCCACCCCTAAATGGATGACTTTCCATGAGGTTCGATATAATGAATATCAATGCATACAATGTTTCCTCAGCAAAGTTACGTCTTTCATTAAATTTTGCACGATAAGGAAATCTAGTTACGATGGTCCGTGTTGAATCTAAGCCACAGATTTATATGGCTACATACATAAAATATTTTAGGTATACAGTTCATCCGACGTTCTTCACTGGAATTGCGGGATTTTGTTAACTAATGTTAACTAATAATTTTAATTCTTATAGTAATAAGAATTTACAAATGATAGTACTAACAACTGTTGTGCTAATGAGATATCGTTTCCCCGGTTTAGTCGTTCCATGCCGTTTCATATTTTGTTTGTTGGAAGAATCGCTTGATTGTGCAACACACCGCATGGATTCCTACGATTGTAGCCAATTTTGAAATTTGTCTGCACTTACTGGTCTTACTTTTGGTCTAGCTCTTTTACCCCATACAGCCTGAAGACACGACAGGCTTTGCAATGAGCATGCATCGCAATGAAAATCATAGTATTACGTATCTTTTCCCTTTGTTTTTGTTTTAGCGATAAAGACGTGATTTTTAACGTTTCCAACTTCTTTTTCCTCAGAAGTATATAATTATAATTTCGTATTTGGCTAAGAGTTCTATTTTTCAAATAAATCCTAGTGTCTTAAATTTCACTTCGATTAGAAGGTTAATTCAAATTTTGAGTATTCAAAAGTACGCAGGATTTCGGTGCGTGACGCGTTACCATAGAGAGTTCGCGTAACATCAAAGTTTGAGGTTAGTTTTTCTTCCATCAATTTAATTTTCGTGATACGTTACTATTTGGTGCTTACTTTTCTTTAAACCGACGAGAGAGTGTATAGGGGACACTCCCGGACCTACCGACCGTGAAAATAAATTTAATTTAAGCTAGAATGAATTTCTTTGTATTTATAACATTGCAGTATATTTGGAATTCTTGCAGATGGTCCATGTTGGTTCGGTAATGTTAAAATAAAATACAAAAATCCCTCCTTATTCCTTACAAAAATTTTTGTTTACTCTGGTATTAGTTCCGGCAATAAGCCATCGTCAGCCATAATCTAAACTATAATACATCAATAAACCAATATTAAAAAGAAGGTATGCAGTGCTCTACAGTTGATAATTAAAACTTCATAGAAATCATTTCGAAAAATGTTAAAATTTACCTTGATTAAAGCAAAATGGTGAAATTTGAAATAATTAAATGGTAAAATTGATTAGTAGTGAAATGTTGAAAGGAGTTGTAAATAATGAATATGAAAATGAAAAGAGAGTGATTAAATTTGGAGTTTAAATTGAAACTGCAAAAGGATATAGGAAACAGGGTAAAATAAAAACTTAGAAAACGGAATCACAAGTTACAGCATGTATGATTAGCGCTAGTCAAGGACGAACCAGAAGGACAAACGTTCCTAAACTAATATCGGGCTCCCAACGGGAGAAAAAAGATGAAGATGAAATGATAAAGTAACCAAGAAATAATTTTAATAAATGAAGAAATGTCCTACATACGAGCCTAGATATCCTAAAATAGGTGGACTAAGAAATGTTAATACAAGCGAAAAGTGGTTTGTCAAAAGTTTCTATTTGGTCATTTAATAATTTATAACGTGTTTTATGTTTTCCAATTTCGATAACTTCTAGTAAATTTAATTGATGACTTTTTTGACATCCATGAAGAAGTTTTATACTTTGATAATCTAAACTCAACAGAATTAAGGAGTCAACATTTTTGAAACCCGTATCCAGTTAACTAAGCAAATTACAATACTAATTATTAATAAATTATATTAATCAAGACCTGCTGTCAAATACGCATATTTTTGTTGAATTTTCTTCATTTGTTTTAATAATAATAAATAGCGAACTTTGTGCAAAAATCAAAGTAGATTTTAAGATCAAAGGCTTATTATTTTTGTGTATTTTGCGATATTTTGCCGTGTATTTGTTTTTGTTTGGTATTGATTATATCGAAAAATAAGATGAGGCATCATTTAACGGAGACTGAAGTAATTCAAGTAGTAACCGCACTCGAAGACGGCAGAACTCGGCGTAATGTTGCTGAACGCTTTAATGTTGTACATGGTGTGATTTGGAGAATGTGGAGACGAGACATGAGACTGGAGTTGTTACGAGAAGACGTGGACAGGGCCGCTCAAGATCCACGTCGGCTGTGGATGACCGATTTTGAGCAATTCAGGCTCTTTGCAACTGTACAGCAACAGCACGAGCTCTGCAAAATGACCTTTCTGCAACTAGGTGTGCGTGTTTCAAACCAAACTGTGAGAAATCGGTTGCGAGTCAGTTAAAAGAGTAAAACTCATAGGAAACCATCGGCATGCGAGAATGGTGTTTGCTCGAACATCAACAGTGGCAATTAAGGCAATGGAGTCGAATAACGTTTTCAGATGAATCCCGGTTTAAACTATGAGTAAATGATGGACGGGTTAGAGTACGGAGAAGGCCTCATGAACGATACATACCATCCACAATTCAAGAAAGCATTGCTTTTAGTGGTGGATCGGTAATGATGTGGGGAGGCATTTCTACAGACAACCGTACTGAACTTCGTTATCCTCAGAAATGGATCTCTGATGACACAGAAATACATCAATTACATTTTAGAGCCTTGCATTCGACCTCTGGCAGATGCTAATAGAGGTATTTTTTTATTCATGCAGGATAATGCCCGACCACATGTGGTACAAGTGGTAAGGGATTGTGTTGTACTTCACAATATTACCAACATAGCACGGCCTGCGCACAGCGCGAACTTAAACTCAATAGAACATTGTCCCATTGTCGAAGAATGGAATCAAATACCACAAGATAACATCCACAGACTTATAAGAAGTATGTCAAGGAGATGCAATGTAGTTATTCAAGCTTATCAAGGTGTTACACGGTAGCAGTACTTTCATTTCAAATGCAGCTTTTATTTCTGTAACAGAAATTTCAATTTCAATCAATTTCTTGTTGTTAGTTAATTAATATATTATGTAATTGGAATGTCTCTTAACAAAATAGAAGTCGTCTAGCTTCTGACTTATATGATGTTCCATTTCAAGTTTATGTTTATGAACGTTGGAAGTAATTTGGTTTTATGTTCCTGTAATCTTTTTTATAATTGCTTACCAGTTTGGTCTACGTACACATAGTTGCAAACGGAGCAGCTGATTAATTACACCCCACTCTCCTCCACCTCATTGGTCTTATTTTTACAGTTATTTAAAAGTTGCAAAATTTTTGTTTTGGTTTTATATGCAGGAGTAACATTAAATCTAGAAAGGGTATTTTTTGCTTTTAAGAAGTTATTATTAAACGGAAGCGATTTATAAGATGTGTCACGTCTTTTTATCTTTATTATAAAGTGGAATTTTTTAAGGAAAAATCCGAGAATCCTATCTAGAGTTTGTGGAAGGATACTGTTTAGTGAAGCTAAGTTGTGTATATAATTTAATTTATTGATTTTTGAATTGTATTCATAAGAAGTGTCATACAATTGTCTAAGGACATTTCTTTAGTTGGTTAGCAGTTAGTAATAGGAAATAGCAGGTATGCCAAAAATGACTGAATTCCAGAATGTTTCTTTGATATACATATCTCTTCTTGCCTTTATGCATTAAGTAGAAAAGAAAGAAAATTTAACATCGTGAACAGATCTAAGGGAGAAATGTACACTTTCAAATATTCCTTTGCCATATGCACGAATGAATAAGTAAACTTTTAATTTACGAAGACTATAAAATATTTTGAAGACACTTAGGCTGCCTCTAAAACATAATTTCAACGCGAATCATAATCGACTGTAATCTTTCCCGGAGGCGTAGCACGTAAACATCTGCTCGTTACACCGTCAATTAATTTGAATACACATGCATATGATATAAGCGAGAACTTGCCCCGGAGATGAGGAAATTTATGTCTGAGGAAATTTGCATTTTCAGCGTGGCAACCGAAACCATCTGAGAACGACCCGTAAATTCCTACGATCTTGAGCATTGCTCGCTCATTTTAGTCGATTCTACTATTACCACTACTACCATACGATTACAACTACGCCATCGCCACGGCAAGGAGCACTAATTGCCCTCTTTCAACAAGTTCGCTCAACTTAAATTCATTATTTACTTATTATTGGCGTTAACTTCTGTTATCTAAACATTTCAGGCTTGAATTTGGTACACGTCGTTTTCGGCAGCTAATTTCTCGTGTTCCTCCTGCGGTAGCTCGGCTATTAATCCCATTGAAGTTATATAAGGCTATCACCATACACAGATATGCAAATAACAAGCTTCAGAAGCAACGTCATTAGTTATATGAACGTACGCACGTAAAATGTGCGGAGGAAAATAGTAAAATCTACTGTTTTAGATAGTAATATGCTAATATCATTAAATTAAATAAGCCCTTTAACATTACATTAAGTGAAATGAGGGCAGAAGTAAATAACAATTCCTCATAAAACTGCTCAACTATTTTTTTCTTTTTAATTCATCTGTAGTTGCTTTGAAATTCTCGTTGTTTAAAGGTTATTTTAAGTTTGGACTGAATTTGTCAATTATGCTATCATAATAACAAGAAGTACCAACATGCAAGTAACATTTTCCTTGTTAAATAAGCGATTTTATGTTTGTATTGGTAAAAAGATTTCAGAAGCAAGCTGTTACTGTCAGAAACTCTTCACGATGTGTTATTTGTAGGAACCGATGCAAGCTGAGAATGTATTGTCATGGTATGGCTTGCCAAAATATGCCCAAGGGCTACCTGAATGTCTTATGACTACTTCTTTGAGCCATTTGATTGCTAATGTTGTTGGCCTTGATGACATCATACCTAGTGCATGACTATTACACCTTAATTGTTCACATTTGCTGAAATCTCAGGAATTAACAAAGAAACTCTCCGTCAGATTTTGCATGAATCATTCAACATGCAGAAAGTTCGCGCAAAAATTGTGCCAAAATTTCTCACTCTAGTGCAAAAGGAATCGAGAATGAACATTTGTGCTGACCTTTTAAACAACATTGATCATGATCCAGAATTGTTAAACAGAGTGATTACTTGTGATGAATTGTGGTTTTTTACCTACGATCCTAAAACAAAGTGCCAATTGATGTATTGGAAGAGCCCAAGCTCACCATTGCAAAAAAGGTGAAAATAAGCAAGTCTAAATTCAAGCCCATGATGACTGTTTTTTTTTATACGCGTGGAATTGTCTACGTCCACTGGGTCCCCGAAGGTCAGACAGTCAATCAACATTATTACGTCGAGGTTCTAACTACCCTTCGTGAATGAGTGAGAAGACGAAGACCCGATTTGTGGAAGAGCAAATCCTGGATGCTCCACCAAGACAATGCGCCAGGCCATTCCGCCTTGTCTGTGAAGGTGTTCTTTGCGAAATCCGGCATCACCGTGTTGGACCACCCACCGTACTCCCCCGACCTGACCCCCTGTGACTTTTTTTAATTCCTAAGGTAAAATCGGAGCTTAAGGGGACAAGATTTGACAGTGTGGAAGCGGTGAAAGCGAAAGCGACGGAGGTTCTCAACAAGCTGACAGAAACGGGCTTCCAGCACTGCTTTCGGCAGTGGAAAATTCGTATGGAGCGTTGTAGGGATCGGCAAGGAGAGTACATTGAAGGGGATGAACTTTGTAATGTAATTGGTGATCAATGAAACCACGTATGTAGCGTAAGACGGGGCAATAGTAAACGATTTTTGATGAATCAAATTTCTACCTTAAATAACTACTTTATTAATAATCATACGAAAATTTCAATCAATCATTTGTTTCATTGTACAGCTGGGTATATAATGTGTTTTTTATTCGCCTAAACGTAACCAACACTTTTTTCACTGTTTACAATTTCCCTTGTTTGTTTACGATTACCCCGTTACTTTGAGGGTAACTGGAAACATATAATAATTTATATATGGTGGTAAGTGTAAACGCGAAATGACTGACAAACTGTGTTAGTTTAAAATGTGATAAAAATGTAACTCGTTTTTCCAACAAAAGACCTACACTCTGTTTTATTAACAATAACCACATATACATATACATAAATTAGCATGAAGTGATAATGTAGGGTAGTAGTATCGCATAACATTCTATAATGTTTTCAGAAAATAATTTATAATATACAGCGTGTCCATCTAATGCGTGGGTGTCATGTATCTAACCTTTTTGTATAATAATGCATATGTTTAATATTCAAACTAAAAGAAAAACTTACACTCGGAGATGAGCCTATCAGTTGGACGCAATATCTAACGGCAGGATTGCTTGGTTACCATGACAACAGTAAACAAGAGGTAGTGATATTTTTAAATTGCTGATTCGAGCCCAAGTAGCTAATTGTATGGTCATTTTGCATTTGGATATTGCATTTAAGTGATTTCCGTATTGTTTGATTACCTTGTCAACAGTAAAGAAAACACGCAAGTTAATATGTAGGTAACATAAACTGTTGATTAGAAATGTTGAGCCTAAGTCAGTCGAGTTAGTTAAAAAATATGATTTATGCATCAGGAAGATGTGAAAGAAATGGCGTATGTTCTGAAGGACGATGTCCATAATCGTAAACATTTGTCAATATACAGCGAAGCATTCATTCTACTGAAAATAATTTTAGTATTAATGCATCGTTTCGATGAAAGAAACAAGGAAAAGAATAACCTAATAGAAGTTTATTGACAATAAGTGATGGAAACATAAATTTAAAATCGAAACACAAAATCTAAATTTTGAAACAATGACATATGACACAATCTAAATGCGCTGTGAGTAATCTTAATAATTTTTATTGTAATAACTAATATCTATCTACTTATCTATTTACAATGGACGCTTCTATCTTCTTCCTTTTACCTCGATACATTGCTGCAATTGTTTGTTTTCCACTTTTTATAGCATATTAACTGCTGCACTCTGGAACGCTTGCGTTATACTTAACTTCACATATAAATTATATATGTTAACTCCTTTGCTGTGAAATTCATTTCAGCTACTTAGGCTTGAAATTTTGAATCAGCAATGTAAGAATCGGTGTTTTTCTTACTGTTGAAATAGTAACCAAATAATGTAATTCCAGGTATGGGTACGGTATTTAAATGTACGTTAGAAATGTGAATTTCCTATACGATGGACGCACAAAAGTTTGTGCTATTTAAGTTTCCGGTGTTTGAATTTGGGAAAATTAGGTGCTTAATATTAAGCATTCTGTATATTTCGGTGGTATCATACATGATACCATGTATGATATCATAGAGCCATTAAACTGGTAAAAATTTACGCTAAAATGTATTTGCATTTCTGACCTTTTGAACCTTTCGGTACGAGGGTTACGAAGGACATGGATTTCGTTTGAAATGTATTTAAAATGCCTATTATATGCGTATAAAAACATATACATTTGGATTCACAAATTATTGTATTAAGAAAAAAAATGAAGTAGGCATGTGACCTGGGTATTCTTTGTAGAGATAGGTAACTGACTACTCAAAGGGAAAACAGAAATTGGAAAAGAAGTATTTGTAACTTCTTTACATCTAATAATTAAAGAAAATAGAGAAATAAGAACCGAGAAACTCATCGCTATCTTCTGAGCTACGTTCATTGCCAGAAATTTTCATATTTTTGTAGAAGTCACGAAACAGAATGGGAACTCATTTCGATGATAAAAGTAGATAATAATACTTCTTCTTTGCTGTTGGGACTCTATTGTAATACAAGTAGACCATTTGGTATATAAGTGAGTCTCACCGATCTGTTCATATTCACTATCTTGAAATCTTCTTGCCTAAAGTGAGTATTGTAATAAGGTTTCCCAAAATCTTCATTATTACCTGCCTCCAACCATATAGCTGAAGAAATGTAGAATGTCTCGTTAATAGTGTTTTGTTTTCTATTTGAGAAAAGGGCTTGCAAGTGTAAGTACACGACGGAGAACTCTTAAATTCCTCCAGTTCCATATTCATTACGACTGCTCCAATTGGTCTGACTAGTTGTCTCCAATTCCATGGTGTTCCTAACGGGCGGAAGGAAAATTTCTCAAAAACAAAATTTTACAAACAACTTTAAGTAAATCATTTTTTATACACTAATTAGCCAGGGTGAAATTTCTCAAACATAAAGTCAGTAACATTCAATGGCCCAAATTGTTCAATTTGATGCAATTTGCCCTCACATAAGATGTTAACGCAAGATTCAGCGTCAATTTCTCTGATGAGTTTAGTTCAGATTCTGTTCCTAAAGTGAAGCCCAGTTTTGGCCTGCCAATCATTCTCTAGCTCAACCATCGCGTTAACAAATAAAATTACTTACTTCTATCACTTACTGTACCATATCCTAGTGCTAATTGTAACATTTTTAGTATTCGGGTAGAGATGTTTTTCAGTTAGTCACGTTATTTGTCTACAAAACACTTACACCACCGGCCATAATTATTTCCTCACCTACATTTTTTCTTGGATTCTAGAAAATTATTTACTTATTGTTATTTAGGGAATATAACTATTTGTCTACAAGTAAAAGAAAGATACCACATTAAATAATTCCGCAAAGGAATCCTCTCGTACTTAGCGATTGAATCTCCTTAATCTAATAATTAGGCGTCCAGGGAGGGCCATAAAAAGACCCGAAATGTAATACAATTATCGTTCACTAATAGATAGTTAATGTAGTGCAGGTAAAGATGATAATTCACTATTTACCCGAACTAGAATTAAGAGTTTAGATTTAGTAGTTATTGTTCTTTTAAAGAGAGAATATCGTTAATAAAATTATATAAAATCAATATTAAAATGTTGAAAATAAGAGGGTTGCCTTTAGAAACCCGCACAATAATTGTCGCTATACACAATCTTGGTAATAGAGATATCACAAGAAAATTGAAATTAAGTTGCCGGACTGTTGACTATAACGATAACAACAAACTGTACTGTTTCGGATGTTATATTGCAATGGGCCACGAAAACATTTGCGCATACTATTTTTTCTATAGTCCATATAATACTTTAGAATACCTATGAGGGGTAATCTTTTACCACGTATTATGTTCTGGATCTGCTATAGACAAATATGTTCAGTTGCTCAGTTTGCTCAAAAAATTGCGTTATGAGCTTTTAAGCTATAAATAACTCGTAATCTGCTAAAAGTAGTCATTTAACATAGCAAAGTAAGTGCCTTGCTTGCATAAGATGGGGATCTACAAAGATGAACCATTATGTAGACTTTGCAATGAGGAGGAGGAAACAGCCCCTCATATTATTTTCGAATGTGCAGCGCTAGCTCAAAGCAGACTCGCTATGCGAAGCACAATTGAACTACCAATGGCGAAAGGCTCTTAAACCTGATTGCGGGAACTATCCTGTTCAAGTAAAACAAAACCGAAGCAGGAATAATACAATAGGCTATTAAGCTTCAGTGTTAGGGATGTAAAGACCAGCTCTGCTTTGGTAGGAAAATTGATCAATCAATCAAGGTGCCTTGCTTACTACTTATCGATCACCCGGCATATACGCAAATATCTTTTTAAAGAACACTCTCTTTTATAATTAGAAAATTGTAACGATCTACCGTTCACATAATAGGTGCAATTCTACAATTCCAGAAGATTGGGACGCTCAGTATGTAATGTTGACTTTCTTATGGAACTTTATGGCACTTCATACCATTACTTTCCACAAAGACACAGTGAAGAGCTGTAGACGACGAAACACGTCTGTATATGGTGGATAGGTAGTGAAAGCAAATACAAAAAAGTAGGTACACATTGTAGGTATAAATACAAAACATAAAAATAATAATTGTGGGTCATAAAATATAATATAAAATAGGTAAGTCACAAATGGCAAATGTAAATAGATTATAAAATCATTTCAACGTTTAGAGTCCCATAAAGAGCTCCTCCACGAAGTATAATGCGCGTAAAATAAAGACAAAATATTTTTTAAGTGCTCTTTAAATAGTCTACTGTTAGCAGTTTTAATGTGGTTGGACAATGTATTATATATTTTGACACTTACTCTCATGTAAGAATTAAATGTTTTACTTTTCGTAAAATTATGACGAATAAATTCAGGATTGTGAGTATTGTTGGAGAGATACAGCTCCCGGTACTCGTGAATACATATAACATGCCGCTAAAAACACATATAAATCAAAAACAGTTGGAATGCGCAAATGACGGGAATAATCTCTACATGATTGACGGTACGGTAGACCAAGCATGGATTGCCTGCTTCTGTAACAATAGTATCTCGTTCATGTTCGATGGAGTTCTCTAAAAGAATAAACCATACTATATTATAGATCGAAAATATGCGAAGTAGATCATTCTTAGCGTGCCGGTGAGACACAGCGGCTTCATTTTATATAACACATATATGGCTTTATGTAATTTCCGTGTTGCAGATTGTAGGTGTTCCACCTAAGTTAGATTTCTATCAACTGTAAGACCTAATAGTTTACAGCTAGTAACATTGGTAATTACGGAGTTATTATCAACTTGAACATTTATGTCCCAGCGGCAGCCAAAGGGCACGGAATTAGTCTTTTCAACATTTATTGTCAAATTATTCGCTGAAATCCAGCTAACAAGACCCCCCACAACCAGTTCACACTTATTCCTTAGGTCGTCGACGCTGTCACCTGCTATCACTATATTTGTATCATCTGCCTATGGCGCAGTTTTTCCTGAGACATTAAAAGGAAAATCGTTGACGAAAATATTAAACAGTAGCGGACCAAGTATTGAACCCTGAGGGATGCCTGCCCCAACACCCCTCCACCCAGAGCAACAGCTACTACCAGTTCCCGCCGTATCGACATAACGTATTTCTACACATTGAATTCTATTTGTCAAATAAGATTGAAACGTGTCTAAACATTTCCCACGCACTCCATGGAACTCAAGTTTGCGGAGCAGAAGCTGATGATTGGCCAAGTCGAAGGCTTTTAAAAGATCGCAATTAATACAAGCCACTATTTTTGACTCATTCATATCTCGTAATATACTATCCATAATTGTCGTTAATGCGGTAGTAGTTGACCTATTTCTAATGAAACCATGTTGATTAGGTTTATATCAGTTGAAATAATCTAACAGCTGTTCTTTCAAAATATGTGCCAAAAATTTTTGACAAGGCTGGCAATATGGCCATTGGTCTATAATTATTCAAACAATGGCGGCTATTGTTCTTGTAAACTGGTATAACTTTAGCAATTTTAAATGCGTCCGGAAACTTGCCCTCACTCACGTATGCATTGACAACATTGGCCCAGCGGGCCACTAATACACTCGGTAAACAACTTAGTTACAGTAATTGAAATATTGTCGACACCCGCAACCGGAGTGTTATTTAATTGTTTGATTGTGTGTGAAATTTCTAACGCTGTAACTGGACCTAAAAATAAAGAAGTCGTTGAATTAATTTCTGTATTTTTCAACATTACAACCGGATCTTGTTGTGGTGGAATTTTGGGTTTATATAACGTTGATATACTAGAGAAATAGTCATTAAATTTATTGGAAATTTCATTGGGATCGGAGGTTATCTTATTAAGCTCTGTTTTTAATTCAAAATTTGCATGTTTTTTATATGGTTGGGTTTCAAAATTAATGACCTTCCATGTTGACTTGATAATATTTTTTGAGTTTGTAATCTTATGGTCTGAATAAGCTGTTTTAAGGAATAACTATATTTTGCATAGTAATTTAGTATAACTGGATCAGGAAATAGTTTTGATAGTCGATATAGCTCCCTTTTTTAAATTTAGTACACGCTATCTTGCACTTTTTTATAGGGTATATATTATTAAAATGTGAATTAATTATATTATAACATGTTGGTAATTTTTCGTCTGCGGATTCTGTCTCATATACGTTTAAAAGGGATCTTAAACTGAGTCAGAAAAAGCCGCAAAGTGTGAAAGTGGCAAGAAAGAGAAGCGTGGACCCCTTTATCATCTGTGAGTACTTTGGCATTTTAAGAAAACAAATAGGGGATACACTGCCGTCCCAGATATTTAACATAGATGAGACTAGCTTTTGTCTTGATCCTTCTGGGATTAAAGTGGTAGGAGCAAAAGATACAGCTGCTCAAAGAACAAGTGGTGGCCCTAGGCGGGAAAATTTGATAGTTTTGATGGGAGCATTAGGAGACAAGTTACCGTCTCATGTTGCATTTAAGAGCAAAAACTTGTGAGATTCGTGGTTTCCAAATAAAGACGAAGAATTTCCTGGCATGACATATTCTGCCACTAAGAATGAGTGGATGGAAGCGGAAATTTTTGAAAACAAATTTTTTGAAAACAATTTAAAAAAAAATGTGGGCCTCGAAAGGCCAATAGTGCTTATTTATGATGGACGTTACCATTTCTGTTGTCTCCTACAGCCGATGGATTTAAGTGTCTTTAGGCCACTAAAGTTACTGTGGGATGATGAACTGATTCAGTGGCAACGAAAAAATTATGGGAAAAATTACCGAAAAATATGTTTTCCACTATTGTTTCAAAAATATGACAGAAATTGGACCCAGTTATTATAATAAATGGATTCGAAAAAGCTAGTATAAGCCCGTTTAACGACAAAGTAATCCCAGATGATAAATTTGAACCCGATGCATTAAAAAGATGGAAGCTTCTTCAAACTACTACCCCCGAAACGACGTTGGATCCTCCTTCACCAAGAGATACTAGTCCATCTGTTTCCAGAACAGTTTTTCTTCAAGAAACTGCTTCAAAATCAATACTGGATTTGTCTCCATCAAAGAGCATTGGCCCATTTATTTCCAAGGCAGCATTTCTTGGTCCATATACTTCCAAGACAATGTTACTTGGTGCATCTACTTCTAACGCAGTATTAGTTTGTTCATTTCCTTCTAAGACATTGCTACAAGATTTATCAGAAACCATCACTGTACCAGTCATTAGGCCAGCAAAACGATCCTTTGAGTGGTTGCTACTGGAGCATGTGAAGCATACACCCTTGCCTAAAACAGGAAGAAAAAAAGTTTGCAAAGGAGTAGAAGTTGTAACATCATCTGAGGCCATTAAGAAACTAAGGGAAACAGAAGCAAAAAAAAATGAAAAAAGGAACATAAAACCAAAATAGAAAATAGGAGAGAGTACAGAAGAGGATAAGAACAATGATGAAGATGCTGATTGCGAAGATTTTCTGTGATTCCTCTGAAGACTTAGATTTACAAGAAGGGATTCGAGATTTTGAAGAAGAAAACACATTTATGGAAAATATTACCAAGGCTACAAAAACAATAGAAGTTGGTAACTGGGTAATAGTAAAATTACATTTCAAAAAATCATTTCAGTATTACGTTGCTCAAATCAATTAATTAAGTAATAAATTAAAAAGTGTTATATTATTTAACGAATAGTTTATTTTCTACTTACCTCAGTTGCTTTTATTTGGCATTTAATAGGTATAACGTTTCCACTTACCCCCCAAAATATGTACAAAAATTGCTGAGATAATGGAAGATAAATATGAACTATGAAAATTTGCTGTTCCGCTTACCCCGGTGTACCTTATTCCATTAAATAAAATTCATAAAGAAGCAATCTGCGGATTTAATTCGGCGTTCGCGAATACATAACGACGACTTTTACATAAAGGAAGCGAAGTTGGACTGCGCGATTTTTCTCGCTTAATTAAAATTTACTCTAAAATATCGTTCGTGAAAAGAATGTTATTTTCCGCAATTTCGAAAAAAGTTTTTTAATAAGATCAAACAGAGCATGCGAATATGGATCCTCTTCGGCTTCGGAATCGACATCGGAGAAATATATTTGCGTTTCCCCTCTTAAATGAGACAAATAATGTAATCTGTGAGTATTCGAACGGATTCTTTTTTAATTTTACAAGGTAATGGAATGCGGTTAGTGGCGATCTTTCTAAGAATTGTAATTTCTATAGGTTGAACTTAAGTCTTACGAGAATTTATTAATACTTTATTTGTATTGAATTTGTGTAACATTTATCAACAACAGAAATGTATTCCATTATCATATCACGAATATATTGTAGTATATTGTGTATACAGGATGCGTATAAAGTATTCCACCAAGCCGCCATCTTGTTTTTTTTTGTAATAGGAACAAGGGTTTAATCACCTGAAATAAAGTCTTACAATGGTTTCTAATGAATAAGGAAGGTGTTCCGCAGGAATGTTTGCTGTCACATTCCTAATCCGAACTTCTAAATTATTTAATGTTGTTGCCTCATTAACTTACACTAAACTTTTTAAATGTCTCCAAAAGAGAAAGTCTATTGGAGCAAATTAGTTTTAAAATTTAGGATTTAGTAGCCGAATCCCTTAACGATAGAGCAGTCCTATTAAATTTTCTCTATAAGACCTTACTGTGTACCGAAGACATTTAAAGTAGCAAAATGCCTCGCACTCGTATTAGGTCCGCTTATACAAATGTAGATACAAATACGTACACACAATTGATTAAGGGAACCGCATTACTATCATATGTACAATATTTATGTACCTACAAGTGATACCTATGTATTTTTTATAAGAGAGAAGCCGCACATTTTTTATATGCCTTTTTGTATAAAACCGAATCGTTTTATTTCATAAATTTATTTTGAATACATACGTACTGTGTTTCATTTTCTAAGCAACTGAGAAAGCGAGCAAATAAGCAAACATTTTCTATAATGTAGGAGAGCAATTGGTCCTCCCTCTTCATAAGGAAGAGACATCATCAGCAGACGACTAGCGACATCTGTGCTTCAAACCACGAGAACATAATAGGTAAAGTGAATTAATCACAATACAAATTATTAGACTGGATGTCTGTATCAAATAAGGTAACCACCTTCGATTAGAATTAAGAATCAAAATTCTGTTGGTAGAAATTGAACCAACCGCAGTAGAATTAGTTGTGTATATCTTGGGAAATTACATATTCAAGGAGGACGATTATGAATATAAAAAACAGGAAGTTAGCGTTACCATATTTAATACAGTAGCGTTATCATATTTAATACAGTAATGTCCAAATAAGTCTCCCAAGGGTCTACGAAATGCAAGAAAGGAATTGTTAGATTTAATGCTAGGCACAAAGAAAGTGTTGGCAAAACCAAGTAAATGTTTCTGATGTGATCAAATGGAAATTAATAAGCTCATTTATAGTGGAGAAACTTTGGTAGTATCAGTACTAAAGTACTATTGTATTTTGTGTTATCGCTTTTCATTTAGGGAAATGTGATTTTAAACTTTGTTATAGCTTTCTTGTCTCACAAAACAATTTGCCTGAAATATTGAAAATATTTCGTATACAAAAATGCAACAAATGGATCTGAAAGATGAAGAGAACAAATTGTAAAAAGGAAAACATTTACTAAAAAAGATGCAATAAATATAAGTGTTCGTAATTTGATGTAGGAGAACCAAATTTGTTTTAAGATTTTGGATCCAATGGCTGCAACTTTTAACTACAGAGCAGTCCTAATAAATTTTCTCTAAAAATCTAAGTTCTGCAAGCTAGTGGTCGCTAGTGAAAGATAAATATGTACTCTCTAAAACCAAACTTAAATGCCTTAATGAAATACAAAAAGTTTATATAATAATCTTAGATTTTACACATTTTCCTTATTATCACCTTGTGTCAGAAAAGAAAAGCTAGTGCAATTGCATTTTACAACATCTTTTGTAATTGCCCAAAACATAAAATCAATCGTCTCGGTGGCCAAATGGTTAGCATAACTGCCCTTCGATCCGAACGGCACGGGTTCGAAACCCGTCCTGGGCGGTTGGTTTTTAGTTACGGAGAAAAGTCGGAGCATACC
The DNA here is from genome assembly GCA_029619315.2 of Dynastes maya. Lineage (NCBI taxonomy): Eukaryota > Metazoa > Arthropoda > Insecta > Coleoptera > Scarabaeidae > Dynastes > Dynastes maya. The sequence continues at coordinate 65,450,450 of JAROYE020000001.1, read as the reverse complement.
TTCTTCTCGTATGAAGCAGTCAATCATAGGCCCCGTATTAATACAATGTACAAGTTATACAAATCCTTACTGGAGGTCGAAACAACATAACACAATACAATACACATAACTAAACTGAAAAATATTTTGGCAAAATTATTTTCATAGGAATTTTGATAAAAAAACATTTGGTTTACTTTTAAATTCATCATAGAAAGAAAGATATTTTTATATTACTTGAAATATGCAGCAAACGCCACAGATGGAGTAATCTGCTAATAATTGAAGTAAAAATAAAAGTACGTATTGGTTGGAAGCAATGATCGATTGAATTTGGAATATAAGGGATATTAAATGAGCCGAAATTTTATAATTAACTCCAACGTAGAAATCCAATTGTTAGTGCAAAATTTAAGAGGGAGAAAAGGGAAAGTGAATATAATTTGCGTATAAGGCCCATTTGATACAATAACCAATTTGAATACGAACAAGCCTTACATTTGACACAAATTGTTGCTAAATTTGGTAACAGTTCTTACATCAAGATCGTATCAAATGGGCTTAGCATAGATGTTCACGCATCTTACTTGGGACAAGCAAAGATAGTTATCTTTTTATGGGAGAATTTTGACTTAAATGTGTTTGTTCAGTTGAATTCATTTTTTGTATGATTTAAAAACAATTCCTTGTCTAAAATACTAACACATTGAGTTTGTGTTTTTAAATTAAATAGGCAATAAAGGTTATTTTAAACAATTCTTATTGGATATACTCGGCTAAAACACGTTCAAAATACAATACTAAACGCCACCGTAGCTTAACGTATAGAAGAGCTTTATAGGACGATCGAAACGAAAACGACATACGGGATATGTGGCGAATTTCGCAATTTCACACTCCAATAATCCGAACCATTATTGTTTGCCTTATCGTCTGAGGGAAGTGTGGACAGAATTTTAAAGGTTGTTTATTTTTTTATGGCCGGTGTGTGACTATACCTACATAGATGATACGATAAACGAAGGAGGAAAGACGCTGGCAAGAAAGAACCACCGGCGAAGCAGAAAGAAACGGGAAGATCGAAAATGTTTTGCGGGCATGTTATTCGTCGAGCAGAAAATTTCTAATTCCTCGCTTCAGGAAGCCAGGTATGATAGGTGATTTCAGCGTGTAATGTACTCACTGCTGCTTACTCTGATTTCTGCAAATATGATTTACTGAAGTCGTCTAGGGTAAATAATACTCTTTTGATGTCAACGTTGACGCAAGTATGTGAGATAAGTAAAAGTACTTTCTGTAAATGCGAGCTGTGGTAAACCAAAAAATACGTTAAGCTTATGGTAGACTTAAAGGAGTGGAAGTCGTAGCTGTATTTTGTGTTACTGGTTTATTTACTGGTATAATACGAGATAAGTATATAAACATATGTCTAAAAATATTATTAAATATTATTATAATATTACTTGAAGTCTAAAACCGTTGCCGCTGCGCCTATCCTCTCCGAAGATACCTTCGAGAACTTGATTCGGAATGCGCGTGAACGCGAGAAGAGGAAGTGTAACCTTATTCTTTACGGTGTGAAGGAGGACGACTCTGGGTCTGGCGTGAATGCCAGTGATCATGGTGCTGCTGCGACTATTTTGGGAAAATTATCTTATAGCAATACCTTCTCTTTTTATCGGTTGGGTAGAATTAACTCAACGCGTTCCAGCGCAAAGTTGTACTTGACACCCCTGAGTCTATTCGTACAGCTTTTAGAAATTTAAATAAACTTCGAAGCTCTGTTGGTTTTGAGAATGTGAGAGTTTCCAGTGATCGAGCACCACGTCAGGCCCGGCACTACGTTACGGTCTGAGATGGAACAGCGCAATGCCAATGGGAAGAAGCTAAAGATTAAATACATAAGAGGTGTACCCAAGATTGTACCGTTAAACCAAGTAGGCCCAACAGTAATAACTTACTAATTTACTACCAAAATATTAGAAGTTTACGATCCAAAGTTGATGAATTCTACACCTCGGTTTCTTCATCTTTTATTGATGTATGTTTGGCTGAAACATGGTTCTCTCATGATATCTCTAGTGAAGATTTTTTTCCCTCAACGTATGCTGTTCTCCGTTGTGATAGAAAATTTGAAGCTATTGGTCGATGTCGAGGCGGAGGAGTATTATTGGTTTACAAGAACCACTACAACGTTACTACTTTGGATCTTATAAATATTTTAAGTAACTTTCCATCAGTAGACATTATTGGTTGTAAATTTACCTTTAAATGTGATGTATTGTGTGTATTCGCGTTATATATACCTCCTGATCTAGGTTATCAGGACTTCGAGATATTCTTCGATGAATTTGAGCAGTTTCTTCCAAACTTCTCCAACATTTTCCTTGTTGGGGATTTCAACTGTGTCTATTTCTGCACCAACGAGATTAATGATTTCAAGTCCAATGTAATTAATAATTTACTTAACTTCTGTGACTTAGTTCAACACAACTCTGTGCATAACAATTTAAATCAGCTGCTTGATCTTGTTATTGCTGCCCTGGGACGTTGTAAGAGATTTCTCGCCTCTAGTGTCCGAGGATACTTACCATCCTGCTCTTTCGATAGATGTATCTACTGGCTTTGCCTTACCGTCGAACTTCTCTAAGAATACTTCATGGACGTATAACTTTAGAAAAGCGAATTTTCCATGTTTATATCAAGCAATGTGCGATGTGAATACAGCATGCGACGTGTTTTACACAACTCTTTATTCTTTACTTGATATCTATGTTCCCATATTTTTCCCTAGAAAACGAACTTATCGTAAATGGTATACACTAGAAATAATAAATAACATCAAATTGAAATCTAATTTCCTCCGTAAGTACCGACGTTTCGGGTGCGCTGCTTCATTGCGGCAGTTTAGAGAACTAGTAGTGTTATAAAAAGACAAGCAACAGAAGCCTATTCCAACTACTTTAATAACGTTCAACGTGATATTGCTAACAATCCTACGAATTTCTGGTCATTTATTCGAGATAAAAAACAAAGGAGTCGCATTCCTGGTAGTGTGGTTCTGGACAATGCACACCTCAATAATCCCCAGGAAATCGTCGACGCGTTTAGGACATACTTCAGTGGTGTTTTCACCGATCCGTCATCTGCCAACATTCCTCAAGTTGGGTTTAATCGTTCATTTTGCATAAACATTACTGAATTTTCTGAGAATTCTATTTTGCTTTCCTTAAATAAGCTAAGGAATAGTCACAGTTCTGGACATGATCAAATTCCCTCGTTTTTTATTAAAGATTGTAAACACCTATTGATATATCCTCTCTTCAAAATTTTTAATTTAGTCTTGAAAACTTCACTTTTTCACGATTTATGGAAGGTTGCACGCATTGTACCCATATTTAAATCCGGAGACGCGGCTGACATATCTAACTATCATCCAATAGCTATCTTACCGAATTTTACCAAAGTGTTTGAACAATGCTTATACACTGCTATTTATCCTTGCGTTAAAAACAGCATTTCCTCTTGCCAACACGCCATTACTGAGAAAAGATCTACTGTAACTAATCTATGTCAGTTTACTCAGTTTTTATCTCATGCTATAGGTTCTCGAAGGTCGATAATTCAAGTCCGAGTTTGTCAGACAATTCGTTAATAAACTTTAAATTAAAGGAGGTTTTACCTAAGTTCAATGGCAGAGACGATAACTCAATACAATTCGTCAAGGCTTTAAAACGTCTTGTTTCACCTAAAACGAATCTCCCGGAGGTATTGGTGTTAATAAGTTCATCTTTTGTTCACGATACCCTCATATGGTTTGGTATAATTGAGAATTCTTTTCAAAATTTTCCTGAATTCGAATCGCTTTTCCTAAACAAGTACTGAGGTGAAAATGTCCAAAGTAAAGTGAGAGCAGATCTCTTCACTGGAAAATACGATTTATAAAAATTTGGTGTGGAAAGAAACAATCGCTATCGCGATTAAATAAAGCGGAAGAAGGATGCCAGCAAATTAAACAATTGCGGTTAGACTTTAGTCGAGTTAACTAGTGTTTTGACTGCGGCCTTGATATAAAGTATTCGATATAGCACGATATGGCAATTAAAAAGTAAATTTAAAATAAAGAAGAATTGTTCTAGGTTAGAACAAGCAGATTTCCTGTATATGTCATAGGAAACATTGTGCTTATATGACATCTTCTTAAAAATCAAGGTTAGTTTACGTTTTAAATTTTAATACTTGTTATGTTCCAATTATTAATTTCAAAATTCATAAATAATAGCCAAAAGGGTATCCAAGAATACTCCCAATCCCACAAACGAGTTTAGAATTTTAATTAAATTGCAAAAATACAAATTTTTGTATCTTTAATTTTGTCGTTTCTCGCATTCCTAATGCCATCGTTTCTTGTCGTTCCAGTCTCCTTCTTGGAGTCCTCGAGTTTTCATTTCATGAATGTTTGATATCCATTTCCTTTGCGGCCTACCTTGTTTATTTCTCTGTGCTGGTGTCCAGTTCCAAACCTTTAATGGTATCGTTTCTTCATTCATTCTTCGTAGGTGTCCGTACCATTTTAACTGTTTTTCGCCTATAGATTCCATTATCGTATTGGTTACTTTCATTCTTTCTCTTATAGTCTCTTACATGGTCAAGTAAAGTTAAACCTGAGCATCTTTTCCAGTACATCATTTCGGTTGAGAGTAGTTTCTGTGACATATTTTTGTCTATAACTCACACTTCTGCGCCATGCGCTAGTACTGGCTGAATCATAGCCTCACCTTTGTTAGGTTTCCATTCCACAAGGTTGGATGTTGGATTTTTGTTATCTCTTTGTTATCCTTTCCGTCATTACTTATTGTGATTCCGAGGTATTCGTACTGGTCAACGTTTTTAATTACTCCACTTTTTATTTTGATGTCCTGACCTGTGCCTCCTGTAGTCATGTATTGTGTCTTTTCCATCTTAACCTCTAAGCCCCATTTTCTGCATTCTTCAGTTTGTTTATCATATACGTCATGTCTTGCTGGTCTTCTGCAAGAACTACCTGATCATCTGCGAAGAGGATTGTATATATGTCCACTGGTTTAAGGTGCAGAAATAAATTTTAACTAGGGTTGAGGAGAGGCAGCAGCCCTGCTTAACACCTTTTATTTGTGAGAAAGCCTCAAAATTTGGTTTCCGACCGCTTAGCTTTGTCTATATAACGCTTTCAGAACGTCTATATATACCCCTTTTCATGCTTGCTTCTTTCATTGTGATCCTTAATTTCCGCCGCGAGACGGAGTCGAATGCCTTACGAAGGTCTATAAAAGTGACATGAAGTTCCATTCCTCGTGCTAATCTCTTCTCTATTAGATGTTTTATTGTGAATGTATTGTCTACGCGGGATCTGTATAACATTAATATTTCTAGGCTTTCTGGCGCCACTAAGTCCTTAACGTGGACTTTCCTCATGTTTTATTAATTTAAGGGTTATTATTAATTTAAGAATGAAATGAAGGAAAAGCTATCATTTCAAAGATCTACATTGTTTTGCAAGTTGCTGTATCCCTACGAAATGTTAAGATGCTTACTATTATAAAAAATGTTAAATTTCTACCGTTAGTATTGAATATCTTCCGGTATTTTATTCACGTCGTACAAGAAATTTTTCCTGCTACCATTGTCATAAATAAGAATTATTGCTGCACAACGAATATAGCGCGGTATGCCAGGCATTTGAGACGCTTCGCCTCTGAGCGTATAAACGAGATCTACCTTGTTAAACCAATATTATAACATTCTGCGTGACTTTAATTGAAAACAAGGTATTTGTTCCTTGAAAAACAATAGTCTGAAAATCAGTAATCCTTGTTCTATTTACACCGTTGTTGTAAATCAAGATATTACTAGATTTGGTCATATAGCAGAATAATAACTCTTTAAGCAAGTAATGACAATAGAAACACTTCAACGTGTGCATATATTCGCTTTATTTACCTAACATTTTTGTTGCGTCAATTTTGATTTTTTACCATAGGGTACTGATTTCCAAATTTAACTTCTGTCGAGCGTGAGTCGTCATACATTTTTTATTTATAATACGCGGCCCGTGCGACTGATCAGATTCTGTAGGGAAGACCGATTATGCCAAGCTTACTCATGAAAAAGCAACCCATCAAACGAAATCTTTTTATTTTTGATACTATGCGAAGCAGTTATGAGGCACAAACTTGATGTATTTTGTTTATAGGACACAGAAATTATGGAGTGCTGTTAATCAATAACAAATTGTTTGATTTTCCTAAAAGTGTGAACGTCATTATTCACAAGTTTAAAAGATAAGTAATTCCATAATAGTTTTTTGCTTTGACAGTTATTTACTACGTCCAAATTATACGTTTGTAAGCAGGAAAACAAATTTAATCGCGAGAATGCAATACAGCATTATGATAAAAGTTGGTAATTATTTATTTCGAAGTAACAACAGTTTTGTTTTAAGTGTTTTTGTTAAAACAATTGCAATTTCCGAACAAGTGCATTCAATTTATATCGTGGCAGAACTCCTTTGTTTTCGAGAACTTCGGCTCGTTCTATTAGTGCATACGCTAGCGCACGTATGTACAACATGCCGTAGGACAGTATGCAATACATTTGTCGACTTTGTCCTTTCGATTTTGGGAAAGCTCTACTTTTCCGGTAGATTTATCGCTAGAGATGAGCAACGACCGGTACGGGCGGTAATTGTGCAACGATTTAGGATGCGAAATATTTGGGAACTTCGTGACCTGACGCCGAAGTCTTTTGGTTCTAGGTCAGGGATGTCAGGTTTCCGTGCTGTTCATGCGTGTGTGGCGGCTCCTGAATCACCACAAAAGCTTTAGATGACATTGATTTTGAATTATGTCCGTTAGGAAACTTCGCTTTTTCTCGTAACGCACGGACTTTTCAAATTAGCAGATTAGCATTACAAGTATGTACCTGCATATATGTATGTTGCGTGCGAATAATGAACGATGAAAGTTGTTAAACATATCACTTTTGTTCTAAAATCTGTCTTACAATAAAAGCGCGCGGCATAGAAAAATTTAATACTAAATTATCGCGTTTTGTAAAACGAATATAATAATAAAGCAATTAAATTCATTGTTAGCATTATTTCTTAATATTTATGATTCTCGTTTAACAGTTGTAAACTAATTATTAGATGATGCAGCATCATCTTCATCCCGCTCTTTAGTAACGTTTTTTGGCAGATGATTTAGTGAAAGAAGAGTTCTGAGACTTATGATATTCCGATATGAATGCTGTATATATATTATGGCGGGGATAAGCAGTGATGCGAGCTGCAATAAAGCGCTTCAAAAATATATCTTCCGTGCCCGAACTACATCGTCCACTTTTATATTATGGGCTTCCAAATGTTTAAGGATTATGGGGTCTTGCTAATATCAGGTGCTAGATTAAACAAAACTCTCGTTTGTCATTTTTTGTGTGTCCAAGGGGCAGTTAATAATAATGATAATAATATTAATAATAATAACGTTTATTGCTTTGATATTCAGAAAATACATAAGCAAAAGTCAACAAAAACACAGAAAAAGAACAGTTTAAATTATAATTTAGTACCGAAAAATTCATCTAAACTGTATGGTTCTAATTCACATAACAGTATATGTAGATTCCTCGAAAATCAAGGACCGAAGCAATATCGGGCGGAAATGTTGGCTGGAAATGTATTTACCGAATAAAACCAGAAGGATACAAAGAGGGTACTAAAAAGAGAGGACTGGGCCATATAAACCACTGCAACGTCGCCGTTGCCAGAACGTACCTCAATGCATATGGCTGAAGAACGCTACCACATGCTAATCATTGTATTCTTTTATATCGATTAGAATGATTTACGATTACAGTATATACCTCTAAGTAATATTAACACGGTATCAATCGAAATTCGAAAAAGGAAGTGTAAAAAAAGAACACAATATCCTTCTAACACCATACACAACTAAACAAGTAATATAAAAATAGTATTATATTTATTTAGAGCCTACTTTGAGTAAGTTTATGCCAAGAAATTGGCGTTAAATAATCCTCTTCGTCCACGTTTGTTGGTAACTGATTTCTAGATCGACTAAAGTCGTTTTCAAACTTCGTCTTTCTTGCAGATACTGGTAGGGGTGGACTTTTCTCAATTCCGCTGCCAACAAATTCCAAACTATTTGGAGCCGTTTCGTATGTATCAATGTAATCATAACGTGAATCGAAATCTGAATGAGGCGGTCGGGGTGGTGGTTTAACACATAGTTCACCAAGTTGTTTTTAGGTGGCAAGGGAGGAGGCTTGACTTGACTAACGTTTGTGGTTGGACGTGGAGGTGGTTCGGGTGCACATTCGGACTCGGAGGAAAAGTTGAGACTGGGATTTTCATGCAGTTGACTTAGTTTGCCGAACTTTTTATCTTCCATTTGATCAAAGTGAACATCGAAGGTGTTTTTCTTCGTAAATCCAGCGGCACACGAGCGTTATGTTGCGGTAGCTAACGACATATATATACTTCTCCAACAGTGAATTACCTTTTGGTGATCGTGAAAGACCTAAACGTTTTATGATAGGTTTCTGTTTAGAACTAAGCGAATAAGAAGATACGTTTCATATTACACAAGAAAATTAAAATGTTTTGGAGATGTCACCTTCAGAGTGGAAAAAAATGTTTCGAGAATTGGCTCGAATGCATGCGAAAGTGTATAAGTCTTAATGGCGAATATTTTGAGAAACAATAAAACGATTTGATCTAATGTGACTCTGTGTGAGGAATATATGTTAATGATGGTTGAAAGCAAAGTCCACTCTCTCACAATAACTCGTTTAATAAAATATGAGCGACCGGTTTCGGGACAATTATCCCATCATCAGGCCCGCATGTGAGGATCGACCACTTCCAGGTGGCACCACTTAGTTACTTTGTTGTTTCTCATTCACTTTTGTTATGAGATGCCATGAATCCGTTGGACGGTACCGCCAGAAAAAAAATGGGTGCATTGTAAAATAGTGCTACCAGCACTAAAGAAGTTTACATAAACTTGGCGAAACACCGTTAAGGTTCCTAGTCCTTAACGGTGTTACCCCAAGTTTGAGGAACTGCAGAAATCAGTAATAAATTTGGAGAAATTCTATAGCTTGATCGTATACACACACCGAGAAAAATTTGGCACAGCAATCCCTTGTCCGAGGTATAGCAATTAAATAACCGGACTGGTGCTACAAAACATTTTATTGATCACCAATTATATTACAAAGTTTATCCCCTTCAATGTACTCTCCTTGCCGATCCCTACAACGCTCCATACGAATTTTCCACTGTCGAAGGCAGTGCTGGAAGTCCGTTTCTGTCAGCTTGTTGAGAACCTCCGTCGCTTTCGCTTTCACCACTTCCACACTGTCAAATCTTGTCCCCTTAAGCTCCGATTTTACCTGAGGAAATAAAAAAAAGCCACAGGGGGTCAGGTCGGGCGAGTACGGTGGGTGGTTCAACACGGTGACACCGGATTTCACAAAGAACGCCTTCACAAACAAGGCGGAATGGGCTGGCGCATTGTTTTGGTGTAGCATCCAGAATTTGCTCTTCCACAAATCGGGTCTTCGTCTTCTCACTCGTTCACGAAGGTTAGTTAGAACCTCGTGTTTCATAAGAAACTCATTGCTCGATCTGAACACCGCATTTTTCCGACGCGACGCTAGCGTAAGGACTTGAACGGACGATCGCTACAGCGAGACTAAGCGACGTGCCCATCGAGCTCAGGGTGGGCGAGGCATCTACAAGCACGGACATGTTCAAACCTGCCGTGGAGTGCTCGCCGTTTGCCGATAGTAGCACCAGTACGGTTATTTAATTGCCACACCTCGTATTTTAAAAATAATAACAATTTATAGTAAAAATTACACGTTTATTTAATCCAATAGTATATGTAGTTCCTTTAACAAAAATTGTGTTGCTGGCACATATTTTAGTATAGGGAAGAAATGAAAGTGGTCTTCACCCACAAAATTCTATATTTGTTTACTTTTTTATTGTACTGTATTTATTGTTATGTGGACTATATATTTTATCCGTGTATAATTTATTATTTACAACAAAAATGCCTTGACATTAGAAAAAAGTCACAAACCACCTAGAGATAATTGGATGCTGTGAAATTTGCTTTCAAGCTGTTAGTGATTTTTTTGTAAAAGTTCTTTGAAAAAATCCTATTACGTATGTGTAATATGTAATTAGTTGTTAGATGATTATATTTACCTTAAATTTAATGTACGTCCTACCAGGTCCATCATTTGAAAAAAATTATGCAACATTTGGAAGAAATGTAATGAGATTCAGCAACTGGACTTGGGTCCCGCCACTAGGACCACTGAGCAAATGGCAACGAAGGAAGGCTCCCAGCTTGGTTACGTGTGACTGGCCCCATGCAGCCGCGGGAATTTTACCAGCATATAGATTACGTACTAGTGGGACTCATGATTCCTTTTAAATTAGGTGATTGACAATATCTAAACGTGTTTCTATTAAACAATCCTTGTATAATCTACTGTCAGACTAGATGAAGCGTTCCACAATTTCATAACATCAAAACGCTCGTAGTCTGTATATAAAACGGATATGTGTACGTCCCAGAAAGCTGAGCCAATTTGGTGTAAACTGCTAAAAACATGACACAAATCTTCCTATTTGCAAATAGCCGCAAACCATGAAAGGTTGTCTGAAATACGCAAACAATATAGAAGTTATATTTAGTTAAAATTTCCTGTCTACTACGGATACGCTTGCAAAAGTTTTCTACTTCCATACGTACATATGTGCGTGTACGGCACAAATCGATTTTAAATTTTAAAATTCTAATAACATCGAAATAGTAGGAATAATGATTATCAACTAAGCTATGGTTCCTATATAATTTTCTACACATCTCCAGTGAAGAGAACTAAGTACAATATGTATTCCTTATGATGGATTACTAACCTAACATTGATAGCAACCAACACTAAGTATCGGCACACTCTGCACCACACAATTTATTTATTAATTCGGAACAGTCGTTTCGAGGACTCGTGGGTCCTCATTATCAACCGAATGACCGAATGAATGTGAGAAAAAATTCTAATTCTACCATGCGACAGCTCTCAACAATTCTCGATGAATCTCTCCGAAATTTTGATAGACGTCGACTAAAGAATACTACTCACAGTAGGTAATGCAGATTTCGACACAGAGCGCCATCTGTCTCCAAGCACGGGTACTTCTATGATATGAACTTATTTTCTATGTAATTTTGTATTAATGATTATAACTATGACATTTTTAAGGATCTATCTAATATATACATGTGTGTGTGTGTGTGTGATGACGAGGAATCGAATATTAAGTGGATCATATGAATACAATAGGTGTAATATTTTGTTAGTGAACTTAGTTCTATCAAATCTAACATTGATACTATAGGTTAGCAGCGCAATAAATTATTTTATTTTTGGTTGCGTCTGAGGATTATAGCCCATTCGTTTCAGCCTTAGTCTACCTTCACACACACGACATTTTGTCGTGGTCGTGCAGTGATTGTGTCGTGAAGAAAAGTATATTTGTAGTCACAAAGCACGATTTTCTGTCGTCGTCGTGTCGTGCAAAAAGTTGCTTGTATTTGGTGCAGTTGCCTCCAACTTACACCGCATATCAAATGAGTCTTGCTTGGCAAGTGCTTGCACTGCGATGGATGCAAGAAAACGACGAATATTGCTAGTAATGGTACGGCATTATCGTAGAAAAACTAGAAAATACTGTATACATCCGCTTCTTGAAAAGACATTTAGTAGGAGAATTTGTAACACTATTTCACGATCTGCGAGAGGACAGTACCAAACTATCTATGTAGATGGCCATGTTCTATTCGACAGCCTATATTATTCACAGAAATATACCTACTAAACTTTAACATTTTTGATTTTGTCGTATCAACGCACGGCAAGTGTGTAAACATGAATAGAATTGCTTATACCACTGCTGGCGTGTACGACTCCGATATCATGTAGTGGCAGTGTTCTTGCCGCGGCGCCGGCGCCACAACAGTCATGTCGTGTCGTGAATTAAAATCATATCGTGTGAAAGCTTGCATTTAGTACAATGTGTAACTACTATTCACGATATCGTTGTCGTACACGACCACGACAAAATGTTGTGTGTGTGAAAGCAGGGTTACATTTATTACATTAGTTTCAAAAATCGCTATAATGAGAAAATAGTTGACTACTACTACTAACTACTAATATCTTACTAATTTTTTGTCTAAAATTTTGTCAAAAAATCAAAACTAAAATAATATAGAAGTTCCGTTAAAAAGAATGACTGTAACAAAAATATTTCAACCCACCTACGCAATATTATGGGCATCTCGTTAGCAATTTGGAAACACATAAACACACGTTCTTTTATGCCTAATGTAAATACAAAAAATTATATCTGCCTAGGGTACATTTTCGGAGAAACAGCGGTTTCTATAAATGCCCACTTTGGCAAAGAAATCCCAATAACTAGAGTTGTTCACTATCGCCAGCGGGCAGTGGCAGAGGTTCGATACAACCCTCAGTATAACTGCGAGTCTCAACCAGATCTGTTGTGTATACATGTACGCTGCCGTAAATACTATTTCGTAGTTCTACGTTTGTTTTAAAAATGTTGCCTACGTCGTGAAAATGACCAATGTTGGACAAAGTTACAGAATTTATAGCAGAAATGCCTGACCTAAATTATGATGGCATTAAAATTCAATGTGTATTTTGTAATATCCATTTAATGTGTTGGTCCAAAAGGGATTGTCTACGTCACGTAAATAGTAAACAGCATTCTTCAAAGAAAAAATTGCACACGACACTGACAAATTTAAATTTAATTTATGTGTTACCTTTATTGCATGTAATCTACCGTTTAATTTACTAGACAAGGAGGCATATGTCTTCTTTTAGAATAAGTATTCGGACTGCAAATTACCAAGTCGGGCATCGTTACATAGAATTGCGCCATCTACTTGTGAACATGTTGAAAAAAGAATTAAATCGGAGTTGAAAGATAAAAAACTGTGGTTATGTATGGACGAAACAACAGATCGTAAAAAACATTCTGTGGTTAATGTAATAGTACGTACAATGGAACCACATCAATCGTCACCTTCAATTCTATTAGCTAGACGTGTACAACTACCGAAGTAATTTCAAAGTTAGTGTTTATGAGTGATGGTGCCGCAAACATGCTTTCTGTAGGCCGGTCTCTTAAAAAACATTGTGCTAACTTGTTACATATTACGTGTAAAATTCATGCTTTCAGTCATGTGGCAGATAGTATTAGAAAATGTTATCCTGAGACAGACGCTTTAATAGCGCATACAAAAACAGTGTTTGTCAAATCCCCAAAAACTATTCGCAAATTTCACTGACTGTGCCCCCGTATTCCTGAGCCACCAGAAGCTATTCTTACACGTTGGGGAAAATGGTTACAGGCCGCGTTTTATTATCATAAATATTTTGAGAATATTAAGAACGTGGTTTTACAATTCGATCCAAAGGAAGCTACGGCTAACAAGGAAAGCCAGTCGAAATTTCAAGATAGTCAGGTTAAAACGGATTTAAAAACTATTCAGAACAATTACTTCGGACTAGTGGAGGCAATAGAAAAATTACAAAATCTTTCGGTGTCGTTAGTGGAATCTCTGCAAATAGTGCAACATGTTCACGCACAACTATGCACGGTAGAAGACTCAAAAAATTTTTGTGTTCTAGAAAGGTTTGAAAGTGTTTTAGAGAAAGATTCTGATTTTGGCACATTAAGACAAATTTGTGAAGGGGCGTCAACAGAACCGTTAAGTTGTTCCAAAGATTATTTTAAATAGACAAATATAACGTCACTAGATGTAGAACGTTCGTTTTCTGCATATAAACGCACTTTTTCCTCACGCCGCACTCGGTTTGCCGAAACAACTGTGGAAACATATCTAATGTTGCAGATATTTAACAGACATTATTCAATTTGTGATTTCACGGAAGACCCTTAAGACGGTAAGTATTTGAGCGCGTATTATATTTTATTTCTGACCATTTATTTTGTGTACCTTTTTATGCGCCCGCCACTGGCTGTTGGGGCAAATTGAGCAACTCTACTAATAACTCTGAAACCCCCAGGATTTATAGGTGATTCCAAAAATGCAATAATATATAGCATGTTCCGTTAAAAAAATTAGGCAACGGAAAACTTATGAGGCTCCCTATATTATCCAATATAATTTTAAAGCGTGCCCCCCATTGGACCTCACAACAAGAAAAAAAACTGTTTTGAAAAATCTCTATATAAAAGTACACAATCTTCCGAGTGCGAGCAGATGACTTAGCCTGTACATTTTAGGTAGTGTAAAAAATATATAACAAAAAATTGTTATATACGTACCGTTTTATATCTCCGTACTTTATATGTACATATGTCAACTATATGTTATTTAAAATTGAAGAAGTTGCTCTTGAGAACAAGCGTATTTAAGAAATATCGGCTATATGCATAGAATAAACCACGTTCGCTACGGAGTATACAATGCTAAAGTTGAATCGTATCGATTTGGTTGGATTTAATCTAAAAAACGAGTTTGCGCTTGGATCAAGTGACTCTTTATGATATCAGGATCCGATCTGATTTGGGAACTACAGATAGGAAAATGTACGTATATGCAAAGCTTGATATATGGTAAAATATCACGTAACAGAACTTGTTTGGAAACGGAATAATATATTTCTGTTCCGATACCTCGTTTTAGATTACTGAATTAGATATATAAACATGTATACAAACAGGGCCGTCTTAGGCTAAGTGGGGGCCCATGGCACTTTAGGATGTATGGCGCCCCTTCGAGAGAAATTTATGATCGGCATTAACAGAAATGTATAACATTTTAGTTAGTATAATTTGTTATTTGAACATTTACAAACAAAAGCGAATATACTGAAATATCTTCCTCGGGGGTTTTTTTCAAATTTTGTTAATTTTCTAATTTTAATTTGAATAAACGATTCTTGTAGGTACGGGGGTATCCCTGGATACCCTTAGGGCAATTTTAAAATGAATTTCCAACTCAATAAAATGAAATTAACGAATTTTAAGATTTAAAAATTCACTAACCTTGTAACTTTCGATCTATATAAACCCTCTGTTTATATACCCACTACAGGAAACTGCCTACTCTGGATATTTAACCCTTTCCTCTTCTAATAAAGACTTTGAATACACAAGCGAACACTTATATTGGTATTGGATTTAAGACACACTTTGATTCAACCAACGCCGAATAAAGATTGATGAAAAATTATGGCGTCGTTCATCTTTCTTTTATTTTAAATCGCGAAAGACGGGCGATTTTTTTATTTCACAGCCAATTTTGATAATTTAACCCAAATAGAAACTTTTCGATGACTTTCGATCAAATGATAATATTAGCATACGAGAACGAATGCAGTGACTTAACCAGGAGGTTGTTTGTTGATGATTCTGTGATCCAAACTGTCACCAACAAGCTTTAAACGAGAAAACCCACTGCTACTTTACAGAAATCTTTCAGATAAAGATTTAATTGATGAAATATTATTTGTTGTACTTTTCAATTCATGCTGTTGCTTATTCCAGACGATTTCTACATTAATTTGGACGAAATAAGTGAATAGAAAAATTAACAAACGAGTAGATTTATCCATGCTACCCCACACTCGTCATTATCTGGACTTATAATTAAATTATAATGTCCTCGCTCCAAAGACGGTTAGCTGAGGGGGGATGGTAACCAAGAAATTTCCAATTTTCCCCGCAAGAGGGATATTTAGTTACCAACGAGTGGCCAGCTTGGCATTTAGTCAGTACCGAAGTGACAACTGAGAGAAGTTGTTGTTGTCGTAGATACAGCGTTGAACATAACAATACTTAAAAAATCTATACCGGTACAAAAGGCGATTTTCTGGATTTTTGATTGGTAAAATCATCAAAATGACTTCTTCAAGGTCTATCTCTTGAAGTACATTGCTTTCGCATGAACATCAGCGACAAACTGTTCAATCTTTATGACAATAATCCTCAAAATTAATGTTAATTCTTCCATTGGCAGAAACGTTTCTTTTATGTTTTACTTACTACTTACTGTTTGTAATTATTATACATTAAGAGCACTCCAAATACAATAACTACGCGCCAGCATTGATGTCCTTACTTCATAACCAATTTGATACCGTCTTCTGAAGTTCAAAACGAAGAATCCATGTCAGATAACTTCCGCATATTCACTTTTCATCCAGTTTGTAATTGCCAATCCTGAATGTTATAATTAGTTAAAATAAGTCACTAATTTGCTTCATATCAATCACGCCATGTAATAGGTAATCCCAAATTTAATAAAAATAGGCAATATACTTTTTAAAAGATTTTCTATATTTTTAACAGATATACATAGCTACTTTCAGCAACAGAAAATATCTATCAACGATTTGGACATGCCCAATTTGAGTACAATGGTTACTATTTATGGAACTTCATCAAATTTGCATAAATAACAATATGCTGTACACCGACATATACGTTATGCATGCAATATGTTAAACGTGTGTAAGCCGGCATTTTATATTTTTAGTCATATATTTCTATTTCGAGCTTATATGAGATTATCCGCTCAGACGTATATAACAAATGTTTTTCACGTCATGACTTTCTGATACCTTGCGTGTTAAAGTGTGTATACACATTTATTAGCTTTTCGAAACGGTGTGGCGCGTCAAACGCATGCACCTGAGCGAACATTAAAAACTTATTAAAAACGTATAAACAATATTACGTAATAAATGAAGCAGTTGGTTGTTTTAAAGTATTACCTAGACTTTTCAATGGGAACGATTTGCGTGAAACCATCGACGTGGCTTTGCACAATGTACAACATGCATACGTGATGTTCTCTATAGGTCTATAAACTAGTACTGCTTTCACGGTTTTATTGTACAGGAAGACTTGTAGTGCGCATATTTTATCATTTATGAACACTCCATATTGCTTTTGTCACAAACACTCAGTTATAATTTCAATAACCATTCCAATCATTAACAAAATATTTGTTGCATACAGAAAAATGTCTAATGTTATATCTAACTACATACCATGTGGAAATAGACGAGTTGATTTAATCCATCGCACCCAAAAGAGTGAATAAGCAAGTAACTAATTATTCGAAATGCATAGTTCCATCCATTTTTAGGTAGGTTCGAATCCTACTGGCGCTTAAGGGAGGAAACCACATAAGAAGGCTGATTTTTATGCTTTCTTTGTTAATTTTTTTTGAAAGGGGAAAAATGATTAGAATTAATTTAATCTTTGAGGTCATTTTATTTGTTTTGAACTACAATAGAATTTTTATGAGTATTTATCTTCGAAAATGCACAAATTGTGTGCTACTGTTTGTAAAGGTTCGTCGGCGGAGTTCATTTTTGGCGTGCAGCCTAGAGGTCGCAAAATTCACCTGAAAGCAATGCAGAAAAATTATTTACAATATTTACATGTTTTGTTATTAATTGAACCTATTTTTAGCTGAAAATATTGGAAATTGAAAAATTTAGAGGCATTTGAAAAAAAATTCGTATTTTCACCATTTTTTTGTTTAAAAAAAAAAAAACAACTCAAAATGCTTTTTTTCCAAAATTTAGGTTTAACTAAGACATTTCGAGAAATACGCGTTTGAAAAAAAATAATACCGGAAACTGGAAATTCAAGTGAGTAATAAAATATATAACGTGCTTATATTTTAATCTGCGATTCCAGCTCCATAAAGTAGACCTTCCTCTTCCTTATAGGCCTGATTTAGCTGCAACATCTCCTCTTTTCTGACTTTTTTCGCTTCCTTCGTCTCCAGAGCGCTCCGTCCGTTTTGACGTTTAACGCATTGTTCGTCCATTTGCTGTCCATAATTGAAGCTCCGCGACCCAACTACAATCTCAAATTCATTCATAATCATTAGTAAGGCTCAATTCCCCTCGTTAAATAGGGCAGCAGCTAAAAATTATGCCACTTCTATAACTTTCAGGCCACAATGCAAATGTTTCGGGAGCCAAGCGCCAAATTGTAGAATTGAAACTCTCGTTTGCATTCCGCGTGTGACCACCCAAACATCTTGTCAGTAAATCTTCTCTCGATAACTCCTCGAATATAGGAAGAATTTCCTTCCGCACGTCAGAGTGTAATGGATTAGGGTGAGCTTCAGGCTCGGCTTCAAGAGCCTTAGCCTGCTGCCGCTTGCACCAGCTGTCAGTGCCCGATGGACAGTTCCCGTGTCGAGGATTTCCGTCGGTGGATATCATAATGATAGAAAGTGGCCATAATAGCTTTCTTAATTTCTCCAACGCTGTTGATGTTTCTTCGAATTGCTAAGCCATAATATGCGCTTAGCTTTTTTATTAAAGCGTCGGGCAATTTACCTTTTCCGCCCAATTTTTTAGCTTTTTCCAAACTTCGGAGTCGAGTTCCCATCCTTTTTTTAACATGGCCTACACACTAGTTTTTAATAACTACTTGTTCGTCGCCATATGGATTGATACTGATAAGAGCTGTAAATGTTTTTGAATCTCCGTCACCGATGTAATTGATGTATTTCACACCGTGAAGTTTTTCCGACCTCAAAAATATTATTTTCACAGATTCTACTTCCATGCTTCCCGCAGACCCTTCATGGGTCTTTGTACCTGAGCGGTCAGTCCTTTGTTTACTTTCTTCTACCTGCTCTCCGCTCAAGCGGTAAACTGGAGCGCGCACCGTTTCACATCCGTAGTATATGAAGCACTTCGAACTTTGCTTTAAAATTTTTGGAGCATATTTTTGAATATCTATACTAACGATTTATGCAATAAAAAAAAATCGATTTTTTGAACCGTCTAATGTGGTTTCCCTCCTTAATGAGTTTTATTTCATAAATTTAATTATACCGGTAAAATCAAGGAAATATGGATTTTTCAATATTCGCCTATGGAAGCCATACACCTTCATAATTACAAACATTACTGGAAATCAAGGGCGGCTGGTGCAGTGTGGCTGCAGAGCTGCAGAACATACAAGGATAACGTGCACTTTTTTGTCAAGTATAATCTACGTTGCGATGTGCAACGGAAATATGTTATACAAGAGAATCGAAGCCTTGTGATTGGTCTCCCATTTACGGCACCAGTAGCCACCACTGCTGAAAACAAAGAAGATTCCCACGCAATAACTTCTGAACACATCCTGATCTGACACTCAACTTACAATTAGGCAATCAGAATACGAAATACATGATGACTATGAAATCTTCTGAAGACATTGTACAAGTTTATGCGAGTAGTGACAATGAATGCAAATATTGTCACACAATCGGTGACGTGGTGCAGTTTTATCCTACTTCTCATATCTGTTGCAATGATATTTGTGTGTAAATAAAATTAAAAGTAAATTGAATGAATCTAATGAATCAAATGAATTTCAGGGTTAACGTTTTGAAAATGTTTTCGTTAATCGTGGATATCTCACTTAATAACCTTGCAAATTAACAAATGATAAGAGAAATGGAACGATTTTATCTTTTTAAAAGAGACAGTGATTTTTTTTGCAATTTAATTTTCGGTACTTGCACACCGTTGCAGAATCTCAGCGAAACAGCTCTTCGATGTCCTTTTTTGAAATCGCATCAGCCTTCGTTGGAAGCCAGGTGGCTTGGTCTTGGGCATTGATCCTTGGATTGTAATTTTCAAATTGTATGTCGAAAAGAGTTTGTTAGATGATGTCCTGCAGCTTTATTTTAGAAAAATTTCATGTTTATTCAAGATTTAAAGAAAAATATCGAAGAATTTTTAAATTTTTTGTTTGTCGAAAACTTATTTATTCTGTCTCTGATTGTTTTTATTATTCAGAGCCCCAATTAACTTTTTTGAATAATTAAAACTTGACTTTTCTATCACTATTCAAAATATCATACGCTCCCTTGGTTACGAAGTTCAATTCTGTAGGTACGGTATTGTCAGGTAAGGTGTAGCAAAATGTGCTTACCATGTGAATGCTGTTTTTAAATCCATTAATTGCATATGAATAGCAATTTGCCTATCTATATATGATACACTTACATATTTAATTTTAAAAGAAATATAATTTAAATTTTAGTTTCGAACTTCATCTGTTGACTGGACTATTTTTCTTTTAAACAAAATTACTTTATGTCTTCATGTGTAAGACAGAGAAAAGAAAACAAACTAGGGGAAAATAGAGGGAAGAGATCACCAAGACTGCTTCGCCTCGTTAAAATATGGAACTGAAATGGTTCAAACAGACAATTCAAAGCATCTTTCAATAAAGGAAAACAATTATCACAACACTATGTAATAAAGAAGTAATAAAAAACATAAAAATTGCAACAACAAAATTTTGAAGAGCAGCAACATGGGTATAATTTTGATAAACATTTGCATATGTGAAATTCACAAAAATTACATCCAATATATTTTGTTCCTTTTTTTGTTTGTCAGCCGCAATGAGTGTTTATATTATTGTTATTATCTTTTATTATTTAAATGCAAGTTTGTGAATAAAGGTTATTTAGTGTTATCTTCACGATAGAGTTTATCTGACTCGTCCAGAAAATGAAGGAATACTCCAACAAAGAATTAACTATGCTTGCCACCAAATACCTCCTAATTTTAAAATAAGTGCGGCTAATGGAGTAATCAGAAGGTGTCAACTATGTCTTGGACAAGGCGGCGGACAATTTGAGCAACTTTTGTAAATAAGTTTTGTATTTTTTAAGTGCCTTCTCTTGTTTCTATAAAATATTCTTTTCGATAAAGTATTGTTATCCACGGCACATTTGAAACTTATTTTGAAACCCCAACTTGTTATACATCATTAAATTCAGAAAAAGAATTCTTTATCTGAAACGTCAATTGATAATATTTATTTAACCATTTTATTTAATATTTCGTTTCTTAAAATCGGATAGTAAGTGGAGCTATATCTTGAGGCGTTTTTTGTCAGTCACCCGGTATTTCATCTCCTTTAATTCCATTTTAGTAGTAATTATAAATGAATGTACAACAAATAATATCTTAATTGTTCTAAACTAAAGCAAGGGCCAACTAAAATTAATTATGTATGTACGAAGGAACAATCAACGTTAAAAAAAAACCGGGTCAAAGTTGGTATCCTTTCGTAGCGGCGTTTCGCCGTATACCGCCACCACATAACCCCATATATCGATATGCCTGCAACCTACTCCGTATTATGTCGAGTGAACCGCGCAAATGTCCATCCACAAGCACTACCGCTGCCGCCGCCGTTACCCAATCGATATCTCTTAGCGACCGATTGTAACACACACATTTGTTAAGCGCTATCAACGGACGAATGGATTCGGTTAATTCGGTATATGTACCGCTGAAATTTTTCGTTATGATGTGATTATTTCGAATTCTAGTGTCACCGCGATTGCTTGATGGATTACAATAAAGCACGAGTACCCTTATGATAAATGGAATTATTGTGTACATTCAATAAAATGAGCAATACAACATAATTGCAAATTATCTCTGTAGATTCTGTGTGAGTATTGTTAAGGGTAAATAAAACAAATTGGCCCATTTTCACATAAGAAATTCTTCTATTAATTTTTTTAAATTAATAGTGACCGGTTTCGCGTGAACACACCGGCCTGGTGATGTATGTTCACACGAAACCGATCGCTATTAATTAAAAAACTTAATAGTAAATATTATTGTGAGGCAGTGGACCAATTTATTTTATTTGCCCTTAATTGCAAATTGTAAGGTATTTATCATTAATAGAGACGGGATTTTAGGCAAAATGCTTCCTTGTTTAGATTCAAGGCAAATTAAAAATAATACAAAATCTATATATTTCTCGACAAATCAAAGCGATCTAGCTATGTTTTATTTTGCCTAGTTGCCTATTTGGACTTTTAACAGCCTAAATCGTGGTTTTTCGCCTATTTTGTCCTAAAATCATATTTATTTGGTCTAAACGTTTTTTTTTTTTTATTTTAAATAAATATGGTTTTTACACAGCTGCATCTTTCTTAAATGTAAATTTTAGTTTTACAGCTAAAATGCTATAAACTAATACAACGATGGGTTTTCCCGTCTATTGTGTGAGGGCCAAAGTTTGGATTTGCCTGCCGTAAAATTTATATTACTACCCTATTGAAGATATATCCTCAATTATCGGCTTATCGCTCTCGGGTTCATTTACCTGCACCCACGTTTTTATTTTACGGGAATCCCTATCGGCTTGTTTACGCCCTGTAATTTAAACCGTATAAGCAAATTTCTTCTCCCTGTTAACGTGATTAATGAATACACGATGCCTATTCATAGTTTATACAATGGACATCTTGATATTGCAGTTTAGATTTTATATTTATTCTCTTAATGTTTCTCTGGAGCGTATATGTGTGTGTTCCTATAGCGAGGTGGACTATTGACGAATCAGTATATAGTGAAAGACGTACTTTGAATTTTCATTTATATCGTAGCTTGCAACGAATATTTTTCGGTAGTTTTCTGTCGGTTTGTGCTTGTTTATCTACTCAGTGTATTGTGTATTTCCATCTACAACAATGCCAAAATCCAAGGAATCACATAGCGATAAAGTTCAAAAATGGCTGAAGGCAATTGGAGGCACTACTGTCTTTCAGCTGAATCCAAGCAACAGTGAAGGGTTGTTTTGTAAAGCGTGCGGAAAAATGGTAAAGGACGTTTTTGTTTTTCTTTCCTAACTTGCTTCAAAAATATTATTGTAGTTAACTTGCAAAAAGAAAAATCATTTAGAGCAACATGCTACTGCTCCTGGACATCAGGCACATCTTAGGAAACCGTTGAGGAACCAAATGTTAATAGACACCAAAAATTCAAGAGAAATCGACGTTTTTAATCGAGATTTATGCGACGCTTTTATGTCTGCAAATATTCCTCTGGACAGATTAAACTATTCAAAACTGCGAAATTTTCTCACTAAATACTGCAACAAGAATGTGGCAAGCGTGAAAACCTTAAGAACAACATATGTAACAAAATGTTACAATGAGGTAATTAATATAATAAATAATAATTTAAAAATGTATTTTCATACTTGAGTGTCATTAAGATTTTGTTTACACCTATAATATTTTTATTAATTTTTTAAGACTATTAATACTATTCGCGAAGAAGTTGGTAACAACGATATTTGGATATCTATAGATGAGACGACTGACTCTAAAGGTCGTATTATGGCAAATATGATTGTGGGTAAGCTTTGTTCTGAAACACCAGGAAAACCGTATTTACTGGCTACAAAGCAACTTGAAAGAACAAATTGCAATACAATGGCAAGATTCGTGAACCAAGCTTTAGGTAAGATATATTATGCAAAAAACTTACTTTAATAATATTGTAAATTTAATGCTAGATATTTAAGTTAAAGGCAACTCTCGTATTTTAGGTATTTTGTGGCCAACAGATGGAATTAAGTACGAAAAAGTCAAGCTTTTAGTCACGGATGGTGCTTCTTATATGCTCAAATGTGGTACAAATTTGAAGATTTTTATAAAAATCTTAATCATTTAACATGTTTTGCACATGGACTCAATTTGGTGTGTGAATGTCTAAGAAATCAATATGCTAATGTTAATGGTTTAATTTCAAATACCAAGAGAGTCTTTTTAAAAGCTCCACTGCGTGTGGCAGTGTATAAAGAAAATCTGCTAGATCTCCCTTTGCCTCCCGAACCTCTCTTAACACGTTGGGGAACTTGGTTAGAGGCGGTAGTTTTTTATGCTAATAATTTCGAAGCAATAAAATCAGTAAGTACTTTTTTAGCAACATTTTTACATAAGATTGTTATTATTTAACGCTTTATGTTTTAGGTTGCAATATCGTTTGACAAAGATTCAGCTAACTGTATTGAGCAAGCGCAAGAATACTTTTCCAATCAAAATGTCAAAAACGATCTTTTATACATCAAGTCGCATTATAAATTTCTCATTGATAACATCAAAAGATTAAAAACATTCGGCCTTCCTCTTACAGATTCTGTTGCAGTAATTAATAATGCCGAAGCAGCTCTCAAGAATGCCCCAGGAAAAGTTGGCAAAATAATTTTGTCAAAGTTTAACCAAGTGATTTCGAAAAATCCAGGTTTCAAAACGGTTAAAGAGTTTGCTGAGCTGCTCAGTGGCGAAGCAGTTGAAGCTACCGCTCATACCACAGCTGACTGGTCCATATTTAAGTTTTGTCCTGCAACCTCGTGTGACGTAGAATGTTCATTTTTTTCGTACAAACTGCTGTTTTCCGACCGAAGAACAAATTTTACTAACGACAACTTGGAAAAACATCTTGTGTGCTACGCAAACGCGAAATTTGAGGACATGTTACACGGCGATTAATTAATTTATTTATTATTTTAAACCAAATGAATCTACATATTTTAGTTATTAGTTAAAGTTTGTATGTTTTATTTCTTTTTATGGCTGAAATGTACCTAAAATTACATTAAATATCGTCTTCTTATTCATGTTTTTTTTAAAAATAAAATGATTTTTGTGTTTACCGTTTTTTTTAAGTATTTGCCTAACATGCCTAAATCCATTTTTTGCCCTAAATACATAGTTTTAAGGGCCCAAAAAAAGGGCCTTTTTAGTGTTTTTTACGTCCTAAAAATCCCGTCTCTAATCATTAATTAGTAGAAAATTACAGGCGTATATGTAATACTTTGTATGCGTAACGTTAATTATTATTTCTTTTACCATGCCTCATCGATTCGGTCGTTTCGTAAATTTATATACCAGGTTTACGAACTATCTAGAATAGATAAATTATAGCTTTACTTTATTTAACAAAATTTCAATAGTCAGTACATAGTTGAAAAAATATCTAAGCTGAATAAATAAGTGGTAAAAAATTTGCGTTTTAAAAGTAACATTGAGTTTCAAAATTTGTATTGTTACGAAAATCAATTAGATAAGCGGTGTTAATGGTAATAGTACAGTGTGTGTTTTGTACTACTGGTGGAACACATGCATACCTTAAATATAATGACAAGTCATTGAGTTAATGTTAAAAAGGAACAATGCGAATACATACACACGGATGGAAACCAAATATCTTCGGAGCCTAACGCAATGTATCAAACGTACACAGTTGTTGGATCGTAACTGCGGTACTGCGACTCTTACGTTCCCATTTTCGTCAGTTCATAAGCTCAACTGCAATCGACCTTAATACAAGTCAGTCAGTCGCGACTAGTTAGTGGTACTGAGTGTATCTATGTTTTATTTCAGTTCGATATCAAAGAAAATATTTATTCATATAATTCACATACTAGTGAAAATCTGAGTTTAATTAATAAAGGAATTAACCTTAAAATATCTACTACCTACAAACTGAAAATAATGTGTTACAAAATCATAAAATAACTGTATCCCGCTAAAAAATCCTCCTGCCTAAAATAAAAATCTCAAATGCTTGAAGTACAAAACGCGGAGAGAAAGTGAGCAACCGTTTGTTACTACTTAAATTTCACCATCTAAAATAGGAAACTAAATATTTGAAAATAAAGACTGGATTCTAAAATATAAAAAAAAAATTTAAATCGACCTGTTTCGTTCAACCGATAAAAACAATAACTGGAACATTATTTCAAACAACCAACAAATAACAAAGAAAATTTGAATCATATCCAAAACCATAATTTCTAAGGAATGATTTATATCAATTCAATCAAATACTCAAAAATGTCCCTATTTTTTTTTTTTGTTGATAACCCAAGTCGGTAGTAAAATTCCTGTCGTGAGGGTGTTGAAATCGCAGCGCGCATCAACGTAGTTCCAAGTTGACTGAACTGAATCATCATATTCTTCTACCGCCTACGGTGATGACGCGCATAACTCACATGGATATATGCAACAGCACATGAAAACATGCATAGTAACACAACCAAAAATAATACTAATACAGCTCATGGTATTGGTGGAATCATTCCGGTAAGAACGATGCAAATAGAGAAAAGAGAGAGTACTAGCACACGGACATGTTTCTCCCTTTACCCGGCGTCATCAGCGCGGACTACGAGCACTCACTTCTTTGCTCTGCCTGCATTGTGTCTACCTCTTGTTTATGCACCCCATGTCCACAACAGCACTGAAAATATCTTCCGGCGCACCCTAGCGCCAAGAAACACAGTCATGTCGTCCTAGACCGTGGCGACATACGCCGGAGTACAGATGCCCGCCACCTATCGAGCAGCTCATGGGCTGCTGAACACCAAGGTGCCGTTCCGCGTAACATGTCCGTGTGCTAGTACTCCCTTTTCTCTCTGTTTGCATTGTTCTTGCGGAATGATTCCGCCGATACCATGAGCTATATCACGATTATTTTGGTTTTATTATTAGGCATTTTTCATTTGTATTTTATACCTCATTGTGAGACTAAGGGATCATTTGTACGTGCAGTTGCCTAAGCTCGTAGCCGCGCTGATGACGCCCGGTAGACTGAAACATGTCCGTTGGCTAGTACTCTCTTTCTACTTTGATTGCATTGTTCTTGCCGGAAATGATTCCACCAATACCATGAGCTGTATTAGCATTATTTTGGATATGCAACAGCGCTTGCAATTATATAATCCCCGAAAGCTTGGATATTCCTTTGCATTATTATTTGACAGTTTAAAACTTGCAAAAGGCGGATAGAATTTCTCAATCGCAATGCATATTGGAGCAAACGAATGCGTAATATGCGAGGCCAATTTGCCAATTGTGCCAATTTTATTGCAATCTCGACTAGAATAAACCACCTTGAATTTTCAACATTATAATGCATTTGGAATTAAAACCAAACCTAATATTTAGGACCCTTCCTTAAGAGACGCATTAGTAGGAAACGGTGCAAACAGGCGTAAAGAACGTAAATACAGTTAACTAAAAAAAAATTATATTAACTTTTCCCATCATGCTCCTAGTCCCTTTCCTTTTGACACTCAACATCTTTTCGTGTTTACGAAAATATTTCCTATAGCGCCCATTCGAAGATGAGCTTCCGCAATACGTTTCAGTAGCACGATGATATGAAATAAAGCAGCCGGATTTCAAGGTGCCAAAATGAACGGACATAGAACATGGCGTGCACCATTTCGGCACACTTTACTTCCCTTAATTGGAACGAATTGCGTTTTGCCGATATTTATCACCGGTGAAAAGTTAATCGATTGCTTCTTGTATTAATTCCGTTGCAATGTTGTCGGATGGAGCGGGAAAGAAAAAACGATCGATACGAAGCCTGCGAGAAAAGGAAATTTACTCTGCGCTAATCGCTTTCTTACAAAGTTAGGAAGTTCGAATTTGCAAATTGAGGACAACCATTTAGGATACTTGGACGAACGCTTCGTTTTGAGCGCTTTAATGTATTTCTTGAGAGAAATTTAAGGTGCTTATCAAGCCCCTTTAAATTTTTCTCTCTACTGTTCGCTGTTTGATAAATCTATGGAATACTGATCAAATTATGATTGACTTCCAGTTTACCTTTACTTAAAAATTTCCTACTACAAAGCTTTGTCACTAACAACGAAGCTTTTACTTCACAAGCACTTTAATATTTCTTTATATTAATATTAAACGTTTCGTTGTAAAGTATTTGATCTAAGATTTGAATGAGCTGGGGTACTTTAGAGAAGCTGTAACAGACCCCTTCGCTTATTTGCAGATGAAAGCAAACACATTATAATACTATATATATAGTTCTTATATACTAACTATATAGTAGTATATAAGAACAAATATAAGCGATCATTAGCACGAGCAGAGTGTCAAAATTATTTATACAGTATTTTCAATCTAGTAGAGTTTATTTCGAGCTGTAATGGCAGGGTGTTGTGGTAAATAAATGGTAATAGATCTTTGTAACGAACTCTATTGCAGAATGGAATTCTATTCTGGAAAACAAAAGCAAAAAATTGATAGCAGGAAAAAAAAACTTGTTCAGAAACAAATTCTTCCGAAGTACAAGAACGCTATACACAAGAGTTAGAAACAATCTAGGGAACTAAGACAAGGGAATGTCAATCAAATATGGAAAAAAATTCACAAAAATACTAAGTAGCACCGCCACAAAAGTATTAAGAGCGGCACAGGCATCCACTGAAGCAGTGATTCCCAAAGTGGTCCACGGGAGGACTCGACGGGGGTCTACATTGGCGTGAAAAAAAATGGGGGTGCACAAGTTGTAAGTGGGGGTGCACGAAAATTTATCTGGTTTCGATAGAAAAGAACAAAAATTTTGGCTTAGCTTTACCTATCAATGTAGGCAAATAATACACTACTCAAAAAAAAGGAAGCAAAAAAAAAATTCCAAATTTTCGGTAATTTTTGACAGGCTGTATTTCGGGGAAAATGGTCGTATTAAGACTTTAAAAAGCATTTTGAAGCTTTAAGATTCAAATTTTTCAGTTTTTTTGGCTAAAAATTTTTGGGAGCTAGGTTCTCATGCAATCCTAACTGATAGCGCGAAAAAAAATTTGCAATTTGTTTTTTTTTTGTCCATGGGCTTGAAAATTTTTTTCATTTAGGCCGGCCTATGGATCAGATAGCCTGTTTATTTAGCTTTATTTCCTTTTTTTAAACCTCCCTTAATTTTTTTGAGTAGTTTATTTTCAGGTCAGCTTTTAAGGAAAAAATCGATTCCATTTAAAAACTTTATTTCGGTGGCAGCAGATGGAGCTCCTGCCATATTCGGGCGATATCGTGGGTTTATAAGCCATCTTAAAAGAATATCCCAGGAGTAACTGCAATTCACGAGTCATCCACCGACAACACTGGTAGCAAAAAATTTGAGTGATAGATTGCACCAATCGCATAAATTGTGATTAAAGCAGTTAGCAAAATAAGAAGCAATGCGTTAAATACCCGTTTTTTTGCACAATTGTGCAACGAGAATGATGAAGGCTTCCAACGAATGCTTTTACATATGAAGTACCGGGGTTTCGAAATGTGCATGTTTAACAAGATTTTACTCACTTTTTGAATCAGTTTTAGTTTCTGGAAAGTAAAGATCCAGATTTAAAGGAAAACCTGATAAAATGAAAAGGAGACATCGCGTTTTTGACAGATTTGTTCAAAAATTTAATAAGATTAACTTGCAGTACAAAGGGATAGCCTAAATTTAATAAAAAAAAGGTGTAATTTTGGCTTTTTTTGGGAAAAATTTGAAATTTATGAAGCAAAATATTAGTCGGCGCAAATTCTCCAGTTTCCAAACTTGTCACAGGCAGAAGTTTTGATGAGGATATTGACAATAGGGTTCAACATTTAAATGCCGTGCATGATGATTTTATAAAAGATTTGAAGATATTCTGACGATGGAAATACCACCAGGATATAAATCCTTTGATGAAACGGCAATGGCGAATGTGGTATTACAAGAGGAGGCACTCGAGCTTAGGCACCAATGAGGAGCTGAAGGTGAAATTTAAAAAGGGCATCAACATTTTGGCTGGCAGGCAGAAATACCCCAAAATATCCCGGGGCTGTGGGAATTGCGAGAAAACTTTTGATAGCGTTTTCCCTCGTCATACCTTGTCGAAAAAGTTTTAGTGTCGTTACAAACCTGTTAACAAAAAAAGGAGCAGATTGAACATCACAGAACGGGGAGATTTGCGGTTATTTCCCCACAAAACTGAAGCCTAATATTTATTAATTTGCTGTCAATCCCTCAAGTTCATCCCTCCCATTAAAATTATTTTTTTTAATTGTTGATTTGCATTGTTGAAGTTACGTTACGTTATTCATGTTTAATTTTAATTCTATTAAATCTTAATCATATTATTTTTAAAAAATAGAACATGAGAAAATATACTATTTTTCTTTTTATTTTACCACTTCGAATTTAGGGTTGGAGCTCAGCCGCGACGCAAATTTCCATCGTTAGATCAATTTCACATTTTTTTACGAGTTTTGGGGAAAATGGTAGAAATGTAGCAGCAGGGGTCCACCGAAACCCGTAAAATTTTGAAAGTGGTCTACGAGAAAAAAATGTTTGGGAAACCCCTGCACTAAAGAATGGATGTCAAAAGGAACGTGGGAAACCCAAAAAGAAGAATTGGAAATTAACATAACAGAAAACCCAAACAGCATCGAAGTTAAAAACATCATAGAACACCTGAGAAACAATAAAACTACAGGACCAGATAAAATTTACAATAAACAAATGAAAGCCCGGGCTGGATATCAATACAGGAATTTTGACATCCGCAACTGAAAAAATCTGGAAGGAAAAAATAGTTCCCGATGAATGGAAAATGGGTCGTATTTCACAATACCGAAGACGGAAGATATAACAAAGTGTGAAAATTATCACATTATTGAACAACACTAGCAAAGTATTATATTAGCAGATTAGAAGTACAATAGATAAAACATTCAGGAATAATCAAGCTGGTTTCAGAGGGAGGCGGTCATGTGATGACCAAATGCGTACTCTAGAATAACAACCACACCGCGGATCGGGATCGCCTCTGTCTCAAGCGTCGATGATAGATCCGCAGTGTGATAATAATAGACGGGTGCAACGAATGACAAAAAGAAGCGCACTTCATGTTCACGGATTTTCGAAAGGCCTTTGATAAAATCGATCAAAGAAGCCAAACTGAAATTCAGACATCAAGCTGTTTCCTTCGATTAATGGTTTTATTCTTTTAAGAATCATTTCTAGAAAGCTTCGAGATTATTGGCAATAAAGAAATTGGGTTAATAGGAGCTGACATTGTTTGGGTTTTTTCCAGGTTTCGGTAGCATGATGACCCTTGCCACCTTTCACACTTTGGGCACATACTTAATCTTAGCGCAGCGTTTGAACAAGTACGTTTAACATCACTACTCCTTTTCTCGGTAACTGCTTTAGTATCATATTCACATGTTCGAGGACGTAATCTTGTCCTATCTTATTAGGTTGAAAGATTTCAGCCAGATATTTCGCAAATAAGTCCGCTTTTTGTTTATTATCCCTTGTCCAAGGTCCGTTCTCCTTCTTATTGGTGGAATTGAGGTGATCGGCCTCTTGATTTTTTTTGGTTGCTCTCCAGAGGGAGTAGCCAGTATTTTTTTCAGATGACAAACTCATTCAGGTATGTGTTGAATGAGTCATTTTTCAATTTTAGAGTTCTCTTTTTAGTTTTTGCGTTTTACTATTCAAAACATCCTTGTCAATCGGGTCTCGGGACATTTGTCATTTCTGCTGGACTTTCCGTTCTTCACTAATCAATCTTCTTATTCCCGAGTGTAATTAACTGTTTTATTGACATGCATGTTTACTCTAGTGCTTTTCCATACAGCGTTTTGGATGGTTATTATGAATTTTTCAGCTTCACTATCCAGCTGTTCCTCAGTCCTCAAGCAGACTTTCAAATCAATTCTGTTCTGAAGTTCTCTCCTGAATTGTTCCCAGTCGGGCTTCATTAGTCGGGGTCGCATATGCTTTTCTTTTAAGGACCGTTTCACTGAGTGTCATTATGATTGCCGAGTGGTCAGAGTCTAGATCAACATTGTCTACTACATTTACAAAATTAGCTGATACTTGACGTGTATAAAAGTCCAGCAGATCCGAAATTTTGTTCCTGTCAGTAGGCCAGTAGATAGGCCTGCCAGTTGAGTAAAGTATGCATCCCCAAATTTTTGGATTGTCTTCCGGAGTTCCCTTCCTTTAGTGGTGGTCAATTTGACCCTCAGTCCACATGTTTGGCGTTATAATCCCCTCCGATTATAAATTTTCCCCGCACTGCATAGGAAATTTTATATGTTTGCACGAGCTTCAGATTGTATCTAGGGGGACAATGGACTGCTCTGACCGGTCAGTTCTTGGTTTATCATTTCAATGTTTAACAAGGCAAGTTGTACTGCTTCGAAGAGGTTGTTCTTCATAGTGTTTAATCGACTCTTTAATAATTATGGCGCTTCCACCTCTTGCCTGGGGCAGGGTAATAAGTGTGGTAACATCTGCATTCGGAATATTTTTAGGTATGACTCGCGGAGTAAAGTGAGTTTCTGTGATTAAGCACACATCTATATTTTGAGTATTTAAAAATATTTCAATTTCATCCTTTTTTTTTTAGAATGCCATTCGCATTCCAGTTACCCGTGTGAAGGTTTTTTTCTACCCGTTTACGTGTTTATGCTTTGGGATACCACCAGTGCTTCTGGCTTCAAGTCTATCTAGTCTATTATTAATTTACTCAAACATTTGCATCATATCCTGATGTAGCTGTTTCCAATCAGGTTCCTAACTTGTGGAGGACACACTCCCCTGTTGCTGTCCTTGGCTTGCTTAGGTGTATGAAACTCCCTGTCTTGTCTTATTTGTGGCAAACGTGTTAGGAGTTTGGTCTAATGAAAAATATTGGTTCTCATAGGCGCGCTTATATTACGTTTTCCTTTACAGTTTTGTCTTCAAAATTACATACATTATTTAAACTGATGGGTAAGAAATGGCAAAGGTCTGCGCCTGACTGTTGCAGAGTAAGGTGCTGTGCCTTCTAATCCTATCAAAGTCGGTAACAGATTTTTCTGGTGGGTCCGATATAAACCCGAGCCACCATTCGTATTACCCTTATCAAACAAAATAAATGAATTGTTTCACTATTGTTACAGACAAATGTGTACAATAATTTTAAATCGTATAAATTCGATACAATTGACATTGTATTTTTTATGATTTTTACAGTGAATAATTTTTGTTTTTTCTATAGCAACACTTTTTTTCTCTTAAAAATAATAAAAAAATTTAAGACATTTGATAAATCTGTTGAAGCAATGATTTCCTTACTTGAATATATCATTTGGAGATATTCGCATAACTAAATTGTTATACTCGGCATTTTTTAATAGATTTTTGCTCTGAGTAAGTGTTTTAGATTTTTCTCCTTACTTAAGTAATAAAAGAAAAATACAAATTTGAATTCTTAAAGGTACTTTCAATCTGTAAGTCAATATACGCCTATATGTAAATAAAACTCCAAGAAGAAATCAAGCAGCAGACTTTTTAGACAGAAAAACGTTTCCGCAACCTATATTTTACAAAGCGAAGAAAGTGATTGCATGTTATTTTGTGGGAACGAGACGACAATCAACTGCGTGTTTTATTGATATCGCAGCGAATACCAATGCTGTTATAGTCACACCAATATCGAAAACGGAACAATTACTGAGTGATATCGATCTCGACTCCGAGAACGGAAGGGTGAATAATTTCACTGATGAAGTGTAAAATTGAAATACTACGGATACACTGTTCGAAATTCGTAAATAGCTTATTCCGATATACGATATTAAATTACGGATTCGCGGGTTATTGTTTATATTTAAAAGCGACAATGATGAACACATTGACGCGTCATACATATGTAGATAGCGGTAAATACGAGGATAGTATGGGAAGTATCCGTGTTTGGAGACAGATGGCACTTTGTGTCAAAATCTGCGTTACCGACTGTCAGTACTATTCTTTAGTCGACGTCTGTCAAAATTTGGGAGAAATTCATAGAACAATGTTGTTTTCAGAGGTATTAAAAGTGAGTATCTTTATGAATTTGTGGAATCATGGAAAAATAACAATACCAGTTAGTGATTGACTTCTATTTTTGGAGGTGAAAACGTATGCAGAAATCAAAGAGAAGTTGGATGCAGTTTATAAGGACCTGCACCTTCGATGACTACCATCGGATATTGGTTTAATGAGTTTAAGCATGGCCGAACATTCGTCTTTGGTGAGGAGCGGCTAGGTCGTACCATCGAGGTGACTACGGACGATATGATCAATAGACTTCATAATATCATATTAGCACACACTGGTGAAGATTGAGAGATTGCTAATATAGTAGACATCTCAGTTGAACGTGCGCAAAACATCCTTCATGAAAAATTGAGTAAGAGAAAACTAACGGGGAGATGTGTGCCGCGTCTGCTGACGATTGATAAAAAACAGAATCGCGTGATAACTTCAAAGCAATGTGGATATATTTAAGTGCATAATTATACAAGAAATTCGAGATATGTAGAACCGAACCATCAAAAACATGGAACTTGATAACTAGAAAAATGAACAAGAAAAGTGCAAGATGCAAACAAATTCTACAAATAGAAAGAGAAGACATCACAGTAGCAACAAGTTCACATGAAACAGCTCAAAAAATAAATAAATATTTTGCAAACATAGGAAAAACATTAGCGGTGAAACAAATTCCAAAATTAAAAGAAACAATATCAACGACAAATGCCCCGAAACTGGAAACACAATTTAAAATGAGAAGTACTATAGAAAATCATAGTAGAATTGAAAAACAATAAGGCACTAGGCTGTGAACTTGAAGAATAATTAAACAAAACAGAAATTATTTTGACACATACAATGAAAACGGCACAATAGAGAATGGGATATTTCCGGAATATCTAAATAGAACACAAAGTAACCTGTATATAAAAAAGGAAGCACACCGTCCCCTGAAAACTATAGACCATGTAATTAATACATTTGGGCTTCCGTCGGTGAATTATGAAAATCTATAATTTTCCTTGAAATTTCTGACGTAATTAATTATTGAAAAATGTCCCGGTGAGGAATCGAACCTCACATCTCCTGTTTGCCGGGTAGGCGCCACAAGGACTATGCTACACCACAAGGAGTATGCAAGGATCGTTCACTCTTTAATACCTAGTTGTTATTTTTTATCTGCAAATATATCGCGATATTTAATTTTACATGCCAAGTATACTAATTTAATTAATATATTTTGGATTCCGTCGGTGAATTATGAAAATCTATAAATTTCCTTGGAATATAGATCAATATGTTTATTATCTACGTTATCCAAAATCCTGGCAAAAACAATACAAAAACAATGTGAACAAGTGGATACCTGCTACAGAATAAGGTATTAGGTACATAAAAGACAATACGCATTTAAAAAAATCAGAGTCTACGTCAACAGTAACTGACCTATTAAGTAATATAAAGTCTAAATTAGATAAATTGAACATAGTCGTAGTAATCTATATAGATATGAAAAAGACTTTATACACCAACTCAAAATCAATATTGATCGAAAAACTGAACAGATTAGGAATCAATGGCGGTGAAAGCAACTTAATAAAAACATATTTGATGGATAGAATCCAAACAACAATAGTAGATAACTCTGAGAGCCAACCACTAACTGTAGAATAGAGTATACCACAAGGCAGAAATTTACCTCAAATATGTATGTATTTAATATCAATGTGAATGGAGAAATAGATGCGTATGCTGGCGACATGTGTATAGTATATTCTGGAAACGATAAAGACAAATTACAGCAACAAGTCAACACTGATTTAACAAAAATAGAAGAATGGTGTAAAAAACAGATATATGGTCTTTCGAAGGAATAAACATTGAATTAATTTCAATATAACTTTCAACAGCCAACCCATACGACAATAACATACACAAAATATTTAGGATTAACAATACCAGACAATTTAAAATGGGATAAACACACTAATCAGAAAAAATGCAATAACTGCATCATCAATAAACAAAATAAGAATGATTATTCGGAACATATGAGAAAATCAATATATCACGCAGTACTCACATTGCACTTAAATTATATTAATAAATGTCTAAAGCGACATATCAAAGAAGAATTTAACAAAAATACAAAGGCAAACAGAATACTGACTAATATATGGCATTCAAAAAAAGAACTCCAACAATAGGCGTATACGAAAGGACTCACGAGTTAAATATTCAACAGACAATATGCTGTCAAAACAAACAAAAAACTTAAACTATATACAATATAAAATTAAACAAAATGATTCAACAACAAACAACACAATAAAAATAAATAAATTAAAAGCCAATATGAGGATTAAATCGCCTTCGAAACGACAGCCCGAGATGAGACGAAAGTCTCATTTCGAGACAAGGACAGAGGACGGGAAGGAAAACGCAATACTGACCAGCACATGTGAATTGACGTGTGATTTTCCCGCTGATCACAATGGTGTTGAGAAAAAACAATTGCACATCGCATTTCAGAGCTAACTTGAATTGTTTACATTTTTTAAATTGAACACCCTGTCTATTTTTCAATTATTCGTTAGGAAATAAAACTTTGCGTAAAATATTCTTATAGCACTATAGCCCTAAAATGAAAAACAAAAGAGATATGATGAAAATTATATTGGACATTTGAAACTGTAATAACTAATAACTTCATTATTAGAGCAGCTATTGAGCTAGTCGAAACATGAAAAATGTGTAATTTATTCCGCCTAATAAATGGTGTAATAAAAAAAAAGCGCATCGTTTTTCAGTGTTTGGTGAAATAACTCCTTTTATTATTAAAACATCTATATATTTTTTCACAAATCGATAGAGTGACATTTCAGATAAATCACTTAGAACGGCTAAGCCCCCAAAATGAGAAAACAAAGATATTTGATAGATTTTAAGATGAAAGTTTTAAAATATAAATCAAAGCAAGCCAGCGTTGCTTTTTTTTTTGCCCTTCCGAATCTTGTTCGGCATTAGGATCATTCAGTAGACTAATTGCTTTTTGCCTCCGCCCTTTTTAATTTTTTTACTTTTGTGTTGATTATGTTTTTTATAGTTGTTATTATTGTTACTAAGTGTGACATGCTTAAGGCATATTTGCATGCAGTAGAAACTGCGAAAAGGTCATGCAGCGAAATATTTCCGGATAGGGTCTATCTATTAGAACATATTTTCTATGTGACTTCCGAA
The DNA here is from genome assembly GCA_029619315.2 of Dynastes maya. NCBI lineage: Eukaryota > Metazoa > Arthropoda > Insecta > Coleoptera > Scarabaeidae > Dynastes > Dynastes maya. The sequence goes on along the minus strand of JAROYE020000001.1, from coordinate 65,413,604 downwards.
AATTTTGCGAGAACCTTTAAAGCTAAGCGATCTAATCATAAACGAGGAAGCGGAGGTGAAAGTTCTAGCCAACTTTGAAACTAATTCCATCAGCTCCATTCACGAAGTGATGCAGGAATTGAATATTAGTATAGGGACTATTCACGCAATTCCGAAGAGCAATAGTAACAATAATAACAACTAAAAAACACGTAATCAAGACAAAAGCTTGCTTCGATTTGTATTTTAAATCTTTCATCTTAAAATCCATCAAATCTCTTTTGTTTCTCATTTTGGAGGCTCTCTATCGATTTGCGAAAAAATATACAAGCTGTTCAATAAAAAAGCGAGTTATTTTATTCGGCGGAATAAATTATGTTTCGACTATCAGAATAGCTGCTCTAATAATGAAGTTATTACAGATTCAACTGTCCAATATAAATTTCATCGTATCTCTTTTGTTTTTAATTTTAGGAGTACGATAAGGATATTTTACGCAGTTTTATTTCCTATCGAACAGTTGAAAAATATATAGTGTGTTCAATTTAAAAAATACAAACAATTCAAGTTAGCGCAGAGATGCGACGTGCAATTGTTTTTTTTTTCTCAACACCATTGTGATCAGCGGAAAAATCACTACATCTTTGCTAATTTAATCAACATCGTAGCTACAATAATAACAAAGTTAGCAATAGTGGTCTAATAACTTTGAACAACCTGCATATTTTGTTAATTTGTACAGAACGTAAATACATCTTTACATAATTGAAAATGTAAAGAATATTTTTAATTGAAATTTTAGTCAATTGTTACTCATATGAATCCTTCGAAATCCTCTTACATTTGAAATGTGATGCATTTTCTGTGGTAAGCAATATAGTGGAAAGCAATCAGAAGCTTTCCTTTGTGTGAACAGTTCATTATGAACATCAATGTGAATTCCTTTTTAATATCATCAAAAAACAATTTGACTGGAGGTAATTAAATATCAGTTCATCAATTAACTCCTTCTTTAATGGAAACATGGAAAAAAATAGAAATTCCATTACAAATTAAGAAACAAAACGGTATTATTGAAAATCTTAAAGAACTCTATAAACAAAAATAAATGGAATGAAACAATAAAAGTTAATAACGCGTGAGACCTCTCCTAACTTTGAAAACTGCTTGGATTCACCGTGATAAGTTCACTATCAAATTTTTGATTACTTCTTGGGGAATATTATCTTACTCGAAAGGAACGTCTTGTTCCAATTCCTGGCAGTTACCAGCAGCTAGTAAATGACGCCTTACCGATCTTATTAGAGCATCCCAAACTCAATCAGATTTAAATCTGGGCTTCATGGTAGCCAGTCCATGTAGTAATCCAAAACTCGTCTGGCGATGTGTGGTTTCGCATTATCCTGCACGAACATGAAATTGTTCCCTGAAAATGGTGCAAAAGACACTACATGGTCCTGAATAATGTGCTCTAAGTAGTATTCAGCATTCGTTGACCTTTGGCGAGCAGTGATTAACTCTGTGCAAGCGTCAAAGCAAATACGTTCTCAGAACTTTCATGATCCACCACCAAAGGCCTCCCTCTGGGAGCTTGTGCAGTCAAGATATCTTTTGCCATACTCTTTCACGCCTATCTGGAGTTTTTAAATTTATTCTAGTCTCGCTTCTAATCTTCAACTGTTCAATCTGCATATCTGGCAAATCTCAAACGTTGTGCTCTGTGTGCCGTGGTAAGTAATGGTCCAAATGCAGGCTTCCTATTGCTCAACCTTACTTTCCTCAACCTTCTCCTTACAGTTAAAGCAAAAACTTTGAAATTTCTGACTGCTTCAAGCTGGTTACTAAGTTCTGAGCTTGTTATTCGCTTATTTCTGTAAGCTTGTAATTGCAAAAAACGATCATCTCTCGCACTTATGACACATTCCCTACCTTGACCACGTATTCTATGGTGTGATACGGTTTCCTTGAATCTTCTAACCATTCAACTGGCTGTGGCATAATTAACGCTCAGCGAATTATCCGCATAACGCATTGCACGCCCTTCTTCTAACAAAATTGAAGCTCTTGCACCTTCATCATTGGTTAAATTATATGGTCGGCTCATGACTTTCAATTTAAACTTTATTAACTAAAATTCTATACATGAAAGAAATTAACAAACTCGTAATTAAAACTCAAATGATGCCTGGACTGTAACATAAACTACTCAAGAAAAACTGTCCAACAGAACTTGATATTAACTCGCAGCTATTTTTACCAGAAATGTAAAAATAACTTTGTAGTGGTATAAAGTTACTAGATTATGTTCTGTTAAACTAAAAATTTTTAGAAAATATATAAATTATAGAAAATATATCAGAAACATTGAGTGGTGCGTTAATTTTGAACGTGAGTTTAGAAGGTAGCTTATGTAACGATTGCGTAGCGTTCTCTTCGTATCTGGTTGCACTATTGATGAAAGAGGGATACTAAAATATACCTGTCAGCTACATTTCGTTAGTGTGGAAATACGTAAATCGAGACGAATAAGGATAGAAAATAAGATGCCGATATCTTTTCAACTTCAAAGAATTTCTCATTTAATTTGGCCTAAGCACATAAACCATTACATGATAAATAAGATCGGTGACCGAAAACCCCAGTAAAAACCCTATATGGCTTTGACGGGCCAATTTTCCAGTAATTTTCATTCGAATCGACGAGTAAACAGAATCAATTCCCGGCGACAGATACACATCTACTATGGTATCATTATTTGATCAGGTAACGAATACATATACAGCTATTATGCTCTTATATTCTGTTATTTACAGATGTGACCTTTGCCCTGATAAATTCGTCAGCGTACTTTCGTTTTGCTACTCCATTCGTATAATATTGTATCTCTGTTATGCGACTTTCCCCGTTCTACTCGAATATCGACCGACAGTGGCGTAACAACAAATGGCATGGCATCTTGATTATATTAGGGGTGCGAGAACTAGCCGAAATGAATTGTATTACTTTTTTATATTTATGAAACGTCTTTATTGATCTCTAGAGGAGCATAAGGGAAAATAAAATATAAAAAAAGTTCTCCTTAATAAAACAGCGCAGCAAGCTATAGCAACAAATAGTAAAATATTGCATTAAAAATGCAAAAATTATCTACACTAAATTACTACAGATAATGGTCTATCAGTACCTTTAATTTCATTACTCTATTAAATAGGAAAAGTTCAAAGTTCTAGCAGCCCTTAAAAATTCAGTTTTTATACACCGACAGACTTTCTTGAACACAACAATACAGAAACTATTTATTTGGTCCAAACCAATAAATGGCATTGATGAAAAACTTTCATTTCAACAACAATTCTTAATTCAACAAATTTGGTCACTATTTGGTAGTCAGGCTCCTTCAATAACGTTATATGGAGCATAACGTTATTGACAAGTAATTTAAAGTTATTAAAGAAACTTAGAAACAACGCAAAAACTAAATACTGTACAACAAGAAAATTGAAGATTGAAATTGTTACAACTCGCTAAAGAAATTGGCGACAAACACAGTTAGATTGCAGAAGAATGCATATTTTGAATTTATCTCGCGTACCAATGATCAAAAATATCTATGTTGGCAACTACGTAGAATAAATATAACCAACTTGGCTGACATTCTGTTCCCTTAAGTGAGCATAACAATATTAATAATTACTTTGTTAATTCAGCCTCCGCTACAAGTAACAATTAGTGAACGGAGTTCTTATTACAACAATAATCGGAAGTTTTAGTCTTAGTTTACATTTTTTCTTGCAGAAGAAAGTTAATTAGTAATGTAATTTCAAAAATCAAATCTTCTGCTACAGATTTTGATCAAATTAATATTATTATGCTTCAGCTTAACTGTCGTACAATAGTTACCAATGTCACGCATTTCTTTAACATTTATATAGTCGACGGTGTGCTTCCGGAGTGTTGGGACTGTGCTGTCGTTCATTTACTGCCAAAAGCTTATAACGTTCTGGAATTTAAGGACTGTCGACATACCGATTTTGTCATAAACTTCTGGAGATAGGAATTAACTGTGACAACGGCGATAATAAGGAAGGAAAATGTCTAGTTATATGAAAAAGTGTACATGCGACAACAGTACGCGAATGGGTGATTCACCACAAGCGGAGAGGTTAGCGGCAGTCGACGGCTCACGACAGTTACCGACGTGGTTAGTTACGAGGTAGACTGCATTATTTGCGGACGATCTTAGTAAAAATGTCTAGAGTATTTATTTTTCTTTTATTTCATCAGAATCTGATTTTATTTTCGTCTTTAGGATTTCTTATTAGTTTCGTCTAAGCTTCGTAGCAAAAATAAATATGCGAAACTCTCATTTCCAGGCGACCATGACTGCAAATTATTACGTGCGCTCTTGCACACAATAGATCTACATGCCAACGTTGTTATAAGCGTATTAACGACCCGCATGAAATCGATCGGATTCCACTCAATCCCCTCCTGGTTCTCTCGCCCTACATATATAGATATAGCTAATTTCACATTTTCTCAAAGTGTATACTAACATTGTCATTGTCACAAGCGTCACAAGATTCAAAAAATGTCAAAATATGAGTTGTGTGGTCGATCAGTTGCATCAGTTGTTGAATATTTACAAGGCGAAAATGTCATTCCAAAATACTGTAGCAGCGAATGTAAGAGTTGTATTAAGCCGTGTATACTGCGTAAGATGAAAATAAAAGTTTAGTTCTAATGAAACCAAAAAGTAAAATCTAATAAATTAAATAAATAGTTTAGGTTTTGGAAAATTAAATAGAATTCTATACAAGAGGCTAAAATATCCCTCCTTCTACAACAAGCCATTGTCCGCACATTGCTTCACTATGAATGCATTATGTGCTGGACAGCCATCCTGTTAGAACCACACAATTTCCCAATCCGTTCCAGTATTTTCAATAGCGGGAACTATTTGATTTTGCAGCAAATCTAGATATTTCTTGGCATTTGAGGAACCAACAATAAAGAATGGTCCTAGTAAATGTTCACCTAAGATGCCTACCCAAACTTTGAGTTTTTCAGTTTTTGAGGATACTGGGTGTGGTTAGCAAAATATTTGTGCTGGTTTTTCCGCGCGCAACAGAAAGATTCTGGTTTCCATGTAATGTAAAAGATGATTTATCAGTGAAAACAATATTTCTAATGCAATTCTCATTTTCATGCGCCTTTTTCATTACAGTTTCGCAAAACTCTATTCTTCGAAAATTATCTTCGGGAAATATCTCTTGCGTTTTCGAATATTTAAAACACTTTAAACGATTACGTTTCCAAATCCTTGTGACAGTTTTGTTTCCTTCGCCCAATTCCTCAGCGACACTTCTGGTGGAATGCGTGTCGCCTACTGCAAATAATCACATCTCGCCTTTCTCTTTCCTCAACTTTTTGTGGCTCTACCTTTCCAGGCTTGCATTTCATGCAGTTATTTAAACAAACAAGTTTTTAATAATTTCAAGAATTGCTTGTTGGCAGAGTTATGGGTGGTCTGCAAATGCTATTGCAAACAAATTCATAAAATCATTCATAAAGGAATTATTCTTATAATTTGTACCTTTTCTGCATATGTATAGCGAGCCATTGCGTATAATTTAGAAGTTCGATACGTATAGAGTGGGGTCTATAAACTTGACGTTTCAATGACGTTCGCAGTCGCCGTTTATTTTTCCTCTGTGTAGTCCTAAGTTTTGTTTGTAAACTTACTGTTGATTAGGATGGAAACGTTGACAAATAAAAGTGCACATCGTTAATTTTTTTATTCAGAAACTTTTTAAATGAATTGTTTAACAGGAAGATACAAAGACTTAGCGACACTCGGTATTATTTTATGTACCCATGGAGTACTGAAACTAAAAGCAAATAATCCCTGTCATGTTTGTTGCTTCCTCCATTCTCAAACAAGCTTGCGTGCTCCTCGCTGGGATACTCAGTCTTAGTAGTCGATTGTAAGAGAGCTTCCGCTCGGCGTTACTGCCAAGTTGGAAGTTCGCGTAGTTATTTGGGTTTTGAACGCAAAAGGCCTTAAACCGATTGAAATTCATCGTTAGTTAATGGAAATGTATGGCGAGCCGTGCATGAATGTCAAGAACATTCGCAAGTGATGTAGGGATGCTGGTCGTACTGAAATTTACGGCGAAGGAAGAAGTGGGAGACCGTCAATTTCCAACACGACAATCGCGAAGGTTGAGCAAACCATGCTTGGTTCCTGAGGTTTTCCGAAGCACCATTCATAGGATTATGACAATATCGGAAGGGGTATGCAAAATGGGCCCCGCGAATGCTCACAGAAGACCACCAATGGTAACAAGTTGACTCCCCCCGCGAATACAGACAAAAAGGACAATTTTTTGGATTCGATTATCACGGGGGTTCCACTTTACACCTAAGACCAAACAGCAATCACGTAAGTGGGGTCATTCCTCTTCGCCCAAGCCGCAAAAATTCAAACAAACACAGTTTGCCGGTAAAGTCACGGCAACTGTGTTTTGGGATCGAAAGGAGAAATTGCTGGTCAACTTCATGGCTTCTGGGACCACAATAAACGCTGACAGGTATTGTGAGAAGAAGAATGTTGAGCAAGTACGTAATCACTCTATGTGACAATGCCCGTCCTCACGTTGCCCGTCAAACCGTCGCTCTCCTGCAACAGTTTGGATGGGATATCATCACTCCTATAACAATTGGCTCTTTTTGTGCAATCAAATATTCTTAGAATTCTGCTTTGATTTAGTTTCCATTCTTTAATTAAGATTTTCTTTTATTCTAGTAGTTACGCCACTGTCGTCACTGCTACGTCCTCTAATTTTCCATTCCAAAACCGAGAGCGCTGATAACCATAATGAAGTTGTATTAATTAAAGAAAATAATGAATTTTAACTGTACGAACGCGCCTAACAGATGTAGATTCAGGGGTCCCGATTCTATAATTAAATATGAATTTTCATAAGATGCAGTAAATTCTTTCGTTCCGGCTTCGAACCGTTTCCCCAACGCTCGTCCGTTTGTTCTCGTAGTACTAATTTGGAAAAGGGGTAGATGGTAATCCGAGCCGCTGTTATTTTTTAGATTAAATTAATATTTGCTGCTGTGGCACGCAAGATGATTACAGCGCGAGAAGGGAAGTTTAGTTTAGTTTCTATCCAAATATGAGGAGAACATAAAATACATAATTATTTATAGCAAATTTGCAAGATGATTATGATAATAAGCAAATTACTGAATTGATTGTATTGACCTGAAAATAGTCACTAATATCGAAGAATACCGGCACAAATAATTTTCAGCTACGCTATACTTTACTAAAAATAGGTAAGTTAGAACGATTTACAGCAATAACAATGATCATTATTTGCATTAGTGTATGTACATGCTAACGCATTTCGATATGATTATAGGCTATAGACGGAAACCACAACAAATACTAGAAATCTAATACTGTATCCAAACAATTTTGTTTAAGTAGAATAGAAGAAAATAGAATGGAATAGAATACGGCATGTCCAACTAGAGCGTGGACGGAAGATAATGATAATGATAATGATTTTAGGTACCCCTCTTCGATTCATGGCAACCTTCGTCAATATTCCCTGTACCTATCTATCTTAGTTTTTGAGAAAAATGACATACTTTGAGATTTTTGCGAAATATCGCTGTATCTTTAACGCCCGATATCTTATAACGTCTTACACGCTCGGGTGGTGATTCAAATTTTATTCGTTTTTTAATCAGCTGCAGACTACAAGGTAGCCATCGAAATCACTGCCATGCTTGATTCGTGCTATTTCAATTTATTTAAATAGAGCATCTTGTATATTTCTCTGCGATCTGATAGAGAAACCGAAATAGATTTTTTTTTTATAAACATTTCCCTACACTTAAGATGTGTCGTTCTTTAGTAAATTAAATACAAAGCTATGCGGATAAGTTTTTTGCTAAAATTCATAGAGTGCTGCGACGAAATACTTTAATCCTTTGTTTTTCTAAAGGTAATCATTAAAAATAAACTGTAACATTTAATTTACGCCTACAATTTCACATCTATTCGAAGTGAACACCATCTTGCTTCATATAAACTGTAATGCGATTCCTTGTATTTTATTGAATATTTACTAACATCTTGGGAGTATTATTTTATGTAATTTCCATGTTATGCATTGCCTTAAGAAATTCATCAAAGAAATTTTCTTCCTAAATATTTGTATTTAGCGAAATTGCGATATTTTTTTAACAACTTTCAGTATATTATTATTTCTTATTGCTCAAAAAAAATTAATATACGGTGCCAAATAAATCCATTCTTTTTATGTTGAACTCTTAACATTTGTCCACTTATTTTCGCTATTTATTACTTATACCTGCTGGTTAACCTACTTCGAGTATATGATAAAATTGTACCGAAAAAGATAACATTTGCTTCAATAAATTTCTTTAAACAAAATTTTGTAGTATTTCGTCACAGAACCCTATGTTTTTAAACGCAAAGCTTATGTGCGTAGCTGCATATTTAATTTACTAAAGGAGGGCGCATTTACATATAGGAAAATGTTTATAAAAGAGATTCTAAAGAAGCTTCTCTATTATATTTTTTAAAAATCGCCACCCTAGCGCGTAATATTTTTTATTTGAAAACTTTTTCTCTAAATTGCTCAGGAGGGGAATTATCTTCCGTCCACGCACTAGGTGGACACGCTGTATATATTACTGTTACAAATAAGCAAACATTACGTCATTAATTAAACAGTCGTTTTCGTTGTTTAAAAATGTTTTCGACATTTGGCAACAGAGCGGTTCAAGGAAACGACGACGATTATGGAAACGTACGCCATGATTCGAATATTTGCTCGAACACATTCAGAATGTTAATATTCACTTGATACTGTACGTATTAAGTTAATTATAAATTATAACATAAATTCTCACTTAAACAAACTGTCACGCATTTCCCAGTCGGACGCCTGTGATCAGGAGCCATGATTTGCGAACCTTAGTTATCACTAGAGCGGGCCAAATTGCGCCATCCAACAGAATCGGAATCAGGCGCAACGGCCGCTTATTGTAAATAGCGTATATGTGAGTCACAGCAGATATGTGATATTTCGAAATTAATACACAAGAGTAAAAAAATAAAAGCTGACGCAATAATAATGTTTAGTAATTAGAGCGGATATATATATATATATATATATATATATATATATATATGTACACGTACACATGTATATATATATATATATATGTACACGCTGAGGTGTTTTTATTTTCATTATGATTTATTTGATTGAAAACGGTATGCGTTGTAAATGGGATGTAATAAGGAAATAACTGAGAAACTGAACGCTTTTTTTATTCTGTTGTACTTAATAATGTAACTGTAAATAAAGATATAATAAATAAATTCTATCCTTCTTAATAATGCGGATAGGCTTGTTTAAAAAGTTGCACCATCAGATAAGTTTCCACATTTGCCTCGGTGAAGGATGTTCGCCGAGACGAAAAAATGTTCTTATATTTCGAAAACGACCGTTCCACGTCTACCGAAGTAAGACAGGCGTAATTAAAATAATCTTTAGACTTAGTCAAGGAATCTGCAGATGCCCCATCGCACATTTGTCTTAATCTCGTGTTGTCCGGATTCTTTTTTAAAACACTATCGAACTTAGCTAAAACTCGTCCACTTGTTGCATAGTTTATACTGTGTAACAATGTACTAACTTCGTCCACGACTTGCACTGATTCTACCAACGACAATCCAGAATTTTGCAAATTTTCTATCGCGTCTACTAACCCTTTGTAATTGTTGCTAATATTCTTTAGATGTGTTTCAACAGAAATATCGAGAAATCCCTTCTGGCTCATCCTAATAGCTCCAGCTTCGGCAGGGACGAATTGCAAAATAACGGATTTGACTTCTTGAAAATGTTCATTATAATAAAAAGCGGCTTTTAACCACGTTCCCAACGCGTAAGAATGGGCTGTGGTGGTTCTCGAATACCAGGGCATAACCTGTGGAATGCCCTAGTCCTCTTAGGACTTTTGAGAAACACTTTTTTTGTGTTTGCTATTAATGCATCCACCTCCGGGTAACTCTCTCGAATAGTTTGTGCCACAAGATGTAAAGCATGGACTTTACACGTAACATGTAAAAGTCCTTCACACTTTTCTTTAAGGGAACGGCCTACACTACACATTGTTGCTGCACCATCGCTCATGAACAACAACAGTTGACTGGTTGACACTTGAAATTTTTGTAACGTTTCGAGAACTACGGCCGTAATTGCTTTACTAGTACACTGTTTTAATCTTCTGCTGGCTAATAGAATTGCAAAATTTGGTTTAATAGGATCTAATACGCGCACTATTATATTCAAAATAGAATTTTTTTTGCAATCTGTCGTCTCATCAAGACATAGCCACAGCTGTTTATCTTTTAATTCGGCTTTAATTCGATTTTCAATGTCCTCACGTATTCGTGGAATATCTCTCCGTAACGCTGTCCGAGATGGTAGTATCCACTCGGTATTGTATGTACCCCAGAATTTTCGAAATGCTTTTTTATCAAGTATACGAAGTGGTAGACCACATACCATAAACGTTAAAAGCAATTCTAATTGAAATTGACGTTGTTGTGACACACCATTTCTTTTATTTCTGTGGTGTGCACTATTTATATGTCTTTCACAATCACGTTTGCTCCAGCACAGTAGTTTCTTTTTACAAACTTTACAGAAAATTGTACTCCCATTGTAGTGTAAATCCACAAATTCACTAAGAAATTTATTAACTTTCGTAGGTAATGGCCGTTTATTTTTAATAGTTACGTTAGACATAATCACTAAAGCGAGCACACCGACGCTTGTTTCTAGTATGCCACGAAGTGGTGCAAACGTAACATCTGCAGACTCGTCATTTGTTGATGAATAGAGCGCGTCATCCGTAAATGAATAAGCGCGCTGTTAGTTCGTAGCCGTCGATGAATGAACTTTTTTTTTGTAGTGGCCCACTGTGAACAACGCCCTATTTATCAACGAACACCCAAACTGCAGGTGTATATTTGCGCGTCTTCACGACGTAATAGACAGTGGTTTTGGTCCTCGTCCTAATAATTACATATTTAAATTACCTATGTTTACATACATATATGCGCCCGGCAGCCTGATTGCGAACCTGGCGCGTGGCGCTCTTGGCCCGCTCTAGTTATCACTAACCAATCCATAATTTTTCCAAAATATGTAACAGGTAAAAATTCAAAGAAAACTGGAAATTAGTAAAGTTTGCATGTTCTGCAACTTTTGTTACTACGTAGATGAATCTCCAGAAAGTTACGCTAGAGCAATCAATGATCGTGGTAAAATCACCGGGTGAGTTGGGAAAATCGCAAAATCTTATAGATTAAAAGAGCGTCCATGTTTTTAATAGCTAGTCTTCTAGGCCCTATTTAAAACATTTGCTTCAATTTTAGTGCTAGATACTGACTTTGCCCATGCAGCATCAATTCCATTCATATTAAATCAACCACTTTTACCTCATTTTTGGTAGAGTTTAACAAATAAATTATCGGTTGGAAACGTATATCTCTCATCTTTGCATTGACATAGAAAGAAAACTTTCAATTAGAGAAAACACTTTTGTTAATTTGCAAGACTACCCGAAATCCCTTTTTCGTGTATTGTCACCATGTAGTAGGAGAATGATTCATTTATTACTACAGTGTTCTTAAGTGCATCTCTCAAACTGATTCTATAATTATTAGTCACACAAGGCAATAGGGATGGTTATATCAAGCATGGCATATCTGTTTTAAGCAATGCAAATATCTATGTTTTACGAAACAAATTGCTGTGGGAACATAAAATAAATATTGAGTTTACAACGATCATGAGGCGAGGCCTAGTAATTTGAAAACACAACAGAATAGCGAATGAGTCAATACAACAGGAAGTACATAAACGGAGATTGCGTATTTAGCATTATTAGACTGTTGTGCTGAGTACTATTAGTTCTTACAAGCAGTGATAGAAATTAATTGTTTGAGGTTTACTAAAATTATTGGTGTTTTGTAAAAGTGATTTGTTTTAGGCAAGTTCATTAAAGTAGCAAACCATATATAACAATCTCAGCTTTATCCGAAACTGTCAACAATAAAAGAGTTTTTGAATATTTTCTATTTTACTTCGCTTCATAATATGTGTGACAATATTTGTTTAGTTAACTAACTTATTGTTACTGAAATATAGCGTATTATTTATTAACAATGAGCTGATTCCAGTCAATAAGAAGCTTGCATTAAGTCATACAAAATCTATTAAGCTTGTTTTACAAACGATTTATTGGCCAATTAACTGAACAAGTTCTTGACCAAGATATCGGTAGAAATATGCCGTTTTACATTCTACAATAAATTGTACAAGTTTTTAATGATTGTGAATAGTCGTCTAGTTTCGTTAATAGTTGAATGGGGGAATTATTAAATAGGAAATCTTCATCTGCGTGTAAAAATAGATTGTCAATTTGCTTTTGTTCAATGTTTTTTTAGTTTTGGTATAGGCACATATACAGTGAGGACCAAAAGTATCCCCCCCCCCCCTACTAACTTTTGAACAACTGAGGCTAGCGTTTTCGGAAAAAGTAGGTCGATTTTTATTTTTTCTAAGCTAACTTTTGGTGTTATCAAGACCTCAACTTCATTTCCGGTTTCGCGGTTTCGGATACTTTAGGTCATCACTGTATAGGTTTGGTTACTTCAGTTTCGGTTAGTTAATTCAAATTATCCATTACATCAATCCACATAAATTTTCGAAATTTATCCTCACTTAAAAACGCTAAACAAAATTCGTAAGTGCTTTTCTGTTGGTATTAAAACTGCAATGATAGTGAAAAATTGTCGAAAAATCGTGGCAAAAATAGAACATGTTCTATTCAATTCAATTAATCGTACGATAAATTGTCGAACCGATTTTTGCTGTTTTACACGGTACGATAAAATACAGGATCAACTTGTTCAACTAATTGGCTAATAAATCGCGGCGTGTAAAACAGGCTTTACACAGCTTAGCAATTTTTAGAAACTACGAGGTAGGCGCCATAAATTCTCAGCCTGACAGGCTTATACACATATGAGCGTATTCAAACTCCGCTGCGTCATAGTTGCACACAGTTCGAAGAGTAGTAGCTTTTAGTAGCCAACCTGCTGTTGACTGCTAATACTATTTCTTCGATAATTAAAATGTTTTTAGGTGTTATCAGTTCAATTGACCCACCGGAGCGCTCATCATCTTCTAGGGATTCTTACCCCAAACGGAAACATTTTGTCCACTTTTTTACAATGGAATATGAAACAGATATATCATCATAAATGTCATCTAAATGTTGTTTAATGTGATTAGGCTTATGCTCTTCAATTTTCGTTACCCGAGACATTTTTATGCACTAGTCACATTGTCTGGCTGGCTATTAAAAACTACTACTCTTCGAGTCATAATATACAAAATGTAGGCCTCGCACATGTGCAACTATGACCCAACGGAGTTTGAACACGTGCGAACCTGTATAATCCAGTCAGGCCGAGAATTTATGGCGCCTACCTCGTAGGTATATCAACCTTCAGTTTTCGCAACACAACATCCTTCAGTATCACGAATGGTCACAATGAAGCAATTATTTCCAACTGAAAATTGAAAATAACATCACTCTGATTTTAAGTAGACTAATACGCTGGAGCATGTTTTGCAAAACATAGGTTACTGCCGCGGTATGTCTGAAAAGAGACAGATAAACACTGAGACAGCATGCGATGTGTTTTCTGGCTTATACTATAGATAATGATATAAATAAAGTGTGTATTACTCTGTCCTTGTGCATCCTTACTACCGCTACCCTCAAATAGTTTTAGCAAGGTGAATACTAGCATATTTATATAAAATTAGGCCAGAGACAGGGAGCTACGTGGGAATATTATGGTAATCACTGTGTTCTGATAAAATAGTTTTATTATAAAGGAGAAAATTACAAATATGGGAAGACTAGAACGACATTGATAATAACCACATATAGAAAGCTAACAGCTTAATTGGAAGCCTGCTGTTTCGTTGCGGTAACTATACCTGTGTTGCAAATACCAACTTATCTTAACAATTTGTTCATCCTGCAGACTAGTAGTTAATTTTAAATTAACATTTACGTGCTTATTGCATGAAAGGATACGCAAATATAACGATGTAGGTCTACGCTTGCAAACAGTGTATCTTCTAACAAACTAGTAAATGACTAACATATGTTATATCTACCCAAATCACTCACATTTCAAACCAGATACGGAAGTATGGTAGGATTTATTTTCATAGACTAATGACAAATCCATCAAATAAATTTGAATTTAGTAATTAAATGCTGTAAATCTGTCGTTGAAACAGATTGTAAACATGTAGGACGAAAGCGAATAATAATAATATATTAACGATATCTGCGCAACAACAATAGCACGAATAATGATGGAAACACCAATAAGTCATTCCATGGTGACGGGTGTGACGTTTGCACGTATAAATTATCTTAAAACTCGAAAAGATGATTTTAAATTACTAATTGTTAGATAGTTATTTTGTGATTTTAGTCCATGAATTCGCAGATCTATACTTAAAATTCCGTTTGATGTACTAGTAATTAAGTTACACTATCTATTGATGCAGTGACGGGTGTGACGAGCACAATTATAAATAATGTAGATATATACAATTTCAGCTCATTGATTGCAGTTTCTTCATTGATTGTGAAATTAACATAAACTTTAATAATAATAATAATAATAATAATAATGACTTATTTCCTACTACATATTTCAAATTATAAAAGAAGCTTAATTGTAATGTAAGATAGTAATTACTAGTCTGGGCAAACAGCGGTAACAGTTAGTGTAGTAGATATGTGGTGCAGAGTCGGCGATTATTTATTTCACGCGTTCACAGCGTCAGTACTAAATCGAAGCTGTATGCGAGTAGTTCTGTGTATATGTAGGCTGTCGTAACTTATTTCGTAATTGTACGCTTACGTTTGCTTTAAAAATGTCGCGAAAACGGCCAATTGCACACACAGTTAAAAACTTTATAGTGGACATGCCGGACTTAATTTTTAACGGCGCTAAAATTCAATGTCTAGTTTGTAAAATCCCTTCAATGTGTTGGTCCAGAAGCTATTGTCAACGTCACATCGAAAGCAATCAGCATTCTTCTGCAAACAGTGGCATACGAGACAAAGACAAATTTACATATTTTTGATTTGTGTTACTCTTATTTTATGTAATCTATCGTTTCGTTTACTAGACAAAGAAGCATTTGTCTCCTTCTGGAATAAATATGCGGACTGTAGATTACCTAGTCGGACATCGATACGAAATGTAGTGCCATTTGCTCGTGAACATATAGAAAAAAGAATGAAAACGGATTTGAAAGATAAAAAACTGTGGTTGTATGTGGACGAAACAACAGATCGTCAAAAACATTCTGTGGTTAATGTAATGGTACGTACAATGGAACCACATCGGCTATCATCCTCCTTCTTACTTACTACTAAATCTATATATAAGTCAAGTTTGCCTCTAGAAGATCCTATAAAATACAAATGTATATACATATTTCTTCTTCGACGTTTGGAAAGCTAGCAGCAAATCATTTCAAAACCTGGCTAACAGATGTTTTCAGATTGGGGCCGAAAGATAAAACTATAAACATTTTAAGTGCAGCAATGGTACATTATCTAAATGTGTTTGGTTTTAGACTCTGATTTGAACTTTCTCTGATACAGTGGATCCTTATGTATTACGACATACTATTATTTTTATTATTATTAACTGTTTCCTACGTAAAAGATACTTTATTTTTAATTAAAAAAAAGAGATAATAAAAATAGGGGATACGGGATACCGACTCCTCCGCTATATATTTTTTCCGAAAATAATTCGCGTCATCCTTGAAGCTATGTACTATACTTCAAATTATGTTCTAAAAAAATTGCATCTGTTATAATATTCGAGATATTTACAAAAATTTAAAAATTCTGCAAGGTTTTGGAGAGAGCTCCGTTGTTCTTATACCAAGCTACTCTTTCGGTCTTTAGAGTGTCATTCAAATCTGAATTTTCGAGTTGCCGGTGTTCCTTTATAAGTGCTAAAGGTTATCAGAATATCTGCAACGCAACAGCACCATTTTTTTAAAAAGAAAACCAAGAATGCCTTCGTATTTGTAAATGAAAGAAAGAATGATGATTAGAATAACATTTCGTTCAACCGCAAGCTTTGATAAACATTAATTTCGCCGCGAAATCCAATAAAAACGAACAAATGCATAACATCAACTTCGTTCTCAAAGCAACAGAAAGAAGAAGAAAAAGTGAACGCTAATAAGCGGGAGAAAATTGACAGGAAGAAATAAAAACATTCCGACATTCTCCAGATAAAAGAAATTCAACGAAGGCGGTGAGTTGCCAAGTTTTTTCCAATACTGCTAGCCGCGCCAAACTTTGTGATTAAACGAAGATAAAAACCACGAAAATTAACCATAAAAGAGAAGATAAATTTTATTGTCTAAATATTCATTGAGCGTGTAAACTTTGCGAAGCAATAATGGGAGCCTCGTCGCCGTCGCGCAGCTAAGTGCTTGACAAATTTAAATCCGCTTCGGAAGTAAATCGAAGGAAAGATATACGAGGATAGTATGAGAAGTACCCGTGTTAGAGACAGATGGCGCTTTGTGTCAAAATCTGCATTACCCACTGTGAGTACTATCTTTTAGTCGACGTCGGTCAAAATTTCGGAGAGGTTCATCAAGTAGTGGTGTTTCGGGAGCTGTTGAAAGTGAGAAAGTTTATGTATTTGTGAAATCATAGTAAAACAATAATACCGGTCAGTAATCCGATTTCTTTTTTTGAATGGGAAAACGTGTACAGAAATCAAAGAGAAGTTGAATATAGTTTGTAAGGACCATCCACCTTCCACGACTACCATCATATACTGGTTTGATTAATCTAAGTGTGGCCGAACATCCGTCTTTGACGAGGAGCGGCTAGGCCAGGGGTGACTACGGATCAATAAAGTTCATGACATCGTGTTAGCAGACTGCTGGGTGAAGATTGGAGAGATTGCTAATATGGTAAACATCTCAGCTGCACGTGTGCAAAACATACTTCACGAAAAATTGTGTATGAGAAAGTTATTGTCGAGATGGGTGCCGCGTCTACTGACGATTAATCACAAACGGTGTTATATGACTGTAGATGGGACATGGATACATCATTACACGCCAGAGACCAGAGATCAGTTGGAAAAGTGTTTTTTTCCCGGGGAACGTGCATCAAAGAAAACGAAGACGATTGTATCTACCGGAAAAGTTGGCGACAATTTTTTGGGATTTGCAAGACATAATCTGAATTGATAATAATGTCCCGGCCCACTCACTGGCAGTAGCGACAGCAAAACTGCTCCAGTTACAATACGAATTGGTGTCTCATCCACCATATTCGCTAGATTTGACCCCCTGTGACTTTTTTCTCTTTCCAAACTTAAAAAATGGCTTAGTGGAAAGCGGTTAACGTAAAATGAAGAGATCATTGTCGAAATAGAGGCCTATTTTGCAGAGTTTGACAGATCCTATTATTTGAATGGCTTAAAAAGGTTGGAACATTTCAAGACTAAGTGTATAGAACTCCAAGGAGATTATCTCTAGAAATAAATTTACTAATTGCATTGTCTTGCTCACTCCAGGTATTTATCAGGCCGTCCTCGTAGAGTAACAAATTTTATTTGCTGTGTACATTTCCTCTTTTACTCTTTATAAGAAGTAAAGATGTAAGTTAACAGGGCGGTATCCTGTTTTAAATTTAAACTCAATACACTTTGTAACCCTACCCTCATCTGGACATTAGGATACACTGACATTAATGGTAACGAGATGGCCGATGCCCTTGCCAAAATCGGAGCTGTATACATTCCGCTGGATTCAGAACATTTAGTTGTCATATCTTTTATCGCTGCTAAAATGCATCTTAGCCAATGCGCTGAACAAGAAGTTTTTCGAATTTGGGGTGACACAGGCCTATCTAATGTGAAGGCGTTTATGTTGCCCAGCGCCGAGGCAGAGCCATGAAACCTATAGAACAAGAAAAAATCTATCAGGGCTCTAGCCGCAATTCTCAGCGGTCACACTCGAAGGAAACACTTAGATAGAAGAGGGCTAGTCCGAGAGGAGGACCGCTATCTATGCTTGGAAGCTGAAGAGAGAGTTCAGCATATATTTGCCGTCTGCAGAACCAGATTTTGTTAATCAAATTGGTAGGGCTATCTTAACAGAGTCCGAGAAAGACATCGTTGAGTGAATTTCCCCTGCTTTGAGGGAAAAGTTTAGTAAGATATCTTCTTTAAAAAGTTGTAACTACTGTTGAGTTAAACATAGTGCTTTATAGCTTGCTGAAAATTCAGTTTCTACAATTTACTTATCGCAATAAGCAGACGGAATTTCTTCTTTTGTCTAGAAACTAAGCCTTCGTGAAAAATATTGTTCTTAGGTTCTTTGTTCAGAAAACGTTAATCATTGTTACCTGAAGGCTTAGTGGAAATTTTGAAAAATCCGGTATATCTTATACCGTTATATATTGTAGCAGATAAGCTGTAAATAAAGATGAATAGTTGATATTGACAGTAATAAATTACAGTACAGAAGTTTTCTTGCCGAATACAAAGGCTGATTTCATAACTTCAGCTAGGTAACCAGTGGATAACAGCAATAATCATGAAATTATTTCAAGAATGTGTTATCAAATTTTTACTGACCTTGGTTGGAACATTCTGTATGTATGTTACCGTTACTTTGGTAAATGTGTTAGTATGCATAATAACCGGATATTATACATAATAACCAATAAAGGTGGTTAATGTAATAATATGTATGCAATCTATTATTTTAACCGGTTATTTTACATACAACCCAAACCCTCTTGGCTGAAGTGATAAATTACAATATTTAATACGGAATTTTCATCAGTGCTTGTGAAATAAAAATACAATGTTTTATTCAATGAAAAAATGTTTTATTCTTACCGTTTGTAAACAAACAACCTTCTACTTGTTAGAACATGGCAAGCTGTCATGGCATTTTAAATTACAGAGTAGCCCATGCTTCTTGCAGCTACATTTTGCTGAAAGACATTTTCCCTTACAGTTACATCTCTTGAAACCTTGACCACCTGTGATTGAAGATTTTCTGGCACACTCACGAAGAGTCACAATTACATATGGAACTTCCTCTTGTGAAATGAAATTATCCTTACAAATGGCAAACTGATTCCTAGCATACCTTTGAGCCAATCGTCCTTCCTTAGTGCCAATCTCATACATCTTGCTATCAGCATCCATCTGAAGAGTGACCCCAAGAATGTTTCTGGAGTCACTTCTGCCCCTGTCGACATCAGGAACCCGTATTTTTACAGTATCTCCAATCTTGCCTTTTAGAAACTTCGATTCAGACATTAGCCTCATCTTTTTTGCCTGGCACTGCAATGCACTTATGGCATTTTGCCTCTTCTTTTTAATAATGTTGATTTGGTCCGAAATCATATTTTCCCCCGAAATGTCCTCTACAGCACTATCTCTGTCCCCTATTTGTCCATCTTTCTTCTCACGATTCTCTATTACTTCCCCATCTTCTTCACCACCATTCTCTGTTACTTCCCCATCTTCTTCGCTACCATTCTCTGTTTGTCCATCTTCATCTCGTACTAAAGCACCCGAAGATAAGTCGATTAAGGTTTCCAGATCTTCTTCAGATTCCAGGATTCTGATGACAGTGTGGAGTTTGGTTTGTTTCCGTCCAAGTCGTCAGCATGTTTTCAATGTCCTGATTTGTGCTCCACAGAGTCTTGCGACTGTCTCGGCTTTCCATGAACTATCTTCAATTCACTCCACATTTCACATACTTCTTGAATAATGTAATTGCAGAATTCACGGCCATTATCACTTTGCAGTATGCTAGGAGCGCCCAACATTGTAAAAATATCAAGCAGGTTATATGCAACTTCCTCTGCTCTTTTACTTTTCAAAGGCCACAACTGTACAAATTTCATAAAATGATCCTCGTAAACGAGCATGAATCTGTAGTCATAGTCAGGCTGACTCTGCATGTCAATTAAATCAATCTGACATCTTGAGTTCAACTCTTCCTAGAAATTATGGGACGCACTACAAGTCCTTTTTTTGCCACTTTTGATTTCTTTTCACAGGTTTCACATAATGTCAAGTACATTTTTACCTGTTCTTGAGTGATGTTTTTGTATTTGTTCTGCAGCTGCTTCAAAATTCTTGTTCTTCCTCCATGTCCAATTGCCAAATGTGTCTAGTGAATTATGTTGAAGATCTGCTCTGTATGCACATAATAAAGGACTGAGATGACTCGTCACTCACCGGGTATATTAATTTTTCACTATCACCCAACTTCATAATGTCGTACCGCTTCAATCGTTGATAATCCTCAGGTTTTTCCCAACTGGTTTTAGATTTTGACACTCCCACCTTCTCAATTAAGTTCTGGTAGGAAAATAGTGGGATAATGAGTAAAGAAGGCTACCAGAACTTGAAGGTGAGAAGGTGAATTAAGTTCTGGTAGCGTTCTTTACTCATTATCCCACTATTTTCCTTCTTATTCTTAACAGCATTCAATAAGCTTTCATTAAAACGAGCCTCTGCAAGGCATCTACACTCAATGAACACTCAACGTCGACTGTCATGAAAGCAAGCAATAAGATGCCACGTTCAACTAAGACAGGTTGAAACTTGCACACAGACAGGTTCAAACCTGCATAAGTGTGACATTTATCATACTAACCAGAGGGTGCTGGATATTATTCTTAATAACACGTTAATGTGATTAATTCTTTAAAATATAAAATATTTATCACATTAATCAGAAGCGCTTGGTGTTATGTATAATACCCGGTTATTACGCATACTACCCTCATTTATCAAAGTAACGGTAACATGTGCATCTAGTTAATTCCCTAAAATTATAGTAAAGTTCGTAAACTTTTGCACCCTCCACTACAATAAGATCAAGATTGTACATTATACTTGTTTTACTATAATCCATTAAGGCGTAAGTAATAATTGCACGTTCTACGCCATACGTTGTTCCAGCAATTTATATTTAAATTTCACCAGAAAATAATTTAATGGAGAGAAGATATTGTGAATAAATATAACTTCGTAACGCGAATAATAATATGCATGAAATTTGTTGAATTTCCAAATTGTGCATTGGATCATGCCTGGAAACTGAAACACGTTCTCGTCCAATAAATCATCATTAGTTATTTTATTTAGACTGAAAATGTTCAATTTCACGCACTAATAAAATTACGCAATTTATTACCAGCATTAGCACAAATACCCTATGACGTTTATTGGACCAACCAATGCGAAATAATTGCATGCAATTAGTTTACAAATTGGAAAACGAGGGCCAAAATAAAACGAAAAAATTTCGAAACTCATTAACAAATAAAGTTTATCGATAAATAGAATAGATCTCGTTGTGCATACTGATTTAGTTAGTGATATAATTAAGGTAAGATAAACGTGTCGTCCCATAGCCGTAACAGCTGGAGCAGCCAGCGGAACTCGGCGCGCGCCTCTCTGATGCGATGCGTAAACATCTACCGGGTGGCAAAGCAGTTCAAATTCGTACATATTCAAGAAAATTTTTAATTAAAAATGTCCAGTGTACGCAAGGTTAAACAACTACCCTTTGCTGATAAAGTAACAAACTTTATCTGTGAGTTTCCAGATTTGTTGTACGACGGTGCTAAAATAGTTTGTAAAATGTGCGAGAAAACTTTGATGTGTTGGCAAAAGAACAACTGTAGGAAGCATGTAAATAGTGCAAAACACAGAAATAGAAAAAACGGCGCGTCAAATAGAAATGACTTTATTTTCGATTTACTTGTCATGATGATAACATGTAATTTATCACTTAACATACTAGATAAGAAATCGTTTAAGAACTTTTGGAACAAATACAACCCGGAGCGGAGGTTACCAACTACGGCAACAGCACGTAAGCATGTTTTATTTGTACGCAAAGAGGTGGAAAATAAAATCATATCTACATTAAAAAATCAGTTGCTTTGGTTGTGTGTTGACGAGACAACAGATTGTAAAAAAAAAATTCTATTATACATGTTATAGTTCGTGTACTGGATCAACATAAACCGACATTTCCACTGTTAGTAGCTAGCAAAAAATTACAAGGGTGTACTACTGCAGCAATTACGACAGTGATACTTACTACGTTAAAAAACTTTCAAGTCTCAACACGTCAAGTGTTGATGTTTATGAGCGATGGTGCAGCCACAATGCGTACGGTAGGCCGTTCTCTTCTTGAACACGGTTGTGACTGTTTACATGTAACTTCTAAAGTGCATGCTTTACATCTTGTGGCACAAACTATTAGACAATGTTATCCCGAGATAGATGCATTAATCTAGTACAAAATAAATGTTTCTCAAATCTCCAAAACGTCTTCGAACATGTCACGCACAGTGTCTCGGTATTCGTGAACCACCACAGCCGATTCTTACACGTTGGGGAACCTGGTCGCAGGCAGCTTTCTTTATGCTGAACATTTCAAAAAACTAAAAGCTGTTATTCTACAATTCAATCCTGCTGAAGCTGTAGCTATTACGGAGAGCCAGTCAAAATTTCAAGATACTTCTGTTGAAACAGATTTACAAAGTATTCATAGCTACTATAAATGTTTACATGACGCACTGGAACAGTTACAAAATAGAGCGTTGTCGTTAATGAAGTCACTGCAAATAGTGAACGAAGTATATACTCTGTAGATGACGCAAAAAATATTCGCGTTTTAAAAAAGTTGGGGAGTGTGTAGAAAGATTCCAATTTTATCACATTACAACAAATTTGTAAAGGTACTTCGACTAATCCATTAATTGAGTTCAAAGATTATTTTAATCATACATGTATTACATCGGTAGATGTCGAACGATCTTTCTCCAAATATAAACACATTTTTTCATCACTGCGAACACGGTTCCACGAGAGAACTATTGAAACATATCGAATGCTATCAATTTTTGACGATTCTTATCCACTGGGTTATAATACTGATAATGGTGCTTCTACTTCTCATGTTCAGTAATTCCAATGCAATCCGCCAGCCTACTTGATTACGCTGCTTAAGAGGGTGAGTGTTTCACAGTCTTACAGATATTATAATTCTTATTTTAATTAGTTTTTTTATTATTATTCGCTTTATTACTTCTTTTTCGGTATTATAAATATTGAAGATACCGCACGCCTATGGCGCGACGAACGATTATCTTACTCTAGATATAATAAATAATTGGCTAGAAGTTTCCGTTAAACGTGCTTTAGCGAACGTACTACCATATGTATTATAAGCCCGTATAAATAAATGTTATCAGTTATCACTTCGTCAATACTGTCAATTAACTGCTAGAATGACTGTTTAGTAAGCCTATTCCCTCAAGTAGATTGTAATTGTTAGGTGAGCGACATTCTCTTTGTAAGTTAGATGGCGCTAGCAGCGCGGAAAAAAATATAGGTGTAAAAAAAAAAAAAAAAAAAGATATAAGTAGAATATAACAGCTGTAAGACAAATGTAATAAAATGATGTATTGGTAAAAGAATATACAGTAAATATAAAAAGAAAAAGAGTGTTTTCTTAAAAGTGTAACAATATTTAACAGGGTTATGGGCCCAGGCCGCCAAAATATACAAGATTGGTTAAATAAATAAATAAAATAAAAAAAAAATTGTAAAAAAAAAAAAAACAGGTTAAGTACATCGTCCATTTTTTGGTTTTCCTTCGAGAGGAAAAAAAACGACGCCAACGAAAAACGGTTAAAAAGTGCTGGTAAACATTAAAAATATGATCTCAAAGGAAAAATTTGCCATTGTACCGTTTGCGGGAGAAAATTTCGATACATGGTCGTTCCGGATAAAAGCGATACTGAGGGAAGCAGGAGTACTCAAGGCCATAGAGGAGCAACAGTTTTCAGAAGAGGATGGTAAAGAATTGCTAGAAGCAAAAGCTCAGGCAATCATTATTAGCGGTGTGGCAGATACTCATTTAGAATATTTAAAAAAAGAAACGGCGTATGATATGTTTAAAAATTTAGAAGCAAATTTCAAGGCAAAAGGCGTAAGAAGTCGTATATACTTAAGGAGAAAGCTATCGGAAGAAAAATATTTGGAGAGCAAACCACTAATAGAACATTTTGTCACGATGGAAGAAATGTTTTCTCAATTAAAGGATGCAGGAAATGAATTAAGTAACGAAGAAAAAGTGAATTATATTTTATTATCAATGCCCAGGAGTTATGAAAATATTATCACTGTGCTGGAAACCATAGAAGACATAAAACTGGAGTTTGTGAAGAATAGATTACTAGGTGAAGAAGAGAAAAGAAAGAAATTGCATAACCAAAATACAGAAAAGGTAGAAAGTTCCTTTTTTGTTACACATGTGGAAAGAAAGGACATAAGCAGTATCAATGCACAACACAAAGCACCTCAGGATATAGGCAAGGACATGGTCGAGAACCTGGACAGGGTTTCACTCGAGGAAGAGGGTACAATCAAGGAAGAGATTTCAGGCGAGGCAGAGGTTTCAATCGTGGCAGAAGTTCCAGTCGAGGCACAATCAACACTCGAGGAAATCAAAAGCCTAAGTTTCACCAACAAGAAGACAGGTCCATGTTAGCAGAGAGTAATGAACTAGAAGATCAAGCATTTCTATGTGGTGAGACAGGTAAGAATAATATAGAGGATAGCAATTTGGTGTGGTTTCTGGATTCGGGTTCATCAGACCACCTGATTAATACGAAGGACTTTTTTAATGAATATGTAGAACTAAAAACCCCAAGAAGGATCAATGTGGCAAAAAATGGAATAAATTTAGAAGCCGTAGGTGTTGGAAATCTCAAGGTAAAATTTTTTGTTTACAATAAGCCTAGTTTTGTAACAATAACCGATGTTTATTATGTTCCGGATTTAAGGAAAAATTTAATGTCAGTATCAAAAATAAGTAGTAAGGGATATAAAGTAGTATTTAAGGAAAACAATGTAAATGTTTATGATAAATTTGGTGAATTAGTTATATTAGGTTATAGAGATGGATCGTTATACTCAGTAAATTCATTGATAAGAGATTTTGAAAGTAATTTAGTATCAGAAAATAATAGAGAAACATTACAGTTGTGGCATAGGCGGTTTGGACACCTAAATTATAATAGTCTTAAAGTGTTGACACAAAAGAATTTAGTGGAGGGTTTATCCGATATTCACAAATGTAAGAACGAACAAATATTGTGTGAAAATTGTATATTAGGGAAAATAACAAGACAACCATTTAATAACAAAGGCCACAGAGCAAGTAAACCATTGGAATTAGTACATACAGATGTTTGTGGACCAATAAACCCACCAACATGGGATAATTGTAATTATTTTGTAACATTTATAGATGACTATACACATTTTGTTGTAACTTATTTAATAAAAGAAAAATCTGAAGTCTTTGAGAAATTTAAAAAGTACTATAACTATGCAACTACTCATTTTAATACAAATTTATTAAAGCTTAGATCAGATAATGGTAGAGAATATGTTTCGAAAGAATTTCAAAGGTGTTGTGATGAAAAAGGAATTCAGTTACAATACACAGTTGCTTACAATCCTGAAATGAATGGAGTAGCAGAAAGGATGAATAGGACACTGGTAGATAAGGCACGCACAATTTTGATAGAATCGAAAATGTCAAAACAATTCTGGGGAGAAGCTGTATACTACTCTGCGTATGTAACCAATAGAAGCCCAACAGCAGGGAAGGAAAAGACGCCTAGCGAAGAATGGGAAGGAAGAAAACCAAATGTAAGACACATGAGAATATTTGGTAGTATTGCCTATAATCATGTACCAAAGGAACTAAGAAAGAAATTTGATGCTAAAGGAAAGAAGATGATAATGTTAGGATACTGTACAGGAGGATATAAACTATGGGATGAACAGAAACAAGAAGTTATTATTGCAAGAAATGTCATATTCAATGAGAAAAGAAAGGAAGAGGAAGAGAGTGAGTTCGAAAAAACAGAAAAGGAAGAAACATTCAGACTTATTGGAGAAAATGATGAGCAAGAAGAAGAAACTCAAAATGGAAGGTTAGGGGAGGAGTTTCACAATAAGGAAAATGAAAATGGTAATATGAGAAAAGTAGTAGCTAGAAAACAAGAAAATAAAGAATTGAGAAATATTGAAGAAATCAATGATGAACAAGTAAAACAAAAAGGAGAAGGCGAAGATGCAAGCAGAAGAAAGATAAATAAGCCAAAGTGGCAGAAAGATTATATTCTGGATTTGGAGGACGAAGAAAATGATGCAATGTTTGCTTTATACGCAGGACAAACAGATGATATACCGAGGAATTATGAGGAAATTGAGTCAAGAGAAGATAAGAGGGAATGGATGAAAGCAGTACAAGAAGAAATCGAGGTACTTCGAGAAAGTGAAACATGGATAAGCGTACCAAAACCAAAGGATGTAAAATTGATAGATACAAAATGGGTTTTTACAAGAAAAGGCTATGATGATAAAACAATACTAAAAGCAAGGCTAGTAGTTCGAGGATTTCAGCAGCAAGAAATTTTTGACGATGTGTATTCACCAGTATTAAGACTACAAACTCTAAGAATTATGTTGTCAGTAGCTGTTCAGCGAAATTATCATATCCATCAAATGGATGTCAAAGGGGCATTTTTATATGGAAAAATAAATGAAGAAGTATTCTTAACACCACCACCAGGGGTAACAGTATCAAATGGCCATGTTTTGAAACTAACAAAGTCACTTTATGGTTTGAGAAAGTCACCAAGATACTGGTATGAATGTTTTACAGGTACTATCACAAAGTATGGATTTCAAAGATCAGAAAATGATTTTTGCTTATATTACAAAAAGGATTTATATTTGTTGTTATATGTCGATGATTTATTAATATTAGGAGCTGATTTACAAAAGGTAGAGGAAGTAAAAAGAATTTTATCTACAAAATTTAGGATGAAAGATATGGGAAATGACAATCTAACTTATCTTGGCATAGCAATCACTAAACAACAAAATAGTATTCTCATTAATCAGTCAAAATATCTGCGAAATGTTCTAAAATGTTTTGGTATGAAAGATTGTAAATGTGTAGAGTCACCTATGGATGCAAACTTCACAATTGATGAAAATTGTACTGTTGATATAGCATATGAAAAACAATGTAGATCTTTGATAGGTTCACTGATGTATGCAACGGTAGGGTCAAGACCAGATTTAGCTAATTCAGTATATTATCTTAGTAGGTTTCAATCAAAACCAAGTGCTCAATTGTGGATAGCACTCAAAAGAGTTTTACGATATGTTAAAGCCACAGTTGATTTTCAGTTACTATATAAGAAAGATTGTTTAAGCGAACCTCTAATAGGATATGCAGATGCCGATTGGGCGAGAAGTAGCGACCGAAAATCAACTACAGGCTATTTATTTAAAGTATTTAGTAATACAGTTATATGGAAATCCAAGAAACAGGCAACTGTTGCATTAAGCACAACAGAAGCGGAACTTGTCTCATTATGTGAAGCTACTGCTGAGGCATGTTGGATCAAAAAGGTAATGCTAGACCTAAATGTCAATGTTGGAGTAATAACAATGTATGAAGACAATCAAAGTGTAATTAAATCAATTAAAAACTCTGATCAAAAACGATTAAAGCACATGGATGTAAAGTTTAACTTTGTAAAACAAAAGGCAGCAGAGGGTATCATTCAAATAGAATATATTTCTACTCAAAAGCAACAAGCAGATATGTTAACAAAACCATTACCCAAAAGATCTTTTAAATTAGCTGTAGCCGAGTTGGGTATTTATCACAAGGAGACTGTCGAGGAAGAGTGTTAGGTGAGCGACATTCTCTTTGTAAGTTAGATGGCGCTAGCAGCGCGGAAAAAAATATAGGTGTAAAAAAAAAAAAAAAAAAAGATATAAGTAGAATATAACAGCTGTAAGACAAATGTAATAAAATGATGTATTGGTAAAAGAATATACAGTAAATATAAAAAGAAAAAGAGTGTTTTCTTAAAAGTGTAACAATATTTAACAGTAATGTTATTAAAAAGCCTATGTTGCCAGGATCTTCTTTAATGCACCAGCAAATCGGTTGAGAATCGGTTTCCCTAACGAAATCTGTTTCAAAAATAGATTGTATTTCTATCAAATATTGTACTGGGTTTATCGAGTAGGAGCTAAACCTGTCTAAGATCTACCTCTCTATATTAGGTTATATGTTTACTTGACAACATTCAAGGCGAACTAGTAAGGTAAACATCGATAAACCTAGTCCTAGGTGTTCTAGCACGATCTGTGGTCATGTAATTCCAAATCAATTATTAAAGGCTATGCACCTACAACGTACTGGTCGTCTTGTTTGTACATGTCTTTATTTATTTACTATATTCCTTACAGTTTTATAAAATTTTAATAACATTAGTAACAGTAATTACGACATATATTAGTTAGTAATATTTTTAACATATATGTATACACACTAATGGTAATGGTCACAGTTAATCTTATGTAACATATAAATAGTTCACGCAGAAATAAGATAAGAGTGATAATATATTTAAGATTCTTGTGGATTCTTGCGGATAAGTGCTTTATCACAATTCTACATATATAATATAACACTTTGGCACAACATCTTAGACATCAAGTCCCGTGAAAACAACTTTCTGGTACCTTATATTATAGTACCTGATACATACCTTAATAGGTGCATATTAGGTTATTAGAGAATAATTACAAAAATATGGAATAAAGCTATTACATGAGTCAATTTATCTAAATTAATGCTAATGGTATTGGTGGAATCACTCCCGGCAAAAAAAATGTGAACAGAGAAAAAAGCGCTAATTAACGGACATGTTTCTGCCTACCCGGCGTCCTCAGCCTTATTCCGGGCGCTATTTTTCGCTGCCCAGATTGCGTTCACCTCTTGGTTTATGTCACTAATTTCCAAAAACAGCACTGAAATATTTCCTGGTGTCAAAAGGTATAGTCATGCCGTCCTAGAAAGCAGACAGAAACCGGAGTACAGATGCCGACCATCTCTCGATCAGCTCATGGGCTGCTTAACACAAGATGGCGTTGCACTTGGGCGCTATTGTATCTGCACATGTAAATTAATTTTGGTTATTGTTACTAGGCACTTCTTTTCATGTGTACCACTTATCTGAATTAACCAATAATTCACGCAAATATGTATATTTCTTTAATACTTCCAAAAAATATAAATACGTCATTCTATTGTTGATTTTACAATGGCCTCCGCATGGACCACGTAAGATAGACTTTAAGTACCTCATTTTAATATTCGGTGAATTTGGCAACAATTACCACAAAGTGGAACATAATAAACACTACCCTTGTGCAGCTGGGAATATTTAAACATTGCGCTAAGCAAGGGTAGGTAGAATAGAATCCACAGAGGGAACTGCCTTAACAGAAGATTAAAATTTAAACTATTGTACAAGTTGTTGTGCAACCACGGCAAATAAGGCGATAATTGTTCCCAAATTTACATAATATTAAAGTTGACCCAGCAAATTTTCATGGTTCGTGCTAAAGTCATCACAAAAGTAATAACACAAAGAACAGACATGTCCATCAAAAACTATCGAATTTAAACAAACCTACCATAATTCATTTATTGCAATAAAGTTCGATAAAGTAAAGAATAATTTACGCTTTTGGAATTGAAATTTGACAGTTTGGTAATTGTTTGCATAGTAACGAGCTCTCTGGATCAATCTGACGTTACAACGAACAATTTGGCTCTCTTTCCTATAGTTTATTCCATTGAGCCAAGAAGGCATATATATAAGTTCATATATTTCTAAGGGACAATTCCGTTTATTCATACCAACCGCTTTCACTATTTGCAATTTTTTAAAGTTAAAAAACTAGAAACACCTATTAGAAAAAAAAAAAAATAGGCTTAAATGAAATACGGCATAAACAAAATTGTTTTCTAGAATATTGATAAGAACGATTAATTGCATACACCGAAGAAGTTGAAATATTTAAAAGAGGAAACCGTTGGAAACGCATATCTAGCATACGTTGCCTGTCACGTGCTGTATATCGTGTGTCTTCAAATAAGGATTAATTACCGAAATTTTGAATTAAAGGAATTTACGAATTGCAGTGCCAATGTGAGAAATTATAAATTAGAAAATCGGATACAGTATATAGTGCAAAATCAAGGAATACCAAAAAGACGCACAGTAGAAACACATACGAGTCAGCAGTTACCGTTCGTCTTTACCAAACGTGACACCATAGTATTGACTATGACAACGTCAAGATACTTGTTAAAAGCAACCACTACGGTTAGTGAATTGTGAGGAATTCACTGGAAATAATTATTGAATTAACACCAACAATAGGGAAGACGTTACGGATCACGAAGAGGACAATCAACAATGGACATAACCTGAATAGAGAGAGATTCGGCCCACCAGATTGGAACGGATAAAAGGTCAAATGCACTAGTGTAACAAACGCGGCAAAACCAAAAAGACACTGATTTCACGGAAAATAGTCGCCAACGGCTACACTCAACTATAATTTCTAATTATTAGAACAATTATCTTTTGGAATTTGATGTTTTCTTTTAGAAATTTCTTGCTCTCTATGAAAGACTTTATTACACTGTGTCAAAAAAGTCTGGAGTATGACAAATATTTAAAAAACTGTAACTGTACAGAGTGAGTCAGGAAAAAGGCCAACTCCTTTTTCAAGTACCTGATAGTCCTCTGAAAGATAAATTCAACAACTTAGGGTTTAATGGGTTTGGCTGTTAAAATGTCACATGAACACAAATTTTAAATAAATGAGAAAGAGCATAAACAAAATAAGAAATACGTGAAAATTGGACAAATCCTACTTCGTAAATCAACTAACAAACAGAAGTTCAAAGGAGTGAGGTCTGGTGATCTGACAGAATTTCGCCTCTCCTTCCTATCCGTGGATTTGGAAACATTTGGTTTAAAAAGTGATGTACTTCTAAACCAAAATGCCCACTATCCTGTTCAAACCAGATATTTCCTCGGTCTGGATAAAAGTTTTCTAATCTTGTTCGCCTAATAACTCCAAGTAAAGCGCGGACGAAAAGTCCCCATTAGTAAAAATGGTCTAATAATATTACAACCTACAACACTCACCCGAACATTAACTTTTTCTGGCCTTTGCGTTTGTACTTCGGTCATCCATCGGGGATTAGCCGCGGACCAATGTTCACAGTTATGCTTATTAACGGTGCCATTAAGCATAAAGGTAGCATCATCAGAACAAAACATTTTATGGGCAAAATTAAAATCAGCATTGCAGCTGTCCGTAAAACCCTGTTCGATTTCTGTCAGCTCTTAAACTAGGCGAATCATGAAAGGACGAATCTTTTTGCTGTTAAACAGATTTGCAACTAACTGGTAACACATACTGCAGTCTAGCCCGAACTTTCGAAGTGATCGATTTGGATTATCTTGTAGATCAATTAGAATATCCAGAGCCTTATTACCGCAAGTATACATTCGTGGTTCGGTGAATTTTTATAGGAGATTCCAAAGGCGATTTCTACACACAATTTATAAAGCAGAGCTGGTAATTGTCGATACTTTCATTAATTTATTTTAACATCGTTGACATCCAATCAGAAATTTATGTTATCATGGCGCCTGAGTCCTTGATGCGCTTTTCAAAAACAGCGTAGTATTAACGCAACAAAGGAGTCTCAACGACATTAACCTTTCGAATCCTCTTAATTTTTGCCTGCTTTTCTCGTTAGCAGGAATGCTTTTCACCTTTGACTTTTCAGCAGCCGTTCCAACTCGCATTGATTACTCACCCAACGATTAAAAAGTAATAATCTTGCCGGCCGTAATGGAACGCTTATTTTGTCTCCCGTTAAGTGAATTGAATTTTTTCCACCAGACAAGCGCTAGAGGATAAGTAGCTATGGAGAACTCGTTGACGGTCGTTAAAATTTCCGCATCGGAAAAATTTAGTTTCAAGTTGATTTAGAATGACAAAGAGAGGGAAAATATTTACTTACTGCTATCGTGAAATCGGTGTAAATCGGTGAAACCGTACAAGAAAGAAATAGAAACATACGCAAAAGAAGA
Organism: Dynastes maya; assembly: GCA_029619315.2. NCBI lineage: Eukaryota > Metazoa > Arthropoda > Insecta > Coleoptera > Scarabaeidae > Dynastes > Dynastes maya. Next base: position 65,381,285 of record JAROYE020000001.1, on the reverse strand, counting down.
ATACAATCAATTTCGAAACAGGGAAGGAGTCCATACCGTATATTCATCCCACATAAGACAAAGGTTTTAGAGATCCCAACAGAAATTAGATACATTACTTTGTTGATTTAAAACAATGAGTGTTAAAACTTAGAAAAGATCTTTTCTAAAGTTAATCGCAACATTGTTTTTTCACCAAATAATACTCTCAAAAACAATTTAGAAAAACGTAAAGACCAAATAAGTCAAGAAGTTATAAAATATTATGTGACTGTGATCAAATATATATTGAGCAAACGAAAAGGTCAATCAAAGTTAGACGCAAAGAACATCTGGCTCATCGTAAATACAGAAGGTTTGACAAATCCAGTGTCGTCGAACATATGCTTAAAAAGAATGATAATGCTGATAATGTAAAGTTAATTAAGAACGTAAACAGCAACGTACAATTAAATTCTTATGAAGACATGGACATTTACAAAAACACATTTTAACGAATTCAGATTTAGGAACTTTAAAAGTGTACAAATAGACTACCTTCAACTTAGTTTGTTAGTTCAGCTTTACTGCTGATGATGATAGCTTAGTTATCGAAACATGCGTCCAATGTTAGTGAAATTTAGTAAGAGTGACAGTGAAGTGTTTTAGTAAGAGTGGTAGTGATGTGTTTTAGTGCTAATGTTATGGTAAGTGCAAACCATATAACCATGTAATAATTTTCTGCGTCTGTTACTTCGTGCTTGCACCGGTAAATGGAGCCAGTAATTAGACCATCAAACCACTTTCGCTGAAAACAGGAACTGCTTTCTTATTGCAGCAGGGTCTTCAATTATTTAGAAGATTTATACAACTTAGACTTACAAGCAGAACAGTCATAATATCCTTTCTAGGAATAAAATATAATTTAGTCAATGTTGGCAATCAACATTTGTAACTAAAAATTGATTAACCTCAATTAGTTCGTTCCATCATAAAGTTAATTTCTATCTTTAAGATTGCGACGTTCGTGCTCGTTGACACCAGATATATGCGACGGTCGTCCCTGCTCGCGGCGCCAGATATATGCGTCGTGTATGTTTGACTGTGTACCGAGATAAATACAACGTTCTTTTCTGTCTCTGGGATATTTTAATGAACTCAAAATTAGTCGAATAACAAGGATGGACACAGAACGCTGCTTAAATGTTCTGTAAAATAGCATATGTTTACAGATTACTGTACTTGCGGGCTCGGCAAGTTAGTTGGTACATCCGCTTATAGATGTCATCATCAAGGTAACTCTTAAGTGCTGTCAAAAATTGTACACTTTATGCATGAGAGCGATGTTTGTCTTTAAGATTTACGGTTTAGTGTTTTGAACATGTTTTTGTTGCGGTGTCAAGCACAATGTCGATATATCGTCAACCGGGTTGCTTTTGGTGTCCAGGATTCAATGTCGGAATAAAAAAAGGTGAGTACTATTTACAAAGTCTCATTTACATACGACGGTTAAGTATTTCTTCAATAAAATAACTTCGGAAAAGAACAAGACACATCAAATAATATAAAATTCTGTTTCGATCACATTTATTTACATCAATCCAAAACAAGAAATTTCTCGGAAAAAATAAACATACAAATATCGGGAAGTGTAACGGTATGAGTTCAAACTATCACATTTATACAACGGAAACGTGCTTTACGGTTATCGGTAAAATGAATTTCGGACTTGTATTTTCAATTAAAATACGTAAAGTGATAGTGCGGTTCACGAAATTCAAACGGCGGTCATTACAGCGAAACCTGCTACACAGCTGATGGCTGTCGGCGCGGGGAAATATTTTTTGACTATCGGTGTAGGGCCTGACTATCTCAAAGTATATCTTCTCGGAGATAGAAAATATCTTCCGCATGTCGGTATAGGCGTCCGACTTCCAGAGAAGATACTTCCCTAGACTCCACTTCACTTGTTGTGTAGTCAGCGTTAACCGACTTGCCCAGCAAGGCTCTCTAAATGCAAATCTCGAGGGTTTATATATCATTTTTGACCATAACGTCTCACTTTTTGTTCATGACGTGCGGTGGCCTTGTACGTGATGCGTACAAGTAAAACATTCATTAATGCATATCGTTGCACAACTGCGATTGATTTGCTTAATAAAAAATATATACGGGCATACAAAAATACTATATAGGGTTTTCTGAAGCGAACTTATAATCTAAAAGTTAAATTTACACAATAAAAATTGAATGAAACTGCAAGCTAATTTAAAGATTTATGAGAAATGGTTAATGTTCTAATTTTACACTCTTTTCTTTCAGCTTAGAAGTCATTAAATTAGTGTGAACAGAGAACAGTTTGTCACAAGATACTGAACGCATTTCGATCACATTCCCCTATCTCTATCGATATGAATAGAAGTTGACTACCTTTGATCGGGAAACATCTCAAGTGTTGATAAGGAATATGTGATGTTAATAATTAAAGTGCCTAAACAAGTGTTTGTTAGATAAAGATTGTTAAGGTGCTATCAGACTACCATTTCTAGTTTCCACAGGTACTTTTATACATACCTACACATTTCTTAAGTTTTGGTATATAAAACTGTCAAAATTATACCTATCCATTTTCTAGTGATAATTTTCACTCAATATCTTCTCTAAACCAAAAAAATATCTACATTACTTAAAACTAAAAAAGTCGCTTAATAACGGATATTTAAGTTTAAAGAAGGACTATTTACATTGTATGCTATACCATTCTCTTTTAAAATTTCTATTCGTTAGAAAGAGATTGATTCTCATGCACCTTGGAAGGGATGTGTCTAGGAAAAACAAATACATATATATCTATGTACAGAAGGGGGCACAATTTGAGCGACTAATACAAATTCAATTATTTCAAATATGAACAACAGAAAGTGCATACAAATTAACGGTTGAAACGTAATGGAATATCCTACGGGAAATGCTTGACTTCAATCGACAGCTGAAACTGACACCGCTACACTAAACAGATGTGCAAATCGATGCCATCGGAAACCGCTGCTTTGATTTGAACGGACGATCTCTTCGTCTAACAAACCATCTCCGCCATCAATATCCGTTTAATTCTTGCGACACACTTCAACGTACATTTGATCAATGCTATTTTATAATTATTGAAGTCAAAACGTGCGCGTTTTTGTGTCGTTTATTAGTTGATTCCGTGAAATGACATAAAATAAAGATATTAACCCTCACACTTTTCCTGGTAATTTGTACTGAGTGACAAAACGATAACTAAACTAGATTATCAATCTATATTGTGGTTAAGGTTTATATTTTATTTTCTTTGTAACTATGCTAAATGGCTACGATATTCATTCCTGCGTTTTTTTTCTTGTTTCTATTCTTGATTCCCGTTATTACTTTCCCTTATTTTTATTAGTCTTAATTATTGTTAGTACTTCACTTTATTGAACTCTATTGGTAATTGTGCTCGAATTTGTCAGTTTTTGGTAGACAATACGTACTAGCGTTGGAAAGAATTCATTTATAAGCGCCAGTTCCATACACACGGCGAATAACGTTGCCATCTAGATGTAAGCACGCCTTCCTCGTTCTTCAGTTTACCCACACATATGCCAGATGCCAATCAGTCATACCTAATACATCGTATTTGATTTTAATGATATCGAGGGAACTTTGATCCTTGATTACTTCCAAATAAATATTTAATTGTAATATTTCCGTATATGAAGCAACGAAACTATTCTCAATTAAAAAGAAATGACAAATTCCAGAAATAAATAGAACCTCTCATTATAAAATAACTAGACTACATATTTTCGTTTCCAAATATCCAATATACTAAATGTTCAAATAATAGAGGGTGCATAGCAAAAACTTAAATTTTTAAGTGTAAATTGAATTCCAAAACACAAACATGTTTTCTAAGTTCTAATTAATGAATTTGTGTAAAAATTCAATTGAACCTATTATTACGAGAGGTAATGGATAGATATTCAAATGAGCATTTGCAATACTGCTAGTAACGTGGCACCATTTAGCGACTTCCTAGAAAGAACATAATTTAAAAAAAAACTATTACACAGTATAACTTTATTGTTGCGAAATTGAAGAGAGTTTACCAATGAGGTAGCCTTGAAATCTTTGTACTACGCTCTTGTTAGATCCCGTCTGGAATACGCGTCCATCATATGGTGCCCTTACTATTTAACGCATAAACGCCAATTGGAATTGATCCAACGCAGATTTGCTAAACTCCTCTGGTTCCGGCAAGACGGAGTGTACCCACCGAGAGGCGTTGATCATATGTTACTGTTGTTCCGATTTAATTTACCCTCTCTTAACTTTCGGTGCATATCCTCCGGTTTGGTATTTCTCTGGAAATTGTGTAATGTCTGCATTGACTGTTCCGCACTACTTCAAAAATTACAATTTATAATCCCACGCTCTGGTGTCCGGTATTCGAATACGTTTTATCCACCGTTTCCTCGAACTAATGCTCTTTGAGTGGACAGCCTTGATTTCCCTCCGATCATCCAGCAGAATTTGTAAAGTTCTATTCCAAGATGTTTTCATTTATTAAATATATGCGTACGCCAGGTTAGCTTCCTATCGAAGTGTAGACTGAGATATTTAGCAATGTTCGTCTGCATCAGTTGTCTACCATTTAGGCTCACTACTGGGCAGTTGTCCCTGTTTAAAGTGAATGTAACATGTACTGATCTGTGTTCGTTGATTGACATTTGCCAGGTTTTTAGCCAGTCCTGGATTTTGTTTGTTCCTTTGCAGGTTGTATGACGTCTTTGTTGGATTTGGGTGGTAAGCCAGGACCGCTGTATCATCCGTAAAGGTAGCTGTTATTGTAAGGTTTGTGGTCGGTCGGTCCGATGTAAAGATAAGTTATAGAATCGAACCCGGCACGCTTCCCTGCGGGACGCCAGACAGAATGGGATACAGTTTGGAAAACTCGTTCCTGTATTTGACACAAAAACTTCTATTTTTCAGGTAAGAACGCAACATTTCATATATATTGTGTGGCAGTTCTTTTTTTAGCTTGTAATACAGTCTCTTATGCCAGACTTTGTCAAAGGCTTGTAGTATATCTAAAAATGCTGCCGAATAGTAGCATTTCTTCTCCAGTGTTTTGTTGATCGCGTTAACAATGCGATGGATTTGTTCAACTGTGCCATGACTATGCCTAAAGCCATATTGGTGGTTTGGGATAAGTTTGTGTCCTTTCGATGATGGGATGTATACGAGAGAGGAGTAGTTTCTCAAACACTTTTGAAAGAATCAGCAGGAGACTTATTGGCCTGTAGGATGTGGGAAGCTCCGCCGGTTTGTTTGGTTTTGGGATCATGATGACCTCTGCTATTTTCCAGAGGATCGGAAAGTAACTAAGTCGTGACATTACATTTAGGATTTGCTTTATGGCTTTAATAGCCTTTGTATGTAGCTTTTGGAGAATTCTGCCGGTAATGAGGTCTAACCCCGGTGCTTTGCTGGGGTTTATTCCTTTATCGATCATTCTTTCAATCTCCCTGAGCTTAAATGCTTAAATGGTTTAATCGGAAGGCAGAGCTGATGTGGAGAGTCAAGAAATTAATCTATAGCAGCCTCACCTTGCGGGTTCTCATCAGCATTTAGTGAGAAAATTCTAGATAGGTGTTCAGCGAATAGGCTGGATTTTTCTTTGTTAATCCTTGCCCAGGAGTCATCATTGTTTCTAAGGGGAGAAACATTTGATGCCGAATCTTTGATTTTTGTTGTTATTCTTCACAGGGAATAATCGATCGTTTTAGTGGCTGTAAGGTTCTGTAGATAGTTTTGTATCAAGTTATTTGTGGTTTCTTTTATGAGTTATTTTAGTTCTTTTGCAGCTTTGTTTAATTTACTCTTGTTCGCCGGCGACCTATGTTTTTGCCAGATGGCTCCCAGTCTTCTCTTTTCAGCAGTCTTTTTCCGTAAAACAATGGGATACTCCTGTGGTTTGTTTTCCTTATGGCTTGTTCTCGGTGATGGTGTTGCCTCGATTGCAGCTTGTTGTATTAGACTTGTTAAGTTGTTTCAGGCTTAATCTGTATCAGCTGGAGTCTTTAATGGGACTTTACATCTGTGGGGTATTCAATTCTCCCCTGGAAGTATTCCCAGTTGGCCGACTTGTTGGTAAAAGCAGTTAGCATTTGTACATTTTATCCTACCTATTCAGCTAGTTATTTAGCGCAAATTCCTCTCAATTATTTTCTGTTCTACAAGGACATGTTCATTAAATTCAACACGGAATATTAAAAGTTTATCTTACACGGTTCATACGTACACGATAAAAGCAACAACATAAAAAAATTCAGAAATAAACATAGTGTCTACCAGAATTTAATAAATTTAAGTAAATCTACCATTACTGGTTAATTGCAATAAAATTCAATAAAGTAAAGAAATAACAACAATTAACAAAAGTGGTAAAATAAGGGAATACAAAAACGAGAACGAAAAAAGAAAAAAGGCATTAGATGAATGCTCCCGTAAGAGCGGTGAATGGTAACATAAACTATATTTGTTCGGCGAGCTCATCGATTTGAACCTCGCTCCCGTTCTCTCTCTATTATCGGTTTACTGGGCGTCCTGATCCACATGTAGGCGCGCTGCTGTAGCATTTCTGCTCTCGACACAACTGCACTAATCAGTAAAGTATTCCGTTCGGACAATGGATCGCTTATCTTCATCTTTTTGCAATTAATTTGTCATCAAAGTCTCTTGACAGTGAATTAAATTACTTCCTAAAGTACTATTACAGCGACGAGATTCATTCGTCAATTTCAAGGCTTTATAGGGATTAGTAGTCGGCGGTTTGGAGTAATTTTTTCGCGGTTGTAGTAAAATGCTAATACTTCTGTGGTTTTAATATTACCCAAAAGAAACTTCAAAATTCAAAAAGAGCTATACCATTACCATTGAATTTTCTATTATGAAGATCAGCTACATTTTTTCTAAATAATTTCAAAAACCCAGAATTTTTGGCGTAAGCTAAGACATAATTTAAGGCGCTACATTTTTTTAATTATTTATATGTATTAACTATAGTCAAATACAACGAAGGGAGTATTCAACCATTTAAAAGATCATAAATTTCTTTTTTCATCAATTTTAATAAAAACCTAGGAAAAAGTAAATAATCATGATGTAGTAAGTAGTAATGTGTCTGCAAAAAAGGCTGATATTTCAAATTGTGATATTTCTGTCAATCCTGTGTGCTCCTATTTGGTGGAGGCGCAGGATTATACATATGTATACCTGCTGAACTCTATTCTTTAACCGGTCCACTATTACTGCAGGAATAGCCTAATAGTGTTGATGTAATACTGATAACTTTCGTTACTTCATTGGCTAGGATGAACAGCTATTCCGAAAATTCAAAAGAACGAAAGAAATATGAGACTACAAAGAAGGGCCTCACTACCCCTGCATCTATCAACATACGATCGAATTAGGAGTAAGAACTGCGTTAATTTCAATACATGTGTTACTTATAATTTATAAAAATTTTAATTACCACTAAATTTCGAAATATATTGTATGTATGACTGTAGAAACCCAAAAATTGGTGAATTATAGGTTTTGTTAGTGAATCATGAGACTTCTTCCAACTCCGGTAAGTGCCAACATTTACTATCACCATTTAGTAAAAGCCCGTTTGTTAGATTGTGATTAACGTCGTAAATGAGCGAGTGTGTGTTCTTCTCGATTTCCAATATCTAAGTTTGCATACTTTTACATGTTATATAACCATACAACACAATTTTATAAAATATTCGATGCAATACCTGTTGTACTTTTTTGATACTTATCCAACCATTGAAGAAAGCTTTTTACCATTTCACATATATTTATTGCTTTTTGCTCGACTTCCTCGACACTTAAACTAGATAAAAGGTGGTCCTTAGCATTTCCCACTGCTACCTTTTCAGATCTATTGTGGTTCCCTAATTACTAAATCATTTACATTATCTTTGCCTCTTTCATCAGACCTAACAGCCTTGTGTATGCCAGGATTGGGGCTTTAAACATTTCGAACCTATTTCTGAAAGCCGTATACCTGCTAATCTTGTGCATTTACATTGTACGTAGACGGCAACAGAATTCACACGTTGTATCCTCTATCAGGTGCAAGTTACTCATCGCCTTTTTAAGCATACAATATCCTGTTAGCAACCTCACTAGCGTTTTGACATTCTGTCTCAGTTTTGAAATGTCCTTGCTTTCTTCTTTGTTTAGTAGTTGTTCGAGGACTTCGCGTTTTTGTCAGCAATTGACGAGGCATTTGGACTAGTTCGTCTGTTTTGACATTCCCTCAATGGCCCTCACGTCTTGGCACCCAAACTAGGGTTTTCTTAGTTTCGTTTTTGCTTGTACGAAGTCTAGTGCCTTCAGGTCGGATTGACTACTTAAAGGGATAGCAACGACACACTCTAGCACTGCCGCTATTTCATCTTGGAATGTTGTAGCATTTTGAGTTGGGCTTACAAGGAAACACAGGTAAGTACATATCACCGATTTAAATGAAGCTTTGTGGATTTATAGACCGATCTAGTATAAGAACAAGGGTAACTATCTTAGCTGCCCAATCGCCCAATGGTGGGGTGTAAAGTACCCCAAGTTCAACACTACCGTTCGCTATTTTTTACTCAATAGCTTAGAAACTATGAGAGATATCAAAAAATAGTTAGGACAAGATTTACTGTTAACTGTTTCACATGCTCTTAACGATGACGTAAGTATTTCTTTATAACGAATATTTATTTAGGAAAACAACCTCCCACCCCCTTATTTTTTGGCAAATTTCAGAATTTTTTTATACTACAAAAATATAAAAGCTACGTAGAATTTTTATACATGTATATCTGCCACGAAATATTCTTATTATTTGTATAAATATAAATTCTACCTAACTTCTATATTTTTGAAATATATAAAAATTCTGCAATTCTTGCAAAAAAATAAGGGGGTGGAGGGTTGCTTCCCTAAATAAATATTTACGTCATCGTAAAGAATGTAAAGCAGTTTAAATCTTGTTTTAACTTTTTTTTATATCTTTCATAGTTTCTGTCCTATTGAGTCAAATAGCGGAGAGTAGTGTTGAGTTTGGAGTGCTTTACACCCCGACAGTGTGCGATTGGACAGCTAAGATAGTTACCGTCGTTCTTACACTAGAGCGGTCTATAAACTCTCACAGTTTCATTTAAATCGGTGAGATGCACTTACCTGTGTTTCCTCGTTAGTCTAATCCAGCCATTTATTCTGGCGTCGACTCCAATCGTTGTCTCTGAATCATTTGTGTACCAGATAAATTAGGCTTTAATGGGGGGAGTTTACCCAACTTGTTGCTTTCTTCTTGTTTGTCTGCTCCTTCTAAAACTATTTCACATTTTCTGCAGTAACTTCAATTGCTATATATTTCTGTTTTTTTAGCAACTGTTGTTGATAAATATTTACGGAAATAGTTTGATAAATAATATTTTCATTCCTTCTTCTCGCTATTATTTTTCCTTATTTTTACCTACTTTATTAATCGTTGTTATTTCTTCACTTTCTCGAATTTTGTTGGAATTAATTAGTTGTGAGAAGTTCTTTTAAATTTATTGATTTTCAGTAGACAATATGTTTGTTTTCAGGCTTTTTATGTTGTTACCTTTAAAATGGCTTTGGCACGAACCATGCAAAAATGCTGGGACAGCTTTAATATTACGTAAATCTGGCAACAATTATAATCTTATTTATCGTAGTGGCACAACACATTGTCGAATAATTTAAATCTTATTTTCTTCTGTCAACGTAGTTCGCTCTGTGGATTTTATCCTGCCTTACTTAGCGCAAAGTTCAATTATTTCCGGGTGTACAAGGACAGCGTTCATTATGTTCCACTTCGTTGTATTTTTTGCTAAATTCACCGAATATTAAAATTACTCGAAGTTTATCTTACATGGTCCATGCGTAGGTCTTTGTAAAATCAACAACATAAAACAATGAAAAATATAACAAGTTTAAAGAAACCTGCCATAATTAGTTAATTTCAATAAAGAACTGATTACCAAAACCTTTATTGCTGGATATCCCACCATTTTTTAACCTAAAGCATAACGTAATTGAACTGCCGATAACACCGAAAGTTAGCTCACAAAAAATGGAAATTGACCTATGTTTTTAAAAAAGCTAGTTTATGTCGTTCAAAGTGATTATGACGGGCGGATACTTTAGGACCTCACTGTAAAATTGCGTCTTGTATTTTTGAGGGAAACCCTATAGGTCTTCTATTCTAATGACATACCTTGTAATACATCAGAATCTCAACGTTACATCAGATAGATCCTATTAATAATTCTATTTAATGAGATTTTGATGTACTTGAAACCTGACAACCTTTCCGAACTAAATCTGTTCATAAATCATTGCGTTAAACGTAATCCGATAGTACTTCACTTCTTAGGTGAGCATACTGCTACACATTCCTAGCGCGCTTAGGATCAATAGTAGCGCCTATCATTTTCGTGTATTCGCAATTTTCTGAACTATGGAACGGGATATAAAGGAAAGCTTTTCTCGCAGATTAAAGTTCTTGATGCTTTTCTAGAATGTTTGCAATAGCTGTAAAATGAGACAAAACTTCTATCTCATATAAGTAACCAATGATCTCTTGGAACGTAAACTACTTCAAACTACAATCTTCTTGTTGCGAAGAATAATTTGACTTAAATATATTGGATTTACTTGGAGAGTCTAATTTTCCTAGATAAAAAGTATATAAAACGCTATAACACAAGCGAAATTACATTAGCAATGAATTGATATCTAATGAACTTCGCACAGAATTTGTAAACAAAAATACAGCTTTGCTCATACTCATTAAACATTCCCGACCTTTTCTTGGTAAAAGTTAACATTTTGTTACGCAAAATTTAATAATAATAATAATTTATGCTTTCACATTCTCCAACAGCTTCTACCAACTACAGGGGCATCGATCGGCCATGAGTTATTATTACGTCTGCGTCTTAAGCGTCTTAAAATGTTCACCCTCAGCATTCTCCAACTTTGGAGTAAGGAAAACTCGGAAAACCTTACTGTGAGAGTAGGGAGCCCGCGGATCGAACCCGGTATCCCGGGACTGATAGTCCAGCGTGCTAGGCACTACGCAACTAGTCCCTTTGTTTTAATAGCAGCACGTAGACATCTTAATATGTTAATTATTAGTTATTAGGGGTTTTCTTGAAAACGGCTCCATTTACAGAAACTGTTGTTTCTCCGGAAGTGCGTATTAGACAGATATGATTTTTGGTATCTAGATTAGGCAAAAAGGGTCCAAAAATTCGGGTCGTTGTCGTAGTTTCTGGCGACGTTTCGTCCACACTCCTACAGGACATCTTCCGAGCTTCTGTTGCTGTTGCTGATATTGCTAGTGCTGCTACTGCACGGCGTCTGACTCAGTCAAACCAGCAGCAGCAACAGAAGCCTCGAAGATGTCCCATATGAGGGAACGAAACGTCAGCAGAAGCTACGACAATGACGTGGTTCCAGTCCGGAAACCAAGAAAATAGTGTAATTGACGATCGCGGAAGCCTATTATTTTAGCTTTCAATTATTTTAGTTTATGAAAATTCAAACATGTAATAATAAAACATAAAAATATATAAACAAAGCAATAAATAGAAAATATTTGTTATAGAAATGCATTAAAAAATATTTTTTTACTAAAATTTATAAACAAAAACAATAAACATAAAACGAAACGCGCTATAACTGCTAACGCAAACGAGCAGATTTACACATCACTGCGTTTAATCTTTTCAGGGAATGATATCGGCTACGAAATATGTAACCTGCTGAATAAAGAGAAAATTATATGAAAAGAATGTAGGAAAAAAAATGAAATTTATTAACAGATATGGAAAACGTGAATACATGCATGTCTGCTCTCGGTTTAAAAATGATTGTTTAGCCGCACTGCATACTTCCTTTTATTTTTCTACTCAAGAAAATGTACAATATGTCTAAAGGTCAAACATTCGAAAGAAATTAAGAATAACAAAAAAATATTCAGGTTAATATGTATGCAGTTCACATAAGTAATCTGCAAAATGCATGATTATCCCCCCGTGTCTTAATAGCTTGTCGGGATACCTTGGACTGTATATGCATTCGTGTATCAGACCAGATTCGTATGTATAGGCCTTAATAGCCTTTAGAACCGCCTGACTATCGCCGAATATATTTATAGTTGCGCCTCCTGTCCCTTTTCCCAAGTTCTTTATGGTGCACAAGTTTAAACCAGAAATCTCTGCTTGAAACATGTTGGTGGAGTCCCGTAGGCACTTTTAGGTGGTAGTTAGGATCACTAATGCCTAGGCCTGTTTCGACTCATTCTATTCTCGAGTCGCCCATATACCATGCCATGGTACCTCTTTTGTGTTGAGACTAACCAGGTGCCCACTCAGTACGGCTTTCAATGATCATCTTATAAGGCTGATCAAAATTGTATTGCATGAGGATCATGTCCTTTGCAGTGAGCATCAGATAGTTTATGTAGGGATCCTCAAGAATTTTGAGGTGCCCTCTAAGATCCCAAGGCTTTAATCTCCCCATTCCACTGAGGGCAGCTTAAATGTGGATGTGAAGCGGCGTTATTCCTAGCAAGACTTCTAGCGCTGCTGTAGGACAGGTACGCATTACGTCTGTGATGTTGAGACATGCAAGTCGCTGAATATGTGGAAGCTGCTGTTGCACAGTCTTCTGAGTTGATTTTGGCCACCAAACCAAAGAGGCGTAGGTGATCATAGGTCTGATTTAAGCTATATAACTAACACTAATTTTCTTGCAGTGTTATGCCAATAAATCTGAAATGTTACTATAATATAACACGTCCAACTGCTACAATGAGGTATTGTGAAGTTGAGTCTACATCTCGCGTTGTATAATAACTTCACAAAATTTTACTTGTGAACAATACACTTCTTGAACACGCATCAAAGGAAAATTTTGATTTTAAGTTTTTAAATTTTATTTTAAGAATTTATCTACTTGTAAATAAACTGAGTTTTATAAATTAATTTAATTTAATTTACTATTTGTAACACTTCAATATATCGATAATTTTTAAGAATAATAGACTATTTGGTGAATTATAATAATAATAAATGACTTTATTGGGCGTATTATGGTTGCCTGAAAATTACAAAAATAGAACACATATAAGGTTGGGAGCAACATCTCAGGACGAGGTCCAGTAACACAGAATCTGTATTACTGCTCTACCTATTATGTACATCAGATTCAGTTTTCTCTTAATATTAGGCTTAAATGAGCATAATTTTTGTATTCAATTTTCTTAAGGTTAAGGACATTGTTATTTAAATAGTTGTATAACCTTTCTCGCATTTTCCAGATTAAAGTTTATTATGTATCCTCCATGATAATTTATTGTCATCAATACACTGATTCCGCACAAGAAAATGTAAAACCGAGCAGCCTTGCTTTCCTATATCATATCCATTATAAATCCGTTCGTATAACGAGAATCGAGCAGATGCTTCGCTTTGTGCATATACCATCGTTAAATCGCAAGCGAATAACGCCCTCATTATAAATTGTTACAGGCGACAATTGAGGAAAGGAAAATAATCCCAATTAAAGCGCCTATTACAACTGGGTTTAACCTAGATTATGCCTCGATTTAATAATAACAAACAACTAGGCTTTTCTACTTATATCGCACCATGCATATATGTACCTTTCTATTCTGTATCCCAACGTACATATGTATGTATTTATTGATCCATATTTCTGCTGCAAATTCTATTTCGGTTGGTATATGATTATTATGTTTTAGGGATCGATGCAGTATTGTTAGGGAACTTTTTTGTACGTTTGACATATTAAAACCTCCGTAAGTCGTTGTTATAATTAGTATATGAGTAGATTATTAAAATATACCGTTCACTGATATTTTTAAATGCTTCTTTTTATCACAACTTTATAGATGTTTGTAATATGTTATATTCAGGGTGAAAACGTGAATATGTGACAAAGAAAATACGTATGTACATACATATCTACAGAGCGAGTCAACGGGTTGGACAATTCAATTATTCTCCAAACAAAAGTAAAATTCGATGTATATATATAATTATTTCATAAACTAGAATGTCGAAGATCAATCATTAGCGCTTTGTGGAGTAACGTTCACCCAAGTACGGTTCGAGAGCCTATGTCCGAGCGATCTTTGCTCTGGCCCATTTCCAATTCTTCAGCGGTTTATATAGTCTTGGGTCCCCCATTCCCTGTTCCTATCGTTTTATTGGGTAAAGTTATCACTAGCATAGGCTCCATTTTCTTCACGTCGTAAATGTTCGTTTTAATATAATATTTTCCTACAAACAGGTACAGAAGAAACCCTATTTTATCTTTCCAATAATTTCGTTAATTAAATAATCATTCGGGAAGAAGTTTGGTGGTAAATGTCCACGTTGTACGGTTGCCGGTACCCGCTATACGTCAATTAGTTAGGCGTTAGATCGCGAACTCCAATGACAAATACTACGGGCTGAACGTCACTCCACATGGTGCTAATGACATTAACCTTCGACGTTATTTATGATATAATAATATATACTGTTATTTACCTTTGTTAATAAGTATTGTCTTTTGACAGTTTGAACTATTTTAGTTCCTTATTTTTACGAGGCGAAGCAGTGTTGATGGCCTCTTCCCTCTACATTCCCATAGTTTGATTTCTTTTCTTCGTCTTACACATTGAGATAAAAAGTATTTTCGTTAAAAAAAGAGTCCAGTAGGTAACAAACAAAATTAGAATCTAATTTTACTATCGGAAATTCAAATTATATTTCTTAAGAATCGAAAATATGTAAATGTATACTATTTGGATAGGCAAATTGCTATTCATATGAATTTAAAACATCTTTCTCATGGTAACTTCATTTAATACACCGTACCTGGCACTACCGTACATGCAAAATTGAGCACCGTCTCTAAGGGAGCGGATGGAATTTTGAATGGATTTAAAAAAGTTAAGATTTATTTATTCAAAATAGTTAACTGGGATTCTGGATAACAGAAACAATGAGAAACAGAAAAGACAAATTTTCGACAAAAGATAAAATTTCAAAATTCATCGATACTTTTATTCATATTTTGAATAAATGTGAAGCTATTTAAATAAAAACTGCGGTACAGTACCAAATAAATCCATTTCGATCTTATACATTAAAATTACAATCCATGGAGCGAGACCCAAGGAGCAGGATACTTGGTTTTAAATCGGGGACTGTTACGAGTTCAAAAAAGGACGCCGAAGAGCTGTTACGCTGAGAAGAGTAACAGTGTGCAAGTACAAAAATTTAAATATTTGGCCAATTAATAAATTTAGAAAGGAAAATTCAATTTTGTGTAGTTTATTATCAAATGTTTAAAACTTCAAATAAATAATTTAATGCTTAAGGAGCTGTCGGATAGGAATTGAAATAGGTTTTTGTTCATATTTTGTTTTAAAAGAAATACAATCTTTCCAGATTTGTTGTTAAACACAATAAAATTTACTGTCTCTTTAAAGCAATAAATCGTTCCATTTTTCATATCCTTTTCGATTTGCAAAAGTTATTAAGTCAGATCCCACAATTAACGAAAACATTTTCAAAACGTTAGCCCTGAGATTTATTTAATTCATATTTAATTTCACATTAATATCATTACAACAAGGACGGTTATCTGTATAGTGGCGCAGCTAACAAGGGAACACTGATAAGTAATACACATCGATTTAAATGAAAGTTTTGTAGGTTCATAGACTAATTTAGTGTAAGAACAGCGGTAATTTTTTTAAATGCCCGATCGCCCATTTTCGGGGTGGAGGGCATCCTAAGCACAACACAGTTCCTCGCCATTTTCGTTTATATCTCTAAAGCTATGGGACAATCCCCACTCCCCTAATTTTTTCAAATGTGAAACTTTTAATTTATTAAAAAACTATAAAGACTACGTTGAACATGTATATTAAGATTGCCATGAAATCCAATTTGTGGAAAAAATTATTATCGTAAGTCTATTGTCAAACGTTATGATTCAATCTGATATATACCAGGATGGTATAATAAATATCTGTGTTAGGGAAGACAATGCAATTGTTTGCATTTAGTAAATTTATTTCTTGAGATAATCTCTTTGTAGCTCTATACACTTAGTCTAGCGATGTTCCAACTTTTCTAAGTCATTCAAATAATAGGATTTGTCAAACTGCAAAATAGGCCTTTGTTTCGGCAATAACCTCTTCATGTGACGCGAACCGCTTTCCTCCTAACCATTTTTTCAAGTTTGGAATAAGAAGGAACTCACAGAGGGCCAAATCTGGCGAATATGGTGGACGGGGCACCAATTCGTACTGTAACTGGATTAGTTTTAGTGTCGCTGTTGCCGATGAGCGGGCCGGGGCGTTATCATGGTGGTAAACAATTTTTTTTTCTTCGCTAGGTAGGTCCCGTGATTGTCCTTCGCTTCTCCAAATAATCAATTAAAATTATGCATTACAAATCCCAAAATATCGTTGCCATAACTTTTCCAGTTAATGGAATCGTCTTCGTCTTCTTTGGTGCACGTCCGCCGAGAAAAACCTATTTTGCTTACTAACCTTTGGTTTCTGGCATGTAGTGATGTATCCATGTCTCATCTACAGTCACATAACGCCGCAGAAACTCTTCGTGGAGGATGTTTTGCACACGTTCAATTGTTCAATATGTTTGGCATATTAGCGATTGTCTTTGATCTTCACCCGGCGGTCTGCGAACACGATATTTGGGACATTAGTGATCGTCCGTAGTCCCCCCATGGGAGGACCTGGCCTCTCATCAATGACGGATGTTCGGCCACGCTTAAATTCATTAAACCAGTATCCGATGGTAGTCATCGAAGGCGTATGATCCTTATAAACTGCATCCAATTTTCTCATCCACAAAAAGAAATCGAATCACTGACCGGTATTGTTCTTCTTCTGCGATTCCACAAATACATAAACTTGCTCACTTTCAACGGCTCTCAAATCGACACTACTCGATGAATCTCTTCGAAATTTTGACAGACGTCGACTAAAGAATAATAGTCACAGTTGGTAATGCAGATTGATTTTGACACAAAGTGCCATTTGTCTCCACACATGAATACTTCTCATACCACCTTCGCATGTATTACACTAACAATTACTGTTTTCTCTTATTTTTACCTGTTTTGTTAATCGTTATGTTTTCTGCAACTTTATTGCAACTAATTAATTATGGTAGGTTTGTTTATTTTTTGATAGATGATGTATTTATTTTTCAATCTCAAGTAATGAACCCTACACATGTAGAACTGAAAATATTTGAACTTTGCTCTCATGCGACATAGATAGGATAAAAGCTACACTGCGAACTGCTTTAACAGGATGTAATAAAATTCAAATTATTGGACAGTGTTATACAACAGCGCCCAACAGAGTGATTTTTACTTAATTTACCGAATATTAAAACTGACCCAACAATTTTGCATGGTTTGTACGAAAGTCGTCCTAATTGTATCACAGAAAGAGCCTGAAGAAGAGGCTTACTCTCTACCAAAAATTGATAAATGTAAACGATTTAGTCGGATTTGTATTTTCACAGTCTTTTCAATAATGCAAAAATATTTTGGAATGTTCTATTTAAGACAACTTCTGGTGATACCGGAAATACAATTGAATTTCCGATTACACCGAAAATTATAGTTCACAGGAAATAAAATCAATCTATTTTTTCTGAAAATGCTGGCCTTTGTTGTTCAAAATCTAGTAGAGGAGGCGAGGAAAGATACTTAAGAATCGCAGTGTATGTGGTATATCGACAATATACAGTTATTGCTATTACGATTAAGCATTAAAGTTGGACATATACCAGTCAGTAAAATAAATATATTGATTAGATGGAGGTAAGAACTTTTCTTTGCATATTTGCATACATAATTTACAGTACTAGGTTCCCAGAGTTATGGTTAAAACCATTTATATTAGGTAGAACATATATAAACAGTAATACGGCTGCAAAGTTTTGCTTTACTCATACTGGTGCTTCCTAATTATATTTTTATTTGCTGAAAAGAAACTCTTATCCATAAGTGTAGTCGCCTAAATTGAAATTGATTGCAGTAATTTATTGGTGTGACCAATTCTCCATTACGTTATACTTAGCTTTTGTGATAATGGCACACGCAACATATCTACAGAAATTTTGTGTCAAGTAAAAAAAAATGGAAATAGTTGAATACAACAACGTATAATATTTGTTGTACTAGAAATACTTTTAATGGTATCTAGGACGAGTAAACTTCCGTGAATAACTTTATTTTTAAGAGTTTCAGATTTCCTTTCAATATTCCCTAAGTACCTCATATAAAATTCTGCTCAAGTTCTTCCACTTGCATAGCCGGAATGTTTCTAATTTGAAGTTAAAATCGACTTGGAGCTCCTGCAATCTAGGTAATGGATTTTCCTCTTGGAATAGCCATAAACCGATGTTAAACACACTTGCGTAACTGTTATCGATTAATTCTTTACTTTCTTTAAAGAAGCTAGAATCCAACTTCTTTTCGAAGAAGGATAAGGTATGTTGTAGCTGCTGCAAACTCAATATTTATTGGAAATAAATTGCAATCTATGTGTGGAAGCAGCAACATATTTTTCGGTCTTTTATTGATGAGAATTCATCCCTCGTAGTTGATTCTTAGATTTATTATCTGGTTATATTATCATTAGGCTATATGTTCCAATGTAGAGAATGTGTTTGTGAGCAACTATTTAGAAATTTCAGGATAATTAAGGAACTGCTCTTGCATTGCTACGGCCACGAACCACATCATACATTCTAATTACATTATATTGTTAAACTAAGTGAACGTCTATCTGCAGACGTACAGACCGTGCAATGTAGTTTGATGTTCTAGACGAAGAATTTTCATTAGCTATTGCACTTAGACGTACGGAGCAAAGCAAGAATTCGGTATCCAGCGAGAAAATTAATCTTACGACGAGAAATCCGTATAATTTACTACGAAGTAGCACATAGTTATTGCTAATCCACAAAACAACTACTGACACAAGTAAAGTCATTTTAAACATAGAAACATGGCAGATTCTCATTGCTGTTAACAAAACGAAAAATGAAATAGATAATTTTAACGAATTTCCTGCTACTGTACAAAACGAACATTAATAATAACAAAGAAGACTAAATACATACACCGGCAAATTTAAAGGAACACATTATACATTTAGTTTATTTCTTAATTTTATTATTTTATAGCCTATGTCGATAACTTTGAGTGCTCCACTAAACAATTGAAGTTTTTAATGTCAAAACTTCAAACACGTGTGTTGTGTCTTACATTTTAAACACGTAATCAATTTAATTTGTTCGGGTTTGTTGGGATTTGTTTTTATTTTGATTTGTTGTCGTCAGTTTGTCGGTATTGTAAAAACCAGATAGTAATGGGTGATTTAGTACCGATTGATATTGCTAGGGCTGTAGTAATGGTCGAACATATAGTGACGTTGCCTGAATGTTTCGTAAATCAAAATCAACCATCCATCGTAAGTGTAGGTAAGTGCAGGTAAATTGGGGAATTTGTGAGAAGAAGGCAAGAGAGAAACGACAGTTCAAACAAGGAACCTACTGCAAGGTGTTCGTGGAACCATCATAAGCCAGCGTACAGAAAGGAGAAGAGTTGGTCTCAAGTCATTTGTGAGTCGACGTGTGCCATTTGCAAAAAATTCTGACGTGATGGAAAAAAAGCAAGGTCATTTTCGGATTCAGTACAAAAAATACATAGGAATCAATCACCAAAAGTTGAATAACAAAACCATCGCGGGCCTGTGTAATAGATCAGTTGAGTAAATCCATGTAAAACGCGACAAATCCAATCCTGTGTGGAATGGAAATCATAGCAATTCAAATATTTGGTTTTAAGAAAAAAAAGGCGGGTGCTAGTATAACACCTTTTGCATATAGACAAAAACCTACAATAGAAAAAATTGATTCTTGTAAAATTAGATTTAGTGAATTTGTCGAATTTTTTAAAAACCGCGACGATTTATCCAACTTTATCATACATCACCAAGTTCGTCTTTCATAGAGCTATTAAAATTTCTGAAATTACACTATTTTTCTCGAATTAATATTGGAACAATGAATACTGGATAAATTAAATTGCAGCACTCGCAATATGAGAATGAATTATATTTATATTGCATATTATTTTCCTACCTAACACCCTAACATTATGTATACTCTAACATTACTCACGTTGCAAAAATTATCCAGCAGAGCAGAATCCCAAGCGTCACCCGCTAATGGCAATAAATATTTCTCTTCCTAGAGAAATGTAATTAAATTTTCCTTGGTTGAAGTAATTTATCGAGGTTTAGTGCAGAATCTGTTCAGACACATGATTCAACCATTTTCGAGCTTAAAATTGTAGAAAGCTAATATATCTGCTGTTCAAGCAGAAATAGCTTATTGCAAAAACATCTGGATTTATTTAATTGCTGTAAATGTAATTATTAGTACCTTGTATTTTCTAAACTAAATGCCTGCTTCAGCACAGTAATCTGATTCTTTGTAACTACAATATTAATAATAATAATGTTTATAGTTCAACACGTAACCCCAATTACATGACAAATATACGCATTGCGAATATAATATTGTATGGGTATAAGAAACATTACACAACAACACTAAAGACAATTTCTGTATACCATGGCGTCAACCCTCTAGTGAAAATATTACTAACAAGAGAACATCCCGAACCCGAAAATTCAAAAAAAGTTTGAAACTTTGTGAACAAGTAGTCCACACCCAAGGTTGTTCGAAAGTATTTTCCTCATCGACCCACTCCCGTTTTAAGAGGGTGAAACTACCCCTGAAAGTTTACTAGATTTTCGAATTTCTTAAAATAACTCGGCAATGGCTGGAACAAATACATCACAACTATGTATCAAAATAATCGTCTCATCGAGCTCTGACACATATATGAAAATAGCAACCTCGTTCTATTTAAAAAACTACTACTTACTTGTACTACCCTAGCAGTAACAGTTATAAGAATAGTGACGATACATGCTTTAGGGTATAAGTAAGTGTAAATAATATGTTCGATTTTCTGACGCATTGTGATAGTATAATTTATTTAATGAGGTTCATATTTCGTTATATTTTGGTATACAAATTAGTAAATCATTTCAAGAATAATTCAAGACAGATACAGTGCATTGAAAGTTACATACGATAATAATGATGAAGTATGTAAAGCAGATAAAAAATACTTTGAATTCGTGACGACCAGCGGTTTGTCGTAGGTTGAAATTAAAACGAGTTATTTTTTTTAAATTTCGGTCATCATCCCGACTAAATCCACATGTTAATTCTTAACAACAGTCATACTTTTACAATGTTTTCTGTCAATATGCGGACTTCTATATTCTAATCCAGGGAAATGCCTGAGATATTTATTCACATTCGAAGGGAACGTTACACCCTTTGAGCGTCCCATCTCCGCGTACTTATTTGGCGTGCAGCGTGCAACGTACTGTCGCTTTGAACTCTCTCGCGGTACTGTTGAGATCGACTACGAGTTGAAAATTACCCCTACCTACGCCGCTACCGCTACGCTACTGTCATCCGGTACCACCTTTTTAACAAACTCTACTGATCAGTCACAGCATAGCTTCTCAAATGTACATCGTAATAAAAAGAATTTTAGTTCACAAGTTCGGTCTATCTACTCAACTCATTTATTGACCCTAATGAAGCTTTTATTTAAAACTTCATCATTGCGCTACTCGATCTGTAAAGCATATACACTTTATAGTACATAAGCTTGACGGAAAATTGGCTATGCGTTTTAATATTTCGGTATATTAACATCCTAAGGGTACCTACGAGGTCTGCTGTCAACTTCCCAGACCGTTCTCCATATAAGTTAAAATTGATAAGATTTCTGCCAAATGGTAATATTCTATTTTAAGGTATGTATACATATTATGTTTGAAGGTGTACATCTAATCATTATAAAAGGTTCTGGTCAATACTATTTTATGGCATTCGTGTAATTACTTAATGTCTTGTAAACGCAAAAGTGTATGAATTAGTTGTCAACGGTGGCAATTCAAACTACTGTTTATTGTTTCTTAACTGATTTATATTGCCATAAACGTAACGCTGAAAAACCAAATAACTATAATTAGCTAAAAGTAGAACTATGCTTACGTAGTTTGGAAAATTTATATCGATTACGTGTTCCTTATTTATTATGTTAACTACAAGATTGTAGATATTACAGTACACCCGTATACGTTACGCGAGTGTCGCTATACCTTCAGTATATAATTCATCCGAATTATTTTATAATGTAAATTAACGCCCCGTTCTATAAAGTTTACAGAATCTTTCTTTTGAAAATATTTTGTCTAGACGTAATTCATTCTTCCTTTTCTAACAGTTACATTATTCATATTATTCGACCAAGTTAACAAAGACATTTAAACAGATGTAATTTATTGCTTTAGGGAGCAATGTACTGCAACCTAGCGTGACCGTATGGCCCTGCTGTTAGTCGAAGTTAATCCCATATCTGCAAAGTGTATCACTTTCCGGTTATAGTAAGTACATATGTTTGGGATTAGCCCGTTTTATGAGTTAAATAGCTTGTAAAAGGTGTTAAAATGTGCCAATTTTGGTAGTTAAAATCCAAAACTATACCAGTTTCGTATTCTAAACATAAAGTCAAAGGGTCCTTAAGAGAGTTTATAGCATTGTTGAAGCATTTAAGTTTTTTTTTTTTCAAAAAGGATGTGCATGAGTTGCTACAGCAAACGTACATTTTGTAGTAAGATATGAATATATGCAGTAGGTGTGCTACTAACATAAGCGATGTCAATAAATATAGGAGGGTAAGTCAAAAATTACTTACAGCTTTAGTTCTACAACTGTATTAAACAAAGATAGGTGTACAACAGATACATTATTTATCGATATAGTCTCCACCTTTAGCAATGCACTTGGTCCAACGAGCCACAAGCTTCCGTATGCCTTCCTGGTAGAAGGTTTTCGATTGGTCGTGGAGCCACTTTTGCACCGCATCCCGAACGTCTGTGTCTGAGGCAAACCGACGACCTCTCAAAGCTAACTTGAGCTGTCCAAAGAGATGAAAGTCTGAGGGAGCGAGATCAGGGTTGTAGGGAGGGTGTTCCGGGATCTCAAAACCCAACCTGTTGATAGTTTCTATGGTGTTATAGGCCGTGTGCGGACGGGCGTTGTCTTGCAACAACAAAACTTTCTTTGAGAGTAGGCCAAAGCGTTTGTTTCGAATTGCTGGTTTCAGCTTATTCGCCAACAAATCACTGTACCTCGCACTATTTATGGTAGTCCTCCTGTCTAAGTAGTCGCCCAGTAGAGGGCCTTTTTCATCCCAAAACACAGTTAGCATCACCTTCCCAACCGATGGCGACGTCTTGAATATTTTCGTGTTAGGGGATTCGGGGTGTTTCCATTCCATACTCTGGCGTTTCGATTCGGGCTCGTAGTGATGAACCCACGTTTCATCAACGGTCACTATTCTGCTTAAAAATGCGTCGCCTTCCGCGTTGAAGCGATCCAGTAAGCGTTGGCAGATGTCCACACGTTTGGTTTTGTTTTCTGCGGTAAGCATTCGTGGTACCCATCGCGCACACACTTTACGAAATTTGAGTTCATCGTGGATAATTTGATAGGCAGAACCGTGACTGATGTTTAAAGAATATGCAACCTCGCCTATGGTAACTCGCCTATTTGCTGTAACCATCTGTCGAGCTTGCTGAATGTTGTCGTCGGTGGTCGAGGTAGACGGCCGTCCAGCTACCTCTTTTGGTGTTACGCTCGTGCGGCCACTTTGAAACATTTCGATCCACAAAAAAACGCTTTTACGAGATAAAGTACTGTCCCTTCTGACCACAAAAATCGGATCACTGCTCGTTGTTCCTCTTTGGTGCAAACTAATAGCGGAGCTGACATGCTTATACTGTTGTAGCTACCAGACAAATGGCGCGATCGTGATTAAATTCCGCACACATGACCACAGAGGCGCCAATTCAACGCATGCGCAAGCGGCCACCACTACGATAACCTTCAAAGCTTGTTATGGCGAAAGTGTAGATAATATTCTCGTATTATTTAACTAAAGCATCAACCAGAGTTAAAGAAAAGCTTTCCCGAAATAAATCTATTATTAACTTTACAGTGGCGTAACTATAGGTGGGGTCCTTCACACTCAACGGTGAAAAGGGTCTTGATTATATCGGGTGTCCGATTTTAATCTCAACAGAAGAATATCTCGAGAAATATGAATCCTACGAAAAAGTTCGTCATACCACTGTTTGTTGGTCTCATCGGAGGCCATAAAATGACGATTTTAGTTTCAACGTAGATAGCGCTGTGATCGGTGAAAATAGGGTAGCTTTACTTTTTTAAAAAGAAACCCCTATTTTTTATTATATCTTGCAATTCTAAGCTAAGAAGTAAATAACTTTTGTTTGAAACATTCCTTTGTTAATTTCGTAGATGGCGCCGTAATTAGTGAGAAAGATTTATTTATTTTAATGGAAACCCCCATTTTGCATTTTATCAAATTTCCGTGATATGTTGTTGTTTTCCGATTAGCCAATAAAAACAGCAACAACAATATATCGCGGAAATTTGATAAAATGCAAAATGGGGGTTTCCATTCAAATAAATAAAGATAATATTTTTCGCCAATTACAGGGCCATTTACGAAATTAACAAAAGAATGTTTCACTTACTTTTTAGCGTAGAATTGCAATATCTAATAAAAAATAGGGGTTCCTATTAAAAAAAAAATTAGGCCACTATATTTTCACCAATTACAGCGCAATCTACGTTGAAACAAAAATCGTTATTTTGTGACCCCCGATGAAACGTAACAAGCAATGTTTTGACGAACTTCATATTTCTCGAGATATTCCTCTGCTAAGATTAAAATAGGACACTCGATATACGAATTATAGTGGGATATAGAGGTGAACTGCGTGCACTTGCACCCAATATTATTTATTACATTATTATAATTTGGATTTTGAATTTATATCAAAATTCGACTCTATATTTTCAGAATTTGAATAATCTCTTATTGTTATTCGAATTATAGCATTTTGATAATTTATATTATTAATTCTTTGTCTTTAAAAAACAAAAAAAAGAATACTCCATTAAAACCAACTTACCGGGAATAATCGAAGTCACAAATTATCTTCAAGAATTTACCTTTTAATAACACCTTCTACATTGGACTTTAAAATCCATGATGTCGTTTGTAACATCAACAAAAGTTGAACCGAAGGACATCTAAAGAAGAGTTGAAGAGAAGATTGCATCTAGGGATTGATTGAAAAGGACTTGAAACATTAATAGAGGAAAGGAAGAAGATTTTATATACACACAAGTAAATTTTTGAAAATAAAAGGACTTGTAATTTTATTAATTCCACATTTTTTTTTAACTCGTAACATCTCAATACATATGCATGTATATTGAGATGTTACAAATGAAATATAAAATTAAAAAGATAATCACAAGTCTTTTTATTCTCAATAATCTATTTACAATCAATTTTGAAACACTACTTACAGCTGTAAGCCACATGTGTGCGTTTACAAAATTCTTCGTTAATATCCTCTTCCCTTTCTTTGTATGTCCTTTCTGATAATCTTCTGGTGTCAGATCCACTTCGACTCCTTTTTCTATCTCCTTAGGTTCAACTTTTCTTCTTCTTTTCTTCAAAATGGTTTTAGACTTCTTTTGATTTTTTTATGACCAAAATATTTTAAATATTTGTTTTAAATTAAATTTCTAAATAATTTTTCCAAAACTTGTCTTATGTCAAAAATTTCTATTTCTGTCTTCTCGTTTACTCGTTGTCAGAGGAATGTCAATCCGACGACTTCGATGCGTTGATCGTATACGATGTTACAGATGACATTAAGGATTTTGATTACTACATCCCATATAAATAATGTTGCGCATGATCTTTGTATGTTTTTCACAAAAAATATTGAAAGGTAAATTATTGAAAATAACTTGTGAATTAATCTAAATCATGAAAATGCCATTACAATAATATAAATTGATAACATTAAATGCAAATGCACGCACTCCACTTCAATAACCCACGACAATATGTATCTATGGATGTGTAAGTGTGCCCATGTGCCCTCCCGAAAGAATCTTGTGCCCACCAAAACGCCCGCCCAAAGTCGATGACTTAAGTTTTAGCTTTTGTAGTTTTCTTCCATGTACCTACTAAAGTTGGTTCGTTGGATCTTGGCATGTGACACTTTTCTGATACAAGTAAAAAATCGAAGGTATGATTTATCTTCCTCCCCTATAAGATAAGAAGGGATAAATAATAAGAGTACTGTGTTCCATGCTTGATAGCTCACAATTAGTCTGGTTTTGCAGTGGAATACAAACGTCTGCTTTTATTTTGACAGTTATGTTATAGCCTCTGACGTTTGTTATTGAATGATTGTCGTGTTGTGTATTTTTTCTTTATTATTTTTATTCATTTGTTCTTCACTTACAAATTTTTACTTACGCTAGAACAATTACAACACCTGTAGGAATATTTTTATATGTATTGCATTACAACCTATGTCTATAAACATATTGAAAAATGCCCAGAAACAAAGTTACATTGCTCGAGAGGTGGATTGGGAACTGTACCCGGTTTTTACCTCCGTTTCCTAGGCAGCAGACATGTGTCTCTTGGCACCAGATGGCGCTAGAAGATATATATAAGATATATTTCGTGTTGTTTCGAGGGGCAGTGATATAAGACGGGATGGGCAGAAATATGTCCATTAGCTAGTGTTTTCTCGCCTCACATTGCTTTTGCGTGAATAATTCCATCAATGCCATGAAAAGCTATTTTCATTTTGGTTAACCTATATTTATGTTAAAAAATCTTACAGAAGAACATTTCTTGATTTTTGTGAATAATACACTACGAAGGCCGATTAGATAGAAACGCACCTTTTGTTTAAAGAAAATCATTCTCCCAAATACAGTCAAAATAACGCTTACACTGCTTTTCAACATAGCCAAGAAACTGTGACCATAGTTTTGTCTGCTGAAAAGCGAGTTTTAACCTTTACGGGGGTTGGTTCCTCTGCCACTCATTGCTACTGTGTTTCGAGGAAATGGTGGACCCCCTTTTTATCCCAGGTAACAATTTTGTCCAAAAGAAGGTCCCCCTCTCTTTGAAATCGGTCGAAATGCAGACGGGAAATGCAAACTCGTTATGCTTTTTGTTCTTCACTAAGCAGGCGTGAAACTCAACTGCCAAAGGTTTTTCTGAATCTCAAATCGTTTTTAATCATTGCATGTACGCTACCAAAGCTGTTTCTCATAAATTTCCATAAAGTTGAAGTGCTGATCTCCTTCATTTTCACAAACTTTCACATGATCCCATGTTGGGGTATCGCTCCCGAACTGTCTTTGAAGTCGACGATGAATCTTCGCTGGTTTGACGTCCTCACGATTGAGAAACTTGAATATGAATACGCTACGCAATTAATGTGTATACCTCCTTCTCGTTCATCATGTTTGCTACTAAATGAAAGAAAAATCGGGAACGTTGAGACCGACCCCAAATGGTTTTCGCCGTTAGAATTCGAAAAGGTCTATATTTGATCGGCTCTTGTATATCATGAAATATTAGACCAGAAATTATTAAAAATGAGTTACTTGAGCTAATGAAAAATTATTGACATAAGTCCCTCTTGTCTATAAATGTGATTGTAATAGAAAATCCTCCTCAGTTCCTGCTCCAAGTTCTTCTATTTAAAATTTATTAATAATCTTGATGCCCAAAAGGGTCAAAGTTAATGTAATAGTTGTTTTATGATTAAAATTGTTTCAAAATGGTTTTGGCTAAAGTAGATAAACGATCTAATGCCTTATTTCTCTAATATTAACGAAAATACCTTTTTCAATGGAACATCTAAATCACGTTTCGCGCGACATTACAATAATAGCATTATTACCCATACTGTTTCCAAGTGAGTTTGTAAGTTATTATTGCAAATGGGAAAGGAAGCATTTGGGTAACTTCTGATAGTAATGCAAACGAGCCCTTTCTTATCAGAGTTTACAAAAGAAACTAACCGAAATGCGAAATACGAGGTCAGAGTTGCAAAAAAGGTCTTAAGACGATTTAAACTTGCTTCAGCAAATTTCTTCATGTGGGCGAAAGGTGTCTGACGCAGAAATGGTTGATTTATATTTAAGGGGATAGGGTTGAAACACAAAAACACGTTACATCTATTATGTAATAGGTAAGCTGTATCTATTCTTGCCTGTTCATAATAATGATTAAATTACCGTCCCTTTCACGATGCTTATAGTTTGAAGATGAAGCTAATGCGTATTGTTTAACGCCTTCAACCGAATTTGATATTAAAACTTAATTTATAAATTAATTTTCGGACTACCCTGGTTAAACTAATTTAAGAAACAAGACATCCACGTTTATACATATATGTAGACTTACAAAAATACATAGAAAACCAAATTTAGTTTTAGAGAAAGCTATATTATTTCAGAGTAGTTTTTTTCTACAAATTTTAGCAGAGAGCTAATTTTCAAAATAGTACACAAAAAAAAATTCTTGACAAACAAATATGCATTCAGTCAACCTAATCGTAATTTTAAATGGCGACAAAGATATGTTCTTTTAATTTAAAGAAATATTTTTTTGACATCGATATTTGATTCAAACGTATGATCTCTTGAAACAAATAAACTCAAGTTTGATTTGAAAATATATCTGTTTGATTTAATATACGTAATATGTTTGATTCAACAATACAGTTCTTTCCTTTAAAGAACTTCGTCAGTTTGAGATAAATATATGTTTCTTTACCATTTATTTGACTTCAACTTTTAATGGCGAACGTTCCCAAAATGGGAACATACTAAACAATCCTTTTTTTTATTGAATTAATCATATTATGTGCATAACTTTTTTATATGTTTTAAAATATACATAGAACTAAACTTTTCTGATTGTTACTTTTTATGCAAATAATATGACGAATTGGTTAAATACGTTTTGCTACATTGTGAATAATAAATGTAGTAGGCGTTGCCGAATTATGTAAAACTAAACCTGCTATAATTTCTGCAGTTTTTACCCGAATTAAAGAAATATGGACTTATTTGAAAGGACATTCAGCGCTGTTTTAGACGTCGCAATTTGTACCACCCATTAATGTTCAAGAAATGTACCAGATAGCGTTATTCCCAACTGTACGAGTTTTTCTCAATTACCTCTAAAAATTTAAATGCAACAATATGCTTTCCTTATGTTGTGTTTGAAGAGTTTTGACAGACTACAGTAGTGGCGAAAACCGCATAGTGATATCTTTTTCCTTTTTCCAATAATAATAATAAAAACAGTTCAGGATCCTTTTGCTCCAGTATTGCATTTATCCTTATCTAACTGATACAATTGACACTACTTTATTGTATATATTAAGATACGAATCCAATGTTTTTGTAAACAATTTTCTACTATATTTCTAATACTGGCACAATAAACGAATATATTATTATTATTATTATTATTATTATTAATTCTGAGAATCGCGAACGAGTGATAGGGATAGCTGAATGGTTGGGTGCTAGAAGGGTGCTAGGTATTCCGACAGAAAGGGTAGGAGATAGAATAGCAGATACCTCAGCGGACTGCATGCATGTCTTATCACTTCCCTTTGTTGAAATACCTAGTATATCAAAAAAAGGAAGGAATATACCAACAATTAGTTACAAAATATGAAAACTAAAAGATCAAAGCATTATTGAATGTGTGGTGAATAGAATCGCAATGTATTTAAGTTGCTAACATTGGTGTTACTGACCTTGAAAACGATATCGGCGAGATTTTTGTAATTTTCGGTAATTCGTAATACAAACAGGAATTCTGATATTAATCTGTGGCAACTATTTTATTATTTTTTTATTCAGAAATTTTAACGTTAGTTATCCAATGGTAAAAATATATAAATTGTCCTACTTACCTATTATTTTCTTCATTTACATCTCACCGCTTACGAACTACCATCCCACATAACCTAAACCAAGGCTAGGATTGCTACTACCTTGCGTTCACGAAATGGAAATTGCCGCCGACGCGCGAAACGCACGATTCTAACATATACTTGTTTGACTCAACAAAATTATGTAAAATAAAAACGTTTGTACATTCAAGCAAATTCAATCTGTTGTTCTTAAAAAATGTGCTTTCACTCAAATAAGCCTTTGTTGAATTAAATAAATAATTTCAAGGATATATACTTGTTTGTTTCAAGAACTTTCTTTTCTCTGTGTACTTTGTCAACGCTACAACATCCCCAAAATGTTGCGTAAAGAATATTGAGTGTGCATGAATAGAAAGTGTAAAACTTTCTAAGCTCAAGCTACTTCCTTTAAAACAAGTGTATTATTTATTAATGTAAGAGATGCTGGTAAAATTAGCAAGACTTAAAGTAGTAGACTTCGGATATATTCGGAGGCTTCGGTACTCCAACATAATCTGATCATGGGTAATAAAAACGCCTTTTGCATAATCAGAGACTGAACGTCATTATAATTACAATGTTTATTTCGGCATGCCCGAGTCGCGTATTGAGAATATGCTGGTGGTACGGGATTTATTAATCAAATTCGACCCCATTTATGGGCTAATGTATTAAATATATGACCGGCGGCATCGTTATCCAATAATTGGACACAACTGACCGCATAATACGTTGGTAACTAGCCAGCATGGACCACGTATACGGTCCTCCCCTAATAACGTATAGTGCAGGGTTAATGTAATCACTTCGTGGCCGCGTGCAGGCGCTTTTATCATAAAATCTAATATCCCAAAGCTTCGAGATTTTGCGCTACGTTAACATAATTCCGTACAGCGTCAATGTGAGGACGCGTGGAATGAAAGATGAAAATGCATTTGAAATATGTGTATGAAGGAAATAATTCCAATCTTAAAGATTATATGATAACATTAAATATGCAATAACAAGGATGTATATAATACACTAAAATTGAACACAGAAACCCGTGCACAGATATAAATTTCTCGGAGTACAAGGAGACAGCGTTACATTTTGCCCGTAATAATGTAAACATACCCCACTGTTTAGTAAAATCGTCGCCTATTTTATGTTAAAGTAACACCGTTGTGATAAAAAGTAAGTAACTAGCAAGTAGTTACTTTTTTTAGTATCACAAATTATGAAAAGTTTGATCTTAGTTTATCCCCGAGGAGTTAAAATGATTTTAACATTGCCAAGGATATAACTTTATATTTATAACGGTAAATATTTTAAACGTTGTGTAGTTAGTAATCTGCTAACATTGTTTCGTAGTTATAAGTTCACCTAAACAGGATGAAAATAACACCATTCAGTTGTTAATTGTAATACCTCTATTCACCTGGTGGCTTTTTTTCTGGGCAGAACTGCGCCGTAACAATTAAATAGTGGGGAGAGGGTATCAGAATAAAGTTTATAGTTTCAATTCGACATTGTGCTTCTAGAAACTAATGAGTAATGAGTAATGAGGTGAAATGCACAGCTCCAGCACAGTTAGTGATGATTATTACATGGCCTAGCTCAGTTTTAACTTTGAATTTACTTAGAGAATGAGATAAATAACATTCTGATAACTATAGTTCAATAAAAATACATTTATTGTTGAAGCAATGAAAAGATTAACATACATGGATAGTACAAAACAAATTAAAATATTGTATATAGCTCAAGATTAATGTTACTGATATAGCTTGTTCATTGACGATACGATATATAGGAGGGGTGAAGCAAGGATGTAATAAAACAACGTAGTGGTAACTTTATTAAATTGTTGTTGAAGTCGTGGTCTGCACGCGCTCGTATTCTTCACGACGACCTGTATTCGAACTCCTGGGTAACAAGACGATGGTAAATTGGGCAGCCACTGAATGCATATCGATCGTCTCGCTGGATGATAAAAATCTCCTCAAGAACTAATCTGAGTTTTCGTGGAGAGGTAAGAAGGGATTGTACGTGTAGTATATGGTTTTAAAATACAAAATATTTAAGAAGTTTAAAATTGATTAAACGGAAAATATGAATTGTAAAAAATATACGTAAAATTATCCAAGTGAAAAAAATGAATATTAATAAATATGTAAATTATTTTGCAGTAGTAGCGTTAGGCGTAAATTCAACTCTCTTAACCAAATACATGAGTGACTACTTGATCGATCATGAATTAATATGATACGAACTAAAATTAAAGATCATAACCAACTAGAAATGACAACAAATGATTCTAATTATAGTTCGGGATGTTATACAAAGAAATATTATGTCCGTACGTATTCTAGTCGATCTGCTTAAACTTTCAAGAATCTCTCAAAGTAAAAAGATCGACAGAAGAGATGCCCTGAGTGCTATATATCACATAGTGCCACAGCTTGATATTAAGTATAGCCTATTGTGCGTGAATAAGAGGATTTATTGGTAATTAACGTGATTACCTGCGGATAAAATTCAGCTTAAATATGATCATATCGTCGAGTAAGATGATTACTATTATTAGACTGCGAATAATTTGTATACTATGAAAAATATGGATGTCCAGTGGCATATAAACTGTGCGTACGACGTTCAGTTACTAAATAAAATAACTAATTAATGAAGATTTTATTGAATATGAATGTAATTCAAATTAACTGCTACCATATGTGGGAATAGACTATTACCAAAGCATTTAGCCGGGTGTAATTCTGAAAAACACCAATATTAAATATTTTATTTAGGGATAAACATTGAGATAAAGCACATCTTGCACGTAAATATAATGATCTTCGTGTAGAATTTTAAAAACTCGTTTCTGATATTCCTATTTCTCTAGCAATTTTTTCTCGGAGGTCAGTCAACACCAAATCTTCAACTTTGTTGATGATTTCTTCAATTCATGCTTCCAGCGGTCTTCCACTCTTTGGATCATCATGAATGGATTCCCTGGTCCATTTAAACTGCTTGCACCAATATTTGACTTGGAAATAGGACGGACTATTTTCTTCATACACTGCCGCTATTTTCTCATAGAAATTCTTCGGGTTACTGCCTTCTTTCGATAGGAATTTCATGGCACTTAATGGATACTAAAGCTGAGAATGACTTTAGGAACTTAGAGACCGATATTGCTTCTCGTCATACACATGTTTCACAAAAAAATCAATTATCTCTGCTAACTTCTGCTAGATATATAGTTTATAGACAAACGGAACAATTATATATTAACTACACTTGTACATCCGCATGCACATTTTTGCTGTTCGATCATTGTCCATGTTTTCAAGTGATTTATTCTGAACAATACCCCTACCATGAATATTACCCAACCATGAAATTGTGTTACCTAATTGTTAGACCGCCATTAACCGCCTCTTAGTACATTCACATCAGTAGTAAATAATTGGTATCGATGTTTGTGTATTTTGCGCTCAAATATTGCCGGCATAGGATTCGTTGTAGAGCCGCTTCCCCTGTACTGCGCAAATGTCGTTCTCAGTAATTAATTGCAATCAATTAATTAAGGAAGGGGACAAAGTTATATTGAGCTCGAGTGCAAATTATGACATGCCTCTTGGACGTTCCTCATCGTGAAAACGGTTCACATCGAGCGCCATTGTTCTGACATCAAATGGGTCTATTGTTCCAATCGATTGTAAAAGTATCTACTTGGAAACGTAATCTATCATTGTGGGAATTTGGAAGGAGTTACTGGATTAAAGAGAAATTAAATTAACTCAAAAATTACTTTCTTCAAAAGTTTCAATCACGACAAAAAGAAATTCATTGATACACTATGTAAGGATTAAAAATAATATGACACGAAGACGAGAATAATCACGTCATATCACTTAAATGGCACATGTTGAAACGCTCCTTATCTTTTTGTTATTTTGGTTTTCTGTGTGATTTATATCTAAAGCCTAGGATTGTATACAGAGTGTCCCACCGGGAACTGCATCGATTGATATATGAAAGAGTATACATTGGAAAATTCTGAAAGTTTGGTAATGTACTACAGCCTATATGTATTATTAAACTAAAATATTTTAAATAATCTGACACATCCGGTTATACCGGAAATATCTGTCAACTTTGTTATTTTAAATGGAACAGCCTGTATTACATTTTTGAATTATTCATTCAATTTTAAGGTTTGTTTGATAAAATGACTATGTTGCTATTTCTAACCATATTTGAAATATTTGCATTTTTGGAAAATTTTTGACAGATGAACGAGTACATGTGAACTATAATAACTGCGAAAGTGTTTAATGACTGACAAATCCAGGGATAGAGGAGGTCACAAAAAAGATCTATCGTTAGCTGTCCGCTAATCATAAAATACTTCTTGCAAAAGATTTCGAACCAAATAATAGTTGTGAGGCGGTGCAGGTTGTGAGGGTGTGACAGTTGTGAGGCAGTGCAGGTCATGTTGGTTTGTTTAGATTTGTCTAAGCTCGGCCAGCGGCAAGTTTTCTAAATAGGTATTTTCAACATTTTGTAAAATATTTAAGTAATAATATTTAATAATATTTAAGAAACAACGTGCATATTCTATAGTTTACAAATCATTTATTTGATATTTACCGTATAAATTTTCTTCATAGAAATGAAATGCCACCATACCATCATTTCTTACGCAAAAAACGTTGAATAGCCAGCTTTCCTGGAAGTTTTGTTAAGTAATGAGAATGTGTCGGTTAAACAAACCATTTCGTGTAAATTTGGCTCATCCGTCTAGATAATGTTGTTCAAAAATAATTTGTTCTCTTGAGATTATGTTAAAATAAATTCAAAAAAGCTCACTCTTCTTGGAAAATCAATGTCTTTTAGATGCTGAACCATGGAAAACAGATACGGGCGAAACTTACGTTTGTATTGAGCACCTAGATAACCTAGATTCCAGCGCTGCTTGTCCTAAAGACATTATTGGATATGCTGTGAAGTATCCCAAAGTGACGGTTTCCATGTAGGCATCATCAGCAATAGGTTTATGATTTTGAATTTTTGCCTCGCCGGATCCGAAGATTTTAAAACACCGTATTATTTGATTAACTGTATTTGGTGACGGCTTCTCGTTTTGTGAATACCGAGCGGCAAAGGTACCGTGCATTCTCCCTAAATAATAAACAAATTTAAATAAACTTCGTTCGTATAATTGAAACGTGCCGGCATTGTTTATAATTGAAAACTTTGGGACATTTCATCAATGCTGAATTGTTTCCTGATGGTCACGACTGACTTAGATATATACGGAATATTTTAAAAAGACCACGCAAACTACATTCTTACACCGTACATACATTGGTGGGTTCTTTTTTACAAAAAAATTGTGCTGTGATATACTTTTTCCCAAATATCTTGAAAAGTATCAATTTTAGATATGAATATTTAAGCAATTTAAGACGAAAAATCGGTAGTTGTTATTTTAATCGTAATTGCTGGACATGCTGTATAATGTTTTCGACAAATTGATTAGGATTGTAACACTACCCTATACGGTCAATTGTTCTGCAAAATTTCAATTTTCCAAGTTAAACACTTTCACAGTTATAATAATTCACATGCACTCGTCCATCTATCAAAAATTTTCCAAAAATGCAATTATTTCAAATATGGTTACAAATAGGAACACAGTCGTTTTATCAAATAAACCTTAAAATTGAATGAATAATTCAAAAATGTAATAATATATAGGGTGTTCCGTTTAAAATAATAACGTTGACAAATATTTCCGGTATAACCGGATATGTCAGATTATTAAAAATATTTTAGTTTAAAAGTACATGTAGGCTATAGTATATTACCAAGTTTTCAGAATTTTCCAATGTATACTCTTTCATATATCGATCGATGCAGTTCCCTGTGAGACAGTCTGTATAGCGCATTGTTATAATTGGAAGTTAGACTGGATGAGATAGATTTTTTCGTAGATTTGTAATGAATGCGGGAATATCAACTTGAATCAACTGATACTCTTTCGGAAGTTTAACTAAATAAATTTAAAAAAATAAAGTATTACGAAACGAATAATAAATTATCGAAAGAACATACCTTTTTAACTTTGACGTATAACGCGCTCTCTCTCTTTCAACGCGCCACGTATATAAACCCTACGTTCTTTCAGATGATCCGATACAAAGAAAATTGCGCTTTCAAATGCTTATTGACCAATAAATTCACAAATTAAACTACTTTTGAATATAGGTCACTTCCAAACACGTCTACCTTCCACAATAGCTAGCGATAAAAACTCTCAATTGTCTTGGCGTTCCTTCGCTCGTCTGTGATCGATAGCATTTGTTAATTTTCAACTAATAATAATTTACAGTACGCTTTCTATTTACTAATACTATATTCTACTTACAGATAATTTTGAACTACTTACAGCTGTAAGAATGTTGCGTGCGTGTGTTTTCTTTAAAATTCCTCTTTATAATTCTCCTTTCTTCCTTTCCAATGGATATTCTAAATCCCTTTCAATTCATTTTTCTATCTCCTTGGGCACATTTTTCTTTCTTATGTTCTTCGAAATGCGTTTAGACTATTTTTTATAGCTTTTAATAGCCAAAGTGCTATAAATAATGGTTTGTAATTAAATTTTTAAGTAATTTTCACTGTAATCTTATCTGTTGTCAAAAATGGTTTTTATATCTGTCTTCTTGTTTATCTCGTTGCCACAGGAATGCCAATCCGACGACTTGATATTTTTATGGTTGACCTAACGATAATCGTCTGCGATGTTACAGATGATATTGTGAATTTTGACTACTAGATTCCATACGAATAGTGTTATCTACGAATTTTGTGTTTTTTACAAAAAATATTATTAAGGAGTAAATTATTGAAAATAACTTGTGACGTTGATTATTCCCCATAAAGTAATATTAATGTAGTCTTTTATTTAAGAAACAAAGAAGACAAAGAATAATATAATATATACATTATTAGAGAGTTCCTCATCTCCAATGACCAACCGGATGATCTGGCTGGCTTGGTTGAGGCTTGTCTTTCTTCTACCTATTTCCAGTTTCGGGGTAAATACTACGAGCAAGTCTCAAGCGCACCCAAGGGATCTCCTCTGTCTCCCGTCGTTGCTAACATCTTTATGGAAGCGTTCGAACAACAAGCCCTATTATCTTAAAACCTTAAGTCAAAGTCTCGATACAGGTGCGTTGATGGCACCTTTGTCTTCCCTTCATGGACTAGAATCTTTAAACAATTTCTTATCGTTTTTGAAATCTCAACATAATTCCATACGCTTCACCATGGAGATCGAATCGAACGGTTGCCTTCCTCTCCTAGATGTTCTCACACCGGCGTCCTGACGGTGCACTGGGACATTCCGTTTACCGTAAACCCACGCACACGGATAGATATCTCGATGGCCTCTCCAGCCATTATCCAGCCCAAAAACGCGGTGTTATAAATTCTCTTATCAAAAGGACAATTTCTATATCTGAACCCAATTCGCTTCCTCAAGAACTGAATCACATCACTGAAACTTTGATCAGCAATAACTATACCAGGAAGGATATTCAAACTACCATTAGCCGTTACACTAACCCTCCTCCACAGCAACTCCCCTCGTCTAACCCTAATTTCCGTAAGCAAACGTATCTACCCTACATTCATGGTGTCACCGACCGCATCAGCAAGATTCTCTTCACGAACAACATAAAAACCATCTTCCAAGCCAATTTCAAGCTATCAGACTACTTTCCCACCAAAGATAGTAATCATCTAGAAGCCCCTGGTGTCTACCAGATTCCATGTTCGTGCGGTAGTGTGTACATCGGTGGAACAAAGCGATCAGTCAGCACTCGTGTTACTGAGCACGAGGTTGTTGCGTGTAACCGAGTTCGCGCTGGCTGAGCATAGACTGGAAACTGGCCACCAAATTCAATTTAACTCTACCCGCAACTTATCTCGCAATCCTTACTATTATAGTACAAAAATCCGTGAATCAATAGAGATTTTCAAACATCCCAACAATTTAAATCGTGATGATGGCTACCCCTTGCATCACACGTAGAAATCCCAACTGATTAAACCGCCACGCTTCATCGACGCATAATATTTCCACTTCATCGACGCAGAACATTTCCGCTTCATTGACGCATAACATTTCCGCTCCATTGATCCAAGACAAGCACTCCGGAATGAATAAATCCCCAGTCAGTGTGCAGTAACAGACCTGAAGATGTCCCGTAGGAGTGTGGGCGAAACAGCGGCCAAAGCTACGACAACGACGCGGTTCCAGCCCGGAAACCAAGAGTATAGTAAATTATCAAAATGCCAGATTTCGAATAATGACTACAATTAATTCAGATTCTGTAAATATTAAATAAAATTATTATACTGAAACAGTTCACTAAAACCCTTACCACAACACTTAATTCGTACTGGACGCACGTTTCGATAGCCAGCAGCAAGACTGAACTGAGTTCAGTCTTGCTGCTGATGATGATAGCTTGGCTATCGAAACGTGCGTCCAGTACGAATTAAGTGTTGTGGTAAGGGTTTTAGTGAACTGTTTCAGTGTTCCAGTGCCACAGTTTTAGAGTATCCGTTTAGTTTAAAATTATTATAATTAATGAATATTAAATTTAAATTTTTTGTTCGATAATGTGTTGGATATCGGTGTGAAGTGCATTAAATATTAACAATTTTACCTAACATTTGCAAAATTTGAATTATTCTTAATTATTATTCAAATTCTGGCATTTTGATAATTTTTATTATTAATTCTTTGTTTAACAAAAAAGACTTCATTAATATTACTTTCGGAGAATAATCAAAGTCACAAGTTATTTTCAATAATTTACCTCTTAAGAATATTTTTTGTAAAAGAACACAAAATTCATGCGCAACGCTATTCACATGGAATCTAGCAGTCAAAACATCGCAAACAATCATCGTTAGGCCAACTATAAAAAGTATTAAGTCCTGTGACTTATTTAGAAATTTAATTTAATAAACCAATATTCAAAGTATTTTGGTCATTAAGAATAGTTGAAAACAGTCTAAAAGAATTTACAAGAAAATAAGAAACAATGAACCAAAGGAATTAGAAAAAGGAATCGAAAGGGCTTTTACACCAGAAGGAATTGGAACATCACTTAGAAAAGTACAAAATAGAAAAATAGAAAAAGAAAATTATTTGCAAGTAGAGTATTGAAAATAAAAAATAACTTGTAAGTATCTTTTAATTTTTAATTTAATATATTCATTCTTTGGTATTTTTTCTGCAAGAAATCGGTGATTTGAAAATACTCCACTACGTTTTGCATACATATGCCATAAAGAAAATTTGACTAATTTTTTATTAAAGTTTTTGTTTTATTATTAAATATTAATCCCAAGGCCTCAAGTTCGAAAATGTCGTGTACGAACTTATTTGTTATAATTATCACAGATGTATTCAATGTAGCCCATTATTATTCCTCTTGCAGAATTTTATCCAATTAGTAGTGCGTGTTAAATATGGTAATATAATTTTAACCATTAAAAGCTACTTTTTGACGTTAATACTTTGATGAAGTCACGTCAAGTATTTCAACAGCTACAATAAATTACAAGCAATTCAAACGTTTTAGTTAAGTATAAAAATAGTAACGTCTCTCTTATAAATATTCATAGCAACTCTATTATGAAGAATGATTAATTGCTCGCACATATATTTTTGAAATCATATCAGAACGACCCGAAAGCGTAAAAGATAAACCACTACACTATTTTTAAACAGTTCATAAATCTGGAACAAAAAAGATTTGCGATTCCGTACCGATAATCTGTGGTTTATTAATTACCGTTGTACTTCTTTTACGTAAGCATGAATTATACAAAAAGAACGCAGATAATTTTCGACAATTTTCGAACACCACACGCAGAGAAGTGGTCTCTATTCAAGAAAATATTAACTGACTACTTCTACTTAACTTTACGATAATTGAAAATGTCTATTCCGAAACTGCACTAAGTGCTATAAAGAAAATTGCGGTAACGATGGAATTCCAATAGCCCTATATTGTTGCTAACACGCCCGATTTATTTTCACTGAAAACTCATCTAAGTGCTGCATAAAACCTCTAACAATTTTGCAATTTTTTCCAGAGCTTATCTAAGTCCGCCCAGGCATTTAAAAGAAAGCTTGACTAAATCCCCATGCTAAAACACACGGTAACTGTATTTGTATATGCGCTGTAAGCGGTCAGCTAATTAAGTAAAATAACCTTTTCGCGGCATTTACGTTCTACGAATTGTTATGTTTTTTTACAACGAAGATGTGTCTTTGTATAAAAAGGCAAAAGAGCTTGAAGTAATAAATCACTGTGGAAAAAACTTTGAAAGAGATATTGATGGTAAGTTTTACCTATATATATCAAGTTTTTCAAAAGCATTTTTGCACCACAATGTGGTACAATAAGGAAACTGATATTGTTGCTGCGTTGTTGCCCAGCAAATTGAAATCATTTTATTTATATATACCTAGTATTGCTTAGCGCGTTGTGTATACTGCCTCTACACACAGATTAGGTATTATTGCTCATATGTTGTGAACTGCTTATAGAATTGTTTGAACAACTATATTCACACCAAAAAACTGAAGATCAGTCCCGCCTTTTAACCGGGAACCCGGGAAATTAGTTTTGAGAAAAAAAGTCACTGAAATTAGGAGTAGTCACTATGGGAGAAATAAACGTACCACCAGAGTTAACAGTTAAGAAGCTATACAGGATGTGGAAAGCAAAAAGAGAAAACGATAGAGCTCAAGTACCACACCACCACCACCACTAAATACCACAAAACTTTTGTAACTAAATTTAATCTTAGCTTTGGTAATCCTCGATCAAATGTTTGTTCTCTTTGTGAATTAAAGGCAACTGAAATAAATAAACCTGGTATATAGCAGTGTCAACACATAGATGTTGACAGATTTAAAATTACTTAAATTAAGGGAAAAAAAATTATCAATTTCTACAACTAGGAGAAGTTTTAAAAATATGTTTTGACATATTCACAGACTCAGTATATCAGATGCACACCATGTACGTCAAATATGGTTATATAACCCCATTTTTTACATCAGCTTGAACAAAAATACAGTGATCGAATTTTTTCCGGAATCAAAGCACACACGCTTCAATCATTTTCCGATTCGTGTTCTGGAAAGAACAAAAATTCGACCGTTATGACAGTTTTACTACTCTCTGTTGAACAAAGCAAAGTATTATGCATATACGAGGCGTGGTTTTAAAGTAAGAACCGTTTTGAAATTCTGCTACCGTGAGCGCTGCGGTGGCTTTCTACGCTTGCGCGCTGTGTACCTACATCTGTTGACAAGCCACAGACGCCATTACAGAACGATTCGACCGTGTTTACGTTTGTTTATCACTATTTAAAATGTCTCCGCCGATCGAGAATCCCGCCGACTGTGAAATACGCGCTGTGATTCGTTTTCTTAGTGTTAAAGGCATTAAATCGGCCGACATTCATCGTCAGATATGTGAAATGTACGGAGAAAACATTATGAGTGATGGAATGGGTGAGAGCTTTTAAAGATGGCCGCGCGAATGTCCATGAGGAGGAATGAAGTGAGCGACCTTCTGTCATTACTGAAGATTTGGTTCAGAAAGTTGAAAAAGTGAGAGAGAACAGAAGCTTTACGACTTCATCGTTATCTGATGAGTTTCGATGA
This sequence comes from Dynastes maya, assembly GCA_029619315.2. Lineage (NCBI taxonomy): Eukaryota > Metazoa > Arthropoda > Insecta > Coleoptera > Scarabaeidae > Dynastes > Dynastes maya. The sequence continues at coordinate 65,339,373 of JAROYE020000001.1, read as the reverse complement.
TGAACTCAAAACGACTGTTGTGCAGTGGTTGTTAAATCAGGCGGCAGACTTCTATGACGATGGGATTGTAAAGCTGATTGTACGATACGCCAAATGCCTCAATATTGGTGGAAATTATGTAGAAAAGTGGAATAAAGTACAGGTTTCATGTAAAAATAAAATTATTTAGAAAAGTTTACTTGTTTTTGTTTTATTTTAAAACGGTACTTACTTTAAAAACACGCCTCGTATTTCCCATCCGGGGAAATAGCCATGTGCGGTTTTGGCCGAATAGAGCAGATCATAAGAAAACACGAAGAAATAGCAGCACCTGAAGAGTATCACACTATATTTCAAAAATACTTTACTACCATCAAATTGCAGTGCCCTTATTTTCTATTTATCCGTTGTTATAAGTAAAAACTTTCATTTCACCTTTAAGTATCGAATAGTACTTATTTGAAAGTTATGTAGTAAGTTACACATAACTTTAATGCAAAATTTCTCAAAATTAAACTTTTGGACTAATTTTAAAAAAGAGCTCTTCAATTGTTGACTGGACTCTTTTTTGTAACAATAAAAGTATTCGTACAATAATGCGTAAGACAAAAATACAAAAATAGGCTAGGGAAATTTTGAAGGAAAAGCCACCAACACTGTTGCGAAAAAACTGTAAACAATAGTAAACTTAGCCATAGTAAAACCATAACAATATATTCCAGTTTTAATCTGTCGGCTAAATAAATTCAATAAGGTAGTAGCCTAATGCATATATTTAAATTTTCAGCCTATACAGAACCATTGAGAAGTATGTATATTAAACTACAGTAAATACCGGGATCTTTTGTTGAATATAAACGTTTTATTGTTATGGCGTATACGAAGTACCAAACAAAAGGCGCTTTTGTAATTTACCCTTACAAAGGTAAACGATTATTAATATCTACCTATAGATTTCTTGCGGATATTCTCCCCCTGTATTTTATTTTGTCGTTAAACAGGGAAAAGACTTCTCGCTGAATATAAAATCCATTTTTATTTACTCACCTTTGAAATCTCGATTTCATGGCGCTGTAACTCGATACTGAAAAATAATTTCAGCGAATTCTATCTATTCGTCGGTTAGCGATTTATTCTCCTTATTTTCGAAGAGGGAAAATATCGTATTTTATCGGAAGTAAACATAAAAACGGTCACAAAAGATCGCGGGAATAACATAATTTCGATTTCAATTCAGCGACCATCTTTGTGCGGCAAATAGATTTATACAACAGTTACTCGCGGAGATTACCTTTTAGCGAAAAGTGACAATATCCTTTATTAAGTTGAGATTTAGCGGAAATTCCCTCCTATATTCCATTAGGAGCGGTTAATATTTTAAAAGCTGTCTGAAATTGTAATATGAACAATGCGTTTCTGTTTCTGTAAAACGTAATGTTATGCGTTATAGCATATAATGAATTTTGTAACAAAGGAACGCAAGTAACGCAAAATTGAAATAATGGGAAACGAGGAAAGCGTTTTAACCATCTGCGCTGTATTGTGCACAGTTTATGCAAATTAAATCATTAAACAATAGGTTTATACTATTTCGAAATATAAATTAATTTCCGTAGATATATTTTGAAATGTTTTCGGCCAGCAGAATAAAAATGTTTAACAAAAAAACGAATTTATTAACACAATTATGTAATTATTTAATTAAACGGATACTCTAAAACTGTGGCACTGGAACCTTTACCACAACACTTAATTCGTACTGGACGCACGTTTCGATAGCCAAGCCATCATCATCAGCAGCAAGTGAACAGTGAGTTTTAGTGAACTGTTTCAGTAATTATTTAATACGCGACAGAAGTCATTGTTTGAATATCTGTTTCAACCCTTCCCATTTTAATTGTGAATAATTTCTTCCTCAGAAAAGCCCAGCGGGTGTTGTTGCTCTTCAATACGTATCCTATTTAACACCAACTCATACATGAAAAGATTGCCGAGTAACAGTAACCAAAAAATTAATGCTAATATAGCTCATGCTATTGGTGCAATCACTCTCGGCAGAAAACAAAGCGAGAAAAGGGAAAGCATTAGCCGACGGACATGTTTCTGTTTACGAGGCGTCATCAACGTCGCCCCGAATACGGTCCCTTTCTCATCTTTGTTTTTCAACTCTCGTGTTTGTCATTACTTTCCACAAACAACACCGACAGAAAGCAGCGACTAGGCATTTTTTTCATGTGCATTTTTAATACATGGTAAGCCTGAGGAATCATTTATACGTGTAAATACCGTAGCGCTTAGGCGCAACGCCATCTTGCGTTAAGCAGCTGCTCGATAAGTGGCATCTACACTCTGAATTTTCCGCCGCTGCTTTCTAGACGGCATAACTACATCCCTAGACCCTAGGTGGCGCCAAGAAATATATGTTGGTGCTGTTTGTGGAGAGTAATGACAAAAACCCGAGAGGTGAAAAATAAAGAAGAGAAAGGGATCGTGTTCGGACCGACACTGATGTCGCCGAGTAGGCAGAAACATGTCCGCCTGCAGAAACATATCCCTTTTTTCACTTTGTTTTTTGCCGGGAGTGATTCCACCAATACCATGGGCTATATTAGCATTAATTTTTGGTTAACACCAACTTATTCAGCGATAGCCGAGCAATTCTAAGGGCTAATAAAGCTTACGCATAAGAATCTGTTCTGATACATGATTGTGCACACAATCTAAGGCAATTGGGACGCAATAACCACGTTACTTTGTTGGGGGTCTCCAGCCACCAAGGGATTGAAGGAAGTGATCCTAACCCATTTTGTGGTCTCCAAAAGAGCCACATGAAACAAGCAAACAAGACATGGGGAAACAAGAGGCCTCGTACTGGGAAAGTGTTCCGGAACAAAAAACAGCTGAAAGCACTCATATCAAGCTCGCCAAAGACAGGAAAAATAGCGCTATCGTTCAGCAAAGGGGACCTTAGATTACTGGCAGGATTTTTGACAAGTTATGTAGCCCTAAAATATTACTTATTTAAACTAAGAAAACTTGAAGATCAAATCTGTCGTCTACGCCAAGAAGATCTGAAGACGGCAGAACACGTTCTATGTAAATGTGTTGCCATCGGTCGCACACGATACCAACATTTCAGTATGCCATTTTTTGCATTTACCGAACCGAAGCAAAGAGATCCTAGGGTAATACTAAGGTTTCTTAAAAGCCTCCAACTACTCTAACGCACACAAGGGCATTTTATTAATAATAAAACACCAACTTTTTTTTGAGATTGATATGTTTAGCACCTTAAAATTTCATACTGTTCAATCACCACATTTGCCGTCCTGCATATAAAGAGCTTTTCTGCTTTTCTTCTTCTTCTTGTCAAAGACACCTTTTGCCCTTTCGAACGTCGGAGCTTTTCAACATAAATAATCCATTTCAAGTTTAGGAATGGACAGATGTTTGAAACAAGTTGAAATTAGAAACTTAACGCTTTATGGGTATGTAGTAATAACCTTAGCTAAATATTAAACAGGAAGCCATTTGTGTTGTAACAGTTAATATCAAGTAAATAATAACAATTTAGGTAATAGCGATATAAGCTACCAACATCCATCATGTACGGACGCGCCGTCTACGGCTCATCAGTGCACCTTTGTGGAAGGTGGTAGCTACATTTGAAATTGTTGTATATATACGAAGTTAGTGGCTACATGTACGGATGAGAGTATCTAATTACAGATACCCTAATCACTGAAAATTTCGAAATGAATTGCTATATCGACCTCCACGGGTAACATGAATCGACTAGTAGCTGTCGCACCAAGTGATATAAATAATGATGATATAAGCTACCAACAACGTCTGCACATGGTGAATGTTGTAGGACTCGAACGCACAGCGCTTAACTCAACTACAGTCATGAGCAGGTCCTATTAAAACTGGGCTACCGTTACAAAATAAAAACCCAAGAAAAAATCACAGACCTGTGAAGCTTCTTTTGTTTGGTATAAATTCGATTGCTCCTGTGGACTACAAGCTTATATATACCGCAAACGATAACCCCCGCAAAAAATGTATGCATTAGATAGTTGCATATGTTTTTGCAAGTGCTGTTGCCTACCTCTATGTAAGTAATGCGTGACTTCACCGTAGGCGGTAGAAGGAGATTTATTAGCACACATGCTTATGATGATTCAGTTCAGTCATCTTCGAACTACGTTGATGTGCGGTTCGATTTCAACGAGCTCATAACTTAGACGAATTTCGTCAAAAAATTATCACTGCTGCAAACGGTATAATACCACCGCTATGTTTTCAAATGTACGACATTAACTTTATTATCAACTAGAATACTGTCAACAGAGAAAAACGGAAACATTTTTAAGCATTCGATTTAACTTATTGATATAAATCGTTTCTCTTTTCTTTGTTATTTATTGGTTGTTTAGAATAATAGTTCCAGATATTGTTTTTATTGGGTGAACGATACAGTTCGATTTAAAAACGATACAGTTTGATTTTGGTTAAATTTTGATTAAAACTATTTTAGGATCTTCTGAATTCAATGGTGCAGTTTTTGCAGGTTTTTAATAAAAAAAAATCGCTAATAAAATTTTGCTATTTTCGAACTCGAAATATAATTATAGCATGCTTCGAAAGTTTAGATGAACTTCTGAAATTTTGTATGAAAGTAGATTTTTTTATCCACTATGTATTTAAAAAAATGGTTTCATTTTAATGTAAACTATAGGTTCTACACGAGTGCTTCCGTTTCAAATGGGTTATAACTGTATACGTATATGCAGCGTGTGCACCTAGTGCGTGGACGGAAGATAATTCCCTTCCTACACAGTGTAGAAAAAACATAAAATATTTTAAGACAAATTCTGCATAATATAAAATTATATTCAAGTATACAGGTTGTATAGTTTCCGCTGCGCACGATACAAGTTTCGTTTTTTAAATGGAACACCCTGTATATTCTTGCGATTTTCTCTCTTCAATTCATGGCAACTTTCATCGATATTCCCTATACCTATTTATCTTAGTTTTTGAGATAATTGGCATAACTTCAGATTTTGGCGAAATGTGGCTGTTTCTTTAACGGCCGATATCTTAAATGTCGCACACGCTGTGGTGGTGATTCAAATTTTATTCGATTGAGTATTTCTTGGAGTTTTTGACAAGGCATCGAAGGTTTTTTTATATCAACCAGATTCTACAAGATAGCCATCAATATCGTTACCAAGTTTGATTCATGTTGTTTCAACTTTTTTTAATAGATCACTCTGTATATTTTTACAAAGAATAACAGAGAAGCTCTTCTTGAATCTTTTTTGCAAACATTTCTGTATACCTAAAATGCGTCCTTCTTTAGTAAATTAAATATGAAGGTATAAGCTTTTCGTTTAAACTCGGAGGGTGCTGTGACGAAATACTATAAACTTTTGTTTCGTTCAAAATATTCATTAAAGCAAACGTATAAACGTTATCTTTGTTGGTACAATCTTATCATCTACTCGAAACCACCATTTTTCAACATACAATATCTATTAAGTTAACCGCAGCTTATATAACTAATAAATAGCGAAAATAAGTAGACAAATGTTAATTAGAGTTCAACATACCGATTGGGAAAATGAGAAATTAGCCATATCGCTGGCCCCTCCTCGCTCTCAAGCGGAGGAATTAGCGGCAGTAGATGGCTCAAGGTTACCGATGTGGTTAGTTACGAGTTAAACTGCAGTATGTACGGACGATCTTAGAGAGAATTTCTGGAGTATTGATTCTTTTTTCTTTTATTTCATCAGAATTTGTTTTTATTTTCGTCGTTAGAAATTCTTATTAATTTCGTCTAAGCTTCGTAGCAACAACAAAATAAATTTGCGAAACTCTCATTTCCAGGCGACCATGACTTCAAATTATTACGTGCGCTCTTCACACAGTAGGTCTACATCCCGACATTGTTCGAAGTGTATTAGCAAGTCCCGCATCCCGAAGTGCTCGGATTTCACTCAGTTCCCTCCACGCTCTCTCGCATGTACAGCGAGAGAGCGAGGAGGGGAAACCGATATAAATTATTTCTCATTTTCCCAATCGGTATAAGGAATAGATTTACTTAGCACCGCACACTAAGGTCTTTTCAGCAGTAAGAAATATAATAAGAGCATGGACCATCTCGGTGGTCGAGTGGTTAGCACACATGCCTTTCGATCCGAACGGCGCTGGTTTTTAATTACGGATAAAAATCAACGTATGCCTTCTTCTCGGATAAGGAAGTAAAACCATAGGCCCCTTGTTAATACGATGTTTGGCACGTTAAAAATCCCTCCCAAAGATTGGAACACCTCTAGATTCGGCAAAATTCTCGCCCAATACAACAACAACAACAATAAGAGCATACTGAAAGTTGTTTAAAAAGTTTCGCAATTTAACTAAATACAAATATTTATGAAAAGACTTCCTTAAGGCAAGGCATAATATGGGCATTACACAAAATAATACTCCCGAGATGTTAGTAAATGTTCAATAAAATACAGGGAATCGTATTACAGTCTGTATGAAGCAACTTGGTGTTCAATTCAAATAGATGTGAAATTGTAGGCTTGAATTAAATTTTGCAATTTACTTTTAATGAATATCTTTAGAAAAACAAAAGGTTATAGTATTTCGTCACAGCATTCTAACAAAAAATTTATCTGCATAGCTTCATATTTTATTTACTAAAGAATGATGCATTTTAGGTATAGGGAAATGCTAAAAAAAAATCTATTACAGTTTCTATATCAGATCACGGAAAAATATACTAGCTGTTCCATTAAAAAAAATTAAATAGGGTGAATCAAACATAGCAACGATTTCGATGGTCATCTTGTAGACTCCAGTTGATTTAAAAAACTTTTCGATATATTACCTGAAACTCCAAGAAATACTCAATCGAATAAAATTTGAATCACCGCCGTAGCTTGTAAGGCGTTTAAGATATCGGGCGTTAAAGAAACAGCGATATTTCGCAAAAATCGCAAAGTATGTCAATTATATCAAAAATCAAGACAGATGGGTATAGGGAATATTGGTGAAAGTTGACATGAATTGGGGGGTATCTAAAATCGTAATAATATACCGGGTGTTCTGTTTAAAAATCTAAATTTGTACCGTGCGCAGCGGAAACTGAACAGCCTGTATATTTGCTTATAACTTTACGTGCAGCATTTGTTTCCGAATATTTTTTATTTGTAAACCTTTTCTCTAAATTGTTCACGAAGAGAATTATTGTCTGTCCACGCACTAGGTGGACGGGCTGTATAAATCAAACTAACCGAAAAAATTGCACTTGATTTAATATGCATAGTATACTCCAAACTTCCATTTAAATCCATACATCACCATACCTCTAAATGTATCACAGAATCCTACGCATGGTGACCTACGGATACTATTATACCCGTAGTAAATTATTTAGCTAAATTTCGGCTGACATTTATCAAGAGTTGTCAGCCTCCGCTATTCCCAGATGCACAGAAAGCTTTCATTATAAAATGATGCCTTCACAATGAGAAAAATTGATGTAACCCGAAATTTATCTCTACCAGCTCTTGCATTTTTAATCTATTCATTCATCCGTTGTAGAGTAAACTCTTCAATATGCATAATGTAGAAGCTAACTTCAACACTTTATGGCCTCGGTTATCAACTTATTAAAGATTTGATGAGCAAATATAATTTGGAAACGGTATAGAAGTACTATGGTACAAGTATATGTACTTGTCGTGTATTACATTTTCAATATATCGATATTAAGAGACAGTTAGCTAGCGTACGTCAATTACATACTTTTGCATTCACAAGATGACGTTTAATGAAGGCGTTCAAGGTTGTGAACCATAATTACCTGTTTTCAAATACTCAACATATATTAACCAGTATGTCAGTGGAATAAATACAGTACTGATCGAAGTACCTATACCCATCAACAATGTATGGCAAGATTCATTACCAAGTGTTTATGTAGCAGCCAGTGGCATGGGAAATGTTTCCTAGCGATGATGACAGGAGTAAATAATGCTGTAAAATTTGAAAACTGTTACGATTTCCTGCATTTATTACTTCAACTATTAGTAATAACTAAAGCTGGCCACGAGCGATACCGCGCAGTACCGTATAGTCGACCAGGCCTCGCGTTCCACTAGAGTTATTCTGCTAATAGAGATGTTTGCTGCCGCAAATAATTTCGCTCATCTTTTAAATGAAAATTAAATAACACGTGCTCAAACACTTACCATTTTAAGAGTCCTCCGTGAAATCACAAAGTGAATAATGTATGTTAAATATCTGCAACATTAGATACGTTTCAACTGTTGTTTCGGCAAAACTAGTACGGCATGAGGAAAAAATGCGTTTATACGCAGAGAACGAACGTTCTACATCTAGTGACGTAATATTTGCGTAAGAAAAATAATCTTTCAGATAACTTAACGATTCTGTTGACGCACCTTCACAAATGTGTCTTAATGTGCCAAAATCAGAATTTTTCTCAAAAACACTTTCAAATTTTTCTAGAACAGAAACATTTTTTGCGTCTTCAATCGCGCATAGCTGTGCGTGAACATGTTGCACTATTTGTAGAGATTCTTCTAACGGCACCGCAGGATTTTGTAATGTTTCTATTGCATCTGCTAGCCCGAAGTAATTGCCGTGAATGATTTTTAAATCCATTTTAACCTGACTATCTTGAAATTTCGACTGGCTTTTCTGGATAGCGGCAGCTTCCTTTGTATCGAATTGTAAAACCACGTTCTTAATATTGTCAAAATATTTATGATAATAAAACGCGGCCTGTAACCATGTTCCCCAACGAGTTAGAATAGGTTCTGGTGGCTCTGGTATACGCGGGAACAGTCTGTGAAATTCGCGAATACGTTTCGGTGATTTGACAAATACTGCTTTGGTATGCGCTATTAAAGTGTCTACCTCAGGATAACATTTTCTGATACTATCCGCCACAAGATTGAGAGCATGAATTTTACACGTAATGTGTAACAAATTAGCAGAATGCTTTTTAAGAGACCGGCCTACAGAAAGCATGTTTGCAGCACCATCACTCACTAACATCAAGAGTTGGTTTGTTGAAAGTTCAAACTTGTCCAATGTATTTAACACTAACTTTGAAATTACTTCGGCAGTACACTGTTGTATTCGTTTGGAGACTAATAGAATTGAAGGTGCCGATTGATGAGGTTCCAATTTGCGTGCCATCACATTAAGAACAGAATGTTTCTTCCGATCTGTTGTTTCGTCGACACATAACCACAATTTTTGACCTTTCAATTCCGATTTTATTTTTTGTTTAATATGTTCGCGCGCAGATGGCACAATTCTTCGTAACGATGTTCGACTTGGTAATTTGCACTCCGAATAGTTATTCCAAAAGCAGATAAACGGTTCCTTGTCTAGTAAATTAAACGGTACATTACATGCGATAAACGTAACGCATAAATTAAGTATAAATTTTTCATTGTCTCGTGCGCAATTTCTTTTTGAGACATGCTTTTCACTATTTACGTGTCGTAGACAATGTTGTCTGGACCAACACATTAACGGGATTTTACAGATTACACATTTAATTTTAGCACCTTCATATATTAAGTCTGGAATTTCTGCAATAAATTTTCGAAGTTTGTCCGACCGCGGTCGTTTTGCTGACGAAATCATAATTTTTCTAGAACAGATAAACAATTGCGCAAATGACCGGCAACGAAAATGTCCGTACTGCTCCACAGACGAAGTAATACTACCGTTCCTCTCGGTCCGAACTGATTCTACGCCGATACGCGGTACTGCTCGTGGCCAGCGTTAGTAATAACAGTGAGGATTAAAATGTCAACAGATAAAACTTGCTTTTTGAATTTTTCGAAACAACGCGTACAGGATGTGTTCAAATCCAGCACGTCAATTTTAGAAAGATTTTTACAATCTTTAGTGTTGTTCTGTAATCTAGATGATAATAGAAGAGAAAAGAGATATTTCGAAAATAAGGAAAATCAGATGTATGGTATAATCCTGTGTTTTAGAGAAAATATGGATTTTTAATTGTGGATCAACCAAAAGAAGTTGCCATGACGATTCTTCCAAAAATACAAGAACGAAGTTCATTGGTGAATTAAACCGTTAGTGCTTATCAACTATACATATGTGATGTTCTACATGTCACGGTTTTTTAATATTTGTAGGTTCCCCAATGCATCATTGTTTTCTTCAAAATCCCGAAGTTACGATTACTGTAGGAGGTAACACGCAGAAGTATTTACCAAGCACGATTGTTTTCGACAATGCCAGTTACTATCTCACATTAATAGAAAAGGTACTAAACACAAAAGCAACTAAAGATAAGGTGAATATTTGAATACTCATTACATTTCTTTTGATAACGATATGTTAAAACAGGAACGCATAAGAAAAAATCCTCAAGAGATAATGTACGTAAAAATAGCCAAAGGAAATGTACCTGAAGTTATAAGACTGCCACCTTACCAACTCATTTGGGCTAATTCCAAAGTTTACTACAACAAAAATATTGGCATCATAATGTTTAAGGATGAAAATATAAAGGAAACCTGACTTCAAGCTTTGGACAGAATTTATGGTGATTATTAGCAAAAATATGTCAAGAATGCAAAGATATTGATGATGGAATGGTAGGAAATCAAGAAACATTTCGATGTAGAGGTAGAGCCTCATATTATTAATGTAAATGATGGAGTGGAAGGAAAGTTTATTCTACCAATATACAAAAACGTGAAAATTACACACCAATATACCAATCATTAGTGGTACTAAAAGTACACACCAGTATTATTGAAAGAATGAGAAAAATAGTAGAAAAGAAATTAGTTGAAGAACAAGCGCGTTCAGCAGGGAGATAAGCTGTACCTCACATTTATAAACCTGAATGCCGTATTTCAGTCGAAGCATAGAGAAATTGCCTCAGAAATATTGGAAAAAATGTAAAATTAATCCTAGTGCTAAAGAGTATTCAGGAGCAGTAACATCATCAGATGGGAAAATAGTCTTAGAAAGAAGGCAACAAAAATATATTAAGCATTAAACAAAACAATTATAAGTAAAAAAGAAGTTCCAAAAACGAAAATATATTATGCATTGAATAAAACAGTTATACGTAACTAAAAAATAATGTTAACATAGCTCATGGTATTGGTGGAATCATTCCCGACAAAAACAATATAGCAGAGAGAATATCGCTAGCAGACAGACATATTTCTGCCTAGCAGGCGTCATCAGCATGGCTACGAGTGAGATCCTCCCTGCATACATCGTCTTTTGCCTCTCAATGAATCTGCTAATCTCCAAAACGGACATTAAATATGTCTCCCGGCAACATCTGGCGCCAGGGGACACAGTCATGCCGTCCCAGAAGGTAGCAAAACCAACCAGAATACAGATGCCTACCACCAATCGGTCAGCTCTTGGGCTGACGAACGCAAGGTGGCGTTGCGCCCAAGCGCAGCGTCATTTAGACGTCTAAATGATCCCTCAAGGCTTACCATGATGTGTAAGAAGACATCCAGATGACGCTGCGCTCAGGCGCAATGCGCACCTTGCGTTCGTCAGCCCAAGAGCTGACCGATTAGTGGTGGACATCTGTACTCCGGTTGGTCTTGCTACCTTCTGGAATGGCATGACCGTGTCCCCTGGCGCCAGATGTCACTGGGAGACATATTCAATGTCCGTTTTGGAGATTAGCAGATTAACTGAAAAGCAGAAGACGATGTATGCAGGGAGGATCTCGCTCGTAGTCAATAGGCAGAAACATGTCCGTGTGCTAGCAATATTATCTCTGCTACATTGTTTTTACCAGGAATGATTCCACCAATACCATGAGTTATATTAGCATTAATTTTTGGTTATTGTTACTAGTCACTTTTTCATGTGTACAGTTACATATACGTAGTTGAAGCGGTCGGGATAATGACCAAAGTTTTAGAAAAATTGTAACTCTTAAATTTCACCAATATTTCGCTTTTATGTTTAAAGCTTCAGCTTTGACTGATGAATTTGACAGTCAAAGCTCCTAACATGGGCATCGTTGAATCTTTGTGTTCACAAGTATGGCTTTTTAACTCCTTTATGACCCTGATGAACCTTTAAAAATAAAATATTGGTGAAATTTAAAAGAGTTACACTTTTTCTGAAACTATGGTCATCATCCTGACAATTTCAACCATGTGCTAGTTCCTAACGACCGCCATACTATTTGGTGTTTAAAACAGTTATAGGTAAAAAAGAAGTTCCAAAATTTAAGAATGTAACCCAATTCCAGTTCCAGCACTGTTATATGGGAAGGAAACTTAAGTAATAAACAGAAAACCAGAAAATATAGTAAATGACGTAGAAATGAAGTACATACTTAAGAAGAGAGGAAAAGAAAAACGAACATGACAAGAAATTACATCACAAGGGAAAATCTAAAGCAGGAACCTATGATACGGAAGATTAACAAGAGGAAATTAAACTGCCAACGAACACTTGAATAGAACGAGTCATGATAGATTCGTACGACTAGCGTGGGAAGCAAAATCGAGTAAAAAGCGAAGAAAATGGCGACCGAGGCAAACATGGAACGAACAAATATGAAGAAATAGGGACCCGAATAGACGAACGAGCTAACGCAGGACTGGAAACCTTAGAAGAAATTGGTAGGGGAATAGAAGAAGACGCCCCATTTGGGCATAAGAAGACCAGTGAAAGAGAAAAAGATATTCCACTTATCTGTGAACTCATGTTATTATGAAATATGCATATATAAAATAAATTCTTATGAATTATTGTACATGCATAAGTAGTACTTTAATCTTAAATTCATGAACTTTGATGTCTGTCGTCAAAATTTTAAACGGCGAGAGACCGAAACGAACTCGTTTCTCAGTTGATTTGTCGTTAATTCCGAGAATTAGGTTATAAGTTTTGGGAGGACGATTAAATTTGTAGGAGTTCTCCTAAATTCAGTCTACTTCTTGCCTTTGCCGAGCAGTACTCCCCATGGCAAATGAAACGGCGCATTTACCAAATTGCGTGAACGTCGTAAATAAATCCAATTCCGCGCAATAAAGGCCATTTATTTCATTAAATCGCGAAAGAGTATCACCTTTGTCAAGTGTTAACCCACATACAGAGGAATTTTAAAATGAAAGAGACCCCAAAAACGAGCCCGCTAAATTGAAATACAGCCCACATCACCGCGAAAATCGATAAAATCCGCAATTCACGGATGTACATTGCGTAAAGAAGTGGTTTGCTTTTTCCTCTGTTCGTGTTAAATTTTTCTTAATAAAAGTAACTATTTTTAGTACACTTTGCATTATCAAAAACAATATTTTAATTTGCAATAAATAATTAAATTTAAAAAGAGAACGTTTTAACAAAAGATTCAGACACAAAACTAAATTAATACAATTAATATACTAGAGTTATTAGTTATATTACATACTTGTGATGTATCCCTCTGACTTGATAACCGCCCGAATACACGTGGACATACTTTTGCAAGCTTGTTGCAAAATTCAGGAGTTAACATGTCCCAGATTTGTCTTAATTTGGCTTTTAAGTCAGCATTTGTCATTTAGATATTTTTACTTTTCATGCCACACATTTTTGATGACATACGCGTCTAAGCTAATTGAGGGCCAAGACAGAATTTTTGTATTCTGTTGGGTAAAGGATTGCTTGGTTGAAAGCGCAGTATGACACGCCATGCTGTTAGAAAATAAAATTGGACGTCTCTTCCGTGCAATTTCTTTGTAACATTCACCTCAGATCTATAAAGACGAACTCTTATGAAGACTCTGCAATGAGGAGGAAGAAACAGCGTTTCATATTATTTTCGAATGCGCATAGCGGTGGGTCAGCGCGGATTCGCTCTGTAAAATGCAAGTGACCATCGGAAGACTAAAACTAGCATGTTTAAGTAAAACTGAAACCAAAGCAGGATTAATGCAATAGGCCTATTGAGACGCAGTGTTAAGAATGCAAAAGACTTTATCCTACTTCTGGTCACAATCAATCAATCAAATCTATTTGTTACTATCTCGAAACATGTTAATATAAAAATTATACAAAAACTAAAATTGTGAAATGCAATTCAATAAATTTAAACACCTGTTTTGTTGATAAGTTGATGATTAAGCGCCCAATTTAGTTTCAAGAGAAAACCATGCCCTCCTAAGAACATATATTTCTTAACGTAACAAGGATTGCGGAAATCTCAGTATATAAATCAATTGTAACTGAAAAATTGTATTAAACAAAGAAAATCTGAACCACTTTCCCACAGCAGATATTCAACAGACCCTTTGTCACAACCTTTTCAAATTTAATTTTTCAAATTCCAATTTAAATCTGTCCTATGCATAATTTACTCGGAAGGGCATACGTGTGTGTCGTTATACGTTCATCCTTGTCAATGTATACGCCTTATCAAATATTTACTAAGCGTAAAGTTACGGAAGCAGAAAGGCGGACGAATACGAAAGAAGCAAGCAAGAAGGTTTCCTCGGCTGAAGAACTGCATTCATTCAAATCTAGAAATACTCTCTCTTCCTTGGTGCTCGAAAAGCAAAGTGTTCCTTGACTTTAATGATGTACCTACCGCAGGCCCTCCAGGTTTTTCCATATTTGGTCTGCGCATGTAGATTTGTTCTGTCGTCCACGGATTCGAATACATATGCTCGTTCGAGAAGAGAAATATGTTAGATGATTATTTTCGTACTTTGACTTGAGATTTGTCTATACTACTCCATATTTTCCCAGCTATTAATTCTTATATAGCCCAAATATACATATAGAATTTGTTGTTATATATTTCGAGCTGTTGCTTTTTGCTGGAATGTAAGGTGAAAATCGCAAATTTCAAGTTTGTCTTACATTAAAATAACAACTACAAAATGTTTTTTTGTATTATTGATGATTCAAATCCCAAGTTATTTTACATCTAAAAGCGGTTAAACTTTATGGGATTAAATTTGTATTTTTAGATTTCAAATCTGGATTTCAAATGTGGAGGAGTAACTAATGATTCTAACTCATCTGTACCTTAGATCTTGGTCTTTATGAAAACTTACTTTGCAAACACAGTAATACTACAAGTTGTCAACCAAAACTGATTTAATAGCTACGCATCTAACAGAGAAAATTAGGCAACCGCCTCCAGAATATTTATTTCGTCCCGCGACAAATATCGAGCGATGATTATCCATTAACCTTGTCATCTCTTCAAAGGAAAGGTTTGTATAAGCAGAAATTGATTTACAAAGGGTAATATAATTATCCTATGCAGTGTGTATCGACAAAAGAAAATAATTATTCTTCAACACATAAGATTCTTAGATACACTGATTGTTAGTCGTTAATATGTACTAATGAAACTAATCAATTTTATTTTATCAAAAAAACATAAATACATCTTCTGTAGAAATAAATTACAAATCAAAGATCTAAATAAATGCAAGTACTGAGATACGGACCAACATGTGGAAAAGTACTTAGATTACCAGCACCAGCTTGGATTACCTAACAAGGTAAATGTGTTTTATAAAAAGGCAAAGCTGCTAAATTCAAAGCGAAATCTAAATAAAAACAACCAAAAGATTTTTCTAATTAGAACTAAACGAATAATTTCTCATTTAGTACATTTTCAAATAAAATTTACTACTAACAAGGGAACAGCGGCAACTCGCACTTCTCGATTTCGATGAAACTGCACAGACTGAAAGAGTACCTTGGTATAAGAACACAATTTTTTTCTTACCTAGCGTATCTCGCCGATTTGGGGGCACAGCCCCCTCCAAAGGTTTTTATGTTTTTTTTATTTGGGTAAATATCTCGGAAATTATAACAGATATCTTTTTCTTTTTAGAATATAATTTGAAGTAAATTACATAGTCCCAAGGATAACGCGAATTATTTTCTATTATATAATTTATAACGCGGGACCCCCCCCTTTTCTTTTATTTTTTTTATATTACATATTATTTATATTACATAGTCTAAAGGATGGCGTGAATTATTTTCGGGAAAAATTAATAAAGGGGGACCGGGTACCCCGTCCCCCCCCCCTCTTTTTAATGTTTTTTCTTTATTTTTTCAAATAAAGTATATTAAATAGTCTAAAGGATGGTGCGAATTATTTTCAGGAAAAATTAATAACGGGGGACCGGGTACCCCATACCCCCATTTTTTTTGCATTTTTATATTTTATTTTTTCACAAATAGAGTCGGTTTTATGTAAAATATGTATGTGGTCAAATTGAGACAGTTAATAATAAAGATATTAAAAGACGATAATAAAAGTTTACTTGTCATTGATTGACGTACATAGATAATTCTCGTTCTAAATAGACATATATTAACGAATTAGTTCAAAAACGTTTCCAAAAAATGCCATAAAATTAACAGTTATCTGAAGTATATATAAGGTGGCCGTTTCAAATAATATGTCAGAAGTATTCTTTCGTGCAGTATAAATTTGTAGTTTGGCATTATGGCAGCGATTAATGTAGTTAATGTGTTGAACATGTTACTTGCAACGTTTCAAGTAGTCAACATCGCAATAATTCCTTTGACGTCTGAAGCACTTGAGTTGCAAGGAGGATGTAGCAGAAGATGAAGAAGACAATTATAAAAATATTGCATGTGTTCCTGAAGAAGGAGGCAGTGTTGTTGACCTAGATTACAAAATTAAAGCTGTTGAATACTGGGGAAGTGGTAAAAGCAAGCGACGTTCTGTCGAAGGCGTGAAACAAAAATTCAAAAAGGTCAAATCGCTACGCCAATTATATAGATGGGAAGAAAGTGTTAACAGAGACGGCGCGCATACGGATAAACTACGGTTTATTACAGAATACGTTCATACAAAATTTGAAAATAGCGTAGACGATGGAAAAATAATTCATGACATGGACTTTCGAAGCTAGACTTTAGAAGCTAAAGAAGAAATTGGACACGACACGTTTAAAGCAGGACATTGGTGGTTATGTGAGGTTGAAAAAGAATTTGATTGTGATTGCAATTTTGGTGTATCATTTTTGTTTTCTCTTGATTGTCTAAAATTCTGATGATAATATGGTGTGTAGGAATGTGAAGAATGTTGATGATGTTGTTGTGGTTGTTTTTGTGATTTATTATGTCTGTACAACTTATATAAATCATCATATTACCTTAAAACTTCGCATAAATCTTTAAATGTGTATTTTTGGATAATTATAGATTCCGTAATTTCCAAATCAGAATGTTTTGCTAAATGCTTGATTAGCTTGTGTTCTGGGAGTTTTGGCATTAAATGTTGTACGATAGAGAATTAATTTATGAAATAATTTTCCCATGCACATCCCTTTTGTGCATTATATTTTTCCATGAATAAATTACTTATAACTTTATTTTGCTCTGTCTCTGACTAAAATTTTCACAAAAAATGGGACTCGAAGTCATCAAAATGTTGAAGTGAGGTTTCGACAATGGAAAACCATGTACTTGCATCGTCGCTGAAGAAAGACCAAATACATTACAAACTTCAAAAAGTGTTATTTTTGCTGTGATTACACACTTTATGGCTTTGGACATCCATGACGTCCATCAAATTTCGAAATGACTTCTTTTAACTTAAAACTTAAAGGGAAATGATTAAACTGATTAGAAACGTTATTAATAGGAGTTATTA
This sequence comes from Dynastes maya, assembly GCA_029619315.2. Taxonomy (NCBI): domain Eukaryota; kingdom Metazoa; phylum Arthropoda; class Insecta; order Coleoptera; family Scarabaeidae; genus Dynastes; species Dynastes maya. The sequence continues at coordinate 65,321,675 of JAROYE020000001.1, read as the reverse complement.
ATTGAGTATGCATTGATAATGTGTCTGAATGAGTGATTTTTTCTTCTGCTAAATCAATTCGTTTCTCTAATTTTGATTAATTTGATACTAATATTTCCAATTTTGTAGAAATTTGATTTAACATACCTTCTGTCTTCCACGAAATCTTCAGAATCATAACGAGCTTTGGCATTTTGATAATTTATACTGTATATCTTTAAAATGTAAAAATTATTAAAATGGTTGTTTTAAGGCCTAAATATCAATCTAAATATGCTTGAAACTAATTTTGAATTTTTAAAAGCAGAATATTCCAACGTAATCGAAATATCTTGGCAGAGTCGCCAAATTTAAGATGCTTTTAAAAAAAAAAAAACATCTCAATAGATATTAAAACAGATTTGGTTGACAACTTGTACATACCACAATTATGATTTTCAACTCAAGAGATGGAAGAAGTATTTTTAGCTATAACATATTTCTGTTATTATCACAAATCATGGCAATTGCAGCAAAATGGCGCAAAGCTATTCAGATCATTGATTGGCAAAAAAGAATAAGTAACATATTTTCAGTAAAAATGCTCTAGGATTTATTTAAAATATAATACAGGAACGTCATAATTTTCAAGAGAACTAATTTCCTGGTTATTTTTAGTAAAATATGATTATTTGAATTTCTTTCGCTTTGGAATACCTTCGGTTAATGGTCATGAGTGTACGCCAACATGTTAAAAGAATATTAAACTATTACTACCTATCTTTCCTTTAAAGACACCCAGTAGTTTCTCCAGTTTCCACTCTTACGGTTTATTTGTAACAAGCTCGTTCACAATCCAATTCCGAAGCAACTCCAAATTCTATTCAATAGGTGCGCAAATATACCAAATAAAACTGACTCAACTGCATGTCCGGTAAAATTTTGATCGTGATATATCGCAATAATGCGCAGTGAGGACCGGAGAAAATTAATGCAGCTACAGTAATCTCTAAATACCTATATATTATAATATTAGCTTTTACCTCCCCAACTTGCCATTGGTGTATTTGGATAAGACCAGTTATTTAGAAACAAGAATATTGAAAAAAATTAGGAAATTTTGTGTCAAAAATTGCCACAATTTTGTTCGGCATATCTCGACATAAACATTGTTGGAAAATATTTATCTGAAACAATTCAACAGAAACTTAACCACTAAACTTTGAAATATTACCTCTGGTAACAACCTGTAATAATTAACAAAAATCCTCGGTCGGGTTACATAATTACGTTAATAACAAGTACAATATTTTTTCTACAGTATTGTCGTACATTCTTTCAAATGATTGCTTTTTCCATGTAGATTAGATTAGATTTAGTATCGAGGTGGTTCTTGACCTATTCCACTACAACCTGTTCAGATCTATTGTGGTTCCTCTATCATTAGATCAATTACTCTAGCTTTGCCTTTTCCACCAGACCTAGCAGCCTTATAAGTCATCCCTCTGCGTAGGTTTTGGCTTTTGGATGTTCCGATTCGACTTCTAAGAGCCATATTCCTGTTAGTGCTGTACAATCGCGCAGCACGTGGACGGCAGTCTCTTCTTCCGCCTGGCAGAATCTACGTGCTGCTTCCTCTGTCAGGCGTAAGTTGCTCATATGTTTTCTTGAGCATACAGTGTCCTGTTAGCAAGCCTACTATTGTTCTGACAGACTTTCTGTCCCTACTTAGTAGGTCTGTTGTAAATTTAGGCCTATGTCCAATCAGAAATTGCTTAGCCGGTCTCTGACCTGGGATACTCTTCTACCAACCATGAGATTTCTCATTTTTTTCCATATAACATTAAATTGTGATATAAGTAAAAAAAAACACCCAAATCAAATATATAAATCTACATGTTCGAGCATTTTTATCAAAAAAAGAGGTTGCTAAAATTTTATCGAATTTTCACCTTTTATCGTGAAAGCAGTGTATACGATCTAACATCTATAACTTATCCTTGTTTGGGCTACGCGAGTGACGTTGAATTGTAGGCAAGAATATCTAATGCAAATTATATAACTGGCCTCAAAAACCAGGTCTGATACAAAGAAGCTTGTTCTAAACATCAGTAATTGCTTCGTAGTGTCCCATATCCCGTATGGAACATTTGAATATTAATCCAGTCATAGAAAATGTCTATTTTTCGACATCATAAATCTTAGGGTTTATTATTCAATTATCTAAAAATTTCCATTATGGTGACGTTTTAACCGTAGTCATTCTGCCTTTGTAACTAGCAAAATTAGATCTATTATTTGGTATCCATACATACAATGTGGAAACACCCCTGTAAAACCTATATTTTACAATAAAATGAAATCATTTTTTTAGTACATAGTAAATTAAAACGTCTACTTCCACACAAAATTCCAGAAGCTCATCTAAATTTTCAAGGCACAGTGTGATTACTTTTCGAAGTCGAAAATAGTTATGAGAAAATCATTTTTCAAACTTTACCGTGCATTATTTCATAAATCCGCTTCTTACAACATCTATTGACCAAGGTAGATCAACATTAAAAAAAAAAAAACTAAAAATTAACTAAGTTTATTACTAAATGCCACAAAATAGCAAATAACCATTTTTCTTAATTTAACTTCAATTATTACAAAAGTGAATGTAATAATAGATAGATCTAGCAAATTACAAATTTTGGAGAAGAAATAAGTAATACCTACTAGCTATATTATTTTTTAAATAATCTCATGTATTTTTATTTATTGCTTTTTTATATTGCGGTATCTTACAAAAAAAATGTTTCAATTGTTAATGGTAATTGTTATTTCATCAAAAAAATACATGTAATATAAGTAAAATACATGTATTGACGTCGAAATTAATAATACTATACTCATGGTTTCGGAGTTGGAACCGCGTCGTTGTCGGTTTTGCCGACGTTTAGTCCACACTCTTATGAGACATCTTCAGGGCTATTACTGCACACTGACTGAAAATGTCCCATAATGTCCCAAATTAATAATTTATAAATGAAGTCAAGTGCAGGCTATCACATTGACAGTTACTGCATAATTGTTCATTAACTTCATTAATAGTTGAGTGTTTGCAAACTAGACTTGGTAATAATTGTTGAAGTAAATCTGAATAATGAATTGCATTTGTTTACCTTTTAGTTATCGTTTTTTAAATCTTGATCTACCTTGGTAGTGGATTCTGTAAGAAGCAGATTTATGAAATAATACGCTGTGAAGTTTGAAAAATGATTCTCTCGTATTTAATAGATATATTTGAATTAAATTTTGGTTAATACCTACCGCGAAAAATAATTATAGTGTGCCTTGAAAATTGAGATGAACTTCTGAAATTTTGTGTGGTCGATCCACTACGTATTTAAAAAAAGATGGTTTCATTTTAGTATAAAATATAGGTTCCCTAGAGGTGCTTCCATTTAAAATGGGTCACACTGTATATATAATATAACAACGTATAATTTTTAACGTTTTGGAAATTCAAGAACTAGCAATTTAATGATTTGTATTCATTGCAATTTTTGAAATGTGTTTTGTGCCTAAGTTGTGTTTCGGTATCATATATATTGCAATTTAGATACATTATAAATAGGCGCCACTCAACTCTGCCTATATTCAAAGCTATTTCCTTTCAACAGGAATATTTCTAGGAAAGTTATTTTCACGTATCCGACCTAGTGCGACCCACAAAGTTTCCACGTATCTGAAGTACATTTCTACAATCGATTCGACATTCTTGCAAAACTTAATTAGGCGAACATATTTCTCTCCGTTACGAGAAATCACAAAAAACCTCGTCGGCTACGCTCTTTTTAAATGTACAACGGGAAAGTTACGTGACTTTATCGGTTGTTTGAATATTCAGTTAGATAATTTTAGGGGCAAACGCACGGAGAATTTACAATTCCGCAGAGTTAATTTCGAAGTAATAAAATTTTGACCTCTGGAAATTAATTTTGCAGAAACTTCGCAAACATTAATAACCATGCACTTTTATATTTAAAATTCATTAGGAACTCCATCTTCCTCACGATGAATATATTATTTGATCTGTATAATTGTAGTTGTGTTACCAGAGGAAGTTATAAAGTTAAAAAGACGTCTTTGTCTTTTACGTTGGTGAATATTTTTCTAATTCGCATTTGCATTTGCAATGTTCTTTCTGAATCTATCAGAAATTGTGGAATTTCATTATTGCATCTTGGATAACTTTCCAATTCGTAGCTTTAGAAGTGAAATTCGTAATATATCTACACACATAGATCTTTATTGTATTTGCAATATGTTGAGAATTCTAAAGTTAATAAAGCTATCTATATAAATTCAAAATAATAAATGGAAATATAAACAAACATATTCGGCTCAAATAGCTTTGCAATTTCGAGGTTATAATATTTGTGAAAGCGTCGAAAGAACCATCGAAATTTGCAAATGAATAACTGCAATAATTGATTAAATTGAAACCCCATGTATCGCGATTGATTATTAATTCTGGTATACGGAGTATAAATGGTTCATCAACACTTCTTACTTTAGTCCATACAGAATGCGCATCATTGCTAACTCTGTTATTATTTTAGGCAAGATAATCGTGTTGTCCCGGCATAGTCGTAACAGCTGGAGCAGCCAACGGAACTCGGCGCGCGCCTGTCTGGTGCGATTCGTAAACATCTGCCTGGTGGCAAAGCAGTTCAAATTCGTACACATTCATCATCACTAGCGCGGCGTGTGCGTGTGAATTAAATCAGGCGAGCAGAATACTAGTTATTCAAGAAAATTTTTAATTAAAAATGTCCAGTGTGTGCAAGGTTAAACAACGACCCTTTGCTGATAAAGTAAAAAACTTTATCTGTGAGTTTCCAGATTTCTTGTACGACGGTGCTAAAATAGTTTGTAAAGTGTGCGAGAAAACTTTGATGCGCTGGCAAAAGAACGACTGTAGGAAGCATGTAAATAGTGCAAAACACAGAAATAGAAAAAACGGCGCGTCAAATAGAAATGACTTTATTTTCGGTTTACTTGTCATGATGATAACATGTAATTTATCACTTAACACACTAGATAAGAAATCGTTTAAGAACTTTTGGAACAAATACAACCCGGAGTTGAAGTTGCCAACTACGGCAACAGCACGTAAGCATGTTTTATTTGTACGCAAAGAGGTGGAAAATAAAATCATATCTACATTAAAAAATCAGTTGCTTTGGTTGTGTGTTGACGAGACAACAGATTGTAAGAAAAATGCTATTATACATTTTACAGTTCGTGTACTGGATCAACATAAACCGACATTTCCACTGTTAGTAGCTAGCAAAAAATTACAAGGATGTACTACTGCAGCAATTACGACTGTGATACTTACTACGTTAAAAAACTTTCAAGTCTCAACACGTCAAGTGTTGATGTTTATGAGTGATAATGCAGAGACAATGCGTGCGGTAGGCCGTTCTCTTCTTGAACACAGTTGCGACTGTTTACATGTAACTTGTAAAGTGCATGCTTTATATCTTGTGGCACAAACTACTAGACAATGTTATCCCGAGGCAGATGCATTAATATCAAGTACAAGAAAATGTTTCTCAAATCTCCAAAACGTCTTCGAACATTTCACGCACAGTGTCCCGGTATTCGTGAACCACCACAGCCAATTCTTACACGTTGGGGAACCTGGTTGCAGGCAGCTTTTTATTATGCTGAATATTTCAAAAAAGTAAAAGCTGTTATTCAGCAGCTATTAAGGGGAGCCAGTCAAAATTTCAAGATACTTCTGTTGAAACAGATTTACAAAGTATTCATAGCTACTATAAATGTTTACATGGCGCACTGGAACAATTACAAAATAGAGCATTGTCGTTAGTGAAGTCACTGCAAATAGTGGACGAAGTACACACTCTCAATGGACCGATTACAGATCCTTGTGCCTAGCCGCAAGTCAATTTTAACTCAGTAGAGGTGCACTTTATCCACTTCCAAGGTCGTGCACGAATACCATATGTCCAAAGTTTGTCTAGTAAAATGGTGTGATCCGCCATATCCAAAGCTTTACTTAAATGCATGAAAACAGTAATGCATTTGTTGTTCCTAATTTAAATTTTCATACAATTCATTAATTAGTTGAAATATTGCTGTTTTGGTTGATTTGTTCTTCGTGAAACCATGTTGCGTTGTAGACAAATCATACTTATGTAAGAAGCAGATAATTTTTTGTCATACATTGCCTACTCCAGTGCTTTTGAGATTGCTGACAATAAGATCGGACGATAATTATGTAACTCTTTTGTGACACCCTTTTTAAACATCGGTATAACTCTGGCTTTCTTCAAAATACTTGAAAATGTACTGTCTAATAAGAACCTGTTTACTAAACAGGTTAGGTGTTAAATCTGTCGATTCTTTTAGTATATTAAAGCTAATGTTATCAACTTCCATAACATTTGGAGGCCTGAATTCTTGAATTACAGTAAAAATTTCTATAGTGGAAACAGTTTCGATATAAATGGAATTAGGATTGTAATTTAAGGATGCTGTGGAATTTGTCGTATCTTGCATCTTTATCTGAACACACATTGAACGATTTAATGGTATATTTTTTGATAAACGCCTCAAAATGTAATATTGAGATCTTTAATTTTATTGTATTACTGTAGTCTATTTTAATAGGTTTTTTGTTTGTATGATGTATTACTTTTGTGCACACTATACTTTTGTTGTGTCTCTTTTTGGTTCGCTGTTGGGCACAATAAATGAATATTATTATTAGTATTATTATTAGTATTATTATTAGTATTATTATTAGTATTATTATTAGTATTATTATTATTATTATTATTAACTATTAGAATTTTAAAAGATAGATTTTTTTCAATATTCAATACCCGTAGTATTACTGTAAAAACTTCTACAACAAAGTTGTGATAACAATAAAGTATTTAAGACGGAAATCCTCATTAGAATAAATTTTAGACAGAAATTTCAATTTATCCTAATAGGAGGTAATAAGATCACTAGAAACGATATTTTTTGAATGGTCTATAAACATTTTTACAAAAGAGAGAATGGGTCTAGGAGTCGCAAAATTTTACCTGCATGTCCCCGATTATAATACAGAGTAATCCTTATCAAATCATACTCGCGGTGAATCAATCTGTTAGTAAACCAACTTCGATACGGACGTTCGGCTATAATAGCGCAGTTTTCATGAGACGCACGGAAGACGAAAGCGTGCTGCGCGATTGCGATTGCACTAAACACGGTGGTGGTTCGGTGATAGTTTGGGGTTGTTTTAGCAGCACTAGTAAAAATCGACGGTATTATGCGCAAAGAAAATTATAGACGAATGCTAGAAGAGAACGCTGTGATATCCGAATTGCGGTTAATTGGGGAGAACGAGTTTGCGCAAGATAACGGCCCCAAACATACAGCACGAATTTGCAAAGATTGTCTAACGTCTCAAACAGAAGAGAACGTTTTGTAAATCATGCTCTGTCCCCCTCAGAGTCCGGATTTGAACCCCATTGGATTACTGTGGGATGAGCTCAACAGACGAATACGAAAGGTCTGTCCAACTTCGAAAGAACACCAGTTGGCGATTTCTCTAAACCGAGTGGAACAACATTTTCGGTGTAACTCTAACCAAAACAACAGAACGCCACGAGTGGTCCAAGGGTATTACAAGCCAAAGGAGGCTATTTCGATGAGCAAACGATATAGCCTAATATTTTAATGAGAATGTTTTGTTTTATTTTTTATGTTAATTCTTCTTCTTATTTGTTTATGTTTCTATTTCTAGAAATAAATTTTTATTTTCTTTTGCATTATTACTGATTTTATTCACGTTTGGAATAATTCACTAGTTGTCCTAACTTCAATGGCCGGTAGTGTAGTTGTTTCGCAGATTTTTACGTAAAATTGCTAGCTTCTCCAAAGCATCTGCAATTCTGTGTTTTTCATTAATATGCTCTTTTAGAAATTATAAATTTTCTTCATAGTAGTTTTTCTTTATTTCCAGCTACTAAGCAAACGCGGTGGAGGCCTCAGCAATCTCCTCTAACTATGATTTTCTTTGATTTCGTTGACTTTTCTGTTGTCTGTGTGGTAGATGTTGATGGAACATTTATAGTGTCTGATATGTAATCATGACCTGTTACTGGTGATTGAACTATGCCAGCTTCATCAATGAAAAGTAGCAGTTGAGTTTGTGGTATGTGGTTGACCAAACATCAGAACTTGTCCTACCAAATTGAGGGTTGTTTCCTCAATTAAATATTAGTAGCGCTCTCCACGTTATATGTAGTTTTCGCTTATTTTAATGTGCTTTAGTTTTAACTTCTTGCTCCAAACAATCAACTTCAGATAGATATTTTTATAGTTATCTTATTTCCTATCCAAGTATTTTTATTCTTCATTCTTAGAGAAACACACATGTATTCCTGCCTTGATTGACATCTGTACACGTATTTTCAATATTACTTACAAAGTTTTATCCTATTATTTATTTTTATACAGATATCTTTCTAGATATAATCCAGAAACTTTTAAAACAATTCTCTTGTTTTGGAAAACAGTTATAGGGAAGTTCTTGCAAGTATCGTCTACACCCCCGCATTCCGCAAACTTTTCTAGCGAGGATAAACACGCCAAACTTTTTAAAACTACTAGATTTGTGGTTAATTCTTTATTGAATTCTTTTATTCTTTCGTCCATGTATTATATCCCATTCTCTTTAGACCGGTGACGTAAATGTTATCGCTTGCACCAAGGGAACCAAGAGTAATCTAACTATTTTTATATCTACAAATTACTACCGGCACAAGTGGAAGAGCTGGAAATGATTAACTTTTTAGGTGATATTTTTAATTAAAACATTAAATATTTACGCTGTTTTAGCTTAGCCCTCCGGTTTGTCCGTAGTAAACCCGGGTTAGAGCCGGATTGCAGCAGTAAGGAAAATTTACACGGATAATGATTGAAATGAATTTTTTATTCGCGGAAGACGGAACAATAGCAAAAATACCGGAAGATAAAATTTTATTAGTTAATAAAATTTATAGCAATACCATAATGAGTACACGCGAAGTACTTACATTTTTTTACGTCTTGGAATGCTTTTGAGTAAACCAAAGCGTCTAATTAATGTCACATTTTAATCATTATGTTTCTTTTAAGTTAGCAGATATGTGTGAGCAACTTTTACAATTCCGTGACTACAAATTAGTCAAAGTTGTTGCGGTTTTAATAATTAATAACTTTCTTGAAAAATTTACCTGATTTTTCATCTGACTCTACCCAACGCATTAATTAAATGCTGCTATGTTTAACCTGACATTAGAATGTGATAAACTCTAATTGATTAAAGAATTTTCCCAATAACTTATAATATAATATGGAACAAAATGTATAGTCAATACCATAAAAATTAATTTGGTGAGATGTTGTACGTTTTCGCAGCCATTATCCAATGTCCAATGTGCAGTGCTAAGGTTCATTAAGAGCCTCCAACTATTCACACAGAAACACATAGAACACATAGAAAGGCACTGTCACAAACTTGCAAGTCACAAAAGGAAAAGCGTTAGATAGCGAACATTCGCAAGCAGAAATATAGCTAAAGTTAATAACGTGTAGATGTTGTATAATGTTAATCACAACCACCTGAGTCCTTCTAAAATAATAATAATAATAATAATAACCCAGACTCTCAGTATATCGTAGCACCATGGTAAATGTGGCACGGCATTTCAAGCATTTTCTCGGTAGTATCAATGCAATGTAAGGAATTAGTTCAAAAATGGAATGCCCAAATTAAATTCATTCCGAACACAATATATCGACAAAATTATAAATGCCAAATGAATGACTGAGCTCATTTTAAATTGGAAATACCACTGCAATTATTTGCCTACGAAGAGATTTCTCAAAACAATATAAATTGAAACTCTGTCTATTCCCGAAGTTATGTGTTAATACAGCTTTTTCCGAGAATTAATTTGAAATGTTTCTCTCATCTTTGATTCAACGCTTCCAACTATCCAGATGCATTGTCTACAAACCGAACTAGTTTCAGTAGTTGGAAATTTTCCAGCGAATAATAAGTACTCATACTTTAATACCCCGAAAATGTACTGCATTTTGTATGCGCAAAGTTTGCTTTGCTATCTAGAAATTCTCATTAAAAGCCGACAGAACGGCATTTAGCGACAAACTAGGTTAAACTAGACCCGTAACCTGGAAAATGACAACAATAATTTCCAGCTGGTAATCACTTATCACGCTCATTAGAGGAGGTCGTGGGTCGCGTTCATTCTATTGTTATTGCGCCGTTATGATGTTGAAGCGGACAATGTGGATGAATGCCTTATAAGCTAGAATGACGTTTATTGCGCGCAAAGAAAATCTATCTTCATATAGAAAAGAATAAAGTAGAAACGACAATGGCTGGAAGCCGCTTACGCTTGCTTCTCGATGCTTTTGTATAATTTCGTAAAAGTACATAAAGTGCGAGCCTAAAGTGCCCCTCTCCCCTACTAACTTTTGAACAACAGAAGCTAACGTTTTTAGAAAAAATAGGTCGATTTCTATTTTTTGTAAAATAACTCTTGCCGTTATCAGCATTTCAATTGTATTTCCAGTTTCACCAGAAGTGATATCAACTTTCTTTTTTTAAATAGAATACCCTGTAATTTTTTTCATTTTTGGAAAGGTAATCGAAAGACGAATTTAACATTACCACATATGACTATACGCAGCAATAAAGATTTTGGTAATCTGTTTTCGTTGTTACGCAAAGTTGGCTAGAAAAGAGCGCCAAATTGCTGCAAATTCATACTATTAAGTAATAAAAAATATTTAAGAGAAAAATTTGGCCATTGCTGGCATCAAATCTGACGAAAAAAATAATAGCAAACTCCGTTTTATCAATGTCAGATAACAAAAAGTTATGGCTTTTTTAGAAAACACCGAGTATACAATACCCGGGAGTATAATACGAAATGCAGAAAACAATTGAGAATCATTGATTGAAGAAATTATAGAACAAATACAATGAAATTGAGCCAGATTACAAAATAAGAACAAACGAAAAGAATCAAGAAAAGCGGAACGATAATGTAAGGAGGGCGATTGAAAAATACAATACATGTAGTACGAAAGAAACCCGAAGAATTTCTACAAAGAGAAATTAAACTAAATATGAGACTCGACCCAGGTAAGTGAATCAAATTTCGTTCTGTATTCTTTTCATGAACAATAGCTGATGATTGACGTCATTCTCCAACGATTATCTTCAATGATTAACATGATTTCAAACGCAACTACTACTCTAATATTAACCATTGTCATTAATCATTAATTGCAATCGCCTTATCACAATTTCTGTTGTCCACAATTACTTTTGCAGTTATGTTACATTTAATGATCAATAATTTCCTGAAATCTAGAAATCTAATAAATAACTCTTGTCCCAACAAGCAATAGCTAAATAAAATATTTGGTACAAACAGCTAGTTTTTTTCTAAATTGCTATTAATATTTTAGATTACTATACATACGTTACGTCTAGTAGATATTTTTAAAGAAATGAAATTAGATGTAACATTATAAATCGACTATTTTGTTGGAAAAAGTAACTGCCGCATGTGTGAACATTGACCGGCTTTCCACACATGCAGAGTTTATTTTCTCCTCCTGTCGTCTGTCATAGTCGATGCATGTGTCTGATTACCATGTCTTCTTCTGACAATTTTTAATTTTTGACTAATATCTGGTCATTTTATATATTTTTGTTTCAATTTTTAAATTAATATCAATACGTTTTCTATGAATCTTTCTACATTCACATATACTTTACAAGTAACTAATCGCTATCTCTTACGATGTATTATTGCGTGGTCTATGTATTGTAATTTGTGCTCCTGACGATGTAATAAATTACTACGAAAGCTGGAGTTAACAACTCGAGTTGCTGTCCCCGAAAAATATTTTGGAACCAACGGTGTGCTCGCAACTCGCAACCGTGTACTCTTACCCTACCTCAGATAAAATTTTCGTACAAAGACGATATACGCAGAATATTTAAAATAAGTTTAAACGCTAACAAAAGTAATGCTAGCAGCGGAATATTGGCAATCAAGGAAGTACAGAGGATGGCGGTAAATAGGAATGTGTTTTTAATTTGACGACATATTATTTACCAAATAATAAGAATTTTCTCAACAATGTTTACTTTTCAAATATTTGTGAAACTAATTGCTAAACCGGAAAATGATTTATGCAAACTTCCTTATTTTTCGGGAGAAATAAGAATAAAAGACAAATGGTACTAGTTCCCCTCCGCTCCTCGGTGTCCCTAGACAAGCGCACATTCGCAACTACGTCGCCTAGCATACGTAGTCCAGGTAACAGCTCGGCACAGATTTTAGGAAATACGTAATATCTTATTTAATTTTTATCCTATTGATGGATCTTAATCGTTGATTATTTCAAAATAAATACTATTGTCGTATACCAAGCAAAGAAAACGTCCTAAATTTTAAAGGAAAATGACGAATTCTAAAACTAAATAGAACCCCTCATTATAAACTAACTAGACTACATTTTTTCATTTCCAAATATCCAATATATTAAATGTTCAAATGATAATAAGCGCATAACAAATACTTACATGTTTGCTAAATCTAATTAATGGAACTTTATGGTAATATGAATCGTATTTGTATGTGTAGAAATTCAATTGGCCGTATTATTATATAAATGTTCAAATAGGCAGTCATTTGCAGTACTGCCTCTACCGTAGTACCATTTAACGACTTCTTAGTTTATAAGAACATAATTAAAAATAAAACTATTTTGCAGTATAATTTCGAGACACAAACAAAGTAAATCAAAAATAACCAACGACAAAAGATCGAGAAAGGCAAAGATGATCAATTAAAGAAATAAACTACGGGTATAATGCATGGCTTGAGTCTAGCGCGAATCTCTCCTGACTGCGATTGGATTCTGACTGATGTGTAGATTCGCTTCGGGCAAACGTTGCAACACTGTGCATATATTTTAGCGGTTCACTACGGAACTTACTAACGGGGTATAACATATATGCTATCATATATAACAATTTAACAATTATTCCATCGTGACTCAAGTGTGAGTATTTAGTTAATGAAGGGAAATAAAAAACAGGTCCAATTTTCTCACAAATTCTATTAACTATCAGGCGACCAGTTTCGTGTTCAAAAACATCATCAAGCCAGAATTCATTAATCAGTGAGAGGAAGTCAAAGTTTAAAAAGACAATCTACTGCAATTGTCAAGTTAACATATAGTGCATAGTTGTTGCAAATAGCAACTATTTAAAACTTAAGGCTTGCAACGAAACACAATAAGACTCTTAAAAATTGTAATATGGACGTGTACAAAACACTTTAAAATGTCTTACTTATTTCCCTTTATTAATTTAACAATTTCATGTTATTCAAGGTATATTACAATTGGTTTTACGAAGAATTTGTGTTGCATTTACGGTTACTGAGGTTGCAATACATAGGCACACCCAAGGGTGGTTTTGGGGCCTAAAACTCACCCCAAAATAATATCAGATTATTTTCAAGCAGTTATAAATTCGTGATAAAAGAATATAATGGACCCAAAATAGACACAATATTCCAAGATAGTTAATTAAACCTAAATTATAAACTATGTCTGGTGCAAAATTACTCAATATAGTCGTTTTTAATAGATTATCTATATTAGATCCAACTAATACATAATAATCTTTGCATTTTCGGAAATGTCTTTAAAATGTTTTATGAAATGTGCCCCAAGATTATCTTGCGATAATAAAATTTAAAATCATATATGACACCCTAGTCCAACGTATGGCATACTGAAATTACATTTGGAGGCAAAGAAATAGTTTTTGTATTCTTTAAGTTAAATTCACGAGGATGTCATCCAGCATTATCAAGGAATAAAGTATTTCGTTCTTTTTACCCATCTTTTTGTCCAACTCAATTAACCACTCGGTCATAATGTCACGTGACATCCAGGCCTTTCTGTTTGGTTTCCACGTGGCTGGTAAATCTTTGGGTGCATGTTTTTAAAAACTAATGGACAAGCCACTTTCCCAATTACCATCAAATCTTCTTCTTGATCCGCCATATTTATATAAAACAAAATGGTCAATCTCTTCTTTACCGCACCCAGAGAAATATATAGAAAATTATACCACAATTGTAGTGTTTCCTGCCAGAATCGACGGTTACTATAATGACAACTATCGAAGTAAGCAGAAAGTACCCTATTATTGTAGTTTTTTGAAGTGGCTGCCTGCACACCATACTTATAGTAAAAAATAGTACTTCAAAATTGTAAACAGCTCTATAAAATTATAGTAAAAAGAGTAATACCAAATTGTAGGTAAATTACCATACAGTTATAATAAAATTGTCGTTAAGAAGTATTACTACAAGATGTATTCATTACCACACGCATTATTAATTGCACTTTCCTTGTTCAAAGCAGTACAACATATCCGTACATACTGCAATAAATTACTCTCATGCTTGTAACAGAATACTGTTCAAACAAAAGAGACTTAATGTAGAAGTGTACACGATAAAAAAGTGCTTAGAAACAATAATCAGGATAATGCTAATAATAAATAGCTCACCGTATCAGGTGGGATCACTACCGGCAAAAACAATGTGAAAAGTGAAAAAGCACTATCGGTTTTTGTTCCTATCCACATTGTTTCATCTCTCAGCTTATCCCACTAATCTTCAAATACAGCAACTGAAATATTTCCTGGCGCCACCTAGTTCTTGTAGTTATAGTCATGCCGTCCTAGATAGTAGACACCGGAATACAGATGCCACTTACTCATACAATAACGTAGAACGTTTCATAAACATTTTCAAAAGATACCGGTCAATGTAATATTTTTTTTCTTTTTATTACTATTTACCACGTGTACTAATTTAACGATAGTTTTTCAAAATATATAATAAATAATAATTAAAAAGAGGGATGAATAAACTTTAACTCAGTAATTATTAAACTACGTAAAAATAATCCCTATTTAATTACATTATTAAAGAAATCATTTAATTATACTGTAATATATAAAAGGCCTCTTCATTAGTTCATTCACTTATTCCTAATTTTTATTTTTTCATGAAAATTTATTTGTTAAATACATATTTTCTTAGAGTTAAAAAATCAAGAAAATCCAAGACAGAAAAATGTTTCTTCCAAGTAAATCATTTAGTTTTAAGTTAAGAAAATATTCATATTAAGGGTAGGAATGAAAAAAATGGTCCAGATCTCACACTCTATTGAGAAATTAGACGACCGGTTTTGTGTTCAAGAAAACACATTAGGCCAGCTACAAGGATATCCAATAAAAGGAAAATTACAATAATGAAAGAAAAAACCTAAAGTTAATAATTAAAAGTAGGAGCAAGTGAATGAACTAATGAAAAAGTTTTTTTTATATGTTGCAATATAATTAAATTATTTCTTTAATAATGTAATTAAATAGGGATTATTTTTATATTGTTTAATAATCAATCAGTTAATAGTTAAGTTTATTTATCCCTTTTTTATTATTATTATTCATTATGTATTTAAAGAAGCTGTAGTTAAATTAGTACACGTGGTAAATGGTATTAAAAAGAAAAAAATATTATATTAACCGTTATCTTTGGAAAATGTTTATGAAACGTTGTACGTAAAAGGTTTGTCTGGGTAAGTATGGCATCTCTATGAATGTGTCTGTCGACACTCTCTAGGATGGCATGACTAAATTACTAGGCGCTGGGAAATATTTCAGCGAATTCATCAATACCATGAGCTGATACATTATCTTGATTATTCTTTCTAGGTACTTTTTTCATATATACTTCTACAGTAAGTTCACTTTTATTTGAACATTATTCTGTTACAAGCATTGAGAATAATTTGCTGCATTATGTACGCACATGTCGTACTGTTTTAAACAAAGTAATTGCAATTAATAATGTGGATATAAAATACAATTATTTCATTACAAGTTCTCTTAACCGGGGAAAAACGAAAATATTTCTTTAAGGTTATGTCCGATAACGCGGGGAAAAGAAGTCAATTTTCGTTTGCGTTGAAGATGTCCTCTGATCAGTAACCAGGGAACATGGTCAGAAGTTTTTTTTATTAATCGGCCAACGTCCCCATCTCGCATAGTGAATCATGTGACCTTGAAGCTTTTCTGTATTCCTTTTTTTTCTTATATATGTACATAAACAGTGAAAGGCAATTAAACATTCAATGAAAGCTAAAGAAAATAAATAAGGAAATTTTTATTTAGAAAGCGCACCTTTGTTTAACTAGAGTATATTGTTCTACTAGTTGCTGTATACTTAACCCTTAAATTTAACTAACTTTGTAGAATACTTTGCAAAGTACCATTAAAATATCGCACAAAGAACGGAATGTTCAAAAGGAAACCCGAACAAAACTGGGCGGAATTAACAAATTACTCTCTTTGCAAGTGTGCTTGTTTAATGTTTCAAAGGTTCTATCGTCGCATTCGAACTGGAATTCTTTCATTTGAATTTCGTAAAAACGCACATAAGCCGGTAAAAGCGTGCTGCCGAGCATGCCGGTCGAGTTGTTAGCGTTGGTCGGTTAGGCAAAATAGCAAAGTTCACGGGGTCGCGAGTGCATCAGGATATATCTGCAATCTGATTATCGACTCTCCGCGTCCGATCCGCAATGCTACCCCCTGACAACCCATGCAACTTTTTATAGGTTATGTTACGATGCACCGACCAATTAAAATTCGCGTTTTCGTTTTATTATAGCTGGTATAACGAAATCCTCTCTCTGTTCGACGTTCGTTACCGTATTCGTTAAAAAGCATGACGAAATTACCAATAAAATTCACCGGATTCAAAGTAGACGGCAATAATGAACGTTCAGATCTAGATCGACGCTATGAAAATAATAATTAGATTTTAAAAATAGCTAGTTGCGTAAGAAAGACTATTTACGGCGAGCATAGGGCATAACCGGATAACGTGAGACTGATATATACATGCAAGCAAAAAATCAAATTAGTTACAGTATTTCACGTGCAGCTATGTGAAACAAAAGAGATTTTCTAAAAAGCTAGTATTGATATCGTTATGTGTATTATGTAATTTGCGAGACTAATGGCAAGACATTTTAACCCTTTATTAGTAAATCCCAAATGCACAATATCTGCTATATGTAGGGTGTGTCATGTGAAAATGTATATCTGTAGGGCATATTAGGTTACATTCGCAAATTATGCAAATGATAGTCACAAGTATACACGATTTTGGACCTGAGCAACCAAAAGTTGTTAGTAAGGTAATTTGGGGCGCTGAATCCGAATCTCCGATCTTTTTTTTAAGATTGGTTCTAGTGTTCGAGATATTCAATAAAATAATTTTTTACAATTTTTGACAATTAAATGCCGTTTTATTCAATTAAAAGTGACAAATCAAAAATGAAGAACTGTGGAACTGAGTCATTTGTATTGTTTGGGATCTGTTTCACGCATTAGTCCAACTGTAGTCGCTCATCATGCCATTCATCCCAAAATGCTTGCTGTCGTCTTTCGATTTTCGCCATATCTTGGTGTAAGCGCTCTTCATGCTCGTCGCTCGTATCGCCCAAGTTTTCAGTGAAAAAATCGATATGAGAATGCAGAAAATGAATCTTGAGAGACATTCGAGCTCCAATCTTGCAGTAATTTTGCAACAAATTCTTGATTATTTGCTTGTAATTAAAGGTTATTAAGATTGTTCATAGTTAACCAAACTATATTAACACCGGAAACCATTCGGATGCAATTTTCAGGTGCAAGACTCGTCTTTGACTGCAAGTAATAGCTACTTGGGCTCAAAATTGTGAATCGATAGTTTGAAAATGTCAATGTTTGCTTCGATTACTCTGATATATGTACAGGAATAATTTTAAAACATATTCTACGAGATTTATTCTGATGGCAGAATAAATCTCATAGAATAAGTTAGCTGCCTACTATTTACACGATAGTCAGAATTTTACAATTCCAGAACGTTGAGACACACTCTCTAGAATGCACTACACGAATTTATTAATTTAATATTGAACGCGTCTTTTTGTGTTTGTTTATCCATTTATAAATAAAATGAATATAGTCTAGCTTCCGAGTCGAAATCTTGTTAGAAGTCATGAGAATTTCATCAAAAGGTTATAAGAAGAAGACAGTTGATATTTTCTTAATTAATATTGTCACTTATATTCAAATTAACACTGGTCTTCGACAGAGTTGTATGGAAATCTAGAGAGCTTGTTATCTTTTTCCGAGTTCCTTTGCTGAAATTAAGCAGGAAGTAACAGCTGCTTATATTCTTAATAATTCTAATGAAAATCTAAAAAAATGACCTATGACAAAAGGTATAAGAGTAGGAGCCATGATAAATCCTTGTCGAACATCTATGTATTTCTACTGACGAAAAGACTTAATAGATTGAACGGAGTTTTTCTTACATTTATAAGATGGAAAGAAGTACCGGCTGTACTCGTTAAATCCACGAGGATAAATTATTGGGTAGGGCACCCAAAAACCAAATTGATTGTAATGCTCAGCAATGAATTAATTACGAAAGCCTAGAACCGAACAACTGACAAGGGAACATCCCGAACCCGTAAATTCCAAAGAAATTGAAACTTTGTGGACAAGTAGTCCTCACCCCAAGATGTTCGAAGCCATTTTCCTTATCGGCCCAATTTCGTTTTAAGAGGGTGAAACCACCCCTGAAATTTTACTTGATTTTCGGTTTTTTGAAAATAATTCGATAACGGTTGGACCAAATCCATCAAAGTTATATATCAGAATAATTGTCTCTTTGAGCTCCATTACATATGTGAAAATAGCATAGTATTTCTATTTAAAAATTTAGTGGTGCTCTCCCCCACCCCTTCACGAATGAACCTATTCAAATGCCATATAGTGGATGTTATACAGCCCTTCAAGCAATTTCAAAAACGTACTTCACTTTTTGTAAAACAGTTATTAAAAAAATGAGGAAAATGATATTTAATATGTCGTCTTTAGATGTCGATATTACAATTCATAGTGGTAAAATTTATTCAAACTAACACATAAAATACATATTATGACATATTTTGTAATATATGGCTTATGTGTACATGTGTGTATATAATATATACGCTAGTAATTACTTAATTTGTATGATAATGCATTTCTTCATAAAAATGCTTAAAGCACAAAAAACTATTGCACCAGGAACACCGTATTATAGCACGCGCTTCACATATGGAACATCGCGATGGAATTTGAAAATCTTCTGTGAAGGCAAAAGTGACAGGATTATCGAAACGATTTGGCCGGTCTGCAATATAACCACTTTTGTACCATGCATTAGCAAATAAATTACATTTTGAAGAAGATAATTGGTTGTGCACTAAAGACTGTAATTTAATAATGCTGTCACGGGTATGCATATTAATATCGTAGTTGTATAAGAGTATAATATTATATAATTTCCTAACAACATTTTTCCAAACACGAAATCTATAGACGTCTAGGGGTTGTATCATACCAGTGGTTTTCTTTGGTATTGTGAGGATGTTCACATTCTTGTCGGCCGATATATGGTCTTTTAAGTTAGATGGACAATGACCAGTCCACGAATTTAGCAATAAAACTGTTTGAGATCCTGTATTTGGAAGATATACCTTTGTAAACCATTCCGCGAATAATGCTGTTGTTAGTTTTCCGGATGATGAAGCAGTTACATAAATATTTTTTGCGTGGAACATCGATTCTACTACTCGTGGTCCAAATGTACCACTTTGTTCTTTCAAAACCATGAATAGGGGCGACAACAAGCGTCCAAACGCGGATACTGTAGGAAGTATGGTACACCTGTGTGTTGTAGCGAATATAGATTGCACAATACTTTCAACTGCTTTCGATCCCTGTGGAGCTAACGTGCGACCAGAGTGCAATTCCAAATTCAATCAACTTTCATCAGCGTTGAATGTATTAGTAGAGCCTACCTTCGCAATATAAGGTTTTAGTTCTTGTACGAAAGCCGACGAAATTTGATTTAGCTCTGCCGTGTCTGTACCATATGAACTGGTTATAAATTTGGTAAATTTTGCGAAGATCTACGTCATTAATTATAGCATGCGCTTCGCTGCTAGTAACAAATTTATTACAAACATATTCCGAAATTTGTAATAATTTTTTTTAAGAGCCTATGTACAGGATGCGGCGCCAAAATCCGAAAATATTTTTTATTACAAAAACGAAACGGTTTACAAAATTTTTTAACCACATTGATTGTAAGGCCATAAAGAACACATTTACATAATATTACCCCCTTCTTGCTTGAATGACCGCCTCCATTCTCGGTGTGAAACGAGCGTAGGCGCGCTTTAATGTCCCACGGTCCATAGCGGTGAATGCCGCTTCAATAGCGGCTCTCAATGATGCGAGGTTTGGATGTTTGGACTTGTTCATGACCCTTTCAACCACGCTCCATACATAGAAGTCCAAAGGATTCAAATCTGGGCCGTTGGGAGGCCAGAATGCTTTCGACCACAACATGTCGACGTTGTCCGACAACCAATTTTGCACCAAATGATTTGTGTGGGCGGGAGCACTCTCCTGCTGGAAAATATACGTCTTTCCAAACGACACATTCTCCATCCACGGCTTCACTACATTTGTCAGAACTCGCAAATAAACTTCCCTCAGCGCGAACACTTTCGATAATCGCGGCTCTTCGGTTATTGTCCGCACTTGGTTTCAATATTGCGACTGTTTCGAGGTTATGATGGTTTAGTACGTGCGTTAAGCTATTTGAACGCCAATCGCGACATCTATCAGTGGTATAGAACGGCGGGAATTTCAAATTGAATTTTGTCCGAATTTTGGCGCCGCACCCTGTAGTAAATCTCTCTACATTGGTAGATCAATTGCGCTTTGCATAGCGAATCTGCGTTGAGCTAGCGCCGCACATTCGAAAATAATATGAGGGTCTGTTTCCTCCTCCTCGTTGCAAAGCCTACATAATGGTTCATCTTTGAAGATCCGCATCTTATGCAAGTGGCCCCTCAAACAGCCATGCCCTGTTAATAGACATGTTGCTGCTCTAAGTTGTATCTTGCTTAATTCAAGCAGGTCAGCAGTCAGATGTTGTGACCCCCTAACTTGTACGTAAAATATAGTTATTGCTTCTCGCATATGACACTGTTTTACCCTTAATATTGAGTTGCAAATGATTATACCCACACCAATCATTAACCGCTGGTATATCTTTTTGCAGTTTAATGCAGTCTGCAATAGATCTTATTTCTCGAAATATTTTCAGATCATCACCAAATATTACATTTATACTTCACTGAATGAAATCTATCGGTTAAAATCAGAAGTAAGAATGTTACTTGTTTCTAAGTGTTTCATCACACAATTACAATAGCCTTGTCAAGAGCGCACAAAAGGAGGAACAGCTTTATTAGATATTAACACATCAGCAATTACCTGTACGATTATCACACGCTACTTTTTAATTTGGCTAATAGTAAGTCGCTCTGATGTGTTCGTTAAGATAAGCATATACATACAATTACTAAGCTAAGCAGCTCCTATAACATTTTAGTAAATTATGGAGATAACGTCTGTAACACAACATAAAATATTCTGCACTACACATATGTAATATTCTAATTAGTTATAAAACATCGTATAGCGCACGTATTATTTTGTGTGTCAATTGCTCAAGGCTCCACTTTAGCCCAGACCTCGTGCTTAGTGCACGGTCTATGATTCCTTCTGATTAAAGTTGACGTATGGACAACATTATTAAAACGCACACAGTGGAGAGAGTGTATGTTTTCGAGGAAACATCAATTATGTTATCTATTGCAAGAAAAGAATACTGCAAGTGATTACCTAAAAAAGATAGAAATAATAAAACTTATTCAAAAAATAATAATAATTAAAATAATAATAACTAAAATAATAATAATTAACAAATTATTATTATATTATTGTACATTGTTGATTATTAGTTATCAGAGCACACAACATTGACAAGTTTGATTTTGATTTAGCTAATTCTAGTACTTGATCCATTTTTTATTTGAGTATTTAGTTAAATAGGATTGTATTGAAGTAGTTGTCTGTAGGTATTATGTTAGCAATCAAAAATAGGGTTCGCCACTTTGATTGCTGTAAAGAATCATGCTAAAGAGGCCCCCTATCTGAGAAAAAACGCCAAATAAATAAAAAGTTTAGTTACTTAAACTTGAACAAGCCTCATAAAATTGAAAACTGAAATTGATTTTGATATTTTTATATAAAACTTATAAACACTTTGATTAATAATAACAAATGAATGCACGCCTAAATAAATAACAAATTAACTCAGCCATTACAGACTATGATTTAAAAAATAAACGTTTATAATAATTAATAGAGTAACCAAAACTTGCGGACTCGCATAGGCGTCGGTATTACGGGTTAATATAAGAATACGAAAAATTCATAAATAAACTTACTTGCTAATTATTCAACAAATTGCGTCGACAAGAAAAAATATTCTTATACATAGAAAACGATCTCTCCACATCTAAGGAAGTTACATTTGCATGTAGAAACTGTTTTTCAAAATCACTTAAAAGTTCACTATTCTTACACATATTATAAACGGCCTCTAAAGTATTAAAATCGGGATTTTTCCTTAAAACATCTGCTAACTTTTGACTAGCGCATAATCCTGGCGTATCATTTAATGTGTGTAATTTACACTCTCCACTATGTCTAATGATTCCTGCAATGACAATTCAGTGCATTGTAGTTTTCTGATGGCATCTAGTAATACTGTATAATTGGTACATATTGTTGTTAAATCTTCTAAAAGTTGAGGAATTTGAAATTCTCTTTGACTTTCTCTAATTGCTTTGGATTCATTCCGATTAAATCGCATTATAACTGATTGAATTTGTTGAAAATGGATCAAATAGTAAGAAGCTGCTGTTAGCCAAGTACCCCATCCCGTTAAAATTGGTTCAGGAGGTTCTGGAATACTTGGACAAAATTTACGAAATTCTTTTAAACGTTTAGGAGATTTACGAAACACTGCTTTAGTACTTCCAATCATCCGATCAACGTTTCCGTAATATTGTCGAACAACTTCACCAACTAAATGCAAAGCATGCAGCACGCAGGTTATATGTATTAAGTTAGGAAATATATGTTTTAAGGATCGCCCAACACTTAACATCGTTGCTGCACTATCTGTCACAATCATCACAACTTGATCTTGGGCAATTTTAAATTTTTTCAAAGCGTTCATTATCACTTTTTGAATATTTTCCGCGGTACACTGTTGAACACGTTTGCAAGCTAACAAATATCGAGATGCTGTGTTCTCGCTAGATAAAACGCGAGCTATTACATTCACAATACTGTTTTTCTTTATATCGGTCGTCTCATCCACGGTAATCCATATTTTTTTGGAGCACAAATCACGTTTGCACACATTTTCTAGCATCTCTTTCATTCGCGGCAAATGATTCTGTAATTGTGTTTGTGAGGGTAATGGGTACTTTGGAACGTATTGTCGCCAAAACGTTTTAAAAGCTGCTTTTCTCACCAACGACAACAGAATATTACAAGAGGTAAACATAATTAATAAATGTATGAGGAATAGTGTATAAGGTATTTCAGTTCTTGCATTTCTCATATGCTTAATACCATTGACATGCCTCTGGCAATCAGTTCTGTCCAATGCAGCCAAACGAACATTGCATATTAAGCAAAAATTTTTTTTAAATGGGGAAAAAGTGACACATACTTATGTACATTAGTAGCAAATCTATTATGAGGCATTGTTTTCTTAGGTATGTAAATATTAGTTCTATATGAAACGATACACTAATTATGTACTTGGTATAATACTACAACACACAAAAAACACCAGCTATATTTTCAAAAGCGACACGTAAGTACATAACCTTGACCGTTCGACTAATCTCTGCAACAGCTCAACCGGTACTAAAGCAAAATCTCTCTCAGCGCGGTTTAACATGATTTATATTCAAGGTCGACACTACATGCCTGCTTCTCTACCAGTTTAGTTTATTTATGAATTTTTCGTATTCTTATATTAACCCGTAATACCGACGCCTATGCGAGTCCGCAAGTTTAGGGTACTCTAATAATTAATATCATTTATACTGGCTAAGCAAAATGTAAGTCTATAAAAAAGGTCTTGTATAATCTAACTATTGCTTGCCTAAATTTCAAAATTCGTCTAGTGTATTATATTTACTGAGTTGAGCCAAATCTTTTCTTTTAAAATACCACAATAAACCGCTAAATGTAACCCTATCCATGCAATAAATGTCACTTTCAAGATGATTTATTGCATTTCCTCTATGCCACTTATATTTTATACACACGTCATAAGGTTTCAATTTTTGAAAATATGGTAATTACCTGCCCCAAGAGATCTTAATTATTTTTCAGCATGTCAACAGTATATTGAATTCTGAATTTTGAAACTTGCGATAGCACTAATTTAATTTTTAACATCTTTCCAATTACATCAAAAATTAAAACTATTAGCTTTTTCTCTTACATTTGAAAAGAATTGAAGTTGTAGATTCCGCTTTAGATAGAACAGGAAAAACCTCTTACCTGTCGCGAACTAGGGGGAAAATAAAAGACATAATTCCATCTATGTATAGCACGCATGCAACTCACGAATATTACCTAAGAAGAAATCCTCTTTTCCGCTTGGCGTTCATACACTATATCGTTCAGCTTTTATTGCTACCTAGAAAGAGATATGAAACAGATCGAAACAGAGTATTTTCAATAGAAAGATGTGGATAAATAAAAGAGCTAATACGTTAGTATCGTCTAAGAGACTGATATACAGTGGTATATTGATTTGTATAAAGGATACGGTAAGTAAAACTAACATTTCTATTAGAATCATTTCCGGAAACACCAACAAACGGAATAAATAAGAATAAAAGTTCCTTATTCTCGCTATGTTTTGTGCTATTTAACATGATATTTTCAAACGAACTTAAATATGATTTTCAGAAACCAAAACTAATAAAGCAAAGCCTAGGAGTTTGTTTAAAGTTTGTTTAAAAGTATAGTTAACTCCACATGCATTATTACTACTTACTTCTGTTATATATAACGTTTTGCTCTGTCAAGCAGCGGCGGCAAGTGGTGACGTAATTGGGAAGTTAATTACAATGCTTCGATTTCCTCGTGTATTTCCGTTACATACAATGTACACGATATCCAACAAAAATACACGAGGATATCGAAGCATTGAAACACAGCTCCGCAGCCACAGTGCACCAGCCATCGCTGCTGTGAAGCAGTCCACGTCGAAAAACAGACAAAAAGGCTACGCAAAGTTAAAACATCACAGATAGTGGCTGCATTGCTGCATATTATAATTACTATTAGCTAACTAAAGCAGTAATTTCAAAATAACATTGACTTAACTCGAACAAACGGTACGTATTTCCGTTTAAGACAGAAATATGTTTCTGACTTTACTATAGTTTGTTACAAAATATGTCTGCAGCGTTGTCAGCGTTGCTCCCAGTATTTCCTTACCTCACACCGCTGATTGCCTATCAGCTTATGCCACTAATCTCCAAAAGCAGCAATAAACATATATTCTGACGCCATCTAATGCCAAGAGATATAGTCAAATTATGTAATAGAATATAATTACACTTACTTCTATAATCTGCACTTTTTAGAAGTAACTATCCAAACCATTATCTATTGGACACTAACTATCTAAGTTATTATCTAAGTTAATTGTAAGATACGTATTGGCAATGGAAATACAAATTTACGGTCTTAAATATATACGGAAGGTGTTATACAGAATGTTCCGAAATCCTAGTCCGTGTGACAAAAGTAATGCTTTTTTAAATAGTAATTCCAATTTTTGATAGTTTTCACAAGTTCAAAACTATCAAACACAACTAGAATTATACTCCCTACATTTATCTGCACGCACTTTTCTGTACTAAAAAGTTCATTAAATCATTTGCCAACCAAGAGCAAAGTTTAAGTCGGTAAGTTTTATTTACCCTTATGATTGAAAAGTAATGCCATCACCTATCCACCATCTATGGACGCGCGTTTCGATGTTATACATCTCGTCGGCATAGCTTTGTGGAAGGTAATGGCATTTCAATATTTTAAATCGTATATATACGAAGTAGATGTTTACATGTACGCATGAGGAAATCTAATTAGATATCCTCATTTGTAAGTTTTTGTCGAGTAAATTACTGCAAACGCGTCTACAGAACTGAACAAATCGTATTGCTACTAATTCTGATGCGACAGTAGTCTCAACTACTGGCTTAAACCGCCATAAGTTAATTAATTGAAAAGTAATGCCATCACTGCGTTTGCAGTAATTTACTCGACAAAAACTTACAAATGAGGATATCTAATTAGATTTCCTCATGCGTACATGTAAACATCTACTTCGTATATATACGATTTAAAATATTGAAATGCCATTACCTTCCACAAAGCTATGCCGACGAGATGTATAACATCGAAACGCGCGTCCATAGATGGTGGATAGGTGATGGCATTACTTTTCAATTAATTAACTTATGGCGGTTTAAGCCAGTAGTTGAGACTACTGTCGCATCAGAATTAGTAGCAATACGATTTTTTCAGTTCTGTAGACGCGTTTGCAGTAATTTACTCGACAAAAACTTACAAATGAGGATATCTAATTAGATTTCCTCATGCGTACATGTATACCCTTATGATGCCGGACATGCTTGCTATAATACCCTAAAGCATCAAATATCATCAGAAAACTTGAAAAAATATTGGTAATAAAAAACAAAATACCAATCAAATTTCATTATGCTTTTCAAAGTAAAATATCATAGGCTAAAACACTCTTACTATGTAGAACAGATCGTCCACGACGAGCACCTCATTGTATTCCAGGATAAGCCTGGAATACAATGAAAATAATTTGAGTGGGCGATATTATAGGTAAATATCTATTTTCTAAAAATATTTTCACTTCCATGTCACCCTTGATTAAATCAGAAATTTTGTTTAAAACAGAATTCCCTGTATATTGTGGAATTTTTGTATAGCCTACTTAAATGCAAGTTAAGTGATAGTTCCAGGATGTGCCAAGCTAGAAAATTTTGTCGGATGCGAATTTCATCTTAAACATCAACATCTCTGCTAATAGTTATGCAAAACAGTTTTGGGATTCTTACAATTTCCAGTTCTGAGAAAAAAAAATCGGAGGTGTTATAACTTGAATGCACGTCATACAAAGTATTACTCCCGAAATGTTCGTAAATGTTCAAGAACATCCAAAAAATCATTACAGTTTGTATGCACGGAAACCGGTGGTCACTTCGAGTAGATGTTGAAATTGTACCCATAAAATAAATTTTATGGTATTTCGTCGTAGGATTCTATGTATTCCAGCAAAAAAACATGGCTGCGTAGCTTCATATTCATAAATTCTAGGAGAGCTTCTCTGTTAGATTCTAGAAAAATGTACAGGTTGCTTCGTTTAAAAAAATTAAATAACAGTAACGATTTCGATAGACATCTTTTGGAATCAAGTTGATATATTTTTTTCGATATATCGCAGAAAACTTAAGAAACACTCAATCGAATAAAATTTGGTCGGTGTGCATAATATCGCATAATACACTTTAGAAAAATATTGTTACTTCTATTAGAGATACGTTTCACAGGCCGTCATCATAAATGACTCCGTATACTTTAATTACCACATTTAAAGTTTGAATATATTGAGCAAATTTTATAAAACACTTTACTTTTAATTCCATCGAAAATGTTATTTTAAGAGTTGATGGATTATTTCTAACACGAAACAATAATCAGCAATGTACGTCATTTTGTGCGCATCGTTTTTAATTAAATAGAAAATACTTTTCTTCTAAGCCGAACGTTTACTAAATGGTTCTTAACTTATCACAATCACGAGAAGAAAATTACAAGGATTATTTTCCTCTTAGATATATAAAACGGCAGATCTTATAAACAGCGGATCTCGTATTGCAGAAGATAAGAAGAACTCTCTTTTATTTAACAAAGGGAAAATAAAGGAATTCGAATAAAACACTTGCTTTAAGTGCAGAGAAAATAAAACTTTTTCCGGTAGCTCTTTCTTTTGCCTTTATACCTTAGTTTTTCGTAAACACATGAACTGATTTTGTTATGTTTCAAGCGATTTCAGCACTATACTCACATAGTAGCTTTATAGCTTATAATGCAATGCACACAGGAAAATAGATAATCGGTTCAAACGTTAATATGCATTAGAAAACCATGCAATATTTTTATTATACAAGGAGGAATAGTCTGGATATCCAAAATACGTAAACGATGTTAATTACTATGGTTAATTAACAAGTCCACGTTTCTGGTCTTGTCGTTGTTGCGTGTACCGCAGGACTTCATATTGGGACCGTTATGGTTTGTAATTTTTCATCAACGATGTACCACTTAATATGCATCAGGTTTCGTTACCTTGTAGGTTAATGCCGCTGGCTGCCCTGGAAAAACTAATTTGCTAATTTAATGACGATAAACTGGTTTTGAATGTTGACAAAAGTAATATAATCTTTTTCCATACAAACGTAATAGTACTAAAGTAATGTCAGGTTCGCGTTACAGATTTTTGGGTATTACTTTAAAAGTAAATTAAAATATACATTTTGAAACCGTTCCTTCAAAATTGAAGAACCCATCTTTGTGTTGAAGCTATAATGAAATCGATGGTGTGCTATTGAAACTACGGTGCATATATTTAACTGCTACATCAATTCACAAATTACGCATAAAATATTTTTTAGGGGGAGTGAGAATAATTTAAAATTATTTTGCTTTTATGAAAATGGACTTTACGTATTGGCAGAAACTAACATTTCACCGACTCATAGAGAAATTACCTTAGTCAAGGCCTTAACAACTTATACAAACAGGCCATTATTTTCATTGCAGTAGAAACTTTCTAACGAACGCGGATTTTATAAGACTGGGCAACTGAATTCTATAAAAAAGTAATCCACTCAAAAAATAGAAGCGAAACAACGTGGAACATTGTAAAATTGTTATTTGTTTTTTCAAGTTTGGAAAAAGAAATAAGTTTCAGGGGACAAATCGGGCAAATATGGTGGCGTACCGTCTATATGGGTAAGGTCGTGTGGCGTTTTTCATCTGGTAATTTAAATTTTAAATACTTTATTTGAAACTCCATAAATAACGTAAATAAAAACGAAATATGCCAATTCCAAGGCTTTTAGAATAACAGATTGCCAGGAAATTTCCAGCCTCTTCTTCCTTCAAATAACAAATACCGTAAGAGTCTAAATGATTTGTGTCGCGAAAGTAAATTATGGGTAAAGTAATTTTGGCACAATACACATAAAGGCGCGAGTCAGTATTTTGTCCGACGGTGACAAAAGAGCTTGGTACGACAGAAAAGAAACTAACGCTAAAACTGTGACGTTTACGCGCCCTCTCTACGCTAGCGCACCACGTAAGAAACCTCGGGTTCTTTCAAATGACCAAACTCGCTTCAATCTTGAATCTCTTTTCTCAAAACAACATGAGGTAAAAAGCCTCGATTATCATCTATTTGCTCTTCTATTACCGCCAGTTTTTGTTAACGTCAACCATACTTTTTGGTGTTCAACTATTTTATTTAAGCTATTTGGACTACAGTACCACAAAATCACAAAATTGCATAAACGATTTTTTATTTAGGCAATTGCAAAGCGTCTGGTCGAAAATCTAACTTTATCTTGAAGTAATTCTGTTTTTAAATTTGATAACACATTATTACATTCATTACATTTTCATACCAATCAGCATATACGCCAAGTGCAAGTCATTTCCTGTCAGACTTATACAGTTTGTTAAAAAATATCAATTATCCTTTAGTAAAACAAACTTTCTTGAAAAAAACAGGTAGGGCAAGATGATGAATCTTATGCTGTTGTTAAAAATAATCTGATTTTTAACAACAGTGCGCTTAAAAATGTAGTTAAGATATCCCCCAGTTAGATTTGTACTTACTTTCACTGCAAAGTTCTTTAAGATAGGAATCATAAAGTTTAGAACACTACTCTCCAAACTCTTCAAACATTACCTACATAACTCCCGTTGATTAGAATTCTTTACTTATCTGCCTTACCTTAGGGTGTTAACAATGCCATCACCTAGATTATTTGCGAATGCCCAGTCTTACAGCCCTTATTTGTCAAGTCATTGGTTACATGAATATGACCTGCTTTAAAACAGTACCAGCGATGAATACGACGGTTTTTGGAAAGGCACTCCTCCTTATGCCTGTTTTTAACATAAGAGGAAGCATATTTATTGTCATTCCAAAGTAATTATTCATAAAAAAGTGGAGAGACTAGAGGTGGGCATTTTGAGATTTTTGTAGACCCAACCCAGCCCAGCTTGCCGCTTTATTAGCTCAGCCCAGCCCGTCCAACACGGTTCGCCGGTTGTCGGCCTGTCAAATCCGTTTTGTTCGACAAGAAGATGGTCAAATCCACTCGATCCTACTTCAAAGAGTGCAAAAAAAAATGATTTATTTCAGCAATAAAAAAATATTTTCTTATTGTTTTTCAATGATCTTCCCGAACACATTTCGTTTGGTCGTCTTTTTATACACGCAAACGACACTTTCATCGTAATTTCCGAGAAGGACCAGAATACGCTAACGCAAAAGACACTTACCGCCGCCTTGAATGATTTCTCTAAAGGGTGTAACACGAATAATTTAATCATCAATTTTTCCAAAACTGTATGTATCTAATTTAAAGGTATGAGAGGATTGTCCTCTCTTATCCTTTCGCAGAATGGCCATACCATCTCAATGAAATCCGTTATTGATTGCCCGGGCATAAGTTTGGGTTTTTGAAGTTTTGAATCTCACAGGAGAATGTTCAAAATTAACAGCGAACGGGCTTGTCGGGCAGATCGGGTTTGATAGGTCGAACTGACTTAACGGTCCGCCCGTCTCGTTTTAAAAAAGCCCGGCCCAGCCTGCATCCTGAATATTCCAACCCGACCCGGCCTATTCGCACCTCTGGAGAGGACACTCTTTGAAATTACTATCTTCAGACACAGATAGAATTACTGGACGTCCGGATTTCCCAGGACATTTCCAGATTTCTAGCATGTCCAGGGACGTCCGGCCAGGGATACTGTGGGCATCCAGAGATAATGCCGCCGTCCGGGAAAATTTATCTGGTTTGTCAAAGGAAAGAAATTCGCATGACTTCTTCGTTCGCTTACTGTTTGGCGCTATAAACTTAACTTTCTAATGTCAATAGAAATTTTTATATTTCGCAGACAATTTGAGTAGGTAGTTCCGGTAATTGAGAACATATTCGCTATTTTCTTGTCGTACCATGTGCAAATTTGATCCAGCAATAGATCAAATTTGCATACAGTAAATTTGCGAACTACTAACTTAAATTGTCCGCAAATTTTAAAAATTTCTGTTTGGAAATGGAGTCGTACAAGTAAGTGCCATGGAGATGTACTAGTATAAAATAAAGTCTTAACGGTTCACATTTTTTGTATTTTATTTTATGGTATTTAGCAATATAAGCCATAGTGTCATTTCTGAAGAAAAATCTACTTAAATTAATATGAAAATACCATAGCGTCCGGATTTTGTCCGGATTTTTAGAAGAAAATGTCCTGGGATGCGTAAACTGCATCGGAGATCCTTAGATACAGACAAGAAAGCAAAAGACTTTTAGAAAAAAAAGTTATGGGCTCTTCGTTCAGCTGCATTTAAAACGAAACAAAATGAATTTGTCATCAAAATTCATGAACAAGCATATAATACCGCCGAAAACAAATTTAAGCCCAATTAATTGAAAAAAAAAATAGAATAATGAGAAAAGAAATTACAAAGGAAAAGGAAATGTGCAACTGAAGAAATATGCATCTTATTGCTAAAATATATTAAATTAAGGACTAAGAGTTGAGAATATCTAAAGGCATCAATTTCTTTTATGCCATTCTATATGTGACGTATGTGCATATATTTCATGCTGATCCTATCTCATTAAATATATACATAAATCATAAAGAATGAAGAACGTTGACGAGAACACCTGCGATCAAATATTATGAAAAATAACTTCAGAACACGTCCTAGTTCACGCTTGATTACATTCGCTTCGACAATATGTATTCTGTCTGGAAAAGAAATGTGAGATAATCAAGAGTGATATAATAAAATGCAATATAACGTTATTTGTCTTTCTAATTTTGCTTCGCGCACTGGGAGCAGAAGGACGGAAAGCGTCAAACCTCACGGTAATGCAGTAATACATCATCCTCTACTTATGATGTCTAGCGGTGATTTAGGGGCGTATTTATACACGTGTTGTTATAATTTAATACGTCGAACGTAGTGTAACAAATACATATGTTGACAACAATTCATCATCTCAGAACGTATTTCTTATTTTCTAGTGTGTTGCACACACAGATTGCATGTTATGTCAAAGAATAAAATATTGTATTTCCCTACAGTTATTCAAAATTACTTTTTACGCCTATTTCATCAACATTTTGATTATAAACAGGCGTTTCTAAAAATAAGTGTACAACACTACACATTTATTGCAGGCTACTAATTGAATTTATAAAATATAAAATATGTATGAAGTATCAGAAAAGAAAATTGCAGCGATTATAAAACAATAACCCTGCTAAACACGGCATACAAAATTTTGGCGAACCTAATCAACACCAGACAGAAAATACACGAAGAAACTGCCCTTGGATATTATCAAAATGGATTCAGACATGGAAAATCAACCATAAGTGCAATACACACTTTGAATCAAATAATACAAAAGACAATTGAGACAATAGAGAATTACATATATTGACTTTAAGAGTGCGTTTGATACAATTAAAAGACAACAAATAATAAAGGAATTAGTAACATTAAAAGCACCCAAAAAACTGATAATGTTAATATAAATGATATTAAGCGACACGAACGTCAAAATACGGTTTCAACAACATACAATAGAAAAATTACCCATAAATAAAGAAGTGAAACAAGGAGACTCTCTATCACCTACTTTGTTTAATCTAGAAATGGAGGGAATCATAAGAAGAGCAAATCTGAATAACAAGAACATCATAGCTAACCAAACACAAGTTGTTGTATATGCGGATGATGTAACCATTATTTCAAGAGAAGAAA
This sequence comes from Dynastes maya, assembly GCA_029619315.2. Classification (NCBI taxonomy): domain Eukaryota; kingdom Metazoa; phylum Arthropoda; class Insecta; order Coleoptera; family Scarabaeidae; genus Dynastes; species Dynastes maya. The sequence goes on along the minus strand of JAROYE020000001.1, from coordinate 65,288,343 downwards.
CCTAATAAAAGCAATGGAACAACTGGAAAAAAAAGAAACATTTTGTTTACATGTACGCATGAAGAAATCTAATTAGATATTCTCATTTATACATTTTTGTCGAGTAAATTACTGCAAACGCCAAATATTTAAATGCCATTACCTTCCACAAAAACATGCTGACGAGATGTAAAACATCGAAACGCGCGTCCATGTATGGTGGATAGGTGATGGCTTTTACGTTTCAAGGAACATTTTGGATTAAAAATCAACGAATTTAAACAAAATACGTGAAAACTGGAAGGGAAAACACAATAATACCAATCTGTCTAGAAACACAGGAACACTAAATTGAAATGGTTGCTTCCTTCAATTACCTAGAGACAATAATTGGAAAAACGGATAAAGATCGATTGAGAGAAAGAATCATGGGAGAAAACCAATCGTATAGCAGAAACCGAGCAGTACTGAAGCGCAAAGTCCTAAGCAAAGAAACGAAGATATACAACCATAAGACATTAATAAGACCACTCATGACATACGCAATGGAAACAACAGTAATAGATATACAAAAAGCAAGAGGAAGACCTATAAATAATGGAAATGAAAGTAATGAGGATGATATTAAGACCAAACGTGACACAAAATGGAGAAAAAAGATTAAAGACAAATGCAGAGCAACTGGAAGGAAAAACCATTGTGAGGCATATAAAAACACAGAGATTAAAATGGGCAGGTCTCATAATGAGGAGAAAACCAGGGAAAATGATACGAAGAATAACACAATGGATACCCCTATGGCCAAGAAGAAGAGGAAGACCAAGAAAGAGATGGAGCGATGACGTGGAAGAAGATTTAAAAGTAATGGGAGAGAGGGACTGGAAGACAAATTACAAAGACTGAAAAGCCCCAAAAATCTGAATGGGATGACTAGTTCACCCCAATAACCGGATTTTAAGCACGTTAACGTTAACCATAATCCCAAATATTGCAAGGCTTGATGATGATGAATTTTAATTTACTTCTAAATATTTTGATATTTTGGAACAACACATTACACGGAATAGTGTGTTCCAAATTTTGAAGGATTAAGATATATTTCATGGAAACGTTTCGTCTCCAAAGATTATTTTAAAAGAAATAGGTTTCAGTTGGAGAAAAGATGATTCTCGACATTGATTACCATACGTAGCAAATGCTAAAGTCCATTTTTTTCAGTCATATGTTAAAAATTTGCGCACCACTTATTGGCAATTCGTCGTTAGACGAAACATGTATTTTTGAAAATAGCTCCGTTGGCCATTCATGGCAGAACGACATTCGACAAAATGTTAAGAAAATAAAAACTGAAAGTGAAAGATGTATATAATATTCATAGATTGGAAGCTTATTTTTGATATATTTGTAAATTGCATTGTAGATACATTATTTTACACGCTAACAATAACGATGGATTTATACTTAATGCATGCTGATATTTTACTCGAATATTAAAAAACTTTGACTATCACGGAGAAGTGAATCATGTTAGATGTCAGCCCAAAAATTACACGCCTCGGAGAAAGTGACTCGGAATTGCCTGTGTGTAATCGTCGTCAATTTATTTGTTACAAGAACTTACTATTGCATGCTTCAAATAATTAACGCTTCACTAATTCTCATTGCTTGACCTTTACGATCAATGACTTGCATCGATATTTTTATATTGACTTGACCATAGTGATTGTGTAGATATATAAAAGGTTTTGCAGATTTTTTAGAATTGGCTGTGGGTTAGCTATCGCAAGTTTCTTCTAAAGAACCTCGTCCAATCCACAAACTCAGATTTTAATAAAAACTGGCAGTCTTAACCACTTCATCAAAAAGTATTACAGTCTTTTTTTTATATGGGCAGTGCTGTATGTAGTATGCACGGTGAGGTCCTAAAGTGTCCCCCTATGCTAACTTTTGAACGACAGAAGCTAGCATATTTAGAAAAAGTAGGTTGATTTCTATTTTTTGTGAATTAACTTCGGCAGTTCAATTATATTTCCGATTTCACCGAAAGTGACGTCAACTCTCTTATTTTAAATAGAATACCCTGTATATTTTTACGTTTTTGGAAAGGTAATCAAAAGGCGAATCCAACGATACCACATACGTTATATCTTTTTTTTATATATAATAATGTAACTTTATTTGCAATTAAGCCATTACAAACATGTCAAATTCCAATTATGGTGTAAAAGTACACATTGTAAAATATTAAAAACAATAATGAATAAATTAGTGTTGAAGTAGAGAATAAAATACTTAAAACAATTGTAAATAAATGTATGAATAAAATTCACACCTTAACTTAAGAAATATGACGACATGCAGCAATAAAAGTGTTGGTAATCTGTTTTTGTTGTCACGCAAAGTTGGCTAGGAAAGAGCGTCAAATTGTTTCTTGTGACGCCAGACTGACCTAAAGAGCTCGTTGCTAAGCATAGTAATCATAGCAATTGCCAAACTATTAAATCTCAATTCCAATAGCGTAAATTATTCTTGTAGTTTATTATTATATCCTGCATTTGCCATACGTTCCTTCTTTGTTCTGGTTATTATTTTCTTTCATTTTAGCTTGTTTTGTTAATTGCTGTTGTTTCTTTACTTTGTCGAACTTTATCGCAATTGATTAATTATAGTAAGTTTAAATGTGTTAGTGTTAGATAGATAATATGTCTGCTTTTTAGGTTTTTTGTGTTGGTACTTTCATTATACCTTCGGCACGAACCATGGTCAATTTTAATATTATGTAAATCTGGCAACAATTATCACCTTATTTGCCATGGTTGCGCAACAAATTGTACAATAATTTAATTCATATTATCTTCTGTTAAAGCAGTTCGCCCTGCGAATTTTATACTATTTATCCTTACTTAGCGCAAAGTTTAAAAATTTCTGGCTGTATAAGGACAGAGTCCATTACGTGCCACTTCGCGGTAATTGTTGCCAAATTCACCGAATATTAAAATTAGGTACTTGATGTTTATCTTACGTGGTCCATGCGGAAGCCATTGTAAAATCAACAACATTGCCTATCAAAAACTAATAAATTTAAACAAACTTACTATAATTCATTAATTGCGATAAAGTTCGATAGAGTAAAGGAGAAATAAGAATTAAGAAAACAAGTTAAAATGACATAAAATAATAGCGACCCCGAAGAACGAAAGTGTGACAAATGCAGGTTACAATAACAATAAATAACAAGAATAATTTACGCTTTTGGAATTGAGATTTGACAGTTTGGAAATCGTTATGATTACTTTGCTTAGCAACGAGCTCTTTAGACCAGTCTGGCGTCACAAGAAACACCAAAATCAGATTACCAAAACCTTTATTGCTGCATATCGTCATATTTCCTAAGCTAAAGTATAACATATGTGGTATCAATGGATTCGCTTTTCAATTACCTTTCCAAAAACGTAAAAATATATATGCTATTCTATTTACAATAAGAAAGTTGACGTCACTCGCGGTGACACCGGAAAAACAATTGAACTGCTGATAACAGCAAAGGTTAGTTCACGAAAAATAATCTATCATTTTTTCTAAAAAACGCTAACTTCTGTCGTTCAAAAGTTAGCATGGGACGGGAACACTTTAGAACCACACTATATAATAGCCAAAACCTTTGAGATAACAATGAAAAACATCTGCTTGCTGCTGTTCATAATATCTAAGTGTGTTTTTAAAAATATTCTTCTCTTACATATCCAGCGAAAGCGACGCTTATTTGCTTTTCAACAATAATTAATGATATTCCCTCATGAAATATCGCTCTCTTTTCACTTTAGAAAACGGGAAGAATTAATTGTATAGATGAGTGAAAACCAATCGCCCAGTAAAATTTAATATCGGTAATTAACGCACTTAAAAGGGAACCTAACTAGATAAACATTAATGACATCAATCTAGCTACAGAATCAATTTGGAATTAATGTTTGTTGTGCTATCTCCATCCTTTGTTAGAGGTTTGGGTAATCTGACGTTGAAGCAAAGCAGTACTGAGAAAAGATGCTTCTTACCAACTCGATTTTGAACTAACAGCTCTGTTTAGCTATCCACTTAACTAGTGAATTTATAGAGCATAAGCTTAAACCTCACAATAGTCATCGCCGTTTAAAAAAAAGTGTATATAACAACAAAGACCAAGGATACCATTATTTTTAATTGAATCCCAAAATATAGTTCTAAAAGTTTACTCAATTACTGCCATGCTCCTGCGATTGAAAATTGATTGTAGGTAGCCTAAGAAGACATTTCATGTGGCTTTGAATTTCGGCAATTATGGTTAAAACAAATATCCTTTAGAAGACAAAAAGTAGGACTAGCATAAATATATTTTTATGGAATTTTATATGTTGGAAAATGATTAGGGAAATGCAGATATAAACAAGTATCTCAAAATCAAAAGTATGCCCAAAGAAAGAATACAGATTAAAATATTAAGAAAACAATAATTTTAGCGAAACAATAATGACCGATTCAAGCATATTACGAGACCTTCAAAGAAGCATGAGTAAGAGAAACACAAGCTTCAGTTTCGGCTCAATTAAAAAGGGATCTAGAAGTCTTTGGAAGCTTTAATTGGGGTTTAACGTATTTAATTATTTTCGTTGCCTAAATCGTAGACCTAAATCTGCGCTAAAAATCTATATAAATTCAAATCTCAATCCTACATGAGTTTAATTGTATGAGGAACGGTATAATCTGATTGGATCGCAAGTTTTAACAGTATTAGACCGACGACCTCTTAACACCCTTGCGTGGCGGATGATTTATTGCTGATTTGTATGTTGAACGACGTACGATTAAAAAATATGATTTTGTCTCCTACTGGAGAAGATTACACCCATCATTTAATTTTTTTAATTTACAAAAGTACCATAGATTCTAGTGCTTTACAATTGTGAATCTTAGCAAATTCATAATAATTTGGACAGCGTTATTCGTTGGTCTTATCAAAGTTAAGGAATAAATCTTAGCAGAGGGGTTTGTCGATTCGTGCAGAATTAGAAAGAATACCAAAAATTGCAAATTGCTTAGGAAAATATTAAGTAAAATTATCATTTAATTAATGGTTGTTTACGATTTCCGATAGCCAAATTTCAATAGCGTAACATTATCATATATATTAGACTAAAATATCAAAAAGCAGTGTTTCAACAAAATTTTATACATGTAATTTGTTCCGCATAAATTTTCAGAATTGCCCTGCAATATACACATCTACGAAAAGCGTTATGCCCATAATTATATGAGTTAATTATTCATTATTACGAAATTATTAATGTATACACAACTGCCGTGCGACAATCTGATATTTTGCATTCGTGTATAACGTTAGCGCAATTTCCAATTACAATTAACGCAGTCGCGCATTAGACGCACTTACGTTCAAATAAAAAAAGTACTAAGTCCAATTAATCGTGTTATATTATTCCTGTATACTCAAGCCTGTACTCGAAGCAGAAACAGGAGCGCAAAAAAACAATAATAAAATGCATTATACGCGCCGCTTTTGTTAAATAGTCAAGTATAATGCATGCATATTATTAATCACCTACCGTGACTTTCAGTTGTTTCGGTTTTTTTCGTTCAAATTGTTTCCACGGCACACTCAACACTGATACCAGGCGTTTGTGCGTACATGCATTTTATATAAGACGACCAACAACTTACTACTGTGGTTGCACCTTCAGAGCCTGTCGCTGCACTGGAGACCGGCGTCCCGGCGCTCTTACGTCACACACATTCGATGATCAAGCCTGCTCGCTTACACCAACGACTCGACGTCTGGTTCCTCCAAGGGTTGAAAATACTAACGGTTCAACTCCGGTTCGGGGTTCGTTTCCCAGGTGCGGAGGACGAAACTCTCTATCAGTGATCTGTTACTATGTTACCGGAGTCAGGCCACAGTGTACCGGAACATAGTCAGATATTTGAAAATAGATGGCGCACGACAAATATTATAAATGAGCGGTATGTTTACGTATTGGCGTTCAACGTGATAAATTGATTTCTACAGGCAAATATTATGTATACAGTGTGCGGCAGAATTATGGAATAAATTCATTAAATCTAAAACAAGTTTTTCGAAGAAATACTCCGACAATTTTAAGTCTCCCTCACTTCTGGTTTTCAAGCAATGGCGAGAACTCCCGATTTTTTTTTATTTTAATAAATCATTTAATTGTGTAAATGGTACTATCAAAATTTAATACCTCACATAATAAAATTTTCGAATAAAAGTTGCTTAAAGAATGGAGAACATAAATTTAATGACAAAAAGCAAAAATAAGTTGTTATTTATTAAATGAAGTGATTGTTTCCTTTAAATCAAATGTTGGAAATGCTATCCACCTGTTCACAAATGCCACTTCTAACAAATAGCCTAGACCATACGAATAGGGACTCGCTATTTTACCGGACTTACCAGAAAAATCAACACGGCCCTGACAGGATCCAAACGCGCAACGCCACAGCTAGGAACAAGCCCTTTTACCACTAGAAATGCTGGAATGTTATAAATTCTAGTCAAATGTGTGTACATTAACTTCGAAATCTTATTGTACTTTTGCGCCTAGAATTGTATTGTTTTCGCTTTATAAAGAGAAAAAAAGCTCTTGAATCAAACAAATATATACATATCTTTGAAATTATTTATTTAATTCAAAAAAAGGTTTATTTCAGTGAAAATACATTTTTTAAGAACAACAAATTGAATTTGTTTGAATGTACAAACGTTTTTATTTGACACAATTTTGTTGAGCCAAACAAATATATATTAGAATCGTGCGCTTCGCGCGTCGTCGGCAATTTTCGTTGCGCGAACGTTGCGCATGACAATCGCAATCGTAGTCCTAGTTTAGGTTATGTGAGATGGTGGTTCGTAAGTGGTGAGATGTAAATGAAGAAAGTAATAGGTAAGTAGGATAAAGGGTTTATATATTTTTACCATTGGATAACTAACGTTAAAATTCCTGTTTAAAAAAGATTATAAAATAGTTGCCACAGAATGGTGAATATCAGAATTCCTATACACAATTGCAATCTATCTACGCTCAGAGTGGCAGCTCTATTCATAAAGTAGACATGTTTATATAACACCAGAAATAATAAAATAATTAAAGGATCCAAAGCCACTTAATCATTTTAGATGTGTTTTTAGATAAAATGTTGGTAGCACTGGTTGTTTTATCGGTTTTACTTCATTAGATAGGCCATCTAAGCATGCGATAACTATCTTACAAGATAGTTATCGAAGAGCAATGTATGTACCTAGATAAAACAAATTTAGACCTCTTTAAAAATCATTTGTGTATTAAAATTCCGATTTAATACACAGATTAGATCTAATTTGTAATTGATGTATGCAATCTATTTACAAAATCATTAGCCATTACAGAACGGTATAAATTTAAAACGAAGATTTTATACTTTTAGACAAAATATCTTGTAACTAAGGACATTTTTTAATTGATAGAACATATACATAAATAGACCGTCCAAAGAGATGTCAAAATAAAATTACAGGCGAGCGTATAAAAGTTTACACATAAAATAGAAGGTAAGAAATAAATTATAAAACGTGTTAAAACACTTACCGTTTTAAAAGTCTTCCCTGAAATCACAAACTGGATGCAGCTTTTCGTCGCCTTCGTCGCTCATCCAGAAACAAACCACGGATTTACTACTTTCTAAACAGTGACTAACTACCAGTTGCACTCTACTAGAACTTTAGCAGCTACCTATCTAGAACACATCAACCTGAATTTGACTCACTATTTCGTTTTTGCATATACATATTTATGTATATATATACAATGTAACCTGGGCAAATTTGCGGTAACAGCCAGAGGCGTGGCGAGCGCATAAAAATTTACACATAAAATAGAAGGTAAGAAATAAATTATAAAGCGTGCTGAAACACTTACCGTTTTAAAAGTCTTCCGTGAAAACACAAACTGGGTAACATCTATTAAATATTTGAATCATTAGATATGTTTCCACAGCTGTTTCAGTCAAGTGAGTACGACGTCCAGAATAAATGTTTTTTAATGCCAAAAACCACCGGTCGACATCTAGCGATGTTATATTTGCATATTTAAAATAATCTTTGAAACAACTTAATGTATCTTCACACGCACCTTCACAAATTTGTCTTAATATAAGAAAATAGGAGTCTTTCTCTAAAACACTTTCAAATTTCCGTATTACACACCAATTTGTTTCGCCTTCTACAGCGCGCATCATTCACAATTTGAACAGAATCCACTAGCGACATCGAAACATTTTGTAATTTTTCTATTCCCTCCGCTAGTCCGAAGTAATTGTTGTGAATAGTTTGTAAATCTCTTTTAACCTGACTATCTTGAAATATTTCCTAGCTTTTCTTGATTGCTGCAGCTTCTGTCGGATTGAATTTTAAAACTACCTTCTCTACTTGATCAAAATATTTGTTGTAGTAAAACGCAGCCTGCAACCATGGTTCCCAACGTGTAACAATCGGCTGTGGTGGTTCAGGTAGATCAGGACACAGTTTGTGAAATAGTCGGGTACATTTCGGGGACTTTAGAAACACTGCCTTTGTACTAGCAATCAATGCGTTTACTAGTGGAAAACATGTAGGAATCGTTTGTGCTGCAAGATTTAGAGTATGGATTTTGCACGTTACATGTAAGAAGTTACCACTGTGTTCTTTAAGAGATCGATCCACCATCACTCATAAACATTAAAAATGAGTTCAACACCACCTTTAAAATTTCATCAATTTATAACTCTTTTGGAAGCAAATAGGAAGGAGGATGACGGTCGATGTCGTTCCTTTGTACGTACCATTACATTAACCACAGAATGTTTTTGACGATCTGTTGTTTCGTCCACACGCAACCACAGTTTTTTATCATTCAATTCCGTTTTCATTCTTTTTTCTATATGTTCACGAGCAAATGGCACTACATTTCGTATCGATGTCCGACTAGGTAATTTACAGTCAGCATATTTATTCCAGAAGGAGACAAATGCTTCTTTATCTAGTAAACGAAACGATGGATTACATAAAATAAAAGTAACACATAAATCAAATGTAAATTTTTCTTGGTCTCGTATGCCACTTTTTGCAGAAGAATCCTGTTTGCTTTCGATGTGACGTTGACAATGGCTTCTGGACCAACACATTAAAGGGATCTTACAAACTAGACATTGAATTTTAGCACCATCAAAAATTCCGGCATGCCCACTATAAGGTTTTTAACTGTGTCTGCCATTGGTCGTTTTCGCGACGTACCTAACTGCGACATTTTTAAAGCAAACATAAGCGTACAATTACGAAATAAGTTACGACAGCCTACATATACACAGAACTACTCGCATACAGCATCGATTTAGTACTGACGCTATAATCGCCGACTCCGCACCACATATCTACTACACTGACTGTTACCGCTGTTTGCCCAGACTAATTATTATTCAATATGGTTATGGAATTTCAAATAATACAATTTCTGAAGGCATCACATTTATTTTTATAGGAAATGTAATAAATACATTTTTACCACGACAATCTAACAAATTCAACCCTTATTTATCTGTGCTTTACACCGGAATCTCGGCGGCTGCACAATGGTCCGCTAGTGCTTGAAGAATTGCCTCTAATTGTGCTCCGTCAAAATCACCACCAGCCAACAACGAACTAATAAGGTCTTCGGCTAAAGGACTAATTGTTTGACTAATTTCTTCAGGTTGCGCGTTGATCCAATGAGGAATAAGGTAATCATTAACAAGATCCGTTACTGCTTGACTATGTTCTTCGTCGTTGAAAAATCCAGTGATTGTAATCTAAAATTTTAAAATACGATAGTAGTAACCAAGTAAGAACACAACATGAAAATTAACATTCTGAAAAAATCCATTTTTGCTCTTTTGACTTCCAAAAGTGCTAGGTATATTTAATTACATAATTGTTGAAATTCTTTATAGTTATAATATCAAAAAGAAATTTTTAAAATTCCTGTCATTTAAGATTGATGGAAGTTACCCTGAGAGAGGTACTCCACAGGATGGACTTCTGTTAAGGCACGACATGCTGGCTTTGAGTACGAGGAGGGATGGCATCTGCGAGAAATTTCTACAGAAATTGCTTAGAAATGACATAGATTGTCCATACATACTGGAACGAATGAATTTTCTTGTGCCACGTTTGAATTCAAGATCGGATAGTGGCTTCATTCTTCCATTCGCAAGGACTAATACAATGAGACGAGCGCCGACGTATACTTTGTTCAGGGCAGCTAATAAACGTGACTTATTTAAGTAAAACATGTGGAGATTTACTCTTTATTTTTTTTTTCATGTGTTGCATTGTGTTTTTATTTTGTGTATATACTTACCCACATTTCTCCTGTTATTGGGCAATATGCCTGTTGGGAAAATAAATGTTTATTATTATTATTATTATTATTAAAAAGAAGACCTGATGATCATTATCCTTCTACTTCCACTTCGTAGTTATGAAATACGAATATTTTGTAAAATAAAAGTCGATTGCAAGCATCACATAGATTTCAGAATTATGGAATTATTCCAGGAATTTATTTAGGGTAAAGGTAAGAGTGTGAAACCATTAGCACTTCCAGGTTATGTCCTACGTTATGTTATGTTATGTTACCCTATTTTGTTTTTTTATACAAGTACAAACACTTGTTTACTAGTTTACATCGGGTGTAAAATGTATGCCTAGCAATATCTTCACGTGTTAATGTGATTCTGGTAATAAGACTTTGTCAACTAGCAAAGAAGAAGTGCGAAATATTCTTACATTGGTTTGTAAAATATTACCTCCTAAAGTTTCACAACTATCAACGCAATTTTTTTTACGTTCCTAGCGAAAACAGTGACGAAGATGGTCTGCCAGGAAGTTGTAACATAAAATCAAAACCTGCTAGTGGTTAGAGAGCAACAGGTATTGAAGTGCGTTAACTACAGTCCCTGGCCATCGAATTAGGACCACTTAAAAATTCTATGATTTTGGGGTAAAATTAAAAAAAACAATAAAAAGCTGCGTTGGCAGTATGCCAAAAAGGATTGAGGAAACAATAAAACAGAGGAGAAACAAGCAAATATTAGTAAACATGTTCAAATTATACTTACTTGCATGTTATATGTAATTAAATAAGAATATTGCCAACATTACCAACTGTTTTTTTTTAATTTTACCCCAAAATCAAGTGCGAACTTTTTTAAAACTAATTGACTTACTTTAGAGCCCCCAATATATAAATGCACGGTTACGTCTCCTACGTATACGGCTTCTGTTATACCAAGCAAAAACTGAAGACGGATTGTCAGGTCGGTCCAGTCAATCCTATAAAGAATTAACAGTTAACATTAGGGTTAAAAGGATATTTACTGAATTTGTTATTCACATAGAAACACAATACATGTGTTTTTCCTAGGAGTTTGCAGCTCCTGAAGCATTCTCATTTGTTGGTTTAAAAATGGCACAAAATTTTCAAACAGAAAAGTTAAAACGCAGCTTAGCAGAATGACAATGGGCTGGCTTACTGACACATACACCAAATATATTGCAATGGGATGTTCCAAATGGACTGGCTTACTGACACATACACCAAATATATTGCAATGGGATGTTCCAACGTGAAAAGCATATGTTTATATGTTACTAAATACATTCTAATCAATATTATATCAAAATTCGCTGATATTAGATTTTAATAGAGTTTTATGCGGAACTATTTTCGATCAATATATATATATAATCGTTTATTCTTAAAAAAAAAACAAAAAAAACTCAGTTGATGATATGTTACAGAGGAGAATCAAAATTCCAGGTTATTTTAAGTTATTTACATTTTGAAAACATTATTCGTAAAAATGACACGTACACACGCAAAAAACACACTGTATTTAGAAATAACCGTCAAAATCCCTTACGTCACCTGCGACACCGAGTTCGATCTTCAAAACATCAAAATTAAATATCAAGTCGTTAGATTGGCAATGCCAGGGACGACCAAAAAAAATAGAAGTTAGCAACGTAAACATTCTGACAAAAACAAACATCTTTTGACTGATGTATTTAGAAATTATACTATAAAAATTAAATCTCGCCGAAATTATTAATTCAAATGTATTGAAAAGCTGCTAAAGTAAAGTATAAACAGTCACGAACAATTATCAAGAATATTACATCAATCAAGAAATTTTAAAAAGTAATCCAAAGAAATTTCATTCAAGAAGACGGTCCAAAGGGGTCTAAAACAAGAGGCTTTCGGATATCAATATTGCTGAGAAGAGGAAAGAAGGAACCATAAGGATTTTATATACACACACATCAAACACCCATCACAACATTAACTGTAAGTAATTTTAACAGATAAATTTCATTTTTGTAAGCGAAAAACTTAAAATAAACGTATAACTGATTATCTCCCTATTCTAATCTTTTAATCGTTATTTGTAACATCACAATATACTGCGGTCCTAAAGTATCATCCCCACAACACCAACTTTTGAGCGAAAGGAGCTAATGTTCTTAGAGAAAAACAGCTTGATTTCTATTTTTTATTAATTGTATCACCGGAAGTGATGCCAACTTTTTTATCTTAAATGAAATATCCTATATATTTAAAAATGTTTAACACAAACTTAAAATAACATATACAATAACACGATATACAGCAAAAAAGATTTTAATAATCTATTCTTACTTCCATGCAAAGTTAGTTAAGAAAAAACGCCAAACTGCCTCCTCCAAGTTCATTCAAAGAGCTCGTTGCTATGTAACGTAATCACAACTACTGTCAAATATCAATTCTAAAAGCACACATTATTTTTGTTATTTAATTACATGTTTTTCTCATTTTCGGTCTTCGTTCTCGTAAGTATCTTTCTATAGTTTACGCTTTGTTAATTGTTGTTACTTCTTTACCTTACCGCAATTGATTAAATATGATAGGTTTGTTTAAACTTATCAGTTTTCGATAGACAATAGACCTACTTTTCACTTCTCTATGTGTGTGATAAAGTTGAAGTAAATTTAATATTCGATAGATCTTACAAAACTTGGCACGAAGTTGAATGTAATGAATGCTACCTTTGCAGAACTGCAAATATTTGAAAGGACTTTGCATTAGAGAAATAACTGATAAAGCAGGTAGGATAAAATCTACAATTTCTATGATAGAAAATAATATACTTCAAACTATTTGATAATTTGTTGTGCAACCTGGGCAAAGAAAGTGATAATTCTTGCCAGATTCACCGAATTTTAAAATTGGCCTAACTTTGCTTTGCGATTCGTGCGAAACTCATCCTAAAAGTAGCAACATAGAAAACCCTAAGAAACGTCAGACAAACTAGTTGCTATACCGATCTAGCTTAGTTTTAGGATAATTGAGATAATTTGAGATTTTTGCGAAATGTCGTTTTTTTAACGGCCGATATCTTAAACGTTTTGCATGTTAGAATAGTGATTTAAACTTTCTTCAATTGGATACTTGAAGTTTTCCGCATTATATCGAAAAATTTTGTATATCTGCTAGATTCCTTGTATTTTGTTGAACGTTTGCTAACATTTAGGGAGTAATATTGTATATATTTTCCAAGTTGAACGTTGGTTTAAGAAATTTATCCAAAAAGATTTCTCCATAAACATTTCGGCTAAATTGCATAATTTTTCAAACAACGTTGAGTGTGTTCTTATTTTGTATTTACTGCTGAGAAAATTTAGTGTGCGATGCTTTAAACTCAATCGAATATAATTTAAATCACCACTCTAGCACGTAAAACGTTTAAGATATCGAGCATAAAAGAAATAACAGCACTTCGCGAATTACCTCAATTATCTCAAACACTAGGATAGATAAGGTATAGAGAATGTCAAAGAAAGTAGATATGAATTGAAAGGAAGCATTCAAAAAACGTAATAATGTGCAGGGTGTTCCATTTAAAAAATCAAACTTGTATCGTGTGCGGTGGAAACTGAAGATCCTGAGTACTTGGGCATGATTTTATGTTCTGGAGAACTAGAATTTTTTTGTTTTGAAAATTTTTTCTCTACATCGCACAGGGACGGAATTATTTTCCGAGCACGCACCAGTTTTAGAATTTCAAATCTACTGGTAGAAATAACTTTTATGTTAAAAAGGAATCATTGAAGAAAACACAATTGACCTTTACCTAAGTTGAATTGCTTTTATTCTCATGATTACATACACAGATTGCAATCTTTATTGTCAGAAGTACTAAAGACAGATATAGGTAATTGTATTAATTAGGTGTGTATCGTTCTTAATTTACGTATCTGATGTACCACTTACATATCCTTTAATTGCTCTAATTCTAATTAAGCACTTTTCTTTCTTTTCTTTCTTTTTCTTAATGTGACTTATGTTGATAATTCAGTTCAATGTCGTTACCATATAGATAATTGTTGTTGATTTCAAAATAACATAGTGAATACTTTTTAGAGTACAGAATCTCTCGGTTCTTTACTGAAGAGCAAAGTACTAAGCAAAAACACAAAAATACATATATATAAAACACTAGTAAGACCAAATCACAGCATTCGCAATGGAAACAATAGTAATAAATAAAAAAGAAGAAGAAGGCCTAAAAATAATGAGGACGATATTAGAAACGTGACAAAATGGATAAAAAAGATTATAAACAAATGCAGAGATAAAGGAACAACTAGGAGGAGAAAACATTGTGAGACATATAAAAACACAAAGATTTAAATGGACAGGTTACATAATGAGGAAAACTGATACGAAGAATAACACAATACCCCTATGATCAAGAAGAAGAGGAAGATCAAGAAGGAGATGAGGCAATAAGGCATAAGAGGATTTGAAAATAATGGAAAAGAGAAGACAATGTGCAAAACCAACAACAATGGAAGGAAATTATAGAAACAGTCAGGACCCACAAAAACCCTTAAAACGAAAACTGGACTGAAGAAGCAGTCTTCACAAAGTTATACGTACTAATTTAATCTCCCTAAGTTAATAAATAAATGTTTCCTCGAGTGTAGTTTATAAAAAGAAATAGCCTAACATACAAATAGATATACTGATACGAATTACTGAAAAAGAAATGCGAAATCTTACATCGCAGAAGTAATTGATTTTCAACATTAAAAACAAAATTGATTCTATTCTCTTGAACTTTGTTTTGGTCATCAATTTTACCAAACAAGAACTTGGTTCATTACTACTACTTATTTCACTAGCTACTTCTTGTTTTCTCGCTGTTTTTACTAGTAATTCAAAATATCTTTATTGCTGGACTCCGCCATATCAATCACAATTATGATCCATCATTAATTCAAAAGAAACCAAAGCCTATCTCGTTAATTCAGTTGCTTTTCATTAGAAAATTAATTTTATGAATTTCTTTAAATAACTCGGAAATCAATGAAATTATGTATAGAAAGTAAAATACGTTTTATCCTAGGTCTTTGGAGCAGAATGTCTGGAAATGATCAAAAATAGGGATTGTACTAAAAAATTACTTTTTTTCTAGTTGAATACGTCATGTTTCGACTGGATTTTCAGAACACCGTGCATAACATTTTTCGTATTTATTTATAACTATGAATTAACTTCCTTCAAGGTTCCCTGTACCCATCTATCTTAATTTTTGAGATAATTAAGATATCTTAAACGTTTTGCAAATTAGAGCAGTGATTCAAATTTTATTCGATTGACTATTTCTTGGAAACAAATGTTAATTAGGGTTCAGAATAAAATGAATATGTACATTTATTTAAAGCATCGCCCACTGTCTTCTCAGCAGTAAAAAATATAATAGCATACTGAAAGTTGTTTAAAAAAATTCGCAATTTACCTAAATAGGAATGATTCTGAAAACCTTTCTGCATGAATTTCTTGAAGCATTACAGAACATGGACATCACGCAAAATATTACTCACGAAATATTAGTAAGTATTCAATAAAATACGAAGAATTCCATTACAGCCTCTAGGAAGGAAAATGGTGCTCACTTCAAATAGATGTTAAAATTGTATTCATAAATTGAATTCTACAGATTATTTTATTAATAGAAATTCGTTTCTATATTATGCTATTTTTGTGGCAGCACAGGCTTTAGTTATTCCACTTTTATTGAGTTATAAGTAAAGCTGGCCACGAGCGGTACCGCGAAGTAGCGTAGAGTCGACCAGGCCTCGCGTTCCACTAGAGATGTTTGCTGCCGCAAATAATTTCGCTCATCTTTTAAATAAAAATTAAATAACACGTGCTCAAACACTTACCATTTTAAGAGTGTTCCGTGAAATCACAAAGTGAATAATGTCTGTTAAATATCTGCAACATTAGATATGTTTCAACTGTTGTTTCGGCAAAACTAGTACGGCATGAGGAAAAAATGCGTTTATATGCAGAGAACGAACGTTCTACATCTAGTGACGTAATATTTGCGTAAGTAAAATAATCTTTCAAATAACTTAACGATTCTGTTGACGCACCTTCACAAATGTGTCTTAATGTGCCAAAATCAGAATTTTTCTCAAAAACACTTTGAAATTTTTCTAGAACAGAAAAATTTTTTGCGTCCTCAATCGCGCATAGCTGTGCGTGAACATGTTGCACTATTTGTAAAGATTCTTCTAACGGCACCGCAGGATTTTGTAATTTTTCTATTGCATCTGCTAGCCCCGAAGTAATTGTCGTGAATGATTTTTAAATCCATTTTAACCTGACTATCTTGAAATTTCGACTGGCTTTTCTGGATAGCGGCAGCTTCCTTTGTATCGAATTGTAAAACCACGTTCTTAATATTGTCAAAATATTTATGATAATAAAACGCGGCCTGCAACCATGTTCCCCAACGAGTTAGAATTGGTTCTGGTGGCTCTGGTATACGGGGGCACAGTCTGTGAAATTCGCGAATACGTTTCGGTGATTTGACAAATACTGCTTTGGTATGCGCCATTAAAGCGTCTACCTCAAGATAACATTTTCTGATACTATCCGCCACAAGATTGAGAGCATGAATTTTACACGTAATGTGTAACAAATTAGCAGAATGCTTTTTAAGAGACCGGCCTACAGAAAGCATGTTTGCAGCACCATCACTCACTAACATCAAGAGTTGGTTTGTTGAAAGTTCAAACTTGTCCAATGTATTTAACACTAACTTTGAAATTACTTCGGCAGTACACTGTTGTATTCGTTTGGAGACTAATAGAATTCAAGGTGCCGATTGATGAGGTTCCAATTTGCGTGCCATTACATTAAGAACAGAATGTTTCTTCCGATCTGTTGTTTCGTCGACACATAACCACAATTTTTGATCTTTCAACTCCGATTTTATTTTTTGTTTAATGTGTTCGCGCGCAGATGGCACAATTCTTCGTAACGATGTTCGACTTGGTAATTTGCACTCCGAATAGTTATTCCAAAAGCAGATAAATGGTTCCTTGTCTAGTAAATTAAACGGTATATTACATGCGAAAACGTAACGCATAAATTAAATATAAATTTTTCATTGTCTCGTGCGCAATTTCTTTTTGAGACATGCTTTTCACTATTTACGTGTCGTAGACAATGTTGTCTGGACCAACACATTAACGGGATTTTACAGATTATACATTCAATTTTAGCACCTTCATATATTAAGTCTGGAATTTCTGCAATAAATTTTCGAAGTTTGTCCGACCGCGGTCGTTTTGCTGACGAAATCATAATTTTTCTACGACAGATAAACAATTGCGCAAATGACCGGCAGCGAAAATGTCCGTACTGCTCCGCAGACGAAGTAATACTACCGTTCCTCTCGGTCCGAACTGATTCTACAACGATACGCGGTACCGCTCGTGGCCAGCGTTAGTTATAAGATAAAATACGTTATATATTTTAGTTTGTTCTGTATGGTTTCACATATATACAGAATGTTTCAGCAGCAATGAGAAACATTAAAATGGCAAAATGCCAATACGTTCAAGTTCGATTTTCCACCAGTTTATAAATAATTAATGATAGTTCTCAAAGTTTTTCGTCCAATAATTTTAAAGACGTAATAGCAGCGCGATATTCATTAGTAATAGTAAACATCAATCTTCTAGCTCATTTACAAATTGCGTGCGAACATGTGCAATTGAATGGCAACTATTAATAATAATAATGCATGCCGTCACATCCCCCAACAGCTTTCGCCAATTACAGGGGGCATCGGCTAACCATGAGACATTATTACGCCTGCGCCCGTAGAGCGTCTTGAGATGTTCACCCTCAGCATTCGCCAAATTTGGAGTAAAGAAAACTACCGAAAACCTTACTCTGAGAATGATAGGTCCGGGGTTCGAACCCGGTACCCCGAGACTGGTAGCCCGGCACGCTAGGCACCGCCCTACCACTCCCTAAAACTGTCTTTATAGCAACTACATCATTAAAAATGTAACCCATCAATGGATCCCTCCTGAACATGTTTTTTGACCTTCTGAATATATCCGCAAAATGAAAAATTCGAATTCAAAGCCGGCTTTTGGCCGGTTAAAATCGTTTTTTTTTCAATGGCAAGTTTTTATGTAAATCCTGTTCACCACCATCAGCATAATGCCGACGACAAAAGTAAACTACCAAATAAAAGTCATTGAATGAGAGTTGTCAACCAAATGATTGATTTTCTATTGTCACAGTTTATACAGTTTGACACAATCCATTGCTTCAATTTCGTAAATTTGTCTCATTAGTGGTAAAAATTCCCCATACTTACTCTATATCGCCTTTTCCGTAAACTTCCATTCCTCCAATCGACATATCTGTTTCGTAATTCAAAGCTGCATAAAATTCTGGAAACACTAGCGTGGCATCAATGTAAAATCCAATGGGATCAAGAGATAGTGTTGTCGTTATTTCAGGTGCATAGAAATTGGTAAGCCCCTTAAGTACACCAGATGTAGTAAATAAACCTCTGCAATTATTAAAGATGTAATGTTATCGAAACTCAAAGACATAGCTTACCACCTCGAATTCTCCCCTATATCAGCTGCGTTTAATGTAATTTGTGGAATATCAAGAGTCACTAACGACGGAATACCATAGTCGGGCATTCCAGTCTCAATAACATATCTAAAGCATACTAAAGTTTCATTTAATTCTTGCTCTATTACACGCTGTGCGAAGGCATGGTTTACATTTTTCACTGAAAGCAATGCAATGAAGAGAAAATCAAAGACATTATGATGAGGAAATTGAAAAGCAGATAATACTCACAGTTGTACATCCTATTGACAGTAAATTTTATAGACAATCCATGTTCAAGAGCCAATGACAGGAAAAAGATACTTAATAAGAACTTCATTTTTTCTTAAGCTTCAGAAAATTAAAATGAGACTTCACAGGTATGGACCCCAACGTAGCCACACATAAATAGTCCTTATGTTTACGATGTCGAAACAATGCTACTAAAGTTAACAGCCTCTTAAGATAAACTCACTTGAGAATACATATTGTTTTTTTTTATCTTACCAAATAAAGTCAATTAATTCAGGTGAATTATTTTTTATATTCGTTATCTGCCTTATTAACAATTATTTGTGAAGCGTCACCCGGTGTTTTAATTTTCCTAACGATTTGAATCTAAAAAAAATATACATTTCCTAGCATATATTAATAACATCAAAGGTGTAAATATATACACTACCGGCCATAATTATTTGCCCTCACAAAGAAATATCCATAAATAATGGAAGTACTAACTAAAGAGGAAATTGTAGTTATGCATTTAATAAAATACTCTCAAAACAAAGAAATTCTATCATAAAATTTATTGGACACAATCCTTTCGTCGAAATGTCCATCTAGACTATTAATAACTGCAGCACACACTTGCGGCATTCTCTTTATCAATTTCGTCAGACTAGCGGGTTCTACTTCAAGCCCGACTTCTTGTAGTTGTTTCCACAACGATTCATTGGAAGTTGGGGGATTTATTTTAACCTGCCTATCGAGTTCCTCCCACAAATCTCTATGGGATTAGCATCTGGGTTTTGAGGCGGCCATTTCATTATTTTGATATTACTTTCGCGTTCCATCGATTCTAAATATTCGCGGAACAGTTTAGAGGTGTGCTTCGGATCATTATCATGTTGAAATATAAAATAGTCACCGATTATTCTCATTCCAGATGGTAGAGCATTTGTTTCCAAAATTTCCCGGTAACGCTTTTTTCTTCAAAGTAAATTCCATCTATTTTAACCAGGTCTCCAACGGATGCGGCGCCAAAAATAACCTCAAACCATTACCGATCCGCCCCCATGCTTAACTGTAGGTACTACACATGATTCTGCTGCTCGTTCTCCTTTTGACCTTCGAAAGAACGTTCTTCTCTTGGAACCGAAGAGTTCAAATTTGGACTCATCGGTCTACAAAACATTTTTCCACTCATCAACTGTCCAATGTTGATGCTTTCTAGCCGAATGCAGCCGTTTTATTTTATTTTGCTGGCGTAAGAGTGTTTTACGCAACGCTATTCGGCTAAATAAACTGCCCTCTCTTAACTTCCTCTTCGCGGTAGTTAAACTAACTCGTTCACGCTCAATATTTGTTTCAGTCGTTATTTCAGATGCAGCCTTTCGTCTATTCCGTTTACTCGTCATAATTATTCGACGATCTTCCGCTGGTGTTGTCATTTTTCGTCATCCTGTTCGTTTTCTATTTAATAATAGCTTCTTGTTTTTTTTTAACGTTATAGTTAACAATTCGACGACTTAATTTCAAATTTCTTGCGATATCTCTGTTACTTGGGCCAAGATTAGATAAAGCATCAATCATTGTGCGGATTTCTAAAGGTAACTCTCCTATTTTCGGCATTTTAATACTAAGTTTAGATAATTTTATTTGCAATATTCTGGTTTTTGTTTTATTACTTCTTTTTTAATAGTAATTATTAAAAGATTATCAAAAAATAGATAAACTTTGAGAAAAGACTAAAGCTGTATGGGGAAGTTTTAAACAAACTAATAAATTCTAAGCAAAACTTCTATAAAGCTTAATAAATAATACATCTGCACTCAACAATTCATTAGGAATAGCAGTTTCTCCTATATTACCATTCCTCAACCGAAGTGACTTTTATGATATGTAATTCCAAAAAGAACAGCAAATGTTTCAACAATTAGCACAAGTGAACTAAAAGGACGCAAGCCATAAATAACATTGAAGAATCGATATTATGCTGAAATTGTAAAAATATTAGCAAATTGAACAAAAACATCCTAAATATATATTTATCAATACGGTATAAAATCAAATGACCCTATTACAGTATTATTTACTTGAATATATAGCCTTGCATTGATCTCTTTCCTTTCTTCGCAATTACTCATTATCCTTGCTCCTAAATATACGAACTCATCCAGCACCTCGAACTTAACTGCTATTCTTCCCTACCTTCATAGAATGAGATCGTATTAATTGAAAAATATTCCTGAACTAAATGCATTTAAGAGTGCAGTAAAAAAGTTCTTGATTTCTAAAAGTTTTTTTTACTGACAATTCCGCTAGGCACTCCTAATTGTT
Organism: Dynastes maya; assembly: GCA_029619315.2. Lineage (NCBI taxonomy): Eukaryota > Metazoa > Arthropoda > Insecta > Coleoptera > Scarabaeidae > Dynastes > Dynastes maya. The sequence goes on along the minus strand of JAROYE020000001.1, from coordinate 65,266,765 downwards.
TTGCTGTTCTAAATGTATTTTATATTGTGCTGTCCGTTTTATTACCTTTATTTTAATTTTGATTAAGCCTGACGTTGTCAACACTTATTGTGAAAGACAATAAAACATTATTATTATTATTATGGGCCAAAAAGAATGCGCTATGAGCCAAAATACGTAAGATCGGTTAACAAGAGTAGTTGTTTCTTAGTAAACTTTTTAGTACTGTTTAATGTTAGAGATCCAGGTGTTTTCCCGATATTAGAAGGGCAATTAAATGCTGAAAAATACAGACGACTTTTGGATGAAGTAATGCTACCATCAGTTATACAATTTTTTGATGAAAATTTTACATTTCAGTATGTAACATGGAGTATATGTTATTTTCATCTGCCAATTATTTGCTTAATTTTATAGTCCACCGAGCGAAAACAATGCAAGCTTATTTGGATACACATCACTTGAACGTCCTGGACTGGCCTTCGAAAAGCCTCGACTTAAATCCAATGGAAAATGTTTGGGCTATTTTGAAATAATGGAGATGTTGGTACTTGCTATTGTAGAGTGAGGTCCTAAAGTATCCGCCTCCATCCAAACTAACTCTTGAACAACAGAAGCTAGCGTTTTTAGAAAAATATCTTTTGCCGTTATCCCCAGTTCAATTGCATTTCCGGTGTCACCGGGAGTGACGTCAACTTTCTTATTTCAAATAGAACTTTTTGCATTCTTGGAAAGGTAATCGAAAGACGGATCCAATGATACCACATATGTTATACTATAACTTAAGAAATATTACGATATGCAGCAATAAAAGTTATGGTAATCTGTTTTTGTTGGTACGCAAAGTTGGCTAGAAAAGAGCGCCAAACTATTTCTTATGACACCAGACTGATCTAAAGAGCTCGTTGCTAAGCAAAGTAAAAATAACAATTGCCAAACTATCAAATCTCAATTCCAAAAGCATAAATTATTCTTGTTGTTTATTGTTATTACAATCAACAATTGTTATACTTTCGTTCTCTGTGCTATTATTCTATCTCATTTTAACTTGTTTTGTTAATTGTTGTTTCTCCTCTACTTTATCGAACTTTATTTTAATTAATTAATTATGGTAGGTTTGTTTAAATTTGTTTGTTTTTAATAGGTAATTTGCTTAAGTTTAAATTTTTTAGGTTGTTGATTTTACAATTGCCTCCACGTGGACCACGTAAGATCAAGTACTTAATTGTAATATTCGATGAATTTGGCAACAATTACCATAAACTGGAGCTTAATGAACTTATCCCTTGTACTGCCGGAAATATTTGAACTTTGCGTTAATTGTGAGTAAGGATAGAAGTATAAAATTTACAGGGCGAACTGCTTTAATTAATTATCTTATGTTAATAATTAATATAAAATATTATTTAAATTATTATATAATTTATTGCGCAGCCACAGTAAATAAGGTGATTGTTGCCAGATTTACATAATATTAAAATTGACCCAGCAATTTTGCATGGTTCGTGCAGAAGCCATCACAAAAGTAGCAACACAAAAAACCTAAAAAATAAGCATATTGTCTATCAAAAAATAACAAATTTAAACAAATCTATCATAATTCATTAATTGCAAAAAAGTTTGATTAAGTAAGGAAATAGCAACAATTAACAAAACAAGTTAAAATGAGTGAATATAACAACGAGAACAAAGAAGGAATGTATGACGAATGCAGAATATAATAACAATAATCAACAAAAATAATTTAAGTTTTTAGAATTGAGATTTGACAGTTTAGCAATGATTACTTTGCTTAGCAACGAGCTCTTTAGATCAGCCTGGCGTCACAAGAAACAATTCGGCGCTCTTCTCTAGCCAACGTTGTGTAACAACAAAAACAGATTACCAAAACATTTATTATCAAAAAGCCTCAAAATATGATGTAGAGGTCGACCTATTTTTTTTTCCAAAAACGCTAGCATGCGGGGGGGCGACATAGGACATCACTGTATAATTATCATTATTAAAAGTAATCATTATTTAAGAAATAACACAGTAACGTTGTTGAGTGTTGATTTTATCATTGAATGATATGAAGTTTTACGATACAAGAATCGGTTAAGATCTCACGAATTAATAGTTCCAAGATAAAATTTTAGATTTCACAATTTATTGTTTTAATAAATAATTATAATTAATGCTTATCAAAGGAAATGATAACAACACAAATAGTTTTGCAAGCTGGTATGTACTATGTAGAACGACAATATTTTAATTGTCGTGTTTTAATTTATGAAAAAAATATCTTCAACTTAAAAGAATTGTTTTCATTGAAACTTAATACATATGCAGACATAAATATTTAAAATCGTTATTGGTTACTTCAAAAAAAGTTACTTGTATTGAAGAAGTACTTAACATGATGCAAAACTACTCTTTAACACAATGAACATTTTTTTGTTGGGTAAAGGTTTTTCCCAATTGACATAAACAATATTCGTTTACATAACTCTAGAATCTAATTCTACGTGATTCAAACCAACTACGGTATTTGGATAATTTCCATAAGAAAAACGAGCTCTCTCACATACTAATAAAATCATTTTCCAAAGTTGAAAATAATTTTATTGGTTGAACTAAAGCTTAAAATCAAATTTCTGCTCTTCTCTTTTAAGATGCTGCAAGTATACATAATGTATGTTGTCTATGAATATTCAAGAATTCTAAATACATCAACGCTTTAATATTGTTTTTAGTTTATTTTACTAATAAGCGCCATCTATAAGAAATTAGCTGAACTATGATCCACTGCGAATAGCACTACTTTTATGAAAACAAATAAGAAATGTAAAAATAGTATCTTTAAAAAGGCGCCTGTAGTATGTGCAAATTAAATCAGACTAGGGCTACAAAATTGATGTGCCTCACATTACAGATATCTACTTAAGATCACTCTAATATACTTTGGATATGGGTCGGCAGATGGCACATATAGTCTGAGCTTGATATTTTCTAATTTTATGCTAGGTAGGCAACTTAATTCTCAGGGAAATCCCCTATACCTAATAAATAAAAAAATTGTTGGGATTTTGATTTTTTCCAATGACAGGAATTTCCATTATGGTTATATAATTATAAAGAAATAGTTTGAATAATTTATAGATGTAAGTTTAATTTAATCAAATTTTCTACGATCAACCACGAATGCAGGATAAGTATAATATTCAGTTGCTAAATTTTAATGTTACGAATTCATTGGCATTTCTCCTAGTAAAAATATATAAACTAGATGTACACTTAAAAATAAAAACAATTTTTTTCTTAGAATTGAAGACAAGCTTGTATTTTTAGTCTTTAGCATAATATTATTGATATATTTATTATAACAGCGATTGAAATATAAAGACGTAGCAATTCGTAATGTCATTATTGTATTGTTCAAAAAAGGTTAGAAATATTAAATACAGTAATGTTGAAATAGGTCGTCTAATAATACCAAGTTTATGTAATAAATTGGAAAGTACGTCAGTAGATACATCGCGTACGAACCTATGAGTCAATATCTAATTATTGACGTATTCCAAGAAACCGAATTAATTGCTCACCAGATAATCTGCATGATTAAACTGGCTAGGATGGTATCACATGATTTCTGTAGATTCAAGTTCGTATACAATGTAATTTTGTTAAGTTTTATTATTTTATTGGGTGTTTCATAACAATGAATTGATTTTCCACTAGTAGAACACTTATTTTATTGCGACACCTACATAAATATGAAATAACACCAGATTTTGAATTTGTAATATCGACTTTCTACGCCAATACTTCTGAAATTATTGTGTAATGATATTAATTAATATTTTAATGTCGTTTATATTGTAATTATTACTAATTTTGAATTCTTTCCCAATCACATGAAAAACAACCCCTTATGTTATAGGCAACACGTACAGCTACTTTGCTTCTTTTACTATATTAGCCATATTCAAGCAAGGAAGAAGAAACACTGTGTTGCCCTTCTGATTATTGTCCTTGATTTTCTCCTCATTGTATGTCCGGCCCAATTAGTCTTTGTGTCTTTATATGTCTCACTATATTTCCATATTTTAATTCCTCTTCTATTTCTTTATTTTTCTTCACACTTTTCTCCCTCTCTTATTATATTTGGACCTAGTATTATTCTCATTGAAGAATGCAAACGCAAGAGCGATGGAAAAAACCAAGCTAGAAATGGATGAGCAGCCTAAGATCACTAGATTTAGTGGAATATAGAGAGAGAAGGAAAGAGGCGACGAAGTACTGCAGAAAGAAAAAAGAACAATGGATTCAAGAATTTATGGAAGACATTGAAAGAAATAGGACAGACAACAGAAAAGTATTTGAGCGTAAATCTCAGAATAGACAAAAGAGGACACTAGTCACCGTAGGGAAAGAAAAATGGGAAAAATACTTCAATGAGCTTTATAAAGAAAGTAGCGAAAATGATGGGTCAAAAAATAATTGTTTGAATCTGGAACAAAGAAAATATGCCAAAGGAACGGAGAAATGGACTATTAGTGCCAATTTTAGAAAAGGAGATCCCACACAATGTGAAAACTATAGAGGAATGATGCTCCTAAACACGACTTACAAAATATTACAATCTATCATAAGCCAGAGATTAATAAAATACTCTGAGAGGAAATTGGGAAAGTATTAACAAGGATTCAGAAAGGTGAGGTCTACTATAGACGCAATATATACACAAGTAATAGAAAAAGCTTCTTCATAAATTTTAAACAGGCTTGCGATAGTTTCAATAGACAAAAATTATTAGATGAGATGAAAGCGATGGAACTACCAGCAAAACTCATACAATTAATAAAGCTGATAATGGAAAGATCTAGCGCAAAAGTTATAACTAATGAGGGAGTAATAGAAGAGGTGGAAATAAGAACAAGCCATAGCCTACGTAGACGATATTGCACTGATTGCTTGAAGTAAGAAAAGTTTGGAAGAAGCATTCATAAGGGTAGCAAAAGTAGCAAAAGCAAAGACTATAAGTTTAGAAATAAATTAGAATCAAACAAAATATATGACAAGCTCCAGGACCACTACAAACCAAATTATCCTAGGAAATTATAAATTGGACCAAGTGGAACACTTTAAATAGTTATGAGTAATGATAAATGGCAATAACGATAGAAGTATAGTAATTAATGAACGTATACAGGCAGGCAATAGAGCATATTGGAGATATCAAGGATTTCTAAAGAATAAAAGTATAAGCAAAAGCGCAAAGCTTAAGATTTATAAAACGGCAATTAAACCTGTTGCGACCTATGCTTCCGAAACAATGTGTCCTACACAAAGACATGAAGACAAATTAAGAATATTTGAAAGAAAAATACTGAGGAAGATTCTAGGCCCAAAAAGAAATGAAGAAGATGAATATCGAATGTTCTTGAATCACAAAATAGACAATATCATGGGGGGTGACGATATAGTAAAATACAATAAAGCACAGAGATTGAGGTGGTTTGGACACATTGAGAGAAGAGGGAAAAAGGCAGTGATTAGGAAGATAGGGGATTGGAGACCTACCGAAGATAGACCAAAAGGACGGCCAATGGCAAAATGAGAAGATCAAGTAAGAAGAGACATAAAGAAACTGAAAATAAACAATTTAAACGTGATAATTCAAAACAGGAAAGAATGAAATAGCGTAATTACCACAACGAGTATCAACATCTGAACGAAGTATTAGAGACCAAGTGGAGTAATTATATATATATATTGCTCTTATAATTTTCCTTTCGATTATTTTCAGGTCTTCCTTTTGCCTTTTTATTTATCACTGTCGTTTCTATGACGTACGTAATTACTGGTATCTCTACTTAGTATACTTATGCTTTTGCTTTTCAATAGCATCTTGCTTCTTCTCTGTATTTGGGGTCTCTCTTGAATCCTTTATTTTATCCTGCCTTCAGCTGTTCGGCTACCCGCAAAAAACGGCTTAAAACCTATTTTTTAAGCTCACCGATCGATCCATAAAGAAGAAAATCTATTGGAGTAAAACCCAACTAAAAGGAACACGTACTGTGACTAAAGAGGATCTTGCTGAATGTTGTCGTCGGTGGTCGAGGTTGACGGCCGTCCAGCTCCCACTTGTGTGCGGCCACTTTGAAACATTTCGATCCACAAAAAAACGCTTTTACGAGATAAAGCACTGTCCCCATATTGTGACAAAAGTCCCCGGTGAATTTCAGCACCTTTCACATCTTCTGACCACAAAAATCGGATCACTGCTCGTTGTTCCTCTTTGGTGCAAACTAATAGCGGAGCTGACATGCTTATGCTGTTGTAGCTAGCAGACAAATGACGTGATCATGATTAAATCCCGCAAACATGACCACAGAGGCGCCAACTCAACGCATGCGCAAGCGGCCGCCACTACGATAACCTTCAAAGCTTGTTATGGCGAAAGTGTAGATAATATTTGACTTACCCTCATAGATGTTACCAGGTATTACAAATATGTATAATAAATAAAACGCAGGGACAGCAATATATTATCCAATATCCTGTTCCCATCCATATATTTTTATTTATCAGAAGAATTATATGGCTTAATATAATTATAATACTACATAAAGTTTGCTGTCACTATTTTTAGTATCTATTTTCTCCGTGTAAAGTGTTGATGAAATACCATACACTTTTTTTAAGATATTCGTTAAAAACAATGTTTTTTTTTTATATCATCCGCGAAGTTTACAATCCGTTATTTACGAATAACAATTAGCAATTTTTATGACTATTGGATAATGACATGTAGAATTTTAGCCCAGTGGTTAAAATTCTCTTTGATACGACTATATACTAAGTAAGTGTGTTGACTGTTCCATCTCATTTAGATATGTCTGTAGGTGTTTTAATGTCGTCTCAGAGTTGTGAGAAGAAAAACAATGTGTAAAAGTTAATTTTTTGATACAATTCCAACATTTACCCGAAGTGACCATCGCTTTTCTGCATACATTGTCTAGCAAATTAACAAGAATGTATAATAAATAGTACATCAACCGAATAGATTTATTTAAAGCATCGCACACTAAGTTTTTCAACAGCAAAAAATATAATAGGAACATATTGGAAGTTGAAATAGCCTGAATCAAACATGGTAACGATTTCGATGGCCATCTTGTAGACAGTCGTTAATATAAAAACATTGCGATATATTGCCGAAAGCTGCAAGAATCACTCGATCGAATAAAATTTGAGTCACTCCTGTAGCGTGTAAAGCTTTTAAAATATCAGCCGTTAGAGAAGCAGCAGTATTTCGCAAAAATCTCAAGTTATATCAATTATTTCAAAAACTAAGATAGGAGCATTCAAAAACATAATAATATTTAGGATATTCCATTTAATATACCAAACTTATTTGCGTGCGTTGCGGCATCTAAACCCTTTATATACTTCAGTATAATTTTAAGCTGTGCAGTATTTATCTTCGAATATTTGTGTTTGAAATCTTTTTCTCTGAATTACTCAGATAATGAATTATCTTTCACTCAGACACTAGGTGGACACGCTGTATAATTGAAATTTACAAGTACACACTGAATTGTGTTTACTATTAATCTAAATCGCATATTTCTACACACAAACGGACATACTTATTCATTAATATAAATTCGAACGTGATCCACTTGGCTCTCGTACATTAGTACTTCGAGATGCTCTGATGAAGCCACGATACCGTCATCTAAAGATCAATTTATTTTCTTTGTGTATACGATTGCTTAACCCAAATAAATATACAATGATTCAATACAATGAGTAACGTTTGGCTTATAGAATCTTTTTTTAGGCTGTCTGTGCGTCGATTTTTCCAAAGGATTAAATTTGGCAGTTTTATTTCGATTATTTTAAGACTAACGTTTATGTAATTGTGCTGCTGAAGAGACTTGATGTTTGTATATGTTTTTCATAAAATTAGAACATCCAATGCATATGTACAGAGAGTTACATATGTACATGTTCGTACAGGTTACAATCGAATAATAATATCTTCTATTAGATATGTTACAAAAATTCAATGCAATTTCCGATGTTTTGTTAACAATTTCGACGAATTTGAGGTTATTAGGAACTTAGATTATCAAAAAAATGTACTCCATTTATTCATTAAAGCTCTGGGTATTTAGTAAATTCGTCTTTAACCGCTGACTATAGCCACGAACTTTTTGAATTATTTCGCTTTCCGTTTACATGCTATCAAAAAAGTTATCAGCATTTGGATTAAGCTCTTCACTGCCTACTTAACGACTACATCGCATTATGCCTTTTATAATGAAAATAAATCTTTTTCTTCAAACGATGTATAAGAAATCTCGATAGAAAGTTTTCTTATAAATGGATAAAAAAAAATAACGTATTCAATTGACTTCCTAAATCTCCAGATTTAACTTCTACGTACTTCTTTTTAGGCATTGAAAAACAAAGTGCACGATACTCCGCTAAGATCTCCAGACGAAATGAAAATGAGAATCAGAAAAATTTCTGCGACTATCAAACCAAGTATGTTAAGCAACGTCAGTACGTCATTTGTGGAGAGAAACCCGGTATCCACTTTTAACAATTGACAAGTATATTGAACATTAGAACCTATATCTTTAGTATTGCTTCTAACAATAATTTTTTACATCTAGTTAGCCTGAAATTTGCTGCGTTTATAAAGACTAGTGTTTAATTTATTACAGTTTCTTATTATCTTAGTTCATAGAGAGAAACGTTAATTACTCTAAAACCATTAGAGACAGATATAGAGATCAGTAAATGAATGTGAAAGGCAATTATATTTGCCATTCATTTATCTAAAAATAGATCGTGATCGAATTTGGCAACTTTAGCTTCTCAAACATCCAATATCTAATTGAATTCTAGGAATACCACAACAAATATTCCAACCAGTCCGTAATTCATAAATAAACCCTGACTTGTTTAAATCAATCCATTCCAGCGATATTCAAATTTTTTACGAACCTTCATTTTCAAAGTAAAAAAAAATAATTAATATCTTGAAAATAGCCAGAGATAGATATAGGGGATTTTGAAAAATATATATATATTTTCACATAGAATTCAAACATGAATCTATGTACTGTTATGTTGTAATTTAGAACTTCGAATGTAGTTGTCATTAGCAGTACGTATGTATAATGTTCAGTACGGTCACTCGTTCAACGTTAAAATTCCTCTGGGGGATATTAGCACTTTTTCAGTAGCTCCTATTCCTTTCTGGCCCCCGATCTCTAGAACGGGGGTACTAGAGACTTATTATATGTAAGTCCAACCAACGACAAACATGAGGAAACGGTTAAACTTTTTTTTCTCCGTTCATTTTCTTCTCATCGTAAATCTTTAAATTTAATGAAATATTTTCCTATAACAGTAACAGCATAAATTCGGAGGTATTTCTAGGATAACTTCGAATATTAAATATCTTTCGTAATGTAATCGTCTCGTGTGTCAGTAAAATTTATTGTTGGATAGTTGTTGAGTCTTCTAGTTGCGTCACTACATGTATTGTATCATGCTACTATTAAAAATAAGAGCATCCGCTGGAAATTCATCTACAAATTATATTTGGAAAAGAATTATCAACATTTTCTGTGTATAAATCAGTCGCTATCGCGATTAAAAGAAAGGAGTAGAGAGACACAAATTAATTTCGCCCAGATAACACGTGTTTAACTGTGTTCCCAGTTTGCAAGTGTTTAACATTTAAATCGTACCATTAATACGAAGTAGAAGTCGAGATTGGTTATTGAAAAATATGCAGATAACGTATAAACATAGTTTATATGAGATCGTCATTGTTCCAGGATAGCTTTCATTGTTCAGTTTTAATACTCGTTAAATTTCCTTAATTGATATCTATAATTTTAAATTGCCCAAAGAGTGAATTAATGTCACCCCCGGATCCTCATATCGGATAAGTAATTAATCAATTTTGAAAATTTGGTTTTATTCAATAACTCCCCAGATTTACAACATTTCAGTACATACAAGGTTTTCAATTAAAAAAAAAAACTATTTTAATATGTCGCGCATTTTTGAAACAGCCCGTATATTAAAATGTTTTTAGAATGCGGCCTACAAGGTTGTTTTTCGAGTAAAACAAACACGGGTTGCGTATTACAAGCCGAGACGTTATTCGTGAGACATCTTGTATAATATTGCTGCTTATGATAACTACCATTATTAATATTGCTAGCTCAATTATGTGCAAGTATTGGCCTCAATATTTTAGTAGCACTGTGAATACATAAATAGAAAATAGTTCTGAGTAAGTGACTTGAGGCTTAGCGTAAGAGTCCTTGATATCTTACTGTTATTTATTATTGTTCGATGGCATCCTGTTACACTATACATTGTACTTTTCCGTTAAGCAAACTTCTATATTTTGACATAAGAGTAATCAGACGTGATATTTAGCTTGTTCAGTAATCCTAAACTAAAATTTCTTATATTTATGCCGAATATTGAAAGCAAAAATGCTTTTGCCAGTAACAAAATAACCAACACAATAAATAAAACCCTAAGTTGACGTCATATACTTCATTATTTTCATTATTAGCAAAAAGTATGAAGTTTCTTACAGTGAATTGTCTTGATGTAATTCTACGTGTATTACATACATGTAACTTACACAATTGTTTGAATACACGGATGTGTTTGGGAGATTTGATTAACACTTTTTTGGTAGATGTATGATGTATGCTGCGTGTATGAGGCAAGTTATGTGAAGAAGAGTCCGAAAGCATATTTTCAACATCTTACCAACTCTCAGCATTGTTGCGGCTACGTCAGTAACGAACATTGTGAACGAATCTTTTATTATCTTGACAAAGGTTTCTGCATTAGTTTTCTGAATCGTTTTGCTGGATAACAACAATGAAGCTGGTGGACCATCACGTTTTAAGGGACGCGCTACAACATGAAGGACGCTGTGTTTCTGAGCATCAGTTGTTTCATCCACACATAGGCAGATTTTCTTATTTCGCAACTCGTCTTTTATACATTCCTTTACTGTACCTTGCACACGTGGCAAATTGTATCGTAATTGCATAGATGTTGGCAGCTTCCATGAGGGAACGTACTTAGCCCAAAAAAAAAACGAAAGTGTTCATTAGATACTAGATGTTGCACACACTTAACATAAAAATAAAATTTTATAAAAATTGCCAGTATGGAATACTGTTCCTTAAATTCAATACATGACGTTTACTTTTACAATGTTTTCTACATTCAAACCTATCGCGACTTAGCAATCCGCTATTGCATATTGTGCAATAAATATGCGGACTTCTATATTCTAATACAGGGAAATGCCTAAGATATTTATTCACATTCGAAGGGAACGTTACACCCTTCGGGCGTCCCATCTCCGCGTACTTATTTGGCGTGCAGCGTGCAACATACTGCCGCATTGAACCCTCTCGCGGTACTGTCTAGTTGACTACGAGTTGAAAATTACCTCTACCCACGCCGCTACCGCTACGGTACTGCCATCCGGTACCACCTTTTTAACAAACTCTAGTCATAATAGTATCACTTGTCCCGGATTTTTATGAAAGCGATGATACACGTAATTTCTTATTTATTGTTTTTAGAGCTACAGAGTCGGTTATATTTTTTTATCACCTTAAGAAGCCGTTGAAGCCCTCAAAAATCGTGTTTCGGAGATACCACCTTCAGGGTAGAAAAATGTTTCGAGAATTGATTCGAACGCATGCGAAGGTGTATAAATCAATGGCGAATATTTTGAAAAACAACAAAGCGATTTATACCAAAAAATTGTTTTCCTCTCATTGTTAATTGATATCTATAATTTTAAATTGCCCAAAGAGTGAATTAATGTCACCCCCGGATCCTCATATCGGATAAGTAATTAATCAATTTTGAAAATTTGGTTTTATTCAATAACTCCCCAGATTTACAACATTTCAGTACATACAAGGTTTTCAATTAAAAAAAAAAACTATTTTAATATGTCGCGCATTTTTGAAACAGCCCGTATATTAAAATGTTTTTAGAATGCGGCCTACAAGGTTGTTTTTCGAGTAAAACAAACATGGGTTGCGTATTACAAGCCGAGACGTTATTCGTGAGACATCTTGTATAATATTGCTGCTTATGATAACTACCATTATTAATATTGCTAGCTCAATTATGTGCAAGTATTGGCCTCAATATTTTAGTAGCACTGTGAATACATAAATAGAAAATAGTTCTGAGTAAGTGACTTGAGGCTTAGCGTAAGAGTCCTTGATATCTTACTGTTATTTATTATTATTCGATGGCATCCTGTTACACTATACATTGTACTTTTCCGTTAAGCAAACTTCTATATTTTGACATAAGAGTAATCAGACGTGATATTTAGCTTGTTCAGTAATCCTAAACTAAAATTTCTTATATTTATGCCGAATATTGAAAGCAAAGATGCTTTTGCCAGTAACAAAATAACCAACACAATAAATAAAACCCTAAGTTGACGTCATATACTTCATTATTTTCATTATTAGCAAAAAGTATGAAGTTTCTTACAGTGAATTGTCTTGATGTAATTCTACGTGTATTACATACATGTAACTTAAGATTATTGTTTGCTTGTGGTCGTATCAGTTACGTACGCAAAGATTTTATTGATGATCTAAACTGTAATCAACTTCTTCTGTTCTAAGTGATCATCCATTATAACGTCCTTCGTTTGATGTAACATTCGATTACGGAGAATGATTCTATAAAAGTTGAAATAAAATTGTTGAATTGCACAACGCTTTGAAAATTTAAACACGTTGTACGGAGAAAATATAGTATAACTAATTGTGTATCTAGTATCTATTGTGGTTAACGTCAGTAGCAATCAGAACACCAATATGTGACAAATGTGCATGCACATTCATAAACATACAACCGGTGTACAATTTAACTGGGACAAATTGATATGTTTGTGCAATTAGTTACGCTTTTGTCGCATGTCCAAACCGTATTAATACTCGTTATGCTTGAATGCTACAGATTTATAGAAGTACTATCGCTTTCATAAAAATCTAGGACTTTTATGAGCACATTTTGACAATTTTTGAGTGTTGTGACAATGACTTTGAAAATGACAATATTTTGTATTTAACCTAAAAGTTGTAGGTTATATTCGTTTATTTTATAAACTGTTTGCTTTTAGTCAAAAATATGTCAAAGATTATTGTTAAATATCTTCTTCTTCTCTATTTCTCCTTGTGCCCTTAACAGGGCGTCGGAGTATTGTTAAATATAAACATTTTTATTGAAAACCATATTACATTGATGGAGCATTATCATCATACTTCAATAATTAAATATTTGACAACATTTATCGATTTACGATTCACACTGACAGACAATTCGACATTAAATTATTTCATTGTCACGTTTTGCAAGACATGTTTAAAATGGATAATGTCATAATTAGAGTTTGTTAAAAAGATGGTACCGGCAGTGGCGCACCGCATAAAAGTAGGTACGTAATATACAATTTTAGTGAAAAATAATATTTTTTCCTGTCGTTTTGATGTCCACTGTGGCAATTGACAACCGCCCTGGTAAGCTGCGTAGAATTACAACATCAGCAACGCTTCCATTGTCGATTCATTCAGCCGTCGACGGAGTTGTGAATACGTTGTCGTATACTTCGAAAATGATCGTTCGACATCCAGTGAAGTAAGATTTGCAAATGTCAGATTTTCCTTTTCCTCATCTGGGCACTCTAGATTTTCAGTTATAGACCGAACCTTTTGTAAATCGGGATTTTTCGTTAAAATTACACCAAACTTTTGAGCAACATCGACTCCTATAGTGTTCGTCAAGTTTTCTAGAGCGGCTTGTAAATTGTTTATGCAATTTAATGCGTCTCGTGCAGATAAGTGACTGTTTTCTAATTGCACAATAGCTTGTGCAACTTCAGAATAGTTCATGGAAATTTCGTCTATTTGTTGATGAACGTCCGAATTGGAAAAAAGTTGCTGACTGCCTCGAACTACTGCAGAATCGTTTGAATCAAGTTTCAAGATTACATTTTTCACTTGTGAAAAATATTTGTGATAGTAAGATACTGCCTGGTGCCATGTTCCCCATCGTGTTATTACAGGCTGAGGTGGTGGTGGTAATTTCGGACACAATTGTTTGAATACACGGATGTGTTTGGGAGATTTGATTAACACTTTTTTGGTAGATGTATGATGTATGCTGCGTGTATGAGGCAAGTTATGTGAAGAAGAGTCCGAAAGCATATTTTCAACATCTTACCAACTCTCAGCATTGTTGCGGCTACGTCAGTAACGAACATTGTGAACAAATCTTTTATTATCTTGACAAAGGTTTCTGCATTAGTTTTCTGAATCGTTTTGCTGGATAACAACAATGAAGCTGGTGGACCATCACGTTTTAAAGGACGCGCTACAACATGAAGGACGCTGTGTTTCTGAGCATCAGTTGTTTCATCCACACATAGGCAGATTTTCTTATTTCGCAACTCGTCTTTTATACATTCCTTTACTGTACCTTGCACACGTGGCAAATTGTATCGTAATTGCATAGATGTTGGCAGCTTCCATGAGGGAACGTACTTAGCCCAAAAAAGACGAAAGTGTTCATTAGATACTAGATGTTGTGGGATGTTGCACACACTTAACATAAAAATAAAATCATATAAAAATTGCCAGTATGGAATACTGTTCCTTAAATTCAATACATGACGTTTACTTTTACAATGTTTTCTACATTCAAACCTATCGCGACTTAGCAATCCGCTATTGCATATTGTGCAATAAATATGCGAACTTCTATATTCTAATCCAGGGAAATGCCTAAGATATTTATTCACATTCGAAGGGAACGTAACACCCCATCTCCGCGTACTTATTTGGCGTGCAGCGTGCAACGTACTGCCGCTTTGAACTCTCTCGCGGTACTGTCTAGATCGACTACAAGTTGAAAATTACTCCTACCCACGCCGCTACCGCTACGGTGCTGCCATCCGGTACCACCTTTTTAACAAACTCTAGTCATAATAGTATCACTTGTCCCGGATTTTTATGAAAGCGATGATACACGTAATTTCTTATTTATTGTTTTTAGAGTTACAGAGTCGGTTATATTTTTTATCACCTTAAGAAGCCGTTGAAGCCCTCAAAAATCGTGTTTCGGAGATACCACCTTCAGGGTGGAAAAATGTTTCGAGAATTGATTCGAACGCATGCGAAGGTGTATAAATCAATGGCGAATATTTTGAAAAACAACAAAGCGATTTATACCAAAGAATTGTTTTCCTCTCATTGTTTTTGTAAAAACTTAAAACGTATCGCTGGTACTTATTTAATTTTGTAATTTTTTTTGTAATTTGTATATACATTCATGTGTGTTTTACTTTAATTAGCGGGTAAAGAGGATAAAACGGATATTGCCTGATTGCTTATAATCAAAATTTCTCAGCGACTTAACGTTTTTCGAGTAGGATGTACAAAACATGTTTTAAATTGATTTGAATATCCCTTCATTTGAGGTGAAAATATACAGGTGTTCTTAAGTAATCTTTAACCAATATCCCTTTAAAATTCGACATTCGATTGTTTTTCTTTACAATCAGTGGAAAAAATACATAACTTTTACATAAATTTAACCGACTCTGTAGCTCTAAAAATAAGGAAGATAATAGTGCCGACTTACTTTGAAACAATATGTATATACGAATATACTTTATGTCTCTCCATTTCCACAGGAATATAATTTGTTTGTTGAACCATTCATAAAACTGATTGGTATAACGTATTCTTCCGTATAGACAAATATATTACGTTAAGCAACTAGATATTACAAATAATATTCCTTGCAAAAGTATATTTCGTTTATTAGCCGTTTTTGTTTAATAATTCTAAAATCCTAAAAAAAAGCAAACAAAGAACCGTATTACGAAAAACGAATTATTTGACTTGTTACTGTTATGGACATATACATTCTGAAGAAGACAATAAAATTTGTCGAAACGTAAAATGTTAAGTTTTAATTAACTCAAACTATAATATATTTAGTAATTAAGGCGCTAAAATCCAGGAAAAACGGATTCTTAAATTAATTATATTCCTGTAATATAAGTACTTTCACTGACATATGTTATTATTGGCACTCTGCGCGGCTCGACAGGATCGGGTCTGCTGTTGTGTGTAGATGTATGTATGTATGTACACGGTATATATAAATCTCCGATCGGCGGTCGATGTTAATATTCGCTTCGCAGAGTCGACTCACTCTTTGTTAACATGCAGGTATATACTTACTGCGATGCTGACGCGTAGCCCGAAAGTGTCAACTCTAGTTATTACTCTTAAAACGGTTTTACAGTATTTTATACGCCGCATAACTGCTCAGAATTATGTATCGTGTAATTCAGCAAACCAGCACCGGGCAAAGTTGTATAGGAAGCATATAGATATTTACCCACGATATCTGCATAACACACAAATAATATAATCTCTTGACAAATAGAGAATTTAAAAATACAAAGTACACACCCGCCATGTGTAAAACAGCCTTTAGGGAAGACGGGAACTTGCAAATAGGTAAATATATATGTAGATTAACATACAGATACGACAACAATATAAACAAATAAACAAAAAACCAAATTAATATCGCTTCATTAATTCCGTTTTAAAAGGATTTATGACCAATTTCGTTTAGATAACTTAATTTCTAACTTAACTAATTGTAAGTAACACATAAATTACAAAAAGGCATGCGACATATGTATGTAAAATTTACTTGTTTAAGTGAAACTTAGTGTTTTAAGAATTTCCTATAATTTAAAACATGTCGGTGAAATTGGCCGTTAGTGACTTAAAATAATTGAATATTGTAAATAATCAGCTTAACAGAACAAATACCCTAACCTAAATACACAAATTCTTAGAAATCCTGGTAAAAACATTCTTGAAAAGTGAGTAATTTTACGTCCGTAATGTTCCTAGAAACTTTATTTCTTTAGAAGGCTTTACATTTCATAAAACTCAGGTAATACATTGGTTCCACCCTACAGTAATCCTTAATTTTGCGAAATCTTTAATACGGGCTTAATAAAGAAGACTGAATATTGAATACCTTACTTCAGTGATTATTTCTTATAGCAAAATACCTACGATTACCTTAAGTACAAGTGCAACAAAATAAAAGCAAGAGCAATTGTAAATGTCAATGTGATAAAAAGAAGGTAACTTTATACGTTGTTACAATTACATGCAAATTAACCTTGGAATATTCGTTTTAACAAATTATGGAAAATGTTAAACAACAATACGCTGCTAACAAATGTGTGGAAGGGCCCTTTATTTAATATACAGGTGTCTCATTATGTTTTTCCTGATTTTGAAAGCTAATATTTTCCGAACTGCATGAAGTATTAAGACGTGGATTTCCCCATTGAGTTTTATACGAGTCCAGTTTTTTTATAGCTTTTATGAATATGTCATTCCTCCTATAAATTCTTTTAATGCGACGGTCTATTTATCCGCAGTAATTTGAAAAGGCGTTTAAATGTTATTTACAAAAGTAAACTCGGTTGAGAAATAACAGAGATAAACGTTTATGAAGATACCACTGTAAAATCAGAAATGGAAACGGCAGGACATCTAGCGTGCCATGACTGACAGATGAATAAACACAGTTACAATTCAAATTACATTTACTTACAACTTAATGGTACAATTAACTAAAAACAAAAAAACATTTAGAAGTACGTAGAGTCCGTTCAGAATGAGAACGTGACAATACGTCACTAATTTCTGCGCGGCGGGAAATCGAGAGAACACTTCATTAGCGGCTCGTTAAAATAAAAACCAGAACTGTATTCAAAAATAAATTACATATAGTCAGTCTACTATGTAACCATAATTTATACGATATATACAATAAAACAAATACTATTAAATTAGGTTATAAAATAGCAATATAAAAACAAATCATTTTGAATCAGAAGCATCAGTACTGCTGGCCCATTCTTTATCAGAAGACCCAGTATTTACTCCGTCAACAGCACTGTCGTACAAGTCTTCTTTTTCAATGAGTTCTTGCTCATATTTTTTTACATGGTCACAAATACTGCTCCACTCATTTACTGTAACACTAAATTTTTCTCTAGCTAATCTTTCTACATCGTTCAACCTAAATGTTGTGTTTCTAGTAGCCACACTTTTACTAAAGCCCAGATCTTTTCTATTGGATTTAGATCTGGGTGAGAGGGTGGCAGCCGACAAACTTCATGACCATACTTTTCCAACTCTGTGTCTAAATTATATTTTACAAATCGATGTTTGTTTTGCTTAATTATATTATATAATTCAGCTTTATTCATTATATTTTCGTAGTGAATAGTATGGTCTTCCAGCCACTTTCTCATATCTTCCTTCCTTGAAGCTGATGTTATACCTTTTTCCGTTTATACATTATGATAACTCGCATTATCAACAACTAGTACGGAATTTGCTGGTAAATTGGGGAGTAGTTGATTACGAACCCATTTCATAAAATTTGCATGGTTCATATCGTCATGATAATCCCCAGTTTTGGAACCTGGAATTTGTTATAGTTTAATAGAAAATGTAACGCTTGTGACAGCTTATATATTTCAGTAAAAATAACTAACTGATGAATTCTGAACAAATGCTTTAACTATTATGAAATACTATGCTCTTAAAATTATTGGTGATTCATAGGAAGTACCTGAACGGACAATCAGTAACCCATTTTCAATGAATCCATTTTCTCCACCAGCAGGCACAAATATTATACGTTGACCTTTACTGACAGGCCTTTTCAATCCTAATTCTGGATTCATTGTGTCAATCCAATCTTTCGATTGTGTATGAGATGAGTGAAGATATGTCTCATCCATCAGTGTAAATGATTGGTATGCCTTGCTGTCTATGGTCAATCATCTTCCTTAAGAATTATATTCGTTTGTAATGAATGTCATGAGTTTTCGTGAGTGCTTTTCTATTGTCTTCAGTTTTAATACAATAACTACCTAAATCCCATTTTTAATAACAATTTTCGTAATGTTGTACGACCACCTTCAAATTCAACATTTGCATCTTTGATGTTTTGTAAAATACCTATAGTAAAAAGAGAATCATATAATATTTATAAAAAGTAAAATCCTGTAGATACTGTTTATAGATGGTCTACGCTTTCCAATTACATAAGAGAATTACATATAATTTGTCGAAATATAGCTAATTCTCCAGGTGCAAAGTCTGCTTTTGTCGATCTTTTTGCTTTTTTTTTTAGGTGACGAGGAATACGATGTGCTAGCACCAGTATCTATATCTTGCTTTTCCTTTAATACTTTCGAATACGTGTGTTTCGATATTCCTGTAGCTGCAATAACTCTCTCTCGGAAGGAAGCTAAAGGCATCTGAAGCCTGTTTTCTGCCTCCAGTTCCATAAATGAAATTATATTGGATATAATTGCCAGAGTTTGGCTATGGTACTGTTTTTCTTTAATAACAATTTTCGACATTTTAATTACATAAATATAATAATTTTAAGTTATAATCCTTACTCTGGAACAAAGTATAACGTGTTCAATATTCACAACAGTTAAACTATATAATAACAACAATGTAAATAACTTAACCTAAAATAGTTTAACAATTAATACTTCAAGTAACTATAATTGTTACATATTTGTTAATAGTTGACAGAATACTTACAATTTATTTAAAAGAAACCCCGTATTTACTAAAAGTATAAAACAGAAAATTTATAATATACGAAAATTAAAATCATTAATAACAAATATATTACGACGACAATGACATCTACAACAACGGCAATCTGATGTCACGTTCTCATTCTGAACGGACTCTACATCTCTATAACAAATGTTCAATGTGCCCGCCGTTTTCCTGTATGCAGGTGTTTAATCTCACCAGAAAGTTATCAAATGCTCTATTTAGCATTTCCATTGGAATATTTTCAATAACATTCCAAATATTGTGTTTTAGATCAAATATGTTTTCCGGAAGTGGATTATAAGCTCCTTCCTTAACATAGCCCCACAGAAAAAAGTCGAGAACTGTAAAGTCTGGAGACCGAGGCGCCCATTCTATTGTCCCTCCTCTACCAATCCAGTTGTTACAAAATTTGCACAACAGATTCTGTAGCAATATTATAGAAATGGGGAGGGGCCCCATCTTGTTGAAAGAAAAAATATGGATTCTCTAAAACGCCATCTTGTTCTAATTGTGGATAAAAGAAGCTTTCTAACATGTCCGTGTAATTATTTCCGAAAACGGTTTTTTCGGTAAAAAAGAAAGGTTCGTAAATTTTATCGCGAGAAATACCGCACCAAACATCAACTTTGGGAGAATCCCTTTCGTGATACGCAAATAATCTCGCGTTTTCTTGATTCCAAATCCTGCAGTTATAACGATTTACTTAACCGTTCAATTGGAATGTAGCCTCATCTGACATAACCATCGCCACATGTCGATTGTTTCGTTAGGAAGTTTGACGTTTTGTAATTTTGTTTATTCTGCTGTCAGTTATGGCACGCTGTTGTTTCCATTTCTGATTTTACAGTGGTATCTTCATAAACGTTTATCTCCGTTATTTCTCAACCGATTTGAATTTTGTAAACAACATTTAAAGGCAAAAAGAAGCGCTGTTTCAAATTACTGCGGATAAATAAAGCGTTCCATTAAAAAAAAAAACTGTATCGGGTCTGCCAAATTATACCGTTTTCATATCGGTTTTTATAGAGGGAATGACGTATTCATAACAGCCATAAAAAAAAACTTGGACTCATATTAAACTCAATGGCGAAAACCGCATCTTAATACTTTATGCCGTTCGGAAAATATAAGCTTGCAAAATCAGTCAAAATATAATGAGACAGCCTGTATTTATGATATTGTTCGTCCTTTTTGAAACCTTAATTCTGTTTTTTGTCATTAGTTAATGTTTGTTCCTTTATGTTCAGCATACATTTAATTACATTTCTGTAAATATTCTGTGAGAGTAAAAGAGCTACACCGATTTAAATGTGCAACTCCCACACTTTAAAGAAATTTGTTTTTTCAAGTTGTAGGGCCACTCACGACGAAAGTTATGAAAATATCTTTGTGAAGTTTTGACGGTCGACATTATGGATAAAGATCTGTTTTTTTTAATGTTTTTTCATGGCTGTGTTGATTAAATCGGAAGAGCATATTAACGTTCCTTTAATTGCGTTCTGCAATGTCTCCGTATTTCTATATCGCTACCTGTACATGGTGTTCGTTAAGAACCCCCATAAGAAGAAATCCGTGGATGATAGATCGGCCAATTAGCAGGCCCAAGTGTTATCTATCTTCATTGACTTCAGTTAAAACTTCCGCAGTGTGCAGAGAATAATGCGCAGGGTCACCGCCCTGTTGAAAGGGTCCTCTCTTCCAGATCTAAATTGTTCAAAAATTCTTATAGCACACCACGTAAGATACCGGAATATACCGTTCTCCTGTAAAAATGCCTTTATAACATTTTTTAAAAGGGTCTCACAAAGGTTCATCCGCCGTTCCAAATCAGTTGATAAGAGTGTGAATAGTCCCTATACTAATATTCAGTCATCATTTCACGAGTGGAGCTGGTAGGATTAGCTTCAAAGTAGGCTAGAACGTTTACCTCTGCTTCCTTATTTATTTTTTTTTTTTTTTTTTTTTTTTTTTTTATATTAGCACTTATACAAGTGACTATAACGTTACGATCTGTTCACTATTTGAACAATAAGTGACTTGTTTCTAATCTAAATTACTACGTGATCTCTTAGTCTAAAGCCTTACTCAGTAGTAGTCTTTAGTTGTTCTATTAGCTTCATTATTGCTACTTTATACACCATTTTATTATGTACACTACCGCACTGTGCTCTGCTTTCTTGTGAACTCACTTCACTGCACTAACTCATGAGGCTTGGTCCTCTTGAGTCGCCTCACTTGGTTCGTGAAATCCAGGAGCTGGAGGGCCTCGACGTTCACGTGTTGATGGAGCTTTTCTTCATGGCTCCGAGCATACTTAGCGATGGTTTGTTTGACAGTATCAGATTCCAGATCTTTGTGGATGTTACTGTTCTTGACATACCAAGGAGCATCAACGATATTTCTTAGCACCTTGTTTTGAAAACGTTGAATTATCGAAATACTGCTTTCGCTGGCGCAACCCCAAAGTTGTGATCCATAACTCCACACAGGCTTGAGTATTTGATTGTACAACAGTAACTTGTTATGGATTGATAACTTGGCGTCACGTCCAAGCAACCAGCACATTTTCTTATATCTGATTCCAAGTTCTTGTCTTTTCTTTTTTATGTGTGCTTTCCATCGCAGTCTTGCATCAAGGGTGATGCCCAAATATTTGCAGTGTCTTCATACGGAACCTGGACATCATTTATTCTGACTGGGATATGTTGTTTCCTTTTATTTGTGAAGTCGATGTGAACGGACTTGGTTTCATTCAACTTTATCCTCCACTTATTTGTCCAGTTGTAGATTTTGTCTAAGGAAGTCTGTAGTTTTTGTGTTGCTTCTTCGTGATTATTTCCGACTGATAAAATTGCCGTGTCATCAGCAAAGGTAGCGATGGTGTCTTGACCCAAGTCAGGGATGTCTCTGGTGTAAAGCAGATATAAAACTGGTCCCAAAACACTCCCTTGTGGGACTCCAGCTTTTATGTCTTTCAATTCAGAGTATACTTCCTCCTGCTTGATTCTGAAGCATCTCTCTGATATGTACGAACTAAGTAGTGTACAATACTGTTCAGGCAGGCAATTACGGAGCTTTTGTATCAGTCCTTTATGCCATACTTTGTCGAAAGCCTGCGCCACATCCAAGAAGATAGTGGAACAGACTTTTTTCTCTTCTAGTGCCATTTCGATGATATTGGTGATCCTGTGCACCTGATCAATGGTCGAATGGCTTGCTCTAAACCCAAATTGATGTGTTGGGATTAGATTTCTATCTTCAATTATTGGTTTGAACCTTTTTAATAGCAACTTCTCGTATAGTTTAGATATCACTGGGAGTAATGATATTGGTCTGTACGACGTTACTTCATGTTGTGGTTTTCCTGGTTTCTGGATCATTATTACCTCCGCCACCTTCCATAGCCTCGGGACGTACTGCAGCCTAAACGAAGCATTTATCAGATGGGTTAGTTTTCTGATTGCTTTATCTGGCAGCTGTTTTAAGATTTCACCTGTGATGAGATCAAATCCAGGTGCCTTTTTCGGGTTGATATTGTGTTTTACCTCTGCTGCTACCTCCTTGGCAGTAACCGGTCTAATTGGCATTTTATCTGTTTTCACTTCTTCTTCTTCTTGTATTTCTTCTCCTTCATTTGGTTGAAATGTGCTTTCGAGATGCTCAGCGAATCTTTTTGCTTTTTGTTCATTACTACGAGCCCACGTACCGTCACTATTCCTGACAGGAAAGTTCTGCATAATTGGTCTTTTAAGACGTTTAGTAGCTTTCCAAAGGGAGTAATCTGTTGCCTTTTCAGCCGTCAATTCACTGAGGTACTCTCCTATGGATTCTTGCTTAATACGCTTGATTTCTCGTTTTAGTTGTTGGGTAGCATTGTTCAAAGTGGTTTTATCTGCAGGATCTCTAGTTTGATGCCATTTCCGTCGCAGTTGTCTTTTTTCAGCTATCATATCTCTTATTTCTTTCGGATAGTTGTTTCCTTTAGTTCTGTGGGTAATAGTGGGTGTATTATCCCAAGCTGCTTGTTGGATGTTATTTGTAATCTTTTCTACAGCTTCATCCAATTCTTCAGGGGTTTTCAATGATCCAGAGAGGTTAATAGTCCTTTCTAGTTGTAGTTTAAAGCTAACCCAGTCTGTCCTTTTATTGGTTAGTCGAGGCGAGTTTTCATTTTGTATTATAGTATCGCTAAGGGTAAGGAGAATGGGGGAATGATCTGAGTTCATATCCCATGCTTCTTCCACATGGATATAGTTAGACGCAATGCCTTTTACGACAAAGAAGTCAATTAGATCAGGGATCTTATTTGGGTTTGTTGGCCAATAAGTAGGTTTTCCTGTAGATATAACGTCACATTTCAGTCGTTTTGTTGCTTTCAAGAGTTCTTTACCTTTGTTTGTAGTCAGTCTGGAACCCCAATTCACATGCTTTGCGTTAAAGTCGCCTCCTATGATGAATCTCTCTCCTTGATTCATCAGGAAGTTAGTGTACATTTCATCTTTTAGAGCGTGCCGAGGTGGGCAGTATAGTGCTACAACAGTAACATTATAGCTTTTTGTTGCTACGTTGACAGCTGTAGCTTGGAACTCTGCTGTCTGAAGTCCTATCTCTTGATAGTGTCTGATAGACTCTTTTATGATGACTGCACTCCCTCCCCTCGCTGTATTGTTTGGGTGGATAGTGTGGTAGGTCTTGTAGCCTCTGAATCTGATGTAAGATTCTCTGGTTAAATGTGTTTCGGCTATGAGACACACATCTATCTTTTCTAGTTCAAGAACGGCCTGCAATTCTTGTTGATGGTTTTGGAGCCCGTTAGAGTTCCATTGCATTATGCGAAGTTGCTTAGCCATTTTTGTTTTTTGGTATCGCTCCTTGTGCGCGTTTTTCTAGATTAATAATTCTCTCATCCATCTTACCGAGTCTCTCCAGTATTTGTTGGAGTAGTACTTCAGTAGATGCAGTATGTTTTTGTGATACTTTTTTCTCACTATTACCAGTTTTTCCAGCTACAGCTTCACTGTACGTTCTATTTTTTGGTTTTCCTTCTCGCTGTTGCTTTGTTGGCGAAACAGTACCTCGTTGTGGTTGTTTAGGTGGGTTAGGCTTTTTGGTTTGTTTTTGTCGGAGTTTTTGCATTTCTTTTGCAACCATACAGCCTCTGTAGTTAGCTGGATGTTCACCGCCACAATGCACGCATTTTGGTTTATCATCCCTAGGTTTATCACAATTTTCGGTCAAATGTTTGCCCGCGCATCTAACGCATCTTGGTTCCTTACCACAATATTTCTGTGTGTGCCCATATGCCTGACATCGTTTGCATTGAGGTACAAGCTGATTCTTTTTCAAAGAGACTACTTCTACCCTGCTACCCATTATATCAGTGATTCCATATATCTTATTTATATCTTCATCTTGCTTGAACGTCAGCACAAACATATTTAGTGGTTCTTTGGTGTGGAATTTCAACTTAGGAGTTACTTCCATCAGTTTATATCCTCTTTTTCGTAAGTCATCCGCAATTTTTTCAGGTTTGCATGTATGGTGCAATTTTTTAGCCATAACTTTTATTGGTCGGTTCTGTTTGTTTTCATAGCTATGAAACGAATAGTTCTGTTCATCAAGCAATTTAATTACAAGCCTGTAGTATTCTCCATCTTGTATATTTATCTTCATATTTTCATTATTTATAATTTTGATTTGAAATCCTTGAATTCTCCCATCAAGCATTTCATGTAGTTTATTGTAGTCCTTGATTCCGTCTACAATAATTGGCGGTGGTAATTTAGGTTTATTTGTATTATCAATATGTTTGTTCTGGTTATTTTGCCCTTTTTGTTGTGGAACTTTTAGCGTATTCACTTCTATTTTAGATTTCTTTTTATTTTTAACGCGTATCCACTCAGTCTCTTTTGCCAGATCTTCTTCATCCGTTTCATATTCGATCGGTGCTGCCTCGTTTCCTGTGCCGCACTTTTTTCCTTGTTCGTATTTTTTTAGTTGTTTTTGCATTGTTTGTATCTGTTTTTGCATTTGGGAAATTGTGTTCTGAAGACTTTTAACAGTTTCGGTCTGTTCTTTCCATGCATTGTAATAATTTTCTTCGTTAGTTGCCCTTGCTTCATTCTCCTGAATCCGGGCTTGGCTATTTTGCTGCGTGAACAGTACTTTACCAGTCGTAGTCGGCCTCGGTGAGCACTGCATCTCTTGCACCACAAATTCTTGTTGAATTGGTGTATTTAATCCGATATTGTTCGCCTGCATCATTGAACTTCTACGCGATAGTCGGTAGATAGCCAGATATCACTCGCGAAACATGATATCTTCGCACGTCGTATTCATTCACATGTAAATACAATAAGAACAACAGAAATACGAACAATCACGGTCGTTTTAAGCGGATATAGTCATTAACATGATGCACCCTAAAATTTTTGTCCTTCCGAGAAAATCGGTCGTAATGCTGCGAGCAGGTCAAAGTGTTACAACCCCTACAAAATACGGTCAACTGTCGAAGTATTATATAGCAATACGAAAGTTATAACAATCAATTACTCCTCCGCTAATTGAGGGTAACAGAAATGGAGATTTCAATGACCCAAAAATTACTTGATAGTCACACAAGTTTATATAAAGATAATCGAAAGAATGAAAAAAAATGCCAAAAAATCAGGATGTGCCTGGAAGATGTCCGCACGC
The DNA here is from genome assembly GCA_029619315.2 of Dynastes maya. Lineage (NCBI taxonomy): Eukaryota > Metazoa > Arthropoda > Insecta > Coleoptera > Scarabaeidae > Dynastes > Dynastes maya. Next base: position 65,240,297 of record JAROYE020000001.1, on the reverse strand, counting down.
GACGACCGTTGACACGAGACTATTCCTTATTTATGATTACGTTTTTATTAGATCACTTAGCTTTAAAGGTGTTCTCGTTAAATTATCGACGGAAACCTACAAAGAATATTCTAGTAATCAGCACCCTATTCGAAAATGTTTCGCTGTAATACTGCAGTGCCTTTTCGCAGTTTCTACTCCATGCAAAATATGCCCCAAGCATATGACACTTAGTGACAAAAGAACAACTATAAAATACATAATCATCACAAAAGTTACAAATATAGAAAATAAAAAATCCGAGGCAAAAAGCAATTCTCATTAATAAATTTTTTAATTGATCGCCATGCCGAACAAGATTTGCAAAGTCAAAAAAAGCAGCTTTGATTTATATTTTAAATCTGTCATCTTAAAATCTATCAAATCTCTTTTGTCTCTCATTTTGAGGTCTTAGCGTTATAAGGGTAATTTATAACGCTGGCCACGAGCGGTACCGCGCATCGGCGTAGAATCAGTTCGGACCGAGAGGAACGGTAGTATTACTTCGTCTGCGGAGCAGTACAGACATTTTCGCTGCCGGTCATTTGCGCAATTGTTTATCTGTCCTAGAAAAATTATGATTTCGTCAGCAAAACGACCGCGGTCGGACAAACTTCGAAAATTTATTGCAAAAATTTCAGACTTAATATATGAAGGTGCTAAAATTAAATGTGTAATCTGTAAAATCCCGTTAATGTGTTGGTCCAGACAACATTGTCTACGACACGTAAATAGTGAAAAGCATGTCTCAAAAAGAAATTGCGCACGGGACAATGAAAAATTTATATTTAATTTATGCGTTACGTTTATCGCATGTAATATACCGTTTAATTTACTAGACCAGGAACCATTTATCTGCTTTTGGAATAACTATTCGGAGTGCAAATTACCAAGTCGAACATCGTTACGAAGAATTGTGCCATCTGCGCGCGAACATATTGAACAAAAAATAAAATCGGAGTTGAAAGATCAAAAATTGTGGTTATGTGTCGACGAAACAACAGATCGGAAGAAACATTCTGTTCATAATGTAATGGCACGCAAATTGGAACCTCATCAAACATGCTTTCTGTAGGCCGGTCTCTTGAAAAGCATTCTGCTAATTTGTTACACATTACGTGTAAAATTCATGCTCTCAATCTTGTGGCGGATAGTATCAGAAAATGTTATCCTGAGGTAGACGCTTTAATAGCGCATACCAAAGCAGTATTTGTCAAATCACCGAAACGTATTCGCGAATTTCACAGACTGTGCCCCCGTATACCAGAGCCACCAGAACCTATTCTAACTCGTTGGGGTACATGGTTGCAGGCCGCGTTTTATTATCATAAATATTTTGACAATATTAAGAACGTGGTTTTACAATTCGATACAAAGGAAGCTGCCGCTATCCAGAAAAGCCAGTCGAAATTTCAAGATAGTCAGGTTAAAATGGATTTAAAAATCATTCACGACAATTACTTCGGGCTAGCAGATGCAATAGAAAAATTACAAAATCCTGCGGTGCCGTTAGAAGAATCTCTACAAATAGTGCAACATGTTCACGCACAGCTATGCGCGATTGAAGACGCAAAAAATGTTTCTGTTCTAGAAAAATTTGAAAGTGTTTTTGAGAAAAATTCTGATTTTGGCACATTAAGACACATTTGTGAAGGTGCGTCAACAGAATCGTTAAGTTATTTGAAAGATTATTTTACTTACGCAAATATTACGTCACTAGATGTAGAACGTTCGTTCTCTGCATATAAACGCATTTTTTCCTCACGCCGTACTAGTTTTGCCGAAACAACACTTGAAACATATCTAATGTTGCAGATATTTAACAGACATTATTCACTTTGTAATTTCACGGAGGACTCTTAAAATGGTAAGTGTTTGAGCACGTGTTATTTAATTTTTATTTAAAAGATGAGCGAAATTATTTGCGGCAGCAAACATCTCTATTAGCAGAATAACTCTAGTGGAACGCGAGGCCTGGTCGACTCTACGCTACTGCGCGGTACCGCTCGTGGCCAGCTTTAGTGATTTTTTTGAAATGTCACTCTCTATCGATTTGTGAAAAGATATACAGGCTGTTTAATAAAAAAGCAAGTTATTCAACCAATCGCTGAAATACGATGCGAATTTGTTTTTATTGCACTATTTTATTTGGCGGAGTACATTACATATTTTTCATATTTCGGCTATCTCAATAGCTGCAATGTATTTAGAACAATTTAGAGCTGAACATTCCTTAACTCGCGCTGATCTCCATCTGTAAACAATGCTTGAAAAATAATTTTTCAAATTTATTTATCACTCTTGGAGTTCCTTCCTTAATTGAAAGTAAGTTCGTTCAAGTTGTTGAACACGGCAAAATATGTAATTGCAAGCTTTTCCAAACTTGGAGCACGTTAAAGCAGATAAGACTTTTTTTATTTGTTTTCCTACTAGTAGGAACTTTTCGCACAGTTTCGAATTACATTTAGGAATGCCCATAATTTTAAACTTGGTTATTATTAAAATCGTTATTACATTGCAAAAAGTTCTGTTACTATTATTATCTAACAAAGATTCAAACATACATTTTATGAAAGCTCGTAAATCTGAAGTGCATTCCGTTAAAATATTACTTGCTTGAAGGTAAGTGGAAATGTTGAAACACATTCTATAAAAATTGCATAAATTACTCTTAATTCGTTTTAAAAATTACAATTTAATATTTCCAAGTTTTCTGGTTGAGGAAGGCGGCACGTTTATTCCTCCTTTAAAGCGGCATAATATCTTAGGTCGACTTAAGCTTTACAAGAATTATTCCTTTTTCTTAGTGAAAAGATCCTTCTTAAGAACAACTTGCAATTAGGGTGAAAAGATTAGGAGTGGATTTAAACAGAACGTATCTACGTAAAGTTTGAATTATTAGGAGCAGAATTGTGACAATAGGAAACCCCAAGCTAAACTTTTCTCGAAAGTTAGATGGTTTGGTAGATTTATTGCGTTTGGGTTTCTTTTACGCAGTATATGACTAACTCCATCACCTTTGGGTTCTAGGAATTATGCATACTGGAATAATTTTCAGTTTGTTCAATGCCACTATTGACGAGAGGAATTCAGGAATTATTGAAACACGTGCTTCAATTAGTTTATTAATTGTATCTCTTGTAAACGTGATTAAAAGATCTATGATAGCGTAATTTATATGGCGGCAATCGAATTAGAACTACAAATTCCTTTGTAAAACGGAAACAAAATGAAATTTTTCGCAATTGGATGATATGCGACCGTTCTTTTTCTTCGAATCTCCTTTTGTCTGTTGTATACCAGTATCCGAACTGGGCAATATTTCATTCTTTTACTATACAACTCAGGTAGATCGACGGCGGCAGTGCACATAAAACATAAGGCGATCGATTGTAGCGAAATTTTCCGAAAAGCGACGAATCGGAACGAACCAGCTCTACCTTTCAAACGCAAAGTTATTCTATTCCGAACTCGTGTGAGGTGCGGATGTGTTGACTGCTGATTTGGTTGACAAAACGCGTGCGCGCACTATCCATATTCGCACGGCACGTCGGAGAAAGCAAAACAGAAAACTATAAGACTAATGCATGGACGGCAATGACGTTCTTTAGAGAGTAAAATCAAGTGCTCGTGGGTGTATTACCGGCGGATATAAAACCTACTTTTCCAACGAACATAATTTTACGGAGAACATCGTCTTTTGATTTTGAGACTGTTAGAAGACATAATAATGACTTAGACAATTCTGTTATTGCAGATTTAGAGTAATAGTTTCAGTGCTCTCTCTAACATTACGAAATTACAATAGCAGAAAGTAAATACGATCAAACTATGGCTTCCACCGGTATTCTAACATCGGCGGTGTTTGCGATTTTGATATTTCTATTCCCAGCGATCAATTGCATCGATGACTACTGCGCTGATAATTTGATCAGTACAAATACTTCCCATATGCAATTTACTAAAGAAACGAGTGTCAGAGAGTTTGGCGTTGTTAAGAAATTCAAAGGACTACATTGCTGTGCCAAAGGATACAGAAGCATCGAATGGTGAGTAAGATGAATATTATTTTGCCATTAGCGTTTGGGAATTCCGCGAATCACATTTATAGAACGTAAAACAATCATGATCCTATTGTTTATGGTATTGAATTTTTGTTTGCATCTCATAGCAAAAAGGATTTCATCTTTTGCGGATATGTTTGCTTAAATAATACGTTTATCTACCATTTTAAGGGATATTGTGTAAATTTTAACGGGAATACCCTGTTTTCTCCTAAAAAAACAATGAAATTACTTTATTTATTGCACAATATTTCACTTTTATGTAATCTTATACACCTATAATTTTTTAAGTAACTAGTTAGACCAAACATTTACTTCATGAATAATTCTATTTTTTATGTACGTAAAAATTCAAAACAAATTACAGAACACATTACGTACACCACAGATGTTTTATGTTCCTGAAATTTTGTGAAATTATAATCAAGTTAGAATCAAAAGATAAGCTTTAGAGCTGGAACCAAGATAAGGCCAAAATTATACGATTAAATAAATGAGAATTGCTTTCTTGAGAAAATTCCAGTTAATTAAGATGACGATAGAAGACGGTAACGGTATTGACGTAGATAAAAATAACCAATTCTTTACAATAACACACTTCTGTGTTGACTTCTATGCTCACAATTGAAGACAAAAAGACTAAAAGAAACCAAATGCATTGTCAAGCAATGTGGATAGTAATAAAATAACGCTTTTTCTAATATTGCAAATGTTTCTGAATACCATTATATTCTTCTATTATAATTGGCAATAGGATATCACCTCTCCGCTGAAATTTTTTTAAAAAACCCTCTAAAGAAGTAAAGATGAATTATTACATATAATAGAAAGGAAGTTTGCAATGCAACGACGACGTATTGCACAATAAATTGTGAGATCATCAAACTGAATCTTAGTTTGGAGATGTGACTTCATCTGAGATTGTTTTCGGCCTTGAAACATTGATAAGCGAAATCCACTAACTGAAATATTTGTAGTGTAAAATGTATTTAAATTACAATCGGGTTTTCTAAAATCAATATTATTGTAGTACAGCAATAATCATATCCTTTCAGTTTGGTCACGAAAATTACATTCTCACCATCCTCATTGCACACAACTTAAGTGAAGTAATATAAAGCTTTCCATCTCAAGAATGCAATTTTACAATACTAAAAATAAATTTAAAAATTATATGTGAAATTATTGCAAAGAAAATAAGTTTCCTATATTAATTGTTAGCTTATCGGGATTCCCGTTTGAAATTTTGGCAAATCTTTTAAGTCTTAAATTCACATATTTAATTAATATGGAAATACATACTTAAATAGATAAAATTTTTAAGCGTTATAAAGTCAATCTTTTTAGTGTGTATTCAGTCATTAATAGTTACCTAGGAATTATGCATTCCATTTTAATTCTCAGCAAGAAATAACTTTTCATCAATTGTGACTTGTCGAAGAAAGAATCTAGGCTACCGTAATCATTCAACCAACTTCTCCGCCTTTATTGATGCTTTCGCCATAACTACCTATATATCTCTTACATTTCTCTTGTTCGTGTCTGCATTTCTTGGAAGAAATAAATTAGGCATCACTAAATATAAGCTCCGTATTCTATTATTCCAAACTTTCTCCGAAAACGGGTTAACTGGAGTATTCGGAAAATATTTTATTAATATGTTTATTTATGATAACGTCAATGTGCAGTGTGAAACTCGAATATTTAATAAATGTTCATATAGACATTGTAAGATGTATAATTTGCTGATATACACGCAATATGACAAATAATAGTGATCCCATGACTGCATTAAATGTTTATTAATTCCGAAATATTTAACTACATCTGTAGACTTTGGGTTTATTGAAATTGTCGAATATGATCAAATTCGGCATCCCGAAAATCTCGTATACATTTACGCTAATGCTTAGATAAATCATTATCATAGTAAAAGCGTAATTATACAAGAGATACGTGAGTACCACGTCAATGCTCTTCTTGGAATCTGTTTATCGAAACTTTGTACCTGGAATTTAATTTACTGTTTTATTAACAGATTTTGGGCGTGGTGTTGAAGCTATTTCCAATATCTTTGATTAGAAATATATACAAAAATAAATAGATTTTATGTAAAAATTATTTTTGAAATTTAAAATAAACTTATTGTATTTATATTAGGTAAGTATGGAATTTTTTATTCAAAAAAAAAAGGTAATTGTCACATATTAATATAATGTCCAAGAATGGTACAATTAATCAATGATTAATTATTCCACATAATCTGATTATCAGTTATCCCACTATTTTTCATGAATATCCAAAATACCTTAAACTCTAGATAATAACACACATCCAGGTAGATCAATATATCTAAAGCCATAAGATACCCTCTCGTACTTTTGTTTATAATGGCGCCAATAGCAATTTATCTAGGTATCTAACAAATATGCGATGATGATTAACAAAAGCTTTAAACTGTCAAATACAAGTACCAAGTCCATATTTATTGCAATAGGCTTCTATTCGCTTATTATTGCTGACATGGCTAATTTCAACAGCAGACAATAAAATTTAATGGCGACTGGTTATTGCAATTGACTCTTAATAATCAGGTAGTCGTTTTTCTTTAATTAATCAATTAATTTGAATCACTTTTAACGGCTTGGTTATGGGTACATTCACTCGTATTTTCTAAATAAATGCTACAATACTGCATTTCACTAGAGGTTTGTTCGCTCTGTGGCTGCACTTTTTACTCGGTGTAGTGTGAAATGACATCACTGGAGTGGTCAGTGTAAGTAGGTGTATGGTTGTGTACAGCTGCACGCAGGCCCAACGAACGTTTACACTGCTTACTCGGAGTATGTTAGTGCCGAGCGAACAAAGCTTGGTAGATAATATTAATTCTGAAATAAAAAAGAAAAGAAGATGAACGTTTGCGTATTTGAATCAACAATTGAATTGAACATATTTCTGCAACAAAATCCACATAAAACGTTTTGAACAATTTTTAAATTAAATGTACTGAATGCCATGTGATAGGTACATGATTCCAACATATGCTTGAAAATTACAAGAATAGTCGATGCTGACATCAATAAAAACATTTTTGTATGCATTATAACACATCGGGTGCAACTAAAGATCACACAATCCATTCAAAACAAATGGAAAATGATTAACAAGGAAAGTGAAGCATTATAGAAATTCAAACACGTACAACATCAATCATTCCTCACCATACTTAATATGCTCCACACGTCATGTGAATGTGTAAGCATCAAAAGTCGCCTTACTCAAAAACATCCAACACACATTATCGACAGAAATGAATAATTTTTGAATTAAAGAGCGAGAAAGTTTTGTCCTTGAATACCAAAACAATAACACATAAACTAGGACTTACTTGAGAATGTACAACAAATTGTAAACGCAATGAAGTAAGATAGAAATACGTTTAAAAATATATTGAATTGAAATATTGCATAAACATAATAAACTCCCTTGATCTGAGATTATATTGGCCGAGAAATTTGAACGGAGACAGGAAAGTAGAATTACTTTTTAATCTACGTATGTTTCTTATCTTGGCGGTTTAAATTATGATGCATTTGTATTGAAATTCCTACTATAATGCATAGAATGCATAGTTCAACAAAATACCTCAACCCGAGCAACATTCTTCAGAATAATTTCATAGTTGTTATACTAAAGGCAGTACTTTCAGCAATGTTTAGTTCAATAGAGAAAGGTGTCAAAATTTTGAGCAACCAAGTTTCAATTTAAGTATTAGTTTTTTTAATAGTAGCCAAATACATAATTTAACTTCATAAATTTGTTGCAAAAAATAATATAACGTAAAATAAATTTAATCACAATCTGTACACGTATATTAGACAGTTGGCTCCCAGCCGCAAAAGAGATAGCGGTTAGCGAACGTCTAAGAACTGTCTACAAAAGTCAGAAAGATAAATGTTCTGCGAAATTTCAATTTAATTACAATTAGATTTAATTCTTTCCGTAATTAATGTTCCAGTTATCTCAATTATTGACATATTTAAAGCTTATCACTTCTACGAGTTCAGAAGTCGATGTATCAACATATTGGTTTGACCCTGGACAGATGTTAAGTCAAAATAAATTACTTGACATGCGTTTATTATCGGATGTGCTGATTCTTTTCTTTGTCGGCTGTCTTTTGCATAGTGCTGATTTTGCAAATACATATATTAGAGCCAAATACCAAGAAATCGTATTTTTTGGTTATAATCAATTTATTTTAAATATAAACGTTAAAGAGTAAACAACTCCGCAGCATTGTGTGGATCCACTAGGAAACGAATACATTATAGCAACTTGAAATCCACAATATCTGCAGCAAAACGGCGTGTTGCGTACAAATAAAGAATCGCCAGTTACTAAAAATAAATTGGGAATGCGATTGTAACCTACAGATGTCTGAATAAGGAAAAATGTGTCTCATATACAGAAAAGATACGATAGAAGTGTGATATTTCAATTTACTAGTACTATTTTCATATTTCACATAACAAAAAGTAATATCCCTTGAATGTTAGGTTCCAGGACCCTTTCAAGAATCAGTTACTAGCAAATTCATAATAGCTTGCTTCTATATACACTACCGCTCATAAATATTTGGGCACCTAAAATTTCAGCGTAAATCATTAAATATTTAAATGGAAATATTAAAATATATATTTAGTATTTAAGTATACACAAATATACAACTTCAACAATTAAAATTATTTATTTGACCTTAATTTTAGATTCCTTTACCTTTAATGATTGCGTCGCGTAAACGAGCATTCTTGCAATTAATTTTAGCAATGTTTCCGGAGTTATTCGAGCCCATGCTCTCTGCAGTTTGTTCCACTTGTCATCTGCTGAAGTTGGAGCTGCTTTTCCTACTTCCCGACCGAGCTCTTCCCATAATAACTGATGGGATTTAAGTCCGGGGTTTAGTGTGGCCATTACATGATTGTTAGTGTGTGTCCCTTTCGCTTTCAACTGTTGTAAATATTGCTTGCATAATTTTGAAGCGTGTTTTGGTCATTGTTTTGTTGGAATACAAAATTCCGATCCAAAATTCTTACATCAGAAGGTATTGCATTTTCTTCTAAGATGCGTTTGTATTGCTGTTTTCCCATTATGCCTTGAATTTTTACGAAATCACCTGCGGATGTACCAGCAAAACAACCCCAAATCATCACCGAACCACCGCCGTGTTTGACGGTAGAAGCTGTGCATTGCTGTAGTGCACGTTTGCCTACAGATCTTACAAAGTCTTCGCGAACCGAAAGTCTCGAATTTGGATTCGTCGGTCCACAATACCTTGCTCCAATCTTCCACCGTCCAATTTCGATGTTCACGCGCCCATTGTAACCTCTTTTTCTTATTAATTTGACGAAGGAAGGGCAAGAAAATTCGTCCGTGCAGGTCGGCTTTTTGCAGACGGCGTTTAACCGTTGACACGCTAATCTGCTTCGGAAGTGCAGTGTTAATTTCTGCGGCGATTTCTGGAGCTGTTTTTCTTCTATTTCGCTTGCTGGACACCACGATTGCGCTGTACACTACTTATTCCTACTTAATAACTAGTCTGGGCAAACAGCGGTAACAGTCAGTGTAGTAGATATGTGGTGCGGAGTCGGCGATTATTTATTTCACGTGTTCACAGCGTCAGTACCAAATCGATGCTGTATGCGAGTAGTTCTGTGTATATATAGGCTGTCGTAACTTATTTCGTAATTGTACGCTTATGTTTGCTTTAAAAATGTCGCAGTGGTAACTTCTTACATGTAACGTGTAAAACCCATACCTTAAATCTTGCGGCACAAACGATTCCTACATGTTTTCCACTAGTAAATGCATTGATTGCTAGTACAAAGGCAGTGTTTCTAAAGTCCCCAAAACGTACCCGACTATTTCACAAACTGTGTCCTGATTTACCTGAACCACCACAGCCGATTGTTACACGTTGGGGTTGCAGGCTGCGTTTTACCACAACAAATATTTTGATCAAGTAAAGGAGGTAGTTTTAAAATTCAATCCGACAGAAGCTGCAGCCATCAAGAAAAGCCAGGAAATATTTCAAGATAGTCAGATTAAACGAGATTTACAAACTATTCACAACAATTACTTCGGACTAGCGGAGGCTATAGAAAAATTACAAAATGTTTCGATGTCGCTAGTGGATTCTGTTCAAATTGTAAATGATGTTCACGCACAGTTACGCGCTGTAGAAGGCGAAACAAATTGGTGTGTAATACGAAAATTTGAAAGTGTTTTAGAGAAAGACTCCGATTTTCTTATATTAAGACAAATTTGTGAAGGTGCGTGTGAAGATGCATTAAGTTGTTTCAAAGATTATTTTAAATATGCAAATATAACATCGCTAGATGTCGAACGGTCGTTTTCGGCATTAAAAAACATTTATTCCGCATGTCGTACCACTTCACTGAAACACCTGTGGAAACATATCTAATGATTCAAATATTTAACGGATGTTACCCAGTTTGTAATTTCACGGAAGACTTTTAAAACGGTAAGTGTTTCAGCAGGTTTTATAATCTATTTCTTACCTTCTATTTTATGTGTAAACTTTTATGCGCTCGCCACGCCTCTGGTTATTACCGCATATTTGCCCAGGTTATTAATAACTACTGGGATTGATAAACTTTTCTATATTCTTGCGGTAGGGGAGTTACTATTTTTTAGCGCGATTTTCCATGTGCGCATTGTTTGAACTGTGAGCAAACAAAATGAGCATTTTCTATTGTTTTCGTTAGTTTTATTATTAGGAAAGGCAAATAAGTTTGTACATCATAAATTTATGTTAGAAATTGTATTCAATTCTCTCAATAAACTAATTCTTTTCAGGTCTGCATTACTTAAAACTGGACGTCACTCTTCTTAATAACTCCCGTTAAGTAAAAGAACATTTGCACGATTGCACTATATTGGTCCATATATAAAAATTTGTTTTCCTTCAATTACTCATTCTACCGAATACTTATTTTTAACGTACCGCCTAGATAAGACTCATTAGCAGTTGCAGAATGAGGCGCTTCTTCATTCCGTCCTAATCTGTTTGTCTGTATAACTGTCCGTTAATTGGTATTCTCGTGAGAACATGTTTTAACACGACAGAAAACCTATTCGTATTTAAATTTTTTTTAATACGGCAAGTATCTGCTTGCGGTCGCTTGTGTGTGGCCCTGATCTCCTCTAACAAAAGATTGTCGTCCCGGTTTCGTTACAAGTTACAAGTGCGGCAAGTCGGCCAAGTTGCCTTCGAACAAAAGAAGTAAAAGAAGTCGATGTTGTCGGATGGTCGTTCTGCCTGTACGCTGAACCCTTATTATATTTAAGAATGAAAAAAATGGTCTTCAGAAACGTCGGCGTATAGTCTGAAGACTTTATCTTTAGTTACAGACTGCAACCTCTTACAAAAATGGTATTTTAAATGAAATACTGATCTTAAAAGAGGATCATATACCAGATTGCAGTTATCTTATTACTTAGATTTGTTAAAAGGATCTGTAGTGAATGTACATCGCAACTAATATTTAAGTAGTAGATTGATTGTTATTTATAGAAAACTATTACCGTAATGGCAAAACATGTTTTTAAAACTATATCCATTATACTAATTTGCTTCGCCAATTGTGCTGTTAAACAATTTTCGAAACTCTAGACTTACTTGAATATAAGATTAAGCCTTACATTAAGGCGTGGCTCTATTAAACCAAGTAAACCGGATTTCAACAATTACAGTCTCATTATTTATTTGTTTTACTTATTACTAAGCATTGCTTACCCAGCAACAATTACATTGTATGTTTTTGTTGCGTCTAATTGTTTAATTCATTAAAAAAGGTTTAACGAAAAACCAAAAAAATTTAATGGAAAATATGCGGTTTTACTTATATTTTCTTGTTATGATAGTTCTAGATTTGATGCAGTGGAATTCTTTTGACATGCGATTGTTATCTCATTTGTTTTTTTATTATGAAGTTTGGCGTAGACAGAAGAACGTAAAGTAATTTTCCTATGATGTAATTACCTCGTTGTATTCATGTATTTATACTTTTACATCCCATGATCGATTGTTTTATATATTTCTTTATGGTGCCTTTGTTACTGGATTAGTATGAGTTACCGAGTATCGCTTATGGTTACTACCACAGGAAATTTTATTGTCCTTAGAAATGTACAGAAAAAATAATTTTGCTGAGTACATTTTTTCCTGAGCAAATTTTATATCAAAGGAGTTAAGTCTAACAGAAACAAGTTGTTTACTTACAGCAGAATTCGAAATTAATGACAAACATTATGTCATAAGATCATGTATATCACGATATTGATTTACTAATGAATATCATGATTATTTATAATAGTTTACCAAGTCTCGTAAGCGCTGAGTTGCGTCTAACTTTTTTAACCGCAATGTATTTGGCAATCTAGCCTTAAGGATCTCAGTGTCTTTAGTACTACACGCGTTCGCTAACAGTTTATTCCCAACAACATTAGGGCACTTGGCGAATCTTTCACTGCATCTCGAACTGAGGGGGTCTCTCACTTTTGATGGGATCTGTTAACGTAATCATAACATAATTTTTGTTAGAAGATCTCAGGACACTTACTTTTGAAACATTGCACTAATAATAAGTGGCTTAGACACCCCTCTTGGAGATTTCGCCGCTTCAGATGAAAGTTTCTTGCTACAAGCCTTCTTAGTTTTGTTGGTACTTCTAACTCCTTCATCGCTAACATAATTATATTTCTATTTAGAGAATCAAACGCTTGCTGAAAATCTACGAAAAGCAGTTTGAGGTTTATATTATGTTGATAAGTTTTTTCTACATTTTGTTTAACTATGTGCATGGCGTCAATTGTCGATTTCCCCCTCGTAAACCCGCATTGATATTCTACTATTTTCTTATCCGTTACCTCTCTTGTTCTTCTCTGTATTAACGTAGACAAAACCTTGTAGGCGGTTGGTAGTAATGTAATCCCCCGATAGTTATTGCATTCAAGCTGACTTTCCAGTCATTCGGCATTCTCTCCTCTTTCCATATATTTAATATCAATGCGTATATTTGTTTTTTCAATTGTTCGCCTCCATATTTCAACAACTCCATGTTTATCCCATCCTTTCCAGGTGTTTTTGCGTTCTTGGTTTTGTTTATAATTTCAGTCACTTCTTCTAGGGTTGGTTCCTTTACATCTATTTCCTGTCTTCCTTCCCCTTCTGCTCCTTCTTCTTCCTCTGTTGTTGATCGTCATTCAATAATTCTTAGAAGTCTCTCATCCAAACCTCCTTGATTTGCTTATTTTCTACTATTTTTCCTTCTTTGGTTTTTATTCCCTTTATTTTAGGTTTATATCTTCTTTTTTGTTCCTTAACCTTTTGATAAAATTTTCTACTATTTCTATTGTTGTTGTCATCTTCGATTTCTTCTATTGCTTTTGTTATCCATTCTCGTTTGCTTGTTCTTATTATTTTTTTACATTCTTTTCTTATCTTCTCATACTTCTCTTTTATTCGTACTAATCCATTTTAATAACATTGCACGTAGGTTAAGCTGAAATTAGCTAATGTGGCCCATAGTTCAATACCACACTTCTCTTTGTGAATATGGGTTTAAGTATAGCTTTATGCACGACAACTTTATTTTAAATGAATAATATTGATTCACTTCCCACCGGCCAATGCATTTGTCTAAACTTTGGTTAGTTGTTATACGAGGATGGTATGATAAATACCTATGTTAAGGAAGACAACGCAATTGTTTTGCATTTAGTAAATTTATTTCTCGACATAATCTCTTTGTAGCTCTATACACTTAGTCCAGCGATGTTCCAACTTCTTTAAGCCATCCAAATAATAGGATTTGTCGACCTCTTCATTTGACGTGCACCGCTTTCCGCCAAGCCATTTTTTCAAGTTTGGAAAAAGAAAGAAGCCACACCAATTCGTGTCGTAACTGGAGTAGTTTTGTTGTCGCAATTGCCGATAAGTGGGTCGGGGCGTTATCATGGTGAGTCCCTTTTCTCTTTAGTTCAGCGTCGATTCGGTTCAATAAATCAGCAATAAATCCTGTGATTGTCCTTTTCTTCTCCAAATAATTAATTAAGATTATGCCTTGCAGGTCCCAAAAAATCGTCGCCATAACTTTTCCGACTGACGGAATCGTCTTCGTTTTTTTTGGTGTACGTTCGCTGGCGATCGTCCTTCGGTTTCTGGCGTGTAGTGATATATACATGTCTCACCTACAATCACATAACGCCGCAGAAACTCACTACAATCGCGCTTAAAAATGTCCAAACATTGCTTTGAGGTTATCACGCAATTCGATTTTTGATCAACCGTCACTAGATGCGTCACCCATCTCGTTGATAGCTTTCCCATACTCAATTTTTCGTAAAGGATGTTTTGCACACGTTCATTTGAGATGTTTACCATATCAGGAATCTCTCTAATCTTCACTCGGCGATCTGTTAACATCCAGCTTCCAGCTTCTCTTTGATTTTTCCACACATTTTCCCACCCAAAAAAGGAGTCGAATCACTGGCCGGTTTTGTTGACGATTCCCCAAATCCATAAACTTGCTCACTTTCAACAGGTCTCAAAATAACACTACTCCATGAATCTCCGAAATTTTGACAGACGTCGACTAAAGAATTGAATCCTCGTATGTGTTCTCCTGCCAAAATGCATATTAAGGTTTTATACATTGTTAGATTAGGAAAGTGTGTATCCATTTAATTTAACAGGTGGGCACATGCGGTCTGGGGGTCTCTTAGAGTTGAGATGATAGTTATCTTTGGCGATGTTAGCCAAAACGAATATATTCATGAAGCGATATTGTATTATCCAAATCCATACGTAAACATGATTAATCTTTATAAACCTGGGCGGGGTACAATTGTACCCCAGACATAAATTTTTTAGGATAGTTTCTAAAATATTTTTTTATTCCATTTCCCTTGAGCTATCTGTCATATACCTACATATTCCTAATATAGTACTAAAAAGATACCATTTTTACGATTAAAAAGGTAGATTATTAAAAGAAGATTGGTGGTATTAAAAAGATTCACTTTTTTATATTATGGTTTGCAAGTTTGTGAATAAAGATTATTTATACAATAAATTGCTATTTATCCTAACGAGTTATCGAGAATTTTATTCCTAACCAATATGTAAACAATGCGTTTAATTAAGAAAGAAATATCAACATTCTAACTCTGACTTAAAGAGATTAATGTTTCATCCCTATCTAATTATCTCATTTTGTATGCAGAAAAATTTTGCACTATTTTGTATTTATAGCAGCACCCACATGTATGCAGTAGTTGTGTAAAATTGGAAGAAGGATTTAAGTAGTTAATTCAAGAAAGTATTAAATGAATTATTGCAACATATTACCTTGAAAGTATATTTAGGTCAATTACTTGAAAAGGTATTACAATCTTACCTTTATCACCTTACTACCGCGTAAATGTCAACGGTTTCAAATTTGTCATCTTTATCTTTCAAAACGTGCATATAACATTATAATTAATTATATTACTTGTTGAGATATTTGCGTGAGTAATAATTACTGTTATATAGTGAAATGTAAAATTGCAAAAGGAAGATAATATTAGATATTCACTCAGCAGACGGAACGATCTAATTCTGTCTAATCCTGTTACGTTAATTATTTCAAACGTGCGCGGCCTACCTAGAAAACACTATTTGCTGAATTATAAACAGGGACTAAATATTTACGTTAGGAATGGTGTCGGATCGGCATGTCAAAATAAATTGAGACAGCAGCGAAGGATCCACGATTAATAACAAGACAATAAATTGGCGTCTATGTTTGTATTAGAAAAAGAAAAATCGGCGAAACACTATAAACATTTATGAAAATTCTAATATTTTTGACACCCTTCGACGTTCAACTGGAATCCTCCGAACACGTAAAAGCGAAAATTTATCTTATCTATAAATATGCTGCGCGTTGTGGTCCGATACGTTAGTTTTATCAGATATTTACCTTCGGTTTTAGATGATTTACATTTTTCTTTAAAATAGTATTCGAGTGGGTACGTAGGCAAATGGAAATGCTTTCTTCAATCAAGTAAACATCAAATTCATATGTATACAAGAAAATATTTACTAAATATCATTCAAATTCTTGGAAAATCGAATCCTCTTGTTTGCTTGTTAGTAGTGTTATACATATTTTAATCAAAATTACAATATTATTCTTAAAGTGATTATTTAGAACATTTAAAACAAGATATTTAATGCTTTGAAATAAATATTATGCGCAGTATAATGGATAATTTAAATATGTACGTATCTTGGTAACAAAGTTGTCATCTTTGGTAATGCGGTATGGATAGTAGGCAAAATAAGTGATGTCTTCCTCTATCAGCCACCGATTATCAATACTACCTTCCGCGCGTCAGAGAGCGGGTTTCGGGTGTTTTCAGAATCGCAGATATAGCAAATAGCAGAGATAAATGTAACTATGAATTACTTGGGAATTTATCTGTCGAGTTCTATAGTATATTTACATTTCATTTGATGGTTTATATTTCTTCAAGCTTTAGTTTACGATTCGTAGTTAGATGTGTAGATTTTCTCTTAGTAGGGGTAGCATTATACTTTCCTTAAGTCCGTGCCAAAGATATAATTATTCCTGTATTGTAATTATCATATGATAAAAGAATCTCTTAGGAAAATTAAGCTAGGTAAAGCGGCTGGACACAATACCATCGCTGTTGAAATGTTGAAATACCTGGACGCAGAATGCAAGAACGAGCTTCTAAACACATTGAACCAAATAAGAATACAAAAGAAGACTCCTAGAGACTGGGACACGGGTATTCTTATGCCAATATTTAAAAAAGGTGATTCCAGGAACTGCAATATTTACAGAGAAATCACAATTGGAAGCTCAGCGGAAAAAGTTTATTCTAGAATTCTGGAATCTAGATTAAGACAACAGCTCGATGCCGACATAGAAGATACTCAATGCGCCTTCAGAGAAAATAGAGGAACACAGGATCAAATTTTCATTAGAAGGCAAGTGATAGAGAAGGCTTTAAGAACTCGACGAGAAGTTCACCTGGGTTTTATAAATATGAAGAAAGCCTTCGACAAAGTAAAGAGAACCGGCGTGTGGGAAATATTAAGAAAAAGAGGAGTCAGCCAAGAGTTAATTGAATGCATACGAAGCGTATACAACAACGGGCTGAAACAAGGCTGAAGCAAGGATACGTATTAAGCCCTATTATTATTTAATGTAGTACCAGACGAAGCAGTGAAAGAATACAGGATAAAAGCAAGAAATTTTAAATGTCGGTGACTGGAAGCTAAACATGGTGACAATCTCGGAGCTCTGCCACACCGAAGACATAGTTCTATTCGGAAAATTGGAGAGAGACTTACAAATCAACCTGAACATTTTTAATGATCAAATTAAAAAGATCAATATGGTTATTCATTTTAACAAAAGAAAAACACTAGCAGTAGGAATACAAGAGGTCAAACACAGTATCTACCTGGAAAGACAAAAATTGGAGCATGTCAAAAATTTTAAATATTTAGGCTCAATGATTAATGAGCAAGGGAACCTTGAAGATGAAATTAACCAACGGTTAGCCTCAACCGGCATTGTACAATGCCTTCAGAAATAGCTTCCTAGGGAAAAAGGAGATACCTATAGAAATAAAAGCAGAAGTGGTCAGAAAGGTGGTTAAGCCTAGTTTAACTTATGCAAGCGAATCGTGAATCCTAAATTAAAAACAGAAAAGCAAAATAGACAACGCGGAGATGAGCTTCTTAAGAAGGATCCTGACAAGAAAAGATTTCCGGAAGCAACTAAATATAATTCCTGTCAGTTAAACAGTGTCAACTCAGATTGTTGGTGCACATAATGAGGATGAGCGGGGAATGGCTAACAAAAAAAAGTTTGAGGTAAAAGGGCTAGGGGCTAGGGCTAGGGGTGGGAAGGAGGTGGGAAAAAGAGGCGAGAGCAGTAGTTGTGGAGAGGGGGATCAAATGGATGGACATGAAAAAAATCGCCCAAGATAGAAACCAAAGGAAAGACAATTGGAGGATAAATCCAACTCAACTCCACAAATCCTTATACCTCCGGGTAGACAGGGATAAGGATTAGACAAGTAAGTAAAAAATTATGCTAAATGTATGTATTTGCATTTCGGATTTTTTGAATGCGTATATCCACATTTAAGTCATTGGGGACAAAATTATAAACATCTTGAAATCTGCTGGTAATAGATATATGAAACCCATATTACGTTGGTTTATTTCTAGATGAAGAAACTAAAAGTGTAATAAAATACTCGGCGTTTCAGTTAAAATAACAAACTTCGCTGGTTCGCCACTTATCGATTACCCTGTATATTAAGAAATATTTTTGTCTATTACACTATCCGAAAATTTTTACCTTCTACCGTTTCCAGAGGGTAGGATAGCATGTAAATTTCTGCGATCGCTGTGGTGAATATTGGATTTCGTATTTGAACTGAGTTAAATTTCACGGAAATCTGGACGTTAAAGTGTATCGTAAGCAATGTTAATCACCTCAAGCGAAAAAATGTTCTAATTAACGTTTGAAGTTCCTTCTAACAAAAGAAACCAAAGTTTGCAGTCACAATATCTGCATCCTATAAAATATCGCATTAAAAGAATGGCCGTATAAAATTTGATTTCAAAAGTATACTAAAGTAATTTCCCTTGGCTTTGAGGACATAAAACCGGTATTAAAACAATACCGATTCTGAGTTCTTGCTTTAGACTAATATTTAATTCGTTCAATCAAAGAAAAACTCTTTTTGTAATGTTTTCACAATGTTTTATTAATAACATAGTATTAATAAAATATTGGTTTTTCATTTTATTTCGGAAGAAAGGAATTTCGAGCGTTATTGTCCTGCGAAACTCGTCTTCCACTGCAAGTAGCTACTGGAGCTCAACATTTTGAATCCATACTTTAAAAACTAGAGATGGGTCGGTATTTTAGTAATGGTATTTTGGAGCGGTATTTTGTTGTCGCGACATCTTGCGCTCCAGAATACCGAAATAACTACTTCGCCCCGTATACATGGAAATATTTATGGAAGATACTCCATGAAGTCTTTTATATCATCAGAAAATTTTGGCCTCCTATTAGTTCAACAATAGGTAATTTTACAATTCCAGCAGATTGGGATAACAACATACTCTGTGTATGTTGGGAATTAATTAAACATTTTATGTCCCTGCAATCGTTAATGAAGGTATAGAACGCTCATTTAGTCGGGACGCTCAGCATTAATTGTTTATAGAAATTGTTATAAAAATATTGTCGTTTTTATATTTTGTTAAAACGATCTCCGAACATTCCTCAACACGACTGTGAAAAGTAATTTGGTTTAAAAGGTGACCAAGGTTGTCAAAATAAATAAAGTTTATGGCAGCATGCTCATTTAGTCCGGACGGTCAATTTTTATTGCTTATAGAAATTGTTATAAAATACTGTCATTTTTATATTTTGTTACAACGGTGACTGTGGAAAGGAATTTGGATTAATATGCGGCCAACGTTGTCAAAATAAACATTTATAGCAGCGCTTAATTAGTAGGAACGATCAGGAAGGGAATATTGTCAGTTCTAGACTTTGTTGGAATACTCTCTGAACTGATTTTGTTTGATTCAAGTCAATTTTACCGAAAAAAAATTTATTACTAACTTTACACCGGTTATATTTTTTACGTTTTTAGTAAAATGAGTTGAAAATAGTCTTATATAGTATTATATTTTTGGAATTAGGAGATGCACTTTAATTTGAAACCTTTTGTGTATATCCAATAGTAACAGTATAAAATTTAATTCTAAAATGTAGAGAAAAATAGGTTTCGGGGAGATACATTGAAATTGCGATAACTTCCTTAAAATGGACAATGAGAAAAAAATCCAAAAACGGGTAACTTTTATTTTTTGACAATACCTGTGGCCGGGGGCGAAAAGAAATGAGATTTTTCTTAACCTAGCGACCCCATGGGAGCGCCACCGATTTTTTTGTCATCTAAAATGTAGTTCTGCTAACAGAAAACAATCCCATTTTTTAAATGAATTCGATATTTCGTTTTGTTTCTAAGATATAGCAAAAAATGTGTTTTCGTGAAGTAACTTTGAGCGTCAATTACACCTTTAAACCTAAAAAAGGAGCTACAAAAATTCGTGCCTAATATTTTCGGTGTACTAAATCCCTGCAAAATTTTATCAAAATCGGAAGGGAATAGCTGTCTACGTTTGCTTGTAAACTCATTGAAAACCGTATTCATCTAGAAATAATCATAAAATTGTGCAGGTTAGTAAAACGTTTGAATGAATAACAAAGTTGAAAAACCTTAAACCTTTTTTGATCAAAAAGTGTTTTCTTGGGATTTATCTTTAAAAATCGTTACTAATCCATTTCATAGATTGTCTGTTGATCGACATGTATTACTGTACCTTATTTTTGCCCATTATCGTGGCTACCTAATTACCGTTTCTAGAAAGAAAATTATTCTAACGGGTAAGAAACAAGTTTACTGATTGCTAGTCCATTTGCGTATGCCATAGCAGCGCATGCCTAACAGGAAATAGGCAATCCATCAACGCTGAAACATGATTGATTAAATATTTTCTTTCTTTTCCTTCACAGCGTGACACTCTTTGAGATTGAAGTACGTATATAAATTAGAAACAAGACATATTCTAAGAAATAAAAAGTGAGAACGTTATACGCATACGTTCCAATAAAATGCTTGAAGATGTACGAACTGCATCTACATTGTACAAAACATTAGCAACGTCTCAAGCTTTTAAATTACATTCGTACCATGTATTTGTAGACCTCGTGTATAAATAGTTAATCATAAATACGGAATGAGAGTATACAACCAGACAAGTTGGAGGCTTACACACCTGTTTACCCAAATACGATCTGTATACCCGCACCCGCCTTTCAATACATGTTCATTTTTAAAATAATATTTATTTACATATATATTTGTGTATCTACTACGTTAAATATTTACATCCGAAATATCATCTGTCAGTCTCAAACGTATAGATGGAAATGAAAATCCCTCTGGCGGATAAAAGCTATTTTTCGGAAGCCGCAATTTCCCCCCAGGCCGACTGGCCTTGGAGCGGGAGTACTACAAATTTATTAAGTCCAGATAACGACAAACGCGGTGTTCCTCTTTAGTTCGTCTTCCTATTTTCGTAACTCGTCAAAATTAACGTAAAATTCTCCTAAAACAAACAACAGCCTAAATTCAAAGGTATTTCTAACATTATTTCGTATATTAAATATGTTTCGTTAAGGTATCTTCGTTTTTGGCAGTAAAATTTCGTATTTAAATGTTATCAATTATATTTTAAAGCATAGAGTCGTCTAGTTTGAGTCATCTTGTAGCATTACTACATTCATTCTCTCATGCTACTTCTAAAAATAGCTTTATTCATCAAAATTCCTAGTTAGATTATATTTGGGTAGATATCATAAAAATTTGCTGTGGTCAGAAACAATCGCCATCGTTATTAAAATAAAGGAGAAAAGGGACAATACATTCATCAATTCTTGTTAAACTTTCTTCGTTTCGAGTTAACTAGTTTAGTATTTTGGCTGCGCTCCCAATTTAAAGTGTTTGATATAGAAATTAGAAAATAAATTCAAGATAGAAGAAAAGGTTGGAGGTTTGAATAGGCAGATTTCCAGTAAATGTCATAAGGAACATAGAGTTTAGATGGCATCTTCGGTAAATCAAGGTTAGTTTTATTTTTTCAATTTTAACATTCGTTAATTTCCATTTATTGATCTCAAAATTCATCAATAATTGCCGAAAGAATGTCAGAATACTCCCGAATCCCACAAAAGAGTTAAAATTTGATTAATTTACAAAATTCCAATTTTTTTAACGAAATTCCGGAGATAAAACATTTCAGTACGTATATCTAGATGTTACAGTCATACTTTCAATAAGTATTAAGTAAATCTTTAGTGTTACTCAACAGCGTAACTACTTATATGCTTTTTTGTAAAATATTTACTGGTATATTTATTATCGTAACGTAATGGCTTCTAACATAAAGCTTTCATGCGCTTTAAAGAATCTCCTCCCATGGAAAACACAGTGAACAATAGATAGTAAAGCTAATGTAATTTGGTTTAAAAATAACCAGCTGTATTATGCGCAGTTAATCTTTGGCTTTTTATGAGAAGTTATAAAACAAAGAGTTTATTGCAACTTGTTTGTACTCGCTCTACGCCTGCAAGGATTTGCTTTAAAAAGGTACACAATAACGATTACTTCTCTAACAGATATATAATTATAAGTCGTATGTTTTCAGCTTACGTTAAAAGATATTGGATTGTGAATATTCAAGCAATTTTATGGAGGAACATGGCTTTTGCAGATGTTCTCTGCAATTGTAGATACATTTTAGCAAAACTAGTGTACACCCAGCATATTCAATTATAAGGTTCGACAAACGAGTGCAATGTCAGAGTCGTATCGCGCAAAAGTAGGTACGTGAGATATTATTAAAAAATAATATATTCTTACCTTTTATTGACGTCTTGATGTCCACTGGGATAAAATACTACTGCCTCGATAAGCCGCGTAAAACTGCAACATAAGCAACGCTTCCACTGACATCGCATCGGCCTAAATCCCCTCTCGGCGCTTCTGCCGTAGCACGCGTTTGTCGAACCTTAATTATAAGCCTATGTATAATATAATAATAATAATACAAATAGAGATAGCAGGGACTATGGGGTAGTGTGGCAAACACTAAAATATCGGCACACTTCGCACCACACAAGTTATTTGATTAATTCGAGACAATTGTTTCGGGAATTCGTGGATTGCTATTGTTAACTGTACAACCGAATGATCTTTCGATTCTTCGTCATTTCTCTACATTCCCTCAAAGTCTTTTCTTTCTCTTGTAGTTGTTGACTTATGCTTTTATACCAAGATACTCTTGATCTACCTCTTCTACCTTTTCCTTCTGTTCTAGCCTCTCAAATCTTTTTAACTTTTCTGTCGTTTTCCATTCTACACAGATGTCCAAACCATCTTAACTTTTGCTGTTTTATTTTTTCACTCAGTGGTACTGCTTCTAGTTGTCTTCTGATATCTGTATTTTTTATTTTCTCTATTTTTCTCACTCCCGGTGTTCTTAGATATTTCATTTCTGCTGCTCCATATATTAATGTTGGAGTATAAATTGTTCTGTAAACCGTCATTTTTGTCTCTTTAGATATTTCCCTGTGATTTAAGAATTTATTAAAGAGTGTATAGTATAATCTTCCTGCTGTTTTCAATCTGTTGTTCAATTCTTCATTCAATGTCCCATCCTGGCTTATGTTTCCCAGGTATTTGTACTTGTCAACTTGTTCCAGCTCATATTATTTACTTTGTAAATTATGTCCTCTTCCGTGTTTGAGATCACTATTATCTTACTTTTCTCTGTGTTTATTTCTAATCCATATCTTGTAGCAACCTTATTCCATGCTCTAAGATTATTTTCCAAATCGTTCCTATTGTCAGCAATTAATACAATATCATTTGTAAATATGCACATTTCAATTTCCACCATTTTCATGTTAACCATCCTACCTTACATTTTTTCATTTCCTTAGAGCTTTCTCTTATTATGTCATCTAAAACACATATGGTGTGCTGAGTCCGTTTCTCGACTCAGCACACCACCCTGTCTGACTCCTTGTTTTGTGATAAATGTTTTCGATAGCCTATTTTTTAATCTTACTTGATTAGTGGAGTTGTATATGCTTTTGATTACTTCTATATTGTCTTTTCCTATTCTCTTCTTATCTAAGCTCTTCCAAATCTTTTCTCTTTTAATGTCATCGAATGCTTTCTTCATGTCAATAAAACAGCAATATACCTTTTTGTTCTTTGCTAATGCTTTTCCAAAAATCTGTTGCAGGGTGAATATGTGGTGATTTGTACTACGTTCTCTCCTGAAACTACTTTGTTCTTCTCTTAGTTGCGCTTCTGTTATGTCTCTTAATCTTTTTTCCACTATAGCCTCGTAAACTTTTGCTGCTGCGCAAGGTAGGTATATCCGTCTGTAGTTACTGCATATTCGTGTGTCTCCTTTCTTATGTGAAATATACGAAACTAAGAAAAGATTCTTGCCTGTAGCACAAAACGTAAACATGTGTTCGTTTTACACCAACAGATTTGCATTCTTTTTCATATACATGGTTTCGTATGTGTCTAATTCTAGCGGAAAAGTTAATTTGGGGCTTTCTAATTTAATATTACGCTCGGTTTCGTTTATGTGTTGTGCTGCGCTTGAGGATTCGATTCTTCGACAGCGGTAATGTGCTATATCTTTGAATCTGGTGCCCGTCTAATATGTCTAATATTATTACAGTTACCACATGCGATTTTATTTATTTAAATTCCCGACCTTTCCTTAATATCCGTTTTTTTTCGGATTGCCTAGAATATTTCTCAGTGTATTTTGCGAACTGAACACACGTTCATATCTTGTGTCTGTGTAAGGGAAGTTTTACAAATCTCTTTCCGCGGGATTATGCCGGAATCAAAGTCGACATCTATAGAAGAGTAACTATTATAAATAGCTACATTTTTAAGAAATTCAAGTTCTTTATTGTATCTGCTTTCACTCAAAGGGAATTTTACCAATCTATTAATTAAGAAACTAATCGCGGCCATTTTGTGTTGTCCATAGTAGTTAGAATCTGTCATAATGTTAGTATTGCTTTCCTTTCTATAGACATCTATAGAAAGGAGACAAGTTTTTAGGGGACAAGTTGTGAACGTGTCTTTCAGTTCACAAAATACACTCAGAAACTTTCTAGGCAATCCAAAAGACAAACTGGATGCGAAGGAAAGGTCGGAAATTTAAAATTGCATGCGATGACTTGATAAAGCCTATATTGGACGAATGAAACGGGCAATACGCACGAGGATCAAATAACATATAGTCCGCTATGCAAGGATCGAATCGTCAAGTGTAGCACAACATATAAACGGAACCATGCATAATATTAAAACCTCAAATTAATTAAGAACGGTTGTAGGGTTGACAATGGGAATCCACGAATTCTCAAAACAGTTGTTTCGAATTAATCAAATAACCTGTGTTGTGCGGAGTGTACCGATACTTGAGTGGTTGCAATAATAATATGATAAGATTTTGTGATCAAACACAATAGGTCATAATAGAATTTATGTATCATATTCTTTGTATTCTTTTGTATTTTTAACCTATTCATGTTCTCAAGGTTAGCATGCTAATCTCTACCAAGAATGAATATATACGGTATCCTTTTTTAATGTCATCTGTATATGTACATACATAGACATATTTAGATACGTACATGTGTAAAAATAAGCTATAATAACGAAAACAATTTCTTTACACTCACAGCAGTCACGCAGACAAAATTAAATAAACACAGAGAGCTTTTCGATTTATACTCGCCAGTCATTCTGTTCATGCTTTTGAAAAGGAATATTACGAGATCATAAAACGATTTAATGTTTAGCTCTTGATGCTTGGCAAACTTAACGGAACCATCAGGTTTTCTTCACACTTTTTCGTCGTTTCGATTATTTGTTTTATGATTGACGAAGCTTAAATTTGCTCGGTTTACGTTTGGTTGCATCAACAATTTCTTCTAACTTACCTTTCTGATTTATTTAATTAAAATCCGTTGATCTTCTGCGGGCGATATGTTCAATATTTGACTTATGTGCCATAATCTAACCTATTTTTACTTAGTTTTGTTTACACTTATATCACCAGCTGTGATAAACAATTTCCTAATAAATATTGTTCTACTTTCAACATATTCATCTTGCAATGTCGTTGGTGAAGTTAGCTGTTAAAATAGTGGAACATGTGTTTCTTATTCATAAGAATGATCTGACTTATTCATAGTCGCAATTAGTGATTACTAACTTTCTTTTAATAAATTACTAAATCCTCAATATTTCACCGCATCATTTAATAATATGCGAAATGGTATATTGGTCAAAGCGTATTTACTTTCATTTGAGATTATTGTTTGCATACAGTTGCAATTTTGCGAGGCAAAGCAGTGTCCTGTTCCCTCAATTTTCCCCTAGTTTACTTTTGTGTCTTTGGCTAACACATGATAGTAAGGTCAATTTTGTATTAAAAAAGTGTTTTAATGTGTAAATTGACATCACTACATAATTATATTGCTTCAAATTAAATTTATTAAATATGCATTGTGTTGGTGCTCGTATTACTACTCCCGTACGGTTGATAACTGGGGATTGGGGGTAATTGGGAATTGGAGGAATTGTAAATGGCGCATACAATTTCAGTGTATACGATACTGATATTAATAAATCAAAACCAATACTGAGTTTTTTGGTCCTTTTTATACAAGCTATTAACATTTGAAAACAGTTATGAATTATGAAGAAAGCATTGTATTTCCTTCGTCATCACACTTCTGCAGAATTATGAATTAAAATTTTTGAAAACGTTGCTATTTGCAGTTTTGAGGTAATAAATCCATGAAACTACTTGTAATGAAGTGGACAACATGCTAATGTATCTCTCTCTTAAAAAAATTTGAACGCTTTATTACAAATTCATAACTACCCCAGCATTTTCAATTTTAGGGAAATTGTGAATTTTTAAATGGGATAATTATGAACATAATTCACAATTATCCCATATGAAAACAAATTTTGCAGGTTTTCGACTGTATTTGTGAGGTTATTGAATCAAAAAAGAATGCAACGCAATCACATTAAAAAAGAATTTGTGAATACACTAAAGATCTACAGAATACTGTAGAAGCTGTACAAACTAAAAAAAATACAGCACACAAAAACAGAAAAATCACATGTGTTTTTGATGGGTGTGTGGATGTAAATGAACAATACATGGTAACTTTGTACCTACATTGTATTTTCATTTATTCACATGTAGAATATGGTTTTCTTTTAAAATGCCATTAAAAACTGTGTTCTAATTTTTATGTTTGTACTGTTAAATTCTTACCCTGACCAAAATGATGTTAACCGTCGTTTAATATTTTAGACTTACCTTCTTCAACAAAGACAATTGCTTTTACTTCTTATTCGAATTTAATGAAAATCTGTGGAGTACATCCTAAAATATGTAAATGTTTAACAATGTACTTTCAATTAATTATAACATCCCAAAGCTCTTTCTCAACCATGGAAACCATCTCTAAGTTCAAAATTTGACATGTGTTGCTGTGGAAACGAAATACTCTTTTGGTGTACGAATTAGAATCATAAATGAAGCTACCTTATTTTATTTTACGAAGTGAACATTGGATTTGAAAACAGGTTTGTTCCAACACGCTTATAAAACCGTAAATGTACCGTTTGGTACCTGCGCAGTGCAAACGAAGTGTCCCAACTACATTATGTACCGTACCTAGAACGATAATAATAGTGTTCTAACTTAATTTTATATCGTACAAGTACCAGTTGCTGTACGGTCATATCGATACATCGTATCGAGCAAGAACCGTTTGTACTGACATGCGCAATGTGTATCTGTACCAATAGAAAACATTCATATTGCACGTTACATCCTTGTCTATCATTTTCTTTTTCAATAGCGATGAAATCTTTTTCGAAAATCCTGCTGCATATTGTTGCATTGTTTGATATTTTTGTATGTAATAACTAATAATGCAATAATCAATTTAGATACTTTTCGTAAGTCAAACGTTTTCTTCTTTTATTATTAGGGTTGTTCCAACCACCGATTTCTGTACGATAGGCATATCAGTTCATACATCGATTATTGAGCGTGCGTCAGATATACATTGTTTGTGGATTAATAAATGGTGTAGATGCTTTTTGAAATTGATTTTGAAATTAATTTCAAAAAGCGTTCCAACATTTACGACACCATTTATCAGATTTATTTGCAATAGTGTAATAACTAATGGCATGATGTTGAGATTATAAAAGGCTTTCAGTAACCTATACAGAATAACAAACAGCCAGTACTAAAAGGTAAATGAATAAAACCCAAACAAATGCTTTTCGTTTGAAAGAAATTTGCCTTCGATTTAGTATCAATATTAAATTACATGTGCAAATTTATGTGTATTAGAGTATAGATATCCTACATGGTTCAGTCATTCCCCATATATCTTACACGGCGCTGAGAATCACAATGTATATAATTATAAAATAGCAAACACGTTTTGTAGTTATATATGTATGTATGTACTTACACAACATTCAGTAAGCAATGGAAATGGAAGCGGTCGTCTAAAGGAACAAACGAACTGAATTACTGTGGTGCCCGAGGTTGGTCCGTGTTCACGTTAAAACCAATGTTCTCGACCTACAGACATCGTTACAGGTTGTAGCCGTTGAAATTGAAATTAAGAGACGAGATAAAAAGGACAGGTTAGGTCGTATTTATAATTCATTCGGACATCTAAATCGTACATACACCTAACAGAATCAGTGGCGACTCGTTAGTAGTCTCTCAGATGGCTATTTTGAGAGCAAGATACACGCAGAGAAATGGTTTCTTGCATCAAGAAAATAGATTTCCTTGCAAAATTCAGTCTCTATTCAAGAAAATATTTTTATTTCAAAACTATAACAATGTATAGTATAAGAAAAAAATTTCTAGAAATTTTATTGGGATTAAATAAGTATTTTCTTAGGGTAAGAAAAATCAAGAAAATCCAAGACAGAAAAATGTTTCTTCCAAGGAAACCATTTAGGTTTAAGTTAGGAAAATATTCATATTAACGGTAGGAATGAAAAAATGGTGTACGTAGATCTCACAAAGTTCTATTGAGAAATTAGGCGATCGGTTTCGTGTTCGAAATCACATCAGGTCAGTTACAAGGATATCCAATAAAAGAAAAATTGCAATAATGGAAAAAAACCTAAAGTTAATAATTAAGATTAAAATAAGGATTACTTTTATTTAGTTTAATA
Source organism: Dynastes maya (assembly GCA_029619315.2). NCBI lineage: Eukaryota > Metazoa > Arthropoda > Insecta > Coleoptera > Scarabaeidae > Dynastes > Dynastes maya. The sequence continues at coordinate 65,211,168 of JAROYE020000001.1, read as the reverse complement.
ATTAATGAGTTAATATTTAAGTTTATTTATCCCTTTTTTATTATTAATATTTATTTTATGTTAAAAAAACCATAGTTAAATTAGTACACGTGGTAAATAGTAATAAAAACAAAAAATATTACATTAACTGGTGTCTTTTGAAAATGTTTATGAAACATTGTACGTTAAAGGTTTTATCATTCTATGGGTAAGTATGGTATCTGCATTCCGGTTCCGTCGCTATTATCTAAGACGGCATGACTATATCTACTGGCTCTAGGTGGCGCCAGGAAATATTTCAGTTGCTGTTTTTGAAGATTAGTGGCACAAGCTGAAAGATGTAAGAGCAATGTGGATAGGAGAAAAAAGCGTTAGTGCTTTTCTCTTCTCACATTGTTTTTGCCGGTAGTGATTCCATCAATACCGTGAACTATTTATTAGCATTATCTTGGTTACTGTTTCTAGGCACTTATTTCATGTGTGCTTCTACATTAAGTTCACTTTTGTTTGAACATTATTCTGTAGGTAACCTCTACTTTAGCCTTTTTAAAACCACAAACAATGTGAATAAATTATTGCATTATATACGGATATGTCGTACTGTTTTAAATAAGGTAAGTGCAATTAATAATGTAGATATAAATAATATACATTTCAAGAATTCTAAGTAAATGAATACTTTGTTTTAAGAAAATGAAACTATTAACTTATGAACAATACCTAAACGTTTTCTGGAATTATGAAAACTATTTACTAGCCTTAAGAAAATATTGTTTTGTGTTATAACGGCAACTTGCTCATACTAAGAATCGCTTTCTTCAAATTTTCTGCAAGATTTTCCTGGATCAAGTTAACAAATGTCTTAAACAAATAAATAAAATTATTTCATTAGAAGTATATGCTTCTCTTAAGCGGAGAAAAAAACGCTAAGAAAATATCTCTTTTGATTTAAAACAGTTATTGCATTGTGGAAAATTGAAACAGTAATTGTCTTGGATTGAGTCGGACAGCCTTGATACAAGTAAACCACAGAACATTCAAAAAACATTTTAAACATAAAATGCATATCCAAAAGAGGAACAGTAAGGATTGTAATAAAATTGTTAGTAGAAGAAAAATAATTTATGAACAAAAATAAGAAACATGCAAAAGAAAAATTGAAGGCCCAACTTAGTTATACCATGATTTATATTTTTTTATTTTGAGAGTACTTTTTTTAGGTTAACTTGTAAGTCAGTATAGTTTTTATTTTGGTTGATAAGATTTACTATTGAAAAGTGAAAATACCAACTTGTCATTACCACAAACTGAGTTGGTAATAACGAGTAACTCCTAGGGAGTCAAGAAGGTGGTACTGTAATCCCTTTAGGTATAATATTTTTTTATTAACAAATTATAGCTTATTTTCTAAAAAGAATTAACTAACTTCTACTCTTGCTAGATTTATTTTTTTTTCATATGACTTAAGTTTATAATTCTGTTCTTCCCATAGTTTGAAGCCTCTGCCCTTTCAAGCATTTAAATTTCCTTTACGCAAACACTGCAATTGTTTTAATTATTTTATCTCAATTCACGATGAAGAATGTTGTGAAATCTCTTTGTTTTTTCTTGTTCTCTTTTTTATACATTTTTCAACTCCCGCCATTTACTTTTTAGGTTAAGCGTTGTTATTTTTCTTCGTGGTTAAGCTACTGAAGCGTTAGCAAAATTTTCGTCTATTGATCTATTGATGTATTTTGAATTTTCTGTGTTTTACAATGCATGTAAGTACGCACCATCTTTTTTTGTTATATCAATAAAACGTATTATTGTTTACATGTACTCATGAGGAAATCTAATTAGATATCCTCATTTGTACATTTTTGTCGAGTAAATTACTGCAAACGCCTTACAGAACTGAACAAATCGTATTGCTACAAATTCTGACGCGACAGTAGCCCTAACTACTGGCTTAAACCGCCATAGGTTAATTCATTAATTGAAACGTAATGCCATCACCTACCATCCACCATCTATGGACGCGCGTTTCGATGTTATACATCTCGTCAGCATAGCTTTGTGGAAGGTAATGGCATTTCAATATTTTAAATCGTATATATATGAAGTAGATGTTTTACATGTACGCATGAGGAAATCTAATTAGATATCCTCATTTGTATATTTTTGTCGAGTAAATTACTGCAAACGCCTCTACAGAACTGAACAAATCGTATTGCTACAAATTCTGATGCGACAATATCCCCAACTACTGGCTTAAACCGCCATAGGTTAATTAATTAATTGAAACGTAATGCCATCACCTATCCACCATCTATGGACGCGCGTTTCGATGTTATACATCTCGTCAGCATAGCTTTGTGGAAGGTAATGGCATTTCAATATTTTAAATCGTATAAAAAGTGCAAATTAAAAAAAAAAACAGTTGGAAAGCACACATTGTGATATTGATTCAGTTAATATCTTGCGACAAATAACTTCTTAAACAAATAAGCTATCAAAATAAAATTCGGATTCTCAATTTAAAAAGTTGTTTTCCATCAATGGCTTTTGCAACTCAACTAGCTTAGTAAAAATTCGCGTATGCAGTGTTCTCATCCTACGTGTATGTAGCAGTGCAATCCAACCTGCTTTAATAAAAGACTTTAAAACTATTTGAAAAATTGATAAAGATCTTCATTTTATGATCCTGTCCCGTTCCTCAATATGTGTCGGTGACTTTTGGACCGATCCTGCAGATGCAGTGAAACAAAAAACTGATGTCTGCCCGAGGACCATATATCAATATCGTGTTGCAGAAGTTCTTCGGTCGCTTAAAGAATGGCAGTTGGTAGAACATTTGAGTATTCGAGAACGGCCGAAGTACTTGTGAGAGATAATAATGATACACGTTGAGAGAGATAGAGAATGATTTGTTACGTAACCGCGTGTACATCAATACTACTACTAAATTCATCTGATTACCTACAAATAATGAAAATTTATGTATAAACATACACATATACCGCGTTAGTAAGTTTCCTAGTAAAGTGAACCGCTGAAATATATGAACACTGTTGCAATGTTTACTCGCTGTGAAAGTAAGGGCGTGAAGTCGCGCGACGGAAATGAATCAGAAGCAGTAACAGTCCAACCGCTGTCGAAGAACCACCGCGCTAGACTCTAAATCATGCATTATATCCCTAGCTTATTCCCTTAATCGATCATCCTCGCCTTTCTCGATCTTTTCTCTGGTTATTTTTGATTTGCTTTGTTTGTATCTCGAAATTATACTGTGCAGTAGTTTTCTTATAAACTAAGAAGTCATGAAATGGTACCACATTGGACGCAGCACTTGCATTTGAACATAATAGGTTCAACTGAATTTTTACACATACAAACACTATTCATTTTGACATAAGATTCCATTAATTAGATTTAGAAAACATCTTTTTGAAATTTGTATTTAAAAGTTTATATATTTGTTATGCACTTACTATCATTTAAACATTTAATATATTGGATATTTGGAAAAAGGGGTTCTATTTATTCTTGGAATACATAATTTTTCCTTTTAAATTAAGAACGTTTTCTTTGTTTATATACGACAATATTACATTTAAATATTTATTTGGAAATAATCAACAATTAAAGTCCATCAATAGGATAAAAATCAAACAAAATGTATTACGTATTTCCATAAATCTGTGTTGAGCAGATATCTCAAGCACGTAGGCGTGTGTGGGATTATCTAGGGACACTGAGGAGTGGAGTGGGGGGCGTTCCTAGCACAAGCGCCAACGTTATTCGCTATATGTATGGGACCAGCGCTTATAAATGAACCCTTACCTACCCTAGTATAGGGCGTCCCAATCCTCTGGAACTGTCAAATAGTGTATATTGTGCAAATAGTACGAAGGTAAAGTTTACTGATTACATAATAGACCTCATGGAGTATCTTCTAAAAACATTTCCGCGTACACAGAGTGATCGATAAGTAGCGAACTAGGCACCTACATTGTTATTTTAAATGGAACGCCCTCTATATTATTAAGTTTTTGGTATCTCCATCTAGAAATAATGGATTTCATATATCTATTTCTGATTTTTATAATTTTGGCTTCATTTGCCTAAATTTTTTGTATATTTACATGTACTAAAATAACTGTGTTATTTTTTTAACAACTTACCGAAATATTTGGCTATATTAAATAAATCTTTATATTCATATATTTTACATGAATAACGACACTTATCAATCCTACACGAACTATTAAATTAACCACATCTGTTTAGAATGAAACATAAATATAAACAGCAACTAACGGGTGGTCTATTCAGTTTATTTGTCTATTAGAAGTGTAAATAAATTTATGTTTTGTAGAAAAGTAATAGGAAAGGGAGTTTGAAACATAACATTTTCGCAAATTTTAATTCTAGCCAAATATTTGTACTAAACGATAAAGCTATGTGTAATAAATTCTCTGAACTTAACCTACATTCTTTCCGGAAAATGTTAATCATTTGTTAACGAGAATTTTATTTTATTTGGCTATTCATTTACATTCCGAGGAATAGTACGACATGTCTGTAAACAAAGAAAATCTCGTTCGGACAAAACCTTGATTCGGTTTTATCTACATATGCTTTCACGATCCCATGCGCAACTTGACATCCATCTGTTTGACCACTCTATTAACAAATTCTTAAGCTATTGAGAATGGGTTGCGGACAAGACTCACACTGGATTGTTATCGACTTTTTGTTTACGCGTTTTGGATAACAATAAATAAGGCGGTGATATTCTCCGTGGTTGTCTTGAAGCGCTTGCAGCTCATACGGACTTTCTTGTTCATTTATTAAATTGGTGCTTTTCTTAAAGGAAGTATTGCATCTTCGATAGCAATGGAAAGGAAAACATTATTTACTAAAACCAAAATCGTTTATAAAAAGTATGGCCGTTACATTACATACAGTACATTTTTTTTACTGATACATCCCAAAACAAACAAAAAAATCAGTTGGAAAAAAAAATAAATTACAATTGGAGTTCTTTGTGTTCACATAAAAATACTTCGACTCTATACATGTGAAGAAAAATTACGTGCGTACTATTATTATAAACGGTCTATGGCATAAATGCCTTTAATCATTGTAACCTAAACAGATCGCTTATAACCCGTTTTGCCCTTTTGTGTGTTCTACCGTCTCCAGATCTCCTTGGCATAGGCGACACACTTGACTGTCAGCTTTTCCTCATTTAAATAGGCGGTATGTTAGCGCTGCATGACGTGTTAAAAATCTTGCCAATAATCTAAGGTCCCCTTTGCTGAACAATAGTACTATTTTTGCTGTCTTTGGCGAGCCTGTTGCTTTCGCCTGTTTTTGTCCTGGTATACTTTGTCAGTGCGAGGCCTTTTGATTGCACTCCCATTTCTTGATTACTTGTTTTATGTCTTTTATAGATCACAGTAGAGGTTAGGACCAATGAAAGTCTATACACCTCTTCATTTCCTTCCATTCGTTCGGCCCCGAACCCACCGTAAAATAACGTTGTTGCGTCCCAGTTGCCTAGATTATGTACACATTCGGGTATTAGACCAGATTCATATGTATAGGCTTTAATAACATTTAGTACTGCCTAACCAGTTGTGAATATATTTACGGTTGCTCTTCGCATCCCTTACCTCGACGTTCTTTATGACATACAGGTTTAAAGCAGAAATCTCTGCTGGAAATATACTGCTGTGGAGTCCTGTAGATATTTTAGGTGGTAGTTACGACCTCTAATACCAATACCCGCCCGACTCCTCCTATTCTCAAGCTGTTAGTATACCATTCCAGGGTTCCTCCTTGCAGTAAGGCTCACCGGATGCCCACTACGGCTCCCCATGATTACCTCATAAAGCCGATCAAAATTGCATTGCATAGGGATGGACTTCTTTGCAATGTGCATAAGATAATTTATATTGGGATTTTCAAGGATTTTAAAATGCCTTCTAAGATCACCATGCTTTAATCATGTCATTCTACTGTGAGTGAAAGCGCTTGATATGGCCTGCTTCTGAATATATTTTTCGTCAAACACAACTCCTAAGTATTTAACTGCATCGCTCAACCCAATAGCTTTTTCTTCTGTGGTGGGTGATTTTTAGGCAGACTTTTCTTCTCCTTGTAATCTTTTGCGGATTGATGCGCAGGCTATGATTTTGACACCATTTATACGCGTTATCAAGATCTCTTTGCGTAAGTTGTAATATGATATTTTCATGTTTTCCACCGAGCATGCGCTATAGTTAAGTGCTGTAGGAGATCATCCACAGCAAGACACCAAAGTAGACGCAACAGGACCTCTTTGTGGCAGCCTCTGTTGACAATTGTTGTCGTTTCGGATCCCAGCGTAGCGCTTTTTCGTCGACTTTGAAGTACGGCTTTAGACGATGGGTGAAAACCTTCGGCAGAAGCCTTGTCTATGTCCAAGAATGCACAGAGAGCTATTTCCTTTGCCACAAGTTCCAATTTGCTTGTAATAAATGGGGGGCATTGTTGTTGATTTTGCCCTCTGATAGGCAGGTTGGTTAAGATGAAGCGAATTTGCTACGGGGACTTCATTTTTTTTTGGTCTAATACCTTTTCAGTTTCTTTCAACTGGAATTATGAGAGACTAATGGGTTTGTACGTTTTAGGCTCTGCAGATGATCGCCTTCCTCCTTTAGGAATAAATACCATATTGACGTTACCCCACGGTTTTTGTGTATATCCGGGGCTGCAGCTGGTTTTGTATAGGCTTAGTAATAGTTAAAGGAGAACACCTACGGATTTCTGCAATAACTTAGGGAAAATTCCGCCTTCTCCAGGTGATTTGTAGAATTGAAATCTCATTAAAACCCATCCGGTTTCCACTGTTGTAAAAATTTTACTTGCAGGACTGTGTGCTTCCTTTGATGGAAGGCTCGAGTTCATTCCGGTTTGGTAGTTTTTGCTAGCAGAGGCTATGTAATCTGGAAAATGAATGTTTAGCAACAGCTTGGGGGCTTCTCTGAAATTTTCTATAAAGTTATCATCAGCTTTCTGAATACGTTGGAGTTCGTTTGCATGTTCTGACAAGTACTTTTCGGGATTATACCGAGTTAGGGTTCTTTCGTACAACTCCCATTGGATCGAGCTTTGTTAAACAGCCTTCTAGTGTTAGCTCGTAGTAGCTCGCAGGGGTCTTTGTGTCTTTGTCTCTTTTGCTTTCAAATGCTTTATGAATTAGAGCGTGCAGTTGAGTAGAAGCTACTTCTGTCTTTCATAAGACACCAATCAGTTTTTCTTGGAATTTTTATAGAAGTTTGTTTATATCTTTGCCTTGATTCATACCTTGTGTATCTATGACTTGACAGTGAGTACAATTAAATGTATATTCAACATATGTACGTATATATATATATATATTTATAACAAAACAAACACTTCTTCAATAAGCAATGTTTTTATAAGTGAGCGATGCTTTTTCAACGCTTCGCTTCAAAACTCTACCTAATAACAATCCTGCTTGTATGTAATATAAGGGCCAATTTTATTTTTACGTTTCAAACAGTACCTATATATACGAACATCGGTAATCAAAACTCTGTCTACTATTGCATCATTGCTATAATATTTGAGCTGATAACTTTACGTACGTTAATATTTATTTAACTTACTTTTCTAAAAACTCAAAAGGTTTGTTTGTTGTTATTATATTTAATACATAAATAATGTCATCGTTTCGTAGAAATTTCGTTTATAGAGTAGGTTTATCACCATATATCTATTCACACATACATATCTGTTGGTAAAATGGATCGTACCTCTTCATAAAGTGTATTTGGACAGTCGGAATTGTTACAATCTCAATACGTGGAAGAGATATCCATCTAAGACTAATAAACCACTCCGATAATGCGAAACAAATGGTGCTGTATTTTGACGAAGTATTGTACTTTTGTTACATTTATTTTTATTTATATGACGTATTCTAATTCTTCAGTATATATACCAATTACAAAACAAAACACACTGCAAGAATAAAGAAAAGGGTTGTAAGGTACAACAAAGATAACGGTCTGTGATATTGTTATTGGTATGGTTGCAACTTTCGGGCGGCGCGCCAGGATCGTAATACCCACAAATAGATAGCCGACTGGGCGAAGCGAATATTAACATCGACCGCCGATCGGAGATGCATGATGGATTTATACATACCACGTAATCGTAGCTCAAGAACGGATCCGATTAATGTATTTAAAAATAAAATTCACAGCATATTGTAAACTCACTAGCCAACAGCAGATCACACTAAATTGTCATTTTTATTGTTGGTGTTGAAGTACTATTGTACTTAATTACTTTAATTTATAAAACACGTCATCGGCAATTCAAAGATGTCGCTCTAGAGTTTAATACTGTATATTACAAATATACCCCCATTTACATCCTATTGGTAAAACGTATTCTGGATTATGTACCCCACATATATAAAGCGATAGTTTCCAAAGAAATTATTTCACAAAAACTTTGTAATGCTAATATTTTAGCATTGTATCCAACAACGACTAGAAAGGAATCTTGAAAAACACATGTTTTCATATCTAAGCACATATTATGTTTGTACAGATATACATATTTATGTAATACAGATATTTAAGCAATATAAATTTCTTTCAAGTAATGTTTATTGTTACAAGAAAGCTGTTAAATCTAAATAACTGTTATCATTTTTATTTGTTCGTACTCAATTTACATAACTATTAAAAATGTACATACATTGATAATGCAATAAGATTTATCATAACGAAATGACCATATTTGTTTACATTCTCAAACGAGTTCTGAATCATCATGTCAAGGAACTTAACGATGATGGGTTATGCGAAATATTATATTTACAATACAGATAACCCAGGAATTGACGTGAAAATATGTTGAAAACGTGTGTATTAATTTTTGTGAAGATAATGTTTCACAAATCAGGATTATCTATTATATTGACATTGAACAAGGTTTAAAAAATCGGTCTATTATAATACGTGTGTATGTTGGCATGTATAAATATTGGGATAACATTTACAGGCTGCTCATAATAAAATACATAAAATTAGCAGTTTGTTTTCAATTTCGTATGCAGCTTATCTTGGAAATTAAACAAAAAATTTGCACAATTTATATATAAAACAATAAGCAGACTTTTCAATAAGCTCATACAAATACTTCGGAATATTATCGATTATCTTAATATATCTACATATCTTTTATCTATACACTATTCACATCACCTCGAATTTTATATCCAGATAAATTCATTGAAAAAAGCTAAATAAACTGTGTAATATAATTAAAAAATGTATCATATGTGAAGGCGATTATGGCTGATCGTGATTAAATAACATTTCAATCTTGGCATAATCGCTATTTAACAAATTATTAATCTGTGTATAAGTAAAGTGTCACTAAATTCACTGTGGAATGTTTATTGGAGCAGCAATTTGTTTAGCTATTTAACCTCAATAGTATTTAATGAATGATCTTATTAGCAATTTAACCTCCAGGAATCCAACCAAATACCTTGCTCGAGTTATCTGCGTAATGATCATTGATTTTGGAAAGATTTTAGAATTGGCGTAAATGGTTTTCTAAGCACAAATTGTCGTGTCAAAACAAACAGAAAAAGTCAAAATAATAAAAAATATTAAGTAAGAACAGTTCTTCTTTGTACGTAGTAGGCGCCATAAATTCTCGGCCTGATATAGAAAAAATAAATTTTGTAAAATATAACAATTTTTATTTTTCAATATAATTCCCCCCCACTTCGATATATTTATTCTAACGATCAGTTAATAATTCTATACCCTCGTAAAAATAATCTAAAGTTTTTCCCTCAAAATGTTGTATTACAGCCGCTTGCAACTTACTATCGTCCTCAAAACGTCGTGCCCTAAGGCCTTTCTTTAAATGATAAAATAAATAATAATCCGGACTATACGTTGGATGTTCCAATTCTTGAAGGCTACATTTGCGGATGGCTGCTTGTGAAATGGCAGCAGTATGAACGTGTGCATTGTCGTGTGATAATCGAACACCTTTTGTCAGTTTTCCTCGACGTTTTGCACGAATATTGTCCCTCAATTTGTGCAGCAAAGACGCATAATATGTGCTGTTGACAGCTAATACCATTTCTTCAATAATTGCGTTATCAGTTCAATTGGCCGACCGGGGCGCTCATTATCTTCAAGGGATTCTTGCCCCAAACGGAAACATGTTGCTTACTTTTTTACAGTGGAATATGAAGGAGATAAATCACCATAAACGCCGTCTAAAAGTTGTTTAATGTGATTGATTAGGCGCATGCCCTTTTTTTGTTAAAAACTTAGTGGCTGCGCGGTACTCAATTTTCGTTACCTGAGACATTTTCATGCACTAGTCACGTTGTCTGGTTGACTACTAAAAACTACTATTCTTCGAACCGTAATATATATCGTGCAGGCCTCGCACATGTGCAACTATGGCGCAACGAAGTTTGAACATGCTCAAACCTGTATAAGCCTTTCAGGGCGAGAATTTATGGCGCCTACCTCGTATGTAAAACATTTGCAAGAGCTTACCATTTTGGAATGTTGATAAACCTAAGTTTATTACTTGTTCTCTACATCTAATATCTTCATTATGGAATGCAAAGATAAGCAGTCCTAATTATATTTTATTATGTTGACCAGTGTTTGAGAGCTTATTATAGCGCTTCGAGTCCTAATTAATTTCGTGCAAAAATTACAAACTAATTAACTGTAAGATTGGATTCACAAAAATATCGATACATGGACAAAAATGTTGCTTTTCTAACTTCTGGGCAATTAGACCATTTTTAAGGCAGTACTAGAACTTGCTTTAACATGTAAAATCAAGAATAATTGGTAGTAAACGAAAAGAAATTTGAGCCCATCACAACAGCGGTTAGCATACTTGCCTTTCGATCCGAACGACGCGGGTTCAAATCCGGCCGGGACGGTTGATTTTTAATTATGGACAAAAATCGGAGTATGCTTTTTTCTTGGATAAGGAAGGAAAATCATAGACGTCGTGTCAGTATGTTGTCTGCCACGTTAAAAATCCTTACAAGAGGTTGGAACACCTGGATTCGACAAAATTCTAGTGAGGTTGCCAAATAATCACACTAAACGAAGCCTGAAAGTGTGAAGTGTATTCCCTAACTTGACACTTCGCCCAATAATACAAAAACAGCAACCCGCAAGATGTAAGTTGCTCAACAATCTGTTAGTGCTCTTTGAAACAAAATTTTGTATTATGTTTGAGAAGAATATCCAGTCATGTCACACTGAAAATTTACCGCAAATTTTGTAAATGATATAAAAAAAGAAGCCATCACATACTAAAAGTATACATTTTCAAAACAAATTTTATATTTAAGTATTTCTAGTATTCAGAATAATAAATGAAATAGATTTTTATTGAAAAAAAAATCATTTCTTACCAAAAAAAATCACTTATGGATTGCGGTTCGGTGCTTTATGTAAATTAATACTTTCTACTATTCACCTAGATGTATTTCTGATGAAGAGATCTAGGGAGTGCTGAAGAAGTTCATCTCAAACAATTTATAGAGGGCATTTCGCCTACTCTAACTTCATTGCAGAATTGGGAAGTAAAAGTCAATTTCGCATAGGGTTGTACGTTATTCAGGTGATTCTATGTACAGTGCCAGTATTATATTATGTCTCCCCCTTGCGACGACTAAATATCGATACTATCTTCCGCACGCTAGACCGAGTACTTCAGTTCAGCTCGGATTCACAGGTAGAAGAAGAGCAGGGAAGTGCATTGTCATTATTTATTTGTGACGATTTACATAAAATTATATTTATGTATGTATTTAGATGTTAATATTATTTGTGTAGACTAAGAACGCGTATAGAAAATCGGGGTTATAATATTAAATATTAGCGTAAATTGAATTTGTTATTTTGAATTGTTTTATTTTCCCTGTCTTACACTACCGGCCATTGAAGTTAGGACAACTAGTGAGCTATTGCAAACGTGAATAAAAACAGTAATAATGCAAAAGAAAATAAAAATTTATTGTCTCCTTTGGTTTGCAATACTCCCCGGGCCACTCGTGGCATGCGTTCTGTTAGTTTGGTTAGAGTTTCACCGGAAATGTTCCACTCGGTTTGGAGAAGTGGCCACAGGTGCTCTTCCAAAGTAGAACAGACGTCTGTTGTCTGTCGAGCTTATCCCACAGTAATTCGATGGGGTTCAAATCCGGACTCTGCGGGGGCCAGGGCATGATTAGCAAAACGTTCTCTTCTACTTCAGACGTTAGATAATTTTTATAGATCCGTGCAGTATGTTTGGGGTCGTTATCATACGCAAACACAGTTTTCCCCAATTAATCGCAATCCGGATATCACAGCGTTACCTTCTAGTATTCGTCTATAATTTTCTTTGCGCATAGTACCATCGATTTTTACTAGATCTCCAATTCCCGCATTGCTAAAACAACCCCAAACCATCATTGAGCTACCACCGTGTTTTACTATAGGAACGACACAATCGCGCAACCTCCTTTCGTCTTTCATTCGTCTAACGAAAACTCTGAGCTTCAAACACTTCGAACTTGGATTCATCAGTCCGAAAAACATTTCTTCAATTTTCTTCTGTCCAATTCCTATAGTTTTCGACCCACTGTAGTCATTTTTGGCGGTTTCCACGACGCAGCAACAGTTATCCGCAACGGGCCGAAAAATGCCGGGCTTCTCTTAACAGGTTAAGCATCATGGCGGACACCGTTATCTGCTCGACTACTTGACGTCCGGGCCATAGCGGACACGGATGTCCGCTGCATTTTCTAAATTTTGAGATACCAGCAGCGCCAAGAAGACATACTTTTAAGGGATATATCGTAACGTGTCTGCCATGGCCTAGCGCTATTACATGCTGATATCAGGCTAGTAGTAGTGAATTTTATTTGAACAAAAATATTATAAATTGATCAATATTATATAAATATCAGTGTGACAGTTTATGCTGCGAAAATGAAAGATTTATAAGAAAATAATGACTTTAGTGATCATATATTGGTGAAACAAATACATCAATTACTAACAAGACTATAAACAAGTCATAACCTGAATAATTCGTTCGTCAACTTTTCCCTACATTATCGTGTCCGCTCACATTGCTCTCTTACTGGGCGATAACGTACACCGGTGTCCGCTAAAATTTTTGCTGGGCCAGAGTGGACACCGGCGTCCGCTGCTTTTTTTGAAAAATCTAACTTGTAATTTACATCAAAACAATGTTTGGGGACGGTAAGATATTTTAATGTTTCAAAATTTGATAAAAAAATATCTTGGCCCAGGGAGCAGTTTCTTCCAAAACTTCTGACGCTTAACCTGTTAGACCCAGGGAGCAGTTTCTTCCAAAACTTCTGACGCTTAACCTGTTAAGCGGCGTTTAGTGGTGAAGATTTCCGTCTTAAATGCTTTCTTGTTATCCCAACTTTGTTATAGAAGTAATATTAAGGGTATTGAATATTGAAAAAATTCGATCTTTTAACATTCTAATAGTTGTCCTAACTTCAATGGTCAGTAGTGTAAGCGTCAAGAAACGATAGGTATATACAAGAGAAAGAACATGAAGGTTAAACATAATCATGATAATTCAAATTAGTGCCAATACCTTTATTGCTACATTATTAGCAATTAGGTAGATAAAATATCCGAAACATGTAACTGGAATTAATTTATAAATATCATTTAACAAAAGCACAGCACCAATTTTATTGGGAATATCTATATATGAATTGTAAACTAAAACGGTAATATCTAAATGCAAAATGTAAATCATACCTGCGAATCCGAAAATAACCGAAGCACACGGTTTATAGCGTGCGGTAGCAAGTATAGATACATCGTTGCAAGGGGGAGACATAATATAATACTGGCACTGTACCGTCCGTTCTCTGTACATCCTGCATGCCAATTGAGAATGTTGAAGATGCACATTGAGTTGTTAGGATATGATCCTGTATGTATTTGGCCTTCAAACTTGTGAAAAAAGATCTTTTTCCAGAACTTATGATTGCTGCTTTTATTATGCTTCTGGTATTGCCTGTTCTCCATTCTACGGCAAATTTTAGATGCTACTTTTATCCTGCTTTGTTACGAAAAAAATCGGTAGTATTACTTTCTTCTTTACAGCCTACGAATAACCTTTCAATAAAATTTTAGTGTGTGTTACTTTCAAAACCACAAAACCCTTGCACAAACTTAGGCTTGAAAATATACAGTTTATTGTTGCTGAGAACTGCATTCTTATGTTGCATACAATGTGTGCGAAGATAGAACGTATGCTGATACATACTCCTTTTCACTGCAAACTCGATGCCAAATCAAATGGGCTTCGCTGTTTCCGGCAAATTTTCGTATTTTATTTCCTGTCTGGCCACATTACCTTTTGTTATTTCCATCACGTTCACGGAGACATCTACATTCAAACCTATATGTGTTCATTCGCGTGTGGCGCACATTCATTATACGTTTTTCAAACACCACAGCGCGAACAATATTTTACAATGCCAAGTTCGTCGCCGAGTGTTTCCAGTTGACTTGAGTTTATGTTTGTTGAAACTTGAAATACGTACGTTTATGATATATACACATTAATGTATTCAGTGGACGCCATACATAAGATAGAACACCGACGATATATTTCCATTTTATTTCTATTAAATTGTCAAGTTTGTTACCAACTGCTACAAATTTAGAGTTGACATGTTATTGAGTAAAACGAATTATACTTATAAAAGTCTCAACATTGAGATAACATAGTCCCTTTAATACAAAATATATTGATTGACTGGAGGTAACTTCTCGCAATGAAAATAACTATGAAAATTCTTTTCCATTGACTTCATTTATTTTATTTATTTTTCTCTGTTTCTGCATGGAATGAAGAAAAAAAACTACGATAATACGAAGCCATGCACCTTAAGATATAGTACAACCCCAATTATCCGAGACAACGTGGGCTGAATCCATCTCGGATGATCGGAAGCTAGAATAATGCGAATTTGTGTGTTATTTTTAATTTTTACTAAAACATATAATAATAATAAGCTTTATTGCCCAATAGAAAAAATTCCAATTACTGGACAAGTAATTAATTAAACAAATTACAAAACGAGTATAAAAAACAAGTAAGAGTAACAGGATACAAAAACTTGTTAAAGTAAAGAGCAGTGACTATCCTTATTGTATGTAAAGTATCATGAAAAATATCACATTGTGAAGATATGAGATTAAAGTTTGTACAAGTAATGTAAATAGGTGATTTTAAAAGAGCATCTGTTCGAGGAAACGGTAGATAAAACGTATTCGAATACCGGACACCAGAGCGTGGGATTATAAATTGTAATCTTTGAAGTAGTGCAGAGCAGTCAATGCAGCCATTACACAATTTCCAGAGAAACACCAAACCGGAGGATATGCGCCAAAAGTTAAAAGAGGGTAAATTAAATCGGGACAACAGTAACATATGATCAACGCCACTCGGTGGGTACACTCCGACTTGCCGGAAGCAGAGGAGTTTAACAAATATGCGTTGGACCAATTCCAATTGGCGTTTATGCGTTAAATAGTAAGGGCACCATATGATGGACGCGTATTCCAGACAGGATCTAACAAGAGCGTAGTATAAAGATTTCAAGGCTACCCCATTGGTAAACTCTCTGCAATTTCGCACAATAAAGCCAAGAGATCTAACCGCATGGGAGATGCTGATAATGTGTTGCGCAAAAGTGAGTTTGCTATCAAACAAAATCCCTAGATCCTTAATTAATTCGACACGTTCGATGTTAACTTGATTAAGCTCATAGTTGAAAGTAATTGGCGTAGATGCACGTTCAAGCTTAAGTTTTTGGGGGAAGTTCGTTATAAAAAAATTACACTATTGGCAATCGGGCTATAATGTATGGGTTTACTTTTCTTTTCTGACCCCCTATACCTATCTACAAAATATTTCCCATCACCCTATAGATTTCCTTGATTAATTCGGAGAGAGAAATTTGGATTATTTGACATCCATTCAAGCTCGACGGGATCGATTAATATTGACGTGGATTAACTGCGACTTGGATAATTCAGCTTCAACTGAATATCCACATATTTTGCTTGCAATTTTAGTTTCGGTAGAAAAATCAACAAACACCATAGCCATTTTTTACAGCCTTTGCAGTTAATTCGTGCAAAATAATTCTACATCCATGAATCTTTGAAACTAAAGATTTAGTCATAACTTGTCTAGGTGAAAGTTCGCCTGGAATTATTAACGAAGTTTTAACATCGATAAAATCTTTTAATAACAAAATAAAAAATTGACGTACAGGTAGAATTCCAATGTCCTGAATCAAGCTATGGAGTGTACGGAACTTTGCTTAGCTAGTGTGAAATGCGTCATAATACGTGGACACTAGAGATTACATAGTTATTTTACATAATTAGTTGTTTTGTTAGTACAACTATAAAAATATACGTAGAAGTAGAAAATTGCAACGGTTATATTTTGAATAATAACAGCAAATGTTTGCAAAAGCGTGCAGGTTTTAGAAATATTTGCTTGTTATTCATGATTCATTTACAAATTTTCTTGAATATATAGCATATCTCTTCCTTTTTACATTTGAAAATAAATACTTGATTATTGGCGATGTGATCTCAAAATTACACCAATTACTTTTCTAACTTAAATTTATGAACACATTAATAGGTTTCCATCTAGGTTGCTTGAAAGCATTAAAAAATAAACAAACATTTGAAATTCCTATTGAAGTCTAAATGATACGAAGCGATGTTACCAAAAGAGGATAAAGAGCTAACTAGTTTTACTAAAATCAGATCCCTAAACTTTGAAGAGCGATGTGCAAACAACACAGCTATTGAATTTACAAAAACATTAACTTGAAGGTTGCGTGAAGTATTCAATATACACGGCGATTGGTTGAAACTATTCATTAAATGTAGGCTTAAGCTAATTGAACCATGGCCAACTCGATGAAAATATTATTAAGATGATTTTTTTTACCTTATTTCAGTTATTTCGAAAATTTTAATTTTTTTCCATTAGCACAACGTTTGAAATCATCTGTAGCAGTCATTTTTAAAAGTAAATATTGCACCGTTAAAAATTGCAACGATGTATTTATTATAGTTCTACAGGATGGTTTAAATGAAACTTCAATTTAGCTCAAATTTCATCTAAAGTTGAATTTCTTAAATACAGTTACCTTTTTTTTATTTTATATTATTTATATATTTTGCATCGATCTGAGTTAACATTCCTTATATCTATCTTTAAAAGTTTTTAGATGTTTCAATTTTTTTAATAATTTAGATCATTAATTATTTCAGTAGCATGCCACGCGAATACAGTTATCATTCTATGATCTTGTTGTATAAGTCAAAATGGAAAACCACGGAATCGAACTTTCTACACTATGGAAGAGTGGAATCATCTGCCAGGTTACGACACTGGAGAGGAAGTAAATGAGGTTAATGTATTAGCATATTTTAATGCACACCCTCCTGGTTCAATAAGACCTGCCATGCAAGATTTGGGTATATCTTATTATGCAATACAATGTATTAAAAAAAAGATGCATAATTATTCTTTTATTAGAGTACCTCATCCTGGGGATAATGTTTGACCCATCCAATTTTGTGAACATATGTTGATTAGAATTTAGGAAGCTCCGCACTGTGTCTTAATAGGATTATTTGGATAGACGAGGCAAAATTTATAAATAGACGAATTTGGCATTCCTGGGCTACAGAAAATCCCTATATCAGTACAGAAGCAAATTTTCAAAATAATTTTAATTTCAATATGTGAAGCCTTGTTATATTTGACCGAACTTCATTCAGAATTTATGTTGAAAATTTAGCTGTTTAGATATTTAGAAATTTTGAGAACGACAATATCTGATTTTGTAGAAGAACTGCCTCTTAACTTATTTCGTCACTGTTGGTATCAAATGGACAGAACTGCAGCACATTCAGCCAATGATGTGCATGAACTCACAACATATTCGAAGACCGTTAGTTTCGCCACAGTGGACTATGATGATAGCCATCAAACGCTCACGATATGACTTCACTCAATTTCTACGTGTGAGGTCATATAAAAGAATAAATATATGCCATCTAATACGTTCAATAGAGGAATTGAAACGAAAGGTTAGATTGGCATTTCGCCAAATAAACCTTTTACAACTTCAGAAGGCTTGCATAACAGGAGTTTAGTCAAGAATCACAAGATGCTTGGAAAATAACCGCCGTCGCATAGTAAATGTTTGAATTTTTAGAATATATTAAAGTATTCTTATCATTTTTTCCATTTTTTCTTTATTGTTATATGTTAGTAGATTTCTGTGAATTTCTTATTAATAAAAAGTAAAGTTAGAAATGTTATGTGTTATGTATTTAAAAAGTAACGATTGGAAGTTTCACAAAAATTAAAATTAAACATTATTAATAATAACATAAATCTAATATCAGAATGTCTGAAGCTATCATTCGCGTGGAAAGCTATTGAAATTAAAAACGTTGAAATAACTAAAAATTCTTTAAAAATAGGTATAGGAAATGTTAATACAGATCGATGTAGAATTTAATTCTGCATCATAATAAGAAATGTTGTGCTAATAGAAAAAAAATTCAAATTTTCAAAATAACTGAAATAAGGTAAACGATAGATATGGAGTTACGAGATGAAATTCTACCTAAAATAACATGTAGAAATAAAATATGTAATAAAAAAATCGCCATTCTATTTAAAATAAGTTGATGCTGATGTCCGCTATAACGGGAAAACCATCCACCTCGAAGATATTTTCATGGATGGTGCAATTAGCTTAAGTAAAACTTTTCAAAAAAAAAAAACTAAAAACTTCTACCCATAATACTTTTAACGGTTTGTTAAAAGTATTGAGTTCAATCAATCACCCTGTGTACAGTATTGCATTGTATATTTTAGAAATAATATATATATTGTACTAATTTTTCTTTTCCTCTGCTTGTTTCAGGTACGTTCTACAGTTCAGAAAATAGTACAGCTAGTTATTAACAGGTTTGGCAATTAGTTTAAAACTTTTAAACAACAAAAAAGTGGAACACCTCAAAATTCAATAAAATTTTAGATGAATTAGTTAGTGATCAAAGATTCCAACACTTTGACATGTGAGTATTTAGTACAATTGGATATCTCTCTTAATCAAAACAAATTCAGAATGGAAACTATATCCTGTTCATGGAGAAAGATTATTGAAACGTTTGTTGATTGTCGCCAGCAATGTGTTCTTTACACAAATTGATAGTAATTTAAAAATTGCATAAAAACTTCGTCCAGAAGTGCCAGCAAAGCATTGGCCTGTCTGAAATACACGAGTGAGCTACGTATACGTTGCACTTGAAAGTAGTACCGCTTCTGCAGGCTCAATAAATGTCTTTAAATATGAAGAGAACCAGTGCCGTTTCGCAAAATTTAGCACCGTAGGGGGCAACGTCTGGGTTAAGCGTTTAATTTGTTCCATTTCCACGATTTTAATAATTCAAAGACTGCATTCTGCGTCGACCGTAAGAAAAAGATGTGACCCCTTTGCCTCGGTAAATGGCCATTTCTAAATGAAGTAGACGGTCGTGCGATACCGTAATCTCTTGTCGTAAGCGCTCATCCGGCTGCTAAACCGGTGCAATATACCTTTAAAAAGCCGGGGACAAACGTAGTTTCCAGATCGTGAGAAACTGGTTGTTAGTGAACAGCTACGTGTTCATTTGTCATATCTACGCAGAGTCGTCTAGCTTGATATCCCGGTGAACCTTAAATATAACTTGAATGAAACACAACAAACGACGTTTTCATAAAACTTAGATTCAATTATTTCGCGTTTGAATCATTCGTATCGTAAGTTCGGTTTTTTAAATAAATATTTAAGACGTACAATCCGCTAAATATTATTTTTTCTTCAGATAAATATGTCGATCATATTTGGTGATTCACATAAAATCACATGAAGCCAAAATGTTTCAAATATGAAATCGTATCCAAACGGATACGTTTCATTATAAAATTCGTTGATATACTGACGCAAGTGAAAAGTATTACATGACAATGCTTGGTTACATTTCATCTGATTCTTAATAACCTTATTTAAAGACGAAAAAAAGGTATAATATGCAAATATAAATAATAATTGTGGTTTTCATTTAGAAGAAACTAAAAGAAGTCATAGAATGCGTCAAGGGTATTTTTGGAGACGAATACGTAAAACACATGAAATAAATTGACTCACAAATACCAAACGAATTATTTCAATTCTTTTGTAATATATATTTCAATATACCATTCGAAATTAACATAAAAAATGTAAAGTTAAAATTAGTGTGAAGTTTCGCGAACGATATGTAGGAACTTTTTAGTAACAGACATACAATAAATATTTATAATATTTAACATAAGCGGTTGTTGGTGCATTTTTCCACAAAGTATTTACAAATTTAACTTCCTTCCAGAAGAATCGAATAAAATACAATACGTAACAATAAATAGAGTACTGCTGCATATTTTATACCATATTAAATGGTATAAACTATGCATGGTATTATGTAGACAAATGTAAAAAATGCACCCATGCAACGCAAAACGTGATCTAGGTTCATGGCAGTTCTGGAAATTTTGTATATAACCACAAGACAAAAACAATCTGGGCAATGTATATGTTTACGGTAATACCAAGAAATGGATTTAAGTACAGAGTGACACACTTATATAGAAATTTATCGAGGTTTACTCAACATAAAATTTTGAAGTACTCATTATCCTTAATTGATTAGATCATGTTGCAACTTCATCTATAACATTATCTTTCAACCATTTGTTGTAAGTTTGTAACACTCCACTTTCACGATTGCTTATGCACCAAAAGTTACAGGCCTTTTGGAATTAGATGCGGAATACTGTGGCCAATAAAGGGAACTTTTTGAAAAAAATCTCGTAACATCTAAACTCTATGAGGTAGATTAATATATTTTATTTTATTAGGCTTGGTAATAACTAGAGTTTGTTAAAAAGGGGGTACCGGCAGTGGCGCACCGCATAAAAGTAGGTACGTAATATACGATATTAGTGAAAAATAATATTGTTACCTTTTCCTGTCGTCTTGATGTCCACTGTGGCAATTGGCAACCGTCCTGGTAGGCTGCGTAGAATTGCAACATCAGCAACGCTTCCTCATTTGGGCACTCTTGATTTTCAGTTATAGACCGAACCTTTTGTAAATCGGGATTTTTTGTTAAAATTGCACCAAATTTTTGAGCAACATCGACTTCTAGAGCGACTTGTAAATTGTTTATGCAATTTAATGCGTCTCGTGCAGCTAAGTGACTGTTTTCTAATTGCTCAATAGGAATTGGAAAAAAGTTGCTGACTATCTCGAACTGCTGCAGAATCATTTGAATCAAGTTTCAAGATGACATTTTCCACTTGTGAAAAATATTTCTGATAGTAAGATACTGCCTGCAGCTATGTTCCCCGTAATTTCGGACACAATTGTTTGAATACACGGATGTGTTTGGGAGATTTGATGAACACTTTTTTGGTAGATGCTATTAACTTATCCACCATCGGATACTTCGTTCGAATGGTTTCTGCTACGTGGTGACATGCGTGTATGAGGCATGTTATGTGAAGAAGAGTCGGAAAGCATATTTTCAACATCCTACCAACTCTCAGCATTGTTGCGGCTCCGTCAGTAACGATCACTGTGACTTGGATTCCTGTGATACAAAATTCTCTCAACGAATCTTTTATTATCTTGACAACGGTTTCTGCATTAGTTTTCTGAATCCTTTTACTGGATAACAACAATGAAGCTGGTGGACCATCACGTTTTAAAGGACGCGCTACAACATGAATGACGCTGTGCTTCTGAGCATCAGTTGTTTCATCCACACATAGGCAGATTCTCTTATTTTTCGACCCGTCTTTTATACATTCCTTTACTGTACCTTGCACACTTGGCAAATTGTATCGTAATTTCACAGATGTTGGCAGCTTCCATGAGGGAACGTACTTAGCCCAAAAAAGACGAAAGTGTTCATTAGATACTAGATGTTGTGGGATGTTGCACACACTTAACATAAAAATAAAAATTGCCAGTATGGAATACTGTTTCTTAAATTCAATACATGACGTTTACTTTTACAATGTTTTCTACATTCAAACCTATCGCGACTTAGCAATCCGCTATTGCATATTGTGCAATAAATATGCGAACTTCTATATTCTAATCCAGGGAAATGCCTGAGATATTCACATTTGAAGGGAACGTTACACCTTTTGGGCGTCCCATCTCCGTGTACTTATTTGGCGTGCAGCGTACTGTCGCTTTGAACTCTCTCGCCGTACTGTCGAGATCGACTACGAATTGAAAATTACCCCTACCCACGCCGCTACCACTACGCTACTGCCATCCGGTACCACTTTTTTAACAAACTCTAGTAATAACTGAACTTTACTCAGCGTATAATTTATTTATCATTTTTTGAGCACAACAATGCTGTATTTTGTATTAAAGAGAAAAATTACACAACTTAGAAGTTTGTTTATTTTTAATGAAAAAGTAGGTAAAGGAAATAAACTTAAGATGCTCATTTTCAATATAAAATAGACACAGAAAACTTAAAATCGTTTTCTATAGCTCTAAAACCTATATACTATTTATAAATTACAACACAATATGTTCTTATAATCTACTTATTTGCAAAGAGAAGAACTCATAATTGTCCATGCAAGAGAAGAACTACTAATAGTAATTTATGTTAGCTTACTTAATTTTTTAACTTCTTTATTAAACCCCTAATATTGCTGCAGCTTCTCCACTAAATATGTACATGATAACTTTTCGGACATGGCTTCCTCAAGTGCGATAAATAAGGATCGAAACTGAGCATCGTTTGCAGATTTTCTACTTGTTGTTCTTGAATGAAAAAGCCGGAACCTTTTATAATCTTTGTTGCGAGCTTCTTGAGCTTCCTCTGATAGCAAGTCAATTAGTAAAACTGCAGCCGAGATAATGTCTTCGCCATGGATGATGATTTTATAAAGAGTGACAAGAATTTTAGACCATCCACCATTATTAACGTAATACTTCGCTGTTTCAAAAGCATAAAGTCCAAATCGTTTTGCACTAATATGCAATCCTGTAGTTTCAGCGGTTATTTCAGGATCTTGGAAGAACCGACGAGATGTGTTTCCGCTGTTTAAGCATGAATTTCTTTTTTAGTTTTTGACTCGCAAATCCTTTTCACCGTGTGATCTAGTAGTGACTGGAATTCAACCTTTGCACCAGTATCAGCTATTTCCATCAATTCCGGGTAAGAATTCTTTTTAATTTCAGAAAGCAGATAATAAGGAGGAAACATATTGAATCCCACATCGTTACATGTTTTTCGTATGACTTCATAATGTCTTTTTGTCAACTGCGCGTCCAAAAACACACGTAATGCAGCATCCATACTCATATACTTTTTCCCTTCGTCTTGGATATCTTTTCAAGTTTTTTAACCGCCAATTCTATTTACTCAGTAGGGTCAAACCCGTAACAGAACTATACTGTTAGTCGTTTGGCTTTATATTTCTTCGCTTGCCGCAACCGCCAAAAGTTTTTTCAGATCATCCGCCAGATAAAGTTTCTGGTTTACTAAGTAAATGTTCGGCCACTTCGGTCACCTCTAGATTTTTCCTTAACCAAGTCTCATTTTTCTGTTCAAGAACTGTTTTGGTACGATTTAGTGCTTTCCATTTCTTTTTGAATACGAAGACGTACTTACGAGTACACCTTCTCAGTTACTTTCTTTGAAATGTTAAGTTTTAATTTTATCCGACACATCTTGCTTATTCTCGATGATAAAGCCACTCAATTCTCTATACGAAATTGTAAAGCGTGCCATTTTATAGCTTATACTACTGGCACTAATTCTGGATACTTTAAGATCTTTCTTATTTCTTAATTTAGTGTTTCACTTTGGACTTGAGCAGCTTCAATGAGCTTAAGTACGAACGCCGCAGCAGGGTTAAAACTACATTACTCTTTAATAGGCAGTCATCGGCAAGTAAACCCCATATCAATTATAATCTTTAATATTTAGGCTACACACTAAAGTAAATTAGATAATGTCGCAAGAAGTCGCATATAAATGATACAAGTTAAAAACTAATACAACTTGAACTTGTATACCTATGTTTCTCTTCAAAGTCATTAGATTAATATAAAAACATTTGAAAGAAACATTTGAAGCTGTTCTTATAGTTTAAGGAATGTATTTTTCAATATAATAAATAGCGTTTTCTGAAAACTAAAAATTCTATGCATAAAACCTAATTAAACTTTCAATAAAAATTGAGAGAAAAGTCCTCGAAACTGGTACTTTTACTTTGGATGTTAATTTCTAGTTCTTTTGTTAATATCTTGCGTTGTGCTTTTTAATTTCTAAGCTGTCAATATGGAATATAAGAATTAAGATTTTCCAATATAGGTTTGGGAGGTTTTTTCCACCTATTGGCCATAGTGCGTCGTAAAATTGAAGAAGCTGAATGTTCTCAACCGCCTTGAATCTTTTGTGCAATCACACCGTTCTTTTTCAAACGGAGGTGGCAATGGGTAACAGACACCTTTATTATTAATGTGAGAATTTTTTAAACTTTGTCAGATGAATTCCAATAATTTTTCCTTTTTGGCCTTTTAACTAAACGGTATACCTCTCCTCACAACTAAATGTGTAAATCACGACTCCCTTTTTCCCGAATTCATCCCAGAACCTCTTTCCTCCAGACTTTCCTTCCAAGAACTTCACGTCTTAACGCTTCGCCTTATTCAAAGAGTACAAAAGAATTCAAAGGTATACATAGTCACTTTTAAGCTCTAGGAAAATAGAAAAATTCTAGAAAGTAACCTGGATAAATACCTTTGACTAAAACGTCCAGTTTTGAGAAATTTACTTTGTTTTTAAAATTTTAGCAGATGTAAGTTTTGGCTACATAATGGCATATCGGAAATGAATCGTTATTATTATCTAGACATATACTTCTTGTCTTTAATACATTAATTCAAGAATAGAGTATCTTACAAGTGGAAAATATTATTAATTACTATCTTTCCATATACAGGATTCAAAATCATGTTCCTCATACTAATCGTCCTCATAATTGACACCTCTGCGTAAAAGGAATAGCTATGCATGCGCGTAGGGGTCAAGAACACATTAATACCTTTGAATTTTATAACTATAAATATTTACACTTCAGCAATGCTTTGTTTCTCACCTGCAGATCTTACGCAACAAGCACTTGAAGCGTTTCTATTTGTTCCTTTGTCATTGCATTGCTATACCGCTTATTTAAGGAGACAGAAGTCCGCTTGTAGCCTTTCCATTAGCTTCCCGGTCTATGTAATACCTTCTCGGAATTAATTTCACTAAAACAGACAAATCGTTTGCTATGGCAATTATGTCGAAACGGTAAGAATTACTGTTCATTGCTATAATGCAATGCGCGTATATTATTATTGCGAAAAAATATATAAATCATTGTTCCAATCATGTCATTGCAAAAATGAATTGCGTTTAATTCAGATATGGTGGGTTGACGCCAATTCAATATTAATTTAAATCTTTCCTCCTGCAGTAAGTCATCAATGGCTTGTCGCGTTTATTTTTCTCGCAACGTACGACTTCATTGTTATTCCGAAAGCATTGAGTCTTCTTGCAGTTCTATCACAATGAATAGCATGAGGTTCAAGTTACGCTGAATAAGTGTCACCTTTCTCTTGTCTCCGACTGAAATAATTTATTAGCCTTTATACATATTACACGTAATGTGAAGTATTGATTGAAATTCCACTTGATTATACGCTAGATTAATTAACTTTCCTCTTCTATTAAAAGATATACGTAGACACATTCCCCCACGCGGTTAAATATATCCTTAGGCGAAACATCTGTTCTATTCTATTGTAGAACAATTAAAGTTATTTACTCTAATCGAAGCATGTATAAATAATTCTCATTGGTTTAATGATCTCATGCGTAAATAATGACTAGGAATATTTAAACCTAAAGAGATAGTGAGTCACCTCCTCTCCTAGACACAATGTTGTGTTTGAAAATAGTTTGACATACATATTTTTGCAAAAATATTGTGGAATATTTGAAATTGTTTGAATTAATGTTACGCTAATGAATCCTCTGTTATACTGTACAGCATGTCCACCCAGAGCATGGGCGGAAGATAATATTCGGAGACAAGTACTGCACAACACAAAATTTTGTCCATAGGATGTCTAATTTCTGCTACACGCGATACAAGTTTGGTTTTTTTGTATAGAACATATTATATATTATTAAATTTTTAGATACCTCTGTTCAATTCAACTTTCATCAATTTTTCCTGTACCCATCTATCTTAGTTTTTGAGATAATTGAGATAATTTGAAA
Organism: Dynastes maya; assembly: GCA_029619315.2. NCBI lineage: Eukaryota > Metazoa > Arthropoda > Insecta > Coleoptera > Scarabaeidae > Dynastes > Dynastes maya. The sequence continues at coordinate 65,184,631 of JAROYE020000001.1, read as the reverse complement.
TTTTTGCGAAATTCCGCTGTTTCCATAACGACCAATATCTTAGACGCCTTACGCGCTAGAGCGATAATTTAAATTTTATTCCATTGAATATTCTGTTTTCCCTAGCATCTAGAAATCACCTTTGATCATACTTATTCCTAAGAGCAAAAATGTAGATGATTATAAAGATTTACGCGCGATAAGTATTATACCCACCTTAGCAAAAATATTTGAGAAGTGCATCGCTATTCAACTTGACAAAGTTGTTACTGATTTTGGGGTTTTGCCACCATTTCGATCTAGATTTCGACCTAATCATAGCTGCACAGCTGCTCTTACTCATATCCTTAGAAATACTGATAACGGTAATCTTACGATGCTGATTCTACTGGACCTTACTCGTGCCTTCGATACCATTCACCATGCCTCCATGTTATCGATCCTGATATGTCCGATTCAACTATCATTTTTCAAATCTTATCTTGGAGAGAGGTTACAACGTGTTGTTGTTGGCACATATTCGGATCCAATTGTATCCAGCGGAGTACCACAGGGTGTCACTTGAAATCCTTTACTTTTTAGTATTTACACCTCTAGTCTACCCTCAGTTCTTAAACACTGCAAATACCATCTCTGTGTTGATGATATTCAACTCTATCTTTCGTTTCCGCCATCTCAATTATTTGATGCCCAATCGAAAATTAAAGAGGATCCGTCACAGCTCCATATATGCGCAGACGCAAATCAGCTGCAAGTGAATCCTGCAAAGTCGCAAATGATACTATTTAAGTCAAAAGGAACCCGAGAATACTGTGCTTCTAATCTACATTTACATGTTAAGAACGAGTCCCTCACTCCGTTGAATTACGTAAAAAATTTAGAATTATATTTAGACAATAACATCCGCTTTCATGAAAATATTTCGCATCTCATTAAGAAATCAGTACCTTCCCTTAAATCTATCTTTTTACACTGATTGTCTTCTGGATGAAGCGACAAGGCGACACTTATTTTGTCTAATTCTACTTTTTGCGACATTATCTACAACTTTTGCATTACTCAAGCAGATGCGAAAAGAATTCAAATGGTGCAAAACTCCTGTATACGTTTGACTTATGGAATACACGGTAGACGCGGTGTTAGCTCCAAGCTATTATCTTCTAAGACCCTAAATATACAAAACCAACGCCATTTGCACAGTGTACTAACTTTTACAAGTGTGGTTAAGCTAAAGAAGCCGCGTTATCTGTATAACAAAGTTCGCTTCAGACACCAAGAGCATTCTCGACACACTCGCGGCACAAAATCGACCCACAAGCACAGAATGGAAATTTTCAAGCGAAGTTTTAGTTGTGTACAACGTCAGCAAATTACTAAATAATTACATACTGGGTTCTGGATGCAGCTTTTCGTCGCCTTCGTCACTCATCCAGAAACAAACCACGGATTTACTACTTTCTAAACAGTGACTAACTACCAGTTGCACTCTACTAGAACTTTAGTAGCTACCTATCTAAAACACACCAACCTGAATTTGACTCACTATTTCGTTTTTGCATATACATATGTACTTATGTATATATATATATATATATATATATATATATATATATATATATATATATATATATATACAGTGTAACCTGGGCAAATTTGCGGTAACAGTCTGAGGCGTGGCGAGCGCATAAAAGTTTTTCACATAAAATAGAAGGTAAGAAATAAATTATAAAACGTGCTGAAACACTTACCGTTTTAAAAGTCTTCCGTGAAAACAAAAACTGGGTAACATCTGTTAAATATTTGAATCATTAGATATGTTTGCACAGCTGTTTCAACCAAGTGAGTACGACGTGCGGAATAAATGTTTTTTAATGCCGAAAACGACCGTTCGACATCTAGCGATGTTATATTTGCATATTTAAAATAATCTTTGAAACAACCTAATGCATCTTCACACTCACCTTCACAAATTTGTCTTAATATAAGAAAATCAGAGTCTTTCTCTAAAACACTTTCAAATTTTCGTATTACACACCAATTTGTTTCGCCTTCTACAGCGCATGACTGTGCGTGAACATCATTCACAATTTGAACAGAATCCATTAGCGACATCGAAACATTTTGTAATTTTTCCATTCCCTCCGCTAGTCCGAAGTAATTGTTGTGAATAGTTTGTAAATCTCTTTTAACCTGACTATCTTGAAATATTTCCTGACTTTTCTTGATTGCTGCAGCTTCTGTCGGATTGAATTTTAAAACTACCTTCTTTGCGTGATCAAAATATTTGTTGTAGTAAAACGCAGCCTGCAACCATGTTCCCCACCTTTAAAATCTCATCGGCAGTACAGTTTATAATTTTTGGAAGCAAGTAAAAAAGGAGGATAACGGTCGATGTGGTTCCATTGTACGTACCATTACATTAACCACAGAATTTTTTTGACGATCTGTTGTTTCGTAAACACACAACCACAGTTTTTTATTTTTCAATTCCGTTTTCATTCTTTTTTCTAAAGGATTTTACAAACTAGACATTGAATTTTAGCGTCATCAAAAATCAAGTCCGGCATGTCCACTATAAAGTTTTTAACTGTGTCTGCCATTGGTCGTTTTCGCGACGTACCTAACTGCGACATTTTTAAAGCAAACATAAGCGTACAATTACGAAATACGTTACGACAGCCTACATATACACAGAACTACTCGCATACAGCATCGATTTAGTACTGACGCTGTGAACGCGTGAAATAAATAATCGCCGACTCCGCACCACATATCTACTACATTGACTGTTACCGCTGTTTGCCCAGACTATATACATATATGTACTGTTTTTTTTTTCTTTATAGGCTAAAGGATGAACGCCTACAATAGGATTTGTATCTGGGCAATTTGGTCTTTTTGACGCTGTACATATGTAGTACATATTAGTACACTTTCTTTTCTCTTTACACATGCCAATAAATACATATAATAATAATATTAATAATAATAATAATTATTATTATTATTTCTTAGAGTTTTTGGCAATAGAACGAATTCTTTTTCCTATAAACTAGCCTCTACAAGATGGCCGATTCAAGCTATTTCAAGTTTTTTAAATGGGACACCCTGTGCATTTTTCCAGAATCGGATAGAGACACTGTTTTAGATTTTTTTTTTCACATTTTCCTATACCTAAAATGTGTCGTTCTTTAGTAAATTAACTATGAAGTTAATGCAGCTAAGTTTTTTGCTAACTTTCATAGAATGGTGCGATAAAATATTATAAATTTTTTTTCTAAAGATATTAATTAAAAATAATCTATGAAATCTATACAATTTGAACATCTCTTCGAAGTGAACACCATTTTCTTTCTTACAAACTGCAATGCGATTTGTATTATGTGTTGAGTATTTACATTTCAGGAATAATATTTTCTGTAAGGTTCATGTTATGCAATGCTTTAAGAAATTTATACAGCTTCAGTATATCCTTGGTATATTTTTTACTACTGAAAAACAAAACACTTACCTGCATAACTTCATATTTAATTCACTAAAGAACAACGCATTTTAGGTATAGAGAAATGTTTATAAGAAACATTCTAGAACAGTTTCTCTGTCAGACACTGGAAAAATATACCGCCTGTTCCATTAAAAAAGATTGATATATCATGAATCTAAATTGCTCAGGTAACGTAGAATTGATCTAAAAGTTACTTAGTATGTTGACTTCTTAACATACTAATGCTGGGTAATAATTACCCAGCATGTACAGAACGAAAAACATTTCTTTTGCTTGAGAATGCATAAACGTATTTGAATTACAACAATCTGTTATAAATATGCGACGACAAACATGAATCTTTAATAAAAACTAAAGGCTGTTGTAGCTTTCCTCTTATTCATTTCAGAACAATGATCTGTAAAACTTTTTTTATCAGAAAATGATTTATCTTTCGAAATTTCGAAAATTATGCTGGTTATTCGATTAAAACAATAGTAAATTTTGATTTTTTTTCTTTGTAAAAATGCGTTATTCAATGGTTCACTTCTTAACTGCATATTAACCAGCAGCAAAAACACAACTAGTTTGTCATTTTAACCGATTTCATTGAACCAACAATAACGGACCATTAATTTGGATCACTCTGTGAAACAAAACAAGTTCAACAAAGTTTTCCTCGCGTCATTAATATTAACCTAGTAAAATTTTCTATATACTTGATTTTACAACCAGACTTTCCACGAACAGTTCCTTAAAGGTTCAAGTTTGATTGTTTTAATGCGATTTGTTAAGTAAGGTTTAATTGAAGGAAAGTAATTTATCAATGGTTCATTCAAAGTATCCGCATCCATATATAAAGACACTTCATTCTTACTCGCTTGATATACAAATGTAATGCGTGATTAAGATTATAATACACACAATGCACTTGCAGCTGCGTATGGCGAAAGCATTTTGTAATTTCTTTTTACAGCTTTTTATAGCTGAGTGCAACAGCTGGAATTGTTTGCTGACATATTAAGGTATCAGTTTCCTGTGTTGTTTTGGTTAAAAATGAACTGTACTTTCCTTTTTGTCCTCATAGCTATTTTGAACAATGTAAAGCATCATGTTGGTGCAAAATCACTTATTCTTCTTAATATAATCTTTGACTAACTTTTATGTAACATAGAGCGCGTTAATTTAGAATGCGAAGAGAGTTTTTGAAGACTGTTTATGTTTTAATTTGATTAATTGCTTTCAACAGGCTTAAAATAGGTAGACAAGGAAGTGTAACAGGAAAAATCTGGTAAAAAATCGGCCTTATTATGCAGCTCCAAATTCAAATAATATAACCCAAGTAAACACTTTTCTGTAGATATTATGACTTTAAATATATGTATTGTACAGGTAGTACGAGATATCAAGCATACTATTATGCGAGTTCATTTCTCAAACGCATACAATGAAAACAGAGTTATTAAACAAACGCGTACGTAAAAATCATAGCATTTATACAAAAATGAAATTTATTGCGATAATGTAGGCATACGTATAGTAGAAAATTATTCAATTGCATATTTGTTTTTTATATGAAGGTATATTTCGTTTTTTCTTAACCGCAATTGTTTTAATTTCAATTATTTCTCGATTTTAGGGGCTCTTAATTACTATATATTAATAATATATATTAAGTTAATTAAAATGCATCATAACGTTTCGACAAAGTTGTTATTGTCTTCTTCAGAAAATTCTTTTTAATTATTAAAATAATGTATCCAAATATATCAAAAAAATAGACATCGTCACAATCACAACACTTTAAAATTACCTATTTTAGAAATTACAATGTTAAAATTTTGTTTTTTATTATACCGCGTGATTCATTTATCTTAAGACGACTAAATAACTCGGAAACCACTTATTTAATCGGAAAAAAAAATTTAGATAAAAATTTTATCATATGAAGGGGGAAGTTATTGTAAGGTCCACGTTTAATTTTAGAAGTGCCATCAATATCTTTCTAGTGTTAAGTCAGTTTTTTTCAAATGGAAACCTACATTTTTTAATAAATATGTTATTATCAACGAAAAAACAAATAATTTTTATCTGAAACTTTTTTTATTTGGCAACTATTTACGGATATAAACATTAATAAAACAAACATAAGAAAACAAGTAGACTTCACTTTAAAATAACTCGCGTTAATTTAATAAATGTTCAAAATGTTGTCCATTTAAATGGACGTAGGATTTCTGAACTGATACGTCTGCTATCGCTACCGCTTTGGTTTGCGCGACACTTTAGAGCAACTAATAAACACAGGAAACTGACAAATACAGGGAAAGATGTGTACAACAACAATAAAAGTCTCCTTGATTTGTAGCTCATTTGTTCCTTTACTGTAGTCATTTTAAAGCGAAGCCTACTTTCCTCTTTTTGTATTAATTATTTTATTAATGTTTATATCCGTAAATAGTTAAATAAAAAAGTTTCAGATAAAAGTTATTTGTTTTTTCGCGGACAATAACATACTTATTAAAAAGATAGGTTTCCATTTGAAAAAACTAACTTAACACTTAAAAAACATCGATAGCACTTCTAAAATTAAACGTGGACCTTACAATATAGATACTTTCCTTCTCCCTATAATAAAATTTTTTATCTTTTTTCGATTAAATAAATGGTTTCTGAGTTATTTAGGCATCTCAAGATAAATGGATAAATGAATCACCCGGTATAATAACCGCACTGGGAACTAGAAGTTTTAATATCAATAATCAAATGGTAGCAAACAACAACTGATCTCTTACTTTTTAATATACCACCAAGAATGACTTTTGTTATGCGATGCCAAGACATACTAACATATTTTTGTAAAATACTCATCTTTGCTTTTATATCCAAGCCTTCCTACATATCAAACATTTCACCTTACTCAAAATCGGAAAAGGCTAGTGTGCCACATGGCTCTATTGTAAAAATGAGACGATTGCATCTTCAACTACTGACAGCTAACATTTAGCGAACAGGTTAAGTTTATATCCAGCAGCCATAAAAAATTTATTAACTACCGATATAAGTAAATGAATTAAATCGTCTTGTCATCAATTTAATCTACAATTGGAGACCATAAAGCAAAAACATGGTAAAGTAATAATCGAATCCGCAGTAATAGTAAAGGAACATATTTGCATATCTTGGTAATTTGTCGGCTTGTACTTGATTAAACGATAACAATAGTGCGTGATATTAACCACGACCACATTACGCGGGCCCTAGTGTACTTATTTATTCCCAACTATTTTGTCTACACGTGAATAACTTTATCATCTAAAAGTTTCAATGTGGTAACTTCTAAAAACAATATATGATGAAATTATTAGAGAACTATAAAGAACTTTTGTAAAGTTAATAATATCATCAACTGCATCGAGCTGAAGTGGATTATTGATAACGGAAGTATTAAAACAGATGAAAATTATACTGGACAATTTGGCTGAAGTAATAAAGAAAAATGTACTTATACAAATCTGTGCAAGAATAGCAGTGCTAATTATAAAAAGTAATTTCGCTGTGTAAATTCTTTTGTTTTACGATATCTTTTTCAACTTTTTACTTTTTTTTACTGAAACAGATACTCGATTATATCGACATCGACTCTGTTATGAAAAACCGCATTCGTCTAAGGAATTATCGAAGTTTTGGCTTGCTTTTAACAGAAGAAAAAGGTTCGTAGCGCGGTATTACTTTAAAATAGCGGTAAAATGATAATATTCTAGTTCTCTTAGGTTGACTGGACGTCTTTAAGGTAATTATTTTATTGTCATGGGTCTCACAAAGCAGTGCACAGTACAAGCAAGAAAATTAATCTAAAAAATGCGTACGTAAACTACAAATGTAAATAGAATGTGATAAGCTCTTCAGCTGAAAAAAATGCTAATCCGACTAATTGGCAAAATAGAGAAGAAAATTGAGATGGAAAAAACACATAGATACATTGTAAAGCTTGCGAGAAGAGATTTGTAACATCTAGTAGTGTTAGCGAATTAAATCCTAATATTACTAGTTTCACAGTAAGGAGAAGTCTATGAGAAAATAGTCTCTACGCTAGAAGACCCAGAAGAGCGCCATTGTTATGATTAAATCACCTCAGAGCAAGCCTAGATTTTGTAAAAGAGCACATCACATTAATGAAGAAATATTCACTGGAGTCCAAAATTACTTTATATAACAACAATTTGATGAGCAGTTTGTGCGACTACCTCCAAAAACTATTCAACATGGAGGCCAAAGTTGTATGATATGGTCCAGTTTTTTTTGGTATGGTCTAGGACCAATTTCTGGAATTCCTGAAATGATGAATTAAGATGTTTATTAACCAACATCGTGTTGCCTTACGTGGAGGAGAAAATGCCGCTTCCTTGGGTCTATTAGTAGAATAATGATCCAACACATACGGCAAGAAGGGTCAAAATTCGTTTAATGAAAATAATATTAATGTAACATCTTGGCCAGTTGAAGATATCAACCCGATGGAAAGCTTATGGGATGATGTAAAGAAGGCTGTGAATAACAAAAAACCTACGGATGTCACTCAATTATGAGAGGTAGTGCACTCAGCTTGGATATCTATTCCATATGAAAGATTCCAACGGCTAGTTGATAGTAAACCCCGTCGATGATATGATTACTAAAAATAAGGGTTATGCAATCAAGTATTAGTATTAACAATATTATAAATATTAATTTATTATAGTTACAGAAGAATTTACTTTATTTTCTATGCACCGTTTCTATACACAGGCATGGTATTGAATAAATTGTGTAAAATACAATAAATTGGGTAAAATAACGTTTTAGTTGAATTAAAAAATGAGTTTTCTTGCTTGCTTATAATCTTTTGGTGTCTATGAGTATTAGTAGACACCAAATTATTACAAGACATTATTATTATAGTATTATAATAATAATGTCAAAACCTTATCAGCATTCTCTGGTCTAGTCTAAAAAATTAGTCTGTTTATTTATTTATTTGACCAACGGGAAAACTCCCAAAAAAGGTCACAAAAATTACACATACACGTATTAGCTTAACTTAATATATATAGCAAATTATATCAAAATTATAGAACTAACCCAAAAGCAAAAGAAAAACCTAAGTCTAATTTAGGTAAAGTTCAACAACCTAATTTGGGTGGTAAATCGCCTATACGATAGATGAAGAATATCGATATTTTTTGGAAGACGGTTCAGTTCCCTTGCAACCAAACTTTATACCCATAGGAGGTTCTATGGAAAGCCAACGCGAAAAGATCGTCATTTCGGGTACGCACTCCAGGTATACAAAAGTATAACTGAGACAGTAGATCGGGACCTTCTATTATGGTACCTAAACATTTGGTATATCCAAATTTCAGTAGGGCAATTTTACGACGTTCAAACAAAGATTGTACCTGTACCAAGTTTAAACGTTCAGAATAAGTGTACAGATCTTTATCTATGTCGAGCTTAAACAAGATGTAATTTATAAACTTCCTCTGCATTCTCTCAATCTTATCTGAGTGGAAAGCCGAATATGGACTTCACATCGGAGAGCAGAATTCCGGAACAGGACACATTAAACTTTGAAATGGAGTGATAAGTTCAACGTTTTTAAAGTCGTTGCTTTGTCGTTTAATAAATCCACATAGTTTAATTGCACTACACGTAATCAATATACAGGTTAAAATTGAGGGAAGAGTCAAAAAATTTTTAATTTGATCTACGCGAGTGAGTGCAACACCGCTAATCGGATATGCATAAAGGATAGACTCCCTCCTTTCTGGTGAATGACATGGCTTTACATTTGACGATTTTCAACATCATCTTTACATCAAGCAGAGATGTTGTTGACATCGGCTTGTAGTTTAATGCAATCAGATGAAGAGGAGAAATAATTTTAAGTCGCCTGCGAAGAATCTAGAAAAATGTATACGATATTTAATGTTGTTTAGTCAAGTTACCAAATGGCGGATGAAATTATTGACTGAAATGCTTAATAGTTCACCCGTTATTAGAAGGAAAAATTAAAAATCAAAAGCTAAGAAATGATTTCAAAAATTTATTAAAAGGACCTTTATTTTGCTAGAAATAAATGGTGGTTATTAGTTTACAATCATGATTTATTATACAATGATACAATTCACATTTCGCACCTTTACTTCAATAGTCACTCAACAAGTAAATTGCCAAATTGGCTTGTGTGAATTTTATTAGTTCTGCAAAATTCTTTGTAGTTTTGAAATTGGTTTTATTGTTTATATAAATTTACTGCGAAATCGTCTAGAGCGGTATTTTTTAGTTTAGTGGGTACCTATAAATACATCAAAACATCAAAATTTTAACTTAGGTCACTAGTCTAGTAAAGGTGCGATTTGTGTCTAAAAAACTCAAATACGGTAAAGCAAAAACGAAAATGACTTTGCAAGAGACCAGGTTTCATACAAGTGAATTGCAATAACTTTCTCTCGGGATACGATCTATGGTAGCTACACATCTGTTCGGACCTGTTTACACCTTCTCAATATTACAACGATCCCGAATTATTCTAAACACTCCTTCCAGCTATTGATAAAACAGAAAAGCAATTCTTTTCCTTTCGGTATGTAGAAGTAAAGCTTTGTAAGAACGCATACGTACTTACTGTCATACACACATTCGTAGATGCGTAGGTAAAACAATTTGTTTTGAATAATCAAACAAATCACGTATGGCTGCAGACTCGCTAGACGTGAACGTAGAACTACCGATCTAATCAATCGTGTGTGCCAGTGTGTACGGTGTAGTGTCTCGCAATACCCTTTAAATATTCAATAAATATTTATATGTAAATGGCCGAGGTATTTGCATTCATTTGAGCGACTCGTTCACATCGCAAATATCAATTTCATTCAATTTACCGGCGGCAGACGAACTACGAGTAGCAGGGCTGTATTATTTATTACGACGTTGCTCAGTGTTGCAGAAGACAAGTTGTATTAGTTATGTATTCTTTTATTTATTTTGCTTGTCAGCAAAGTAAATTATTAGATGAATTTATATTCATGCAATTCTATATAATTTAATTTCTAAAATAATTCGGTAATAAGAAACTGCAAACATACCTACCTGAAATAGATAGCAGTTACTAAAAGGCTGTATACAATGCGCGCCAAAAGTATGTAATAATGAAATTTTCTTCTTTGTTGTCAGAATAATCGAAAAACTGTTTAACACGTCAAATTGATTTTTTACATTAGAACCAATTTGCGATTATTCTTAATTTTCCAACTCTGTCCGTTTTCGGCCAATGACATCAATATATTTCTTTAATGACTAACCCCATTTTTTTGCATTTTTGGACAGCAATGTTTTCAGCAATACTTTTTGAGATATTAATGTTTTAAGATCGGAAAAAAGGTCTAGTTGTAAATTGATTCTTCACCAAATAACTAAACAAATTTTTATTGCACCAACGATACTAAACTGAAGGGTATAATATTATACATTGCTGAAACTGGAATTCCATAGCCTATCAAAAAATGCAAAAAAAAATGGGGTTAGCCATTTAGAAAAATATCGATGACGTCATTGCCCAAAAACGGACAGAGTTGGAAAGTTAAAAATAATCGCAAATTGGTTCTAATGTAAAAAAATCAATTTGACGTGTCAAACAGTTTTTCGATAATTCTGACAACAAAGAAGATTTAATTACTTAACTTTTGGCACGCACTGTATATTTCTTAAAATTCAATAATGTATGCACAAAGGAAAATTTTGAGACGGCATTTTTTAAAACTTATTTTAAAAATACAAGGGTCGCTGTCTCGAAATTGTTCTTAAACAATTTATACTAAAAATTGCAACACGTTTATTTAATCCAATAAAAGAAGTGTTGCTGTTACATATTTTACTAAATATATTGTTATTTTAAGTATATATTTTTCGCGATGTGCATAAACACTCGGTAAGTGTAAATAACGAAAGAACATTGAATTTTAAGATATGTTACTCGTTGTACTCGTCAACATATTTAGAAACTGTATGGCCACTAGGCGAAAAACAATAGATTACATTTTTGTTCAGCTAAAAGGAATGTTAAGATATTCGTTATGTTTTATGGGATTAATTATTATTATAAAACTTTTAATTGTTCAAAAGTACGTGGGTTTATCTTACGTAACGCGTTACCAGAGAACGTCAAAGTTTGAGGTTAGTTTTATTCTATCAATCTAATTTTTGGTAGAACGGTATTGTTTGCTATTTATTTTTATTTAAACTACCGAAAGAGTGTCTAAGGACACTCCCGGACCTACCCATTTTTAATTAATTTATTTGGAAAAACAATTTCTTTGACATTTATATCATTGATATAAATACATAAGAGTAAAACTGTACAAACTATAAACAACTCACTAAAACAATATTAATTATAATATACTATGCTTCAGTATATAGAGGTACGACAATAGCAAATATACTTTACTGTGAAGTACGTACACCCATGTTGCTACTTTATATACCTACAGTTTAAATTTTCAATTTTTATAATATTTTGACATTATATTTGCGGAATTTAAATAATCTAGTATTATTATTTTAATTTTTGCATTTTAGCGATTGATACTATCCATTTTTTATTCTTAAAGAAAGTTCAGTAAAATTAGAAAGAAGTAATAATAAAAGTCACCAGTTATTTTCAGGAATTTACTATGTAATAACAATTCTTGTCAAAAAACACAAAAACATTTAACACATCGTCTATATTGGAATCAGGTCATCTGTATCAAGGGAGACAATCACCAAAAAGGTCAAACATTGGATTGGTATCGCTGTGGAGAGGGATAAACAAATAAATATGAAAAAGTAAACCAGTGTTTTGAAGAAAATCATCTACAAAATTTGCATAGAAGCAAATTTATAGGGCATTTAAAATTATGAAGCAGTGTTAAATAATTACACATTTTACTACTGATATACAGGCTGACAACCAAAACCGACTTAATAGCTATGTATGTAAGAAGGAAAAGGATATTGTGGTGGGGATGTTGGGTAGCACCGCCTACCATCTGATGTATATTTCTGAAACTACTGTCTGTAACTATTTGAATCAGATTGTCAACGTGTATAAATAGGTAAAACTGATGATAGGCTGCGAAATTTTTCTTACTATGAAAATAATTTTTTGTGCCCTCTCATATGTAGTTGTAACTAACAAGAATACCTTGATTTATAAAGTGATCTCTGCATGATTTGATGAAATACAAATTGTTGAAAATACGTAAAGTCCATTTTATTCAAAGCAAAATCGATTTTAAATACTTTCATTCTCCTAAAAGAGCAACTCATCTGAAAATTACAATAGTACGCATCGTCTTCGTTTTAGCTTGTAAAGAGCTTTCTTCAACTTTAGTTCTTTCATTTCAATCTAGACCGGATAATCTACGACTCGCAACAGACATTATTTCAGTACTGTTAGCATGTAAACATAATCTCTCGTCTGTATTTAAAAAAGTTATATTCGTCTTATCAATATTTAAAGCAAGTTTATTGTCGTTAAACCCGTAAATTAGTTTTTCAAGAGTCTTCCGACGATTCCTAAGCAGTTCGTGTCTGTCCTTGCACAGTTACAACCGCACTAGTATCATCGTGGTAACGATAAATAACTGCAAACAATAACGATCCCAATATGGAGCCCTGTAGTACACCGGATGCAACTCCGACAGGACCACGAGATATTAAAACGAAAGCGCAATGTTAATGTGTTACATTTCATTGATGGACAGTTTCTTCCACGGTATGCTGTTAATCTTGATAGATTTTGTTCAACAAAATTACTAAGCATAAAACAATTAGTAGAAATTTATTGTAATGATAGAAGTATGTCAATTTAGTGGAGCTTGTAAATACCCTATCTGAAGAGAGTCATCTATTATATTATACTCTACTTAAAAAATATATTTTACAACGATCAAGTTATAAAAATGTTACATTAGAATCGTATAAGGTTTAAATAAATAGAATCGATAATTCTTCTATAGAATTAGAATGACTTATATATAAAATTGATCAGTTAATAAATAAGAAATACCTAGACGGCAATCTTATAAATCAATAATGCAAAAAAGCGAAATTACCGCCTGTCAATGCCGCTACATCTCGCGTTCCTTTTAAAGCCTAAACCGTATAATTTAAACCTTTGCCTAGTACGCGACTGTAGCACCACCAACTAATATTTCATAAGAGAAAAACATCCCAGACTAAATTATACCTGCCCGCAATAAGGATACAATACAATTTGTTATATAGCTATGTTTATTAAAAAAAAGAAGATGAATGTCGGTTCTTTTTGTCTGGAACTTCTGAGGGCATCGACTCCTTCAAGGTAGCGCGATTAGCTATTTAAAAGGTTATTGTTAGAAACGCTTATGATATACCGATACTTACAATTCTGCTTCCACAGGAACAGAAATTTGATGTTATTCTTGTTGTCGAATATAATACCAAACTGTACGTTCCCTCAACAATATATAGTCTATCGTAATTACGTATATTGTGTACTTTTTAAGAAAGTCTTTTGTTGTTCAAATTGTGTCACCACGGAAACGATTTTTCATAGTTACTCGATCTAAATTAAAAGTCTACCTATGCTTGATATAAAATAAACAAGCGATGAGAAAATTAGAAAAAAGCTTTTGAATGAAAATATCTGTCAAAATCATTTTGTGACTGATATTTAAAAAACATAAAAGGATTATAGTAAATTTTAACTTACAATTAGTTAAATTAGAATTATAAAATTAAAATTTTTATCTGCTAGGAAGAAAATTGGAACGTATAATTTTTGGAACAGGTTACACAAATTTTTTGGAATATAAGGACGAGAAGGTTGTTTTCTGTTTTAAAAGAAACGACTGAATAACGGAGATTGTTTGTTTTTGTAATATTTTAGTAATTAAAAAAATATATCAACAATCAGTGGTATTTATAATTTTAGGTGCATATTTGAAAATTTAAATTGTAGGGATAAATTATTGCTTGCTTTTGTTTAACCCTTTGGCAAGATTCTAAGATCCCACTAGTTTTTTTCTTTTTATTTTTTCCACAAGAGAGAGAGAGAGAGAGGACTCTACTACTCATACAAGAAAATTGTATGATTGACGTATAAGTATCTAATACAATCAATACTTTTTTATACCAAGAAAACAGTTTAATGAACGTAAAATTGGTTTTTAATTTTCAAGTAATTTACAGTTCGTCAATAAAATTATTAGTATACACGCTTATATCACATATCTTCATCTCCAACTTGTGTATATTACTTACAATCATTTCCTTTGCATTTCATTCACGGTTTTACTTAACTTTCTTCTTAATTACGACATCTAACACGTTAAAGGACATAAATTAATATAATTACCTCCAACGTATGCAGAGAATTTTTCCCAATTTAGTATAAAGTATCGGAAAACCCGTATGTGTAATGTTATTTGGAGTCTAATAGCGTGAATTTATTAGTTGTCATTAATTAAAGTTCGTTTGCTCACACCAGCTACCGCAACATAATTTCGTTTAACTGCTTAATTATCTATATTAGAAAACGTAATTGACGATCAGTTATGTTTCTACTTCTTGCTACTTGTTTATAATAGCGTCATGATTTATTATGACATTTTCATTGAAAATAAATGACGATACAGTCATTAAAATATTGCTGAAATAACTATAGATGCCCAATAAAATATTTTTTAAGCAGCATCCCAGAGAAAGAATAAAAAAGGAGATTATTATGTTTATATGTATTATGAAATCAAATTCTTGTCATCAATTATTACCGATTACTAAACATTATTAAATAATAATATTAAATTTTACTAAACTGTATCCTGTGTCAACCAAATATTGACTCGGATGTTTTAAATCTTGAATCAAATGAAAAATACCTAATATTATAAGCAAAAATAGTACAAAAACTCGTTCGATTTCAAGAATGCGTTGTAGTATAATGAATTGTTGCGATACAATCGACATAAATTATATCACACTACGTGATTTTACTTACCTTACAAATTACATAACCTATTTAGATTTTGTTGCTTTAATTATTATTACTATCGGTCTATCGGCATGATAATGATTTTAATTATCAAATTTATAAGAAAGTTCAGTCAGTGGTAATGAGACACCAATTATTTTCAAAATGTCTGTTAGTTCAAAGTACACTTTGTCAAAATTCCTCTCAAAGATAATACACATAAATATTCGTAATTTCATATCAAAACTCACATCGATATGAGAAGCAAGCATCATTATATGTCAATACACGAAAATATAGAAGGCGCTGGATCGGAAACAAATTTGACAAAAATCATATCACAAGGTAAAATCATTCAAAAATCATTTGTCGAAATTAAGAGTTGCAGCTCATTTACAAAAAAGGGAATAATTTTTATGCAACTTCAAAATGCATATATAAATATTACTCTTGAAAATAAAACCAATAAACTGGATTTACTTTAATCTATATTTGTAACATCTCAAAATATTACAGTTATTATTAGAGTTTGTTAACAATGTGGTACCGGCAGTGGCGCACCGCATAAAAGTAGGTACGTAATATACAATATTAGTGAAAAATAATATTGTTACCTTTTCCTGTCGTCTTGATGTCCACTGTGCCAATTGGCAACCGCCCTGGTAAGCTGCGTAGAATTACAACATCAGCAACGTTTCCATTGTCGATTCATTCAGCCGTCGACGGTGTTGTGAATACGTTGTCGTATACTACGAAAATGATCGTTTGGCATCCAGTGAAGCAAGATTTGCAAATGTCAGATATTCCTTTCCCTCATCTGGACACTCTTGATTTTCAGTTATAGACCGAACCTTTTGTAAATCGGGATTTTTCGTTAAAATTGCACCAAATTTTTTTCTAATTGCTGAATAGCTTGTGCTGAATAGTTCATGAAGATTTCATCTATTTGTTGTTGAACGTCCGAATTGGAAAAAAGTAGCTGACTATCTCGAACCGCTGCAGAATCATTTGAATCAAGTTTCAAGATGACATTTTTCACTTGTGAAAAATATTTCTGATAGTAAAATACTGCCTGCAGCTATGTTCCCCATCGCGTTATTACAGGCTGAGGTGATGGTGGTAATTTCGGACACAATTGTTTGAATACACGGATGTGTTTGGGAGATTTGATGAACACTTTTTTGGTAGATGCTGTATGATGCGTGTATGAGGCATGTTATGTGAAGAAGAGTCGGAAAGCATATTTTCAACATCCTACCAACTCTCAGCATTGTTGCGGCTCCGTCAGTAACGAACATTGTGACTTGGGTTCCTGTGATACAAAATTCTCTCAACGAATCTTTTATTATCTTGACAACATTGCATTAGTTTTCTGACGCTGTATTTCTGAGCATCAGTTGTTTCATCCACACATAGGCAGATTTTCTTATTTCTCAACTTGTCTTTTATACATTCCTTTACTGTACCCTGCATACGTGGCAAATTGTATCGTAATTGCATAGATGTTGGCAGCTTCCATGAGGAAACGTACTTAGCCCAAAAAAGACGAAAGTGTTCATTAGATACTAGATGTTGTGGGATGTTGCACACACTTAACATAAAAATAAAATTTTATAAAAATTGCCAGTATGGAATACTGTTTCTTAAATTCAATACATGACGTTTACTTTTACAATGTTTTATACATTCAAACCTATCGCGACTTAGCAATCCGCTATTGCATATTGTGCAATAAATATGCGGACTTCTATATTCTAATCCAAGGAAATGCCTGAGATATTTATTCACATTCGAAGGGAACGTTACACCCTTTGGGCGTCCCATCGCCGCGTACTTATTTGGCGTGCAGCGTGCAACGTACTGTCGCTTTCAACTCTCCGCGGTACTGTCGAGATCGATTACGAGTTGAAAATTACCCCTACCCACGTCGCTCCGCTACGCTACTGCCATCCAGTACCACCGTTTTAACAAACTCTAGTTATTATCATTGTACAGTGAGGTCCTAAAGTACCATCCCCCTAACTAATTTTTGAACGATAGAAACTAACGTTTTTAGAAAAAAATAGTTCTATTTCGCGCAAGCAAGTGAGGTAAACTTACACTACGCTGCATGTTTTTACGTTTTTGGAAAGGTAAATGAATACAATATGCAGCAATAAAGGATTTGGCAATCCGTTTTTTTGTTATGCAAAGTTGTCTAAGAAAGAACGCCAAAGTGGCGGCGGCAATTATCCAAAGAGCTGGTTGCTAGGCAACGTAGTCATAACAATTGCCAAACTGTCAAATCCCCCTTTAGGACGTCACTCTATAGCATAGTATCAAGTAGACTTAAAGACTATCTCAAAACGTGTGCTAAATCTGTTTTATCAACAGCATAATCGGCGTTGATTCAATTGGAATTTTTATAAAGCTATAGAATCTTTTGTAATAAATTTTCAGATACATGTGTATGTTTGTTAAACGTTCTCCGCGTTGCTAAAGAAGAACCTCGGTTTGACACAATTTATATTTCAACGCTAATCACGGCATTTAACTCTATAAAATGTCAAAAAGTAAACTTGATTCTTCCATCTGTAGTAAATTTTCAAACAATGATTAACAATTTTTTTTATTACAATTGAAATCGGCACAATGAAGCAATTCTTCGATCTCCTATCACGTTTCTTTCTCGCAGCGCTTAATTAACCCTTGTTCGTAGAATCTGGTCAGCATCCATTTCTCGATAAAAAGAAACCCTTCGCGGTCAGGTTCACCACCGCGCTGTGCCAACAATAAAGACTCATTCTCATTATGAACGAAAAGAACTCGTTACACTTTGTCAGCTCACCCTATATACCGGGAAGATATAAAGATCGCTTACAGAGTTCCGTCTAAATTGAACTGACAAAACCATCATAAATAACATTGTACCCTTAATTGAGTTCTTCACTGGAAAAGCTCCACCGACCGCGTACAAATGGTCTTAATGGCTTTCTTCGGAAATAAGATAAAAGGATAATACTTCGAAAACATGAGCTATCCTTGTTCGAATGTTTTACCCCACCGTTATGTAAGTCTTAGCTCATCTTTAAATGAAATTGACTGCAAATTAACTTCCGATGGGAAAAATAATTGACTATACTATATAATAGCATGTTTGTTTATGGCAATTTTGTTATAAGAAATCAAGTATAGGATATGATCCTAATTGTTCCTGAGGAATTTGTTTGAAGTAACTCCCAAATTACGTCAATGTGATTTATTTTATTAATTCTGCTGTAATAGTGGCAAAAATGTCTAAGCGTGGGATTGTACACTTCCTAATACAGTGAACATTCGATATAGTAGTCACCTTTGATATAAGAAACATTTGATATAAGCAACCCTTGATATTGTCAACAAATTTTGTCATTCGATTTAATCACATGAAGCGG
Organism: Dynastes maya; assembly: GCA_029619315.2. Lineage (NCBI taxonomy): Eukaryota > Metazoa > Arthropoda > Insecta > Coleoptera > Scarabaeidae > Dynastes > Dynastes maya. The sequence continues at coordinate 65,165,718 of JAROYE020000001.1, read as the reverse complement.
CAGTCGTTAAAATAACCGTGTTAAAGATGGAAAAAAGAAGAGACAGTCTTTATCTATTTATAGTTAAATATTTTACAAGAAATCGAGAAGGGGACAAAAGTAAAAGAGCTGTGTGTGAAATATAATGTGGACAAATCAACTATTTCGTAGATTACCAAAAATAAAGAAAATCTAGAAAACTATGTCGCCTCGTGCCGCAACGCTTCAAAATAGAGAAAAAGGAATATTTCGGAATTTCCTGAAATGGAGCAAGCTTTACATAGGTATGTGGTTTCTACAACAGTGAGAATTAAAAAATATTGTCACAAATGAAGTTTTAAAATTAAAGGCTAAAGAAGTTTATGGTCAAATGGGACTTACTAAGGAATTTTTGGCAAGTGATGGGTGAATAAACAACTTCAGAAAAAGACATGGCATTCTCTCATGCAACACTTCGTAAGTCCAGTGTTCTTAGAGAAATTTAAAAGTATCATTCATGAAAATCAATACGTAATGTCCTAAATCTATAACTGTGACGAAACAGGGTTAGTGTACAAAGGATTGCCAAATAAAATTAATGTTCATCAAAGTAGAGTAACCACACCTGGGCGAAAAAGCAGAAAAGAAAGGGTCACTTTAATGCCATGTGTTAATGCTAGTGGCAATCATAAATTGCCCTTAATGATGATTGGGAAAGCAAGCCCTTCAAAGGTGCTATAAAAATGACATTGTTCCACTATATTATCACTTTTCCAAAAATGCGTGGCAGACGACAAAATTGTTTGAGGAGTAGTTTATTGAGCAATTTATTCCTGATTTAACATCTTACCGAACGTCAAAAAATGTACCTGTAAAGGCTTTACTAATCGTCGACAATGCAACATGTCATGGAGCGATTGACAATGAACACGTCAGAATTGTGTTTTTGCCTCCAAACATGACCCCTTACTTACGACCACTGTATCAGCACATAATACGTACGTTATCGCAACCATTTAACATTAACATCTCAGAATGAAGATATAAACATAGCGTTATACAGCATTACGCTTAAAGATGTAGCATACATAGCAGTGAAGTCTTGGAACTAAGTTCCACAAAGTGTAATTATCAATGCTTTCAAGATATATTCTTCACGTGAAGATGGTAACTTCACTTTACCAATTGCTCATTTCATAGAGGAGGATAGTATTCCTATTGCTACTTTATTTAACTCAGTAGTAAGAGGCAATGTTGCAAGTAACTCTGAAATAATGGAATAGGCGGAAGGACAAAATGAAGTTACAGTATTAATTCGTATAGTCACTAACTGGGGCTTATGATGCTTATTTTGGGATGCCAATCCGTTATCAAGGATGGTACCGGGACGTGCAAAGAAAAATCTCGTTTACAGTTCCGAGAATATGGTGGAAACCAGCAGATCATGCGCCCCAATTCCTCACTGCAAAATTCGTCGTGTTCCTAGTCCACCCTCCTCACCGAGAACAACTTATGTAGAGGCTTCTGAAGAATTCTTTCAAAAAATAGCTGGAAGATAGTGAAACCTACAGGGTGTACTAGGGTACGTAAGGATTCATTTATAGTCGGGAGTCTCATGCGTTTATCGAATAGTGTTGACGTTTGTCCTCGATTCGCTACGCGCGCTCCCCACCTTATACTTTCATAGCGGACAAACGTTGTAACACTATCCATATATTTATGCGGTTGACTTTAATATGAAACTTACGAACGTGGTATATAGAGAGTCTCATTTATTAGCGCAAGACAATCTAAATGATTTGATTAGAAATTTTGGCTTAACAAAAGAAAAAACCGAATTACTAAGATCTCGTTTAGGTCAATGAACCTCTTACACCAAAAGGGACAAAATTTTACTACCAACTCTTCAGATAAAGTTATGGTTTGTGAAGCAATTTGTCAAGGCTTTAGATGTGACATCAAAAGCTTTTCATCAATGTATCAATAGCAAAAGTTCAAGGTCACTGGTACACACAGACAAATGTTAAGGTATGAACAATTAGAAAATAAAATGTCACCAATAGAAAGTGTCTGGGTTACTTTTCGTAATGTTGTTAGAAATTCAGCTAAACAAAACCTTTATTTGAAGTTTGTTGCCTAGTGTTATAATTTAAAAAACTTTACCTCATTTCAAATTTACTTCGCCCACACTCTTATAGGGACATCTTCAAGGCTATTACTACAGACTGACTGAAAAGCTACGACAACGACGCGGTTCCAACTCGAAAACCAAGAATATATTGACCAACTTATTTCGAAAAAAGACGATTTAAAGAAATAAACGAAAAAAGAACGAGTACGTTGTAACTATTTAAAATCTCATGGGTCTAATTTTGCTACATTTCAATACATATTAATAGAAAATATGTTTAACCACGCAACGCAATCCTTTTAATTACTCTAGGGGCTCTTAAATATGGATGAGAAAACCATTTTTAATTATCGGTAGTACTTCGTACGCTATTGGAACTGTTTTTCTCTTTTTTAGATTTTCACCACAGCTAATCCGATTAGTCCGCAACTGCAAATTGACTTAATATATTAAAAACGTACCACGAAAAAAATTATGTGCATTAATTTAACAACAAGAACTTATAATTGAAATAATTCTCTTCGCTCGTTCACACACACAAACGTATACACATGTGAAAATGCAAATTACGAGGGCTTTCCAGAAAATAGTACCCGTTTACATATAATTAAAAGAAAAATGAAGGAAAGTAAATAATGATTTTATTTAAATGAAAGTAATACATTTACTCATTTTTCAATGTAGTCGCCGCCGTTGTTGAGACATTTGTTATCTTGAAACCAGTGTGTTTATGCCTTCCGCGTAAACCTCTACTGCCAAAGTAGCCAGCCAATGCTGTACACCTACTTTTAAGTCATCAATGTCATCACTTTGGAAACGTTCTCCTGACAAGAAATCCTTGAGTTTACTGAACAAATGATAGTCACTTGGAGCCAAGTCGGGGCTATACGCAGGGTGGTCAGAAACCTCCCACTTGAACTTCCGAAGAAGATCAGTGGTCTTTCAAGCCGTGTGGGGACGAGCATTGTCATGCAGAAGAACAATGCCACTTGTCAGCATTCCCCGCCTCTTGTTTTGGATGGCCCTACGCAGCTTCTGAAGTGTTTCACAGTATGTGTCCGCATTGATGGTCGTCCCTTGGGGGATGAAATCAACTGACAACAGACCTTTTCGGTCCCAGAACACTGAGGCCATAACTTTTTTCGTGGAAAACGACTGCTTAAACTTGCGCGGCCTTGTTGGAGATCGTGGATGGTGCCACTCCATGGACTTGCGTTTTGTCTCAGGTGTGAAATGGCACACCTAAGTTTCATCCCCAGTAACAATTTGGTCAAGGAATGCATCGCTCTGTTGCTCGTAACAAGTCAAAAACGTCGACGCTGCACCCATGCGGTTGGTCTTGTGCTCGTCGGTAAGCATTTTGGGCACCCATCTTGCGCAAATTTTTCTGTAATTCAGATGGTCCGTCACGATTTCATGGAGCAATGATTGTGAAATTTCAGGAAATTGCTTCCCTCTTTGAAATTTCGAACTCAGCACCTTACAGATGACTCATCCATTGTTCCCGTACCATACACTTCAGTAATCCTGCGATGAATTTCGCTTGGACGGACGTTTTCTGCATTCAAAAAACGGATCACGGATCGCACTTCGTATTTCGCGGGATTTTCTATCTTATGCGCCGTTGTAAACAGTCATAAAACTCACACCACGCACCGGAAGAACTTCAACTCTTTTTTCCCGCAAAGCTACGATGTTACTGTTGACATCCGCGCCACTGTTCAAACATAGAAAAGTAAGTTAGCTTGCAGATAACTTTCGGATTTATTTCTTATTTAATTTACCAACGCAGGTGCTTATAAATCAATCATGCTAGCAACAGGTATAGGTTAAATAGTGTAATCTACAAACATGTAAAGGGTTCTACACTTTACTCTGGGTAATGTTCTAATTTATTTGCTTTAAATAACATAATGCGTAAATTACTTCCATAGAAAATATAAAAATTCCGTTTTGTCAAACTTTATCAAACATCGGTTGCCACTGCTTATGGAGGAAAGCTCAGCATCATCAACTACACTTGACATTTCTAGAACTAAATTGTTTTTGTCATTCTTAAAACTATTTGTATTGTATCCTGTAGACAATGTCTCTCCGGTCTATTGACTATGATGTAGGTAAAACTTAGGGGTTTCGTATCTCGCCAAGAAATCGTGTGGGAATCCATTTTCAACTTCGGACGTTCACAATCTGACCCGTCATAAAAATCCCAAGGTTCTCTTTGCTCGACGGTGTGGTATTGCCAGCCAAGTATATCGGATGTCGGGATCTCCATTCATCTGGAAGGTGAAAAATACGTTTACCGGTTACGGGATATAAACGATACAGAAGAAGGATGTTTGTTTTTTTATAGTGGCACGATGGAACATGAAAGACGTTGGAGAGTAAGGTGTACTTTCCTATTATTCTTAGAACCAGTAGTCGGTTTCAAGATAGAAAAATTAAATTGAATATTATCATGGTTATTTCTTCAAAAGTGTGAAAAAGTAAGAATCTTATATTTTTAATTAATTATATTTGTAATTCAAAACGTATTTGGAAAACAAAAGTTATTTTTTATTTCTGTAATACCACCATACTTAAGTCAACACATAATTGTCTACATTGATGTTAAGGATAATTAATTTAATTATGTTTTTAAATTGAGTGCAAAAGTTACTATTCTAAAAGACCATATTGCGATTGACTGACCTGCCTACGAAATTTTGAGCAGACCAAAATAATTTGGTTTAGATCATGAACAGAAATTTTAAAGATTTTCAAGGTTTGGTATCAAATAAGTTATTTGATGGGGATAGACATTAGACAGACGTTCTTTTTGTTCTCTTTTCTTTTTTTGAAAATGCGTAAATTAGTTCCCCACGTAGAGGGGATATTTTCTGCAAACTGAAAATTTGGTGTAATATGTTTTAAATCATAGTAATATAAGTGTAATTGCTGATCGCATTTATATATCATAAATTGTTTGCTTTTTCACAAATATTCCAGTAGCTTTACGGTAACTAATTTTAAAGATACATAAATAATACTTGTCTTCAGAGTTACTTATTTGGTGATATGAATAAAATGAACACACGCTTTACGTGGTAAGAATAAAAATACTGAGCTTTCTTTGCTTTAGAGTAGAAGTTCTGTTTGTTCTCGTCACTTCAGTTTATATTTAGGTTTGGTATGAAGAGAGAAAAGCTTTTTACCTCAACACATAGTACATTCTCATAAATTTATGACTTTGCTCGGTATCAAACTCGACTTCATACAGAACAGGTACATCAGCAAGTATGGCTGAATGTATATAATCAATTTACGGGTATGCAAACATATTCAGTATAACGTGATACTAACGAAAAGTATTTTAAATTTCTTTTCCGTTTTGAGGGGCTTAATATCGAGAGATGCATAAATATTGAAAGCGGAGGTGGGGCGTAATTTCAGCTCTTTCCTACATCCTTAGGGTATATTGAAGATCCTGGTTTTCAGTCGGATATTGAAGAAATTATCAATATTCTCCAGACTACAATTTCCAAAACTACCATTAATGTTATGAATAAAATTTTAACTAAGGTCAACCCCTAGATAAAATTTCCCAATAACGAAGAAGTTCTTGCTGCAATTGTGGAATGTCAGAAAAATACACTTTTCCAGCGTTTGTCAGCAAAGAACCATTTACAAGTTTTGATGCATCATGGCTTTGCGAAATTCTGAGACGTACAAAATTATGAAAGAGAAAGCACCGGCACATTTTTTCGACGATTAAGGTATCTAACGCGCACCTTCGCTAATGATACCATTCAGAACCCTTATAACACATCAGAGACGCGTATATGAGTCCATACAAAAAAAGGAATTACAACTGAAAGACGTCTTAGTCAAATAAAGCAAGGATTTCTTATATTACAAAATAAAATCATACTTGCTACGGATTAGTTCAAATGAAAGAATGGTAAAACTTGTAAAATCTTGTAGCATAAATTCAGATCATTGAAATATATTTTGTGATAATCTACTATACCTGTTTTTATTAATGCAATTTAAAGTTTATATTACCTTAAACTGCTGATTTTTGCAGTTTATCCTTGAATGTTTTAAATTTCATTCTTATTTCCCATTAAACTTATAATGTAACAGTACCATTTATTACATAAGGCTTCGCTGCAAGGGGAGCACTCGGCTTTTAAGTACGAAGTACTGAAAGGTACTTGCATAAAATTAACCGTCATAGTAACAATTAATCTACGTAATTTATGTAATTTTTTGGATGTAGAATTCTCAATACTACTCTTTCCAAATAACTTACAGAGCATATATTTCGCTCGATGATTGACTTATTTTGTTTGTTACTGTTTATTGCACATTTATCTTACTACTTCTTAGCTATGTTGTGTAACTTAATAAGTCCAACTCACAGGACTTGTCTTTGGAAAATAATTATTATAGTTATTATCGTCAATTATTAATATCACAATAGCTTTGGTCAAATAATATTAAGAATAAATTTTACTTTAAAGATCAGGAATCGATTAGAAGAGGTTAGATAGTTCAAGTAATTGCAGTTGGATTAACCTTTAAGTTTATCTGTATACATGCAGAGAAACGTTTTCTTGTATCAAGACCCTCCCTCCGCCTCGATTCAAAACCATTATCCACAGTACAATAACTTCTTTTCTTCCCTTAAGAGAGGTATATAGTTGTAATGAAATAATTATATTTCCTTAAGACATTTGTTAACTTGATTCAAGAAAATATTCAAAAAAAAGAAAGATTCCTAGTATAAATAAATAGCCGGTATAACACAAAACAATATTTTCTTAAGGATAGTAAATAGTTTTCTTAATTCAAGAAAGCGTTTGGGTATTGTTCATTAATGAATAGTTTCATTTTCTTAAAATAAATAAAATGCATATTATTTATATCCACATTATTAATTGTACTTACCTTGTTTCAAACAGTACGACATATTCGAACATAATGCAGTAAATGATTCTTATTGCTTGTGATTTTAAAAATGCTAAGATAGGCTATACAGAATAATGTTCAAACAAAAGTGAACTTTAATGTAGAACTACACATGAAAAAAGTGCCTAGAAACAATAGCTCATGGTATTGATGGAATCACTCCCAGCAAAAACAATGTAAGAAGAGAAAAGCACTAACGCTTGTTGCTCTCCCCCACATTGCTGTTCATCTCTCAGTTTATGCCACTAATCTTCAAAAACAGCAACGAAATATTTCCTGGCGCCACCTAGTGCCAAGAGAATATAATTATGCCGTCCTAGAAAGTAGCAACCGAAACCGGAATACAGATGCCATGCAATGATATAACCTTTAACGTACAGCGTTTCATAAACACCATTCAAAAAATTCCAGTTAATGTAATATGAACATTTTCTTACTTAAAACTAAATGGTTTACTTGACAGATACATTTTTCTGTCTTAGTTTTTTTTTTTTTTTTGATTTTCTAACCTCAGGAAAGTATTTATTTAATATAAATAAAATTTCAAGAAAATTATTTTCTTATATTAAACAGTTTTATAGTCTTGAAATAAAAATATTTTCTTAAGTAGAGACTGATTTTTACAAGAAAATCTACTTTCTAGGTGTCTAATATCAGTCTGTTGCAATAGACTAGAGATACGTATATTTATTTACTGACTTTTGATGTTTTTATTGGATATAGCATGCCTCGGAACTAATAAAGACTAATTAGAGCACTAAATTTATTGAAGGTTTTTTTTGAAACCCCAGAGTTCAAATTTAAAAACGAACAGTTTTTATTTTGTATTTGGTTCTCTTTTCCTTATATTAGAAAGTTGAGGTTATAAAATGGTGTTAACACTTTTTTGATTACGGATATTGATCATTTTTTAGTAATAGGATTAAAAGAAAACGCTCAAACGTTTGTAATTCCAATACATACATGGGTAACAATAGAAATGTCACTTTCTCCTACTGACCTTCAACAAGTACCTACATGCCTATCTCATACAATGCACCGTTCCTTAATGGAACATATCGTGAAACGAACTGCCGATAAACTAAAATTATATAGATTACGATTCAAATTCTTTCGTGAAATTACACGGCTGTTACTCGCGCGACATTAAAAAAGTGTCCGTATAAAATCGTCGAAGAGAAAAACCACTTCTTCATCGCGATATAATCGTTCGTTTTCAACCTGTAATGCCATCATAAGACGAGTGGTTTTAAGTGCTTTTGGTGATTATGGGAATTTTGATAGGGTGTAATACTTTGATGACCGGTAACATATCTAATTGTTGGTTCGAATAACGATAAGACAACGATACTGCTTTGTAGAACATATGTTCGTGTTGTCCTTGTTTACGTGTATGTTAGTCGCAGGTAAAATGATACACGTAGCTTTAGCACCTTTCATTATGTGAATTAACTGACTATGCCACCTTTGTTACATTTGCTTTTGACATGCTATTCTATTATTTAAGTGCAATGCAGTTTTTTTAAAATAAATTTACGTTACCTTGCTGAAATATGAAAGTGATTTGTTTGAGCTTAACTCGTTTATGTCTAGTACCTATCTATTTTGCCTATTTAGTAAAAATAGAAACCTCGATTTCGCCATTTATTAATTATTAAATACCTTAACATGCTCCATTGATGTAGTTAGTTCAAAACACCATTTGGTAAGGGCATCATAATTTTATATTATCATATTTACTATATATTTTCTTAATAATAATAATAATAATAATAACAATAATAATCGTCTATATTAATCTCTAAAGATATCCAAAGAGAGATAGGATGAAGTTCAGACCAATAGTGGTTCTGTTCTTCCACTTAATCCTTAACATCTAATAAATAAAGAAAAATGTAGTAAAACGAAATAAAGAAAAGCAGTTCCATGCACCAATCGTGCTATAAATTCATAATATATTGGAATGCAGCAAACCAATGTGCTCTTAAGGTATTTTGTATTTTAGCCTTGAAGTTTTGTGTGTTATGAATAACGCTGGCCACGAGCGGTACCGCGCATCGGCGTAGAATCAGTTCGGACCGAGAGGAACGGTAGTATTACTTCGCCTGTGGAGCAGTGCGGACATTTTTGCTGCAGGTCATTTGCGCAATTGTTTATCTGTCCTAGAAAAATTATGATTTCGTCAGCAAAACGACCGCGGTCGGACAAACTTCGAAAATTTATTGCAGACTTAATATATGAAGGTGCTAAAATTAAATGTGTAATCTGTAAAATCCCGTTAATGTGTTGGTCCAGACAACATTGTCTACGACACGTAAATAGTGAAAAGCATGTCTCAAAAAGAAATTGCGCACGAGACAATGAAAAATTTATATTTAATTTATGCGTTACGTTTATCGCATGTAATATACCGTTTAATTTACTAGACAAGGAACCATTTATCTGCTTTTGGAATAACTATTCGGAGTGCAAATTACCAAGTCGAACATCGTTACGAAAAATTGTGCCATCTGCGCGCGAACATATTGAACAAAAAATAAAATCGGAGTTGAAAGATCAAAAATTGTGGTTATGTGTCGACCAAACAACAGATCGGAAGAAACATTCTGTTCCTAATGTAATGGCACGCAAATTCGAACCTCATCAATCGGCACCTTCAATTCTATTAGTCTCCAAACGAATACAACAGTGTACTGCCGAAGTAATTTCTAAGTTAGTGTTAAATACATTGGACAAGTTTGAACTTTCAACAAACTAACTCTTGATGTTAGTGAGTGATGGTGCTGCAAACATGCTTTCTGTAGGCCGGTCTCTTAAAAAGCATTCTGCTAATTTGTTACACATTACGTGTAAAATTCATGCTCTCAATCTTGTGGCGGATAGTATCAGAAAATGTTATTCTGAGGTAGACGCTCTAATAGCGCATACCAAAGCAGTATTTGTCAAATCACCGAAACGTATTCGCGAATTTCACAGACTGTGCCCCCGTATACCAGAGCCACCAGAACCTATTCTAACTCGTTGGGGAACATGGTTGCAGGCCGCGTTTTATCATAAATATTTTGACAATATTAAGAACGTGGTTTTACAATTCGATAGAAAGGAAGCTGCCGCTATCCTGAGAAGCCAGTCGAAATTTCAAGATAGTCAAGTTAAAATGGATTTAAAAATCATTCACGACAATTACTTCGGGCTAGCAGATGCAATAGAAAAATTACAAAATCCTGCGGTGTCGTTAGAAGAATCTCTACAAATAGTACATGTTCACGCACAGCTATGCGCGATTGAAGACGCAAAAAATGTTTCTGTTCTAGAAAAATTTGAAAGTGTTTTTGAGAAAAATTCTGATTTTGGCACATTAAGACACATTTGTGAAGGTGCGTCAACAGAATCGTTAAGTTATTTGAAAGATTATTTTACTTACGCAAATATTACGTCACTACATGTAGAACGTTCGTTCTCTGCATATAAACGCATTTTTTCCTCATGCCGTACTAGTTTTGCCGAAACAACAGTTGAAACATATCTAATGTTGCAGATATTTAACAGACATTATTCACTTTGTGATTTCACGGAGGACTCTTAAAATGGTAAGTGTTTGAACACGTGCTATTTAAGCTTTATTTAAAAGATGAGCGAAATTATTTGCGGCAGCAAACATCTCTATTAGCAGAATAACTCTAGTGGAACGCGAGGCCTGGTCGACTCTATGCTACTGCGCGGTACCGCTCGTGGCCAGCTTTAGTTATGAATCTTCAGAAAGCGGACACATATACATATACGTTGGTCCACATTTCACCGTAGTGCGAGAGATATTGTACGTAGCCCGATCTGGCATACTTGCATTTATCCCCGCCGGCCAGCCTCGCCGTGCGCAACAGCTGTAGCCTATCTGACGTACTCTTGGTTTTTCTGTGCGCTCGTAAGGTTCTTACAAGAGATAGAATATATATTATTTATATTTTCTACTTCTTTTAAACCTTGTGGAGTAGCTCATTCATATGTTATGGGAAGCACTCCGGTCCCGCACAGTTTGTTGAAAACTCTGATAAATACGTTTTTACCAAGATTTCATTGATGTAAAAACCGTTGACGACATTACCAGAACCATAAACTAAATTTGAATAAGTATCTGGCATTTTCCAACAAAATAATGTTCAAACTCCAAAATAAACGTTAAACTACTCACACTAAACTGACACTGACACCTATCAGAACAACAACATTATTGAAATGATTTTGAGCCTCGAAAGGATTGATTCAGATAGCCGGTATGTAAAATTATAAAAATTCGTGTTTGGATTTACTAATAATTTTGTATAAAATACGTTAAAACCTATGTTACATCCTATATCTAAACATTAAAAAAATGCTCTAGTATGTAGCCTCACGTTGAAATAAAAAAAAAGCAATTAAAATTAAAAATTACTCTAATTACAACTCAAAATTTAAAACTCATCTCATAAATTAAAAACTTTCCTTATTTCTAATAAGAGTTAAAAAGCCTAATGATAGAAACACCTCTTTGAGAAAGAATTCCTACACACTCCATTTTCAATTAAATTGAGCAACCAAATATGTATCCAGGTGGAATTTTTAGGTCAGTCGATCAAATGTAGAAATACCACAACTAGCTGTTACAAGCATAAATTAAATACGGTAAATTACAATAGCTACGCGTGAATAAATATGTTGCAATTGCATAGTATATCTGAATTTGGCCAGAGTGACATAATATCTGATCTTATTTTAGTTAGTAGTAAGGATTTTAATTCAAATTATAAACTTTACCAATTATTTGAATGTTTAACTTTGACTTGCATCAGCTTTTTCCAAGAGCATTATTGGATATTACCAAAGAGAACAATTCATCTGTTACTGTAAAAAAAGGACAGTAGACTCCCAGTTATCCGAAATATACGAGATCAAAACTATTTCCAATAATCGAAATTTCGGAAAATACGGAGGTGAAAATAATTTTGCATTTATGTGTGTACATTTAGATACCTTTTACTATAGAATTTCCTTCAGAACTTTACAAAGTAGTTGTGTGCCTATCTATTAAAAACATGTCTTTAATTATTATTAAAAATTTTATGATTTACAAAAGAATCCACTTTTAATTGGTTGGATTTCTATAAGTATTGATTTTTTGCAGTAATTTCTCTCGATCTTTTAATTTAAAAAACATCAGTCGTGCTTGCCTCCAGTTGTTGTTCGATATAAATTAAGGCCTTGTGGTTCCCGGTGTGAAATATTTTGCGTTGGATATCCTTCAGCCTCACTAATTCCTTTTCACTAGTTAGATTAATTAGATCCAAGTTTGACAATTGTTCGCCATCTTCCTTTTCTTATTGAACCTATGCAAAGATATCTTCTGGAGTAATGTCCTTAAAGCCACGTATCTTAGTCGCAAATCAAATATCTACATCTTCTTTACTTTGTTGACTCAGTTTTGCTGGTTCATTTGGTTTATCAATAATTTTGTTCCGCAGGGTCGACTGTTTTATACTGTTCCAGGCAATCCTTCACTACATTTTTTAGGTTAATACTTTTCAAACAATCGCTTAAGTCTTCGTTCTCTTCCTCTGATACAAATTGCAATAATTTTTTCCATTAGTTTCTTTCCATGTTGTCCAAAATACCTTAATCCATCGGCAGAAGTAAAGAGGTGACATCTGGATGTAAGAATAGAATTTTAATTTCTCCAAACCTAAAGTTCATCTTCAGACAAATGAGAGGGGTACATTATCCACTAGCAACGAAGCTTTAATAGGTAGTCAATTTTTCTTAAGGAATTTTGTAACTGATCAATGTAACAAACGCTTCCAGACACCAGTTTCTAAACAACTTCGAATCCATCCATGAGCTCTTTTAGTGTTTTATAGTACAACGGCATCGCGTTAGACCTCAGATTTTTAAATGCCCTTGGCTTTTCTGATTTTCTTATATGCATGAGGCGAATTTTATGATGTCCAAAATAATTGCTGCTAGCGAGAATAATCACTCGATCTTTACTTTTTTTATAACCAGGCGCAGAAACTTCGTCCTTGTTAAGGTTTTACATAACCAAACCGCAATGCAAAATCAATCTAACCGCTGATCGGAGCGGCCCAATAAGCGCCGCCACTTGTTTTCGCAACGTTATGGAAGAAGCGCACCATTTTCGCTTCCAAACAGATCATTTCGGATAATCGGGAGCGTTTTGACCGGTATTTCGAATAAAGTGGTAGTTAAAATTCTACATTTGATTTCGCATAAAGCGCAGTTTCGAATAACCCGTATTCGGATAATCGAGAATCTGCTGGATCGCTTCTGCCAAATCATCCTCATAAATGCTCTTTTAAGTACAGCATCTTTGCATAACTTTACATATTCACACTTATGTGTTTTAGTATAATAAATAACGTTATTAATTCCGCAAATGTTCCATTGTAGTATATCTCAAACAAGTTGAAACATGTCTTGAATTAGCGACCGTGCAATTACATCACTCAGCTTAAACCTTAACATTTACATAGTAATCTTATTTTAGGCATCACATATCGAACTAATTCATGGAAGTTATTCTATTCGAATATAAGTCGACTAACGTTAAATATTTGGCGTTACAATATCAACCGAGATTACTGGTTCTAACTAGACACTTAGCATTGTAAAATTTCAAAAATGTCCCGATAATAATATATTTTTCTCTACAACTTTCAAGAAAATAAACATTCCAACTTGCAGGTAAATTTTCGCAAAATAAAACGTTCTGCAAGAAACCCGGTTATTATCATGTCACAACAAGCATGCTTTTCTACGATCCCCGGTATTAGGGTGAGGTTTATATATGGGTGTCGGCGAAGGTGTGACCAGCTGTCAACCGAAAAAGGGATGCTTAAATAACAATACGAAAGATTGTTAAGCGCCGGGGTGAGTTTCCTGGAAGCAGTCGGTTCGGAAGACTTAAAAGGTATAACGAATGCTGACAGGCCATGAAATATGGTCATCTCCGTTGATGCGCATAACGGTTGTACCTTTATTTTATTTCCTGTACATCATCTAGGAGCCGTGCGTTGATGAAGATGATGAATGGATTTCGGAAAGTCTAGGAAATTTTACACCCGCTGCGATGGTAATACGCGGTGTAGGTTAAATTAAATTGTAGTTCGGATCGTAGTAAAGCCGCTTATTAAGATAAACACTCGATCGTTAAAGACATGCCAACCTCGTTACTACGGTTATTACTGTTATTACTTTTAAAGTAAAATTAAGCTCGCATACAACCTTCTTTATGTTGTATACTTTGTACATGTTTTGAACGATTATAATTATATTTGTTATCTGTAAATATATTTAAATGCAACAACTTCAGTACACATGCAACAAGGACCTACATCAATGATCTTCCACCTTTAATTAATCAACTCTGGATTAATGATCATATTGCAATATTTCATTCTTCAAAATATTGACATATATATATATATATAGGGAAATTAGTTTCCGATGTGCAATGCTTTATTCAAATGCTGAAATTGCCGACGTGGTTTTCATGTATGGTCGTGCCGATGGGAATGCTTTGGAAGCACGTCGCCTTTATTGCGAAACTTTTCCCAATCGTCAACGGCTTTCGCATGTGATGTTTGGAAACGTTTGCCAACGGTTGAGAGATAGTGGCTCCTTCAAAAAACGCTCTTATGAAAGCGAACGTCCAAGGTCAGTGTGTATGCCTGAGGTTGAAGAACAAATCTTGGCAATAGTAATGAAAACCCCGAAACTAGCGTGAGAAAAATTTCGGCCAAAGTAGGCGTAAGTAGTCCTCTTGTTTGGAGAACTCTCAACAACTTTTATATCCGTACCGTATCCAACGGGTACAAGCCATTACTCGTCCTTACTACCGAGCAAGAAAGATATTCTGTCAGTGGTTTTTAAGAAAATCTGCTGAACACCAGAATTTTTCTTCTATCATCCTTTTTACCGATGAAGCCGGTTTCACTAAAGATGGGATTTGCAACTGCCACAATAATCACGTTTGGTTGTACGAAAATCCGCATGCTGTTCTTGAATCCAGACATCAACAAAGTTTCAGTCTGAATATCCGGCTAGGTATTTTAGGAGATCAGTTATTAGGACTGGTTGTTTTGCCACAACGTTTAACAGGTCCTGCATACCTTAACTTTCTGGTAAACACCTTACCCGAAATTTTGGAAGAAGTCCTTCTAAATCGGAGATTAAATGTTTGGTTTATGCAAGATGGGGCACCGCCGCACTTTACGCTTGTTGTTGAGGAGCACCTGAACAAAACATTTCATAGGAGATGGATAGGTCGAGGGGGTCCGATTCCATGGCCTGCTAGGTCTCCCGACCTAAATTCCTTAGATTTTTGTATTTGGGGTTACTTGAAAAGTTTAGTGTACGAAACACCAGTAAATAATCTTGCCGAGTTGCAACAGCAAATTGAACAATGTTGTCAAATAATTCAAGCAAAACCGGACTTTTTGGAAAGGTTGCGGAGTTCCTTCTTAAGAAGATGTACATCCTGTGTTGAAATGGAAGGAGGACATCTCGAACATCTGTCATTATCGTGTTCTGTAGCTCTAAACACTAAAAACTGCTAAAAAAAAATTAAAAAAAAGACAATTGCACTTATCTCGAAAACGGTTGTTTTGCGGACCCATGTTCATTGGCGCTTTTTTACTTGTTTTTGATCGTAATATATGCCCCTTGAATATTTAAACGTTTTTTTTAACACTCTGTATAACAAACACTTTATCTTAAATTCAACTACATATTTTGTTAGATTAAATAGACGTGTTGTAATTCTAGTATAAATTCTTCCTATTAATATACAAGGGTTGCTGTCCCAAAATTTTTCTCTGTGAGAAAAACCTATTACATCAAAAATGTTTTATTAGGAATGTATCTGAAATATAAGCGTATATGAAAAATAGCTAAAGGTGTACCAAGAAATAGCAGCCGAAAGGAAAGATTGATGTCCGTTTGCATGGTTCCTATTTTAAGGATAACTTAACTAAGGATTCTTGTATTATTAAGGGTTACTCAATTTCTAATGCATTGCATGGCCAAGTATCTAAAAAGCCTTGGTTAATTGGAAAGTAAATAGGTAAGTAGGATATAAACAGCAACCATGTATCCCATACGTTGATACGGACCAATTTATATTTGCATTGTGCCCGTCAGTCATGAAGTGAATACTGAAGGTAAGAGACGCTGTAAATATAATCAAAATTCATTGTTCACGGAACTTTTGTTGTACGGAACTTTTTTATAGAACAAAACATGAGCTAAGATGTCAACTACTGCAATTAGATATTATGTTGAAAAAGAGACCGTTAAGCGGTTACGACAACGATCATCTGTGCGGCATTGTAAACTGATATTTGCCATTTGTTTTATTATTGATAGAATTATTTTATTTTTGTTTTGATAGTGATATCTTTTTTCTTTCTATTGAGAATTATATTTTGTTTCTATTCTGGTTACTTTTTTTTGGATTTTTGTTCGTTTCATACAGTAGTAAATTGATTTTTCAATTCTTTGTCTTTTCTTGGGGATACTGGTTATTTTAAAATAAAATAAATTATTCCATATTGCCTGTCACGTGTCGGAATTTTTTATTCCTTTTTTAAACTAATTTATTTATTTATTACTTTTTTCTATAATGAATTACATTTAATTAATTGTTGTTTTTATTTTTCCCTTCTCCTATTCTACTTACTTGAGCTTCTACAGAAAAACATCCTTTATTATTATCATTGGCCTCGACTGAACATCATTAGCCACATATACTTTCCTAGCCACCCGAAGAAAAACGTCTTATAAATAATTAATAATTAGACACCAAATATGGTGTGCGTTTAAGTTTATATTTAAAAATATTTTAAAATAAATAAATGTAAACTACCAGGATGCATTTCAATAGACATACACAGAATATCTATTTTAAAATGTTAAAATTGATATCAAGTTATCGCTGTTTTTGCTTTCCTATAAAATTTCCAGATATTTTTAACATCATCTATTTATGAGGTGTATAATGTCTATTGAAATATATCCTCCTAGTTTACTTTTTATTTTAAAATATTTTTAAATATTAATTTAAGCGCACACCATATTTGGTGTCTAATAATATATAAGATGTTTCTCTGTAGAAGCTTAGATAAGTAGAATAGGAATGGGAAAAAATAAAAACAGCAATTAACTAAATGTAATTTATTATAGGATAAAATAATAAATAATAAAATGGTTTGAAAAAGGAATAAAAAGCTCTAAAACGTAACAGGCAATATGGAATAATTTGTTTTATTTAAAAATAACCGACATCCCCAGAGAAAGACAAAGAATTGAAAAATAGAGAATAAACCGGTTAAAAATAAGAAGTTTACAAGATAATAGTAATAAACTGATAAATTAATTTATTTTTATTAGAATTCATCTTCTTTTACAAGTAGCTTTCAAGTTTGGTTTTGGTGTATGTTCTGTTCTGCGACTTGACGTGCTAATGTCGAAGACAAAATATAACAGAAGTCTAGTGCGAATGTGTATTCGGACCCTTAACTATTTAAGTCTAGAAAATTGAACCCTTACTTTCATCTTCCCTTAGCTGTATTTAAGTTAAGCTTAATTTGCGGTGCAAAATAATTTTTAAATATAAGGGTTGCCTACTAAGATGATACCGCTAAAGATCACCAAAATTGTACGATTATGACACCAGTGTTTTAGGATGTGTTTAAAATAGAAGCAATCCAGATATACACATCATTTGATCTTAAACATCATGAAAGAATATACCCTAACACAAAAGTGGACGGTTTAGTAAAGGAAGCAGTTTACTTTAAAAGGATAGAAGACGCAACATGAATAAGTGAGGATATTACATCTCAGCTGAAAAGCAAAATTAAAAAAGAAAACTGTGGCAAGATTACTAGAAACAGTCGTACACTACCAAAATGATGCATTATGCCAAAATTCATCCGTATATTATCTGTGATTCGGGCACCAGAGTCTTATAACATCCTGTCTTCATTTCACCACTATTACAAGGCTTAAATTCAATCATGGATAGTTTTTTGCTCATCTACATTTTAAATAATAAATATAGCCGTCTATTCATGTGAAAGTGAGATTGCAGACCTTAATAATAGTTTCTTTGAATATCCAAAGCACAAATAATATCTGAGTTCAAATAGAGAGTTTGCTAGCAGTCGCGGTTGATATGCCAACAGACATAACTTATTGCAGTACAACTACGATTAGACAACTTACGATTAGACCATAGCGTACTTACAAAGAACAAAGGTTAGGATTTGAACTTGTAGGTTTACATATATACTCGTGGCGCCCATTTCTCACCTTTGTAAGACTTTTCTTAAACTGTTGATCCATATTTGTGGAGTGGTCAGTCATCTTTACTGGCCCCAGTATGTGAAACGTGTTTTAAGAGCTTTGTTCCTCCTTTATTCCTTGTTAGATGTAATTTTTTAAAACATTATCATGGGTAATTTCTGTTTACAGAATCTGCACACTATGTGGTAAAATGGGCAACGATTCCCAATACTTAATTAATTAAAAACAAAAATAACCACTTCAATAGAGAACCTTAATTTTATTTTTATCTCTTAGTACGGATGCGTTTATATTTTACATGCACTTCATAAATTTATCACAAATATTAAAAATCGGTTCCAATTTAAAGAAAGTCCACAATGAATAGTATAAAATTAGATTGTCGATTATAAAATACTGTAAAATTTTGGGAGTTACACCGGATGCCAATTTATTTGATTGATACATAATCGTTATCAGAAAAAAATAAACTTCTAATGATGGAATTAATATCGATAACGATCTCGTCGCCTCTTATAAAAATTGGATTACTTTTTATTTTCTAATAGCTTGAAATTTATTGCGAAAGATTACCAGAGAAATTAATTTTTGCAACACCATTTGTAAGTGGACCACTTAAGTGTATCCGTTTAGGATGTATAGTGACGATGCATCAACTTCACAACACTTCTAGTGTAAAGAATTTATTTCAACATTGTCCAAATATCATCATTTGCATGTAATAAATAAGGTTCGCAAAGCTGGTGCCAGACCACAGACGTAGAGCGGGTGATATTCCGGTAATACCGTGTACCATATTAATACAAAATTTATTACGCCACCTAAGAGGGGAACAACTTAATAATCGCGTAAATAATATCATTCTGCAGATACCATTGCCGTTCGTTGGACATGTTTTAATAGCAAGTATTAATTTTCTATCACTACCAAGTTGAAATTGGTTTAGAAACTATTTTCAATAACTACCAAGTAATGACGAATGTCATCACAGGTCGTCATTACCGTTGATCGAATCCTTGCAAATAGTAGATAACGAACAAAGAGGACTAGAAACCTTAAGTGACGAGAAAGGTGTTTGTGTCGAAGTAAAATTTAGCTAGATTCAGACAGATTTATAACCACAGTACTCCTACAAATACGTTTGCTTGTTTCAAAGACCATTACCATTTTGCCAACATTACTCCATGACATGTCGAACAGTCGTTTTAATTGTATTAAAATATTTTCTCACTACTGCGAACAACTAAACGACAAGGGGAACCCTGATTTGGGAACCTTACTAATAAAGCAAAAGCCGAAATGGTTTCTGCAGTATAGGAAACAAAAATAGGAACATTGATTTCTGTGTTTAACACCTTTGAAAGAAATTACAAGATGATAACTTTTTATGGACGTGTAACATAATATACAATTTAACAACACACGTAGTTCTCTTGAAAGAGAGTCTCGAAAACAGCTCACAGCTTGGCAAAAGGAAAAGAACAAAGGGGCAATATTATTCTAATCCATGTTAATGGTCCATTGTCACTACAGTTTTAAATTACTCTCTTTTAATTACAAATCATTTCTTTGAAAAAATCTTCTTGGTTTTTAATGTTTTAAAGTTTGAATTCTGATAGTTTACCATATTGCTAATGCTAACCTTCTTTGCTTATCTAAAATCCAGGAACTCTTGCTACAAAGCCGCTATTGAATATTACAAAGCATAACTATTGGAATTTGATTGAAACAAAGAAATCTACACAAAGAACGAAGCTTTTTTGTAATTCCTACTATCTCCTAATAAAAACGAAATTGCATATAGTATACCAAAGATTATTTTGTAGAAACATCTACTTCAACTTAAAATGATAAAGCAACCTTTATGACATATACATTCGGAGAAGTGAATATTAGTTATTGATTTTGTACCATGCGATATTTCCTAATACTTCCCAGGAAACATCTTAATTCAACAATTACATCCTTTCACTCGAGTTGTTTCACTTACTCTTTTCAAATATATGTAAACTGAAACAGGTTGTACTCAAAATTAAAATGTTTGACTTTCTTTTATCCTTGACAGATAACATCTATACACCTATAGCATTAAATTTGTTATATTTAAGCACCTTAGTAACAGAGAGTGCAGCAGGAGCAAAGCGGAAGTGACTTTAAAACTGTTAAGTAGGGAATACATTATTCATACGCCTAAATGAAACTGCTAGCGTATGCATATTTAATTAGATAGATAAAATTAAGTTTAATGACGCGACTAAAATTTTTTAGGGGTAAATAAAACGAATTGGTCCACTTTCTCACAATATTTTTTTAATTAATAGCTATTAATTAGAAACAAAATAAATTAAATTCCCCTCACTAAAGAATATTCACAGGTAAATTATTTTTTCATGACATCGGTTAATTTGCACCTGTAATTTAGGTATCTTTTGAGGAATCTTCTAATAAATTGTGCAACTATTAAGAAAGGTTAAACTTGTAAATTTTCTACTTTTCATTGACTCAACGTCTTCTAGCTATGCAATTTATCTCTTTAGCGAATTATTTTGCATTTCAAATCACCACTTAAAACTGGGAATTACGAATGAGATTAAGAATTGTACACCTTCAAATTATTATATAAGAAAAATCACAGAAGTTACAGTGAATGTTGGCGCTATAAAAAACAGAAATAGTATTTAATTACGTTAGTTGTTTTTGTATATAGTCGAAAACATCAATCATGCTATTATACTCCAACATTTTCACCTTCCAAATATGGCACGAAAATCAGCAGAAGGAATAATCAAGCTTGTCACTTTTAATCATATACTGCCTTACGGGAGTATTGATTGCAAAGCTTGATAGGCTTACAGGGCTATACTTATGTAGACCATCGGTCGTCCGTACGTGGAAGTCTATTAAATAACGTACCAAATAAATTTCCAAGAATGTATTATAGTGAGGCAGAGAAAATTATAATATCGGACTTAATGGTATAATAATACCGTCTGCGAACCGCACTGTTGTGGGTCCATGCGGGACAGCTAAATTTCTGAGATTTGAAAGAGGCGCGTACAGTAGATGCCTCGCAGACCTCGCGAGAAACCTTAATTTCGAGTAATGTTTTAACTATACCCTTACACAAAAGAAATACTAAAACCAACTGGTTTTGCTAGTGAATCATGTTTTAGTTTACTTTCTCACAAATGATTCATGTTTCTTGGGTTGATTTTCTTGGAATAAGACAAAGATTCACTTTCGTATGTGCATCAGCATTTTGAACTGTATGAGTTTGTTACGTACTGTTATGCATACTTACATAATACATATAAACGCACAAGAAGCGTCTAGATTGTAACAACTTACGATGAAATTATAAAAATAGTAAATTAATATTTTCTTTTCTTTTGTTGCAGGTATGTTCCGTATTTCCTTCGTTTGCTACAATGAGACGCCTAAATTTGAAACAGGTTCCTTCATTTTTTTTCTTCAATTTATTGTAGTGATTTGACTATAGTCCCATGTTAATTAATTTATCTTCTTACTAAAAATAGCTTGAACATGGTTTTTCAGACATTCACAGATAAAATCAAAATACCAATCAAAACACATCAAAATTGTTGTTCCAGTCTTCGATCAAACGTTTATAAGTGGAATACCAAAAATATAAGTGCAAAATATATGCCTAAAAGTGGAAACAAAACCATAGACGTTAAGAGTTTTCTTGATTTGTTTGAATTCATAAAAAAAAAATCTAATTAAATTAAACAAATAACCCTTACAGCATTCTGCAGGACTTTTAATAAAAATACACAGCTGATGAAGTTGTCATAGCCATTTTTAATCTGTTCAATTTTCTATTCCGTCGTTAAGCTCTTGTTTAGAAGCATCATTATTTACACCTCACAGTGTCATTATTTACACCTTTGTTCACAAAGCATGTATATTAAATTCAATGAATAGCTTGTAAGTGATTTCCTTTGAAGCCGAGCCGATGGTATAGTAGTTGATATATTTCTAATTCCATAAGCTTTATGAAATTAAAATAATCTAAAGATTACGTATAATGGAAATAGTATTTCAGTGCCTATATTTTTCTATAATTTACATAAAAATTCTGTTTCCCAAAACCGTTGTTACGTTTACTAGTTAATTCAAATTGAATCAAAATTACAGCGGTGAGGAAATGTGCCAGAACTCATTTCCTTACCTGAACGAGTGGTTGAACAAAAATTGTATAAACTTTTTAGGTTAATTAATGATATTAACTAACCTTTAGCAGGTATTTGTACTTTTTACTTCTGACATAACCAAGGATTTTTAATGGAACATCCTGCTTATGCTTTCAGATTTTGATAACAATTTTTTAGAAATTCATATAAAATTTTTTTATATTTTTAAGCTATTTAATATTTTGACAGGTGTCACATTTTTCTTAACTATAATGTCATAATTTTTATAAAATTGAATTCACTATGTATAACTCCGACAATTTTTCGGCAATTGCAACGATATGTTGTATAAATATTTTCTCTTTCGGTTTAGAAATATTCAGTAAAGTAAGTAACCCTCAAACGTTGTTCAAAATTTATCACCGCAAATGATTTCCAAATGAAAACCAGATACCATTGAATTACTTAGTGAACTCTTGCCCTTTAAGACTAACAAATATTCACTACTACATACTTTGTTACCGCATTTTATTATATACTTGTAAACTGAAAGGCAACATTATAATTGCTAAAAAAATATTTAAAAATTATATATAGGCTGTTCCAGTTGAAAAAGTTGATCACATCAGAGAAAAATAATGACGTCTGGTAGAAATAGTCTGCAGGTATGGTTGATGATGTGTGAAATAAAGAGGCTGACTGTTGAGTAGCAATTATAAGGCGTGCAGAAACACGGACGAGAATGTGATGTTACATATTACAATACACAAATGATTGAAATTGATTGGCAATGATTGTAGAACAACGCTTTATGTTTTGAAAAAGAAATTAATTTCACGAAAAGAATGTGTGTCGTGATCAGACTCAAAGCGGTGAAATAGTTGGACGCTAATCATCCAAACGTTTGCGTTACGTTACATGCAATTATTTTTTTCTGGTATCCACACGAGTCGCACGAAAATTCTGCCAGATCTATATATGAAGAATATTTGTCGTTTCAATTACTGTTTTAGGCACGATTTACCCAGCCATGTATATCTAGCATTGTAGGCAAAATAGTAGTAATTGATATCCTTTTTGAGTTGTAAGTCACGTAACTCCATGTTTTCTTGCACTTTCTTCCTTCGATGCCTTCGCCCACGTATCAGGTGAGGTACCTTTCATAAGTATCTTCCAGACTCCGGCAGTTAAATGTTTCTTGTCTCTTCTTCATATCATCTACAAGTTTTCTAATCTAATGTTAAACATGTCTTTTCACCAGTTTTTGTTTGCGTTCTGGCTTCCGCACATAAATGTCATCTTCCTTATTCCTCTAGATACCTTAATGATGACTTGCTACCTGGAGCGTTGTTTCTAATGATTCTTCTTATATTTATCTTACGTTGTTGCTTAATAAGTGTAAATACATACCAATTTTTGATTAAACATTTGAACAAACTTGATACTATCACAATTTGTTTGTATATAGCTAAAATTAGTACTACAGGGGCGTCTTTACAATACAAAGATGTGATGGTACGTTGTATAAAAAAGTTAATCCATGTTTCATAGCACTGCCGTTCATTACAACGACAATGTGGCAAGTATAAATTCATAATCCAAAAGTTCTTGGAGATGTGTAACATATGTAGTTGATGTTCTGTCTATACTTACATACATATGTACGATTATCGATTCCATTTACTGAATTATCTTTAACAAAAAAATACATATATCGTTTGGAAGCAAATGGCTGGCGAAGAGAAAACAATAATAGATGGTGAACTCGCTTAAAGACGTATAGTAGAGAATTTGTTATTAAGCACCCAAAACATTACATTCCCCAATTCGGATATCGAGATTGGAATCCACTGTCCATGTAACATTCTGTTGGCATTAGAAATTGACCAATTACAAATTGAAACTTCACTTGGAACTAATATTAAAGTTTTGAAACCTGCTCCTTTAATTTTTACATATTTGGATTTATATATATATATATCTTGTTATATCAACAAATTCTATCGAAATATAACATCCTGTTTACAATTCATCCTGCAATTATCAAATACTTATCTTCTAATTTACGACCTGCCTGTCTAGATATATAACAAAATCGCTATCGTTGAGTGGAAGATTCGTTAGAAAGATCGAAAATGGTTTTCAGGGATAAATAGATTACACAATTTTAATTTCTCAAATCTTTTGGAGAACTTGCGTCAAATTCCAAAGCGGATAAAACCCTGTTTTTAAAGCGTCATTATTATTATTATTATTACTATATAATAAAGTCATTTTAGTTATTATTTGGAAATATCCATCGAATTGACGATCACCCGGAAGGTGCAAAAAGGTGTTACAAAGGGAAACAAAATTGTGATAATGCAGTTTTCTTTTGGATAGAAACTGATGCTTCTTCCTCGGTAGTCTGCAAAGTAAAACAAACAATATTTAGCTTAAGTATTTTTATATGCCATTATTAATGCAAAGATATTCATTGTACGTTAAGTTATCATTAACCTGGGCAAATATGCGGTAACAGCCAGAGACGTGGCGAGCGCATAAAAGTTTACACATAAAATAGAAGGTAAATAAATTATAAAACGTGCTGAAACACTTACCGTTTTAAAAGTCTTCCGTGAAATCACAAACTGGGTAACATCTGTTAAATATTTGAATCATTAGATATATTTCCACAGCTGTTTCAGTCAAGTGAGTACGACGTGCGGAATAAATGTTTTTTAATGCCGAAAACGACCGTTCGACATCTAGCCATGTTATATTTGCATATTTAAAATAATCTTTGAAACAATTTAATGCATCTTCACACGCACCTTCACAAATTTATCTTATATATAAGAAAATCGGAGTCTTTCTCTAAAACACTTTCAAATTTTCGTATTACACACCAATTTGTTTCGCCTTCTACACCGCATAACTGTGCGTGAACATCATTTACAATTTGAACAGAATCCACTAGCGACATCGAAACATTTTGTAATTTTTTTATACCCTCCGCTACTCCGCAGTAATTGTTGTGAATAGTTTGTAAATCTCTTTTAACCTGACTATCTTGAAATATTTTCTGGCTTTTCTTGATTGCTGCAGCTTTTGTCGGATTGAATTTTAAAACTACCTTCTTTACTTGATCAAAATATTTGTTGTAGTAAAACGCAGCCTGGAACCATGTTCCCCAACGTGTAACAATCGGCTGTGATGGTTCAGGTAAATCAGGACACAGTTTGTGAAATAGTCGGGTACGTTTCGGGGACTTTGGAAACACTGCCTTTGTACTCGCAATCAATGCATTTACTAGTGGAAAACATGTAGGAATCGTTAGTGCCGCAAGATTTAGAGTATGGATTTTACACGTTACATGTAAGAAGTTACCACCGTGTTCTTTAAGAGATCGGCCCAAAGAACGCATGTTTGCGGCACCATCACTCATAAACATTAAAAGTTGCTTAGTTGAAACTTCAAATTTGTTCAATGAGTTCAACACCACCTCTAAAATTTCATCGGCAGTACAATTTATAACTCTTTTGGAAGCAAGTAAGGAGATCTATGTGGTTCCATTGTACGTACCATTACATTAACCACAGAATGTATTTGACGATCTGTTGCTTCGTCCACACACAACCACAGTTTTTATCTTTCAATTCCGTTTTCATTCTTTTTCCTATATGTTCACGAGCAAATGGCACTACATTTCGTATCGATGTCCGACTAGGTAATTTACAGTTCGCATATTTATTCCAGAAGGAGACAAATGCTTCTTTGTCTAGTAAACGAAACGATAGATTATATAAAATAAGAGTAACACATAAATCAAAAGTAAATTTTTCTTGGTCTCGTATGCCACTTTTTGCAGAAGAATGCTGTTTGCTTTCGATGTAACTTTGACAATGGCTTCTGGACCAACACATTAAAGGGATTTTACAAACTAGACATTGAATTTTAGCGCCATCAAAAATTATGTCCGGCATGTCCACTACAAAGTTTTTAACTGTGTCTGCCATTGGCCGTTTTCGCGACGTACCTGACTGCGACATTTTTAAAGCAAACAAGCGTACAATTACGGAATAAGTTACGACAGCCTACATATACACAGAACTACTCGCATACAGCATCGATTTAGTACTGACGCTGTGAACGCGTGAAATAAATAATCGCCAACTCCGCACCACATATCTACTACACTGACTGTTACCGCTGTTTGCCCAGACCAGTTATCATTTTATATCTTCGAACATTGCAATTGTGTAAGAATATTTTTTATTTATTTATTTTAAACTAAAATTCCGTAAGAGAAAATACCATTTGGAAAAAATAAGTTGGTTATCAAATGAAGTGAAACCATGATTAAGGTTAACTTTCAAAATTTACATAAAATTATTGAAAAATGTTTACGGGCGGTTTCATAATGAATTTGAACTCACTTTAAATCTTAAAGTACACTTTAACCCTAGTTAAAGTTGGCTTTAAAATTTAAAGGCACCTTAAATTTATTATGAAACTGGGCCTTCGTCAGATAAGAAACAAAAGATTAATATTTAGCGTTAGTTATGAGTAAGTAATGTAAGTAAGTGCCAAAATTAATCGCTGTATGTCTAAAAAGCTTTGTCAACAGATGGTGACTTATTTTCTAAAAAGAGTAAAAATGACTCCTTCTCATTGTTAGCATTTTTGATATAAAATTTGCCAAATTTAAAAATATTTCATACGTATTGTTACAAGTACGGCGTCTTTTCCCTATCACAGTTTCTGTAGATGAACATTCTTGTAATCTTTCCTTTTGTCCACTATTGTATACGTCAGGTAGATAGAGAATGCGCACGCTCCCATAAGCCGACAATGGACGTTCTGATTGCCTTCCTGCGCCATCGAGCATTCGTGGAAATATTACACGGTGATTTTCACTATACCGCTGTAACACCGAGTGTTCTGCGGTAACTCGATCGATTACGGTTATAAGTATTCGTCGACAGGACATCACAAAGTCCTACTTCGATTTAAATTGATTTTTTACCGGCGGGTAATTGAAACGGCTTAAAAAGAAACATGACTAGATCATTGTGCATACAAATTGATGCTAGGATAAATATACTAGACGCTGGGAGCCGATATTACTGTTTTGTGAACTTGAAGTGTATTTATTTGAAGCTGTTTAATAATGTAACGTAATCAAACCATCCATTAAATAAATGATATTTTATCCATCTTTAAAGTACGCAGGATCTATCCTATCTAAGATATTTATGTTGCAACCGGTTTTGACTTCTTTATACATTAGTTCATTAATAATGTATTTCTATTTTCCAATTTTATATCGGTTGATGTTCCAGATAAAGCTTACAAACCTTAAAGAAAATATTTTATTCTCCTTTGTAGATTGTTTCCAGATTAATGATATCCAACCTACTTCATTCCCAGATAACGAAATACAATTTCCGGCTGATAGCCTACTGACTAGAAGCGATAAATTAATACTCAGACACCGACAATCAATTTTACACATAAGTATGAATATAGACTCTTGTCTCCCTTCCTCTTAACCACTTTATATTTTCAAATTATATCACTATTTCTTTTGTTTTTTTGGAACCGTCGATTGATATCGTATTCGCCATAGAAAGTATAGTTAGCCATGTTTCATTGCTTTATATGTTGGGAATAAATATAACAATGTATTTTTTTTTTATGGTAAGTAAGACGAATTATACATATGTGCGTAATATCAAAGGCGCCATTTGATATTTGATTTTTAATTGAAACGTAATGCCATCACCTATCCACCATCTATGGACGCGCGTTTCGATGTTATACATCTCGTCAGCATAGCTTTGTGGAAGGTAATGGCATTTCAATATTTTAAATCGTATATATATATATATATTGATTTTTGTTTGAAAATCATAGCCATCTAGCTTTTAGGTGCCCCGTATATCGAATATTGCAAACGTATTAACCCATAAATAAGTAATGTCTTCGAAAATATTGGAAATAAGTATTACGTTATTGGTATCATTCTATTTAAGAAGATAAAAAAAGCATTTGAATTTGGATAAATGTTGCACGACATATTTGACACCCTGTATATACTTTGCATTATATCACCTTGAAACATTAAAGCTTTAGCCTTTAAAGTGTTAGCGAATGAGAAACTCGAGACACTACTTCTGTTTTCATGCTGTCTTAAAACGTCAGAGCCTGTCAAAATTTTAACAAAATTTGCAATATAGCCAAAAGTAATTATCAAAAGTGCACATAACCATATATCATTGCAAAGGTCATTTAAGTGGCTATCAACATGACAAATAAACAAATCTAGAAATCCACTTAAAATAAAAATATTGAAGGCAGTTGCGGAAATTTGGAACAGCCTGTATATTTGTAAATTATTTTACAAAATACGCTGTGATACACTATATAAGTGTGGAAAATCTAATTTCTCCATCTTTGTTTTTCTTTTCACGTTAAGCTCCGCCAACACACTAATGGCGTATAAAAGTTGTCTTTGGTTTAGGATCTTTTTTCTCAAGAAGGTTTCTGAAGAAGAAACATTTTGTTTTACTAACAAAGTTTAGATACTTTTATTTTATCGGGTTTAAGGGTTCTACATACATCCATCTCTTGTAAAATGTATTTAGCCAATCTGCCTGTCTCTTTTACAATTCATTTTGCAAATAGCAATGTCATTTTTATAAAATGGGTCACCTTTGACGAGAAGGTATCCACTTGTGCTTTTTGACAGAATGAATCTTTTAGAGGATTGAAAAGGAAAATGCCAATTGTCAGGGCTCTTGGAAGTCTTCTGCTACTCGGTTTTCCAGTCCGGATAACTTTCCCTGATCTTCAACGCAGTTGAATATTTTATCATTATATCGATGCATGTTTGTGGGTGAATTATAGTTGTGCACCTTTTATTTTTTCTCTATTTGGAAAAATACTCAATCTGGAGGAATAAAAAGGTAGCGGGCAATAGGAAAAACAATTTCCAACCGGTTTATGTTTGTTATGCCCACCACAACCATCGCTTACCAACCACACAACCTTTACCTCTGTATCAAAATTGAAATTTTTGAACAAACTAAAATTGAAGTCTGTTAATAACGGGCTTAAAATGGTCTTGAGGGTCACAGTATTGTATTGACGAGTAAATTTTGTACAAGTATCCTTGTCTAAATTATTTTACGAAAACTGGCTGATGATTATACGTTTATGATAATTAAATGGAATTGTAATTTTGTGGTTTTTGAAACGAAAGTAAAATCTGAATAATTTAATTTTATATCTAAATAATATTTGTTAAACGAGCATGTCTATAACAAACGAACTCTGATATTTGTGGCTAAAAGAAAACGGCCTAATGATGAGCGGAGCCAATCGCTGGTGCGTTTAAAAGCACGTGATTAAAATTTGAATTTTAGGTATTTTGAAAAGCCTTTCCCTTTTAAAATTATGAAACTTGAATGAACATATCTTGATAATCGTCGTCTTTGTTCCTAAATAATCATTACAGACAATGTTGGATTAAGAGCCTTCGGGGCCCTTAGGCACAAGTAATAACGGGGCCCCCCTCCATCTTTTATTGCAAATTGTAAAATGAGCAATTTCAAAAATGTGTAAACAAGTAGGTAAAATGAAAGTGTTAATTTTTTATAAAAACATATTTGCAAATAATGTTTAATAATATAACAATAAACAAAATTTATTTTCAATAAAAATATTTAAACAAAATTTTACATTCCTAATAAAAACATTGTTTTATAAATATGTAATATCTGTAAAACCTAGTAAAAATTAAAATAAATAAATTTTTATTCTTAATAACAATATTTAATGAAGTCTACACATTAGGGCTCTATAGCAGATTAACTTTGCGGACTTTAGAAGCAGCAAATTTTTGCACAAATTTTTAAAATTTATTTTTTTATGAATTCATGCTCTAATCATAACAAGCTTAAAGCATTTAGCCGATTTAGCTTGCCTTACGGGTAATCCGCCTCTGATTACGTAAAGCTTCTATAGCAAAAAAATCTCGTGCAGCTTTCCTATTGTCGTAAAATATTGAAAGGAAACTTTTACCTTTTTTACCTACAAATTCATGAAAGCTGTCCTGGTGTGTTAGAATATCTTTGAATAAATACAGCACTTCTATTTGTGAATTTTCTGTGTGAAATACAAAATATATCTTTTTGTTAATATAAACACTATAAAGCCGGCCAATGGAGTATTCCCGTACGTAATAACAAATAATCAATATATAGAAAAGCTGTTCTTGGATTGCCTGTAATGGGTACTGTTTATAGCACAACTTGGTAGTAATAAAACATAGAAAACTATGTGTAAAGTTAGAATTACACACGTTAACGGTAATAAATAAACTTGTATACAACTGTTTTCATTGTCTAGTAAGTATGTAGCGTTATTTGATTGTAAATTCAGGTAATAACTTAAACCGCGTTACGATTTAATGAAAGACGAAATCAATTCTCTTCAACGTTTTATGATATTCCTAAGAGCATATCAAATTTAAATCACAAAAACGCTGCGTACTTATTTCCTGTTTACGAAGAAGACGCGGAATGAGACATTTCTGGTAAAACCTCCGATCTAATTACAAGAATATAAAGTTATAATGGTTCTCGGTAATGGATAAATACAGTTCAGCGTGTGCCAGTAGTCTGTAGCATGTAATGTTTCTTTGTTGTTTATTTTATTTCGTTTTAAGAGGTATATTATTTTAGCACTTGAATCAAATGAGGAAGCACTACCCTTTTGCAAAGTGACTAAGTATATTTACAGGAAACCTTCTTTTTCTACAATAAATCGACATTAAACTAAAATTGAAGTTAAATATTCATCCAAGCCGATTAGTCAAGCGTTTCTTTTCGTATTGCTTCCTAATGCTAATATTTCTTGAATTATTTACTCAAAAAAACCAATTGTTGCACGAAATTAGTTTCCAATAAAAACCCAGTAAGCAAGCAACTCATTCTATGATATTTCTTTTGTTTAACGGGTAATCAACACTCGCTTGACCAACGGCAGTAGTTTCTTGGCTTCTCAATTTCACTGCGGGTCGCTTTCATGAAAACACAGCTCTAGAGCAAGGTAAATCACCCGATGGGAACGTGCATATGGTACATGCGGTTAACCAACCTAAGCTCAACATCATCTTACTGCCACAAATATTGACAGAAGCGCTCTATTGGATATTTTCCCACAGAACCATGGCAATTTACGAACACAGAACGAGTATTTGTTTCGTGGTTGCCCTTTTCAAATATTGAATCAAGAATCACCTATCTTGAGACGCAGCTAAGCGGATATGCAAATATCGTACATGGAATAAGAATGGGTATTCTGCATATGGTGCTGAATTCCTGCATACTAATGAATTTGCGCTATGAATATTCAAACGCCTTTGTAGTCGAATCTAAAACTCGGAAAAATAATATGGCCTTAAAGAAAGTTATATTATTACAAATCGTCAAGTTTGATACTGCGTATAGAGTGGTTTCTGCAAAAATTTTACGGCATACTATTAAACATAGGGTTTGACATTCTGCTTATAAAATAGGCAATTATCTTACTACTCAGGAAATGACTGTCGTGGTTAGGCCGGGCACAGAAAGCCTCGCGCCAAGTTAGAAGTGAGGTTGCCGCGATCACGACGCGACTTATGTGTGCAGATGAATCGGCAGGGGCTACCTCAGCGAATGCAATTATTGATTTATTGCAACAGTTTCTCATTAACCCTCCGCAGTGTTTCCGGATTTGAACTATAATGGAACTAAAGTATTGTGTAGAGTTTGCAAAATACCTTTAATGTGCTGGAATAAAGGCGACTATAAAAGACATATAAATAGCGTACAGAACAAAAATGAGAAAAATGATGTGCCACCTCAAACCCAATTTAATTTGGATTCACTTTTGATGTTTATTATTGGTGGTCTACTCGATAAAGAACTGTTTCGACAGTTTTGGCGTACATACAATCCCGAGTGGAACTTACCATCACGGACAGCGTTACGGAAGGAGCCACCAAGTATACGTAAAGATATCGAAAATAGGATCAAAGCAGAATTAAAAGGTAATGTGTGTGGCTATGTCTCGATAAGACGACAGATTGTAAAAAAAAAATCTATTTAGAATATTATAGTACGAGTACTAGATCCTGCTAAACCGAAACTTGCAGCCTTATTAACTCCAAAAGACTAAAAAAGTGTACCGGCGAAGCAATTACGGGCGTAGTCCTCGATACGTTATAACAATTTCAAGTGTCAACTAGTCTACTGTTGACGTTTATAAGCGATGGAGCAACGACAATGTATAGTGTAGGCCGTTCTCTTAAACAAGTGTGATGGACTTCTACATGTTGTAAAGTTCATGCTTTACATCTTGTGGCACAAACTATTCGAGAATGTTACCCGTAGGTGGATGCACTAATAGCAAATACAAAAAAGTGTTTCTGAAATCTCCCAAGCGGATTCGAGCATTTCACAGGCTTTGTTCCGGTATTCGCGAACTACCACAGGCGATTCTTGGGGAACATGGTTGCAAACGGCTTTTTATTATTCTAAACATTTCCAAGAAGTAAAATCTGTGATTTTACAATTCGATGCCGACGAAGTACGAGTGAGAAATTTGTCTTCCCCTAACGAAAGCAATGATGGTGCCAGCCACTTCAGTCGTTTGGAAAAAATTTGATTTCAAAGGAATTTGTCTCAAAAAAGGGCGATGGTATTGATAATTTATTGTCTATACTATACTCTCAGTTTTTCAGCAGTAGCAATACAAAGCATTACACGTATCTATGTATGTAATTGTAAAGATTCATACATAGGGTTAAGGCTCTATTTAAATTTA
The DNA here is from genome assembly GCA_029619315.2 of Dynastes maya. Classification (NCBI taxonomy): domain Eukaryota; kingdom Metazoa; phylum Arthropoda; class Insecta; order Coleoptera; family Scarabaeidae; genus Dynastes; species Dynastes maya. The sequence goes on along the minus strand of JAROYE020000001.1, from coordinate 65,132,313 downwards.
TCTTTTATTTGATTTTGGCCTGTGCTACTAATCTATTATATAAATTTGGTTCACAAAACATATTTAGCGCTCGTGATATTCCAGCTAATTCTTCACAAATATTCATTCTCGGCATATAAAACATAGCCAAATAACAAGTAATAAACGATGGTAATTTTATCGTAATCGAATACATTTTATTCAACTGCAGTTAGAAGTTGTTCAACCGTATTCTCTTGCGAAATAAAAATATAATATGCGAACCCATTAATGTATATATAAGAGCAATTAGTGCCGATATCAATGCTAAGAACCTGGTCCATTGAGTTTTTTGCGCGTCGAATTCTGAAAAGTTTCTTACAATTAGCGACAGTAAAACGGTATCGGCACAGCAGTTCACCGACAGAAGTGCATAAAGTGCGTTGTCCGACATATGTAAGACACAAAGTGTGAGAAAAAAACGATGTGGAAAAAGAACGCGAAGAAGGAGAAGGGAATCAGAAAGAACGCGAAGTCGCGATAAGAAAAGGCAAGACCAGACGTAATAATCTGACTCGTCGGTCGGCGGTGTTGGTCCTCTTTTACCAGCTATACACTTTGTTTCAAAAGTTTATGACGCTAGGAATTATAATTAACTACAGCCTTCCAGAAGAAAAAGTTCCATATTGCAAATATAGACTAATTCTAATTCTTGTTAAAAAACATTTTTGTTGTAATTTTTCTTTTATTGAATATCCTTGCAGCTGGCCTGATGTGTTTTTTGAATACGATACTGGCCGCTTAATTTCTCAATAGAACTTTGTGAGATCTGCACTATTTTTGATTCCTATCTTTAACATGAATATTTTCTTAACTCAAAACTAAATGATTTACTTGGAAGAAACATTTTCCTGTCTTGGATATTGTAACCCTAAGAAAATATTTAATCCATATAAAATTTCAGGAAAATTATTGTCATGTTATACATTTTTATTGTCTTGAAATAAAAATATTTTCTTGAATAAAGACTGATTTTTGTAAGAAAATCTATTTTCTTGAAGTCTAAACAATATTTAATGACGTTCAGTACTCCCGCATTGTTCCTGATAAGACTCTAGACTAGTAACCATTAACTTAATGCATACTCATGAAAAACGAACCTGCAAACTAGGATTATCAGTTTGCAAAACAGACTGTAGCGCCTTACATTCAAAATACTATTAATTATTAACTTTCATCTTTAAATAACTCATACCATATAATACTTAACCATTACTAAATCCCTAAAACATTGGGAATACTTACCAAAAATGACTATAAAGCTACTAGTGCAAATATAGACTTCATTAAACACCGAACCTTGAAGATGTGTGAAGTGTTGTGGTAAGAGTGATAGTGAAGTGTGTCAGTGTTCCAGTACCTAAAACAGTTCACTAAAACCCTTACCACAACACTTAATTCGTGAGTTCAGTCTTGCTGCTGATGATGATAGCTTGGCTATCGAAACGTGCGTCCAGTACGAATTAAGTGTTGTGGTAAGCGTTTTAGTGAACTGTTTCAGTGTTCCAGTGCCACAGTTTTAGAGTATCCGTTTTCCAGTACCTAATCTACATAAAGTTCTAATAAATAATACAAAGAAGCAATTTTATAATTATAAAGTCATTCTCGAAAAAAAATAGGTACAAAACAACGTGGGACATTATAAATAGATTAAGTTACAAAACAAAAATAGAATGTCAAGCTAAAAATTAATAATAGCATGGTATCAAAACTGGCAAATGTAGTAAATACATTTAACCAAGTTTTTCACGATCTACTACATTCTTTTAGCGGTAATGCAATTGATGACAGCCATTTAAAAATGCGCAATAATTTTTTAACTTTTGAAGCACCCTTTATTTTCATTAAATATGACGATGAATTACAATAAATATATAAGATGGCAGCCGATAATCGAGACTGTAGATCTTGTTGATTTAAATCGTGGGCCCATTCTACACTTCCCAGTGACCTAACTGTAACAGAAGTATATAATAAACTAAATGGAGGGGAGAAATATTTCTACCTGAAATTCTTCTTCCAGCCTGGATAATAATACGGCACTTTCAGGAGTTATGTTTTTCGATACATGCTAATGTTAAAATAATAGACTTCAAAGTATCTACTCCATACACATATCCTTAAAAAAGAGAATCCTTACAATTTATACTTATGCAAACTACTAAGTGGTGTACATAATAAGTTAAAAATAGGTTTGTTTCTGCAGCGATTTGAAATCGTTTAAAATCATTAAAGCATGCGCATTACAAAAATAGTGTTCGTGCAGTTAAAACGCCAAACTCTGACTACTAGTTTGACGTAATTTGGCGTTCGTGCAGATCTCCAAATTAATTTCTAACCGTTTGCTGATAGTTGCTCAAGTTTGAAGATTATCGTCCAGTGATCCATCAGACGCATGCGCATTGTTATAGTGTAAAATGAAAAATTGTGTTATAGGTTTCTTTGTATATGTTCACACTTCAGGCGTGTTTAATTCATGTCGGTGGTTTTGTTAGGAATTAACAGTTGCTTTAAGGTTGTAATTCTGTCTAAACATTTCGCGCTTATTTCTGTTTTCGCTTACCTCTTTTTGTAATATTTAAATGTAAGATAACTCTATTGTTTTCATCTGCATATTTGAGTATATTTTCTCTCTTAAGTCTATTAAATACGCTTGTAACTTATACATCGCTTGATAACTGTAAAAAAAGCATTCGTGCAGTTAAATTGTTAAATCAGTTTGAAATCAGTTTTAGTTTGCGCATGCGTAGATTAATCCAAATTAACCTCTGATCAAACTATCACAAATCGGCTGCAGAAACAAACCTAATATTCCAGCAGGTCAACCACATCTTTCTCAAACCTCTGACTCATCTAATTAGTATATCTTTTCAATAAGGCGTAACCCCAGGCATCTGAAGAAGTGTACAATAATACCTCTTTATTGAAAAGGGTACAACGAAACTCGAATACGTGATGTCAACAAGATTACATTTGACATTATTTCTAAAAATCAACAAAGGTTGCGACAATAAAATTCGACCATTGCAGCAACTGATTTACAGTGGGACTCTTATGCTATTTGGGCAAGTCATTCAACTGTGTTCGGTATAACCTTCTCTTAAATAAACTCGAAGTTTCGGGAATTAGATGAGTCGCTTTATTTGATAAGAGGAGCTATTGTTTGTCAACTACAATATTCTCGCTTTTCATTAATCATATCATCACATTTTTGTACAATTACCATCTGACTGTTTATGCGGACCGTACAACAATCTTAGTAACTAAAAGTGCTGAAAAAATTCAAGAAGAAACAAATATTTTGCTGAAGAATATGGTGAAATGGTTCTCGTTATTAAATGTTATATACTTATACATTCTGGAAGTTTTGATTTATATACATAAAAATAGATTTTGTTTTACAAAAAGCAATGACGCTAGCCGTAACTATAACATTAGAAGCACTGATATTCATTTGCTTACCCACAGCTTATTCTGTCTAGGTTTAAACATTTATAAGATTACAGCTAGCAACTCTTTATAGATCTAGTGCCTATATACACAGAAAAAAATTTTAGAATATATATATATATATATATACAATTGCAGCAAATGCCACTATAAACACTTATAGAATCCTTGAAATTATTGTAGGAAACAAGAGTGACGCAAAACTTGCGACATGTTTTGTAGAAATTGAGCGAGTGTATGTATCATACTTAAAACATCCTATATTAAACTATCACAGATTAATTATGCAATGTTCTTATAATTATAATGGTTGAAAGAACAAGTAAATGAAATAACAATAACTACTCTGTGTTCGTCTCTCCGACAGCTTCGCCATTTACATGGAGTATTGGCTGGCCAAGAATTTCACACAACTGCGCTGGTAGGTGTGTGATCATTCCTCGAAACATTCGGCAAATTTGAAGTAAATAGATAAACTACGGAAAAATTTGTTCTGAAAGAATTGCGAACCCGATGAAATTGATTTCACTATATAAAAACATCATTTATTAGAAAAACAAAGTTATCGTTGCGACATCTATTGGTAAATAACCAATGCTATCTGGATCTAATCCTAAGGCAGGAAACACTTGGTTCATGCATCTAGGTAGGTTTCGATGATAAAATCTTCTGTATAGATAAGTGATGTTTGTAGGAAATGATTTTTACAATATGCGATCGTATCATGTGCCTGATACAATGACGCTAATCTGTTCTCGGGTTTTTTTACTACTTCATACATTTTGATAAAATGTAGTGCAGAAATATAGGAAAGCTAATATAATTTACTTAAGTTGTTCGGCTCTCCTACAATTGTTTAAATCGGTATAATACTCAATAGCAAAATTCTCCATTTTTATCGGATAAGTTTATTAAGTTTATCCGATCCGCTTATTAAATATCAAGACAACATATTCTTTTGTTCAAGCATTAGGAATTAAACTGCGTTTTGTGAATTTTTGCTAGTTTTAAAGCATATTTTACTAAAATAAAATTGATCCAATATTCTAATGAAAATTACTCTTTAACGATGGCGCAGCTTTCTACAATTATGTGAATTTTCAATACAAGATCGTTTCTACAATATTGTTGCAATTAACTTTACAGAATTTTTTTCTGTGCACCTGTTCTATATTGTGTTGTAAAGTTTATGAGTAAGCGAATTGAATGTGACACTAAAAATAACTCTATCATGAATATTTCCACTTGAAAATCAATGCAATCATCTAATCAAAATGCTACTCGCAATTGGTACCAAACTTCCAGTAACATGGGATCTGGTTGATATTTAACTTTTACCTAAATGTGAAGGCAGAATTCAACAAGCTACCTGGTTGCGTTGCTACCGCATGTCTTAATTCTTAGGTATGCAACTGTATCTGTCTTACAACTACCCACAACTGCCCCAGCGTACCGTCTGACTAGTCCGGCTAGCCGTCGGCGTTCTCTGAGCCTCTCTTCTTGACGGCTCCTTGCCCCTTTGCAGCATACATGTTCCTGACAAAACGATACATCGTGTCAGAAGGCACTTAAACAAGGTTAGGGCATGGTTCGAGTGGAACCCGGCAGACGGATATCAACCGGCTTATTCTAAATATGTTTTCGCGGTTGCTTTTGAAGCTTACGTAGTAAATCAACCTTAAGACCAATATTAATGTTTAATTTGTTCAGGTTGTTGATAGATTTCTGTTTTTTTTTTGAGAATCGATTAATAACTTTAAACGCTTCTTATTTATAGCTATAAATATACTTATACGTCTAGCTAAAGTAGAATTTTTTAAGAAACAACTATAATTTTTCAAATACACGGAAGGAAAAAGCTAAATAATTGCGATTTATTTGTACAATTTCTTCGAAAGCATCTAGTATCGGGAATATAACGTTTTGATGCGAACATATGTATGTATATACCGTAAACTATCCTTGATGAAACGGCTCAACAACTCAGGTGAGATTTACCTAATGCTTTTCAATTCTTCCGTGAATAGGTTAATGCTGTTTACAGATTAGTGAAATAAAAATACTTCAAACGATTATTCGTGGAACGAACATATAATTTTCAGATAACACGTATCCCAAAAATCTGTTCGGTGAAATATATATGCACAAGCGTTTTTGATGACTTACTTTGCGATTTATATCATAAATATATCATAAAATGGAAGTAATCTGAATTTATTGCAATAAATAATCATTTTGTTGACCATGAAAATAAATTATATCTATCGCAAATTAAATATGTGTACAATTAAAAACTGAAACATATATGTATGTGAGACGGTAACATTGAACGAGAGGAATGCTTCATATAAGTTACCATGTACAATACTACTTCATATTGTAAAAAACATGCAAAAAAATGAAGCATCACTTTAAATTAAAAGATTAAATTTAATTTTTTTATTCGAGAGTTAGAACCTTTTTTTTAGAAAACTTTACTCAGGGGACGTTGGATTGCATGGGTATCTTTGTTGGAGATAGAATTTTGTTTAAATGGACAAAGTAGTACATATTTATGTGCTGTTTAATAATTCATTCACAATACAGTTGAATTTAAAATGGTTACGCCGCCATCTTAAAAAGGCTGAAAAGTATAATTTCCAAAATATGGTCCTAACTTCTTTCTTTTTGATCGTAATGAAAAACTGTTTTTACATTGTATATGCACTTTTTTGTGTACAATCAGTTGAGCTAAGTCAAATATTTTTTTTTGTCAATAGATTCATTGAAAATAAATCAAACTTAATTTTTTCTTATGGCGGTTATAGCCAAAATTTTCATATTTGCAATTGGCGCTGTTTTTCTGAATAATTTGATGTATAACTGGTTAATTTCAAACAATCACAAATGTTAGAAATACATTTTTTTTTAGAGTGGAATTTTGCAGTGCGAGGAAAATTATAGGGTGCTGTGGAATAGAAACAATGTTGTTTATGTATAATTTGTTTTATTCCTAAACTCAAAATCAATGAAATAAAGTTTGATTACCAAAACAAGAAAAGAACATTATTAAATGTTAATTGAGCATGCTCAAAAATGCCACCGTTTTGCTGTATACATTTTTCACAACGAACGGCTACATTTGTCGTAACCTTTCTTAGAGTTCTGCGATCAACATTATTAAATGCTTCTATTACCGCAGGTTGCAATTCTTCAACACTATTATAGTTTTGCACTTGGTACACTTTATTTTTGGTAAACCCCCATACGAAGAAATCACATGGAGCAATATTCGAGGATCTTGGCGGCCATGATATATCACTGTTTGTATGCGTTTGTACTGCTATGACTCTATTCTGATGTACCAAATTTAAATAATTTATTACATTACGCCCGTTGTGCGCAGGTGCTCCGTCTTGTTGGAACCAAATATTATTTAGTAAAGCTAAGGGAATATCGTCCAGCTTCGCTTCCACCTCTTCAATAAGTAGCTGGAGATGTCTTTCCATTGACAAAAGTTTATACGCCTAATCGCATTGCCTGGAAAAAGCGTTTGGTGAACTTTGTATTTGTAAGGATGATACTTATTCTTCTTTAAAATACGTGAAACTGTAGATCTGGAAATACCAGTTTCAATTTCAACTTCTCTTGTCGAAATCTCACCGTTCCTTTCAACGCACGCAAGAACCATTTCTTCATATAATTTATGGTGAAAATTTCTTTCCGTACCTCCGATCCACAAACAAAAATCAAGACGTTTCACTTCGTCGCCTGTCTCTAAACTATGATTAAATACTGGTTTGTGTGGCACAATTTTATTTTGTTTTACAATTTTTTGTATTTGGGACTTTTTCACCACTCCTAAGTATTCCGAGCGTCTCCTCAGTGACATCCTTGGATATTCATTCACTGACTGTAAGACTAGTACAGTAGCGGCATCATCGTTATAGTTTTTCTTTTGCTTCGGTGTTTCCAATAGCGACCCTGTCAAAAATTTATGAACTGTTTTATGTAATGACGACTATGGCACATGCACACCGGGGTATTTTTCATAAAATTCTTGAATTACTTAGCGATAACTGTTATCACCCTTACCGTAGCACCGTATTAAATAAATTTTTTGCTGTAGAGTTAGCATTTTTTGATAATTATTATTCTTGGGTATTTTTAACGATGTACAGTGACACAAGTGAAACATAAAATGTAATTTTATGTTTCACTTGTGTCACTGTACATGTCACCACCTACTATTTGAAGTAAAGTGAAATAACGCCAAGGATTAAATAATAATTATTTTAAATCACAAGCAAAATATTCAATAAAAATATTTCTTTACGATAAAGGAGAAAAAGGCCATAAATTGAAAATCTGTCGTAACTTTTAATTCCAAAAAACTTTTCCTAGTGCCACTTTTTCCAAATAGTAAAAATAATGGTAGTTTACTCTTATGACATTTTCGTATTTTTTTAGTTTCCGGACACCCAGTACGTGGAACGTTAACGTTCTCCGCGACAATCTCATTTTAAATACAAGCAAAACTTTTTATCAAGTATGCTCCTTTTCCCTAAAATATAAAATAAAAAAGTTTTTCCTCTTATTCTCTCTAACCATGGACATACTATATACAAGTCTTACTGCTTATAATATTATTTGGCATATCATTTAGATAAATTATGAAAAGCGGGGGGCCCAAGATAGAGCCTTAGGGTACTCCTGCTTCCAAAATTTTTTGCCCTGAGTACTTACTCTGCCAACACGCAACTTGGCTTCTATTGTTAATATACCCAATTTTATTCGTAGGAAATGAAACAGTAACTACGTCAAATTACTAAGAAGATCTAATAATTAATAATAGTCTGCTATTAATATATTTTGGCTTCCGTCGGTGAATTATGAAAATCTATAATTTTCCTTGGTATTTACGACGTAATTAATTAATGTCCACGGCATGGAATCAAATCTCACATCGCCCGCTTTCCCATTGCGCGTGCTAGCCACTGCATTGCGAGGTCCTATGTGAGGAGCGTTCACTCTTTAATGACTAGATATTAGTTTATGTGCAAACATATCGTATATTTCGACAGACAATTCTTAATGTTACATGCCAAGTACACCAATTTAATCAATATATGTTGGCTTCCGTCGGTGAATTTATGGAAATCTATAATTTTCCTTGAAATTTCCACACACGACCCCCAGGGGCACACGACTCACTCTTTGGGAATCAATGTTCTATACTAAGCTAAAATAATAATTTCCCATTAGCAATATAAAGTGATTTACGTAACAGTAATGGCATTGCTGTCATAAAAATCTATTTACAGGCCTTCGGGTTTTTTTCCAATTTATTCCTTTTATATATATAGCACGCATGGAAAGAAAAAATAAATCCATTCTAGACGTTCGTAGAAACGCGTATAGATGCGCGATTTCATCTCTATAGGACATAGCAGTCAAAGAAATGGCAAGATAAATGTCGGTGAAAAAATTTGTTTCCTAGAAAATTATTTTAGAAAACAATATTTTTAACTTTCGCCTAGGCCGTTTGATAGTTAACATTCACAAAGATTGCAGTAGCATTATAGTAAGGGATAAATTTAATTTATCTTAGCTTTAGGGAAAATTGGATGGAGCTAAATTTACCTACTTGGTAGTATGTTGAATATCTTTCTCGGAATGAAGTAGTTTACGATTAAATTATACATCAGATATATGCGAAATTAATGATTTTGACGCGTTGCCAAGTTGGGTGCGATACCAGGTGCTTACATCTAATATATGTATATGTGATATATGAACATGCTGTTGAAACTTCAAAAGCAATTAATAAAAATGTCAGACGTCCCGAAACGTTCGAAAGTCGCAATTTGTGGTTTGCTCGCTACATTGAGCGGGTGTGCGTCTTTTATCGGAAATACCGCTAAATGCAATTTGCTGGAAATTTGCACACGAGCGGAAACCGTGCTTATTTATGCGTTGTTTATTGTAAAATCATCGCATTAAAATACGCGCTAAGATAGTTCGCATACTGCGACATTAAAGACGTTTATATTTATTGGAATAAATTCAACAATTCTTTTGTCTAAATTTTATACACTCCAATGAGTCAGCTCCTCAATTTTTTTATGATTGTGATCCTAGAAATTTTCTTTGATGCCCGAATTTTATTCACGAGACAAGTAGAATAGCTCATGTACAAACTTTAATTGCCCAGAAATAAATTGTGCTTGGTTTACAACGACTTACATATTTATGTGAAGTTCTCGATTTTAGTAATCACTAAAGTTGTTTCCGTAATTTCACAGGAACATATAATTAGGAGGAACTGATGTTAAATTCGTGATCAATACGAGATGCATTTGCGTGTAGGTTTATGCAACTTTTCCCAGAAATTTAATTAAGTTGCATGCACTTGGAAATATGCATATAGCTATGTGGAATACAATTACACTTTTCCAAATATGAAGTTAGTTATTTCATTTACTTTTTTGCGCAACACCAGTTCTTTCAAATTAAATGAATAATTTAAATTGTAGCTGGTACAGGACTCTAATGTACTGACTTAGAATTGAGTGCACACTTTTAGTTACATTAAAACAACTAATAATTATTATATACCTGAGCTTTTATTTAAAACAAGAAATTTATTAATTTTTCGTAGATTTTGGTAGCAAATACACTACTACTACTTTTATGTTCCATATACCATTTTACCATACCAAGTAATCACCATTATTATGTAAACACGACATATGTATCAAGGTTTTTAAGAAAAATTCTGCCAATAATCTAAGATCCCTTTTGTTGAACGATAGCTCTATTTTTGCCGTCTTTGGCGGGCCTGATATAAGTGCTTTCGCCTGTTTTTGTCCTGAAACATTTTCCCAGTACGATGACTTTTGATTGTCCTCCCATGCTTTAAGTGCTTGTTTTGTATGGCTCTTTTGGAGACCACAGAAGGGGTTAGAACCAACGAAAGGCATGTTCGCTGTTTCTTTGGCCAACTTATCTGCCTTTTCATTTCCTTCGATCCCTTTGTGGCTTGGGACCCACCGCAAAGTAACGTGGTTATTGCGTCCCAGTTGCCTTAAATTGTGTACACATTCGTGTACCAGAGCAGATTCGTATGTGTAGGCCTTAATGGCCTTTAGAACTGCCTGACTGTCGCTGTATATATTTATAGTTGCGCCTCGTATCCTTTTCTCGAGGTTCTTTATGGCGCACAGGTTTAAAGCAGAAATCTCTGCTTGAAATATGTTAGTGTGAGGTCCTGTAGGCATTTTTAGGTGGTAGTTAGGACCACTAATGCGCCTATACCTGTTCCGACACCTTCTACTCTCGAGCCGTCCGTGTACCATTCCAGGGTACCTCTTTTGCATTGAGTTTCACCGGCTTTCAATGATCACCTTGTAAGGCTGATCAAAATTGTATTGCATAGGGATCATGTCCTTTGCAATATACATCAGATTGTTTATGTTAGGATCTTCAAGGATTTTGAGGTGCCCCCTAAGATCCCCAGGCTGTAAGCCCTCCGTTCTACTAAGAGCGAAATATCTTTGTACGATGTAGAGTTAACCAGGAATTTGATGAGGATTGCGTCATCCTACTCTTAAGCATGGATATGGTAACATTATGATGCTGAGGTGCATGCTATCACAGGGCGTTGGGGAAGTGTTCACATGTCACGGCCGCATGAATAGCCAAATGCGCACAGTTCGAAGTGCGACATTAAGGCCATCAGATGTAAAACTTTTTGTGGAGGAGCTTTTAGAAAACATTTTTTGCGCTTCTTGCCGGCTCGAAAAACTGAAGAGAGTATTCATGAAAATGGATTCCATCTTTCGGATTGGCCTAGATGTCCAATCTCCTGGCCTAAATCCAATCGAATATTTGCAGCATTTTGCGAAAACTCATCAAAAGCACTACTTGAAGCCAAATTAAAAAATGTGGAAAAATACTTCACTTGCGCATTGCGAAAAATTGATGGGTACAATGTCATTAAAGCCCAAGGATATTAATTTACATGCAGAATTTTATAATGTAGTTACCAGTGCAAATATATTTATATCAATAAAGTTTTAAGCATTGCAATGTTTAAGGTCCTCCGTTTTATTGGCCAAGGCTGTGTACTAATTAGTACTGCAAACGCTGCCATAATCGCTGCTTGGAATCGCCAGGGTAATGTTTTCCGTAACGACATAGTCTCCATGTCGTCCATCAAGATCTATAGTTCTGTTAACTCACTAAACAGGAGAAAATTAATTTTAATTGCGCTGGTTGCTAGCCGAACGAAGTGCTTATTACTTTTACTTTTATTGTCAATTATCGGACACCTACACGCCGAATAATAGCGCCTTTAGGAGGATGAAACGGATCACATAGACAACGTGTCCAACGCGATGATATAAAGAATCTCCAATGAAAAGGACGTACGCTTGACGGGAATGATCGGCCTATTGTTATTTTCCTTCGCTGGCAAACTATCTCTCTAAGAAATCTGATTTGGTAGTAGGATTAACGAACAATGGAATCATGATCGACTGCGCTTTGTTTTCCAGGAAACGCGCTAAACTTTTCTTTTTCATTACATTTTAATAACATGGGTATACGATGTACGTATGTAGAGTGGGAACCGACACGACGTACTCTCATGAATATATATCAGCTAACGCTGAAGGGGGTCTCTTTCATGTAAGAATCACACTTCTTATCACATTTTTCTTGCTTACGCCGTTAATGGAGACGGATACCTCCGGTAACTTTTCTATTGTGTCCTGATTAATATGCTGTCTAGCCTTATTGTCCGCTTATTTATTTTTACGTTTTGATCATGTTAAGATATACAGAAATAATAAATGAACACGCTGGTCTCCAGACTAACGAAGCAACAATTATCTAGTTAATTTAAATACGCAGTTGGTTGAAATTGAATAATTTATGAAAGGGCAGGTTAAGCATTTGTTTGCTTAAATTAAATTGTTAGTTTATACAAGATTGTTAGTTTAAGTTAAGCTCATTTATTTTTGGCAACTTGCCTACAAAGATTAATTTCGCAGTGTAAACTTATATCAACAACCATTTTTAAACATTCTTTAATCCTGTTTGACACAATAGTAGCTTATACGAGGATAAATACCCATATTGAGGAAGAAGACGCATTTAGTAAATTTACCTCTCGATATAATCTTCTTCTAGCTCTATACACTTAGGCTAAGTGGTCGCGCGTCGATGCGCGAAAAATTTTTCTTCATGATTTCTACGCTTTGGATATAAGGTAATGTATAGACTTGAAGTGCTTCTATCACTTAAAACAGGATGTACCCAGCATCTTCTGTCTCTTCTTCGACGACGTGTTAGCCTCCGATATAAAACCCACAAAATGAATGCTTCATCCACCTTCATTTTTAGGGACTTTGCGCGCCCATCTGAATCAACCTCGCCAAACTCACGCGAGTTCGCTCGCAATCATATAAACAGACCAACGCGCAACAAACGGATATCGTCGCGCGATCATCTGAACTTAACTGTAGTCCAGCGATGTTCCAACTCCATCAAAATAATAGAGTTTGTCAAATTGCAAAATAGGCTTCTGTTTCGGAAATGACCTCTTCATTTGACGCGAACCGCTTTCCGTTAAGCCATTTTTCAAGTACGGAAAAAGAAAGTCACAAGGCTGGCGAATATCACCATATATAATAACAATAATAATCATTATTGTTATAGTAGCTAAACATAACATCTTTTTCAATAATTATAAAATAATAAAAAAGTATCTGATATAACAAATGGCCAAATTCAGAAATATCTGATTTTCAATTTGGCTATACGTAAAATGAAATATAAGGAAAAAGGTGCAGAGTAGTGAACAAAAAGAAAAAAAAACTAAAACAAATTAAACAGATCCATATTAAACAAACATAGAAGAAGGCAAGGAAATGTGAGCTATATGGCAGCGCGCTAATCCCCCAAGCCAAGAAGAACACGCAGTCGTGACCGAAAGGCGGCGACGCTCGACTCCAGAAGAGACGGAGGTAAACCACTGTATAGATGTGCAATGTTATAAGTAGAGCCCAGTAACTGGAGAGCAATCGCAGCGGCGATGTGACTGTGTTTAGGTGGGCGGGGAGGGCTGGTCGATTATGATACGACACGACAAATCATCATCACTCAGTTCAGTTTAGCATTGGATAGCGGATAGGGCATGTTGATTTTATTGATATAGACGTAGTTATTATTTAGTGTAGTGCGTTTTGATTTTATTGATACAAACGTAGTTAATTGTAGTGTTTAGTGAACATGTCAAAGGCCAAAAAACGACCCTTCCAAGACATAGTAAGTTTATTTCTGACTTTCCCGATTTGTTTTACAACGGGAGTAAGATAGTTTGTAAAATGTGGAAAATACATTTGATGTCAAATAAGAAGTGGAACTGTACAAGACACGTAAATTCCGCACAGCATAGAAAACGAAAATTGGGTATGCCACCGAGAAGTGCATTTTTTTGATGTAATTCTTATGTTGATAAACTGTAATATAATCCCGAGTTGCGGTTGCCAACGGAGAAAACGGCACGTAAGCATGTTGCATTTGTACGCGATGACGTGGAAAAGAAAATGAAACGCATATTGAAAAAACAGTTTATTTGGTTATGTGTTGACGAGACAACAGACTGCAAAAAATCCAATTGTATGTATTATGGTACGCATACTAGACCCTAGTAAACCTACATTACTACTGTTACTAGCTAGCCAAAGACTACAAGAGTGTACTGCTGCAGCAATTACGAAGGTTGTACCTAGTACGTTGGAAAAATTTCAAATTTCAAAAGATAAAGTGTTGATTTTTATGAGCGATGGCGCAGAGATAATGCGTTCGGTAGGCCGTTCTCTTCTTGAACATGGTTGCAAGTGTTTACATGTTACGTGTAAAGTGCATGTTTTACACCTTGTGGCAGAAACCATTCGACAATGCTCTCCCGAGGTAGATGCATTAATAGCAAGCACAAAAAAAGTATTTTTGAAATTATTTCACACAGAGTGTCCTGGTATTCGTCAACCACAAGAGCCAATTCGTGCACGTTGGGGAACATGGTTGCAGGCAGCTTTTTATTATGCTGAACATTTCAAAATAGTAAAAGTTGTTGTTGCACAATTCAATCCTGCCGAAGCAGCTATTAAGGAGAGCCAGTCGAAATTTCAAGATATTTCCATTGAAACAGATTTAAAAAATTTTCGTAGCTACTATAAAGATAGATCGTTATCATTATTGGAGTCTCTGCAAATTATGGACGGAGTGCATACACAGCTACTGACTATACATGACGCAAAATATAATCGCGTTTTATAAAAGCTCGAGAGTGTGCTACAGAAAGATCCCGATTTTAGCACACTAAAATAAATTTGTGATGGTGTATCGAATAACCCACTGGCTAAGTACAAAGAATATTTTAATCATGCATGTATAACATCGGTAGATGTTGAACGCTCTTTTTCAAAATATAAACTCATTTTCTCACCACGGCGAACATCGCTCACCGAGACAACTGTGGAAACATATCTAATGGTGTCAACTTTTTCACTCTTATTCATATGATGTTAAAACTGATAATGGTGCTTCTAGGTTTACTGTTCCGTAGCCAAGGCTGCTTAAAAGGGTGCGTGTTTCACTAGTTTTCACATATTATAATTATGTGTTAGTTCTGTTATTTTTTTTCTATTTTCTTACTATTGTTTTTGTATACTAGGCAGGCACGGCTATGGCACGGCTCCCTGTTACCGGATCCTAGTTATAAATTATAACTAAACGATCTTTGGAATAGGGCAGTACGATGGGCGATGGCGTAATAGCATGAGGAAACCATATATTAATATTGTGCACATCGGTGCGAAATCTGATTTTAAGATAAAGATATGGGGGCGCTTTAAATATAATAATCTTATGAAAGTAACAGTACAAATGAAATAGTCTACGCTTGGCCATGTTAAACCATCCCAATGTCTCAATCAAAGCTTGTGCGACACACGATCGAATTTTTTAATGGCGTATATAAATCTGAACCATACACACATATCACAAAAATCGAAGTGAGAAAGAATTAACGTAGAACGTAGAAGCTTTTTAGTACCTATTGACAGGTATTCCCTACACGCATAAAGTCTCTTTAAGTTGGAATTATCTTTTCTAATACAATGACCGACATGTTCCTTAAATCGTAGTTCCGAGTCTATATGTAGTCCCAGATTTCGCACTGTTTTACTGTATTGTAAAGGTGTACCGTTAATATTAAGAAAATTTTGTTTTGCAAATTCTATATCAGCTTTGCTTCCAAAGACAGTTACGGCAGTCTTCTTGACGTTGATGAATAACGAAAGTTGTATGGACTTTTCCACTATGACAAGATCAGTATTTATAATATGGTTAGCAACGGATAAATTTTCACGATAAAAAGAGTAATATATTTGTGTGTCATCGGCGTAAAGATGTAGGAACTTGTATAGCATAAATGTGTAAAGAGTATAAAAGTGGACTTAAAACGGATCCTTGGAAGATACCATTGTACACTGGAGGTATATTTGAAGTTTTATTATTTAAAATGACCCCTTGACATCGAAAGGAAATAGGTATCTGGCGAATATGGTGGATGGGGCATCAATTCATACGTAACTGGACTAGTTTTGCTGTCACAATTGCCGATGAGTGAGGTGTTTTTCTCTTTAGTTCAGCGTCGAATCGATCTAATAAATCAGCATAGTACTGTTCCGCGATTAATTATCCTTCACTTCTCGACTGATGGAATCGTCTTCGCCTTCTTTGGTGCACGTTCGCCCAGAAAACCCCATTTTGCCTACCAACCTTTGGTTCCTGGCGTGTAGTAATGTATCCATGTCCCATCTGCAGTCACATAACGCCGCAGAAACTCATTTATATTGCGCTTAAACATATCCAAAAAGTGTTATGAACTTATCACGCAATTCTGCTTTTGATCAATCGTCAGCAGACGCGGCACCCATCTCACCGATAGCTTTCTCATAGTCAATTTTTCGTGAAAGCTGTTTTGCGTTTGCGATATTTTGTATTGAAATATTCTAACGTGACTCAAGTGTGAGTATATGTTAAATTGAGGGAAATCAAACTCAGGTCCTCTCTTCTCACAAAATTCTATTTAATCTAGGGCGACCGGTTTCGTGTTCAAAGACACGTCATCAGGCCAGCTAGAGGATCCTACGAAAAAACAAATAAATATGTAACCGTGACCCAAAAAGAATTTTTTTTGTGAAATAGTAATTTGAATATTTATGGATGTAGTAATTAAAGAAATGTTTTTATACTGACAATTCAGTTATTCAGTGGGAGGAAGTCAATTTGCTAAAATGAAATATACTGCTATTGTACAACAAACATTTGGTGTCTAGTTATTGGTAATAATAACAATTATCTAAAAAATAAGACTTGGAACGTCAAAGACGGATGTTCAGCTACGCTTAAATTCAGTAAACCAGTATCTAATGGTACTCATCGAAGGTGCATGGTCCTAATAAACTGCATCCAACTTCTCTTTGATTTCTGCACACGCTTTCACATCAAAAAAAAGAAATCGAATCACTGACCAGTATTGTTCTATTTCCATGATTCCACAAATACATACAAATGCTCTCAAAAGAATACTACTCGATGAATCTCCGAATAAGGAATCGTACTCGCAGTCGGTAATGCAGATTTTGACACAAAGCGCCATCTGTCTCCCAACACGAGTACTTCTCATACCATCTTAATATTTTGTGTACTACGATAAAATCGATAATTTTAATGTAATCGAAACGACTTTTAAATAGGGAGAAATAAATCGTGGTTTAGTGTAACTATCATCAGAACGGTTTCCTTACCAACATCAATATAAAATGTAAGCGAACTTGACCTAATCAAATAATGTTTGTATAATGTGTCAAAAATTTTTTAAGTTTCGCGGACGCTTTATGTTGGTAGTTTCGGCAATAGCGGGCATATTCGTCAATTTATTAGCACTGTCATCCGAGAAATATAAATAATTTTTACTGGGTAATATTTTTAAGACAAAAGCGGAAATTACTATAGCACAGGCAACGCGCTACGGAATAGCCTTAGCTCAGATAAAATTACCACTGCTAAAAATTCGTAGACAATAACGAGGTTCCATATTTAAAACTACTCTACATTAATGGTTTTTGCAACTAAAAAGAGAATTTTATTTTATACCTAATACTCTAATAGTTTGTTGGTGATTATTAGTTGGACTCCTTATACGTTACCAAATACATCCATAATTGATCTAATCTGTTTAAAATTCGATCAAAATA
This sequence comes from Dynastes maya, assembly GCA_029619315.2. Lineage (NCBI taxonomy): Eukaryota > Metazoa > Arthropoda > Insecta > Coleoptera > Scarabaeidae > Dynastes > Dynastes maya. The sequence goes on along the minus strand of JAROYE020000001.1, from coordinate 65,114,533 downwards.
ATCCTCCGCCTATGATGGATCGACCAGATGCAAGTTTGGCTTATTCACAATTAGATCCGCTAAACTACGTATTCACCCAATATTTCTGTGTCATTTTCCTTTCTCATGTTCATACTACATACCTCTAACCCAGACCAGCCGCAGTTTTTTTAACTTGGCAAATAAGCCTCAACGTATAGCAAGTGCTATTATGACATATGCAGAAAAATATTTAATCTAAGAATATATGGTCCTATGAAGAAGCATTCCAATGTATGTATAGTTTATTTCAAATTATAAGAATATAACGGTAGACTTACAAGGCCTTTAATACTTTTATTGCACCTTCTGTGACGATAATAACCTGGCAATGCATATTGAATCTAGGGGCCGTATTGACTATAAATTACGGCCCTATAAGATAATTATATGTTTATGTATATATATTTTACAAACAGTATAAATTTACATAGTAAGCAATTCGATGTTACAAGTAATTAAAGAATTTACATATTAAATGAGATTTAAATGTACAAACAGGTAGTTACGCATATCGCAAATCATAATTCCATTTCTATTCAATTCACTTAAATTTTGTCATTACGGTCCTCAGCAGTTTGTTTGCGTATCCAGGTAGTTATTACCGCAGGTGGTGCAATAACAGCATTTAAGCCGTTCAAAGTTATATTCTTATAATTTGAAATAAACTATATATTAGCTGATCTCAACTAATATCTAATATTGCGAAGTCTATTGCATGTCTGCGTTATTCTACTTTGAAAATATCAATCTACCATAAACCACAAAAAATAAGCACATCTTTTTATTACCAAAATATAGGATGCGTCAGAACTGCGTATGTTTACAGAAATTATGCACAGAAATAAAATACCAAAAATTTGTTCTTACTATTTCGCAAATTTCTGTCTACTGAGAAACTTTATCATCTGGCAAATCTGTATTTAAATAGGTCAGTTTATTTTGTTACCCAATTAGTTTACCAGCAGCGCTCTTTTCAGAAATATAAAAATATCTTTAAAAAATGGTATATTTACGAAAGAATTTAAGATACAAAATCTCAACGGAGCATGAAACTATCAACGTATGTGAGTGGCACGTCATAAACGTGAATATTATAAACAATTAGGTAATCACACACGTATAAAATCGTGAAAGGTTGCATCACAAGATTTGTTCAGCAAAACATTCTAGGCAAATATACAGATATAAATATTAAATAACTTTTTATTGGAGTACTACTTTATAAAAAAACAGTATTTTTGAATAGTATATTTAGGAACTCCTCGACTTTTATTCTACATAGTCGAGTACTGTTCACCCATAGGGAGACATTAAGTATAGAAAAGCCAATTACGTTCGCATTATTTAATTAAAAAGCAGGTAGGACAGCCCAGTTTCTCTTGGAAAAAACCCCCAGCTGTTGGAACTCCCAAACGCCTACAGATATACACCAAACAACACAATTGTTCAGGCGGAAGTTTAAGTAGCGGATATTCGTTGTGACATTCATTGTCGTTTCCGGTGCAGGTGAAAGACGGGCACGAGGAATGCTCAGTTAATTTAACTTTACTTACCAGGAATGATCGGTTGTATGTAGATCGTTTCAAGAAATACAATTTAAGAATTTTGAGGGATTATGGGTTGAATTTTAGCACCCTCAGGTAATGAGATCGGCGTTGTGCAATTTTGAGCTCCAGCAGAGAAATTACATATTTTACACTAATCGTTCCTAAGCTAAAAATGTCTATCTTGGTTCCCTCCACCATTTCTCAAGTTTTTTAAAAATTGTTTTTCTGCACCCTTTGTAACGATTGTGGGTTAAGAGATTTGACGTACTTTCTTTATTTTGTATATTTACTTTTTTTACCCATTATGTGTTTCTTTTTGCTTGTTTTATGCCATTGTATGGTATTGGTAAAGTTTTTAGGGGGCAAGATATGATCGTGTGTTTCAGTCCGTAAAATACACTCAAAAACTTTCTCGGCAATCCAAAAGATAAACCGGATACAACGGAAAGGTTGGGAATTTATAAAATCGCATGGGGTGACTGTGATAAATAGAGCGGGCCAAGAGAGCCCCGCGCCAAGTTAGAAATGAGTTTGCAGGGCCCACATATGTACACCACATATGTATGTATACAGATGAGTCGGCACGGCCTTCAATTTATTGATTTATTGCAACAGTCTCTCGTCAATCCTTCGCAGCGTTAGTCGTACTTATTATAGATGAATGTAATTTATATATGTAACTATGTCTAACGCACGCAAGGAAAATAATGGGCCATTAGCTAGTAAAGTGACTAAATTTATCAGTGAATTTCAGGATTTAAACTACAATGGAACCAAAATATTGTGTAGAATTTGTAAAATACCGTTAATGTGCTGGAACAAACGCGACTGTAAAAGACATATTAATAGTGAACATCACAAAAATAAGAAAAATGGCGTGCCACCTCAAACACAATTTCAGTTGGATTCACTTTTAATGTTTATTGTATGTGGTCTACCACTTTGCGTACTCGATAAAGAAGCGTTTCGACAGTTTTGGCGTACATACAATCCCGAGTCGAACTTACCATTACGGACAGCGTTACGGAGAGATCTACCACGTATACGTAAGGATATCGGAAATAGGATCAACGCAGAATTAAAAGATAAACAGCTGTGGCCATGTCTTGATGAGACGACAGATTGCAAAAAAAATCTATTTTGAATACTGTAGTACGAGTACTAGATCCTGTTAAATCGAAATTTGCAATTTTATTAGCTAGCGAAAGACTAAAAGAGTGTACTGGTGAAGCAATTACGGCCGTAGTGCTCGATACGTTACAACAATTCCAAGTGTCAACTAGTCAACTGTTGATGTTCATGAGCGATGGTGCAGCGACAATGTGTAGTGTAGGCCGTTCTCTTAAAGAAAAGTGTGAGCGACTTTTACATGTTACGTGTAAGGTCCATGCTTTACATCTAGTGGCACAAACTATTCGAGAATATTACCCGGAGGTAGCCACAGCGTATTCTTACGCGTTGGGGAACGTGGCTGTAAGCCGCTTTTTATTATTCTCAACATTTCCAAGAAGTTAAATCTGTGATTTTGCAATTCGATCCTGCCGAAGCTACAGCTATTAAGGGGAGCCAGAAAGGATTTCTAGATCCTTCTGTTGAAACAAATTTAAAAAGTATTAGCAACAATTATAAAGGGTTAGCAGACGCAACAGAAAAATTGCAAAATACTGGATTGTCGTTGGTAGAGTCAGTGCAAATCGTGGACGAAGTTAATACATTGTTACACGGTATAAACGACGCAATAAGTGGTCGCGTTTCAGCTAACTTCGACAGTGTTTTAAAAAAGAATTTCGATTACACAAGATTAAGACAAATGTGTGGTGGGGCATCTGCAGATTCCTTAACTAACTAAAGATTATTTTAATTATGCCTGTCTTACTTCAGTAGATGTGGAACGGTCTTTCTCGTAATAAGTACATTTTTTCATCGCGGCGAACATCCTTCACCAAGTCAAATGTGGAAACATACGCTTTATTAAGTACAACAGATTTTTGAATAACTACTTTGGTTACTTTTTACAGTTATTACCTTATTACATCACATTTACAACACATACCGTTTTCAAACAAAACAAAAATAATGACAATAAAAACACCTCAGCGCGTGCATGTATTCGCTCTATTTACTAAACATTATTATTGCGTCGGCTTCAATTTTTTACTCTGCTGTTTTGATTTCAAAATATCACATGTCTGTTGTGTGTCACATATACGCTATTTATAATAAGCGGCCCCTGCGTCTGACTCCGATTCTGTTGCGGGGACCGATTTGGCCCGCTCTAGTGATAAAACCTTTCTTGGGCAAACGAAATGGGCGGTAACCACCAGATTCAACGAACTTATAGTCAATTACTGCTATGAAAAATCAAATTCTGAAGTGCAGCACATCACATAAACGAAACCGGGCATAATATTAAATCAGAAAACCCCAAACTAATTAAGAACACGAGAATTAGACGCTTACGAAATTATGTATGTGAAAAAAATTACAAATTTGTTAAGCAGCGAGAAAGGTCCACTCAGCTTTGGTGGATTTATTGGGGTACACCGAACACATGTTTACGTTTTCTGCTACAGGCGAGAACCGTTTCTTTTAATTTCGTATATTACACATTTTTTAGTGTATGTAAACGGTAAAAGTTGATACTTGTAAATAGCTGTTATAACAGGAATAGAATAAAGCATGTTAGAATTAAAATCCTTTTCACGTCATTCGGTCGTATAGTGACACTGGGAATCCACAAATTCCCGAATCAATTGTTCCGAATTATATAGTCAAATAAGTTGTGTGGTGCGGAGTGTGCCGATACTTTAGTGTTTGCCATGTATGTAAATTAAACGGAATACTTTGTTGTATATTATCCAATTACTTGCCTTCGTTAATATTTCCAGTAGAAACGTTTAAATTTATTTGCGGAGCATTAAAGAACCGGAGACTACATATCCGTTCAATTAGAGGTTTGCGACGGTAGATCCCTGCACCGACTCCTGAGTGCACTCTGGAAGCATCGGTATAGAGGCTAGTATCACCTTTAATCAAGGAGTTGCAGTTGTTGTAGGCAAATTATGTATTTAACATTTTTTACACCTTGGCACCTTGTACAATTAGCATAGCTGGAATGGGATGACAGATTATTTAAACGATTCAATGAGGTGTCAGGATTATAAAGGAAACCTTTCTTTCTTATCACTTCCAAATTTTGTTTTAGTAATTGCAAATGAAACGTACTTAAATTGTTAATGTTTGGCATTGTTTAATTTACTCTAGTATACCTCAAGTGGTAACAACTGTGCTTGATCAAACAGCGTAAAATAAGCGACCGGAGTGGAAGCTGTTTATCGAAACTAATCAAAAGTATCTTTAGCAAATTGTAACGAACTTATAATAAACAAAAAATTAATTTCAGTGAGCTTTATCAACATTAAGCACACTTTCTTCCAAAGAGATTCGTGAGTCTGCATTCCATTATAATTTCCTTGGTCAAAGTCTCTACAGTAATGTTGCCAAGTTTTTCTTTTTTGTTGCGACAACTAAAGCTAGAAGAAACGGGGTTTGTTCATAATGTTTTTTTCTTAGACAGCACACGAGAACACTGCTACCAGAAGCTTTAGTGAAAACTCTGAAACATTCTGAATATACTATTCCTTTCGGATTTGCCAAAATTATATACAAATCTATTAATGTTCCAAATATACTGTTCATTTATTCGAAACTAACATTTTAATGCTTTAATTTTTCGGTACCATCAAGCTGTATGACGTGCCCTTTTGAAAACTTCTAAATCTTTTACCAATAAATAATTGAATATCTCTCTAGACACTACGTAATCCTCCACGTTGCACAAGAAGGAGGTTCAATTTCGTAATGAACACGAATTTATAGTCAGTATGGTGCTTAATGATGCTTACAGCATTGTTTCTCTTACTTCTAGTATATTTGTTTTAGCGGCCTAAAATTAACTATCGTTTCTGGAAAGCATGATTCATCCCGTGAATTATGATGTGTACAAGGTTAAAAATAACGATACTTAAAAGTTAACATGTTTTGTCTCAGAAGATGTATGTATTAGAATCTGTGTGTCCGGATTAATGGATCTTTAATTGTTTATTTACAATTAGATGCATTTCCTAAACATCAACCACTATCTTATAAATAGGTGGATTGGCACTAAACTGACAATATATGTTCCATATTTAGAAAAAGAGAATCAGGAATGTGCTGCATCTATTACAGCTGACACTAACGTTAATTTTACGTTGATATACGTATCTACATTAGGGAACATATGTTGGAAAACATGATACGTTTTTGTTATAGTATCTGTGTTTATATTCTCAGAATATTATCACATACACAACTGCACTTATCCTACTCCCTCCCTCTCTCTTTCTGCTCTCCACAACACCTTCCACCGCAAATGTTTCGCATTTCTTCATAGGAAGCTGCGCGGTGCCATTTCCCATGCAATAGTAAGCAATCTTGGACAACAATGCCGCATTACTATTTAATTATGTCAACAATTACAAAATCTAATTAACGTACTAAGCAGAAAACTATAATACATACTTACTGGCATCTTATGTATCGCATGGAGATGTCAGTGAACTCGAAAACCGCGAGGAGCTCTCGCCTTCTTGTTTGATAATCATGACGGATAATTTCATTTTCATCCTTGGCCCGTATATCTATCTCGCTTTCTCGTATTGATATATTATCGGAACATAAGTTGATCGTATCGACGGGGATCATAATTTCCGAATCCATATGCGAAGCGCGTACGAGCGGATTAACACTTCTTAAATACAAATTGGAGGGATTTAAATACGATGTGAAACGGAAACGCGAGATGGGTTTAGAAAGCAAAAAAATGCATTAGCGGATTACTATTTTTATCGCACATGTTTCCCTTGCATGCTGATGTTTATTATTGATGAATGATGATTTGTAAGCAAAAGAGATTTACAATATACACTGGGATCCCATTGGTATACGAGCACTAACAACTATATATTGTGACAAAATGAAATACAGTGGTGTGCAAAATAATAGCAGTGATAAGAAGCGAGAACAGTATTTGTTCAGTTTGTAACAAAATTTGAAAATGACGATAGGTGATGCTATTACACTACAAAAGACATTATTACCTAAGAAAAAAATTGCATCAATAAATACATTTATTACAGAATTAAATAATATTAAAATTTCAGTGTGCAATATAATAGATAAATATTAAATAAACAATGAATTCTTGGTGAAAATAATTTATATAGCCAAGCCTACATTCTGTATACTTAATATTTCGTGGTATAACCCTTATTTTGCAAAACAGCTTGCATTCTACGAGGCATCGAATTAACAAGCTTTTGCCATGTCTCAACTGGTACAGAATACCAAACACTCTGCACTATTTCCCACAATTGCTTTAAATTTGATGGTTGGGCATTTTGGATGCTTTTCTTAAGATCAAACCAAAAATTCTCGATTGGGTTCATGTCGGGGCTTTGAGCAGGCCATGCCATGACATTCATTTGATTGTCTTGAGTCCAATTCTTAACTCTTCTTGCCGTATGCTTAGGATCGTTATCATGCATAAATACCCAACGGATTGGCATTTCCTCTTCTGCATAAAGCAACATTACTTCACTTAGTAGCTTCAAGTAGCTCTCTGCATTCATAATCCCTTCTATTTTATAGAGAGGTCCTACACCATATCAGGAAAAACATCCCCATATCATTAAACTAACACCTCAGTATTTCACTGTTTTCTTTGTGAATTTGGGAAGAAATTCCGTATTTACAGGACGCCTCACATATTGCTGACCAATCTTATTGCCAAATAATTCAATTTTGGTCTCATCACTCCATAATATATTCCTCCACATAGAAACTGCCCAATCCTTGTGAGCATTTTCAAAAATCAGCCGTTTTCTAATATGCTCTGTTTTAAGAAGTGGAGCTTTTCGTGGCCTTTTTGCTAATAAATTGCCGTCTATTAGTCATCTTCGTACGAGTGAACTACTAATTCCTAGGTTTAATTGACTTACTATCTCTGAAGATGTGATGAAAGGCTCCTTTTGCACTGCGCCAATTATCAATCGGTCTGTGTGCAGTGACGTTTTTCTCTTTCTACCACGAGTTTCCGGCCTATTTCTCCATTTTAGGGTATTTGCTATCATTTTCGCGGAACACCCGAGAAGGTTTTGTATAAATTCGTAAGTTTTGCCTTCACTTCACATTGCGTTCTTGCGTACAGTGCCCATTATATGCTATAAACACATTGAAACCATAGTTATTATTAAATATATTTACCTAAATTATCGCACCTAAAGCAACTAGTTTATACACTTAATACTTCTCGTTTGAACGCACTGTTATCTTTTTGCACAACTAAAATAGCACTAATTTTTCTTTCCTTCGTACAACTGGAGTTAACTCGCACAGATTTACCACCTTACATGCATATTAATTACAGGACTTGTATATGCATTTGGCGCCATCTACTATTAAGGAATAGCAGTTACGTATATATACTTAATGTAGCAATTATTTCTCATTTCTTTTACACTGCTATTATTTTGCACACCGCTGTACACATATAATTCAGGTTATTTTGTTTCTAATATGGTTGTTGAGACTTGTAGAACAGGAGTTTTAACAACGAACTGAGTGTTTGGGGACAGCGAAGTAGGGGCTATTACATTAATACCATTATTTACTAGTTTATACAGAAATTTCATATCAATTACTATTCGTCGTTGTTAAAGACATTGAAATCCAAATAGAATGATCGAAACCTCGCTGTGGATATACGCCCTGTTGTTTGAAGTGCTAAATATATTTTAGAAAACGCTTTGAACTTTTTCGAATGCAGAAGAATGAATTATATAAAACGGCGACCAGATCAAGGAAGCGCACTCTAACTTAGAACGCACATAGGAAAAATAAAGCGTTATCATAGAATGTGATAGCGAGAAATGTTTTGTATTACGTACAATGAAACGCAATGACTTTAAAGATGAGGAACTAATGTTCCTAATGTGTTCGTTAAAGCTAAGTTTGCAGTCGAATGTCACTCTCAGATCCTTTATAATGTCACAACGATTCAATGAAATATTTATTAATCCCATGAATGGATTATTAACGTTGATTTGCGTGAAAATTTTATTCAGTATTACACTTTGACATATTGAGGTTGAGACCGTTGTCGATGTAAGAAGATCTAGCTGGTTTTGAAGATGACTGTGTGCGGGGGTATTCACTCTTGAAAATAACTAGATCATCTGCAAATAACAGTTTGCCGCAATTTAACAATTGAGGAAGATCATTTATAAAAATGAGAAAGAGTAGTAGACTCAAATTGCTACCCTGGGGTACTCTAGATATACATTGGTAAGAAATAACTTGCGGGATGGCCTTTACAGCTAGGGTATAGCTTTGCATTGATGAGGTAGGATTTGAAAAGTGATTGCAATAACGGAGAAGATCCAACAACATCAAGTTTCATCAAAAGCCTGGTAGTCAGGGGTCGGCAACCTTTTTAGGACAGCGGGCTACTTTCAAAAGAAATATCTTTAGGCGGGCCGCACAATCCAAAAAAAAGGATTATCTAATAACAATTTTATTAAAATTTTATAGTAAGATAATAAAAATGAAACTAATAACATAAACGAAAATAATTAATTTTATTGTAGACATGAAAATTCAATGCGACTTTTGCTGTTGTACAATTTTTGATAATTCATTCAAATCGGCATCAGTTTATAATACAAAGATCCTTAGAATGTTTTGTAAATTGTCATGGATCAACCTTGTCCTGTACTTTCAGTTAATAACAGTCATTCTTGGAAATGTTTATTCATATAAAAATGTGCTTCCAAAAATGCAAATCATTGGTTTTACAAAGTTTCTTAACTTGGGAAATTTATTTTCTGATAGACTAGAATAAAATAATGTCAAATTATTTTCGTTAAAACTATCTTTGTACATATTGTTTGCTACTCGCGTTTTGACAGATCCTAACTTAATGAAATTCGTTATTGCCTGGCAGGCTGCACAAAAACTTATGACGGGCCGCTGGTTGCCGGTTCCTGATTTAAGCGATCAAACGTTTTTGAAAAGTCTATACGAAACGTTAGCTTGCTCGCCACCATCACACTCTTATAAGAACTCCATTGGAACAGCAAGGTTGGATACTGTAGAACGTTTGCTCACAAGACCATGCTGATGATATATGTTGCTGTACAAACAGATTTCAAAGACCTTTGCAAAGTTGTTAATAATTGCAATAAGTTGGTAGCTACTCACCAAGGAAGTGTCATCTTTTGATGAACAGGAGTAACTCGCACAATTTTCTTTACATCGAGGAGGGTACCAGTGGACAAAGACAGATTAAAAATAATACTTAACGGCTAAAACAGAAGAGCAGTCCCTCAGTATGAAACCAGGTATATTACTACCAGAAGTACACGAGTCTTTAATGTTTTTCAAAGCATGTGGAACATCAGACTCTGTAATACACTTAATATTAATGCTTCTACGACGATAGAAGGGATAGTAAACGGACACGTTCCGTATTAAACTAGGTAAACCATCTGCTCTGTTTTTAGCTCGTATGGAAGACCAGAAGAATTTAGGATTATCTTCGAAAATTCTGGAACGCGCCGATTGTTGTTTTTCCAGTATACAGTGTTGTTAATTATGAAGTAGTAACATCGCTAATGTTTTCTTTAATAAAATAACCGGTATACACTTTTCTAATTTTACAGTCCTTCATCAACTGATTCCAAAAAGTTATCACGCTAAAACACATTGATAGAAAGGTATTTTCAATTCAAAGAGAGCTATTTTTTGAGGATCCTTCTGTAATAGAAGGTAATACAATAGGAAGTAGTCTATTTGAAATATGTATCGCAATTGGCTATGATATTTAACGAATGCTATCGGTAACAAAGGAGCGAAGAGACGCCACCACAACCTGTCTCTTTAGTTCGAGTCGCCTTTGAGTGCAAACGTATTTGGCTAAAAGAATGATTTTAACAAGAAATTCAAGTGTAGTAGTGGACGAATTTTACTTCAAGTACAAGATTAATTCAAGTTTCATCATTGAAAAGAACGCGGAGTTTTATTACGTGACGCGTTACTAGAATTTTGTAAAACGTTGTTATTGGCAAGTTACCCTTTCTAAACTGCCGAAAGAGTATTTATGGGGGATTTCCCAACCTACGACCGAGAAAATTATTCGTTGTTATGCAACTAAACTAAACTAAAATCGAAGTTTCTACATGCCATTTTCCTGATAGAACATCATTTCATTTTATCCTTCACTGTCTGAAGCTTCTCAAAAGTTTTGCAAATCATTCAATGATATGAACATCTCAAATGTGTTTTCGTTTTCTATGAAAGAGTACGAAACATTAAGCGCGGTGTTCATTGGCACCGTGAAGACAATCACGTAAAGCTTTCAATGCGGCATACAAATTACACGCCGAAATCTTTGTGCCAGGTATGAGTAGTGCTGTGGACGTTAAACAATTCGTCGATGTCAAGGAGCGAAATTAGCGTTTTCGTATCAGGTAGATTTGTGGAGTGTAAACACATTGCATTGCCGTCCCGCAACACATACGCTATATTCGATATCACGCATAATAATACGTGCAACATAAACTGCCTATCTCTTCTGAGTAATAAACGGCTTTATTTTTCCATTTATCATTTTACATATGTCGGCTAAAGCATTTACGTTTTGTTTAAATGTCAAACTTTAAAACCCTTGGAAGTGATTAATGGTAGCCTGCTTTTAATAATTCGCAAGCAATGCACTGATCAAGATTTAAAACTAACGGTTGATGAATTAGTTATGAATGTGTAGGAGTGCTCACCACTAGTATAGAAACCTACAACCGCTAATCCCATAATCTCCTGTTAAATTAAAACACATATATTTGTAGATTTTAGAATATCTTTGCGTGTTACATTTTGGTACAATGCGGTCAGGTCCTTCATTCCAGCACTAAAACGACAGAAGCTAGCGTCTTTAAAAGAAACAGGCTTGTCTGTAAACTAACTTTCGGCAGTTCAATTGTATTTCCGGTGTTACCGGAAGTGATACACAAACTTACCTTAGTAAGTAGAACACCCCGTATATTTTCACGTGTTTAGAATTATGGAGAAATGAATCCAACAATGCTGCGTACGCCATGCTTTAATTTAAAAAATATCACGATATACAGCTAAAGAGGTTTTGATAATTTGTTCTTGTTTTCATGCAAAGTTGGCTAGGAAAAGCAGCGAATTTTCTCCTGTGACGCCAGATTTATCCAAAGAGCTCGCTGCCACGTAACGCAATCACAACAATTCTCAATATGCCAAATTTCAATTCTAAGAGCGCAAATTATTTATTATTTGATTTTTATTAATTCACAAAATCGATGGTGATCGTATGCTTGTGTTGCAGAAACGAGCAATTAGGATTGAGAGACACTTGTCGGGACGTCTTTTCTCGGGGACGCATACCTACCATCGCCTGTGTGAAGTTTACTTATACCAACTTACCGCGCTTTAATAAGAACTGTAACTTCACCAATTATTCAACAAGAACAAAAAATACGTTAGTGATTCAGCTACATAGACTCTCTTGCACTCAACAGTCTGTTGACCACTGGACTCCGAAGCTTTACAACTATCTTCCGAGTACTATTAGATCCCCGACCCCAGCGAAATTTGGGGATTGTGTAAAGAAATTATTAATAGACAATGTTTTTTATAACGTATGAATTTATGTCATTCCGCTTTAATTGTTGAATAGAGAACATTTCGCTTGGATTTCATTTATACATATGTACTACCATTTTATTTACACACATTTATCTTTTATCTATACACTATTTTATCTATTCATGTATAAGTTAATTGTTGTTGCTATCTGTTTTTGTTTTTGAGGTTTTAGTTTTTGTTGTTGTGTATGCATCGTTTGTTTTTTTTTCAAATTGATAAGCCATGTACCTTTCATGGTGTAAATAAATACAAATACAAAATTATTTAGAACTGGAATAAAATATGAGATAAGTTATAAAATGAAAAAGTAATCCTGGGACTACTCAACACTTTCTAATTCTGAATTTAGTTAATCTCCAATTAAAATTTAATTCGTGATTACTGTCAACATACATGCAGATTTTGTGGTGGTTTAATTCGTAATTAACTGATTACAACTACAGTGAACTACATTTAAGTGATCATCTGTTCTACTTTAAAGAAATTCTTGTTAAATGTGTGCAAATAGCTATATGCTTGGTATTCTACTTTTTCCACCCTAATACAGTTGAGAGTTGCCAAAGTGATATTTCGTTTTAATCAGGGATTAAATTAATCAATGATTAAAGTTATTTAATCAATATTACTGACGCCACAAAATTAAGTTAATCTGAGATTAATGTTCCAATCCGTGATTAAAAATTTAATTCACTTTCTGTGAACCGGGGGTTAGTATTTAATAGATTTGAAATTTGGATCCTGTCATTTTATTTTTAAATTTATTTTTTTCTTTTCTTAAAATTTTAGTTTCATCAAAATTAAAATAATGATCTGTGCTGTTTGTACATATATACAGTAAAATCCTAGCCAGAGTTCAAGCTCAACTGACGACTATATACTTTTTTGTGGTGGGGACTTTTCTTTGTTATATTGCCAATCCACCAATGATACCAAGTGTGTATATTATATACAAAAAAAAAAAACAAAAAACAAATGTAAAATCACACAGTGATAACTCGTTAGGTAGTATACATTAAACAAATAAACAAGATACATAAGCAAGGAACAGAAACATTCTCAAAGATCAGCTTTTTTTAATGAAAAGAAATACTTTCTTTAGTTTGTAATTCAAATAAATATGTCGTTAACACCAGCAAATTTTAAGAAATGTGTTGATTAATTAGCAGATCTATACAGTGTATCCACGGATCGATCTAACTACATATATTTATAATTTTTGTATTTTTTATTGTTACAGAAAAAACCTTTATAAAAAGTTTTACTTACGAGGGTATTTTGATAAATTCTTAGCCTACCATAGAATAAAAAACAATTTTAAAATGAAAATATTTTTTTATTCGATGTATTCTCCTTTCAAAGTTATACACTTATTAGAGCGATCCTGCAACTTTTGTAAACCCCTTAAATAAAGTATTTCTTCTTGCTCCGCAAACCAACTCTCGACAGCTTCTATTATTTCTTCGTCCTTTCAAACATTTTTTCATTTGAGGAAACAAATAATAGTCGGACGGAGTCAGGTCCGGCGAATAAGGAAGATGCTCAAGAATTTCGAACTCCAAATCATGGATTGTGTTCATCGCAATGCGCGATTTGTGTGCAAACGCATTGTCTGCAAAAACAGAACACCTTTGAACGATTTATCAGGTCTTTTTTCAATGATTTTTTCTCGCAGAGTTCTTAATAATGTAGAATAGTATTCTCCAGTTATGGATTTGCCCTTTTCTAAATAATCAACCATAATGACTCCATGAAAATCCCAAAAAACTGAAGCAAGAACCTTTCAGGCGGATTTCTGCACCCGAAACTTCTTAGCCCTTGGCGAACCAGAATGCCTGCATTCCATCGACTGTTGTTTTGTCTCTGGGTCGTAAAAATAGAACCAGGTTTCATCCATGGTAATAAGACGATTTACAAGATCAGGGTCGTTGTCAAACCGGGCGCATAAAAAGCACGACACTTCCACTTTTGCTCGCTTCTGATCAGCATTCAAGCATTTAGGAATCCATTTTGCCGAAAGTTTTTTCATGTCTAAATTGAAGTGAATTATATGATGTACACGCTCACATAAAATCTTCAATGTCTCAGATATATGTTTTGTACAATTCGACAATATGACAAAATCATGTGAATTGCATAGATATTTTCGGGGGTGGACACAGAAATCGGTCTTCCAGGTCTTTCGTCATCTTCAACCGAAAATTTACCCGTCTTGAATGAGAACCCAATTTTTTACGGTCGCGCGTAGGAAGGGCAAAGATGACCAAGTGTTTTAAACATATCTTCGTAAATCTCCTTACCCTTTAACCCTTTTAAATACAGGTACTTAATGATTGGTCGATATTCCATTTTATCGATTTTCACAATGTCGGTGGACATGGCATTTTCAAAATGTTATCACACAGCAATGCGTTTACTTTTCTTACTCAAATTTTACAGTGACTTAGTTGTTGTTTGTTGTTATGGCAACGAAAGGTCGGTTTGACAATGTTAAACTATCTAAGCTAACTATTTATCAAAATATCCTCGTATTTTGGTCTTTTACGATGATCGAAATTAAATCTGCAGGAAGATTAAAAATTAAGAAAACAGGCAATTGTGTCAGAAGTGAAATGCCGCTTATTTAAGAATAATTTTAAAATAGCATAAGTAAAAGTTGAGATATGAATTTAGATATTGTTCTTTATTGTTATTTTCACGTTAGTTGGACCAATTTTTATATTAACAAGCTCTAGACTTAAAGTATTATAAAATATTCACTAAGTATTTTGAGTTTCTATAGAATTCTAACCAACAATGTAGACTCAGCTAATTGTAAGGTAAAAATATTAACAATGAAAAATAACATCCAAATTTCATATCTGAACTTTTAACAAAATTTGAAACAACTTTTACCTATGTTATTTTTAAGTTACTCTTAAATAAGGGGTGCTTTAGTCCCGACACTGTTTTCTGTCTTTAATCATTCTGTAGATTTAATCAGTTAAGTGTTGTAAAATACTTTTTAAACAAGCACAACTTATTATAAAGCATGACATTTTTCTGCAAAAATGATCTGTGGATCTGTATATTTAAATTCCATAAACATATTTACGTACTTTTCTCGTTGTAGGGAGTATATAGTACGCTTTTGGTTTAATTTGACACGCGTGCTATTTCTGAGTATGGCAGGAAAAATAGCTAAAACTATAAATACACTTCGCAAATACCCGTGGGTGGTAATTTGCATATGTGTCGACTACAGTATGTAAAAGATTATAAATGGGAATCCTAAGAATTTTCGAACTACATCATTAGTAGTTCCCCTTGAATTGTCTATCAAATATATAAGTACTGTATTCATAATTTTTTTTAGAGTCATTGAAAAAATCTTAGTAATTGACCAGAATACAATAAAACCCATTTAATTTATGGAGCATTGTGTGTATGAGTTATATATAAACAAAATTGTAATGCGATTAGAATTCAAACATTGCTTCCACTTTTTTTTTTCGTCAGTATATATATATTAGAAAGAAGTATTCAAAATAAACTGATCCAGGAAATGACATAATAAGTAAAGTACCCATTTGAATGGATACCGTTCGCCATAAATCCTCTAAAATACTCCACGATTTCGCACAGCTAAACGATAAGATCGTTAACTTACATTGGTTTATAAACAGCACTTAAGCGTTTTATAAGCGAGAATCTTTTAAAAATAAATGAGAACGTGGATAAAGGTCGAGAAAGCTTACATGCTCCGAACTCTAACCGCGCACATGTAATAATAATTAACAATTTTGTCGCTCGCCTCTCTTGCAGAGAATGTTAACGTTAATTACGTTAACATAACTTTTTTCCTGCACCGTCGCATCAGCGACGTCCTGTAATGTAGCGACCGACCCGCAGATTCTCGGAAAGCTAGAATTAACCACGAACGACGAATGATTCGCTGTTTTTATTCTTTTGCGTTTTATTGTTTCCAAACGGAAATTGTTAATTGTTTCGCTACAATTATGATATTATCAATGACCGTTGCTTTTCGAATAAAAACCGCATTATAAACGCTTCGACCGTATTATTACGGGAACGAACGCAGGAACAAATCGGTTAATTCCGTAGCCATGTTTTCGGATTTCGGGATATGATGAAAAAATGGCGGATTAACTATACGGTTTACGTAATCTGGTTTAATTTAAATGTCATCTTACCACATGCCTCTGAAGAGTTTTATACACTGTGTACGCGAAATTAGAAGTATAACGAAACAAATCGCTTGGAAGTTTATTTTAAGCTAATGCATAAATGACGTATTAAATTAACTGCCATGGTTTCTCCTACTGGGGAATTTTTTTATTATGTGGTAGATGAGTATGACAATTGCAAAATTTAGATTCCAGATACCTGGAAAAGTTAACATGGCAAATGTCATTGAATTGTCTGTTAATCTACATATGTTCCTACGGCTTGTTTACTCATCGATTTGAATGAAATTACATTCGAAAATTGCTCCTTAACTATTAAGACGAAAAAAGATTGGTGTAGTATAGCGTTTTGAGCGAACTATCCAAGTATATATATTTTTCATTAGATTTTTCCCAAAAAAGTGCATCAATGTGGCAACGGCATCTTGTGAGGTAATGAAAAGATTCAGCCCCTATCACTATCAAAATATTAAGTAAATCACTAAATCACACTTAAATCTGTTAAATGTTAGGACCTCATCAACTTATAAGATCTTTAAACAATACAGTGAGGTACTAAAGTGCCTTCCCAGTATACTAACTTTTGAACAACAGAAGCTAAACTTTTTAGAAAAAACATTGCTTTCCAAATGTTTGCACATGCTCCAAACGTTAGGCATATATTACATATGTATATGTTACCGCTACTTTGATAAATGTGTTAGTATGCATAATAATCGAGCATAATAACTAACGCTGGCCACGAGCGGTACCGCGCATCGGCGTAGAATCAATTCGGACCGAGAGGAACGGTAGTCTGCGGAGCAGTACGGACATTTTCGCTGCCGGTCATTTGCGCAATTGTTTATCTGTCCTAGAAAAATTATGATTTCGTCAGCAAAACGACCGTGGTCGGACAAACTTCGAAAATTTATTGCAGAAATTCCAGACTTAATATATGAAGGTGCTAAAATTAAATGTGTAATCTGCAAAATCCCGTTGATGTGTTGGTCCAGACAACATTGTCTACGACACGTAAATAGTGAAAAGCATGTCTCAAAAAGAAATTGCGCACGAGACAATGAAAAATTTATATTTAATTTATGCGTTACGTTTATTGCATGTAATATACCGTTTAATTTACTAGACAAGGAACCATTTATCTGCTTTTGGAATAACTATTCGGAGTGCCACCAGAACCTATTCTAACTCGTTGGGAAACATGGTTACAGGCCGCATTTTATTATCATAAATAATTTGACAATATTAAGAACGTGGTTTTACAATTCGATACAAAGGAAGCTGCCGCTATCCAGAAAAGCCAGTCGAAATTTCAAGATAGTCAGGTTAAAATGGATTTAAAAATCATTCACGACAATTACTTCGGGCTAGCAGATGCAATAGAAAAATTACAAAATCCTGCGGTGCCGTTAGAAGAATCTCTACAAATAGTGCAACATGTTCACGCACAGCTATGCGCGATTGAAGACGCAAAAAATGTTTCTGTTCTAGAAAAATTTGAAAGTGTTTTTGAGAAAAATTCTGATTTTGGCACATTAAGACACATTTGTGAAGGTGCGTCAACAGAATCGTTAAGTTATTTGAAAGATTATTTTACTTACGCAAATATTATGTCACTAGATGTAGAACGTTCGTTCTCTGCATATAAACGCATTTTTTCCTCATGCCGTACTAGTTTTGCCGAAACAACAGTTGAAACATATCTAATGTTGCAGATATTTAACAGACATTATTCACTTTGTGATTTCACGGAGGACTCTTAAAATGGTAAGTGTTTGAGCACGTGTTATTTAATTTTTATTTAAAAGATGAGCGAAATTATTTGCGGCAGCAAACATCTCTATTAGCAGAATAACTCTAGTGGAACGCGAGGCCTGGTCGACTCTACGCTACTGCGCGGTACCGCTCGTGGCCAGCTTTAATAATAACCAATAAAGGTGGTTAATGTAATAATATGTATCCAATTTATTATTTTAACCGGTTGTTTTACATACAACCCAAACCCTCTTGGCTGAAATGATAAATTACAATATTTAGGAAGTACGGAAGTTTCATCAGTGCTTGTGAAAAAAAAAGACAATGTTTTATTCAATTAAAAAATGTTTTATTCTTACATTCTATAAACAAACAACCTTCTACGTGTTAGAACAGGGCAAACTGTCATGGCATTTCGAATTACAGAGTCGCCCATGCTTCTTGTATCTACATCTATCTAAAAGACATTTTCCCTTGTAATTACATCTCTTGAAACTTTGACCACCTGTGATTGAAGATTTCCTGGCACACTCGTGAAGAATCACAATTGCATCTGGAACTTCCTCTTGTGAAGTGAAATTCTCCTTACAAATGGCAAACAAGTAAATAATTTAGTTTTAAGTTAAGAAAATATTCATATTAAAGGTAGGAATGAAAAAGTGGTCCAGATCTCACAAAGCTCTATTGAGAAATTAGGAGCAAGTGAATGAACTAATGAAAACGTTATCATTTTATATGTTACAGTATAATTAAAAAATTCCTTTGATAATGAAAATTAATAGGGATTATTTTTATGTAGTATGAGTTAATATTTACGTTTATTTATCCCTTTATTATTATTATTATTATTATTATTATTATTATTATTATTATTATTATTATTTATATCTTTAAAAAAAACTATAGTTAAATTAGTGCACGTAGTAAATAGTAATAAAAAGAAAAAAAATATTACATTAACCGGTATTTTTTGAAAATGTTTATGAAACGTTGTACGTTAAAAGTTATGTCATTGTATGGGTACGTATGGCATCTTTATTTCGGCTTGCGTCGCTACTTTCTAGGCGGCAGTAGGTGGCCCCAGGAATTAGTGGCATAAATTGGATAAAGATAAACGGCAATGTGGGTAGGAGTAAAAACCGTTGGTGCTTTTCCCTTCTCACATTGTTTTTGCCGGGAGTGATTCCATCAATACCATGAGCTACTTATATTATCATTATCTTCGTTATTGTGTTTCTAGGCACTTTTATCATGTGTACTTCTACATTAAGTTCACTTTTGTTTGAACATTATTCTGTAAGTAACCTCTACCTTAGTCTTTTTAAAATTACAATGAGAATAATCTACTGCATTATGGATTTCAAGAATTCGAAGTAAATAAATGAAACTATTGTTTTATGAACAATGCCCAAGCGCTTTCTTGAATTAATAAAACTATTTACTGTCCTTAAGAAAATATTGTTTTGTGTTATAACGGCCATTTACTTGTACTAAGAATCGTTTTCTCCAAATTTTCTATAAGATTTTCTTGAGTCAAGTAAACAAAGAAATACAATTATTTCGTTACAAGTATATACTTCTCTTAAGCGGAGAAAGGAACGCTAAGAAAATATTCCTTTTGATGTAAAACAGTTATTGTATTGTGGATATACAGATTTAACAGTGGATAATTGAAACAGTAATTGTCTTGAATTGAGAGGGACAGTCTTGATATAAATAAACGTTTCTCTGCTTGTATAATAGGCATACAAACAAAACTGTAACGCATTTATTTTTATTTCCAGGGTAAAGAACGGCGTGTCGCATCCATGGTCCGGAACATTATCCAGCTTCATCTTGTATCCGGAAAGTGCAAATCAAACCATATACGCTCAGAATGTCAACTCGTTCGATGCCGGCAATTATACATGCATATTGCGCAACGATTCCGTCGTTGTCACTCACACCATCGAACTGGTTGTTTATGGTAAGTGCGTGCAAATACGTCGTTTCTTCTTTATCTAGCTGCAAATGAGAGTATTTTCTCCTCGGTATCACCGCGCCGCGCATTTATATTTGCATCGGAAAGTAATCTCACATGCGTTCGTTTTATCAAGAAGAACCAGAGCATTTCTGTAGAACAAACATAGCAACGTTTAATACGATTTACTTTGATATCACACTGATAATTTCATATTTAGGTTTAGTAGGTCGTTGCATTATTTTAAATTCCTACTTGCATTGCCAATTCACTATAAATCTTCCACTTTAAATTAACATTTATCTAGATGTGTATATTAGAAATTACATACATACAAGCTGGCCACGACCGGCACCGCGCAGTAGCGTAGAATCGACCAGGCCTCGCGTTCCACTAGAGTTATTCTGCTAATAGTGATGTTTGCTGCCGCAAATAATTTCGCTCATCTTTTAAATAAAAATTAAATAACACGTGCTCAAACACTTACCATTTTAAGAGTCCTCCATGAAATCACAAAGTGAATAATATCTGTTAAATATCTGCAACATTAGATATGTTTCAACTGTTGTTTCGGCAAAACTAGTACGGCATGAGGAAAAAATGCGTTTATATGCAGAGAACGAACGCTCTACATCTAGTGACATAATATTTGCGTAAGTAAAATAATCTTTCCAATAACTTAACGATTCTGTAGACGCACCTTCACAAATGTGTCTTAATGTGCCAAAATCAGAATTTTTCTCAAAAACACTTTCAAATTTTTCTAGAACAGAAACATTTTTTGCGTCTTCAATCGCGCATAGCTGTGCGTGAACATGTTGCACTATTTGTAGAGATTCTTCTAACGACACCGCAGGATTTTGTAATTTTTCTATTGCATCTGCTAGCCCGAAGTAATTGTCGTGAATGATTTTTAAATCCATTTTATCCTGACTATCTTGAAATTTCGACTGGCTTTTCTGGATAGCGGCAGCTTCCTTTGTATCGAATTGTAAAACCACGTTCTTAATATTGTCAAAATATTTATGATAATAAAACGCGGCCTGTAACCATGTTCCCCAACGAGTTAGAATAGGTTCTGGTGGCTCTGGTATACGGGGCACAGTCTGTGAAATTCGCGAATACGTTTCGGTGATTTGACAAATACTGCTTTGGTATGCGCTATTAAAGCGTCTACCTCAATATAACATTTTCTGATACTATCCGCCACAAGATTGAGAGCATGAATTTTACACGTAATGTGTAACAAATTAGCAGAATGCTTTTTAAGAGACCGGCCTACAGAAAGCATGTTTGCAGCACCATCACTCACTAACATCAAGAGTTGGTTTGTTGAAAGTTCAAACTTGTCCAATGTATTTAACACTAACTTTGAAATTACTTCGGCAGTACACTGTTGTATTCGTTTGGAGACTAATAGAATTGAAGGTGCCGATTGATGAGGTTCCAATTTGCGTGCCATTACATTAAGAACAGAATGTTTCTTCCGATCTGTTGTTTCGTCGACACATAACCACAATTTTTGATCTTTCGCGCGCAGATGGCACAATTCTTCGTAACGATGTTCGATTTGGTAATTTGCACTCCGAATAGTTATTCCAAAAGCAGATAAATGGTTCCTTGTCTAGTAAATTAAACGGTATATTACATGCGATAAACGTAACGCATAAATTAAATATACATTTTTCATTGTCTCGTGCGCAATTTCTTTTTGAGACATGCTTTTCACTATTTACGTGTCGTAGACAATGTTGTCTGGGCCAACACATTAACGGGATTTTACAGATTACACATTTAATTTTAGCACCTTCATATATTAAGTCTGGAATTTCTGCAATAAATTTTCGAAGTTTGTCCGACCGCGGTCGTTTTGCTGACGAAATCATAATTTTTCTAGGACAGATAAACAATTGCGCAAATGACCGGCAGCGAAAATGTCCGTACTGCTCCGCAGACGAAGTAATACTACCGTTCCTCTCGGTCCGAAGTGATTCTACGCCGATGCGCGGTACCGCTCGTGGCCAGCGTTACTCATTACAATATAATCTGTTATATAAGAAAATATTACAAGTAATCATTTTATTTTTAGAAGCAAAAGCTACACATAGAATTTCAGGTGGTCATGTACTAAAAATAGAATATCGACCATATTGTGAGGTGAAAGAAATCTAATACAAACCAATGAACGTTCTAAATAGAGAAGTTATACGCTGAAGTAAAATTGGCGCATGTAACTAACTTAGCGTGGAGTGGGTATTGTTGTTTTTAAATTAAAAAATCCATCCACGATTGTTATGGAATTCCGATTACAGAATTAAATATACCAACAATCTTAAAAGAATGATAAATTTTTAGAAAGAAGTGGCAATGCTTTGTTTCTTATTATATACACATGTTCTTAGTTAACATTCCGCTTAATTTATGTAAGTTGAATTCTACAAATTTAATCCACCACAAACCATGTTTTCATGCAAAATCGTGAATAATAGAAATTACCCTATATACTTGTTTGTAAGCGCGTTTTTGCCCAACATCTTGCCAAAGTATTCATAAATAGATTTTTCAAAAGGCTTTCCGCGAATCTGAATGCAGTAAACGGATGTATAGGCGGTTTTTCACATTAACTTTACTCAGAAATCGAACAAATAATTTTGTTGTATTTCACATTTACACACGATATGTATGTACATAGATCTTACGCGCTCATCATCAACAATCGACTTTAAGTATCCTTAAAGGACAATGTTGAGCAATTCTTCAATTACATTAAAGAAGCAATAAGTATCTATAAACGTAGTATCAAACACCTCAATTATCCGTGTTATTAGATAATATCCATCAAATAACAAGTTCATTGAACATAAGTACGCATATGTCACGTAATTTGATATCGCACGCTTAAAACAACGGCCATTCAGTAAACTTTATTAACTCTAATTAAGTCGATTTTGAACTTCCGAGAACAGCTCAATTAGCGGTAATGACTGTAGTCAAGATACTTTAACGAAAAAAATTAAAGTGTGCCAATATAAAGCTCAATTTACTGAAAGTGCTACATGATCTTTCATTCTAAACGTATTTTTTCCGAGAAGAGGATTTTGATGGAGCTGATTTAGCAAAAGGATTTCTTCTAATTGTCTTAACGCTTTAGATATCATAAATAAGAATAGATTATTACTGCGTGAAGTACATAAATGCAGAAGTGGTTGGTAATAAATCGATTACTTTGGAAGAAAAGGTAAACCTTGAAGTGTTTAGAATGATCATATTAAGATGTATTCAACAGTAATTCAAGACTTTTATAAGTAAATATTAACGAGGTTGTGGATCACATAACAGACTTTAAAATAAAGCAATATACAGCGTGTCCACTTAATGCGTTTGTGGAAGATTCCCTGAATAATTTAATGAAAAGGTTTTCAAACAAAAAATATTCGTAGACTAGTGCTGCACAACATAAAATTATATTCAAGTATACAGGCTGATCGGTTTCCACAGTGCCTATACAAATTCGTTTTTTTAAGAACACCCTGTATATTATTGCGATTTTAACAGCATGTTTAAATGTTTTAAAAGTACAGTAATGCAATTATAATAAAATGACAATGACAAGTAAACATATATGTATTAGGAATTGGCGCATAGCCTGCAAGGGTATAACCGTTATTTACCTACAACATGACCAAGCCTGAGCGCTCTTCGATGACGTCACGCTGGGTTGGTGATTCCTTTTTAAGTTTATGAGGGCTTCCGGTTTAAAGAGAATGCCAGTCGTCAATTGAGCCCTTCTTCGCATCCCATTCGATTTTATTTTGTAAAAACGAAGTTGCGAAGCAAAAACCAAATACGTAACCGAGCACCGTTTCTGGGGCATTTGTAGAACAAGTTATTATAATTGTTGCAATACGTTCACTGCTGTGAATATGACATTTACATATATCAGTATCCAAATGGCTACGTTCGATGGTATAATTTAAAATATATTGTATTAAAACAGAACGTTTATTGTACACATTTAAAAACATCTCTTCGTGTTCGAAAATAATTTTGTTAAATATAACGTAAGAATGTATTCGAACAATAAAATCTTCACGTTTTTTGTCAAATACAACAGACAGATAGGGAGTTGAGGTGGAATAGTATTTTTTAAGCCAATAATTTTTTTAACTTACAGTTATAGTTTCACCGGTCCTTGAATCTGTAGCTGTTGAAAAATAAATAATATCTTCCTTGACAAAGTGTAACTCACAAACAAAACATACAAAACAGCCGACGCCAGTTTTTAGGTTATCCCGTTTTTATCGGTTCAGAAAAGGATTCATTGCTTATACAACACTAGAAAAACATTACTGGTATCATCAACAAAGTACGGAAATATCACTACACAGTATTTTTTTTATAAAACCAATATAATTTGGACAAACCAATTCAAAACGCAAGAAACGATCTGAAAATGTGGATGATCGACGACCTACTTCAAAATACGTCACAGCCTGCTGACGTCAAAGCGCCGAGGCCTTATGTATCGAAGATAATGATATAACACTATATATCTTAGTTCTTGAGATAGTTGGCATAATTTGAAATTTTTGCTTCTGTTGCTTTGACGGCCGATATCTTAAATGCCTTATACACTAAAGCAGTAATGGTACCATTAGTTTTTAGTGTTTTTATTAGAAATGAAGTAGTGAATAACAAGAGAAAGCTAAAACTTTAAAGCAGCTTCTACGCACATGGTGCACTACCACAGATAAGTAATGACTCTCCCTGTCGACCACTTAGAGAAAAAATTGGTAATAAATTATGGTTATTAAATGCATTGGATTTCTGAAGTTATGTTCGCTTCGAATCCTAAAAAACTTCAAATTAAATTTGATAAAACATGTTTTGACTTTAAATAGGTGTAATAATGGTCTAAATTCTCACAAAAGTCCTTTAATAAATCGATGCTACCGGTTTCGAGCAAGTCAGCTCATCATCAGGCAAGCTGAAAGTCATCCAATGATACAAGTTCCAATATATCAAAAATTAGGTAATAACATACATATGTTAATCGGGTACTCTAAGTCTGTGGCACTGGAACACTGAAACAGTTCACTAAAATCCTTACCACAATACTAGTAGTGTTGTGGTAAGGGTTTTAGTGAACTGTTTCAGACATACATATGTTAATTTTAATTTAAGAAGAAAGTTCACCAGTTTTTTCTAAGATTAATTTAATATTGCCATACTGTTCTTTAAGGGTTGTTGAATGACCGATTGTAATCGACGCAAAATTATTTCCATTGTGTAGTAATACACATTTCAAGCTCCCTTTAGAACTATCCAGAAAGAGTCTCTAGTCTTCTGGACTATATTCTGGTAAGCCCATCATTGGAAGAAGTTCGGAAATATTGTTACAATATACAAGGTCGTTGTCTTGGCTAAAGAATGGTAATATTGCTTGCTCTCTAGTTTAGTAAGATGTTATGGTAACATCCGATACAATACAGCGTTTTTTCTTTAAAGCCTGGATACTAGAAGCTCGGCACCTGTTTTCGATAGATTCAAATTACAAATTAAATCACTTAATTCGTCTTGAGAAAATTTTTGAGGAGTGAAGCAACTTCCTTCAAACTTACTTTCATCTGAGCTGTCGCTTGCACTAAGTGGACTTAACATTTCGACGTCATCACATTCAACTTCACACAAAGAAGTGAATACCGGTAAACGTAAATCCTCGCTATGTGGTCTCGGTTGCTTTGTAGATTCAATATTTGGGTAGTCACATTTGCATTTCTTACACCTATTGATTACTTTTGTATTTACAGCGCAAAAGTAGCAATTACCTAAATGATCTTTTGGCCCACTCAACACCATAAGTACGCCAAAATTAAGTCATTTTCGTTTACCTGCCGCCTACCACTGTTCACCAGTGTTATAAATGTTTGAAAACCTCCTGCTGCACGAAAATATTTTTTCGGTGGATACAGAATTTGGTGCCCTTGGTGGCACCTTTATTTAATTCGGAAAATAATATCTGCTTTTAACGTTAATGTATGTACATATTCTGTTAACCCTAAACGAAGTGCTAGTCAAATTTCAACTTTCCATGTAACACCCACAGTCAAACCATGCAATATGCTTAGAGCAAGGTCTATTGTAACTGTGTCTTTCGATCAGATACGTTGCAAACAAACACATGTTTCCATTCACTTACACCCGTAATCTATATGTGGCACATTTAGTGCATAGAGGAAACAAGACACAAGTTAGTGGAATGCCCACGCGTCGTATTTTCAATGGACTGATTCCAGAAAAATTTCCTTTTTTTTAACGCGTTAAAGTTCGTTGGAGTATTGTTGCAATAATAACCTAAATACAACCCCGCATGTCACACATGTCGTTCACGTTTATGTACATACATATGTATGTATATACCTACAGATGATGTATTCGATTAAGCGAACGTACACGTTGTCCATACATATTTATAATAACTTAGCGTGTGCTGGTGGTTATTTGTTGCGCTTTTCAAGCCACAGACAATAGTTCTATAGGATTCTGTACTTTTCGACTCCCACTCGTTTCCGGCGAAAAATTCGCCCCGTTACATTCGATTTGAACGGTAAAGGTGGGCGATTCGATCAAAGATTTCTCATCGCTACAAATTGTGAGAAGATAATACACTAGAAATTACATAGCTTCAACCTATTACTATTCTTATTCTTTGTTAAGAACGACCTACTTTCTACCAGTAGAGCATTAATTCTCCGACACCTGGACGTTCCGTTTAAAATACATTAGCCCATATTACTCATATTGTATACCGTATAAAAAGATGCTTGAATGTAGGTAGGTGATAGGTGTATTAATCGAGGTAAACCCCCATCCTTAAGATCAAGGGGATATATGTGAATAAATCTAAAAGTGAAATACCATCATCATACCGAAAAGGCGGAAACGCATTTAATATACTGTGATTTATTTAACTACCTAATTTACTAAATCTTTGGCGCAAATAGCCTATTACAACAATTTTCCAAAACTTTATAATGAACAATGTATACATCAAGTTACGTGAGTGTGGCTTTGGTCAGAAATTGTAAATACAATCTCCTAAGATATTATGCAGACCCTTCTACCCCCAATAGGTCAAGACCTTGCCCACTCTTGTTCAAAAACCTGGCTACGCTCATGCATGCACATCCAACGAAGCATTAACAAACGAAACAAGGTACCTGTATTGGAAAATGGACTTGAATGCATAAAATGATGGTAAGTTTGAGATAACAATGTTATTTAATGAAAGTAAAGAATATAAAAGCATGATATCTGCATAGGAAGTCTACACCGCATGAAGATTACATTGTACACAAATATTTACGGAGTCAAACCTTTTTACCTTCTAGTAAAGCTTTTTTTTTCTTTTTAACCCATTAATGGCCAAAGTATCATAAATGAAACATTAAAATGTATATTTGATCCAATGCGGCTCTGTGTGAGGAATACATCATGAAGTTGGAGGACAAGAAAAGTCCACTTTCTCACAATAACTCAAAATTTAATAAGAAAAGAGCGACCGGTCGCTCTTTTCTTATTAACTTCGCATAATTTGTAATTTACATTTTGGTCTTAACTTGTTCGCCATCATGTTCAGCACATAGAAACCAACGATTAACACTAGCACGTAAAGCCCGTACACACATTTCACGGGGAATATAATATCACTTCTCGTATTCGATCCTTTAGGTCGTTGATGTTAATTTTCCTGTTGTACATACGCTCCTTGACCATTCCCCACAACCAAAAATCACAGGGTATCAAGTCCGGTGAGTGTGCAGGCCAGCGCAATGGTCCATCACGGCCAATCCATCTACCGGGAAATGTTTGGTCAAGATATGCACGAACAGTGCGCGCATAATGCGGAGGTCCGTCATCTCGTTGACTAAGCTTAATATCGTACATGGTTAATAGATTCATATTCATCCCATTTGAATGGTAACATAATTTTGAATCACCCTGTACTTTGGACGTATTAGATTAAGCGTTGGGATATAGAAAATGTACACCAAATATTGTAAAATGTCTCCTACACAGTTTCCCCTATGTAGATGTAGATTTTATCAAGGTGGTTCTTGGCCTATTCTACTGCGACCTTTTCAGGTCTATTGTGGTGCTTCTGTCAGAGATCAGTTACACTAGCCTTGCTTTTCACTAGACAGAATTACCCTATACAAAACATCTTTATTATCCAATGAACCGTTGTTTTGGCTACAGAGTACTTTTCATTGCAAGCGATAACAGTTACAACCTTATGAACTGAATATTTGGTTTTCAATGCTTTGGCATAATCTATGAAGTGAAACTATTACAACGAGAATTTTTTTATTCGCCTTTTCTAAACGATTCTGTGGAGTATTTTAATTGTGTTAGTGACTAGATATCGAGAGACACTACAAATTTGTTTCTTTATTGCCGATTTATAATATAATACACGTTGGTCCAGGTCTCACCGGAGTACGAAATATATTGTACCTAGCGTATCTGACGCACTCTTTGTTTGTCTGAGCGCTCGTAATGTTCTAACAAGTGATCGTGAATTTCGAATACGCTATGTTAGTTTTACAACCGCAGAGAAGATACAGATCATTAAGTGGTATTTTGCCGGAAATTCTTACCAAAGCACGGTCGATCTATTTGCCGTTGAGTACGTTGATCGTCCTATTCCTTCGCATTCGACGATTGAAAGGATCGTCAAAGCGTTTGGGACACTTTGCTGCGTGGTCGGGAATTGCCGTAAATGCCAACAAATAGACGAACAGCCTCAAATCCCTCTAATGCATTCCGAGCGGGAGGAGAGAGAAGTGAAGGTTTGTTCGTTAGTTAAAATGGGCGAGCTTTGCTCTAGCCAGCAAATTGCTGACGAAATCGGTATTAGTTCTGTGAAACGTATTTTGAAACGCAACAAATACAAAAGTCACAAAGTTCAAAATTGCCAGGAGATTTTTCTCCTTAATAAAGTGATATTGTTAGAATTTCATTTTTTTTGTATAATTATCGAATTTATTTTTCTTTTATTCTTTTATTTTTCTTTAGCATAGCAGCAACAAAATGAATATAAGAAACTGTACTTTCTAACAATCTGAGAATACAGAAAAATTACGCAGTAATTCTGTATTGACACATTTTGTCAGAAGGCGTTGAATTATAATATTACGTGATTGAGCGGATATACGTGTTTATAATATGCGTGCGTACCGCTGCTCGCTTTATGATATACTGCGACTAGATGGGATCCTAGTGAGACTCGAGTGCGGTGTTGCCCTTCACGAAAGCAATCTCCCGTTCGTATCTAGACCAACGTGTATAAATAACTCTTTGTAGTGACAAGTTTATTGCTACTTAAGACATTATGAGTATACAATTATTTAGTTCGTTCGTTACCTCCGCTTTCAAAAAAATAGGTTTTTTTGTGCAAATTTATGAAATGAAGGAGGCTCTTTTAGAAATTATGTCTGGTGTGGATGATGAAACGGAAGTACCTGTTATCTCTGCTAAATATCCTGGAATTAACCGACAATCTTGTTTAATCAAGTCACACACACGATCAATATTTTCTTGAGTGCACACAGTTTGCGGTCGATCTACACCTTTTGCATGTCTTCCACATCGAAACTTTCGAGACCAATTCTTCGCCACCTGATATGAAGGATCATCACCTCCAAATGCACTAATCATATCCTCTTGAATGTATTTTGGCGTTAAGCCTTTCTTCTTCTATTTGTCAGATATTTAATAACAACATGACGCTCGTTTTTCTATATTTTTTGCAATTTTTGAGCAGCTTCTATTCTTACTTAACACAACTTGTTAACAAATGCAGCTACAAAAATCATTGTTGGTCCTTTGTTTGATAGATAAACAACAAATATGTTTTGTGTTGTTATGGAAACCTTATTTTCAACGCTTACTGTGTTAGAGACAAAAAATATTGTACAACACTTGTAATTTGTTTTTGTGTTATTGTATGATTTGAATGGACATTTTTTTTATCTTCTACAAAGTTCTATAAATTATTTATTTTGCACAACCTCCCAGTCCAATATGCAATGTTCTTTATGTATGTATGCTATCTTGTATCAGTTTGACTGTTGTTGGATAATAAATATATTATTATATTTATAATTTACAAAAACGATAGCTCAATGTTAAAAGTCTGATGGATTTATTACAATCTCGAGTCGCCATTCGCATGTTGGGAAACACTTAACTGCGCTTCATTCTCTATGATGAGGGGGTGATAGTAACAAAGGTATAGAACACTACACGGACGCATTACACACTAAAAGGCTCCTAAGGTTATGACAAGCTTTAAAGCTGATACACCCCGTAGGTCCATTAACACGCTGGAGTATTTCTTGTAATTCTATAGGAATTATATTATTTTCATTTCACTTGTATAGAGCCCCCTTTTGTGATTCTAAAACAACTTTTCTAATAAAAGTGACGACACTACGAATGAAATCTTAACAAGGATGGATTGCATAAAAATCCCACACATTTCTTTTTCTTTCTACATTTAATTATACATCGTTTAATGTTGACAATTACTCATTTTCCCTCATTTTCGATGAACAACTAGATTGCTCTTTATATAACTCATTTCGAACATTTGCAGTACGTGGAATACTGCTAAATTCGAATGCCGACGACGAAATCCGCTCAATTTTCCGGGCGGTTACCTTCCCGGAAACGCAATACACGGAAATCGCTCCCACCACCACCGCCGCCATCGCTTTGATCGAAATACTGCAACGTGTATCCCGAAGTTGAAAAAGCTAAACTTCTGAGTATCACTATCGTAATCATCTCTTTTTATTATTTTTTGTTAACGCTACGACTCAAAGTATTTAATAATGAAGGTATGACTAGACATTTTTGATGGACTGGTATGATTAGGGTTTTTTTTTTCGCCGTAAACACGGGGTACATGTTTAATTTTCTGTGGTTGTTTGTCAGACAGACACGTCTTCTGATGTATACAAATCCAAAAGTGGACTTTAATTAACTTCACTCATAACTAATTTCTGCCTACGTTAATAAAAAATGTATTAATACAATGACTGTAAAATAAAATTCTGAATCATGAATAGCTATATAATCATACTATAGTTTTCTTATTAAAAGTATAATAACGTAAAAAAAGAAGCTACACATCGTTTATAAAATGCCTAAAAATTACTAGCCGAACTTTTGTAAATTATTGCAATCAGTGGCGCATCCAGCATTATCGAGGGTCGCGGGGTTAAACGTGGTAGTAAACCAACGTCTCTATTATCCTGACAATGTTCTTGGAACTAAACTCTAGGCTATATTTTTATATGCAAATAATATTCCTTTAAGAAGGGCGCTCTAGTAAACGCCCACACTACTTTTCGCATGGAATAGACAAAAATTTCTAGTAAACGGACAGGTAATTCCAATAACTGGACGAATACATAGGCAAAGTAGGTGATTTACTAGTATGTATTAGGTGATTCCTCGTTCTATGCATTGCGCCTGGCAACGATAAACGTTGTTTTTTTTTTTGTTTTCTAGTTGCCGAAGTTGCTGTATGTACCGTATATTAAAACGGCTTCCAAGAAAAGACTATTTACGTTAAAAGGAAACATGAAAATAGTGAATTTGTTAGACAAATAGTAAGCGTGA
Organism: Dynastes maya; assembly: GCA_029619315.2. Lineage (NCBI taxonomy): Eukaryota > Metazoa > Arthropoda > Insecta > Coleoptera > Scarabaeidae > Dynastes > Dynastes maya. Next base: position 65,082,605 of record JAROYE020000001.1, on the reverse strand, counting down.
GTGCGTGATATTGATTGATTGATTGATTTTCCTACCAACGCAAGGGCTGGTCTTTACATCCCTAACACTGAGGCTTAATAGCCTATTGTAATATTCCTCCTGTAATATTCCTCCTCCTCATTGCAAAGTCTACATAAGGGTCCATCTTTGTAGATCCCCATCTTATGCAAGTGGCCTCTCAAACAGCAATATCCTGTTAATAGACATGTTGCTGCCCTAAGCTGTATCTTGCTTAATTCAAGCAGGTCAGCAGTCAGATGTTGCGACGGTCTTCCCATCGCGCCCAGTGCGTGATATTGCGAAACGATTTGATATTGGAAAACAGATACGGCCGAAATATAAAAAATAAAGAAGATATCCCAAAGAATTGGCAATCTGGATTTAATATAAATATGAAGAAGAGTTTTTTTTTGAGTGCTGAGGGTTGAAAGATTGACAAAGCATGTTTTGAGTGGTTTGTAAATGCCAGAAGTCAGACCGTTGATAAAGGCTAAAGCTAAGGAAATAGCAGAAAAATTGAGCATTAATACATTTCAAGCTTCTGATGGATGGTTGCAAATATATTATATAATTAACAACCAGAAATAATTAATAATTTAACAAACAGTAGTTGTAACGAAGAAGTCATTGTGTTTGTAATTTCCTTGGAATTTCCGATGTAATTAAATACTCGTCCCGGTAAAGATTCGAATCTGACATCTCCCGCTTGCCGGACGGTCGTGCTAGCCACTACAGCACGGGGACCTTATGCCAGAAACGTTCGCTTTTGAATACCTGGTTGTTATTTTGTCTGCAAATATATCATAATATTTCTACAGAAAATTCTTACATGCCAAGTGCACTAATTAATTAATATATTTTGGCTTCCGTCGGTGAATTATGAAAATGATTTTCATGAAGTCCTTAATGTAAAACATTAATTCACAACGGTTAAAACTTTCACCCATTAAACTTCTACCAGGTTGAAGAAATTGTAAATAACATCAGTAGAATGTCGATATTCGCAGCAACTAGGGAGCAAACATATTTTAGAAACATACCAAGTAGTAGTAGTGATCTAACAAAAGAACTGAAGAAACAAAACAATTTGAAAAACAAGAAGATATTCTTACTTAGATGTAAAGATGTTTATTAATGTGTTAACAATTTTATAAAAAGGAGAAACATTTTGAATTTCTGATGAATAGGCGCAATTTTACAATTCAAGAAAACTGGAACACCTGTATAAAGGAATCCAGTAAGATTGATAAAGGACAGAGTATTGTAATTAGAGATAGTTGCTGTCTGTTTTGTGTCATTTTTTACGAATTTAGCACAACAGTGCCTCGAATCGCTTCATTCAACTTTGGTAATGAAGCACCATCAGAAAAGACTGTTTAGAACTTGTTTGCAGAATTTCGTCGTGGTCGTGCTTTCGTGCTTCCATGAACATTTAGGTGAGAAGAAGTTCCCGATGGATTCCGCATAATTTAACCCAAGCACAAAAAAAGCTCGTGTCAATTGCTGTAAGGAAATGCTCATATAATTCGACAGAGGAACTTCATAATCCGTATACAACATCGTAATAGGTGACGAAAATTTGTTACATTCGTACGAATCGGAAATTAAGCAGAAATCAGCTGTTTAGGTGTTCCCAGGTGATCCGAATCCAACAAAAGTTATTCGTTCACGAAGCACTTTCAAGAAAATGATTGCTTGTTTCTTTCGTTGTACTGGACGTGCCGCAAGCATTGCTTTGCAGGATTGAAAAACAGTTGCTGAATGGTATACAACCAGAAGTCATCGATGAAATCAGGAAACATCGTATTATCCTTCATAACAATGCCGGCTCTCACACAGCACGTCAAACAATTGATTACTTGAAGGAGAAAAATATCGAATTAATGTCTCATTGCCCGTATTCACTTGACTTATCGCTTAACAACTTCCTTTTACTCCCGAATGTCAAACAAATAACGCGTGGAAAGTGGTTTTTATCACTTCAGGAAGCTGTTGAAGCTTTCAAAAATCATGTTTTGGAGATACCACCTTCAGAGTGGAAAAGATGTTTCCAGAATTGGTTCAAACGCATGCAAAAGAGTATAAACCTTAATAGCGAATATTTTGGAAAACAATAAAACGATTTGTACATTTTTTTTCTTTCATTGTTTTTGTGAAAAACTTAAAAGGTATCCTTCGTAACTTGTGCAACTTACGTAATTGAAGTTCGAAATATCATCCTATGTCGATAAAATATCACGTTGAATTTTTAACATGCAGGGGAAGATTGTTCCAAGACCACTTCGATCACTTCCACAACCCTCTTGGGATTTGGTATGTTCTTTCCCTGCACTCCTCAATTTGCATTAAGCATACGTAACCTTTTACATAATGTAATATTATTGATCTACTTTAAATTTAGCCAACAAAAATGTATAAAAACTAGTTTTCTCTTTAAAATTCATTGAATACCTGCCATTCATAAAGAATATACTTTGGACCCCAATATTTACATTATTATAACCTAGAACAACGCAATACAATAGCACGTCTACTGCAGACATTCCAAAATATCCGAATGTCATCTAATCTATGCGTCTAATTTATTACATTCATCTAGAAGAGTAAATACTTGAAGGCAAGCCATCAAGGCAAACTATATGAAAACTCAGTTGCTTCGTAGCTGCGTTTTAAATGGTGCCGCCGACGGGTAACTTGAATTTGACGATCGGTCTTTCCTGGAATATCCTGCGGCTTGGCCATACATGTCCATGATACGATGGCACTGTGCGACGGTTTGCTTCCATAATAACAGTTATTGATTTTTTTTCTCGTCATCTCATCGTCCGGATCGGTATAGGAGTTTGACTAAAACAAATTAACTTCGTAATAAAGCGATTCCATCATTGTTCTTGATTAATATATTCTTTGGGGAGCAATCACGAATTTGACTTTGGGAGAACATAGCTCCTTTAACGAATTAATTATTAACTTTCTTAAATGAAAATTCATATCACGTAGTAATCGATTTATTCAGCTTCCGGCAAAAATACTTGTATTGCTATTATGTTTAATTTAAAAAGATTTTACTCACAACAAAAAAGATTATAATCAAGTTCTTGTTTTTATCTGGTATCTTTAATTATTTTTTTCTTGTAGAAGTAAATTTTTATGTTTTATCATTTTGCGTTGAAGATATATCTAACGAGGACTGATTATTAGAGCGGGCCAAGAGAGCCCCGCGCCAGGGTAGAAATGAGTTTGCCGGGCCCATGACGCCACTTATGTATGTATACAGATGAGTCGGCACGGCCTTATTGCAACAGCACGGCATTAACCTAAGCGGTGAAGGAATCGTTTTTTTGCATTTATGTTTAAGTTTTGAAGGGCTTCCGGTTTAAAGAGGATGCCAGTCGTCAACTGAGACCTTCTTCGCCTCCCATTCGATTTTATTTTGGAAAACCGTAGTTTCAAAGCAAAAACCAAACACGTAACCGAGCACCGTTTTCGTGAAAGATGTATTTGCGGTTGATATTTAATCGACTAATTATTATTATTTGTAATTGTACATGTATTTGGACGAAACTAAAATTGAAGTGATACAGTAATTGCAATTTTATTTGAAATTTTGTTTAATTTCACGAGAAAATTTACAGACATGCTATTTAACCAGGGTCTTTAATTTCCTATTATGTAGTGTTTTACCTAATCTATCATTACTTTTCCCACAATCATTTTTAAGTAGGGTATTTGTAGAACAAGTTATTATAATTGTTGTAATACTTTCACTGCTGTGAATATGACATTTACATATATCAGTATCCAAAATGGTTGTGTTTGGTGATATAATTTAAAATATATTGTATTAACACAGAAGAAGAATACAAAACTATTTGAACAATAACATCTTCACGTTTTTTGTCAAATACAACGGACAGTTAGGGAATTGAGTTGGAATAGCATCTTTTTTAAGCCTAGGATATTTTAAACTTAGTTACAGTTTCACCGGTCCTTGAATCTGTAGCTGTTGAAAAATAAATAATATCTTCTTTTTTTTTACAAAGTGTAACTCACAAACAAAACATACAAAACAGCCGACGCCACGTTAGGTTAGATTACCTCGTTTTTATCGCTTGAGAAAATGTTTTATCGCTTATACAAAACTAGAAAACCAGGTATCACCAACAAAGTACGGAAACATCACTACACAGTATTTTTTTTAATAAAACCAATATAATTTGGATAAACCAATTCAAAACGCAGAGACGGTATGAACGTATAAACGCGTTTATGGCTGATCGACGGCCTACTTCAAAATACGTCACAGCCTGCTGACGTCAAAGCTGTTTAGCCTTGTATTCGTGGTAATAACGAACTGGCATTTTAATACTGTTGTTATACAAATGTAGTGACTCCTCTATATTAAAGAGATTACATTAGTTTTTTTCCATATTTGAAAGAAAGCAGTAAATTAGTTTTTCAAGAGCATTCCTACGATTCACAAGAAGTTCGTTCCTGTCACTACCAATTGCAACCACATCAGTGTCACCGGCGTACAAAGTCACAAAATCTAATCTACCAAGTGGTAGATCGTTAATAAAAGCTACAAACAATAGCGGTCCCAATATGAAGCCCTGCGGTACACCGGATGCAACACCGACAAAATCGGAAACGTCGCGAGCTGTAGAGCCTTCGCTATCAATACACCTCATCTCCGCATAATGCTTCCGCTGCCTCATATACATATGACTCGAAACATCCAATGCTACTCTCGTAATACCATCGTGATAATTTATTAAATAAAATATCGTGCCAGATCAAAAGCCTTATCTTAAAGAGTACATTAACACTTAACTTATGTAAATACCCCAAAAATAAAAAACAACAGCTTTGCCAACTATCCGTTTTATAACATTTGCATTATCACCTATAATATAGACATGCATGTATATCCTTTATCGATGTATCATATAACCATTATTGCTTTCGTTAATGGTCTATAAATACATTTTGCTTGTACTGTGGACTTCCGCTAGATCGAAATGTGATTAAATAAATATTTCGAGATAAGATTAGAACTGATCATATCTGGATATCATATGTTATAGCTAACACTGAGAATCAATGCATTTATGTAGTAGTTTAGTATAAATTTTGAAAATGTTTGTACGAAGTTATAAAAAACCGCATATTCTTCAGGTGATAAAATAGCTGTTCTATCAATTTTGTACATTTAGACATTTTCACAAATGAAGTATTTCCATTAATGTTGACTTTCTCCAAACGATATGGTTACCTAATATTTTTGAGAACTACGGGCCTAATAGCTTCTAGTATCTATTTGTTGAGTTTTTACTTTATTTAATACTACAAATGCTTCCTGCGCCTGGATCTTTTGGTGTTACGTTCCTCGTTTGAGTATTCGACATCAGAAACTTTTTTATCTTACGTTATATCTTTTTTACCTATTTTTTCTATGTCAAAATATAAAGACATATTGTGCAGTTATTAATATTTTTAATATCTGATTTAATTCACTGAAACAACTGCTTTATAATAAGTTTGCAAGAAATTGCTACCTACTTTGTTTTTGTATTATTGAATGATTGAATATACTTTACTTTTACTATACTACTTCTATACCTTTTGCAATGTTATACAACCTTTCAGCTGAATATCTAGTATTGTTTGTATGTTCTCGTGTAATTAGCAGTTTGGCTCCCGTTGGATAATAAATATATTATTAGGTATTATTATTTTTACCAACAATGTCCGTCTTCCTTGGTTCCCCACTGTTAAGTATCTGGGGGTCATTTTTGACCAGAAGCTCACTTGGAAGCATCACGTAGACATCATCAGACAGAAATTCATCAGGGCGAGACGCGGTTTGTACCCTCTTGTTTGCATAGACACTTTCCTGGGAGTTGAAGCAAAGTTGCTATTATGTAAACAATGCCTCAGGCTTGGGGTACTGCCGCGTTATCCCATCTTCAGCGACTCGAGATAAACAAAACCAATTTCTGAGGATGATTCTGAGGGCCCCGTGGTTTGCGCAAAACGTCCAAATAAGAAGTGACCTCACTATGCCGGGTCTAACAGAATATTCAAGTAAACTGGAGACGGGCGTGCGAATCGGAGTTATTTACTTGACGCCCAAAAATGAAGATACCCCAGAGAAGGTGTAACTGACACGTAAAATCCCTCATCTATAATATAGAAGTCAACACTTAAACGCCGGTTGTGAAAAACAACTACCATAATTATGATAAACGAGCTTAAAAACGCAAGCGTAGCTGTAGCATAGTATTATCATTGTTCGTATTTTTTGGAGACCTGTGTGCGGTGCAACGGTGAATCGTTCTAACTATAACGTTTTGTCGATGATTATATACGGTTTTAAATAGTGTTGACATTTTTGGTTTTAATACTAGACGTTCCCCAAGCTTGGGTAATATTGGTGCACCATTTGGAAGTCATGCCTACACTCCATTGAGATCTATATCTGATACCCACTTGTAATTAATGAAACCTGTACATATTGCGTGGTATACATCTGTCAAAAGGCTTTTTACACTTCTAGTGCAATGCACAATCAACTTCCCATTACCATCTGTAATTATATCCTGGGTAATAGAGTACCTACAACAATGCAATTATTACTCTCCATTTCTATGCGGTAACTGAAGTTGCGGAGGCCGACACAAACGGATTCAAACTAGTGAAAAAAATCCCAGCACTCGCAACAGTAATATGATAATAATTCGTGTGACCACCTGTGTGCATTGAAATCGCATGTAGTGCTCTGCCTCCGCGTCGTACCACCTGGGTGGAGCAGCATGTGACAGATGTGCTGGCTGCTGTTGTCGGTGTTACTACTGTATACGACCGTTCGTCGCGCCCCCTGCTATGAATATGTTAGTTGCGAAATATTAACTCGTGCTGATTACGTGTGGTAAGCGAATAACAGATACTTAGAAACCAACACAACGTAGGGGATTCGATTGCAGACTGAAGTGCCTTCGAATCTGTCGAACACGCACTCTTAAAACAGCGACAATCGTTAATTACTCTCTTGAATTCGTAAAATTTGTATGTATATTTCGACCCCATGTGACTAGTCAAAATATTTAGAGATGTGTGGGTAGAGTATTTAAGATACGATATTCTTATATACAGCACTCAGACGTTGCTTACGTTATATCCAACCTAACGCTGAATCCTATCGAGAAGATATATACATAGATTTAAAAAATAGATGTTTCTATTCTGTTTGTGCACTTTATATGCTACACGCAGGATAATGGTTTCTTGCATCAAGAAATTAGATCGTCTTGCAAAAGTCAGTCTCTATTCAAGAAAATATTTTTATTTCAAGACTTTAAAAATGTTTAATATAAGAAAATAATTTTCTTGACATTTTATTTGTATTAAATAAATATTTCCTTAGAGTAGGAAAATCAAAAAAATTCAATATCAAATATTTTACTATCGTCAAATATTCTCAAGGCCAAAAATTGAATGTAATAAAATTAATAGTTTAACTAATTAATCATTACAAAATAGGGTAATAAATCATAATTAACTTATGGCGATTTAAGCCAGTAGTTGGGACTACTGCCGCGTCAGAATTTGTAACAATACGATTTGTTCAGTTCTGTAGAGGCGTTTGCAGTAATTTACTCAACAAAAACGTACAAATGAGGATATCTAATTAGATTTCCTCATACGTACATGTAAAAATTTGAGATAGTTCATCGATTTCAGTTTTGTCGTTAACAGAATTTTTATGTTTGTTGATTTGCGTCATTTCCAGTATGAATCTTGCTTTATAATTAACTTCTTTATTAAGGATAGAAACATTATCGAAATTGAAAGTGTGTCCGGTATTTATTGTTTTTTTAAGGCAATGACGTTGTTTTGATATTTATGACCTTTTAACCTATCATTCAAATGTTGTTGTGTTTGTCCAATATAGACGCCATTACAGTTGTTACATAGGATTTTGTACACTACATGAGTTTTATCTTTCATTTTGGAAAATGCAAACTCTAAGCTATTGTAATTTTGATGTGCTACTTTAATGTTATGTGGCATTAAAATTTTGTTGATTCTTTGAGATAATTGGTTTACTGACATATTTTGTTGTTGGTCTATCGTTGTTGTTTTTGTTTTCGATCATCTGCTTGGAATTGTAAAATGCGTGGATTTTATTTATTATTATTTAGTCTGTTAAAGCTGGGGGGTAGTTATTATTTTTCAAGTTTTCAATTTCTTGTGTAAATTTTGGGCTTGTCAATTTGATGGCTCTATTAACTAATGCTGTAATTTGCTCTTGTGAGCAAAGGGTTGGGCGGAGTGAAAACTTAAATAACAACCAGAAGATGTAGGTTTACAATATAATTTGGTTAATAGTTTTGTTTTTTCGCGAATTAGCGTAAGGTCTAAAAAATTATATTATTTTGTTCGTTTTCTAAGGTAAATTGTAATTTTGGGTGGAACATGTTGGACTATTGTAGGAAGTAATTTACTTTGTCATTTGGTGTACAAGCTAGGCAGTCATCCACATATCTTTTAAGTAAATTAAGTTTGAAATCTAATTCAGTTATAACTTGTTCCTCTAAATCCTCAAGGACTAATTGTGCAGGTGTGCTCGATATCGGGGATCCCATTGCGCACCCAAAGGTTTGTTTGTAAAATTTATTCTGGAACTGAAAATATGTTTTTTCAGGGGAAGGTCAGTATGATGCAGTTTGTCCCAATTTTTTTCCACAACATTCATTGCGTAATCTGTTGGAATACATAGGAATACATATACATAGAGACAACATCTAATGAACTTCTAAACTTTTAATTTTTACACTGTCAATGAATTGTTTAAATTCAAAAGAATTTTTTATGTAGTGCTAATTGTTACTTGTAATTTTTGAGATTGAATCGGCTAAATATTTTGAGAGTTTGTAGAGTGGGCTCTGGACATAAAACACAATTAATGTATTTTGTTTATATCATTTTGGAAGACCGTATATTTTTGGAAAATGTGCATTGTGAATCTTTTGGATGGTTCAGGAGATATGTAACCTTTTTTTTTCAATTTCGACAATGTTTCTATCCTTAATAAAGAAGTTAACTACAAAGCAAGATGCATACTGAAAATGATACAAATCAACAAACATAAAAATTCAGTTAACGACAAAACTGAAATCGAAGGACCATCTAAGATTTATTATCCTATTTTGTAATGATGAATTACAAACTATTAATTTCATTACCTTAAATTTTTGGCCTTGAAAATATTTGACGATAGTAAAATATTTTATAACAAAATTTTTTACTCTTACACAAATAAAAAATTCCTGAATGTGTGCCGCCTCGCTGGGATCAGAATATTCGCATTCGCCTTTCCGTCAGCCAACAAAGGTGGCTAGAATAATTATTTTAAAAATAAGTTCAAATAACCAAAAGATTGTAACGTAGAATAGTGTTTAATGTTTTATTCGATAAAACAAAACCAAAAAAAAAAAATTTTCAAGTTTTGTGTTAGTTGACAATGTTCTATTGTAAGTTCAAAAAACAAAAAAGCAAACAAAGAACCGCATTACTGAAAACGAATTATTTGACTTGTTACAGTTATGGACATATACATTCTGAAGAAGACAATAAAATTTGTCGAAACGTAAAATGTTAAGTTTTAATTAACGCAAACAGTAATATATTTAGCAATTAAGCCGCTAAAATCAAAGAAAATAAAAAAAAAATTAAATTATTAAACAAACACGGCTAAGAAACGAAATATACTTTTGCATTAAGAAAAATATATCAAAATCTGGCAGTAAAAGTCAAAAGCTGATAGTCTATACACTCATAATCTGGAGTATATCTAGAAATCTACTCAACATTCTTCAAGTTTGGTAAGAAAATAAAAAGTCATTGAAAATGTGGGTATGTATCCGAGTCGTCACAGATCATAACACTGCAACCAGATTGAATAACCTGTTGTTTGTTGACTATTCAAGTTTGCCTTGACATATTTTTTATATGAATTCTGATCCCCCCACTCATGATTCTTAACTTCAAAAAATTGTTTTAGTTCTAAAAAATTGAATTAAAGATAATATGCAAAATGATACCCATTCGCGGCCAAACAGTAACGGATAGAGTAAAAAAATCGAGCTGGATGTGAGATCTATAGGAATTGATCGCATTTTTAATAATAATCTGTAGTATTTTTTTAATTTTTTATGGTGCTATAAAGTAATACCAATAACCTGACGGAAATCAGTCCCGTGATTGTGGGTGACAACCTCATCACTTCCATTCAACGCTTTGGCCTTTCGCGTTTTATTCAGTTTCCGTGAAGCGAAAGTTAAATCACAAGAGGCGGTAAAGCGATTTCCGAGTGCGAAGCGTGATTCAAAACACGTCGCCTCGGATGAGAACTTAACATCATATCGCCCAGCTGAAAAGGGTATTCGTAGAACCATGTGTATACAACATTCGTTGATACGTTACATGTGTGCATCCATACAACATACGTAAGTACATCTAGGAACATTACGGTTTGCGCACAATAAAATCGACAACCGTGTAAAATCGGTTTGTATATGTCACGGGATTTGTTGCCGACGTAATTATAGAAGTAAGTGGTATTTAATCTTTTTTTCGAATTTCGTCTTTTGTTACGGGCACGTTCTTCTTATACACTCGCTTTTGCCGGTCGTAAAACCACCTAATAGCTGGTTAGAACACCACAGACAAAACTCGAAGCCGTGTGTAAGTACAACCTTTGTCCAAAAGAACAATGGAAGCATATATGTACATCATCAACCTAACAAATACTAGCAATATTTTTAACATCACAACATGCAAATTTTAAAAATGTTGAAATGCGTCCCTTATGACTTCTGTACTTTTTTACTATTAGGAATTCGACACCTCGATCCTTAGGCTTTCTTATATGAAAAACTTTCCAATCCTTAATCTCTTTTTATAGAATGAGATCCTACCGCCCCCTAACCTTTGAACGATGGAAGCTAAATAAACCCCGTCGATTTCTACTTTTTCTGAACTTTTAATGTTACCACAGTTCAATTGCGGTTGGGAGCCATCTGGTGATGGCAACTTTCTCATCTTAAATAGAACACCCTGCATATTTTTACGTTTTTTGGAAAATAAAGCAAAGACAAATCCAGCTATAGCACATATGTTAGTGCAGAATGTCCCTTTAAAGGGACAGCCATTTTGCATAGACTGACTTGATTACCATACTACTTACCTAACCTCATATTTACTTGTTAGAATCTTTGAAGTGTCAGTGAATTATATTGTGCCATTTTTCTTTATAATATAAAATTTTTTGAGTTATTAATTTTTAAACATTAATGGATCCGTCTCAATACAGCACTCGATATGGAGGGTAAATATATTTGTTATTAGAAATAAACTCCTTTTTTTAGTAATAATCAGCCATTTTCTAAAATTAGAACCCTTGTCAAAAAACTCTGTAGATGCAAAAATTATGTTTGTTTATTTCTAATTGTCCTATATTTGCAATAGAACTCCTGTCCCTCATGCATAATATCTTGTAACAGTTTGCGAAATAAAACTCTTCATTTCTCAGACTATCGCTTCATGAGCTAATTCAGAGTTTGGAGGATGATGGAGTAAATTCAGCTGATATTTACATAACTCCACCTGAAGATGGCCAGGAAACTAATTAAGACAGTGACTTCTCAGACGACGAACATGAGGGAAACATAAACCATTTAGGTCCTGCAACACTGAAAGCTGAAGCTGAAGATGTTGTATATCATCAACAGGACACGAATTACTTTGACACGTTTTATCCTAACGTACAACTGTCAGAACCAGAGGCGGAATTTTCTAGTGACGATGATCTACCACTTTCGTCATTCATGCAGCCACAGATAACATCTTCGATGACGGCCTGAAAACGTTCTCGTATACTTTGCAAATGATCGTTCAGCATCTAATGAAGTAAGATTTGCGATATTCAAATACTCCTGTATCTCTTCTGTGCAATCTTGAATTCCAGATATGGATCGAACATTTTCTAAATCCGGATTTTTATTTAAAGCTGCACGAAATTTTTGCGCGACATCTAGTACTATAGGATCCGTCAAGCTTTCTAGAACAGCTGCTAAATTGTTGATGTTATTTAACGAGTCTTGTATAGATAAGTGAGTATTTTCAAACTGCGAAATAGTTTGTATCACTACAGAATAGTTTATGGAAATGTCATCTATTTCTTTTTGAACGTCCGAATCGGAAAAAGGTTGCTGACTCTCGCGAATCGCTTGAGAATTAGAAGAATTAAGTTTGAAAATTACATCATTCACTTGGGAATAATATTTGCGATAGTAAGATACTGCCTGGATCCATGTTCCCCATCGCGTCAATACAGGCTGAGGTACTTTTTTGGTAGATGATATTAAATCATTCACCCTAGGATACTTGCTTCGAATTGTTTCTGCTACGAGATGGCATGCGTGTATGAGGCGTGTTATGAGAAGAAGAGTCGGAAAGTATACTTTTAACATCCTACCAGCTTTCAGTATTGTTACGGCTCCGTCAGAAACTAATATAGTGATTTGGGCTCCTACGATACAAAATTCTCTTAACATATTTTTTATTATGTTTACAACGGTTTCGGCAACAGTTCTTTCAATCCTTTTACTGGCTAACAACAAGGAAGCTGCTGGATCATTACGTTTTAAAGGACGCGCCACAATATGAATCACGCTGTGTTTCTGAGCATCAGTAGTTTCGTCCACAGTGAGCCAGATTTTTTGATTTCTCAACTGGTCTTTTATACAGTCTTTTACTGTACTTTGCACATGTGGTAAATTGTACCGCAATTGTCTTTTTATTGGTAGCCTCCATGATGAAACATATTTATCCCAAAAAAGACGAAAGTTTTCATTATCTACTAGGTGTTGTGGGATGTTGCACGTGCTCAACGTGAAAATAAAGTCATACAAAAATTGACAGTACGGAATATTGTTTCTTAAATTTAATACATACCGTGTACTTTTAATATGAGTTCTAGATTCAAACGTCGTGCGACCTTTGCAACAAATGTGCGAACCTGTAAATTTCAAACTAGAGAAACGCCAAATATATTTCTTCACATGCGATGCAAGAGGTACACCAGGCTTACGCCCCATGTTTTCGAAAACACACAATGAGAATCCGATAAATAACCGAACGACCAAACTCCTCAATGTCTTCCGCATTACTGAACTCTGCATCCACATACGTACATGCACCCCGCCGTACAGGCATCTCTGCAGGTGCAACCGTATGTCACGCTTTAATTATAACAGACATAATATCAAAAACCCAACCAGCTCAGATCGTGTGGTTAATTATTCCAATCATCCAAAAATTAAAATGGTAGTTTTTAGAAAGACTACACAAAATAAATTGCAAAGATTATAATATAATGTCAGTTATATAGGATAAAATTCACAATAATTAAAGAAAAGAATTTATCAACATGAATATGATGTTGATTGTTTTCCACCCTCTACCATTGCGTTGCCATAAATATGATGTTTCAATTCGTAGTGCTTGTACTGATTTGTCCACGCATTTTATAAACTTCGCCGACAAATTCGATTTTGTTTTAACCACGATTTTAGGTATTGAGCCAAATTAGGATAAAGAAATTTTATCTGAAATATTGCATATTAAAAATAGTAGTAATAGTGCACTAATGGTACAATTTCAGAAGGGTTGTGTATAACATTAGCAATTGTTATAATATCCTGTTTTCTGCTTAGGCAAGACCACCTATAAGAACATATGCATATTCTAGTTGTTATTTTGAAATATTATTTTTACAACGATGTTTAGATGCGTATAGTTTGGCCGGTTCTTAGATAATTTTTTATACTTGACTTTGTTAATATAAAAAAAAAATCTTAGGAGAATTGTAACATTTTAAATGTGAACACTTTTATTCTGGTCACGCCTTCATAAAACAAAACACATCACATTTCACATAGTAAATTTATTAAATGTTTAAAGATAGATTAAATAGGTAACACAGAAGAGATGATAATACTTGGCCACAGTCCTTTAATATAAAAGTAGGCATCCCATGATTTCCATAGTACTATTATCATCCAGTGATTTTATAACTTTGTAAACTTTATCTTCAGTGATGTGATTAATTTGGATCGTTAAGTTATTCTGAGATGTTAAAAATTTTACAACTTTTTAACTTAGATGCAGGGGAGTAGACTGACTGCAAAAATTAGTAAATTCTAGTACCTTTTGGTTACGAGATTGAACTAACCTTTTTTTTTGACATTGGCTGAGTATTCTTACTGAATATATTGTTTGAATACGTTCCAAGACACTTTAACAATAAAGCCTATGTATACTGATGAACCCTGCACATTAATACGTGCTGTTCTGTACCTTTTTGCACAACACATATAGAAGGCATTTGTGATGCTCAAATGTTATTTCTAATGAAGCGAATAAGAACGTTTGATTTTTAGATTTTTTGTATTTGATATTCATTTGGAAAGTACTGCTATGGTAGTTTTCGTCATGTTATACCTTGATTGCAATTATAATTGAATTTTAATAAAACTTCAAAAAAATGTTGACAAAAGTGAAGCAATTCAAGCTATTACTAAACAATTCATTTCCACTGGTAGTAAAAATGTTTACAATACATTATAATTAATCACACGCTGTTGGGAATGCATTTTCATTTGTACATTGTTCTTAAAACTATGTACTAGGTAAACATGATAATCTTGTTGTCCATTTTAATTTGTTAATTGTAAATTGCCATATAATACGTGGTTAATAGGTATTAACTTTTTTAAAACTGTTTAGCTTGAAAAAGGCCACAGGTAACAGACGAATCCTTACAATATACAATTATTTGTAAACAGTCCGCCCCAGAATTGGCCATTTTGTTTGAATATTGATAAACAAACGTTAATAGGACCCAAAAATAATCAACAAACGCTAATTAAACTTGTATAGACTCTAGGTGTCTTGACTGTTAGTAATAGAGAAGCATAATGAAAAACAATTACATTTTTATTATAATTGATAAAATATTTACAAAATGTCTTTGGCGATTTGTTCATAAAGAAGATTTAATACACTTAACAACATTAAACAAATTATGCTGTTGGGTATTTCGAAATAAATTCATTAATAAAACAATTTTTTATTTAGAATTCATCAATAAATGAGATTTTCCATAATAGATAAATTCTGGGAAACGATGAGGAACAACAAACCTTCATGTAAAAAACACTAGACCGTAAAAACCTACTTGTTTTATTGAAAATATTCCGCATTAAATAATAAAGAGAAATAATTATGACGGTGACTCTGCAGAATTGCAGGATGCTACTTTAATACGGCAAGAATAAAACTCAGAGAATGGACAATAAATTAGCTATTGCTTTGTTACAGAAAAGAAACTACAAAATTCCGATACAATATTAACAAAACGTTTAACGAAGGCTTTGATATTAATGTTCGTTAACAATTTTGTTGTTGAAGTTATTTAATTAAATTTTTGTCGTCCTCTGCGTTGCACTTTCCATGTATGTACATATTTGTTCTCCCATAAAGGAAATTGCTAACTCGTTTCAGTTAAAAATGGAAATACAATTTCATTGAACCAATTAACAATCAAATAAGTTACTACACAAGTTGCGAATAATACGAAACTAATAAATCATTTCAAATAAGAAATTTCCATTTCCTTTAAAAACCTTACGACAATAGTCACAATATATTGTGAATTAGACTACTCTAATGTCTGTTTCGATTCTTTACAGACGCAGATTCTATCCCAGATGACCCGAAAACCACCTATATATCACCAGACGCCGAAGTTGTTCCTGGTCAATCAGTGAGGCTGTTCTGCGAAGGTTTCGTCGGTGAGTATCAGTCTGTGAATGCATCTAAATAGCCAAACTATTCCTTCATTCTCGTCGAGCTTATAACCGAACCCGAATAGAATACGCCTGCCCGTCTCCGCGTTGTCAGTAACTGGCGGTCCTTGGCTGCCGCTCGAAAAATTCAATTTACTGCTGGTAATCAGGCATACAAAAGCGGCCTTAGAAAGATTAGAAAATGATACCCTACCGCCGCGCGTACAATACGATGAAGAGGTCGGTAAGCTGTCAAGGCTATTAATAATAAATCCAAACCGGGCGCAAATGGTTTTAAAAAAGCATTGTAATATATTACGATGTACGTTCGAAAAGAAACATAGTCGAATAAGACAGCTTTCTACTTTTAATTCTTACTTAAATAATAATTAAAAATAAATATAGTTGTATATATAGTTATACCTAATACCTGCCTGCGTGCATTCTGTCGACACGGTCATTATATGCAGATAGCAAGAAATTCCCGAAAATAAAGAACGTGAATAAATTAATTTCACATGGCAAAAATGTTAGTTTTTTTAATAAATAGCTCACTTTATTTGATACGGTGTAATTCAAAACTATTGAAGAATTGTAAATATGAATAGAAATTTCATGTACTACGACTGAAACCACTTCGTAAACACTTTGTACCATTAACGGACTATGTGTAGGCTAAAAATTTGGAATCATGATGAAAATAAAATACTAAAAATTTTCAAGAAATAACCATAATTAAGCACCGATTTTTTTTTCAAATATATCTAAATGCATTGAAACTGTGGGAGAACATCCTTAAGAAAGCACTCAGCTATTTTTGCACTTTCTATAACAATCAAAAATATGATGTTAACATCGCCAAACTAAATTCATCTCTATCTTGTCTTTCTGAAATGTTTGCTTTTAAATTGTTATTTCCCCTCACTAGAAATACGAGGGTGTATCAAATATAAACGGGACTGACTTTCTTAAAAATTCCGGAGGGCTTCTAGACCTGGAAGGGGTTGATGCGCAGGTAGCCTCTACCGTTAGAGAGAGGGGAGAACCGACCGCAACTCGGGTACCTTTAGTATCAAAAGAAACCATGAGCGAGAAAGAAGTGCATGTCTCCGTGGAGCAGCGGATTATCATCAAGTTTTTGGCCAAGGAGGGGTGAACCCAACTGAAATTTTGCGGCGACTACAGACACAGTTCGGGGACAACACCCTGTCAAGAACCCGTGTGTTTACATGGCACAAAAAATTTTCTGGAGGGCGTGCAAAGGTCGAGAACGAGAGCCATGATCACCGCCCAAGGACAAGTGTGACCGAGGCCAACATCGAGGCGGTCCGAAATCTCATAGAGGGAAATCGGCGCATAACTCTTCGAAATTGTTGCAGAAGTAAACATCAGTTACAGGAGTATCCAACGGATCGTGACAGATGATTTGGGATTTCGCAAAGTGGCCGCTAGATGGGTTCCACGTCTGTTATCGGAGGATCACAAGCGACATCGATTGGAGGTTTCGCAGCGACTCTTCAATCGATACCAGTAAGAGGATGAGGCTTTTTTTGAATCGCATCGTCACCTGTGACGAAACTTGGGCGCACCACCTACACGGCCGAGTCGAAACAAGCGAGTATGGAGTGGAGAAAGAGCGGCGAGAGGGTACCGGTGAAGTCAAAGGCGCGGTTGTTAGCCGGAAAGGTAATGGCAACAGTTTTTTTGGTCGGCAAGGTGCTTTTTACCTTGATTTTCTCCACGATCGACGCACAATTAATGCGCAATATTATTGTGAAGTACTGGATGCCGCGAAATTGTCATTTCGAAGGAAAAGGAAGAAGCAATCGGCCAGAAGTGTCGTTCTTTTGCGTGACAACGCCAGGCCTCATGTGGCTAACGGCACGATGCAAAAAGTGGATGCATTAGGATGGGAAACGTTGGAACATCCACCCTATAGTCCAGACTTTTCACCTTGTGACTTCCATCTTTTTGGACCCCTCGAAGAAGCTCTTGGAGGTCAGCGTTTCGCCGACAACGAAGCGGTGGAAGCGTTTGTGCTCCAATGGCTACACGAACGTCCGAAGAGTTTTTACGATGATGGAGTAAAAGAGCTCCCAATCCGATAGGAAAAATGTATTTCTAGGGCGGGAGAGTATATAGGAAAACTATATATATATATATTTGTAAGCTTAGTTAAATAAAGTTAGAATTTTTAAATAAACGAGTCCCGTTTATATTTGATACACCCTCATACACCACAGAAATACCACATTTTACTTTTGGACGCACGCTATCTTTCTCTAATACTGATATTAATGAAAAATGCAAGATTTAACTTCAACTGCAGACAGAGACCTTACAGGAGGGCTATTCATTGATGTGATAGATAAAGATATTAACATCCATTGTTCAATTACTCCGAGTTCCGTTTGTGGTGTTAATTGTTGCAAAATGTTGAAAATTAAATTTAGTTTGTGCGCGTTTTAAGTTCTATACTTAACGCTTTCCAGTCCAAATTATTTTGTTACTGAAAAATTGTTTGAATTTTTTTTTGTGATTAGCAGAGTAAAAATAAATGATTGTAAACGTATATTTTAAGAATATACTATTAAATTATTAGATAAATACATTTAAAAAATGATTCCAATCGGAACCATATTGGAAAAAATATACAGAAATTTATGAAGTGATTTCAGATGGAATGATTTGACTGGAAAAAGTTAATTTAAACATTATGATAGGTTCCTAACCTGCTTGACATTTTAGTTTCTTTTAATAACCATTTGAAAACAAGTGAGATATTCTTCGGTCTTCCATTGCAGTCGATATTTGTTAACCTACGAAATGGTTATCCAATCTCTAAGAGATTGGTAGGGAATCAAATACGTCTGTTAATTCTCACTCTACTTAAGTCACACGTCACACCCTCATTTCCTTGAGGCGGAGTAGTGAATACTCTCCTACCCAGCGTCGCGTTTCGGCGGTCGCGATAAGTTGAAGCGTTTCAGATTTGCGAACCTTAAATGAACATGAACTCAAAAAATTGCTGAAAGTATATATGTATGCATATTTGGAATTTAGATTAACATGTTAATCTTATATACACATAGTACCTATGCAGTATGTTGTTCCAGTTTAGCTGTTGGGGTTTGAAATATTTCTAGACTTTCAATTTTTTTCTTTGAATAACATACACCAGTATCCAATATAATTAACATTTGACTTTGACCCGTATGGTGTCTATATATTGTGTTGTGCTTCCTACAAACAATAAATTGTCAGTCGCATATATTTCCACTTATTGCGACAGTGTAGTAATGCTATGTGCTCGATTCTCCAGTGTCAGACTGACACCTATTTTTATTTTAGCTAAATGACTCACCGTAACTTGTTATCTTACAATTAGTACGATGACTTTCAATAGCATTGACCTTTTTCGTTTTATTGTGAAAACCAGAGACAAGTGACGCATTGGCATACTATGTTGAACTTCTACGAGTATTGGGTATTTGTTTATTTACAAACATATTTACGCAAGCAATTATAGAATATGTTCATCGCATAGTCCCCTTAGATGCAAGTTAAATAATATAGCATATCGTGCGTCCAGGATACGTATACCAAGTTTGAGGAATTAATTTTTTTCTGAAGACTTTCAGTTGAAAAATCAAATATTACTTCTGTAGTATTAGCTATGCAAATAAGTTTGAGATTGTTATGAAATACATAAATAACTATTTATTCTTATAAATAAATATCAAAAATGTTATCCGAAACTCCAGTCCAAACATGGATACAATCATAATAAAAACCAATAAAAAGCAACTGAATTAACAAAGTAGGTTCTGATTTCTAGTTATAACCCTAAGAAATTGAAAAGCATATGCAAAATGGTACATCCTCCCATTTAAAAAAATTGTTCCTATTCTCCTGAACTTGTCAAACACGAATGTGGTTCATTAAAATCTACCTATTCCACTAACAATAAGTTCTTTTTGTTTCCACCATAGATTTACAGAAAATTCAAAATACCTTTATTTTTGTCGTTAGTTTAAATTAATTCAGTTGCATTCTATTGGAAAATAGACTGATATGAATTTCTTTAAATAACTCGAAAACCAACGAATTTAGGCATAGGAAGTAAGCATGTTTTACCTTTGTTTTTTTGAGTAGAATGTGTATAAATAGTCAATAATAGGGGCTGCTGTTTAAAATAAATTACCTTCACTGAAAAAAATAGATAATACCAGGTATAAGAAATGTAATTTACTATTTATTATTATCTAGGGATGGCCAGTCTTAATGTGTAAGACAGAGAAAAGATAACGTACTAGGCGAAAATAGAGGGAAGAGATCAACAACACAGGCTTCGCCTTGTTAAAATATGGAACTACAATAGTTCAAAGTATGAATTTAAAACGTCTTTCAGCAGTAGAGAACAAATATCACAACAATATATTACCGCTCGAAGAGTAGTAATTTTTAGTAGCCGGCCAGACAGCGTGACTAGTGCATGAAAATATCTCGGCTAACGAAAATTGAGTACCGCGCGGTCATGTGTTGCAAGCAGCTGTAATACAACGTTTTGAGGGAAAAACTTTAGATTATTTTTACAAGGGTATAGGATGTATTGAAGTTAGTGGATATTACATTAAAAAATAAAAATTGTTATATTTTATCAAGTTTATTTTTTCTATATCAGGCCGAATTTATGGCACATCGTCATCGCAAGACGTGTAACAACCTTGTCTCCTTTCTTAAAACAAATTCGTATCTGTTAATGTATAGTTCAGGGTCTGCATTCTTAGTTGTTCTTGTATCCTTAAATTATTCATGACTCAATATGTAACGTACAAACTGCTATTTCAAACGATAACTTAAGCTTTGTTATAAAAGACGGGAACATTTCATTTTATAATTAAGTAAACGAATATAAGGAAAGATTTCTTATATTTTCAAAATTCGTTTCGTCCGTTAGGTTATTCTCTGAAAACAAACGGCTAGTATTAATTAAAATATTTATATAATGTATCCTAATTTTAGCATCATAAGTGCGAACCGCATCTCTGGAAACGCTTATGACCTAACGCAAAGGGGAGCATTACCAATCCACAAATATTTAGTGCATTTCCTGCCCGCTCAGACGGACTACATCAAGCAAGATCGGAGCCAATAGTTAGTCACTTCGCACATACCCGAAGAAATCTCACTCTCACAATAGGAATCATCGTTTCCTTTGTTTTCCGGGGCTATTCATAGATACCAATCCATATAGCAACTTTAAAGATCTAACTATAAAGACTCGGTCATCACATGCCACGCTAGCTGGAACGGCTATTAATTTTAATTCAACAGTCGTGACCAACGCATGACTTAAAGGAAATAAACCACAATTTAATTACCAAGTTTTAAGAATTGACTCTTAAAAGCAATAAGCCGTTCCAGATAGCATCTGATTAGGTTAAAAGCAAAATGTGAATTTATTCTTATAGCAGTCCAACAATTACAGATCGTCTGAATGGATTTTAGCTTCAATACAGAAAAAGAAACCCTTCGGCTGTTTCAAAAACCGTATGTCATAAAATTGCAATTTAAGTTTATAAATAGAAAAAAAAAAAACATGTAATGCTTGTATTCAGGATAAGAATATCTATAGGCATGATAAAATTTCACTTAAGTTTCAAATGCATGAGAATTGGGTAATATATAAAAAAAGAGGAGAAGAAATGTATAAAAAGAGCAAAATTTGTGTCTTGAATAAACGGAAATCTTCCCGATAACTACTTTATTTTCCATTATTTGTACCATATAACTAATGAACGGCAAAATCGTAAGGGGTATGACTCAGAGCCGCGTATCATAAAGATCATACAGAGACGCACTAAGTATATGTTGCATATTTCAAATACTAAGTTCTTATAAATGTATTTAAACGAAATTTATATATTAATTATAAATTGAAATGGAAGATGTGTGAACATATGTAACAAATTTGTTTCTGGTAGGAAATAGGAGAAAGGAATTAGCCATCACCACAAGAGATTTTTCCATATTTTCTGCAGTAAAACAGGTTCCTTTGGAAGTTAGTACGTCACCTAATCCCAAAAAAACAAAACTGGAATTAAAAATTAGACGAATAAATGAAACTAAATATTAACACTTATATAAAATAAACGGACCAATTCTATATAAAATAAATACCTTAAAAACTTAACGAAATAAAAAATAGGTATAGTAAATATAAGTAGAATCATTTGAGGAAAGAATTCGACGCGAATACTACGACTGTATACCAAACACTGATTCCTTGATCTCGAAATAATCACATCACATGTTCTGCACACGGCTCTGCTGGGGCTGACGTCATCCCATATAATTTTGCCGTTCTCTGCTTATAACCAAAACTCGGCAAACCGTACGGGATGACTCACACGGAGCTGGCGAGTGTGAATGAGATTATCTTTTGCACTTCCATAGACGTGCGATGCAATAGGTTTTATCATCATTATTTATGATTATACGGTATTACGCTTTGCAAGCATGGATGAACTGCGTAAAATAATATTAACTTTTATAATTTATAGAAATAAAGGTTTAGTCTTTACTGGAAGCAACTGTTTTAAGTTTTCAACTGTAAAGCTGGTTCTTTTTGATGTCAGTATGCCGAAAATGTTCTTTCAACATCGCAACTTAGTGGGGCAAATTTTAAATGTGGCATAGAAATATGATATTTTGCGTGCACATCGGTATTTAGATTGATATGAATACACGGTTCATTTAGTACCTCTACGTAAATCTGGGTTTCTGTTGAACACTGGCACAATTTTCTGATTCAACTTGTTTCGAAGTTTTCTGGGAAAAACTTTTAAATCGATTTATAAGGCATTTACAGCATCCAATAATGTTATGTTTCTCTTCTGAAAATACGCTGTTGTTGTTATTATGTTTATAAAATGATCATTTATAATTTGTATGTAATTCGTTTAGCAAGATGTTATTTTCTAAAATTAATTTATATTCAACAATACTGCTGGCATCGTCTAGTCAATAAAAAGTAAACTCTGGAGGAAAAAGCTGATTGTAGATATGTTTAAAACGATATATCTACTATGTATATGAAAGATATCTAAATCTAAGAATAATTTGAAAGACAAACAGTAATATATAAAACAATGAAGATTCAAATGCGTAGAAATAGAATTCCATATCAGAATGCAATACTGAATTGTGTACTCTTATTTCCTACTCATAAGCACGAACGAACGGCTATGCTAGCGATGACGTGTTCCCGTACGGTTTGCCAAGCCTTGCTTATAACCACACTGCGGATCGGCGACCGCCTCTATCACTTCGCATAGACGCTCGTACAGAGTCGTGCCGATTATGTCCGTCATTCAACCCACTCCCCTTCCCGCGCTCCACACAAGTCAGTCGCCAATGCTTTCCGTTCGATGCATCAACGCCACTGATATTTTACATTTAGATTGAGCGTCTGTAGTCAGACAAACATATACAAGTATCGTCCGACTGTGTACCGCTTTCCCTAACGCATACACATACATGCCGCGGTTGGACGAATGTATCGTGCCCCACTCTGTCTCAAGCGTCGACAATAGTGGCGGTCGCCGATCCGTAGTGTGCAGTTATAACGTAACAAATACTGAAAATATCAATCAAACCTATTTTCTTGTTGAAATATCAATCAAACCTATTTTCTTGTTGCAGGATATGTTGATTTGCCAGATGCTACGAGTGGAGCTGTTTGGATGAAGAATAACACAATTGCGGATGGACCACATATTACTCAGCAGAAAGTAGCAAGGTTTGTACTGAATTTGTGTTATTAAATTTTCAACTTGTTTCAAAAGAAAAACGAATAGGGTAACTTTATTCATTAGCGCACTTTATTCTTTGTACAACAAGAAATGCGTATTCTAATAAGGGCAAAAAATATCTTAAATTGCGTGTAACTCATTTTGACATAATTTGACGTCCCCGGCCTGCAATCAGGGAAAATTGAGCATGAAATTACTAATTAAATCAGTGTTACATACGCGTACACATCCGTATCACGCAAGCCTTAATTTCAATAATGCCGAAACATTGAACAAAAGAAAAAAATACATCCACGTAGGTATATAATACTTTGCACGTAATATTCCTCGTAAGTAATTATTTATAAATACACCTTTAAACTTAGTAGCACTTACTCGTTGCGTGGATATGCACATTGGTGTTCTGAATAAGTACCTATTAAAGAGGGTCGTAAATTACGTGTACTTTGGAAAACAATGCCTTCTTAAGCTCATATGTTATTAACGTTTTTAAAAATCTGGATAAATATGATCTTTGTATAATTATCATTTGATACGTACGTTTTCTCTAATTTTTTACTCATCAGGGATATAATTTCAGGTCATCTACTAGCGTAGCATTTTTCACTTGCCTGTACTTGGCATCAGCATTGACTGAAACTGGTACTCCCCGAGCCACAGTTTATCATACATGAACATATACTATGATTGAGCGGTCGACCGACATGACAATAATGCACTACGGCAATACTTACACTAACAATTATTTAAGTGACATAGTACGTTTAATTAACTAAAAATGTTAACACTTTCAATAGAAATCGGACTAGAGAAAAATCCTTATTTAGGTAAATTGAAAATATCTGATTTTTACCAAAATGGGGATAATGTTCTTGATCACAATTTAAACTATAACGAAGATGAAATAAAAAAAAAACACCAGTAGTTTCATGTGACGTGTAGAGAAGTTTCTCTCAATATAAAGGTTTGTTGCGAGACAATCGTGAACGATTTATTTTTGAAAATGTAGAAAAGCACTTGGTTACGGCAAATCATACATTACTTTAATATTTACTTGGTTTAATAGTAACTTGACGAATGAAAACTGTTACACGTAATTATTACAATATCATAATAATATTTCTTCACACATATAAATATTTGTGTAAACATCATATAGCGTTGAGCATATTACAAAAACGTTTTCGCCTAAGAAAAGATTTATGACTACGAATTAATTAAATCCATTCTTTTAATACAATACTACACATATTTTTCATCTTAAAAGTTACCGTCGTATTCCTGTCATATACGCACACATACATATATTGCATATATGTATATATAAACGTTACCTGCGATATACATAAGGCCTGAGCGCTTTGACGTCAGCAGACTGTGATGTATTTTGAAGTAGGTCGTCGATCATTGACACGTTCAGATCATTTCTTGCGTTTTGAAATGGTTTATCCAAATTATATTGGTTTTATTTCAAAAAAATACTGTGTAGTGATATTTCCGTACATTGTTGATGATACCTGTAATGTTTTTCTAGTGTTGTATAAGCGATAAAACGTTTTCTGAAGCGATAAAAACGAGGTAACCTAACCTAACATGGCGTCGGCATAGATTAAGTAAAACGCGACATAATAGGAAATTAAAGACCCTGGTTAAATGTCTATAAATTTTCTCCCGAAATTGAACAAAATTTCATATAAAATTGCAATTACCGTATCATTTCAACCTTAGTTTCGTCCAAATACATGTACAATTACAAATAATAATAATTAGTCGATTAAATATCAACCACAAATACGTCCTTCACGAAAACGGCGTTGGTTACGTGTTTGGTTTTTGCTTTGAAACTTCATTTCTCCAAAATAAAATCGTATGGGATGCGAAGAAAGTCTCAGTTGACGACCGACATCCTCTTTAAACCGGAGGCTCTTCAAAACTGCAAAAAAAAAACGATTAGTTTTTCGCTTAGGCTTGTTATATCGTAGGTAACGGCTAAACGCAACAAACCGCAATCCCCACCAATGACCCCGGCCGTATTTCTCACCTGTATGCGTACACTCGGAGCAAATGTTCATATTTTGCTAGATTCTCAGTGGTGGGCAGAAATCGCATCCCTGCTCATCATCAATACGCAGAGTGGTTTATCGAAAACGAAAAAGACTGATTATCTTTGGAACTGAAGATTTATGAAGAAATACATCGAGAGACATCAGATTTGTTTTCGAATGAGGCACATTTAGGTTGTAGATTTAACTTCTGAACTTCATTTCCCTAATAGACGTGGCCACTCCAACCCTTATCATAAAAAAGAACGAGGGTTGAACAATACGTCATTTTAAAAATAATCAAATTCTCTTTACAACAGAACCACGTTTATTGAGTGGCAGTAATACAAAGTGATTTGAACAAAAAAGCGGACTTGACATTTAATCTCATTTTGGGCTTGCGTGCAGTTTCAAGAAAATTGATCCCTGTGACTTGTGCAGCTGCAGTGGTCCACTTGATATCTACACTTCTTACACGCAGTCTAAAGTAGAAGTAAAAAGTGTATACACCGAAATAGCGCGAATTCAATTTTCAAAGATGGAAAATATAAATATTCTAACTTGTGGTAGGATACCGTATTTGACAATAAATACATGCATTTTGAAGGATAATACTAGCAATCCTGTGGTAATAGAAAATTTTTATGTGCCCAAATTAATAATTCATAAATAAAAAAACGGGAATACACATGTACTCTTGCTATCACTTCATCATATTAATTCACCGCAGATGGATCTGAAAACGCCATTCATGTTACCTACTAACATAGTTAATGTAAAAGAAAGTACGGTCCAGCCACTAGAAAATAATAAACTATCAAAACAAAACAAAAAATGATAAACTACTAAAATGCCTCGAAGCCATTTGAAAATGCCGGGACGCCGTTCGTCCCTATCTATTTGGTGTAGGCTGCACGACCATACACCTACTCGCATTGACTACTCTGGCTCCAATACACACTAGTGCCGTCATTTTAGACTACACTCAATAAAAAATGCAGCCCCAACAAACAAACCCTATGTAAAATTGTAACCTTGTAAAATCTAAATGGATCATAAAAATAGATAAGGAATTGATGTAGTAATCATTTCTTTTTTACTTGAACTACACGCAGCACACCACTATCAGTCTAATTGTGTTTATGTAATTTGGCGGCGCATTCTAAATCAAATGTCGCTAAATAAATTCCGATTTTGTGTTTTAAATAAATTTGTTTCTTTTCTGTATTGTCTTACTTCTAAGCCCTTTCAAGCAGATGTAGTTTTTTTTCTTTTATTACATGCTGCGTAATTTAAAATATATATACATATACATAATACTGGTAGTACTAAACATACAAAATGTGAAATCGCTATCGTTAACGCCGGTGAACAGCGTTCAGCGAATTGCGGTCCGGCAACCTATGTCAGAGTGACCTTCTTTCTAACCCGTTTTCAATTCTTCAACGGCTTTTATAACCGTGAGGCTCCCCTCGCTCTATGCCCAAAGTTTTATTAGGTAAATATGTGTCCAGCGAACGATAATTCCAGGACAAGAGCTAAATAACTTCCTTTCGCTCCATATTCTTCAGGTTCGTAATGTCCGTCTTTATTGTTATTTCATCCGAGAAACACGTACAAAATAAATTCTATTTTGCCTTTATCATAATTTCGCAAATTAATATTACTTGGTAATAAGTCGTCAGGGCCAGTAGGAAATGTCCATATTACCTTAGGTTACGTTAGTCGTTGTATGCGGCCGTGTTCAGTTTGTTCTTGACGTTCTACTTGTCACTGTCAACTAAAGGTTTTTAAAGACCTTACTTTTTAATTGCAAATTCATTTGCAATGGAATTTCTCATCGCATCGTCAAAACAAAACGTATTATGACTTATGACATTCATAAGTAAAGCGTGACAAACGGTTGCACCCGCTGTACATACAAGGAATCGAGTGGACATTCGATTATTATCGGTTGATCGGTGTGCGTGTAACCGATCAATCGATAATAACCGAACGTCCGCTCGATTCCTTGTATGTACAGCGGGTGCAACCGTTTGTCCCGCTTTATTCATAAGATAATGAATTAGAAGCGAGTATTAAAAGTAAGGTTGCAAATATTTTGTATGTATCAACGAAGCTGAACAAAATACATTCAGAAAGTATTTAGATACAAACTACTAAATCTTTTTCCTGAAAATAGGATACCTAAATATTTCATACTAAAAGTGTTTAAAAACAATATTTACTTCCTTTAATAAAAGCTATCATGTCATTACCCAATACTTAAATTCTTGTTGATATCTAGATACAAAATTGCAATTTCTTGAAAGGCGAGATGGAAACGAGACATATTTTATTGAACGTAATATCAAACTTCAAAAACGCAATGTATCTAATATTGAATCATAATTGTGGCATATGCATCGTTGCCAACAAATATGTCCTGTATTCTTTTATTATTAATTCGCACTTAGATTAAATAAGACACTTACTACATCCAAGCAGCTTACTTAAAATGATTTTTCTTTTTACCACTCATAACTAAGTTGAAAGTGAGCTGTAGTAAGACGATATTTATCTTTATTTGTCTTCCTACAAGCTGAGCTTGCTATTTATTATGCTTAATTCATCTCAATTAATATATAGGATTAGTTAACCGAGTGCTATGTGCGGTCAAATATTTTGAGTTCTTTTAACTACAGATAGAAGTAAAAAGGAATGCAAATTCTTGCAATTAGTTCGAGTTTTCAAAGACGGAAACTGGAGTCGGATCCGGAATTTGCGGGATTAAACCAAAAATAACTAAGTCGCTAAACCCAATTCAAAGCGCCGCAGTATTTCAAGCCGAAATAGCAGCAGTGCTGGGGTGTATCGAAGAACTAGACAAGCAAGAAAGTAACTATCGATCTATTGTTATGTATTCAGACAGTCAAGCAGTGATAACATCACTGCACTACACACAGGTAAAGTCGAAACTAGTGTGAGAATGCATGAATGCTCTCAATAGCAGCCTATTGAGGGCATTCATGCTGATCTAAGGTGACCCTGGTCTGGGTACCAGGACACGAAGGTCATCGAGGGAATGTTAAAGCAGACGAATTAGCTCGAGCAAGCTCATCAAATGCGGACAGAAACCCAAAATGTTCGGTGGGCATAGCATATACGGTAATTAAAGCAACTACTAAACAATGGAAAAATTAGAAATCTCATGACTGGTGGAAGAGTATCCCAAGTCAGAGACAGGCCAAGCAATTTCTGATTGGACACAGGCCTAAATTTACAGCAGACCTACTAAGCAGGGACAGAAAGTCTGTCAGAACAATAGTAGGACTACTAACAGTACACTGTATGCTCAAGAAACATATAAGCTAAATTCATAGTCCTAACTTGGTTAGCACTCAACTTCATCTCATCTGCTACTCATATGAAAACTCATTCAAACCTCATTTTTCGGATTCATGGAGTCTAGGAGATGAGTTCCTAACATGAGGAAAAAATGAGGAGGCGTCTGTATTTTACGTCAGAGTTTTCGTGACGTTTTTAGCACGAGTGTGCCCATAGCCAAATAATTTTGAAAGGCGGCAAGTGAATTGTTAGGGCTTCTTTTAACGGTCCGAAAGTTAGAACGTAAAACACGTATTGCATTTGCAAGAATTTATTATTGTACAAAACTTCTATTATGAATAATAAAAGAAGTTTTTTCACCGGGGACGAGAACATATTTTTAAAAGAACTCATGGCAAAGTACAAGGACATCGTAGAATGCAAAAAAAGTGATAGCAGGTTTGGCTAATTTTATCTGTATCACCAATAACCCTCTAAAATTGTATTATTGTATTACCTCAATAAACTAATGAAAATGCATTCTTGCTAGAAATGAACCGCTTGCATAAAACCGTAGAGCAATACACAATTTCATAATGGGAGGTATTGGTAACCTACGTTGATTCATCGGTGGATCATCAGGATAAACTAGGGAAAGTACGTATTTTGTATAGTATTGCTTGAATATCTTTGCAGTAGTTCATTATTATTATATTTTTCTAAAGGATTCTGCGCATCCCTTATGCGTCTGTAATAAACTGTAGGTTATACATCATTCATTATCCGTATTTGAATTTGTATATCGTGGTACGCGTAAATAGGGAAAATCATCTACGTAGTCAACAGACTCCCAAAAATCATCCATTATAAAATTTAAGATATCCATAAATGACATTTGTTTTATTTTCCAGCTACCGGATGCCTTTACTCTTTCATAAATAATTATGAGTACTTAGTTAGTGTCCTACCCCGGTACCTTAACAATTATTTACTTCTCATTCACTCACAACTCAAATATGAGGCGCCAATGAGTACCTAATTGTCTATGAATTCCGATTTGTCGGAAGAGGACGCTATGAGTGACGGGTGAGGGTGAGTGTTACTTAAGGAACATCTATGAATTTGGCTCTTAGGCCTGGCAGAGGCAACAGCGTGCAGATTCTGTCAGGCGGAAGAAGAGACAGCCGTCCATGTGCTAGGCGATTGTACAGCACTAGCAGGAGTACGGCCCTTAGAAGTGGGATCAGAATATCCAAAACCTATGAAGAGGGATCACTCGCAAGGCTCCTAGGTCTGGTGAAAAAGGCAAAGCTAGCGTAATTGATCTAATGATAGAGGAACCACAATAGATCTGAAAAGGTCGCAGTGGAATAGGCCAAGAACTACCTCGATATTGAATCTAATCGAATCTAATCTATAATTAGTTCCATTTAATCTCATCTTATCTAAATATGTCCTACTTCAATCTTACATATAAGACGCAGCGATGGTGTACAGTGGTCTGACAACATAATTGAATGAAAATTCATCATAGCAAATACAACTAAAGTTACATAATATATAGTTTTAAACTTCTATTGTATATTGTCCCATAACATTTCTTCAGATTGTATGACTTATATTTGAAATTTACTACATTGTACTTACCTGCATATTCCACAAACGCTACAGAATTTTTGAAAATTGTTATTAGTACTATAATTTGCTAGCACAAAATGCACTAAACCGATGACAGAATTAACCGCAGAATGGGCAGATTCAAAGCGGCTATAACTATTCACTCATTGTACTATCGAAAGTGCATATTTTTCAAATGAAAATTCATGCGCGGTATTATAAAAATGTCTAGAATGCCATCGCAGTTTCAATCAATGGCGTATAATTCCACTGCAATGCTAAGCAATACTAAACAATGCCACATAATTCCTTCACAATGCCATATAATGTCACGCAATGCTGGACAACGGCAATGGGTTGTACACCAAAATGCTCCAGTGGAATCCCCCTCTGCATAGTTGCTCTGTTACTGAAAATTATCCTTCTTTTTGTTTCCATTTGTTTGGTGTAAATCTTATCCATCAATCAGTGCCATTTGAAATGCTATCAATTTTTTCTAATTGTTGTAATTTGCCAATTAATAAAAATGAAAGGAAATGCAATTGCATGATGCAGAGAGAGACGGCGTATATTTTATATTATAACTTCATAAGGAACATTATTTTTTATTACATTACACCATGCATGTATTAATTTCTATTAATATATCTGCGTCCTAACGGTACATTCACTTATGCATATACATATTAACGTCACATTACGGATTTGTAGGTGTACGAGGCACACCCACCAGACTTAAAATATACGCCCTTGAGTTCTATTCATAAAATCACTTCGACACAGTTCGATGCAAGTGTGCCATTGGTCCATTTGATTCTAAATACGTTATTTACATAGTAAATAACCAAAGAAAGCAAGTAAATAAAATGCGCTTAAGAGGAATACATATGACATGCATTTTTTTGTTATTAATACTAATGTGAATCATATTGAATAAAATTATGCAATACTGAATCAAATATTTACAGATGTTACTTTAGTTCCGGTAAAATAAAGCTATTCGCATCTGCTTGACAATTTTTAGTGTCAAGAAATGAGTTCATAAACAAACATTTTAACTCATCAATAGAGTTGGCCACGCGCGCCAACGGCCAGCGGCGTTGTTTCGATTAGGCCTCGGGTTCCGCTAGAGTTATTGTATGTAGATGTTTTCTGTCGTAAATACTTTCGCGTAGTTGTTAAATAAAAATAAAATAATGCGTGCTCAAACACTTACCATTTTAAGAGTCCTCCGTGAAATCG
Source organism: Dynastes maya (assembly GCA_029619315.2). Classification (NCBI taxonomy): domain Eukaryota; kingdom Metazoa; phylum Arthropoda; class Insecta; order Coleoptera; family Scarabaeidae; genus Dynastes; species Dynastes maya. The sequence continues at coordinate 65,050,667 of JAROYE020000001.1, read as the reverse complement.
CAAAGTGAATAATGTCTGTTAAATATCTGCAACATTAGATATGTTTCAACAGTTGCTTCGACAGATCGAGTGCAGCGCGAGGAAAAATGTGTTTATATGCAGAGAACGAACGTTCTACATCTAGTGACGTTATATTTGCGTAATTAAAATATTCTTTGAAACAACTTAACGGTTCTGTTGACGCACCTTCACAAATGTGTCTTAATGTGCCAAAATCAGAATCTTTCTCTAAAACACTTTCATATTTTTCTAGAACACAAACATTTTTTGCGTCTTCTATCGCGCATAGCTGTGCGTGAACATGTTGCACTACTTGCACAGATTCCACTAACGACATCGAAGGATCTTGTAACTTTTCTATTGCCTCCGCTAATCCGAAGTAATTGTTGTGAATAATTTTTAGATCCGTTTTAACCCGACTATCTTGAAATTTCTTGATAGCGGCAGCTTCCTTTGGATCGAATTGTAAAACCACGTTCTTAATATTCTCATAATATTTATGGTAATAAAACGCAGCATTTAACCAAGTTCCTCAACGTGTAAGAATAGGTTCTGGTGGCTCAGGTATACGGGGACACAGTCTGTGAAATTCGCGAATACGTTTCGGGGATTTGACAAACACTGCTTTTGTATGCGCTATTAAAGCGTCTACCTCAGGATAACATTTTCTGATACCATCTGCCACAAGATTGAGAGCATGAATTTTACACGTAATGTGTAACAAGTTAACAGAATGCTTTTTAAGAGACCGGCCTACAGAAACCATGTTTGCGGTACCATCAATAGTTGGTTTGTTGAAAGTTCATACTTTTCCAATGTATTTAACACTAACTTTACAATTTCTTCGGCAGTACATTGTTGTATTCGCCTGGAAGCTAATAGAATTGAAGGTGACGATTGATGCGGTTCCATTTTACGTGCCATTATATTAACGACCGAATGTTTTTTACGATCTGTCGTTTCGTCCACACATAACCACATTTTTTTTTCTTTTAACTCCGATTTAATTCCTTTTTCAACATAGCACGAGCAGATGGCATTATCCTTCGTAACGATGTCCGACTTGGTAATTTGTATTCCGAATAGTTATTCCAAAACAGGACAAACGCTTCCTTGTCTAGTAAATTAAACGGTATACTACATTCAATAGAAGTAACACAAATTAAATATAAATTTGTTATAGTCTCGTGTGCAAGTTTTTTTTGAAGTATGCCGTTCATTGTTTACGTGCCGTAGACAGTCCCTTTTGGACCAACTCATCAACGGGATATTACATACTACACATTCAATTTTAGCGCCATCATACGTTATGGCAGGAATTTCGGCTAAAAATTCTCTAACTTGGTCCGCCTTGGGTTGTTTTGCGCGACGTACGCAACATTTCTAAACAACACGTACCGCGCTAATGGAAGGTCGAAGCTACACTGAGGCTTGTATGTAACCGTATAGATACGACGCAGCTGCCTGTTGGGCCGCGTGGCCAACTCTATTCATCAAATAACAAACGTGTTGCAATATTTTCATTTATGCGTACGGGGCGTTAAAACGTTCAAAATACTTGATAATAGGTAGCACATTTATGCTATATTTGCTGCATACAAACTCTGTATTTTGATTTAAGAATAAAAAATACTTCTATAGTTTTATGCATTCGGTAAGACAAGATGGATCAACGTATACGTTCTCTCGCTTTACAAAAGCTCTATAAATTTTGATTTTTTATCCATTGTGATAGAGTCAATAAATAAAGCACATTGCTTTAGTAACGTTTTAAAATGCAAAATTCTTTCTGCCATCACTATGATGGAAGAACTGATAATAACACTAAACACTGAATTAAGAAGCTTTTTAAAAACAATTATCATTATACAAACCTTGCCTTTGATGAGAAAAAATTTAAAAAATCTGTTTGAATGGAGTAGATTATGGAAATATTTTTGAATGATTTGATTGTGGTTTAGTTATGTATTTGAAACACAGTTTAACTAAGATTCCCAAAGGTTTCGGGGAAAACCTAACCCATACAAAACAAAAAACCACAAAGAATGAAAGTGACACCACTTTCTTGGAATTTAGCTTTATACTGAACCTAGCCGTCGAAATATCTTTTATTATATCCAAAATGGTTTATTGCTAACAGCGGAAGACAAATTAGTGCATTAAAATGACGTGTAGGGTCAGTTAAAGCATTAGCGCGATATTTATATATCATTTATCATTGCCTTTTTTTATAATAAACTATTTTATCTCTTAATACGCATACGTATTTGGTTTGGTTGTAGCCGCACATTCACGTAGAAAATAATTGATTTTAAGACGTGATTTTTTCGTACGATAGCGTTAAAATCCGCTTTTGGTCCGTTGAAAGCGAAGATTGCGTCAAAAAATCGATAGATAATTGTAGTTCGCCTTTCCGCCGCGATCGTCCAGCCAGTAATCGCCGATTTGAAGGAAGACAGTCTATGTTCTTTATTGTTGAATTTCCAAATTCGGCGAACTTCCCGTCGTGTGCACATGCGGTGTGCTCGTACACGGCCGCAAAGAAGCGGAAAGAACAAAACACGACTATAGCGCGAGCAAACCGTCAGACAAAAGACCATCGACGCGTTGAGTTTTGTTCTCACGACGACAGTCACATATTTATGGTCGGTCTACTAGTGTTTTTGCCCACGAAGACCAACCATTATAGGCCGTCTACCGGAATCGCAACTAATTATCTATAATTACGCTTTTTGCTCAGACTGTAAGCTCACAGGTGGACGCAACTATTAACTGTTAAACAACAAATTATCAAGTTTATGTTACATTTCCATTTAACTTTATTGTAAAACTTTATCGCGGCTGAAAGAGCGGAGCAATATGAAAAAGGAAGAGACCGCATTTTTTACATAGTATCGTCGAACAGAAGTAGATTATATATATTCGGGATTGGATGCGTAGCGAAAAACCTATTGCAGTGAAGTGCTGCTGTTACTGAAGAATCCTTTTAACTATTATTCAACAATGACTATCGCATAACAATTTCAACAGTCAATTGATGTAAACGTTTTATGATAAATAAATGTATACGTATACAATGTCTTCAATTGCGGCCACAAACTTCTAAATGGCTATTAAACAATGAAAACTTACTGAAAATTATTTCTAACTATCAAAATGTTTCTAAAATACCAAAGGATAGTAAAAAAAAAGAAATGATATGGAAATCATTACTACAATTGCCACAGCATTTTGGTCTTCATCATTATCGAAATGCTGGGATCCAAGCCACGTTTTCATGTGAGGGAACAGAGGGAAATCAGATGGATGATCAAAAAACGTCCAATTTGAATTTTCACAAAAGATATTGTGTTAGCCGAGCAGTGTGATAACGAGTGTTGTCATGCAAGAACGCAACGACAGATGCCAACCTACCGATAATTGCCATTTGTTCTCTCACATGAAGACGTGGCTTGGGGTCCAGCACCCTGATGATGAAGATCAAAATTCTGTAACAAGTTGGCTACATTCCCAGGCAGCCAAGTTTTATGCAGAAGGGATTTCAAAATTGGTGAAACGCTATGAGAAGTCCTTGAGTTTACATGGCGATTCTCTTGAAAAATAGTAGAAAGCTGTAGTTTTAAAATGTACGTATTAAAATATTTGTATCTATGCAGGTTTTTTTTATAGACAAACGACGGCGGTGAGTTTCCGAACCAAAAATGCTATAAACCGTTTACATATTTTTTAATAGTTTTAATAAATAATAAATAAATAACATTCCATTTTAAATTTTAAAATAAGGCTATTATATTATCATTTACAATATAGCTAAGTACCATTGAGTGACACAAAGCAGAGAAAGAAATTTCTTGCGTAAAGGTACAGTGATCATTTTGACCGTCCCAAAAATGAGACAGTGGCGGGTAATGAGTTAAAGCAGCTTTTGCTTAAATTTGTTACTACAAATGTTGATGTGTCGACAATTTTCGACTTCTGCATTACATAAAAATGTGGTTTACATAGATAAAAAGTGGGTAATGTAAATAATGTACCTAATGTGACCTGAGCTGTAAAAAAGGACCTTACGGACCAAAACTATTTTTCGAGAATAGTGCGTTTAAAGTTTTGATGCCGATTTTCGTAAATTTCCTAAATATTTTGCTTCATACGAAACAAAACTTGCTTTAATAGATTTCTCTTGAATATTTGAATAATTTGAATATCTTGTATAATTCTTATAAACGTTGAAAAAGTTAAGAAGTGACCAATAACTCAATTTGCCTAAAAATGTCCATAAGGTCCCTTTTACCAGCTCAGGTCACGGATAAGTATATTATTTACATTACCCACTTTTTGTCTATGTAAACCACATTCTTAAATATTTAAAAATGTAAGTATACCTAATTTCGAATATAATATACAATTCAATTTATTAATAATATTTCGCCACGGTATTTTCCATTTTCCATCAAAAATCTGGATTTTCAAACGTTGCATTTTTAAAAATTTCCTTTAATTCCATGTTTCTCCACTTTATTAAACCCGATTACAATTTTCAAAATCGGTTGATAATTTTACTGTTGCAATTCCGCTGTAATATTAATTCGGCTCTACTAATACAGGTTTTGACAACATCAATCAAGTAGTGACAATAACCTGTCATGAAAACATGGACTGATCTTTGATATATACATATATTATCGGTTCCTCTTCTTTACCCACAAGTATAAAAGTTGTGTTTCATAGTGTCACTGCTTGTCTGCATGTCAATCCCTTTTTCTTCAGTATTTCCGCCATTCCCGAGTTGTTCTAGGCCTCCCTCTCCTTCTCTCCTTCTTCGTCTGTTTCCTGTTTTCATTGCTTTCCAAACCATTTTCACTTGCCTGTTTTCGTCCAATCTATTTAAATGTCCCCAATATTAATTCATCTCTACTAATACAGGTTTTGACAACAACAGTCAAGTAATAGCAATAGCCCGTCATGAAAACATGGACTGATCTTTTAGTTAAAAAAAAAAAACCTACAGTAGATGCAGATAGATAGTTTTGGAGGGTCTCGTTGCATGATGCGAAGACATGTAACGGCTGTAAAATTTACAAATGAGTGGTTATACTGTTTTGACTCAAGTTTAGTTTTATTTGTCATAATTTTCTAGAATACTTATCTTTCCTTTTATGTGTATTTATGCCCTTCCGAATTTCGTACGTCTTACCTTATTTTAAATGTAAAAAGTCAGTGTATCACGACTTCAATTACTGACTGCTAACATATTGTAATGATACTCTTTTAAAAATTAACTTTTTCATGAATTACATTAATTGAATTATTAAATTACTCGGATATAATTAAAATTTTGAAATTTATTGAATACATTTAAGCGAAATCAACTAATTTCTCAAAGCCAAAAGAGTTTAGTTTTATTAAATTTAATAATTATATTCTGAGCATTAAATAAAGATGTAAACAAAATAATTACAAATCATTTTTTACGTGCGTCAAGTACAAATATTGAACTAAATTTTTACAATTCATTTAACAGTTAACATATGCAAAACTCAACATTATTTTGACAAATACGTTTTACCTACACAGGGGACAATTATTAAGATACGTACGCAATAGGCATATTAATAATAATAATAGTACATATTTCATCGTATGTAAGTCTGCATAACTATGGTATTTATGGTTATATAATTTACAACTGTATGTACAACTGTTTATTTTTTATTTTCAGAGAACACGGGCTTATAAATGGAACCTATCTTTTCATCAACAAAATTAAACCAGAAGACTATGGAACCTACGTTTGTAAGATCAGCAAGCCTGGAAAATCCAGGTTATTAGAAGTAAAATTAAAGGAAAAAGGTGAGTTGACGTTAAACATATAATTAGTTTACGTAATATTAAAACTTACACTACTGCTACTGCTCAATTAAGTAATATTCTCTATAAATATCTAATTAATAGGTATATACAGGGTGATTTATAATAGGTATAAAAAACTTTGACATCTTGTTCGGGAAGTCATTTAGAACAAAAAACATTAAATAAACATAGGTCCTATTCTTTTTATTTACAGAACTACAACAAAATGTTAACAAAGTAGAGATGATTATTAAAATATAACTTTAAAAATAAATAACTAAAAAAAGAAACATATGACTATGTAAGAAAATATTTCCTATAATAGTTGTTCAATATGCCCTCCTTGAGCTCGAATACAAGTAGACATCTACTAACCATTGAGTCGTAAACACGCGCTATTATTGCACCATCTTGACGAATTTCATTAAATCTAATTGTTATTTGGTCAAGTAATTGTTCGCGTGTGTTTATTTGGACACTGTAAACCAGCTGCTTCAAATTACTCAAAAGAAAAAAATCCAGGTGATCTTGGGGGCTAAGCAATAAAAGCTCTACAACCAATCCATTGTTCAGAAAAATGTGCATTCAACCATCGAATTACGTGTCTACCGTAGTGAGCTAGAGCGCCATCGTGTTGAAACCACATTTGTTGTCGATCAAGAAACGGAGATCTTCTCAAAAAGAATTCATCTAGAAAAGTTAGATAGTGTTCTGTACTGCCTGTGTGGTAAAACTTCTAATTCAAGCAGTTCCCCGTGAAAGATACCAGCCCAAGTATTCACACTAAAAGTGTTGAAATCGCAATTGTCTCACAATATGTGGATTTTGAAGATTTCATAAATTGTAACTGTGAATGCTATTAATATCATCTCTAGCAAATTGGGCCTCATTTGTCCATAAGATTCTAGTTAAAAATATCGGGTCTTCGACAGTTTTTGAGGCAACCAAGTACAGAACTTTAAACGCTGACCGTAATCTTCTAGTTGTAATGTTTGGATGCAACGAATGTGGTAGGCGTGTAGCTGTTCATGATGTAGTTTTTGCCACACAAAATTTTGAGAAAGACGAAACTACGCTGCGATGCGTCTAGTGCTCAGGGTAGGGTTGTTCAACACTGCATTAACTGCACTTTCTTCGTTGTTTACATTATCTTCTCTAATGTGATTACCTCGATTATTACGTGGAACAACAAGTGAACCAGTATCTCTGAGTGATTGAAAAGTACGACCGAAAACTGCGAGAAAGCTGACGTCTATCAGGAAATCTTCGGCAATACTCTCTAAATGCCTGAAGACCATTACCATCAATGTACCCACACAAATAAACAATATCTGCATATTCAGCTGCACTAAACTCACTTATTTTGAAAACCGTAAAATTTTTTCACAAATTATGTTGTTCGGCTACATAGGCTACTACATTACCTAATCTAAACTAAGAACTGCACTAAACTCGTTCATTTTGAGAACTGTCAATTTCATTTTTTCAAATCATGTTTTTCAGCTTTTAAACATAGGCTACTAGATGACCTAGTCTATATGCATTTAATAATAATAATTTGAAGAGTGCAATATGCAAAAGGGCGTAAGTGCCATTTTGTAAATTTTTCAGTAGACACAATAGTTACTCTATAAATTAGGGTTAAAATAGAGTATTTCTGAAAAAAATATATTTATTATTGGGAGAATACATGTTTTAACTGAGAATAATGGAGAATACAGATATTTGGTGAAAACTTAGTATTCCATTAACTTTTTATCAAAACGGCCTAAGTACCTAACACAGTGCACCTTAAGTCTAACTTAAAAGTATTATTAGTTTTAAAGATTAAACAATATAAAGATAACGAAAATGCTCAGTTTGTGCATGGTTAGTCATCTTGTCGATGACCTGTAGATAAAATTCTTCATTTTTTTTCCCTTCAGAAATGGAATCATGTCCTGAATTTGTTTTATTTTGGAAGCTAGCCATGGATTTCCTTTCGTTGAACCTGAAAGGGCTACCCCTAAGTTTTTAAAATAATCAATGGTTACGTTTTCTTTAAAAATTTGTACCCTACGAAATGCAGCAACGTCGCTGTAATGATTTTTAACTTCTATTATTCCATGTTGCAACCATTGGGAGTCAATTTTTTAGCATAGCATTACAGCTTGCGATATTCCAAGATGATCCGTTTTTAAAGTTTCTTTGGTTAACGCCATCCAGTCAAAGAAACCGTTTGTTTGTTTGACAGTAAATGGCTTGTGTTGTCTCGCACTCGTTATTATTTTAATTAAATCACGGGGAACCTCATGTTTCTTCGTCCTCTTCGCTTTTTCTATCAATGCGAATTCTCTATCGCAGGAAAGAAATGTATGGCCTGTTGATTTTTGTTTTGGCCACCGGAGTTATCGGACCACAATACTAATGACTTTTTAGGCGTAATGATTAACTGGTTAGTTAAAGAGTCGAAAACGCAGGATCCTATTTCGTTACATCCACGCTTTCCAGTGCTCTCGTCCCAAAGATAAAAAAATCCAGTTCCCCCCATCTTCCAGATGCAGGCCAAAATTAACATAGGCGAGTTGGCTGCTGTAATACATGTCGGTGTGAGTCAGTGCTGGTATATAAAGCTGTTTCTGAAGATCGAATGATATAACGCCAGGAGAATCTTGTAATTTTGCTGTTTTGGAATCCTTTGACATCATCTTTTGGGCAGCTTCGGCCTTTCTTGGCTTTCTTTCCATGTTATACAAGTCGCATTTTTCACACCCTTGGAGGACCGAGAGATTGAAATGTTTTTTGAAGATATTATCGAACCACTTGAGACAGGCGGAACGGCGTTATTTACCTTGGTGTACTTATTAATAAAAGCTGAATGAAGTTTTCGAATATTTAATTTTTGATTTCCACGACTGGTCTCTTTTAGGGCACTTCCCACCTCGTTTTTCTCTTACTATGATCTCAGGAAATGCTGTAATTTTTTGACACAGGAGTTTAACTCGCTTATCACCTATACCAAGCGTCCCGCAGAATGACTGTCTGCAAACTTGTACCTCTGAATTGCCAGGAAGGAGTAAGAAGTATCAGAATGTGTGTTGCCTTCTGCTTAAATCAGGTGTATTATAAGTACTATGCCTTCTTCTATTTATTTTGTCACATTCTAACAATCTAATTAAAAAGTTTTGTTGCTCACTGTACTTTCCATTATCCCATAATTGTTTGAAAAGCTCCATTCTATCCTCAAGTGTAATGGACTTGCAAGCAAATTTACACTTACAAGTAACCTGAAACACACCAACTGAAAGTTTGAATACAATAATAAAAAATAGCCCGTTTTGTTTAGCGATTTTGTTATGTTATAAAACAAACCTGAGAAGGACCTTTTTTCCTGGAACAAAAAAGCGTGGCTTCTTCTGTGAGGGTGGCTGCTTATAAGGTTGTGCGTTGTTTCTTCGAGCTTTACCATCTTTACGGATATTTCCGGTTTGCTCCCTCTTCTTTCTGAATGTATTATTACACACTGCACCTGTATTTTCACTCATTTTCGATGCACAAACGTTAATCGAAGACCACTAGAATAATACTGCTGTTTACATCAAAATTAGGCAACAAAAGTGAGGTTAAAAGTAATGACGTGCACCTTAAAGGCACTTGGGCCTGTTTGACAAAAAATTCTAAATATTCAGCATAGGTGGCACCGCAATCATCATTAAAGCTGGCCACGAGCGGTACCGCGCAGTAGCGTAGAGTCGACCAGGCCTCGCGTTCCACTAGAGTTATTCTGCTAATAGAGATGTTTGCTGCCGCAAATAATTTCGCTCATCTTTTAAATAAAAATTAAATAACACGTGCTCAAACACATACCATTTTAAGAGTCCTCCGTGAAATCACAAAGCGAATAATGTCTGTTAAATATCTGCAACATTAGATATGTTTCAACTGTTGTTTCGGCAAAACTAGTACGGCATGAGGAAAAAATGCGTTTATATGCAGAGAACGAACGTTCTACATCTAGTGACGTAATATTTGCGTAAGTAAAATAATCTTTCAAATAACTTAACGATTCTGTTGACGCACCTTCACAAATGTGTCTTAATGTGCCAAAATCAGAATTTTTCTCAAAAACACTTTCAAATTTTTCTAGAACAGAAACATTTTTTGCGTCTTCAATCGCGCATAGCTGTGCGCGAACATGTTGCACTATTTGTAGAGATTCTTCTAACAGCACCGCAGGATTTTGTAATTTTTCTATTGCATCTGCTAGCCCGAAGTAATTGCCGTGAATGATTTTTAAATCCATTTTAACCTGACTATCTTGAAATTTCAACTGGCTTTTCTGGATAGCGGCAGTTTCCTTTGTACCGAATTGTAAAACCACGTTCTTAATATTGTCAAAATATTTATGATAATAAAACGCGGCCTGTAACCATGTTCCCCAACGAGTTAGAATAGGTTCTGGTGGCTCTGGTATACGGGGGCACAGACTGTGAAATTCGCGAATACGTTTCGGTGATTTGACAAATACTGCTTTGGTATGCGCTATTAAAGCGTCTACCTCAGGATAACATTTGCTGATACTATCCGCCGCAAGATTGAGAGCATGAATTTTACACGTAATGTGTAACAAATTAGCAGAATGCTTTTTAAGAGACCGGCCTATAGAAAGCATGTTTGCAGCACCATCACTCACTAACATCAAGAGTTGGTTTGTTGAAAGTTCAAACTTGTCCAATGTATTTAACACTAACTTTGAAATTACTTCGGCAGTACACTGTTGTATTCGTTTGGAGACTAATAGAATTGAAGGTGCCGATTGATGAGGTTCCAATTTGCGTGCCATTACATTAAGAACAGAATGTTTCTTCCGATCTGTTGTTTCGTCGACACATAACCACAATTTTTGATCTTTCAACTCCGATTTTACTTTTTGTTTAATATGTTCGCGCGCAGATGGCACAATTCTTCGTAACGATGTTCGACTTGGTAATTTGCACTCCGAATAGTTATTCCAAAAGCAGATAAATGGTTCCTTGTCTAGCAAATTAAACGGTATATTACATGCGATAAACGTAACGCATAAGTTAAATATACATTTTTCATTGTCTCGTGCGCAATTTCTTTTGAGACATGCTTTCCACTATTTACGTGTCGTAGACAATGTTGTCTGGACCAACACATTAACGGGATTTTACAGATTACACATTTAATTTTAGCACCCTCATATATTAAGTCTGGAATTTCTGCAATAAATTTTCGAAGTTTGTCCGACCGCGGTCGTTTTGCTGACGAAATCATAATTTTTCTAGGACAGATAAACAATTGCGCAAATGACTGGCAGCGAAAATGTCCGTACTGCTCCGCAGACGAACTAATACTACCGTTCCTCTCGGTCCGAACTGACTCTACGCTACTGCGCGGTACCGCTCGTGGCCAGCGTTAATCATCATAATAATTTCTGTTGCAAGTTTCTAAATAGCATATATGTAGATCCTAAAACCGTAAAAATCTTTATTTCAAAAAAGTTGGCATTTAAGCCCTTTTGCATATTGCACTCTTCATTTGTAAATCAATAAAATTTAAATCTGTTGTAGCTCTATAAATAGAAAAAAATAGTACTTATGTTTATATAACGTTTCTTGGTTTAACTGACTTCCTAAACAAGACGTTAGTTTTTTACACCTGTTATAAATCACCCAGCATATAAACTTATTACTAATAAGTTATTAGTAAACAAATAGTAGATTACTGATCTACCTGACATTTTAAGTTCAACAAAAAACATTCTGTTTTCCATTACAAAACGCAAATTATTACAAGACACTACGTTTCAAAAGGAAATAAAAACGCAAACAACAGTTCAAATAGCGTTGAGTCAATTTTCCTAGAAAACCTTGGAAAAATAATTGCGTTTCTTTTCAATATTATTTTGGGCATGCAACGCAACAAGTACAATAATGACTTTATCGATTTTCGTCACATTATGTTAGCGACAAAACTGTCCAGCATCCTGTTCTTTTTTTTAATACTGCGTGTTAAATAAGTTAATAACTGAAATAGCCTATGTATATGTTATTACGGTGGAATAACTGTACTTTATAAATATTATTATTTATAAAAATACATTTCTTCTTTTTATAGATGTGCCAATTTATCTTCCAAAAAATCCAGTTCCGGTCAAAAAAATTCTTTGGATTTTTGGTATACTTACAGTTCTGGTGATAACCGTATTCGCAATATACCTCAGATACGGTTTAACAGCTAGAGTTTGTCTAAAAGATCAATTCGGTATTTTGGAAGAAGACGACGGTAAAATTAACGATGTGCTAATTGTCTACTCGCCTAAGGATGAAGATTTAACACAAGGAACAATGTCTGCAGTATTAGAGAACCGTTATCACTATAAATGTTCTTCTATGCAACTTCCAAGTGATATTAATTTATGTAAGTACCCAAAAAGTAATTTTAGACATTTTAATTATAAAAATCATTATACAAAAAAAAAAAAGTTTAAATGCTAATCTAGAATGAAGTTTTTCCGTAAAATTACTTTCTAATATACAATGAGTTAATAAAGTATTAGCTCACTTAAATATTTGCAAAATTAGTAGGTGCTATTGAACTGAAAACTGTGTATACAGTTTTAAAAAATAAAATAAAATTTTGACACAAAGAATCCATTCAAGAAGTATATTATTTATAAGTCAATAAAGTATTGGTTCACATATGCCTCTACAAGGTGAATAGGGAAATAATTTAGAAGTGCCGTTATTTTTGGCTTTCTATTAATCACATGTGTACATGCATATAATTCCTCTAATTTTATCAGAACAATTATAAATATGATTCTTAAAATAAGAAAACTCGCAGAAAGATACCACATTATTTTATAAAAGCAAAATAGTTGTATTTCCCAGGCCAAATGGCTGTGGTTTGTGAGGACTGCTTGTTGACGTTTCGCTAGCTGCTGCGACTGGCATCACGAGGAAGTATTCGAAGTTGTCTCCTCGCTGTATCGTAATCATGATGTACTGAAAATAGGTAGAGTAAGAAATAAACCATATAAGACTGGATCTTACTCCCCTTCACATACTTCTGGAGAGCGGAGCCCGACAGCTGTTTACAGATACGGTACAATTACCACAGAACACGGTCAGTACGTGGACAGAAATTCTCGACAAAATTCTCGGTGACGAGGTCCTGTCTATACCTTAGGACATGTACGCCATAGCATCATTGGATAATTCCTTCGATGTACCCCCGAGGAGGAATCCTGAAGTAAGAACTGCGACTCATTGACACAAGGCTTTACACCAATGGTTCCAAAACATATACGGGAGTCCGTGCAGAAATATGCTGATGCAAACCTCTAACTGAACAAGCAGAAATATTTGCTACCCATATGGGTATCGGGATACCCCTAAGTAGATGTATCGGACACAAGTCGGTAAAATTTTCTCTGTTACCCAGACTGCCTTGCGAGATATAAAAATAACAAGGTTGCCCTCATTTGCACATCAAGACGCACTAGCATTGATGGCAATAAGGTAGCCGATACTCTTACTAGAACGAAAGCTGAACAGACTCCGCTGGGTCCAGAATATCTAGTTGGTAACGCTGCCAAAATGCATGTCACACACTGGACCGAGCAAGGAGTCCTTCGCACTTGGGACAACTCCACAGGTTTATCGCATGCGAAGGTATTTACGTCGCCCAAACAAGACTGAGTTAGGGAGGTCATAGAAATATAGAACAAAAAATCTGTCAGAGCTAGATAAAATGGATCTCATTTAAGAAGAGTTGAGCACACTTTGTCACTGTCCTGCTGTCTGCAAAATCAGATTCTCTCGGTTAGGTGAGGCCTGACGCCTAAGAGTCGGAAACCAAGTCCTAAGTGAACCTCTGGAAATCGCCAGAAGGATAAGTCTACTCAGCAAACTTTAGAATTACATTGCCAACCTACGATAAACCTATCAGGATGTAGGTGGACGGAATAATCCTTCCATCCTGCGTTACCAATATAATGTAGCGTAATATAAGACTGTTAGATATATGATAAATAAAAAGAAAAAAGTACAATAGGCAGATTGGAATTGGTGTAAAAAAATCTCGTGCGAACAATGAATTGTTTAAAGTAAAGTCGAAAAAAAACACATATTAGTACAAAGAATTCCAATATACGTGAAGAATGTTTCTTCAAATATATTCATCCAAAAAATTAATTTGTATAGACGAATACCGAGATTGACAAAGCTAATCAAGTCAAACGATTAGATTATGCGAAAAAATATTTGGATAAATCCTTAAAATGTTGAAAAATTGTGACGCAAACACACAAAGCTGTAAAAAAAGCACATTTACTACACACAATAATTTTAATGTGGGTAGTGGTGAAGATGATGTTCTAGTGTGCATGGTTTATAGTGAAGTGTGTAAATTATACTGAGTTGATGATATTTGGATGCCAAGAGAATTAATTTGCAAAGATAAGGGAGAAACTAAATTTAGGAAAAAAATCCATCTGGACAACGATCCGAAGCATTGCTCTTGGACTGTTAAGGAATGAAAACTGTACGTCGCCCCTAATCAGGTTATTCGTCTATCCCAAAGTCCAGCTTTCAACCTCGAAAACGGCTGGCATCCGTTAAATTTAGATCTTCAATTGTAATGTAATCTTGGTAGTGAGCCATTATTTTATTGTCGTGTAAAATCTATTTTTTTAGATCTTTTAGTTTTAAAGTTCTTGCGTCGTAATCTTTGTAAGAGTAGTTTGTTTTTAAATAGAATAAAACAGTATACAATAATATTTCAATAATTTCCAGTTTTATAAATATCTTACCAAACGCATGGGGCAATATTTTATTGACCTACTGTGCATAAGAATTAGTATGAATAATCTTACTTTAATTAATTTATTCTTCATATAACACTCATAATTAATAACTTCTTTACTTTTCCTATTTCTTTCTATTGATCCACAATAAATAAAATTTAAGTCAATGTTCTTAGAAATACTTTTCACACATAAAATAATTTCAAATTTTTAAATAGAATCCTAACTTAAACTAATATCCATGTATCTTTACCCTAGGGTACACGAGTTTATTGGAAGCTAGTAAGCGAAGTCGAAGAATAGTGGCTGTGATATCGCCAACCACGTTGAATCAAAATTGGGACTCCCGATCTCTCTACGAAGCTCTGAAGCAATTGCAGGCCTTCAACGACAAACTAACTTGCGTCCTATTAAAAGATGTTCCTAGATCTGAAATGGAAACAAAGAATTCTGCCGGTGAAACGCTTTCATCGATAATTCGATGCATGAATGTAGTTCACTGGCAGAGGAATAAGGAAGACAAGTTCTGGCTCTCATTAAGACTAAGACTTCCTCCGAAACGTAACGGCGAAATGAATATCGGAGATAATAGGAATGCAAATACTCTAAGACTGAGAAATGGCTACGGCGAAAGCCTCGACGAGTTAGTGTAAATATTTATTATTGTAATATCTATTTTATTATTTTATTATTATTATTTAACACATTTCTTAGATTTTAATCGTATTATTATATAAAAAATATATGTTCCATTATTTTAAATATATGAAATAATTATTAAATGACAATACTTAAATAAGCATAATACAGTTGTGTTTCATATTTTTTTAACCATTCCAGTCTCTGCAATATTCAATTAATCATAATTATATGCGCGAATTGAAAATCATATTATTTGTGTTGTATAAAAATGTTTGTAAAATATACATATATAGATAAGACATCAATAAAAATACAAATCTACTGTCTATTCTCTTTTATTTCTACGCCAATTTGCTTACACAAAGATTTAAAGCATTAGTGCTAATCATAATCTTGTTTCCTTTTTTAAATGATTGCAATTGCGAAATGATAAGCATAAGGTTCATCTTTTACCTTGTTATGCCTTTTATAGAATCTCCCAAAGATTGTGCACTACTGCACAATATAGTTACTAACCAAATAACGGAAAATTACTCTTCATGAATTCAATATAATCTATGGGAATGGCACGATAAGAATGAAAATTATTAAGAAATAAAAATAAAGAAAATATTTTCTATATTTTGATGGCCAGTTTAAGTTTTAAAACTAGGGCTGTAGCGGGCGGAAGAAATTGTTTGGCTGACGGAATTTGTTACTGTATTTGACAGAATCCAATGTGCAGGGTGTTAACAAAATGTTCGAATATTTTACCAACTTACATAAATGCCATCAAGATAGAAGAACAAAGACATATGTCCGACCATATGAAAAATAGATTGGCTTTACAATGTACATAATAACAATAACCGAACTGCATATGTTAGTATCTTGTGCAGCGGGTAAGAACTGACTACATCAACCACGACCACATAAAGCGGGTTTGTTATTGTGCTAATCAGATTCTAACATACGATACAAATTTTAAAAACATTTAAGTTAAAAAAAAATGTATCGTTACCAATTAAAAGCAATTTTGTAAAATCTTTACAAACAACAAAATCGTGTAAGCAGTTGCTTAAAAAAACAAAAGGGACGACTCCCAATAATATTTTTACCAGAGATTGCCAAAACTTCTTCAATAATTCAATAGTTGAATCATACGGATTACCTTACAATTTTAATCATTTAAGGATAAAGGAAATAGAAAAAAATCTTCAAGCCGTTTTTTATTAATAATATCCCCGTCGGAATGGAAATGGACACAGGTGCAATGTTGTCATGAAAAATTTTCAAAAATAGATTTAGAACCTACTACTGTTAAACTAAATCATTACTCATAAATGGTTTCCTCTGTGGCAGATCAAAATTAAGCCTGGATAGCTTACAGTCATAGTTGCTTATATGGGTTACTGGACTTTCGGATAAGCCTACTAAACTATCCCGACTTAATATAATACAAGGTACAACTAAAAAATGTACGAGCTGGTATCCAAAAATTCCCAAAATTTGAATCACGCGCGTAAAGGCCGCAGTTACAATAGCTGCTTTCTATTTGATCCGAAGTACTGTACTGAACCGTTCGTACGGTACAAATTTCAAATATGTGTGTTCCATTTGAAAACAGCAGATAGTTCCTACCCGTACTTTTTTTGAAATCCCGTTTCCCTTCGTGTCCCTTCCGTATATTTAGTACATTCCGTATTGTTCTGTTGACGCATGCGCAAAATATAGGTTTATTGATATTCTCCATATTATTAGATGCACTCACTGAGGTCAGGTTTAGGGTTATACCTGTGTTTATAACTCGAAATTTGATTTACAACACATACTGGCCTTATCTATAGCGAATTTCTTTTTGTTTACATTTCTCGATATAGAAAGATAGGTTAGAATTATTATATTTATGTCCAGCCCGATAAATGCATGTTCTTTTTAGTTCAGTGTAAGTACCGTTCAGTACAATACTCTGAGGAACGATACGGCACAGTTAACAAAACAAATCGAAAGCAGCTAATAGCTAACTAAAACTTGAGAAGGGTATAATGTTTCGATCAAATTATTTATAATATAATGGACCTTTGCAGGGGTTATTTTGAAAAAGGATGATCTAGGAGCCGAAATACAGTCTATGACCAGTAACCTGGGCAAATATGCAGTAACAGCTAGAGGTGTGGCGAGCGCATAAAAGTTTACATATATAATAGAAGGTAAGGAATAGATTATAAAACGTGCTGAAACACTTGCCGTTTTAAAAGTCTTCCGTGAAATCACAAACTGGGTAACATCTGTTAAATATTTGAATCATTAGATATGTTTGCACAGCTGTTTCAGTCAAGTGAGTACGACGTGCGGAATAAATGTTTTTTAATGCCGAAAACGACCGTTCGACATCTAACGATATTATATTTGCATATTTAAAATAATCTTTGAAACAACTTAATGCATCTTCACACATTTGTCTTAATATAAGAAAATTGGAATCTTTCTCTAAAACACTTTCAAATTTTCGTATTACACACCAATTTTTTTCGCCTTCTACAACGCATAATTGTGCGTGAACATCATTCACAATTTGAACAGAACCCGCATTTTGTAATTTTTCTATTCCCTCCGCTAGTCCGAAGTAATTGTTGTGAATAGTTTGTAAATCTCTTTTAACCTGACTATCTTGAAATATTTCCTGGCCTTTCTTGATTGCTGCATCTTCTGTCGGATTGAATTTTAAAACTACCTTCTTTACTTGATCAAAATATTTGTTGTAGTAAAACGCAGCCTGCAACCATGTTTCCCAACGTGTAACAATCGGTTGTGGTGGTTCAGGTAAATCAGAACACAGTTTGTGAAATAGTCGGGTACGTTTCGGGGACTTAGGAACACTGCCTTTGTACTAGTAATCAATGCATTTACTAGTAGAAAACATGTAGGAATCGTTTGTGCCGAAAGATTTAGAATATGGATTTTACACGTTACATGTAAGAAGTTACCACTGTGTTCTTTAAGAGATCGGTCCAAAGAACGCATGTTTGCGGCACCATCACTCATAAACATTAAAAGTTACTTAGTTGAAACTTCAAATTTGTTCAATGAGTTCAACACCACCTTTAAAATCTCATCGGCAGCACAATTTATAACTCTTTTGGAAGCAAGTAAGGAGGATGACGGTCAATGTGGTTCCATTGTACGTACCATTACATTAACCACAGAATGTTTTTGACGATCTGTTGTTTCGTCCACACACAACCAGAGTTTTTCTTTCAATTCCGTTTTCATTCTTTTTTCTATATGTTCACGAGCAAATGGCACTACATTTCGTATCGATGTCCGACTAGGTAATTTACAGTCCGCATATTTATTCCCGAAGGAGACAAATGCTTTTTTGTCTACTATACGAAACGGTAGATTACATAAAATAAGAGTAACACATAAATCAAATGTAAATTTTTCTTGGTCTCGTATGCCACTTTTTGCAGAAGAATGCTGTTTGCCTTCAATGTGACGTTGACAATGGCTTCTGGATCAACACATTAAAGGGATTTTACAAACTAGACATTGAATTTTAGCGCCATCAAAAATTAAGTCCGGCATGTCCACTATAAAGTTTTTAACTGTGTCTGCCATTGGTCGTTTTCGCGACGTACCTAACTACGACATTTTTAAAGCAAACATAAGCGTACAATTACGAAATAAGTTACGACAGCCTACATATACATAGAACTACTCGCATACAGCATCGATTTAGTACTGACGCTGTGAACGCGTGAAATAAATAATCGCCGACTCCGCACCACATATCTACTACAGTGACTGTTACCGCTGTTTGCCCAGACTAATGCCCAGTGCAGATTTAGGTTCATGGAAATGGGCAAGCAAAGAGGATATTCTTTATTATTTTAAAGAAGAATAATAAATATGAATAAATTTAAAATTTTTCCGAGTGTCCATTACCCACAATGTGTCCATTACTTACGCAACTATGTTCATTACTGGCACATTTGATGTTGTATCACAATATAATTTATTAAAATAACAATTCTTGTTTTACATAATTGGGTTACAGACTGTTAGTAAGGGCACTAAATAAGCTTTCATCTGGTGTGCCACAAATTTATTTTGATCAAATATGAATAATATTATTTGAATTTCAAAATTTCTCTTGGGTGTCCATTACTGGGGCAATTACCCTAGGTAAATTATCAAAGAAATGTGAATGTTAATTGCAATGACAAGGATACATATTTGATTCTAAACTGCACCTGGTATCCCCAGATTTAGTGGATGCTAACTACCTATATGATTTGCTGTTTAGACCTATAAAATAAATACTACTGCTTATAAGAACACGTATTTTAAGCGTACATATTGTGTACTGCAAATTAAAATGGTATTTTTTGTAGACAAACACGTATACCGATACATGTAGTTTCCTAATTGCATATTGTTTTTTCTTTATTACTTACAGAAGTTAGAAAAAAAATCAGTTTTAAGTTTAAGATGCATATATTGTCTTGTGAATTAGTATAGTATTTATGGTAAATAACTGTATACATGACTGGTTTGTTTACTGCAAATTGTTTTTTCTTTATAATCTATGCATTTTTCAATTTACTTGCAAAAGTTATAAAAAAAGGATGCATTTTGACATGCATAACAAATGGAAACAAAAGGGGTAATAGAACGCAAGTGACATCACGAGCTGTATGACTTCGTGCAAACAAATCGACCGCATTGGGCAATTCTTGTAACGTTTACCTTAAGAATTAATGTAAAGATTTGAGTTGATCAGTTGATTGACTCTTCAATAAAAGTAGAATCATCGAAAGATATTTTGAGTAGAATTAACAGCAAAACACACTGGTATAATTATGATAAAATTCACTAGAAATATGTAACTGAAATTAATCTATACCTAAAACATATGTACTTTTGAAGTAAACTACAAACTAATTTGTCTAGCACGAAAATGTGACAATACTTCATATGCTCCTTAAATTTTGTTATAAAGCATTTATTAATATCATGAAAAAAGTCAATGAATGTATACAAGCAGGTGGTAAACAGGTATTCTTTTATTTGTAGAAATATATAATATCAAGATACTACAATGTATTGGTATAAGATTCATATAATACTTAGATCAAAGTTCCTTTTCCTTTTCTTCATGTGACTTTCAATAATAACAGCAAATGCATCTCGTTTTAGAAGTCTGTAACAAGATGCCAACAATCTTGAGGTAATAGAATTAAGTGTCTCAACTCCCGAACACAAGATATCTAAGCCAAGTTCAATTCCAGTTCCAAAATCACACTCATCTATCGCTATGTTTGTGTTAGTTAATACTTGTTGCAACTGTGTCATTAATTTATCTTTTTCACCATCAGAGGCTTTCCGTAACCGATTTAGAAGGATATTTAGCTCCTTATTGGAAATAGTTAATGTTCTGTAACCCACCTGAGTTTTTTTATCATATGGAACAATAAAGCCTAACTGATTAAATGTTCTTGCTAAAATCTTATTGTTTCTTTTAGTAATCTTTATAGTTTTCCTATCTAAATTCAGTTTTAAGTTCTCTGCTTCCTTTTGAATCAAACTAGAATATTTCATCACAGTTGTTTTCATGAATGGGTTTGCAGTTTTCTTTAGAAAATCCAAAAATGAGTATACTGCAGCAAATAAATTTTCACCCACTACTGTAAAGGTACCATCTGTTTTGGCAAAGTTGTATGTTAAAAATACAGGCATTTCTTCAGGAGAATCTCTAAAATAACCAAGGTGGTAACCAGAATTATCATCGCGTCTTATTACTGTTTGGAATTCTGGTGGGTCATAGAAGTACCTCCAATGCAATACATATTCCTCGATGTCTTTCTCCTCTGTATTATTAAATTTACCTGCAAGAACTTCAAATGGACCAACCAAAACCAGGCCAACATCTTTTAAAGCCATTAACGGATTGGACGCATTTAAATTTTTGGAAAAATTCCAAAAACTATAGAAATCAGATGGCATATCCACCAAAAATTTATTTTTAATAAAATCTCTTTCATCAATATTATTTAATATTTTTCGGCTTGATACACTAGGCTCTTTTGTAGGTAGTTTCCTGTTATTTTCAGTTGTAGTACAACTGTCTTGGGAAGTGTTTTTTGTTTTGGCAAAGCAGGTAACATTTTCAGCTTCCATCCGCGGTTTCTTTTGAGATGAATTACCTGCATCGTTATATGGGATTTTCCTTTTGGGTGGATGTTTGTACTTTGATATATGCAAAGAATTTTTTTGATAACAATTGATACCATATTTACAAGGCGTTCGAGGGTCTTCATCGTATTCTTCCTGAGTTGGATTCATATTTAAAATGTCATATAACATTAACCTAAAATAAATATTAAGTTATTGTTTAATGACGAGAACGGAATATCTACTCACCTTAAAAATTTATATGCAAATTCTTTAACATGTTAGAACTGGAAAACGCCATATATACACCTGTCATTTTGAAACATTCCCGCTTCTAAAATAATAAAAAAGTAACTAAATCGTTATTCTAAGATGTAATTTTTGAAATATCAAGAGTTATATTTTGGAATAAAATTGAAACCTTTGTTTTTAGTAAATGATGAATTGATTACCAAATAACTTAGTACAAATTTTATCCGAAAAAAAAATATGCCTTGATTCTGTAACATTTCCACATAGCTTGCTATTAATATTACTAAATCATGCTATCTAGGGAATTCTATTCACTTGATGTCGCTCGTTTTATTGAGGTTATCTAAGATACAATTAATACATAACCTTAACAGAAATTATAATAAAGCCATCTTTACAATGCATAATGAAGGAAATCCTCTTGTTTTTAATATTGTATCTGAATGTGAAACAACTAAGGCTCGTGTAGGCAAAATGATTTTACCTCATGGCGAAGTAGATACACCAGTATTTATGCCAGTTGGCACACAAGTATTGCTATTTGTAAAGATGGTACCAGATAGTTGATATACTCTATATAATGTTTTCAGGGTACTTTAAAGGGTTTATTGCCAGGACAGCTAGAAAATTTAGGTGCACAAATAATGCTATCGAACACCTATCACTTAGGTACACATCCGGTATTTAGATATAAAATACATAATGCTCAAAGACAAACAGTTTTGCTTTTGATAGGGTCCCGAAATATTAAAGAAAGCAGGAGGTTTGCATAACTTTATGGGTTGGAAACGATGCCTATTGACAGATTCAGGTGGTTTCCAAATGGTATCATTGCTTAAACTTGCAAAAATTACCGAAGAAGGTGTTAAATTTCAATCACTGAATGACCAGAAATCAGAAGTAATGTTGACACCAGAACATTCCATAGAAATACAAAACGCAATTGGTGCAGATATCATAATGCAATTAGATGATGTAGTAAGAACTACAAATCCTGATAAAAAGAGAATAGAAGAATCAGTACACAGGTAAATACTATCACTTAAAATTTTTAATTAACAAAACTAAGGAGAGCCTTTTTAAATTTGTAGAACAACAAGGTGGTTAGACCGTTGTTTAAGCGCACATGGAAATCCCAATACGCAAAATATTTTTCCTATTGTACAAGGCACACTATTTGAAGATTTGAGAAAAATAAGTGCCAGTGATTTAGTGCAAAGAAACGTTAGAGGTTATGCTATTGGAGGATTAAGGTAATAGTTTGGACTTAGCAGCATATAAAGTACGCTATTCTAAAAGCATGAGATTTAGTTTTTGGGATAATTTCTGATAGGCAGGTTTTGAAGCAAATCATTTTTCTAACTATAATAGCCAAGACAACAATCCAAACTATATTTCTATATAAATATGCTTTGTAAAATATAGTCGTT
Source organism: Dynastes maya (assembly GCA_029619315.2). Lineage (NCBI taxonomy): Eukaryota > Metazoa > Arthropoda > Insecta > Coleoptera > Scarabaeidae > Dynastes > Dynastes maya. Next base: position 65,027,525 of record JAROYE020000001.1, on the reverse strand, counting down.
AAAAGGTATTTTCTAAACCATTCACAACCTAAAAATTAGTAGCTATAATTAAGAGTTACAATTAGTGCTTGAAGTATAACAAAGGTGTTTATGTGCGTCCGTTCACAAGGTTTGAAATTAATAATCATAATTTTGACAGAAGCGAAGAAGTTTGTAAACTCCAAACTTCTACGTTCAATTAGTATGTATACGTAGAGTTGACGCATGTGTTGTTTTGGAATAGCGCGAATGTGGTTCAGCAACAAGGTTATGTTTGGTAATATGATCTTTGGGTAATGTTAAAACCATGTTGAAACATACTAGGTAATGATAATGATTGAGATTAGGCGGATTAGGTTCGGCTTATATTCGAACAGTTTGGATATAGCAACTGTGCCCCCTAAGCCGGTTGATATAGCGACTCTACATTATCAAATTAATTATAATGATCAATGTACTTAATAGAGGACGCCACGAAAAATACAAATTAATTGAAATTAGTGCGTGCTGCATTATAAATGATCAAAAATCGTAAATTACTGCCTTAATTAGCTTGCTTAATTGTAAGTACAAGTTAGAAGTTGCGAATATATTTGTTTCTGCGTTCATTTCTTGAATATTCCTCTCTATCTTTCTCACGGACACCAGCGTTGTTCATTCTTTTATATTTTTTGTTTGTTCTTCAGTTTTATGTTCAGAAAAATACGTGTGAAAAGTACATTAAACATAATTCTACGCGATTGACTGTGAAGAACTTTGTTGCCCACTGTACTCCTCTGCTACGTCACTGTAACTACTCCTGCACTCGCACTCGCTGCACTAACTAGAACGCTAGAGGTTCGTTCGCTGGGGCTGCACTTTTTACTCGGTATAGTGTGAAATGACGTCACTGGAATGGTCAGTGCAAGTAGGTGTATGATTGTGTACAGGTGCACGCAGGCCCACTGGTTACTCGGAGTAGTTAGTGTAGGCCGAGCGAACAAAGCTTAAGTTTAAATTCGTTCAAAGCGCCCCCACCAAGTTATGTTTTATAAAGATATGTAAATCCTTGTAAAAGTGATCAATGAAATTTAGCTTTAATGATAGCATAATTTTCTAAGCCCTACAAAGATTGTTCAAATGACTTGTTCAAGCTCTTTTTACCCATTCATAAGATTCTTTAATATCAAACTCTATCGTAATATAGGTAGTTCTACTTATATTTAAATATTTTTTATAGTGGGGGTGAGAGTAAAATGGACTTTTCAAAGATTGTTAGTTTCACAGCTTCACTTTTACCTAAAGAAAAGCCAAGATATTTGATGGGAGTTGGATTTGCCGTTGATATAATTATATGCTGCGCAATGGGCGTTGACATGTTTGATTGTGTTTTCCCAACAAGAACAGCGGTAAGTCATCACATATGTTTTTAATATTCCCTGTCCAACTCTAGTTATTTTAGAGATTTGGATGTGCGTTAACTATGACTGGACAGCTGAATTTAAAACAGAAACAGTACAAAAAGGATTTTAATCCAATTGATAAGGACTGTACATGTTCAACATGTAGAACATACACTAGGGCATATCTGCATGGAATCGTGACAATTCATCCAGTTGCTTGTAATTTATTAACAGTGCACAATGTAGCATTTCAGCTCCGCTTGATGAAATCTATTCGAGATAGTATAAAGGAGGGGAGATTTCCTGAGTATGTGAAAAAATTTATGAATGACTTATACCCGGAAAAGGATTATCCTGAATGGGTTACAACAGCGTTAGCGTTAGTTAATATCAATTTAAAAGAATAATGTTTATATTTTATCCATTTTTTAAATAAATTTTTGACACTATTTAATACTTCTTTTCTTCAAAAACGATTAAAATCATATCAATGATCCACTCGTCCTACCAAAACTAAGTCTTTGACCTTTAAGCTCTCTTGCCACTAAGTGACAGATCACATCGCCCTGTCCGAGTTTCTAAATACTTGTCCCCCTAATGGTGTTGACTAAACTTGCAAACGAGCACCGGTTATTAAAAGATGCGATCCCGAACCCTAATCACCCTGCTTCGGGGTAGAGGGCGATCCTTGAGTTTCTCTACTATATGTGTCAGAAGTGGGTTTGCTGAGTTACCCGCTCTCTTCAACGTGTTCCTAGACAACTCGCGTAGGTGTTGATGCAGTGAAATAATTTGGAAGTCCTCGCGTAATCGTACATTCCTCACAAACCAGGAAGCGCCGACAGTAGGCCTTAGGTTCGTTCCAACACGCTTATAACCGTAAATTTACGGTCCGGTACCTGCGCAGTGCAAACGAAGTGCTTCAACTACATTATGTACCGTACCTTGAACGATAATAATAGTGTTTCAACTTAGCTTTGTATCGTACAAGTACCAGTTACTGTACGGTCATATCGGTTCATCGTAACAAGCAAAAACCGTTTGTACTGACATGCGCAATGTGCATCTGTGCCAATAGAAAACGTTCATACTGCATGTTACGTCCTTGCCTATTATTTTCTTTTTCAATAGCGATATACAATCGATTCCATAAAGCGTTCCAACATCTACGACACCATTTACTAATTTACAAACGATGTATATTTGATGCACGCACAATAATCGATGTGTGAACGGGTACGCGTACCGTACAGAAATTAGTGGTTGGAACGAACCTCTTCTCTTTTGTTCTGTGGAATCTCCTATTTATGCAGATGGTTGGCCGCGGCTGTCGACCAGGAGAGGGCATCATATGTAAGTATGGGCCTAAAACACAATTTGTATATTAGCAGTTTTGTCCTTAAGTCTACCGGGGAATCTCGAAAGAAAACTATTAGCGCGTTTGTGGCTCGGAAAAAATTTCCCTTTGGCGTGGTCAATATGGAGTAAACCGAGCCGCCATTGACACGATTAAAACCATATGATTATTAATGGAGTTAGTTTTCAGGTATTGCAATATACTTGACTGCTATGCGTTCATTCTTTTCGCACGCCAGCATAACATTTATTTGCAACATAGATCAAATATTTCAGCTATCCAACGCAATTAAATACACTTGGAATACTGTTGAGTACCTTTTAATCGTATACGAAACCATTCCATACTACAGTATAATCCAGTAGTTTCACTACCTATAAATTCGTGTTCAGGACCCTATTATCATAATATAGAAGAGAAAAACTGTCGTTTTACTTATTCCGAAAAATGTGCATTATTTTTAGAACACAAAGGAGTGTTTTTATGTACAATGGGATAAAAGTAAATCTGGACGACTCAGTAAATCTGTACGAAAGTGAACCTTGTTTATACTGCCGATCTTATCTCGTCGCTTGCCACGTTCAAGTTTACTTTTGCACATCGTACATGCGCAGAAAAGTACTTCTAATTGACCACGTATGAGAGCAATTAATCTTACCGCTAGAACTTATCCTAATTTTTAAAAAATGTATTTAAAAAAATAACAGTAAGGAAGTTGGACTACTGTGACTGTATATCAGTGAAGAGCAATGTGTCCCGAAAGTGTTGTCGGAAATATATATTTAAAACTGAACTCGGATTTAATAAGGTATTTAAAAATGTTCAACCAACAGAACATTGTCGGATGTATTGCAGACGTCGGCTTCACCTAGGTCTGCGAACCACATCCTCGGCTGCAAAACTGCACTTACGTCCCTTGTGACATAAATATTTTGATCCTTACAGACATATATCTTGATGCTATAGATTCTCTTTCAAACAATAGTGTTAAGAGCATTAATAAAATAATATCGAATTAATACACTGCGTTTCAACATATGATGTGTAATTACTCTAACGTGAACTATATTTCTTAAGTATAAAGTAGAAAGCACAATACTGTTTCATTTTTCTCATCTGAAACATTGGATCTTCGTCATCCAATGTTTCATAGAAAGATGGTGAAGATAATTCCCGAGTTGCTACAAAGTTTATATTCTATACACGTTGGCCCAGATCTCACCGGAGTCGAGATACATTGTACATAGCGCGATCTGGCATACTTGCATTTATCCCCGCCGGCCAGCCTCATTGCGTGCAACTCCGTCGCTCTAAGACGTATATTTCGGATACACTATGTTAGCTTATACAACCGCAGAGAAGGTACAAATCATTACACGGTATCTTGCCGGAAATTCCTACCAAAGCACGGTCGATCAATTTGCATATTATAGAGTACGTGGATCGTCCTATTCCTTCGAATTCGACGATTGAAGGGATCGTCAAAGCGTTTAGGAAATTTGGCTGCGTGGTCGGGAATTGCCGTAAATGTCAACAAACAGACGAACAGCCTCAAATCCCTCTAATGCCTCCCGAGTGGGAGGAGGGAGAAGTAAGGGTTTGTTCGTTGGTTCAAATTGCTTTAGCCGGTAAATTGCAGACGAAATCGGTGTTAGTAGAAGTACTGTGAAACGTATTTTGAAACACAACAAATACAAAAGTTACAAAGTTCAAAATTGCCAGATTTTTCCCCTTAATAGAGTAACATTGTTAGAATTTCAATTTATTTTGTATAATTATCGAATTTATTTTTCTTTAGTTTAATTTTATAAGAATCGTTGCTTATTTTCCTACTTAGAATTACTTTTTCGTTCTTCTACATCGGAGAGCAGCAACAAAATGAGTATATAAGAAGCTGTACTTTCTAATATAATCTGAGAATACAGAAAAATTACCCAGTAATTTTGTATTAACACATTTTGTCAGAAGGCGTTGAATTATATTACGTGATTGAGCAGACATACGTGTTTATAATATGCGTGCGTACCGCTGCTCACTTTATGATATACTGCGACTGGATGAGATCTCTCAGAGAGACTCGAATGCGCTGTTACCATTCATAAAAGCGGTCCCCCATTCGTATCTGGACCAACGTGTATAATGTGTGCTAAGCGTTGGTTTTGGACAAGGAACGTCATTTATTTCAATGCGTTTGTATTTTTATATAACCGGTATATTGTGACGATCAAAATAGTCCATATGCAGCAGTTCTTTATCAGATGCCCACGCCCCACGTACATTTACCTCTCTATAAAAGATAACACATGGCGCAGACAGCAAGATTTCAAACCTGCACCCCCAAGGGGCATGGCTTTCAACATAAAAAGACTAAAATGTTTAGTTAAATCATTCACATTATCTTGAAGTAATTACGGTTACATTATAAACGATTTCACGCGAAATCGCTCGATTTTCGCTTATAGTTTAGTACTGAGAATTTCGAAGATAGTAGGTATTTCAGTTCTCTTCAATTAGTTTAAAAGTTCAATTTTCTTATCATAACGGTACCTTCGTACGTATCGAAAAAAATTGAAATTAAAAAATTCTTGTTTTTATTAGTTTAGTTTAATTAAATCATATCAAGACAATTAGATGGAATTTATTTTAATTTAGATATCTTTTAATATAACACTTATAAGGGATAAGAAAGTAAAGAACATAATAGCATTAATTTAGCTAAAGTACTGTCTGTCAAGACGTTCTCTTTGCATACTTAGGGAAGGCTACATATAGTAAACCCATCAAATGCTAGAAATATATTAACATAACCATGAGTAAAAATCACATAAAATCATCTGAGTCATTTCCTTTATCATAGCAGTCCATATTTTCAGCTTTCATAAGAGTGCTGTAGCTACGTAATTCTGCTTCTTCTTCTTTTCTTTTAGCTTCCTCTTTTTCTTTCTCTTGCTGTTCTCTCAACAGCTTCTTTTTATCTTCTCGTTCTAATCTGTCTCGCTTTTCTCTTTCTGCTCTAAAATCTATAAATGAAAAAGTTATATGTAGTGAATTGCATATACACCTAATAAAAATTAATATTACCTGGAAATTCTTCTTTTTTCGTTTTATTTAATCTATTTACAATTTCATTTATTCTTTTAGCTACCGTTATTTTTCTAATTTCTTTTTCTTTATGGAATCCAACTTGTCCCACATCCATACCTTGAGTCTTTTTCAAATTTGACCACATTGTATAAACAACTTTAATATCATTGACTTTATTACCTGTTATGCTATTTGCTTTAACTAATTGAGCAGCATCTTCAAGGACAGCACTAGGAATGTCATCAATTGTTTGGCCCTACAATGCAAGAGATATAAAATTTATCAGTACTGCTTCATAGTCTATAATTCTTTTACTTACTGGTTTTAATCTTAGGTAAACATGTGCTGAAGACAATTGATCTACATGGAACCATACGTCTTCAGGCCATCCCCAACGAATTAAGTCTTCATCTAAAAGAGGTAAACATGATCTGGGAATATGTAAGGACTGGTTGATACTAACTTTCATATTTGTCAATACCCATAAATAGGGTAATTGGTGGTGAAACCACTTCACTTAAGAAATAAAACACCATTTCCCTTTTATGCTTGAAAAATTTGCTCAAACGCTCATTATGGCTTTTTTAGGTTATAAACTTCACGCGACAAGAGAATCAAATTGTAGCGCCCCCATGCGTAAAATGTTTAAATCAAGCAACTATAAGTCAACAAGGTTGCCTGTCCAAACGGCGACAATGGCGACAATGAAACACATTTACAGTCATGGTTTAAATCACAACGAAAAATAAAAAGTGTGATTTTCCAAAGCCAAAATATTCCTTAGTTTATCACATTGTAACAACAAAAGAACATTATCTTTTTTAGTTTAGTATGTTCTCAGGTTTAATTTTAAATTACATAGATTCTTTTATTTAATGCGAAAGCGATACGTAAGGGTCGGCGGACCGAAGCGTAGGTCGCAAAGTAAGCGGAGAAAGTTGTCGATGGAATCATAGAGGTGGTTCGGTAGTTCGAAGTGGAAATAATAAATGGACGGTTGGAAAACTGCGATAGGGGGCGTAACGTGCAATAACAAAATATTTGGACCGTTGGAGAACTGGAAAATCATGCGATGGAAAATATATTAATATTCGGGGAGACAACGCTTGTGGAGTGGACTGTACTACATGAAATGGATCCAAAGATGGATGTGGATAGAAGAAGGCGAGCACTTACTCGCGACTACGGCGTACTCCGGCGGGAACTGCTGGCTGGACTGGCTTTTACTTCTTGCCAGCACACGGCTGGTCTTCGGCTTTCACCCAGTGAAAACCACACTGTACACTTAGTGATAACTTTAGGATGAAATTAGTCTAAGAAATGACCAGCGTTGCAGTGGGTGATGAGTGACATAGGTTTCAGCAGCACTAGGAAAATCACTGATAATTGCTAGAAAAATGATGGCTTATATGCAAATTTCTAGGTCTAGGCCCGGCGCCTCCACCTTCCTGGTGCGGGATTTTCCTGCGACCTAGGCTTGAAATAGGGGATAAGATTTTGGGAATTGCAAAGTCGATTTCAGCGAACTGATGGAGGAACGTCTTCTGAATCTAATGGTGTTGAAAAATTCGAAATCGCATTACTAGAAAAATAGTTATGTGCATAGTGGGGCGTGGCTTCGCTGTTGGAACTTTAGGGCAAAATTTGGAGCCTTGCGAGGGGAAAATTGAATTCCGCGCCGCGGGATGTATTGGTGAGAGAGCCCTAATGCTTCTAAAAAGTGTAAAAAAAAAAATAAATCGTGCGGCTGAATTTGCCGTAAATGGCGATAACTTGAAAATTGGCTCGCGCCCTAATATGCACCGGAAATGGGTGTTGATTCTAATGACAATTACCGGATTTGTCCCTTCCTAACAACTTTGCAATTATTTGGCAGAATATGTGGCGATTGTTGTTGCAGTTTGGTGTGTACGTGTAACGTGCTTTGTACATTCAGACATTGTTAATTAAATCGTTTTAAATGTTTAAGAAATTACGATAAAATTTTTTTGGCTCTCACAAAAAATACAAAAAATTAGGCAATTAGACATTGCCTATAAGTAACGTAACCAAAGATTATTTACTTAATATAATGCAATACGTATATCATATTTTAAAGAAATTGTACCATACAAAAAACACATGTCAACCATTTGTACGATTAGCTAAGCCTCTGCAGCAATCTTGCATTAAATTAAATACTAAGCGCAACTGCGCTGTTTTATCTTTAGACGCACGCGCAAACACAGACTCTCTTCATCTGTCTAACTTTTCCTAACACTGTTATCAATACAGGAAGCAAGATTCACGTTCGCTTCACAGACAAAAATTTATAAGAATGATCAGTGATATGAGAAAAATTCCTTTTTTCCCAGGAATTTTTGAATAAATTGAGAAAGAGGGATTATTTTTCATAAATTATTTTAAATGAGGGTTTTTAAAAATTAATATGAAGATGCGCACTAAGAAATTACTGAGAAATTTCAATAATTCATTACTTGAAGCCTGTTTCTTAAAAAAAATAGTTTTAAAAACAAAGTTTTGGTGCAAACTTTCATTGTATTGCATTTTTATGTACTTTCAACTAGGTAATCACAGACTAATAGTATCACTCTATTGAGCCTGTACAACATACAAATGTAGATTTATTTCAAAATTATCGACACATGGGAATTTTTTTATTGAAAGCGAGAAAATTACTTGCCATGAAAGGGATTTCTAAAAGGCTTCATGTACCATCACTGATGATGGCACTAGTTGCGTTGTAAATTAGACCGTCTTCTGCACGTCTGTGTCAATTCCGCCAAAATGTAAAAAATAGCATTTAGTGTATGTACGTAGCTAATTTAATAGAAGGAAAATGGCTAGGTACAGTTTGCCCAAGCTTTTCGAGACGTTCTCTACATGCTTTATTATCACTAAGATTATATTGTAGACTTCAACATTAATTTAAACATAGTGTAGGGAGTTGCTTTTATAAATCTTGACATTTTTACTACCATCAGTATAACTTGGTTTAAATATTATTTTTTATTATGTATTTGTCAGTAATATTTATTTTATATTTTAGTGAAATATTTTGTTGAGGAAATTTCAAAAAAAGAAGCTAAGACAATATGGATTTCCCTTTAAGTAAATCATTGTTTTGTGCTATATTCACAATCCTCGTTTTCGCGTTTGTCTTTTTGCCAATGTGATATGCATACTTCCTTTCGGAACACTTTTACGACAGAACTTATACTTAAATGCGCTTTCATGTTTGTCGCCAATGTGTATGTATACGTGTATGCACAGTTGCGATGTGTAAAACTGCGTTAAGAAAATATTTGAGTTCACCTATTTGATATTCTATAACAAGACAAACTGAAAGTACGCATAACTTACGAGCGGAATTTACGGGACTTATTTGTCATCATACTCCACATTAAGCTGCTACACGACGTAAACGGGTTATCAGTTTTTGATTGTATTTGTATTAGTAGAACAGAAGAGAGTGTTCTAGAAATGACAATGTGCAGCACAACTTGAAATTCCTTATCTTGTATCCATTTTGATAATAAGATTACATAAATGTATGTGTATGATTACCAATATAATGCAAATTTAAAGTAGGTTATTCGTGAATAAAGCAATTTGTGTTTATTAAATCGTTAGTTAATTTTGAACCTAAGATAAAAGCAAATACATATTTCTTACAATCAAACTCAGTTTTCTTTTGTAATGTACTCTCTCCCTATTGTTGATACACTTTTCAAACGATGTTTTCAATGTTCTGAATTTTTGGCTTAGGAGACTGAAAGAAGATATTAGGAACCAGATCTGATGAATATGGTGGGTAGTTTTGGTACATCAATTGTAGAACTGTAATTAATGAATTTCTTAAATGTGCTCATACTATTTTTGTATGCTTGTTAAATTTTAAACCTTTGAAACTGAACACCCTGCACACTTGAATATATTATTGTGGTGTGCCACACTTGTTTCCGAATATATTTTAATTGAAAACTTTTTTTGTAAATTACTCATGGAAGGAACCAATTTAACGTACGAATAAAACCATTACTTGGTGATCTTTTCAGCACATGTTTCTATTTTTGACTATTTTCAGCATTTAATAAAATGATATGTACTTGTTAATCCATAGTATAATATTTCAATAACGCACAGTATCTATGTGTTTGATATTTTAAGAAATATTTTCTCCGCTTTTAAGAATTAGCTAATACCATCCTACTAATCTGATCAAATCGTAATTCAGATCACTACGAGGGTAGTCTGAAAAGTTTCCAGCCTAACACAGAAACAAGTATTTTTGGTCAAATTCAGTTTCATTTCTCAACATAGTCTCCTTGTAGGTCAACACATTTTCCCCAGCGATGCTCTTATCTCTTTAATTCGTCAAAATAATAGTTGGCATATTGTTCTACAAAATAAGCGTTTACGGATGTGATGGGCTCATCATTCGATGAAAATCTCTGTCCTCAGAGCGAAACTTTGAGCCTAGGAAACAGAAAAAGTCCCTGCGTCCAGATCTGGTGAAGAGGGTGGGTGTTCTATCAATTAAAATCCCAGTTCATGAATTTTTGCCATGGCGACCACCAAAGTATGAGTTGCCTCGGTGGAACAAAACTTTCTTTCTCTTTAGATGCGACCATTTTCTTGCAAATTCTGCCTTCAACTTGTCAAGTAATGATGCGTAGTATGCCTCCGTCATTGTTTTTCCTTTTTCAAGATAGTCTATTAACACAACTTCAGGACTGTCCGATAAAACCAATTCACTGTTTCGACGGTGCCTTGGCTACAGGAGTGTATTGGTGTATCAAATTTTCATCTTCAGTTATTGATCGACGCCAAAACTCTTATCTCGCTTAAACTGCGTGAACAAAACTTTGGAAATGTTCATTTGAATGGGTTTTCGGTCCTGAGTGAACAAGCGCGGCACTCAACGCGCGGTTAACTTTTTCATGCCCAAATTTTTAATCAATATATAACAAATACCTTCTTGCCCACAACCTCTACGATCTCTCTAACCTTAATTCGACGGTCGCCTTGCACAGTTTGGTGTGAATTTTTCCGATGTTATAGGTAGTGGTTGCAGTTTTTGGCCGCTCCGAATGTTTATCGTCAACCAAATACGTTAATCGGGTACTCTAAATCTGTGGCGCTGGAACACTGAAATAGTTCATTAAAACCCTTACCACAATATTTAACTCGTACTGCACGCACGTTTCGATAGCCAAGCTATCATCATCAGCAGTAAAAGTGAATTCTCTTCTCTGAGTTTTCTGCTGATGAAGATAGCTTGGCTATCGAAACGTGCGTCCAATACAAGTTATATATTGTGGTAAGGGTTTTAGTGAACTATTTCAGCAACCAAATACATATATGAAGCCCTAAGTAACAAATAACATTTTTTTTCTTTATATTCCGTTTAAAGTTCAAATATTCCAAAGTTGTTTAAAGACTTTCAATGACATGTTACATAATGTTCCCACCATAAAGAAATTTTACTTCTAATGCATGCAAATAAAAATAATAAGTATGAATATCGCAACATTCACTTTTAAGAAATTACCGACAATAAATAAAACGCGTTATGCACTATTGTATATAGAGGAACGTTATAACGTTAACTAATAATTTCGACCTTCATAAAATTCATCTAGCATTTGGTACTGTCAGACGCTACCAAAGTCTCTTCTGAATTTATTGATTAACTTGTTAATGTTGCAATAAAAAATATGATTAGTGATCATGCGATAATTATTAGTAACTAGACTTACGGTTCGATGCTTCATAAATATATATCTGACACAATTGCACAAAAGTGCATTTCAAGTAATGATAACTTTCTTAAATTGATTCTAATTAACCAAGTAAATAGAATGTATGTAGTTGGAAATATTAGATAACCTTTCAAATTATTTACGTATAAAACTTAATAACGTGTTGGCACAAATTCGTTTACGCGATCAACATTTATGATGTTTTGCTACGATAAAATGTTGGCACTGGAACACTAAAACAGTTCACTAAAATCCTTACCACAATACTTTACTCGAACTGGACGCACGTTTCAATAGCTATCATCATCAGCAGTAAAACTGAATTCAGTTTTACTGCTGATGATAACAGCTTGATTTTATATCCAAAAATCTAGAGAAATTAAAAAGAATAGTAGCAGTATGTTGCTAAGAAGAAATAATCATTAATGGGAATAACGAATATGAATTGATTACAAGTTTATAAAAAGAGAAAATTAAATGAATTCTGTGATAAAATAATGCAGAATTAACCAATGTATATCTATATCTATATCTGTATTTGTGTTTTCATTTTAGATTCACGTTTTTTGCATACAGTTGCAAATTTTCAAGGCGAAACAGTGTTGATGGCTCTTTCCTAGAATTTCCTAGTTTACTGCCAAGAAGTCATGCCGTTCTAGGTAGTAGCGACGGAACCGGAATACAAGTACCATACTTACCCATACAATGATATAACCTTTAACGTACAACGTTTCGTAAACATTTTCAAAAGATACCGGTTAATGTAATATTTTTCATTTTATTACTATTTACCACGTGTACTAATTTAACTATAGCTTATAAATATATAATAAATAATAATTAAAAAAAGGATAAGTAAACTTAAATATTAACTCATTAATTATTAAACTACTTTAAAAAAATCCCTATTGAATTACGTTATTAAAGAAATAATTTAATGATACTGTAACACTAAAAAAAAAACTTTTTCATTAGTTCATTCACTTGCTCCTAATCTTAATTATTAACTTTAGGTTTTTTTTCCATCATTGTAATTTTTCTTTTATTGGATATCCTTGTGGCTGGCCTGATGATGTGTTTTTTGAACACGAAACCGGTCGCCTAATTTCTCAATAGAACTTTGTGAGATCTGGACCATTTTTTTCATTCCTACCTTTAAAATGAATATTTTCTTAACTTAAAACTAAATGATTTACTTGGAAGAAACATTTTTCTGTCTTGGATGTTCATGATTTTCTAACCCTAAGAAAATATTTAATACAATACACATATTTAATAAAATCTATATTCTTGATGCAAGAAACCATTTCTTTGCGTGTACATACCCATAAATTCTCGGTGTTTCAAAGTTGTGTATTTTTAGTGGAACGTATTTGTTGTATTTTTTGAGATCCCCATTAAATTTCGACGAAAAAATTTTGGCAATAAAATATTGCTAACCTAAAGTTACGAGTTCCAAATTTAATTTCAAAAAGTCGCCGTTCGTAGAAATCACTACTTTTGCGGGTAGTGCGTATTACAAGCATATAAGATTAGAATTAGACAACAAATCACTTACATACCACTGGTTTAAAGTCAACCATTTTTTAGATGTAGCTATTTTTATTGAACTTACTCTCAATACCTGTTTAGTCCAGTTTACCATGACAATTATTGAATACTATGACATTTAACAATGATTTTATGTTAATATTTTATTGTGTATAGTCCAATATAATTTTAAAACATAACATGCAAAAAGCCGTTTTGAAATATTTCCATTCATAGAGGTATAGAGGCACAACCCGCAGGGGTAATTTATTCTGTATAGAAAGCTCAAGTGCCAGTCTTATTAAAATTTATTTCAATGTCCGACATATGTTGAAATAAGAAATAAATTCTTATAATAATAATTTCTAGAGTATTTTCCAGCCTTTTCTGAAGTCTTTTATAATATCTCTTCTAGAACACTGGATCTATGTATTCGTTTCCAGATAAAATTTGAAAATGTTTAAGTTATTGCGCTGTTCTTGAGATTTAACTATATTTCTTGTTGGTAAAGAAAAAACAGAATGGGGGAAATGTGATGGCAAGATTACTGCAAGTACTTTCGTGATTTGCTTTAACTTCTGCTATATTTTACTCACTCCCTTAATCTCATTACAAAAAAATATTCAGGGTCATTTACGATGAAGGCCTGTTTGTTATATCTCTGAAACATCTGTATATAGCAGTTCGGTTTAGTTTCTAATATTTCTATTTGTACCTTGGGTTACTTTTACAGAAATTCCTTTATTATGGGAGCATTCATATTATCTATAAAGATATACACTTGGGGTACAATTCACAAATGAAATACTTATTGGAAACGAAATCTAGATAATATATTGTGAATCAAGCCTAACGTTTTATAAATATAACCAGTTCTCTGAGTAAAGAAAGCAAAGCTTACTGTGATGATTCAGTTGCTTTTTATTGGAAAAACAATCGCTTTTATAAGTTTTTTCAAATAATTCGGAAATTAGTGAATTCACGTATGGGAACTACATATATGTTTTGTCCATGTTTTTTCGATTACAATATCTACAAATGATCATGTTGCTATTTAAAAGGTATTACTTTTTCGTAATTGAATGTCCATGCTTAGACTGGATTTTTGAAATATTCTGTACAACATTTTTGATATATACTTTTTAACTATAAACAGCTATTTATGTAATTCATAAGAATCTCAAAATTAATTTGGATTGTTAATGCAAAAAAAGAGATGTTTACATTGAAGCATCTGTCAAAATGTTGAGAAAAAATTAGTTTCTCAAAGGTGGAACATACTACGCCTATGATATACCATATCATTTAACTTGCATTAGGGGCTGTAGAAAGAATTTATAATATATAGGCTGTTTCTATTTTATTTAATCAAGTGTTACGACTAGAGCCTGGTAACTGGAGAGCAATCGCAGCGGCGGTATGACTGTTTAGGTGGGCGGGAAGGGCTGGTCGATTATGATACGACACGGCAAATCATCATCACTCAGTTCAGTTTAGCATTGAATAGCAGATAGGGCGTGTTGATTTTATTGATATAGACGTAGTTATTAATTGTAGTTATTATTTAGTGTAGTGCGTTTTGATTTTATTCATACAGACATAGTTATTAATTGTAGTTTTTAGTGAACATGTCGAAGGCTAAAAAACGACCCTTTCAAGACATAGTAAATAAGTTTATTTCTGACTTTCCCGATTTGTTTTACAACCGGAGTAAGATAGTTTGTAAAGTGTGCAAAATACATTTGATGTTAAATAAGAAGTGGAACTGTACAAGACAGGTAAATTCCACACAGCATAGAAAACGAAAATTGGGCATGCCACCGAGAAGTGCTTTTTTATGTAATTCTAATGTTGATAAACTGTAATTTGCCACTAGGCTTACTCGATAAATAACCGTTTAAGGTCTTTTGGTACAAATACAATCCCGAGTTGCGATTGCCAACGGAGAAAACGGCACGTAAGCATGTTGCATTTGTACGCGATGACGTGGAAAAGAAAATGAAACGCATATTGAAAAAACAGTTTCTTTGGTTATGTGTTGACGAGACAACAGACTGTAAAAAAAAATTCAATTGTAAATATTATGGTACGTATACTAGACCCTAGTAAACCTACATTACCATTGTTACTAGCTAGCGGAAGACTACAAGAGCGTACTGCTGCAGCAATTACGAAGGTTGTACTTAGTACGTTGGAAAAATTTCAAAAGATAATGATGTTTATGAGCGATGGCGCAGCGATAATGCGTTCAGTAGGCCGTTCTCTTCTTGAACGTGGATGCAAGTGTTTACATGTTACGTGTAAAGTGCATGCTTTACACCGGAGCCAATTTTTACACGTTGGGGAACATAGTTGCAGGCAGCTTTTTATTATGCTGAACATACTTTAGATCTTGTGGCAGAAACCATTTAACAATACTCTCCCGAGGTAGATGCATTAATAGCAAGCACAAAAAAAGTATTTTTGAAATTTCACCCAGAGTGTCCTGGTATTCGTCAACCACCGGAGCCAAGTGTTACACGTTGGGGAACTTGGTTGCAGGCAGCTTTTTATTATGCTGAACATTTCAAAATAGTAAAAGCTGTTGTTGCACAATTCAATCCTGCCGAAGCTCCAGCTATTAAGGAGAGCCAGTCGAAATTTCAAGATATTTCCGTTGAAACAGATTTTAAAAATATTCGTAGCTACAATAAAGGATTAGCTGACGCAATAGACCAATTACAAAATAGATCGTTATCATTATTGGAGTCTCTGCAAATTATGGACGGAGTGCATACACAGCTACTGACTATACATGACGCAAAATATAATCGCGTTTTAGAAAAGTTCGAGAGTCTGTTACAGAAAGATCCCGATTTTAGCGCACTAAAACAAATTTGTGATGGTGTATCGAATAATCCACTGACTAAGTACAAAGAGTATTTTAATCATGCATGTATAACATCGGTAGATGTTGAACGCTCTTTTTCAAAATATAAACTCATTTTCTCACCACGGCGAACATCGCTCACCGAGATAACTGTGGAAACAGATCTAATGGTGTCACCTTTTTGCCACTCTTATCCATATGATATTAATACTGATAATGGTGCTTCTAGTTTTACTGTTCCGTGGCCAAGGCTGCTTAAAAGGGTGAGTGTTTCACTACTTTTCACATATTATAATTCTGTATTAGTTCTGTTATTTTTTTTATATTTTCTTACTATTGTTTTTGTATACCAGGCAGGTATACAAAAACACCCTGTTACCGGGCTCTAGTTATAATACTGAAGGCGTTTTTAAAAAATAGATGCTTATTTATAATAGATTTGTTTCTGCAGCGATTTAAAATCATTTGAAATCGTTGGGGCATGCGCATTACAAACCCAAAACTCTAACTATTAGTTTGACGTAATTTGGCGTTCGTGCAGATCTCCAAATTAATTTCTAACTGTTTGCCAATAGTTGCTCCAGTTTGAAGATTATCGTCCAGTGATCCATCAGACGCATGCGCATCGTTATATTGTGAAGTGAAAAGCTGTATCATAAGCTTTTTGTATATATTCACACTTCACGCGTGTTTTATTCATGTATGTATGTGGTTTTGTTAGGAATTAATAGTTCCTTTTAACTTGTAATAAATTTGTAATTTTGTTTAAACATTTCGCGTTTATTTCTGTTTTCGCGTACCTCTTATTGTAATATTTGAATGTAAGAAAAATCTATTGTTTTCATCTGCATATTTGAGTATATTTTCTCTCTGAAGTGCTGTAAATATGCTTGTAACTCATACATCGCCTGATAAATGTAAAGAAAGCGTTCGTGCAATTAAATTGTTAAATCCGTTTCAAATCAGTTGTAGTTCGCGCATGCGTAGATTAATACAAATTAACCTCTGATCAAACCATCACAAATATGCTACAGAAACAAACCTAATATCGTCCGCAAAAACTGCATATTTCAATTACTTTCAAAGAAACGTTACTATAATACGTCGTCGTCGTGAATGACCCTTTTTAAGGGTTGTAAGGTTTATTAAAACTGCTTACTTGAAGGGCTAAGCTTATTTCAAATATGAAGTGCACTCTAATTAAAGACTGTTTCACATGCCGCGATTTATTGGCCAATTAATTGACCAAGAAATCGGTGCAACTATGCTGTCTTCACACGCTACAATAAATTGAAGAACTTTTTAGCGATCGGAATACTCGATTAGTTTCGTTAATAGTAGAACGGGGGAATTATTAAGTAGGAAATTTTCATCTGCTTATAAAAATAGATTGGCAATCTGCCTTCGTCAGATGTTTTGGCAGTTTTGATGTATGCACAGATTAGCTAAGGTTGCTTTAATATTGGTTACTTAGTTCAAATTATTCATTACATCATGATCATCGTAAATTTTCGAAATTTATTCTCATTTTACTTACTACTAACACTAAACAAAATTCGTAGGTACTTTCCTTGTTACTAGGTTGGTATTAAAACAGCAAAGTTAGTGGGAAATCGTCGGAAAATCGTGGCAAAAATAGAGAATGTTCTATTCAACACAATTAATCGTACGATAAATTGTTCGAGAAATCGTACCAATTTTTGCTGTTTTACACGGCACGATAAAATCGAAGATCAACTTGTGATTTATTGGCCAATTAATTGAACAAGTTCTTGGCCAAGAAATCGGTAGAACTACGACAATAAATTGAACAATTTTTTAACGATCGGGATCATTCGTTTACTTTCGCTAATAGTTGGACGGGGGAATAATTAAATAGGAAATTTTCATCTGCATCTATAAGTAGATTGGCAATATGCTTTTGTCCAACGTTTGGCAGTTTTGATATAGGCACAGATATAGCTAAGGTTCCTTCGGTTTCGATTAGTTAATTCAAAATATCCAATACGACGATTATAATCGTCGTAATTTCTTGAAATTTATCTTCACTTTACTTTAACACTGAATAAAATTCGTAAGTGCTTTTTTGTTACTAGGTTGGAACACCAAAGTTAGTGAAAAACTGTTGAAAAATTGTAGCAAAAATGGAGCATTTTCTGTTCAGTTCAATTAATCGTACGATAAATTATTCAAGAAATCGTACCGATTTTTACTTTTTACACGGTACGATAAAATCAAAGATCAACTTGTTCAATTAATCATCCAATAAATTGCGGCGTGTAAAACATTAAGGCTTAATCGCTTAATGTAAAGCAACGATGTCGAATTATATGAAAAGGTTATTGAGAATGCCTTTTACCTACTCTATAGGTATGTTCATCCTTCAAAGTAAACTACTTTTAACAATTGCGAACCACCTAGTACAAATTTTCGTAACTCGATTTCATAATGAAAGCTTTACCATCTCCAAAATTAACCGCGTGCTTGAGATAACCTACATATATCCAATTGCATACCTAATTTGGGTTGTATATAAATCTAATTAAATCAAATAGAATTTTCATAACGATCAAATAGATGATTAGTAATTAGATGGTACAGATATGTATACAGACATAAAAGCACATCATTTAAAATCTATAGCATAATTTCGCAACTTGCGTTTTTTTTTTTTTTTGGTTCTCATGATAGTAAAATTATACCCATCGGACGAACCCACAAACCTTTAAAAAAAATTCTAATTACCGATTAATGACGTCATGCCGTTTCATAAACGTATGCCTATTATTTAGTGTCAATGCCGTAAACTTAACACGGTTCATCAAGGTTTGAAAATTGCTCGTCGCCATGTTTATTCAAGTTAAAAGAACCGATATCGTAAAATACTTTGTAAATCGGTTGATGGGAAACAGGATTCACAAATGATGACATACGATGACCTTAAACATGTAGCATTCTCCTTTGCCTTTTTTAGTTTGAAGCGGTTAATACATAGCAAATGCTCCGATTTAAATGAAGCAAGCAAGTGCTCTTCATTCTGTATGTATGAAATGCAGCTTACGTATATGCATATCCTTATGATGTAGTGGGTGCTAGTTGTTGAACACCTTTTTCGTTTTTCTTAGCAAATTCCCGAGGGTATTTATTGTTTTATTGCTTGCAACGGAGATATGTGTAGAACATATGGTTGTGCAAATCTACTCTAGCTGAAAAGTGTTGTTTTAATTATTAGAGAAGATCATACGCCTTGAACGTACATACACCTTGAGCTAATTTAAAATACTAATTGGTTTGAAAGACAAAGAAAACATATAATTATACAGTAGCAAGTATATATTTAGTAAAACGTACTGATTGTGGAAATAAATAAATTACTATTAAACGAAGAAATAAATTTTTCGTGTGGATAGAGAAGCAGCTTAATATTTAGCAGTATAATGTTAATGGAACTTTACTGTTACTTTGGGTAAATTACAGATTGTGCAATGTTTAATATGTTGACGCACTGCTTACGGTAGTGATTAGATTTGTACAAAAACTGGACTTTAAATAAATAGTCTTTTTTGAACATGTCAATTTGATAACGTAAAATATGTTTGCCATTAATAGCAGGTATGGGATAAGTGTACAGGGTTTTCTACGCAACCCTTTCATTAAGAAAATGAAGAAGGAACGAATCTAACGTGAGCTTTTGTTGAATATATATAATATATATAAATAAGCATTGCAAACCTTAGAGGCTTATGGCTTTGAGTCTCTCAACAAGTTTCTTTCCACTGTTTGTCCACTGCTTGCCCATTTTCTACGCCAACCATTAGATCATCTTTGACTGCATCTTGCCATTGTCTTTTTGGACGTCCCCTTTTCTTCTTTCCGCCTACTTCTCCTAATAGCGCTTTTTTGCTTGTCTGATTTCAGACGTTCTCTGTACATGTCCCGACCAGCTTACTCTTTGAGCTCTGATTACATTTGTGATATTTGAATGTTTGTATCTGTCTGCTACTTCGCGGTTGTATAGTCTCCTCCAGTGTCCATTTTCATCCTTAATTCCTCCTAATACTTCCTCAGCACTTTCCTTTCCCATGTGTCTAACTTTTTCTTTATGTTTTTGTTCATTATCTAGATGTCACTATCGTAAAGAACCTATGACCTTATCACTATTTTGTGTGCTCTTAGTTTAGCATTTTTGGAGACATTTTTCGATCTTAACATTCTGGATAGGATGCCCACAGCTTTGCTTGCTTTTGCCAGAATTTTATTTATTCCTGGTTCTTCATCACAGTGATGAGTTAGTGTGACGCTGAGGTACTCGAATTGGCTTACTTTTTCAAACTGATACACTTTACTTTCCATTCCTACCCTTAGTTTGTTTTCTGCTCCATTTGCCCCTGCTCTTATTTCCATATACTTTGTCTTCTCCTCATTTATGACTAATCCATAATATTTTGATTCGCTTTCTAGTTTTTTGAAAGTTCCTTTTTAGCTCCTCTCGTGATCTTGTTAATAAGACTACATCATCTGCATAGGCCGTTACTTGGTGTCGGTTGTAGCAGAGTGTATTGCTTGTCTGCATTCCACTTTCTCTCATAATCATCATTTCTAATATTAAGTTAAACAAAGCTTTTCTTGAATAACCTTCATAATACTTTCGGAAGTTGTATTTAAAAGACCCTGAAGATTAACATCAGCTGAAAACTCAGTAATCCGTAAGTTCTGCGATAAAAGAGAGTTTTTTGCTTGAACAATTTTTTTATGTGATGGAAAGGTGTTATTATTGAGATTATTCACAACTGATCTTAATTGACTTAAGTCGGAATCAATAAGCTAAGGGCTTCTTAAGGACTGAGAGTATTTGAAGGTAGTGACTGACTAGAACATTTAGAATTCGCCTGCTCGCTTGGAACACTCAGTAAATTCTTTCAAAGACCTTCCTGGATTAGTCTCAGGTTGAGACGCCCCTTCGTTTTGGTTTAACAAATAGGAGGCTAATTTTTCAGGTACTAAAAAAGAACTGTTCAGCCATGATTCTTGTCGCTTAAGAAAGTGAGATTTAGAACCACAAGTCCGCCATTTGTTGTTCATTTTTAGGCAGAAAAATTGCGCCATTTTCAGAATTTCTTCGTTTATAAAACTGGGGCAGTCTTCTAAATGATAACAAACGCTAATAAAGTCTTTGATGCATTGGACTTTCTCAGAAATATAGCATTTAAATCACATTTCGAATAAGTCGCTATTTTTCAACGTTGTGATGTTACCTATACATAAAAGAAAACAAATATTGTTGCAGTGGTCTGCGCTGGTTGAGACATACATAGATTAAAAGTACATATACGAAATTTTAATTTGAAATAAAAAACTCAATGTATAATAAAGTACTCTAACACAATGCTACCGCTTTCGAGCCAATATCAACTTATCCTCAGGTAGGAGTTGGCTCGAAACCGGTAGCATTGTGTTAGTAAAGAATTAATGTGAGAATTAGACCATCATTACACCTTTTCCTAGTTATGAATCACTCACACTGAGTCACCTTGGATCGTTTTTTTATTGTTTTAAATCCCAATTCGAAGTTGAAGCAATTTTGTATAACGGTTAATTTGAAACGATATTCAGCGAAACTTTTAGCAATACAAATTATTATTTTGATGATGAATAGAAGAACCATACCTTTTTCAAATTCCATAGTAATCAGTAGAGCAACGCAACTGCGCTGAAAGCCAGTGGCGAACGCATAAAAATTTACACAAAATAAATTAAGTGTGATCCGTGCTCAAACACTTACCGTTTTAAAAGTCTTCCGTGAAATCACAAAGTGGATAATGTCTATTTAATATTTGTAACATTAGATATGTTTCCAAAGTTGTTTCGGCAAAGTGAGTGCGGCGTGAAGAAAAAGTGTTTTTGTATGCCGAAAACGAATGTTCTACATCTAGTGTCGTTATATTTGCGTAAGTAAAATAATCTTTCAAATAACTTAACGGTTCTGTTGACACACCTTCACAAATTTGTCTTAATGTGCCAAAATCAGAGTCTTTATCTAAAACACTTTCAAACCTTTCTAAAACACAAACATTTCTTGCGTCTTCTATCGCGCATAGCTGTGCGTGAACATGTTGCACTATTTGCAAAGATTCCACTAACGACACCGAAGCATTTTGTAGTTTTTTTATCGCATCCGCTAGTCCCACGTAATTGTTCTGAATAATTTCCAAATCTGTTTTAACTTGACTATCCTGAAATTTCAAGCGGCTTACCTTGACAGCCGCAGCTTCCTTTGGGTCGAATTCTAAAATCACGTTCTCTATTTTCTCAAAATATTTAAGATAATAAAATGCAGCCTCTAACCATGTTCCCCAACGAGTAAGAATAGGTTGTGGTGGTTCAGGAATACCGGGGCATGGTCTATGAAATTCCCAAATACGTTTTGGGGATTTTACAAACACAGCTTTTGTATGTGCTATTAGAGCGTCTACCTCGGGATAACATTTTTTGATACTATCTGCTACGAGACAGAGTATGAATTTTACATGTAATATGCAACAAGTTAGCACAATGTTTTTAAGAGATCCATCTACAGCAAGCATGTTTGCGGCACCATCACCCATAAACATCAACAGTTGATTTGTTGAAAGTTCAAACTTCTCCAATGTATTTAACACCAACATTGAAATTACTTCGGCAGTGCATTGTTGTATTCGTCTGGAAGCTAGTAAAATTGAGGGTGACGGTCGATGTGGTTCCATTGTGCGTACCATTACATTAACCACAGAATGTTTTTTACGATCTGTTGTTTCGTCCACACATAACCACAGTTTTTTATTTTGCAACTCCGATTTAATTCTTTTCTCGACATGCTCACGAGCAGACGGCACAACTCTCTGTAATGTTCTCCCACTTGGTAACTTAAAGTCCGAATATTCATTCCAAAACGAGACGTATGCTTTCTTCCTTAGTAAATGAAATGGTAAATTACATGCAATAAACACATAAATTAATTTGTCATCATCTCGTGTGGAATTTTTTTTTGAAACATGCCCTGCACTATTTACGTGCCGTAGACAATCACTTTTCGACCAACACATTAAATCTATTTTACACACTACACATTGAATTTTAGCGCCATCACACTTTAAATCAGGCATTTCTGCAATAAATTCTCTTATTGTGTCCAACTTTGGTCGTTTTCGCGACGTAGGAAACATTTTCAAAACAAACGTAGAACTACGTTATAGTATACGACAGCGTAGATGCATACACAACAGATCGGCTTTCGAGTCGCAGTTATACTGACGCTTATACCGAATTATCCCGGCCGTGTTTATTTTGTGTAAACTTTTATGCGTCAGCCACTGGCTTTCAGCGCAGTTTGCGTTGCTCTAGTAATCAGTTCGCTTCCACTTGAAATTTTATATTTAACAACCTTCTTCAGACACATTTGTAAAGAGAATAATGAATAATCATGTGAGTACGAACTTAAATGTACAATCATTGTGATGGTCGTATGTGTATACTGAGTTAATTAGAAAATATATTTTCTGTTCTTCTTCTTCTCTATAATTTCACTAAAGATGCTAATTAAACTAATAGGTCGGTAATTGCCAATTTCTTTGGGATTGTTCTTTTTCAATATTGGAATCACAGTACTGGTCCTTAAAACGTAACGGAAACTTACCGTTTTTTAATTTTTTTCTGTTTATTATTATATATATATAATTAGTTATTTCCTTAATCGAAATTGAATGTGTGGTCCTGTACCTGTAAGTTGTAACTTCTATTGCCCTCAGATACAGATCTTTCGGAACCACAAATGTATAGTACGTGAAATATAATTATTGGCGTATGTTACACTTTATCAAAGATGATTTGTATTTTTTTATTTGGATTTTAAAAAGTCATTTAAAAAAGAATTATTGGAACTAATGATTGATTGAATTGGAGTTTTTATTAATTTCTATCTTCTACATTCTCCTATCTGTACAGTTATTTCTTTCGAATGAAGAGAGCTGCCATAGTTTCAATCAATGCTAACGTTGTTCTTTTTTTTGTTCTTTCAGGTGCCGCAAATTAAGTACAAAGCTGATGATTAAATATTGTTCGCATTCGATCCAGTTGTTTATTTCCACATGGTATACAACCTTACGACCTAAAGAGTAAATCGTATTGTACCATCAAATAACATTTCATGAGAAAACGTTGTTAATTCGAAGGAACAACCATGTAAGTATTTTGAAAGTTCACAAATTATGTAATAACTAATGAGTTAGACGGAAGACGATCTTTAAATCACTATTTATTTCTCAACACTAGTAAAAAAGAAACAAGTTACAATTAGTCATTGTATTGGTGTACGTTGAAACGTAATTTAAAGTACGGAAGATATAATGTATTCTCCTTCGCTAGGGAGAGAAATTTTGTTGAACAACGCGTTATATTAATGTTCACAAATTGCCACTTAAAGCAAAGTACCGCATTCTCAAAAAGTAACCAGTAGTAATTTAAGCGCATCTGGCTCTTCAAAGGACCGATTGTTGAAGTCTTTATAATAAGCTATAGGTAATGTTTTTAAAAATATGTTGTATTATGTTGTAATATTACTGACAAAGTGTCTTGACTATCAACGGCTACCTACCTACACAATGTTTAGTATAATTGATGGTAATGATATGATAACAAATATTTTTCAACTTGAACGTTAATTTGGTAAGTGCAAAAATAACAGCAGAAAAATCAAATAGTGTTTAAGCAAGACCTTTGCCTATTCTTTTATGTATATAGCTTTATTTACGGCCTTCTTTTAAAACTGCCGTAAGTATAAATATTTATACATGGTCCGCTAAAATGTTATTGACTTCATGAGGATCCGTTACGGAAATACCATAAAGCATAATGTGAAAGAAGCAATAACCCTCCTTCTTTCTCTATATACCTTATGGATAAAATAAAAAAAATGCCAGATATTTTACAGATTATTTTTAATGATCTTTAGAAAAACAAAAGTTTATAGTATTTCGTCACTATGTATTTTGGCAAAAAAAAACTTATTTGCGTAGTTTCATATTTAATTTACTGAAGAAGAAAGCATTTTAAGGATGAGGAAATGTTAAAAAAAAAAAATTAGAAAGGTTGTTCCATTAAAAAAATTGAAATAATGTGGATCAAACATCATAACGATTTCGATGACCACCTTGTTGAATCTAATTGGTTCGATGTATTGCTGAAAACTCAAACAACTAAAATTTGGATCACCGTCCTAGTGTGTAAGGCGTCTAAGATATCGACCGTTAAACAGGCAACGGCATTTCGTAAAAATCTCAAATTATCTCAATTTTCGCCAAAACTAAGCTAGATAGGTATAGGGAAAAAATTGCCATAAATTGAGGAGAGGTATCCAAAAATGAAATAATATACAGGATGTTCGATTTAAAAAAATCAAACTTGTATGGTGCGCAGCAGAAACTGAACGTTCTGTATACTTGGATCTAAATTTGTGTGGAATTTGTCTCCGAATAGTTTTTATTTGAACATTTTTCTCTAAATTCTTCACGCACTAGGTGAACACGCTGTATATATGTTCAAACTTATATATTTATCAAGATCGACTAGAGCTATTTAGGATTCACCATTGTAAATTTCACCGTGAGTAGGTTTTAAAAATATCCCGAACAAGTTTTGTTTTGTTACAAATTTATGTATTTCTAGAGATTCGAGTAGTTGTATAGATAATATTATTGTTTCGAAAAAGCTGTTTGATCGAGTTATACAAACGAATGTGGTGGCTACTGGCTATTCGGATCATCTAGCTTTATTGATAAGATGTAGTATCAATCATATTGGTAATGCATCTACATTTAAATACTCAAGACTTTTTACCGATGAAGCACTTACTACATTTTGTAATACTTTGCGTAATGTGCATTGGGAGGAGGTGTTTACTTTATCTGATGTAGACGCAAAGTGTAACACCTTCCTTTCAACCTTTGTTCGAATATTTAATGAGTGTTTCCCTATTCGCAAGGTTAAGATCCGTAGAAATAGCTCGAATGATACACCTGAAATCTTACGATCTAAAAATAATGTTATTTTGTACCAAATATTATCTATGTACAACCCGGATTATAAGCCCCTGTATATTTATTTTCAAAAGGTACATCGTGCAAATATACAAAATAGGCAAAGAGATTATTATGGTAACAAAATTCTACAGTCTCAAAATAAAACAAAAGAAATGTGGAACATTGTAAATTCGAAACTAAAATCTGAAAAAGGCGTAGTTTTGCCTGAACATCAAGATGCTGAGTTTTTAGCAAATAATTTCAATATGCATTTCATTCTACAAGAATCTTTACAAAAGGCAAATAACTTCCCTACTATCAATATAATTAACAATAAAACATCGATATTCCTCGCGCCTGTAACTGAGCTAGAAATTCTTTCGTGCGTCAAAAACCTAAAAAATAAGCGGTCTGCGGGTATTGATGGGATCCCGACTTTCTTACTCTTTATGTCACTTAATAAACTCTTGTTTTACAACTGGAACTTTCCCACAGCAACTAAAGGTGGCAGTAGTTAAACCTATATATAAGAAAGGTGATATTAATGAATTAAGTAACTACAGACCTATTCCTTTGCTAAGTAATTTCGCTAACATTTTTGAATATTTAATTTTTGATAGGCTTCTCTGTTTCTTTAAAAAACATAATTTACTTAACAATTTCCATCACGGCTTCACAAAAGGAAAATCAGTTGAAACTGCTATTTTTCAGTATACCGATGAGGTTCTGTCAATACTCGAAAACCGCGAATTAGCATGTGGTATATTTTTGGACTTAAGCAGAGCATTTGACAATGTGGATTACTCTATACTGCTTGCCAAACTTGATATGTACGGCATTCGCGGGGTTGCGAGTGATCTCATGCATTCGTACCTTAACAACAGAAGGCAATTGGTTGAACTTACAAAGAATGGCAAATCTTCACGATCACAAATTCTTCCTCTTAAAAATGGATTACCACAGGGAAGTGTTCTTGGCCCTATAGTATTTAATCTGTATGCAAATGATATAAGTAATGTTGTGCAACGATCTGAACATATCATTGTAAACTATGCAGATGATACCAACTTACTGGTTCGAGGAAGTGACTATTCTGAATTGAACAGAGAATGTAATAGGTACTTTTGTGCACTTGATAATTGGTTTCTTAACAATAACTTAGCTTTGAATCTAACCAAAACATCTTGCATGGTTTTTCGAACTTCTGCAGCAATACCAAGGCCTTCTTGTATTGAACTGGGCGGTAGGACAATTGCTATAACCAATTCAACCAAATTCTTAGGCCTATATATTGACGAATTTTTAAAGTGGTCAGTGCATACGGATAACATCAGTAAACAACTTAATTCGATAACCTTTGGATTTAAAACTTTTAAAAAGATACTTAATACTCCGGATCTGTTCGCGGTTTATTATGGTATATTTTACTCACGCATGAGTTATGGTATCATTTTCTGGGGTCAATCTCCAGAAGTATATAGAGTTTTTCTAGCTCAGAAGAAAATCCTTAGAGTTATTTTCGGTTTATCAAGTAGAGACAGTCTAAAAACCGTTTTTAAGCAGTATAATTTATTAACCTTTTATAGAATACATATTTACAATTGCATAATTTTTTTGTTTCAAAATAAAATGAATAAAAATGAATAAAAACAATCACGTACATAATACTCGTTTAAAGGATGACTTTTATCAGTACCCAATACATAGGTTAACATTAACAGAAAGAAATGTGTATTATTCTAGTCTACGTTTATATAACAAACTACCGTTGTTCATCAAAACTAGCAACAATTTAGGAATATTGAAAAGCAGATTATTTGAATATTTCGTTAATTTAGAACCGTATTCGTTAAACGAATATTTGAATAATTAAAATTATTTAGTTTTGTTGACTTTTCCTGTATACCTTTGTATACTTCGAAATAAATATAAAAGAAAATAAAAAATAAAAATAAAATAAAATAATTTTTTTTGTTGGCTTTTGTAGCATCCTCTGGATGCATACCAAACGCTGAATAAGGGGATTTGACCTCAACGATAGTATTCTCATCTATAACACCATCTGGTGTTGCTCCTAAAAATTGCAGATTTCTCTCTAAAAATAGACCACATTTTTCTAATTTGGAGAGTGCCTTAGCTTCATTCAGCTTACTATGGAGAATGGCTTTGGTTGTTATATCTCCCCTGTACCTTACTGTAATCTTACTCAATTTTTACCGGACGTAGTTTCCCTTCTGGAACAAACACTATAGAAGTTGGATGCTGTTATAAGTTTCCTTCTATACTTAAGCCATTCTCCACATTCTGCTTGTTTCACTGTTTTGCGTTGTAGGGAACACCTCTCCTCCTCATTTTTGACCAAATTTTTGAGAAAACATACTTTTGCTTTCTCGAATGTTTCTTATCTCCATATCTGGTTTTTGACAGTTTTCTCCGAAGTCTTCTTTATCTTTGTTAATTCCCTTAACATTTTTGTTGAAGTAGAGGTGCTATATTTACAAATCTGATTTTTAATATATTTCCAAATAGCACGATTTCATTTAGTAGGAATTGTTTGACTATTTACTTCTTAGCAGTAATGCATGACGAATATTATAAAAGTACTTGCTTGAAGAAGATTGGAATTGTTTCAAATTTTTCACCATACCACTTTTTTTACAATACGATTTCATTACTTTTCGCTTCGATGCATTGGGCTCCAAAACAAACTAAATAATATACACCAACTATATTGTTTATGTCCAGAAACCAAAATCTTAAAAACACAGGAACTATTTAAAAAAAAATTAAAACTAACTTTTAAAACTGTAACTATATAATAACTCAGCTAATTGAACCAATTATAAGCAGATATTTAAAAAACTCTCTAGAATCCAACCAGTGTATCATAGTTCTTAAATTTATTTATTTTTTATTATTTTAATATACAATAAGTCCAATAAGCCATGTAATAAATAGAGGCCGGTAACTAGAGAACAATCGCAGCGACGGTGTCACTGTGCGGGGAGGGCTGGTCGATTCTGATACGACACGACAAATCATCATCACTCAGTTCAGTTTGGCATTGGATAGTGGATAGGGCGTGTAGATTTTATTGATATAGACGTAGTTATTATTTAGTGTAGTGCGTTTTGATTTTATTGATATAGACGTAGTTATTAATTGTAATTTTTAGTGAAAATGTCGAAGGCTAAAAAACGACCCTTTCAAGACATAGTAAATAAGTTTATTTCTGACTCCCGATTTGTTTTACAACGGGAGTAAGATAGTTTGTAAAGTGTACAAAATACATTTGATGTCAAAGAAGAAGTGGAACTGTACAAGACACGTAAATTCCACACAGCATAGAAAACGAAAATTGGGCATGCCACCGAGAAGTGCATTTTTTTAGTGTAATTCTTATGTTGATATACTGTAATTTGCCACTAGGCTTACTCGATAAACAACCGTCTAAGGTCTTTTGGTACAAATACAATCCCGAGTTGCGGTTGCCAACGGAGAAAACGGCACGTAAGCATGTTGCATTTGTACGCGATGACGTGGAAAAGAAAATGAAACGCATATTGAAAAAACAGTTTCTTTGGTTATGTGTTGACGAGACAACAGACTGTAAAGAAATTCAATTGTAAATATTATGGTACGCATACTAGACCCTACTGAACCTACATTACCACTGTTACTAGCTAGTCGAAGACTACAAGAGTGTACTGCTGCAGCAATTACGAAGATTGTACTTAGTACGTTGGAAAAATTTCAAAAGATAATGTGTTGATGTTTATGAGCGATGGCGCAGCGATAATGCGTTCGGTAGGCCGTTCTCTTCTTGAACATGGTTGCAAATGTTTACATGTTACGTGTAAAGTGCATGCTTTACACCGGAGCCAATTTTTACACGTTGGGGAACATAGTTGCAGGCAGCTTTTTATTATGCTGAACATTTCAAAATAGTAAAAGCTGTTGTTGCACAATTCAATCCTGCCGAAGCTCCAGCTATTAAGGAGAGCCAGTCGAAATTTCAAGATATTTCCGTTGAAACAGATTTTAAAAATATTCGTAGCTACAATAAAGGATTAGCTGACGCAATAGGCCAATTACAAAATAGATCGTTATCATTATTGGAGTCTCTGCAAATTATGGACGGAGTGCATACACAGCTACTGACTGTACATGACGCAAAACACAATCACGTTTTAGAAAAGTTCGAGAGTGTGCTACAGAAAGATCCCGATTTTAGCACACTAAAACAAATTTGTGAAGGTGTATCGAATAATCCACTGACTAAGTACAAAGAGTATTTTAATCATGCATGTATAACATCGGTAGATGTTGAACGCTCTTTTTCAATATATAAACTCATTTTCTCACCACGCCGAACATCGCGCACCGAGACAACTGTGGAAACACATCTAATGGTGTCAACTTTTTGCCACTCTTACCCATATGATGTTAATACTGATAATGCTGCTTCTAGTTTTACTGTTCCGTAGCCAAGGCTGCTTAAAAAGGTGAGTGTTTGACTACTTTTCACATATTATAATTATGTATTAGTTCTGTTATTTTTTTTTTTCTGTTTTCTTACTATTTTTTTTGTATACTAGGCAGGTACGGCTATGGCTCGGCTCCCTGATACCGGGCTCTAATCATGGTTCCTAAATTTAAAATTTTTTTAAATAAAAATATCACAATAAGCCCACCCTAGCCATGTAATAAATGTCACCTTCGAGATGGTTTATTGCTTTACTGTATCCCACTTCTATTTTATACACACGTCATAAAGTTTCAATTTTCCGAAAATGTATTAATTACCTGCGCCAAGAGATCTTAATTATTTTTCAATGTATTGCAATGAAATAAAATATATTGAATTCTACATATTGAAACCTATGATCGGACCGGTTTAATTTTTCATATCTTTCCAATTACATCAACAATTAAAATAAATAGCTTTTTCTCTTACATTTGAAAGGACTGAAGTCTTCAAATTAATTTTTTAGGCTTAATTTTAATAATTTTGTAGAAATAGCTGGTTCAATCGTAGATAAAGGTTCAAAGATTGTATTTTGAAAAAAAAAATTAAAGTCGTTCAGTCCATTTTTTACCTAGAGTCGCGCAGGTTTACATGTAGTTCCCTGTACCACAACCTGGTAGTGAATGCCCTTAAACACATAACAGCATCTCGCACAATTCTCAAATTATCTCAATTATCCCAAAAATTAAGTTAGACGGGTGTACGAAATTTTGAAAAAAGTTAACATGAATTGAGTAAAGACATTCAAAAATGCAATATAATATATAGGGTGTTCCATTTAAAAAACCATATATGACATATCTATTTGAATTTAAAATGTTATTGAATTAACTGTAATAAAAGTTTAAATAACCTTCATTTTATTACCACCATTATCATATTATGGTACTATGCATTTCTCTATTTTATTAAAATTATTTCCAGAGACAATTTCATTTTATGCTAAGAAGAGCTTGTTATATAACAAACTGCTGCAGGTAATGTGATGGCCTTTAGGCGCAAGAACATTCACAATTTAATTGCCACATCAGTCTGAAATTTGTATCCAAGCCATTTTAATGCATACCTATTTGGTGAACAATTCATGTTTTGAAACAGATTTGAATATCTGTATTTTGTTAAAATTGATCTTCACCTTTCGCTGGTCTGTTAATAAATAATAATTCAATTTTATTCGTGAATAAGATTTTGATAATGTCGAATTTCACACACTGCAGATGCTTCATCTTATAAGAGTAAACGTGAGTTGCAAAACGAACTGATGTCCTCATTTGATTACGAGAATCGGTGTAATAGATGTTTAGATCTTCTAACCAAACATCCTATTAATAATTAGCTTTAAGCCAACATCATTAATTTTTGATAGACTGGCGCTACAGTAACGTCTTCTCTCTCGGTGAAGGGTTATTAGAAACTCTTCGGAGTGATAAATTTGTTTGTAAGTTTCTTAGGCGCTTTACAAGTAATTGCTCTAAAGTTCAGTGATCTCTTTTGGGAAGATGAACTCGCGTATTTGAAATAAATTGTTTAATATTCGGTTTCCTACAACGCGTGTATACAGACATACGTACACACTTACAATAGTTACGAAAAAGAACCTGTTTCTCTTCGAACCATAATGGTATTCCAACAGCTATGTTGTAATTAATATTTAAAGAAAGAAAAGTAAACGTGCCCGATGCTAGTATGCCGCTAAGGAAAGGTAAAAGTAATATTTATATTGTTTTACTTGCTAGCCGTAGCTTTAATAGGCATCTCTTGCAAGGCGATAGTCGTATCAATTGTATGCGTATTACGAAAACGTTTCCACATGAATATGTATGTGAACTTTTTTTCGCCTCCATAGCGTCGGAATAATTGAGAAGAAAGTCTTCAAAACAGTATGCACAAAGGTGCAAACATGGATGTACAATTACGTAGCAAATGTTTACCTGCACTCATGCATTTTTTTCTAAGACAAAGGACTGCAATTAAGAAGAGATTACGACAATGTAAATGTCTGGTTGCTACTTCGATTTCGTGAATATATCAACTTTTTTATTTCTACAATCACATAATCACTTATACCTACTAATAAGGAGAGTTGAGCAATTTGCAATTTGCATTGTTTGCACAACTTATGGTTAAATTCATACAATTGGGTTTGTAGTAAAGGTCAACGAACAGATTTAATTTAAATAATAATTTTGCTACCAACAAAAAAGAAAACATTAAACTTAAACAATACACAACATAACTAAAGATTGAATGAATTCATAAGGGAAAGAGCTAATTAAAAATCAACCCAATAACAAATACCAAAGGTAAACAGAATAGATTACATCTGCAGTAAGGAGGCAAGCAAGTTTACAATAATGAATATACAAAAGCAACGTAATTCAAGAATACAAGGTGTGAAATACAAGCAGCGGAAAATTATGTCCTTAGTATAAAAAGAAGAAAACTTGGAACGGAGTAATGATTTATGAAAGGAAAGGGCAACCGTACCATTTTCACTACAAATACCTAAAAAGTTCAAATCTGTGACAAGTAGGGGTTGCAATATCGGTATACCGTTTTACCGGTAAATTATGAAAATTCTTTCAAAATTTTTACCGGTAATTTGCGATCTTTTACCAGTAATTGGAAAGAATATTAAATACACATACAAATAGAATAAGCATAGAAATAATTATTTTTTTAGCATTTAGTAGAAGCCTTACTTTACTTAAACGAAACATTAACTTATTGAAAAAAAAAGAAAAGACTAATAATAATGACTTTATTGCGGTATCATAGAACATAAAAATACACATACGATTTACAAACAGTGATAAATAAAACAACTAAACCTATACAGGGTGTTAACTAATTGGCGGAAAATGGACTCGTAGCGATATTGTCCGCAAAATTGTGAGTTGAAAATCTTAATATGAAATTTTCGTAAATGTGTTTGTTTGGCCACAGGATAAATTTTTGTAATTCAGAATTGTGGCAACGTTACATGACGTTTAATTAAATGAGACTATTTATTGATTCAACAAAGTAAATTAAAACAAAGATAGTAAACAGTAACCATGATAACGAACATTTTAAAGAATTATTATGACAAATTATCAAAATGAAAACCATTAACTTCGATACAGCGTTGAAGTCTCCGAGGAACAGCATCTTTGACTGATTGTAACATTTCAGGAGTAATTAGCTGGACGGCTGCGTTAATTTTATTCCTCACGTCTTGTTGATTTATTGCTGGTGTTTCATAAACTTTATCCTTTAGAAATCCCCAAACAAAGAAATCGAGGGGATTAAGATCTGGAGATCTCGCAGGCCATGCAATGGGGCCATTATTGGCAACAATTCTGTCCCAAAAATGTTCCTGCAGCTAGATGCGTACGGCACGTGCATTATGAGCAGGAGCTCCGTCATGCATGTGATACATGGTTGGTCTTAGCACTAAAGGTAAATTGTCAACATTTCTTCTAAGACATTTATGTAGCCTTCAGCATTTAATCTATTTTGACTAAATATTGGATCAATAACCTGCAAATTTATAATTCCGAGCCAAACATTAACAGAGAATTTACGTTGATGTCCAAATTCATGAATTGCATGAGGATTTTCGTCTGCCCAAAAGTGCGTATTGTGAGTGTTAAAACAACCATCTCTTATAAATGTGCATTCATCTGTCCATAATATTTTTTGTAAAAAATCTGGTTGTCTATTTATTAATGCCATCATTCTATTGCAGTAATTTACTCTAGCGACGTTATCTTCGAGATATAACGGTTGCACTTTTGTTGAATGGTATGGCCGCAGAAGATTCTCAGTAAGTGCAGAATGTACAGTGCTATTGGACATATTAAAAGTTCTACCAATTTCTCTCGTGCTAAGTTGAGGGTCTTCGTACACAGCTTCCATAATACGTTCTTTAACATCCACTGTGCGTCGAATCCTTGGTGCTTCTGCATTATTACACATAGGTACAAATGTGCTTGTTTCTCTTAACCGAGTATCTAGTCTTCTAATTGTATTGTAAGAAGGCACACGACGATTTGGATATCTCACTTGATATTCCTCTACGGCTGCATAAGCGTTTCCATTACAGAAGCCAAATACCATGTATGTACATGTCGGCATATTCATTAAAAGTAAAATCCATTGTAATAGCAACACAAAACCAATAACCTAATTATAGCAAAAGTGAAGTACAATGGATGTAATGCTCTACATTGACACTTACAAAAATGACAACTAACAATAAGAAACAGTTATGTAAATTTTCATAAATACATATTACATTGTTGTCAGATCTATTCTTTTTAGTTTTCCCTAAAAAAAAAATCTAAATTCTTAATTAAGTAATGAAACGGTAACGAAGTTCTAGCATTCTTTACCAATGGCTTCCTCAATGTCAATAATTGACATAAAATCCCAAACATTGAAAGATTTATCTACGAAATTCTGAACTTTGATGAGTCGGTGTAACCAAACGGGGATTTTTATAAGATTTTTTATATTAGGATTTTCAACTCAAAATTATGCGGCCAATATCGCTACCAGTCTATTTTCCGCCAATTACCGAACACCCTGTATATGTATGTAATACTAAGTCCAAAGAAGTAATACCGTAATCGCAGGGCGAAGTTCAGTGAATCTGCTCTACCACTTAACCCCGAAAACCTTGACATTCTTTTAAGATATTTAAAACATACGCCCAAAAATGTACCCCAAAATTGAATTTTTACAAAAGCAAAATGTGCAAAAACAGAAAAGAATTTCAAATAAGAAAAGCTGCAGCAATTGAAGAGTGTAAGCTTACAAAACAGTGCTTTTCTCACTGTACTGTGGTTGCGCACATTAACCCGCCTACAGACTAAACAAAGTTGAAGTCATATACTTTTTGAAATCTAAAGGTGTATAAAGTAAAACGGCTGAGGACACATTGTAAATTTGATAGGAAAATGATCTCATACAGTTTGGTTTTATGTTGTGGGGGAGATATTTTACCTCTAAATCGCGTATTCAAATTGTGAATATCAGTTCTGAATTTAATTTTATAATAAAGATATGGTGGACATTTAGATGAAATGATTTGATGATAAAGAGTTAAACACCGAAGTTTTCTTCTACCTTCCATGTTCAGCCACCCAGCAGCTACCAGCTTGTAAGATATATGTTCGAACTTTCGTATACCATATATATACCTCAAACAAGAATTCTGAACCCTCTGTATTCGGTGTTTTGTAAAACCGTCAATGGCAGGGTGATAAATAGCAGTGCAATATGAAAATTAAGACAGTATAAAGGTTTTACATAAATTCTTCTTAATATTTTCCGTAAAAACACGTCGATACGGATATAGTTTTTTTAATTCACATGATATTCCTGAAATTAAGCTTGAACAAATTGGTATTCGAGGCAGCTGTAAAAGCTGGTTAATCTCGTTCCAATCGGGACGATTCCATTCTGAGAAGATCGTTATACAGCGTGGCGCAGCCCAACGGTACAATTTTGGGTCAACTCTTATTTTCGCTTTGTTTAAGCGATTTCAACTGTATTTTAGAAGGTACAAAATCAGTTTTATACTCCGACGATATTAGCATTGTCAGTACACGCAGAGAAACGTTTACTTGTATCAAGGCTGTTCGCCTTAATTCAAGAAAATTACTGTTTCAATTATCCACAATACAATAACCGTTTTAAATCAAAAGAAATATTTTCTTAACGTTTTTTTCTCCGCTTAAGAGAAGTATATATTTGTAATGAAATAATTGTATTTTTTTGTTTAAGACATTTGTTAACTTGATTCAAGAAAATCTTGCAGAAAATTTGAAGAAGGCGATTCCTGGTATAAGTAAATGGCCGTTATAACACAAAACAATATTTTCTTAAGGATAGAAAATAGTTTTCTTAATTCAAGAAAGCACCTAGGTATTATTCATAAATCAATAGTTTAATTTTCTTGAAATAAAGCATTTATTTACTTAGAATTCTTGAAATGCATATTATTTATATCCGCATTATTAATTGCCCTTACCTTGTTTAAAACAGTACGAAATATCCGTACATAATGCAGAAAATTATCCTCATTGCTTGTGATTTTAAAAAGACTAAGGTAGAGGTTATCTACAAAATAATGTTCAAACAAAAGTGAGCTTAATGTAGAAGTACACATGAAAAAAGTGCCTAGAAACAATAACCAAGATAATGCCAATAAATAGCTCATGGCATTTATGGAATCACTCCCAGCAAAAACAATATGAGAAAAGAAAAGCACGGAAATATTCCCTGGCGCCACCTACTTTCAAGAGATATAGTCATGCCGTCCTAGATAGTAGCTACAGAAACCCGAGTACAGATGCCATACTTACCCATACAGTGTTATAACCTTTAACGTTCAACGTTTCATAAACATATTCAAAAGATACCGGTTAATGTAATATTTTCTTTTCTTTTTATTAATATTTACCACGTGTACTAATTTAACTATAGTTTTTTTTTAATATATAATAAATAATAATAAAAAAATGAATAAATAAACTTAAATGTTAACTCATTAACCTTTGTGAGATCTGGAGCATTTTTTCATTCCTACCTTTAATATAAATATTTTCTTAACTTAATACTAAATGCTTGGAAGAAACATTTTTCTGTCTTGGATTTTCTAACCCTAAGATAATATTTATTTAATACAAATAAACTTTCAAGAAAATTAATTTCTTATATTAGTGCGGATTAATGTGTACGGTGATGTTCTATTAGCGTTAATAACCATTTTTCATTTACCTATTATTATTCATCTATTACATTTATTATCTCTTCTTTTTGTTTTTATCAAATACATTGATAAAAAGATGTTGTTAACGCAAGATAATCTTATTAAATGTTATGTACCGATAGTCTATTTCGTGTTTGCTAAAAAGTCCTTATTCCACATTCTGCATAGCTCTTCGATAAACACAGACGATAAAATTGCACTTATTTACATTGCATCATCTATTTATGAAATGTAACATGCGTCTAGCGATTATCTGGCCATTACAAGGGCAAATAGGATCACACTGTAAATAGTCGTGTTAACGACTAGTAAAAACGGCCTAATATGGATTTTGTCATTTTCAAACAATGGCGTTTTGTAACGTAAATTACTCTAGCAAAATAAGGCCAGTATACGTACCTACATTTAAGTACTTACCATTATGCACGTAAGAATTTTCATCATTTTGTTGTAATAGTCATGCAATTATCATGTCTTCATGTTAGTTTCTTTCTCATTTTGCAGATACTACTGCCGCATGGTGTCATGTGAGAGTTTGCATAACACATGCATGTATAATAAACTAAACCTTTAAAAAGTTTTTCAAGTTTATTTAATTTACAATTCAGACGTTAGCTTGTAATTACCATTAACAATACCTTAATAATTATACTATTAACACTGAATACAATAATGAGATTTAGTTTCTTCACCTAAATAAGGAGGTCATTTGTACGTTTTGCAATATTGGGACAAGTTGCATCTACATAAACTGGACATTCTGAAGGTTGTAGCTTGGCAATCGCTTCAAAGAAATCCTCCAAATCCTGAAATATTTCGTGTTCCATTCTTAAGCTCACCACAGGAATATTTGATGTAATTTTTGACATAAGACAAAATAGAAAGGAAATTCTATAAATATTTCAATAATAATCCCTGCTATTCTTTGTTTTGCACAAACAAATTTGTTTAGATAATTTTTTATTAAATATAAAATTTTAACTTTACAGTCTATTTCATTCTGGAATTCCTTTGCCACATTTTCCGACATAGGGGTAATAATTTCATTCTCCATTACTAGAACTAGAGAAAAATATAGGAGATTCTTAAATAAATTGACGTTAACTCGAAAACACCTTGAGTTTCAATAAACTTCCGCTTAAATATAAGTTGTATTCCAATGAAAAAAATTTTAAATTCACATCACCACTGTGTGCATAGTCTCGAAGAAATTTTAAATAGTATTTAGAATTTCGAATTTATCTATTAATGTATGTGTTACATGTACAGGATGGGGCAGAGCAACTTGCTTATTTAGAAATTCAATAACAAAAAAAGTCATGCAGATATAATATTTAATTCTTTGAACAGCATCAAGTACAACATTTAAATTTTATGTTTTCCCAGTTTTAAAGATGATATCAGGCAGATGGCGTCCATTATTCTCAATACACTGCGTTAATCGAACTCTGAAGTTTCGTTCAACTCTTTCCAGCATATCGACGGGTATGTTGGCGACAGCTTGACGGTTGTTGTTCTTCAGGTGAGCTAGGGTACTAGGACGATCGTTGTAAACAAGTGACTTTAGACAGCCCCATAAAAAATAATCGTAGGAGACTAAATTAGGCGACCGTGCTGGCCAGTGTAGATCGCCCCTCAAGGAAATGAGGCGTCCTGGGAAGTGTTGCCGCATTGACGCTGTGTGTGGCGTGGCATCGTTCTGCTGGAACCATACATCTCCCACATCCATCTCGTTGAGTGTTGGCAGGAAAAACTCCTGAATCATGTGGACATAACGGTCAGAAGTCACCGAAACTGCCCGTTCGTTTTCTTCGAAAAACTATGATGCTAACTAAACCAAGCGGAGCCCACAACTTTACACCCCGCCCTCTCAAATGTGCCTACCCCCACCCTCCTCGGGGCAACCATCGCTTCAGGGCGCCAAATTTAAATAAGCAAGTTGCTCTGCCCCACCCTTTCAACTTTTGAATTTAGCGCTATGCGCCGTATTTAAGGTTCTTTATAAATTTCAGTTGCACCAACCCCCAACACAAAAAACAAGAGTGTAATCAGCAATGGCGATCAAGCCACGTGTATCGTTAGTTCCTCTATAATAAATAGTTACTTTTTACAAAGAAAGGTGTTCTTCGTTCGTTAGTAAAAGTAAATATCCATTCTAGCAATACATACGAGATGTGGCAATTAAATAACCGGACTGGTGCTACTATCGGCAAACAGCGAGCACGCCACGGCAGATTTGAAAATGTCTGTGCTTGTAGATGCTTCTCCCACCCTGAGCTCGATGGGCACGGTTGTACGTCGCTCAGTCTCGCTATAGCAATCGTCCGTTCAAGTCCTTACACTAGCGTCGCTCCGGAAAAATGCAGAGTGTTCAGGTCGACCTGTCCCCCTGTGACTTTTTTTTATTTGCTAAGGTAAAATCGGAGCTTAAGGGGACAAGATTTGACAATGTGGAAGCGGTGAAAGCGAAAGCGACGGATTCTCAACAAGCTGACAAAAACTGCTTTCGACAATGGAAAATTCGTAAGGAACGTTGTAGGGATCGGCAAGGAGAGTGCATTGAAGGGGATAAACTTTGTAATGTAATTGGTAATCAATAAAATGTTTTGTAGCACCAGTCCGGTTATTTAATTGCCACACCTCGTGCTATGTATTGTTGGAATGAATATTTTCTATATGTATATTTGTACACATTGTGCTCTCGGCATTTAGAAATAATAATTGATCCAATAGTATATTGCATTTTTACTTTTATCAATTAGTTGTTTTAAATTTAGATACAATATTTTTAGATACGTCGCGTTTCTACATAAATAAATAAACAAACCAAATTAAAAAAGATTTTAATAAATAAATAAATGTGCAACGTGTTTAAAGTTACCCATTCAGTTTTACCCTGCACGCTAAGAAATGTTTGCTCGTATCAAAGCTGTCTGCCTTAATTCAAGACAATTACTGTTTCAATTATCCGCCATACAATAACTGCTTTAAATCAAAAGAAATATTTTCTTGGCGTTTCTTTCTCCGCTTAAGAGAAGTGTATACTTGTAATGCAATAATTGCATTTCTTTGTTTAAGGCATTTGTTAATTTGTTTCGAGAAAATCTTGCAGAAAACATGAAGAAGGCGATTCTTAGTATAAGTAAATGGCCGTTATAACACAAAACAATATTTTCTTAAGGATAGTAAATAGTTTTCTTGATTCCAGAAAACGTTTAGGTATTGTTCATAAATCAATATATTAATTTTCTTAAAATAAAGTAGAATTCTTGAAATGAATATTATTTTTATTCACTTTATTAATTGTGCTTACATTGTTTAAAACAATACCACATATCCGTACATAATGCAGTAAATTGATTCACATGGCTTGTGATTTTAAAAAGGCTAAAATAGACATTATGTCTAACTTAATGTAGAAGTACACATGAAAAAAAGCTCCTGGTATTGATGGAATCACTACCGGCAAAAACAATATGAAAAGAGAAATGCATTAAAGCTTCCTGAAACGTAAAGCCATCACCTATCCACCATCGTTTCGTTGTTATACATGATATTATGCATCTCGTCAGCAGGTAATGGCATTTCAATATTTTAAATCGTATATATACGAAGTAGATGTTTACATGTACGCATGAGGAAATCTAATTAGATATCCTCATTTGTACATTTTTGTCGAGTAAATTACTGCAAACGCCTCTACAGAACTCAACAAATCGTATTGTTTCAAATTCTGACGCGACAGTAGCCCCGACTACTGGCTTAAACCGCTACAGGTTAATTAATAGAAACGTAAAGCCATCACCTACCCACCATCCATGGACGCGCGCTTCGATGTTATACATCTCGTCAGCATGGCTTTGTGGAAGGTAATGGCATTTCCTCATGCGTACATGTAAACATCTACTTCGTATATATACGATTTAAAATATTGAAATGCCATTAATTTCCACAAAGCCATGCTGACGAGCGAAACGCGCGTCCATGGAAGGTGGATAGGTAATGTTTTAACATTTCAATTAATTAACCTATGGCGGTTTAAGCCAGTAGTCGGGCCTACTGTTGCGTTAGAATTTGGAACAATACGATTTGTAGAGGCGTTTGCAGTAATTTACTCGACAAAAATGTACAAATGAGGATATCTAATTAGATTTCCTCATGCGTAGATGTAAACATTAAAGCTTCTTGCTCTTGGTCACATTGCTCTTACATCTCTCAGTTTATGCCACTAATCTTCAAAAATAGCAACTGAAATATTTCCTGGCGCCACCTAGTGCCAGTAGTTATAGTCATATAGTAGCGACGAAACCAGAATACAGATACCATACAATGATATAACCTTTAACGTACAACGTTTCATAAACATTTTCAAAAGATACCAGTAAATGCAATATTTTTTTTCTTTTTATTACTATTTACCACGTAAATTTCTTTAATATATAATAAATAATAATAATAAAAAAGGGATAAATAGTCTTAAGTATTAACCCATTAATTATTAAATTAAATAAAAATTATCCCTATTTAATTACATTATCAAAGAAATAATTTAATTATACTGTAACCTATAAAAAAAAACTTTTTCATTAACTCATTCACTTGCTCCTAATTTTAATTATTAACATTAGGTTTTTCTCCATCATTGAAATTTTTCTTTTATTGGATATCCTTGTAGCTGGCCTGATGTGTTTTTTGAACACGAAACTGGACGCCTTATTTCTCGATAGAACTTTGTGAAATCTTGACCATTTTTTTCATTCCTACCTTTATTATGAATATTTTCTTAACTTGAAACCAAATGATTTACTTGGAAGAAACATTTTCTCTGTCTTGGATTTTCTTGATTTTCTAACCCTAAGAAAATATTTATTTAATGCAAATAAACTTTCAAGAAAATTATTTTCTTATATTATACATTTTTATAGTCATGAAATAAAAATATTTTCTTGAATAAAGATTGATTTTTGCAAGAAAATCTATTTTCTTGATGCAAAAAACCATTTCTCTGCGTGCATTATTACTAACGCTGGCCACGAGCGGTACCG
Source organism: Dynastes maya (assembly GCA_029619315.2). Classification (NCBI taxonomy): domain Eukaryota; kingdom Metazoa; phylum Arthropoda; class Insecta; order Coleoptera; family Scarabaeidae; genus Dynastes; species Dynastes maya. The sequence continues at coordinate 64,985,174 of JAROYE020000001.1, read as the reverse complement.
CGCATCGGCGTAGAATCAGTTCGGACCGCGAGGAACGGTAGTATTACTTCGTCTGCGGAGCAGTACGGACATTTTCGCTGCCGGTCATTTGCGCAATTGTTTATCTGTCCTAGGAAAATTATGATTTCGTCAGCAAAACGACCGCGGTCGGACAAACTTCGAAAATTTATTGCAGAAATTCCAGACTTAATATATGAAGGTGCTAAAATTAAATGTGTAATCTGTAAAATCCCGTTAATGTGTTGGTCCAGACAACATTGTCTACGACACGTAAATAGTGAAAAGCATGTCTCAAAAAGAAATTGCGCACGAGACAATGAAAAATTTATATTTAATTTATGCGTTACGTTTATCGCATGTAATATACCGTTTAATTTACTAGACAAGGAACCTTTTATCTGCTTTTGGTATAATTATTCGGAGTGCAAATTACCAAGTCGAACATCATTACGAAGAATTGTGCCATCTGCGCGCGAACATATTGAACAAAAAATAAAATCGGAGTTGAAAGATCAAAAATTGTGGTTATGTGTCGACGAAACAACAGATCGGAAGAAACATTCTGTTATTAATGTAATGGCACGCAAATTGAAACCTCATCAATCGGCACCTTCAATTCTATTAGTCTCCAAACGAATACAACAGTGTACTGCCGAAGTAATTTCAAAGTTAGTGTTAAATACATTGGACAAGTTTGAACTTTCAACAAACCAACTCTTGATGTTAGTGAGTGATGGTGCTGCAAACATGCTTTCTGTAGGCCGGTCTCTTAAAAAGCATTCTGCTAATTTGTTACACATTACGTGTAAAATTCATGTTCTCAATCTTGTGGCGGATAGTATCAGAAAATGTTATCCTGAGGTAGACGCTTTAATAGCGCATACCAAAGCAGTATTTGTCAAATCACCGAAACGTATTCACGAATTTCACAGACTGTGCCCCCGTATACCAGAGCCACCAGAACCTATTCTAACTCGTTCGGAAACATGATTACAGGCCGCGTTTTATTATCATAAATAATTTGACAATATTAAGAACGTGGTTTTACAATTCGATACAAAGGAAGCTGCCGCTATCCAGAAAAGCCAGTCGAAATTTCAAGATAGTCAGGTTAAAATGGATTTAAAAATCATTCACGACAATTACTTCGGGCTAGCAGATGCAATAGAAACATTACAAAATCCTGCGGTGCCGTTAGAAGAATCTCTACAAATAGTGCAACATGTTCACGCACAGCTATGCGCGATTGAAGACGCAAAAAATGTTTCTGTTCTAGAAAAATTTGAAAGTGTTTTTGAGAAAAATTCTGATTTTGGCACATTAAGACACATTTGTGAAGGTGCGTCAACAGAATCGTTAAGTTATTTGAAAGATTATTTTACTTACGCAAATATTACGTCACTAGATGTAGAACGTTCGTTCTCTGCATATAAGCGCATTTTTTCCTCATGCCGTACTAGTTTTGCCGAAACAACAGTTGAAACATATCTAATGTTGCAGATATTTAACAGACATTATTCACTTTGTGATTTCACGGAGGACTTTTAAAATGGTAAGTGTTTGAGCACGTGTTATTTAATTTTTATTTAAAAGATGAGCGAAATTATATGCGGCAGCAAACATCTCTATTAGCAGAATAACTCTAGTGGAACGCGAGGCCTGGTCGACTCTACGCTACTGCGCGGTACCGCTCGTGGCCAGCTTTAGTTATTACTAACTTTATTGTTAATCAAGTTACCTAATTGCAAGTTAAATAAATTAGAGAAATGAAGGAAATTAATTTTTGTTTTTAACATTTTAATGCAAAAAAATCAATGAATTCTCTAACTTAATAAAAACCTAGTTTCAAAGATGGCAGCAATACTGAGCATAATTTTGAATTTGATGTAAATTTGTTGCTTTCGCCTCTTCTCTAGCTTTATTTTTCACAAAACATGTAGATTGCTAGCGTAATTCTAAGTTTAATTGAGCACATTGACGAATACCGCGTTAAATTATTCAAGTATAGTTTCAATTTTACAAGAACTGCAAACAGATAGCAAAAGCGAACCTAGAAGCAGATTTGAAAACGCACGTTTGCACAAGGGTCAAGGACGACCACACACATCTGCAGACACTTCTTCGTATTTTCACAACTAAACAGCTTTCCACAAGCCCGTTTCACGGGAGATTGATTAACCGTAACCAATTTAAAAACAACATGTATATATACATCAAATTATTCTAAATTTGATGAGAATAAGATATTTTAATTTTATTCTCTTTTTGAAATATAAAAATGTGTAGGCGGAAAACGTAAGCAGAAGTCATTGCACTTTGCTTTCTAAAAAACAACTTCTTGTACTCTGTTTATGGTACACATAATATGACCACTTGTCTTTATCTCGTTGAACGTGTTTCCGAATTTAATGTACATATATATGCATGTACATGCAAAACGACGTAAGTAAGCCGTAAAATTAAACAATATCATTATGATTACAAAAAAAAAGTAAATTACTGATTTAATTTGAATTCCATCCATTTTTTACACCAAATTTCAAAATATTCGCGAATTAATTTCTGGGTAACATATTCTGTACGAGAACCCAAAAATTACATCTTTTGCATCTAAATATTATTCATTACCATTCTTAATTAAAACATAATTAAATCAAACCGATCCTAAGGAGGATTAGAAATAAAACAAGAAAGAATTTGGCATCAATTAATTTAGTTAATAGTCGACAACCAGAATATTTTAACTGTGAAAAAAGACGCGTGAACCAAGCTAATAATTAAATAACGTAAATATTAAATTATGCTAATGATTATAGTGAAAGCAGGATACTTTGCGATAACAATAGTAGCAGTGAAAATATACTTTGTTACTTTAGTACCACCGCTAATTATTGAAAAACTAAATAAATGAAAGTTCTGTGTATACTGTTTGAATATACTTGTTTAACATTCTAAAATAAAGTCGTTTTATCATAATCAACTCATTTGCATTAAGTATTCATTTAATTATTTATCTATATTTAAATTAGCGAATATTCTCCAAAACACTAACAAAACTAAATTACTGAGATTTTAGCAACATACATGAAGCATATTCCTAAATGTTTTCAATTAAGTTGAACTTTTCTTATATTGATCTGATTCGCTTTTATAGAATCATTTATGTGCAAGTTATTTCCGATAAGAAAGATTAATTTCACTCGCTAACAGAAGTTTATTTAGTTCGAACTAAGAATATCTGAGTTTTTAATAACCACAATACAATTATTGGACCAAGACAAATGTTTGCTCAGATAGTTTCCTTAACAAGAGAAATATAAAATAATAATAATAAAATAACTTTATTATTACAACCCAAATAAAGGACAAAACTTAAATTAAAATTGCAGATATCCACAACATGTAAACATTAACATTAATGATTACCACTAAATAATAGCAATTGCATGTTTATTCTAATATATAATATTGATTATTTCATTTAGGGAATTATAACAAAAGTTCGCAAAGCTGGTACCAGACCACGGTCGCTTTGAGAGGTGGGTGATATTCCGGTAATACCATGTGCTCTACGAATTAAAACATTTATTATAAAGGGTGTTTCAATAAGAGCGCAAGAATTGAAATAAAACATGGTTTTTTGTAGCAAAGTATTGAAATATTCATTGAGTTATAATGTAGACATTTGGGAATTATGCCACGACTTTGCTGTACATGCGTACTCTTTTGGCGAAATTTTCAATAACGGTGTTGCATACATGTGGCGGTATTTCGTCGATACAGCTTCGGTGGTCGCGGGTTTGCCGGCATAAATCTGTGACTTCAGATAACCCCACAGCCAAAAGTCCAAAGGTGTTAAATCACAAAAGCGTGGCGGCCAATTCCGGTCACCAAACCGGGAGATGACACGACCAGGAAAAGTCTCGTGTAAGACCGCCAATATTTCACGGGCGATATGGGCAGTGGCACCGTCCTATTGAAACCACATGCTGTCGAGAGCAATATCGTGCAATTGAGGCACAAAATACCGAGTTAACATGGCACAATAACGTTCGCCATTCACCGCTACTGCATTACCTGCCTCGTTCTCGAAAGAAAACGGTTCAATGATTCTTCCGGCCCACAAGGCACACCAAACAGTGACACGATTTGGATGCATTACTTTTTCATGATTATTTGTGGATTTTCTGAGCCCCAAATGCGGCAGTTTTGCCTATTTGCGAAGCCATCGAGATGAAAATGGACCACATCATTGAAGATGATTTTGGCCGCAAAATCGGCATTCACTTCTTGTTGTTCAAGGATCCAATTGGTGAACTTTCTTCACTGTAAGTGGTTTGTAGGCAGGAGTTGCTGAGTCAATTGGATCTTGTACGCATGGAGGCGCAAATCTTTAGTGAGAATACGCTGAAGGGTGTAATGTCCAATTGTTGTGCACGACGACGAATCGACGTCCCTGGACTCTCGCGAACTGCCTTGATGTTTTGTTCTGAACGACCTCTACGAGCTCGTGTCGTATATTTCACATCACTAACCGAACCAGTACTTTCGAATTTTTCGATTATTCTTTTCACAGTAGATGACTTAGGAACATTATTTCGACCGAAAATTGGACGAATTTTACGAATCATGGCAATCAAACTTTCACCATTTTGATAATAATGTTTAACAATCAGGACGCGTTGTTCTGTCGGGTAATGCTCCATGTTTACTAACTCCCATCTGTTTCCTATCGACTTGGCATGTCGTAATCATGTGACATCACCACAGCCAAGCTGGCGCGCAATTCGAATCTTGCGCTCTTATTGAAACACCCTCTATTATCAATCGGGTAAGGAATGTCAGTCTGCCGATATCATTTCGGTCCGTTTGATGTTACCGTGCTTTAATAATAAATATGAGTGAAGAAATAATTTATTGCGTAGTAACCAATGTTCAAAAGTTTACTTCAAAATATATAAACTGCAAATACGACGGACTTAGTATGAGGTGTTTGGTGTTCAATAGGGATTTACTGATTTGGAAACGATCACAATGCGAAAAACATGTCAATACCGCAAACCACTAATGGAAAAAACGCGGTCAAAAGCGCTATGCCGAATTTGTAATGGATTCAATCATTTGAACAGTGGTGCAGCACATCAAAAATTTGGATTCACGTTTTTATGGTTTGTCATGGGTATTACCGGCGTACATAATGCCGTTTCCAAAACAAATCTCTCAAACAAGGAAGTCAAAAAAAACAAAAATCTGAATCCCATCTCCTCTTAAATCGCAACTGGATGGAAGCAATTGAATGTGAAAAAAAAACGAGCAGAAGAAGATCGTGTAAAGAAGCAGTTATAGAAGACAAGAATAAAGAAACAAATATGAATTTGGATCAAACGAAAGTGAAAAAGAGTTTGCGAAGAAATAATTACACAAAAAAGGAGTAGATCCTTTTGGAAAACCTGAAAAAGTAAGTGCAGAAAAATAGTTTGTTAAGAAAGGGAAAAACCCAAAGAAACCATGAAAAAAATGAGTAACATAGGATTAATCAAAAATGAAAATGAATCTTCCATATCTACTGAAAAAATCCGTTGTCCAGCATGCGATGAAGAATATGCTGATCCTCCAGAAGGAGATTGAATCAAATGTTGTTTCTGTAAAGATTGGTGGCATGAAGACTGCCCCCGATATAAGCATAGAAAAATATTTGTTTTTGATTTTTGCGAATAACAGCCCCCAAACAGAACATTTTTGCTTTCGACAACACTGAGTTAATGTTAATTTTTTACTTATTTCAAGTTTGTATAAATTTTTACAAATAAACCAATCCTTTATTAAATAATAATAATAAAAACTACTAGTGTTTGCTTTAAAAATGTGTGAATTTTTGCCCCGCGTCATTCGAACTTTTACCCTTACTTTTTTTGAAAAAATATATCTGACTGCATTTGAGAAAATTGATGTTAATTGAAGATCTTGAAGTAAGTAGGTTGAAAGTTTTAGTGGTTATAGTTAGGGTTCTAGCTTGAGTCAAACATTAAGTGCGATCTTTTGCTCCACTCTATTCTACTACAAAAAAAAAAAATACAGATTTGATTAAAGACAGATTTACTTATAATAACAGTTCTCTTAAGGACCATTACAATTATGCAAATATTACATCATGTCGAACCGTCGTTTTCGTTATATAAAAATATTTGTCACCGCTACGAACAAGACTCAAGGAAACGACACTTGGACGTACGCCATGATTCAGATGTTTAGTCGAACACACTCAGGATTTTAATATTTACTAGCTAGGCGTTTCTCGATATGTATTACGTTAATTGTAAAATATAACATAAATTATTACTTAACCAAAGTTACTGTTATCGGGAACCGTGAACTGCGAACCTTAATCATAACTGGTGTTGCCGAAATGAGAATTTGCATTAAAATTTAAGGTCGAGGTTAATAGCCGAATATGTTGTAATTAGTTGTAACTGTTGGGGTTGAACGGACAGACTCTAAGTACATTCAAGTGCAATAACAGGTAAGCAGAATCAATTTTATTATTCATTCTCGATTTTTTATAGGAGAATATTATATGATCCGTTCCTCGAAGCAGGTACGCCAGTTTTAATATACGAATATTTAAGAAATGTACGCAGGATCTTCTCAAACAACACACAAGAGATGTAGCAGGAACACCTCACCACACTAGCATATTCCAGTTTGCTTTTGACGTAAGTGCTAAAAAAAAATTTGGCGGTGTCAACTTGAAATAAGTGGGAATTTCGTATAACGGAACCTGGTGTTTTTAGAGCTGACGAAAGAACATGTTTTCGATGTAGCGTAAAGTTAAGAGAAGGGTCAAAATAATCTAGATCTTTTATCAAGAAGCAACGGTTGAGTAAGGCGTTATCGTCAGTATAAGCATAGTGAAGCATGTTTGCCTTCCTGAAACCCGACACCATATTACACTTACAATTAGAGGCATTCACTTGAAGGTTATTATCAGTACACCATCGAGAAAAATTTTATTAATTCAATTTTGTAAGCAGTAACAATCATTCCACCAATTTCAAATGAATATTGCATCACCTGCGAAAATACGCTTCTTACAGTCGATACATGCGAGCAAATCATTTGATAAATAAAATAAGGAGCAAAGTATCTTTGTTTGACCCTTGTGGTACTCCAGATGTTGCAGTATAAAAACCATTGTAGAAGACGTAGTGCATTCGTTGCTGAAGATAAAACGACAGAAAGATGGTTAAAATAGCATGATTCATTCTACCAAATGCCTTTGAGATATCAGCATAGATTGTATCTCCTTGACCATGACTACCTAAAACATTTACACAGACTGGATAAGGTACCATCACTTGCACAAAAATCTGGGACAACTCTTATGAACCCATTTTGAGGTTTTTTCAATCGTGTGACAATGACTTGTCCATTTACGATTGACACTGACAGACAATTTGACATATACATTCATAGTTTACAAAAGACATGTTTAAAATGGGTAATGCCGCTTGTCTCAGATTTTTATGCAAATGATAGTACATCAAGTTGGTAACAGTTGATATTTTTTCTCCATGAAGCTATGTTGATCGGGAGAAATACAATTTTTGATGTGTACGTAAGTACAACCCGTTCTTAAAAGCCTTTTCAAAATTATTTAAAAGATACTGTCGTATAGTGGACATTATCTACTTGTAGAAAACATTTACGAGGTAGGTTCCATAAATTCTATACCCCTGTAAAAATAATCTAGAGTTTTTCCCTCAAAATGTTGTATTACAGCTGCTTGCAACTCACTATCGTCCTTAAAACGACGACCCATCGATTCCTCTTTGGATGGAGGATCATAATACAAAACCAATTGTTTCATCTCCTGTGACAATGGACTCCAAAATCGGTTTCGGGTCGTTTCCATACATGTTTAAAAATGGGCGCGCACATTCGACCCAACGTTCATGTTGGAGAGCAGGGCAAATACTTGTTTCAGAAATGTTAGACATCACTACAAATTCCTTCACTTTCAAACGGCGATCTGCTAATATAATTTCTTCAATAATTGAAATGTTTTGAGGCGTTATCAGTTCAATTGGCCGACTGGGGCGCTCATCATCTTCAAGGGATTCTTGCTCCAAACGAAACATTTTGCCCGCCTTTTTACAGTGGAATATGAAGGAAATAAATCACCATAAACGCCGTCTAGACATTGTTTAATGTGATTAGGTGTATGCCCTTCTTTAGCTAAAAATTTAACGACCGCACGGTACTTAATTTTCGTTACCTGAGACATTTTCATGCACTAGTCACATTGTCTGGCTGGCTACTAGAAACTACTACTCTTTGCGCCGTAATATATATTGTGTAGGCCTCGCACATGTGCAACTATGATGCAACAGAGTTTGAACACGCTCGAACCTGTATAAGCCTCTCTGGCCGACAATTTATGGCGCCTACCTCACATACTCTAGGTACCTAGATTTTACAACATAGGATAATCGGCGTGCAAGATTCAAAATTACTGTTGAAGACTGTGCCAGTGCAACGTTATAATCTCCTACCAAGAATCTAGGAATACCATTTGATCCGGAGGTTATCTTGTTTTTCAGTTTTTTAACAGCAAGTGCAACTTCGATAACAGAGGGAATACAATTTAAAAAAATAACTGATTGAAGCGTTACATTGTAGGGATGGGTCGTTATTTAACTGTCTGTTATTTTATAACCGTTATGGATCCAATAACCGCTACAACTGTTATCTCGCTGGGAAAATAACAGGTATAGCACGGTTGCTTTCGCACTGTTGTGAACATATCATCGACCGCCGTTGCGACGTACTCAACTGCGTGGCGCTACGACTGTCTGATTGAAGCCGCTGTTTATTACAGGTAATAACAACTCCCCTAGAAAAATAACTTATCAGATCACATACCTACATAAATATCCTCTCGAACGGTTATTACGGCGGTAGTCGACATCGAGTCGGACGTTTATTATGGACATATTTTCTAAATAATAGTATGTATTTATTATATAGCATTTAAGCACATAGATGTTCTCGCATTTCGAAGATTAACTAAGATTAAATATAAGAAAAATAGCAGTAGGATTAGTCAAAATGGTGGAAATTAAATGCTGCTGTAACAATGATTGCAGTGAATCTGATAGTACAACAGTGAACAATTTATCACTTAATTTATTTTAATCTAACCAGTTTATGATTTATCTGCAAAAAAACGCAATAAAATATTTATACTACAAAAAACTTGTGAATTTAAATTTTACCGTGCTGCAAGATCAGCAGTTGCACATGTGCTATGTGGAATCACGATACGTTATCGTGTAGAACTGTAGACTACGAAATAACGCTCAACCTGTTATTTTGCAACCGTTATTTCAAAATAACGATAACGGTTGAAACTGTTATTTTAAAATAACGATTTTTCCCATCACTATTACATTATAATTGCTAGGTGTATTAGGCATATATTATACTAAATACCTTTTGGAGATCGTTAAATTTACCATGGTTTCAAAATATTGAGCCAGATATACGAGAACTGCTACGTTTATTGCGGACAAAACCTCAAAGGATTGCAAGGTATACAGGCTTCAAGATTAATAATTATGTAAGCTTTATACCCAGTTTCAATTTGTTTTTTGTTTGGTAAATAAATAGAGAAGTTTTGGTTTTCTCCTTTCTTAAATTAAAAATCAGCAGCATTTATTTAAAATGTTTAAACTCAAAATGAGTCATTGTAGATACGAATAAGAAAAAATTTAAACAGACTTTTCTACCGCCATCAAATCTCGTGTGTAATCATGAGAGCTACTTGAATAACCTTCTAATAATTTATTTTTTCTTGACCTGAGGATAAACCTAAAGCATTTTTTAATATCTGTCTGCTATGTCTTTAAATAGCATTTTCTTAAATACCTTCCGTGAAAACATCATCATCTCCATAAGTAGGTACATATGTACTTATAAATAAGCAATGAAATAAACGTTCAGAAAGACCATAAGCGTGATGAATTGCTAAACTAACGTACGACTATTTCGCTTAAAGAGTCGTTATACAATCAAACATAGCTTCGCGCCTATCTCAGAAATGATCTAAACCTGCTTCAGGCTCGTGTTGCAATGTTAGATCATAATGCATATGATAGCCTAAAGTAATGTGATCGCCAATACTTTACAATCGATTTTTAATATATTCTCGAAAGATATAATTCCATATTATGGTTATTTTAAAGTTAGTCATGCAAAATTGCAAGCAAAACGGATATTATCCGTCATAGATGAATTTTTATGGCGATAAATGGCTGTAAGCCTTCATGGTGGAAGTCTGTGAAAAACATTTGATAATGTGCTGACATTTCTTGATGAGTATTTTATAATTTATCACACTTCGTCCGATATGCTCTGATTATACAGTGAGTTTGGCAAAGACGATGCTAAAAATATTTGTAAATTCACAGAACGATTGTATACAGTATGGCGCTATTAAGTTAATTATTCTTCTAATAACACATCGTGTACATTATATCATTTTAGTGTAATACTTTTGGAGATACTTGCAATTTTTTAAGAAATTTCTGCTTTGCCAAGATGCTTACAAAGTTCCTTATACGAGGTGGTACCCAGAAGTTCCCGAAATGTTGCGAAAAATGAAGAATACTAGGATCTCATTCACCGCCATCACCATCTAAATAATTCATTTGGAAGTGGAACCATCGATCCCAGCCTCTGCCACGAAAGGAATGCATTCGGGAAGTCTTATTTTGTTAATGTGTTCAATACTGTCCGCGATTTAGCTTCAATCTCCTCTATCCTGTTAAATCTTCACCTTTTCAATTAGATTTTCATCTTTGGAAAGAGGAAAAAGTCGCAGCGAGCCAAATCAGGTGACTACGCTGGATGGAGGACAACGGCCATGTTGTTTTTCACAAAAATTGTTGTACGATAAAAGCTATAGTGACTTTCCGTTGTCATGATATAGAACGGAATGGTTCCTACGTCACTTCTCTGGACATTTCCTTCTCATATCCTACCTTATTAGACGATGAAGCTCTGCGTTAATTTTCTAAACAGGAAGTACAAGTTTTTTTGGACTATTCCATCAATACCGGAAACACATATGACTAAGGACTTGGCAACCAGCAATAAACCTAGAAAATCTGGTTTAGTTTGAAGCTGTTTTTTCAATTCTCTACAGACATCCATGCGACGTTATTTTTGTTCGTCGCTTAACAGTAGTGGCACGAACTTTGCTGCTATCCTCATGTTCAATTTTTACGACAGAATCCGCTGACTATAAGATAATCCCTCAATGTTTTAAATATCTTGGATCGGCTGCTACAACTGCAATCCAAACAGCAAATACATATTCCAGCGTCGTATCGGTTAAAGGTCGTCGAGAACGCTCGTCGTTGTCAACTGACGCTCGGCCATCCTTGAAACGTCACCAGTCATGAGTTTATGTTTATCCAAACCATCATCTCCACACGCAGAGAAATGATTTCTTGCATCAAGAAAATAGATTTTTTTGCAAAATCAATCTCTATTCAAAAAAATATCTTCACTTAAAGTTGTGGATTAAATAAATATTTTCTTAGGGCTAGAAAACCAAGAAAACCCAACACAGAAAAATGTTTCTTCCAAGTAACATTTAGTTTTATGTTTTAAGAAAATATTCATATTAAAGGTAGGAATGAAAAAATGGTCCAGATCTCACAAAGTTCTATTGAGAAACTAGGCAACGGGTTTCGTGTTCAAAAAACACATCAGGCCAGCTACAAGGGTATCCAATAAAAGAAAATTAAAAAAAAAAACCTACAGTTAACAATTAAAATTAGAAGTAAGTGGATGAACTAATGAAAAAGTTTTTTTTTATACGTTACAGTATAATTAAATTATTTCGTTAATAATGTGATTAAATAGGGATTATTGTTATGTAGTTTAATAACTAGTGAGTTAACATTTAAGTTTATTTGTCTCTTTTTTTATTATTATTTATTATATATTTAAAAAAACTATAGTTAAAAAATATTACATTAACCGGTATCTTTTGAAAATGTTATAAAACGTTGTACGTTAAAGGTTATATTATTGTATGGGTAAGTATGGCATCTGTATTCCGGTTTCTGTCGCTACTATCATGGACGGCATGACTATATCTCTTGAAAGTAGGTGGTGCCAGGAAATATTTCAGTGCTGTTTTTGAAAATTAGTGGCATAAATTGAGAAATGAACAATAATATGGACAGGAGCAAAAAGCGGCAGTGCTTTTTTCTTCTAACATTGTTTTTGTCGGTACTGATTCCATCAATACCATGATGTATTTATTAGCATTATCTTGGTTATTAAGTTCGCTTTTGTTTGAACATTATTCTGTAGGTAACCTCTAAAGAACCTACTAAAGGTAACCTAACCTAAAGCCTTTTTAAAACCACAAACAACTCGAATAATTTACTGCATTCTGTACGGATATGTCGTACTGTTTTAAACAAGGTAAGCGCAAGTAATAATGTACATATAAATAATATGCATTTCAAGAATTCTGAGTTAAAAATGGTTTAATTCAAGAAAATGAAACTATTGATTTATGAACAATACCTAAACACTTTCTGGAATTAAGAAAACTATTTACTATCCTTAAGAAAATATTGTTTTGTGGTATAATGGCCTTCAAATTTTCTCCAAAATTTTCTTGAATCAAGTTAACAGATGTCAAAGAAATACAATTATTTCATTACAAGTACAAGTACTTCTCTTAAGCGGAGAAAGAAACGCATTGAAAATATTTCTTTTGATTTAAAACAGTTATTGTATTGCGGATAATTGAAACAATAATTGTCTTGAATTAATACGGACAGCTTTGATACAAGTGAACGTTTCTCTGTGTGCAAATACTTTCTTCAACATTTTGTGTGTTTCTGTCTTATGGAATTTAAAGCAAAACTTGATACAGATACGCTGTTCCCTCAAAATAAATTGCCAAAGTGACAAAAATTCTATTCAAAAAAAATTACTTAGTTCACCCACCACTGTAGATAATTGTTCTTGTGTAGTTACAAATATTTTTTAAATTGCGCTTCGATGATTACCATATATACGTTTGTATATATCCAATTTTTTTTTCCTTTTGTCTGAAGCGTAAATGAATATGCCGTTGACTTACCTTCTATTTATTTATTGTTCGATATTCGCAGTTCATTTTTGGATCAAAAACCTTAAGGAAAGTAGTAGTATATTGTTATGTTACAAATAACAATTAAAAGATTTGAATAGGGAGATAATCAGTTATGTGTTTATTTTAAGCTTTTCACTTACAAAAAAGAAAATGAAATTTATCTAATTAAATTACTTACAGTTATGTAGTGGCGTGTGTTTGATATGTGTGTGTGTGTATAATCCTAACGGTTCCTTCTTTCCTCTTCTTGGTAAAATCCTCTTATTTTGGAGCCCTTTGATCGTCTTCTCCAATTAAATTTCTTCGAATTACTTCTTAAAATTTTCCAACTGATTTAATATTCTTGACAATCGTTGGTGATAATTTATAGTTCACTTAAAACGCTTATCAATACATTTGCATTAATAACTTTGACGATATTTTAACTTTTATATTGCAATTTCTAAATATCAATCGAAAGATGTTTGTTTTCTGTCAGAATTGTTTGCGTTGCTAACTTCTGTTTTTTCTCGTCGTCCCTAGCATTGCCAATCTAACGACTTGATATTTAATTTTGATATTTTGAAGATCGAACTCGATGTCGCAGGTGACGTAAGGGATTTTGACGGTTATTTCCAAATACAGTGTGTTTTTTGTGTGTATATGTGTCATTCTTACAAATAATGTTTTCAAAATGTAAATAACTTAAAATAAGCTGGAATTTTGATTCTCCCCTGTAATATATCATTAACCGAGTCTTTTTTTCTAAGAAGTAAAAGATTAATAATCTAAATAATCAAAATGTCGGAACTCGAATATTAATCGAAAATAATTCAAGTTCCGCATAAAACTCTATTAAAATCTAATATCAGCGAATTTTGATATAATATTAATTAGAATGAATTTAGCAACATATTAACATACACTTTTCACGTTGGAACATCCCACTACAATACTTATTGCAATGCATCGTATAAAATTAATGCAGGTTTATAAATTTAACAGAACACTGCAATATTATAAAAGTTAACCCTCGATAAAGTAATAATAGTGAAGTTTGTGTATTAAGCCAGAAAACCGAATTATGTGTTGCCAGATTTACACAGAAGGTACTGCAAATAATCAATACTTTCGATATATCAAGAAAGTAACCGCCGATCCAAGACTAATCATTAATCAGTATCTAAAAGCCCACATGTTAAAGGCGCTTAACAGTTTATAGCAACCGCAAAACCAGGAAACAACAAACACTGTGGTCTACACGAGGTTGTAAATAATAAGTGCCAACAAACAGCAAGGCGCCGTGAAAATATTAGGATGGCTATTTTAAACAAAAAAGCTTGAAAATTAAGAAAACGTCACATCGTTATTGTATTTACCTTTTTCTACGTGAATCTTACGGTTTTATTGGTTTATTCGTAGAAATAATTTTAAGGTTTCATTTAGAATCTGTGTATATGTAAGAAGAAAGTGCACAGAGTACTTAAGTGAAAGTTGAAACATAAAAATTCTTAAACATCCTCCAGCAGTAACGATTTACTTCGGTGTTATAGGCGAGGAGATTACTTGAAAATGCATATAGGAAAAGATAAGCAAGATTACGTAAAATACATTTTCGAAAACATTTGGCACAAACGATCAAACGAAAAGTAACTGAGAATCAAAAAAAGGGAAAAACAACTCAAAAATAGATGGCTTGTATACAGGATGTGTCTAAGATTTGAGATAAAATCATAATTTTTTTTATTCGGAATATCTATATAGAGAGAGGCAAAGTGCGAAATTTATAGTGCAACTGAACCATAATAAAGTTGATCCTCCCTCTTTGCTAGCCCAAATAAAATTTGTAGTGCCGACACATTTAACGCAACCTTTCGACACCTTCCTAACCCCTAGGGCAAGAACCAATACGTTAGTAAAGGCTCCTCTGTATCACATGGCGACTAATTGCAATAAATTTTACACGGATCCATTTCTCTGATAAAGATATCATTTTATAACTTCATGGTTTAATCTATTATGTGTTCCTTTTATTTTTGTTTTGGAAACATTTGTATTTTACTTTCCTTCCATCTTTGGTTGTCCCGCCCTGCAGATTGTCATTGAGACTAGTGCGTCCATGTTGGAATTCGCAGTACCAGCCAAAAACAGAAACCAACTCGACGAGACATTATTATTGAGATAATCCTCTCCGAAAGTTGTAAAACATTATAGCACGAAATTGTTTTAGGCTCAATTCAATTTTTCGAGTGAAATCACTTGCCGTATCCTGATGAAACTTTAGATTGGTGGTTGAACTTGAAAGTACATACTTTGCCGGTTATTAGAGCTCTCTAAATGTAACGTTGTAAATGCTACCGGCAAAAACCGAAAGGGTTAAATAAATATTTTGCAAGTAATCATTTGTTATCATTTACATACATAAAGCTCAAATTTTAGATTTCTTTTTTTTTGCAAATAATTTACTTAAATATATGATTTAACAATAGCAAAATAAGTTTATCGCATAGTCCCAGTAAAAAACTGTTTTGTAATATTAACTGCCAACAAGATATCGAGAGTCTTCAGACAAACATTAATATACTGACTGAGTGGTCGGAATCCAATACATTGACATTAAATTCTAGTAAATGTAATTTTATGTGCTTCACGAGAAAAACAAATCCATATATGTATTTTACTTATACTTATCAAATTAACGTTATTTTCATCCGCAAGATTACCAATCTTAAAGATGTAGGTGTCACTTCTGATCCAACATTATCGTTTAACATACATATTGAACAATTTTTGTTCATCTGCCTCTAAAATGATGGGTTTTCTTATAAGAACGTCCAAATATTTCAATGACGTACTAATGCTAAAATCCCTTTATTTTGCATTTGTACTCTCGAAATTGAAGTATACCTGTATTGTTTGGTATCCTTTCTATATGTCCCATCAAGCTCCAATTGAACGTGTTCAGCGTCGGTTCCTGAAATTCTTGTCGGTCAAAGTTAATGGCGAATATTTGCCTTGACATACTTCTTACAACACCCTTCTCGAATCGCATCAATTTCGTTCATTGTCATCCCGTCGTGATTACCATAGCGCCCAATTTTTACACAAATTATTAAATGATAGGATCGACTGTATGCAGCTGGTCTCCCACGTAGGATTCAACGTACCTCGAATAGCATCCCGTTATGCCTCAACCTTTTAGTATGCCGACACCGAGGACCAATCTTCGTTTGCGGTCACCAATCTATCACATGATCAAGAACGCTGAGAAGATATTTAGTGATATTTTCACCGGAGAGTTGACGCCATGATATACGAAATATAATAGTTTTTTGTATAGTTATGCAATGTTTTTAAATCAATACATATTGTGTTCACAATATGTATATTTGTCCTATAATTATTATTAACATTATTATTATTATAAAAAAAAGGCGAAATAAGAGCTGTAATAGTTTAACCTCTCACTGGTATCAATTTAATCATCAATTACTGATTCACAATCTAAAGTCTTCTGCTTTCTAATTTAAATATTCTTAAGCTAATTGTACGTACTATCCGATACATTCTAAATAGAAACCATTGACATTATAAACTTACCTTCGCAAATATCTATTCTTTTCCTAGTATTAATGATGGACCTGTAATAATTAAAGCATTAGAGGCGTGTAGAATCTGATGATGTAGACATCTCAATGGTGTATTGACAAATTGAAGGCAAACTGCTCTAAAATTATTGAATTTCTATCGCAAAACCTTTCATCATATACACAAAGGTATACATAATTGCAAAGTATTGGATTAATGATGTTTAATAAAAAGAATATCTATTTCAAATATATTAATCTAATGAGGATTTTAATTGAGTAACATAATAATTACTAAAGCATCGGCATATTTATTCTAATCATCTTAATGTCAAGCGATGACCAGCAATAGAAGTACTTACACGGTATATAAACATGCATACAATAAGTACGTGTGTTATTACGAAACAAAATTAACTTTATACATTTATTTTCCGAAAAGCGCTTCTTCACTACATGCTATAGCACCTTCGCGGTCATGTGATAGTGATAGTGAACAAATGTCATAGTAGTCAAGGGGAGCAAAGAGGGCAATCCCCCCGGAGGGACGATGCTCCTATCTAGGTTAAGAAGTCGTGGGGATGTAGGCCGGCTATATACAGCGATTCGAGACGAACACTGTAGTTCAATCAGTGTTCATTCTTCGCTACCCGTTCACAAACAATCACAGGTAAGTCTGTGATGTTTATGTACAATTTTTCTCGTCTAATATCTGTGCGATTGAAACAATTGACGTGCGAAATAGTGCTCAAATATCGAAGATCAAGTTGTTATTTTTGTGAATCTTCGTTAAACGCTTGCGGATGAATCTTGGTTGCTATATATTTTATATTTACAACACTTTGTTTCGTATTTCGCTGTTTTTTATCGGTAACATTTAAAAATATTGATTGATCAGAATACATTATTTTGAGTGTGATTTTAACTACCTATTGTTATTGAAAATTTATAGGACAACGAAAATAAAGTGTCTTATTAAAATAAAATTCGTTTCTAAATTACTAGCTTTGAGTAAATACGTTCGATTGTAATTTTAGACGCAAGTGCTTCAATCGTACTTTTGTAAATTAAAGTTACATTTCTTCTCTTGTTGAATCAATTTTGTTTGTATTGAATACCTTTTTACTTCTAAACAAGAAATAATATATTCCACGCGATCACTTATGTCGTTTAAATTAGACGTATCAATACATATATTTTATTTGAATTACAATAATTCATAAATACATAATTTTTACCTATTAATTTCGTATTTTAAATTGAATTTGTTTAAACTTGTCGAATCTTTGTTTTTTAGAATATTAAATCTCTAATGGGTTGTAATAATATATTTTCCTGTATGAATAATATCATTTTCGATTCAACTTTTTATTTAATTTTTAAGTTTATCAATTTATAGTACCAAAATGAATCAACGAAAGCCAAATTTAGAAGAATCTTTTGAATTTGAGCAAATAATTGTTGAATATGTTAGTTCAGTATCAAACATAAAAGAACAATATTTGTACATATATTCATTATTTTTGGCAGTTAGTTCTAAAAAGGAAAATAAGAAATCGATATTAAACTATGTATTTCTAACGAAACTGGAGCTTAGAATCTTAATGAAAACCAAACGGCATTTTTATTTTATAATAAATGTAAATTGATGCCAATTAAAACTGACACGCTGTCAGTAATTTAGCTAGCTAGCCATCTCACATCGAACAAAAATAATATGAGAACATCATGGAAAACTACTTCCATGAGAAACTGGTGATACATGAACTTTCATTCATTTTGCGATACGTGTAGGTACTCATATATTTTTAGATACGCGGATGGCAATACAAGCGGCAATTCAGCGGCGTAACTTACAGCTACGAAAGCTCATATTAAGGCGAAAACGATTTTAAGAGACAACGTTTTATAGAAACTTTAAACGGACTAAATAGTTAAATAAATAATATCTAACTTTTAACTTTCATTATCATTATTATTAAGATTTAAACTACTGAAAACATGTCTGTATTAAAATTGTATTTATTTCCTTTTACTGTGAATTTAAAATTAACAAAAGCGAAAATAATAGAGATAATATATTTAGTAAAGAATCTTTAGAAAATTATGAAGTCATATATTAAAAATGAATGCGTAGTGGTATTGTATTAGGTAAATTTATTTCTCTAAGAGATGTAATTACTGAAGGCTATAAAAATAGTTATTTATTACATAAAAAACTAAAATAAAATCTCTTGATATGCGGTACAATTTACTCAGCCGATACTGTAAGTTGTAACACGTTACATTTTGCAATTTACACAACACTCTCAAATCAGTTAATTAGAATAGTTTTTTTATCACAGAAACATCTGATTATTTTATGTAAGCTTATACTTAAAATGTATAAAATTTCTTAGGGGAAGAGGGTCGAGTAATTGTAGTCACAATGACGAATACACATTCCTGTTTTAAATGTTCTTTTTATTTAAATATCCATAAAACTTTTACTACCACATCTGAAATATTACTGTGGTATAATTTGGCCAACTTACCCTGCCTCACCTCAGCATTCATTAATCTCACTTCTGGTTAACGTCTTTATTATATTTTCCATAAAATAGAATTGTACGTGCTTAGAACTCTTGCATCTGCCGATTGAACTACCACATGGGTTTCTTCATATTTTTGCAAATAAAATATTTCCGTTAGTAATAGTTATAAGGAATAATTTTCTGCTTGGTACTGAAACAATTGATGACGCATTTTAGTTTTACAGTTGATATGTAACACCTTAATTTAGTAATGAAATTGTATCGATTGATTCTCGTATATGAATTTTATAAAAATGCCTATTTCAGTTGCATTTGCTGTAATAATGGCGCAATAAATCTAAATACAACTACCAATTTACAAGATGTAACAATGTGTACATAGGAATTAGCAATAACGATTATAGTTTTTCACTGATTTAGCAATAACTATTATAGTTTTCCACTGGTTTAGCAATAGCCATTATAGTTTTCCAGCCGGTTAGTCACCGGTTTTTGTATTTCAAACGCCCTGTACCTTGTTTTTTTATATTCATTTCCACATTTTGGGCAAGACTAGTTTACGTTTTCTTTATTTTTATAATGCTAACTTGCACTACTCCTAATAAGGACGAACTGCGCACTCCTTGGCAATCATTTTTGCGTACTCTTGTCCATCTGTGCAACATCCTAAATTTATGAACATTTTTGCTTATTTAAAATAATATTTTTCTATGTTTATTAGTATAGATATAAGTAAGTATCTCTAAAAAATGTAATAATTTCTAAAACTGTACGACGCCACACACTATCGATAGAGTTAAAGTTATAGTTTCAACACACGATAGTTTTTAAGTAACTTTTAACTGTTACACAAAGAACTGCAAGTCATGTGTTCAAAGTTACATACGAAAAGAGTTACCTAGAGGCAATTCTTATATTTAAATTCGTTTAATCCTCTTATCCACTGCGTATTTTTGCACGGCTTTATCCCATTGTGTACTTTGAAATACAGTTTAAATGTAGTTTTCAAGCTATATGAATTTGTGCAATACTATACAACCAACACAGCATACTTAAATTGTGCTGAATAAGAGCAAGCTTTACGTTTTGGTATGTCCCAGTATTGAAACTAAACAAATCATTTAAAAAATGACTGCCAGGGCATCTTCAATTTTCAAATTTTTCTGTTGATTTGAAAAGTTCAGAAAAATAGTAATACTTGGATAATTTAAACAAATGTTAATGGAAATAACCTATTGGATAAAATATGAGGAAACACTTTGTTACATAACGTTTTGAGAAATTTTTAAATCACTGCTGCGCCACTGGAAACAAAACATAAAATGCTAAACAAGCAATGTTTAAATTATGTGGGAGATGTCTTAACGGCATATATATATATATATATATATATATATAGATGTTTATGTGTGAGCCGCATGTAAGTACAGGTGAAATTGCGAGCTTCGGTGCACTTTCATTTCCCAGCACATTTTTAATTGTTCGCAGCCGCAGTAGATATCTACAGGAATAATGCAATTTACTTTTACTTCTGGTAGAAGCTTGCGATATGATCGCCGTAAGCCACAGACAGCTGAAAAGCGACGGTTCATACGATTGTAAAAAACTCTTTTGAAATAATCAGTAGATAGATAGGTTGCTGAAAGTGAGAAACGAATGGGTGCTATCTCCATCAAGTATGCTTACCATATTATCGAATGTCTTCATCTTCGTTTTAGTCGTGGCATAATGAGTGTTTTGTACTTATTCGGAACCGTGTAGTTATCTTCGATAACCATATACCTCGTGCGTTATTAAAATGATTGCATCGCTAATATAACAAGATGGTTTACATATTTCGTAATAACCTGTCGATATATCTATATCAAACGAAACGATTTTATTTTCTGACGATGGATTTTTGTTATTGGTTAAGTGCTTAAAACGGGCTACGGGTAAGATAAATTCATGTATAGAAATGTGTATTTGTAGGAAGCAAATATCAAGCACCCATATGCAAATTGATTTAACATTGGACAATTAACTGATTGATATACAAATCAGTTCCCGAAGAAACGATTAACGAAATAGCTGTTTATATCATTTAAACTGCTAGAACAGATGCCTTTTAGACCTCTTTCGACGGAAATGCATGTTTAAGACTTAATAACAGCACTAAAATTCAAATAAACATCCTTAATCTATGATTTGGTCATTAAAACTTGTTTTAAGATATCCCAATCTAGAATTGATTAGGTTTTATATCTAACCAAATATTTATAATACTTCTCATCACATTAAGCAAATCAACATTGTTACGCGATCAGTTTATTGAATTCTTTTACAAACGCTGAATAGAAATTTCAATTTATTGACTTTTATTGTTGGTACTGGTTATTTTTTCTGGATTCTTAAAGATGTTATTCTACGCACTTTTCTTGTTTACATCATTGATCTAAATTGACACATCCTTTACCTTGATATTGGAATAAACACCATAACTTCATATTTCCATTGGTAGCTGTAGCTAATCCAATTGCATGATTAAATAAATGCCTACACTGTAAAACCCATCTAGTTGAGTTGTATGTTTGAAATTTAACCGAAATATAATTGGATTAACAAAATATTTAGTTACCCCAAGCAAATACCCTTTAACCAAATCAATTTAATTATTTAAACCATATCGGTTCTTCAGTGTACCATTACTAATAAGTATTACTACGTAGAAAAACCTGTATGGTTGAAATAACCAAATTAATAACATATTTGTTTACCTGTCTTCAAACATAATTTAATTGTCTCAACTAAATAGGTTTTTCAGTGTTTTCCTTTACAATTTTATTGATAAAAACACACTTAAAACTCTATAATCTTTTGCACGTAATAATTAGCAACAAATAAGGTTAATGATCTATAAACAACTGTATAAATTTTCGTATGCTTGTCCATACTTTCAATTTCGTACTTCTGTTTTGTGCTGGTACCTACATTGTTGAAGAATAAACGGAAACTGATGTTGGTTGCGCATTCAAGAGCATGTAAACAAACAATGTTACTACAAAACATTGCATTGTGTCATTTTAAAAGCATTCATTATTAGTTTACAAAGGCATTAAAATGCTGTCACCACGTTTCACCAGTTCGTGTTACATGATATAATGTACATATATATGTGCACTGGTTATTAAAGTATCTCAAGAACAATATCGACTTTTAAGAACCTATATATTGGGTTGGCAATAAAGTAATTTCGGTTTTGTATTGTGAAATAAAACTCAAACTGTATACAAAGAATAAACTTTAATCAATTATATATTTTCCATTTTGTTCAATTACCTTTTGCAATCTTTCTTGCAGCTTCATGATTCTGCGCTCATAAAAATATTGGTCCTTATCAGTAAAAAACTGAACCAAGTGCGATTTAAGGCCATCATCATTTGTGAAAGTTTTACAATTCAAAGAGTTTTGCAAACTTCGAAATAAATGGTAACCAGATAATGCCAGGTCCGAGCTGTATGGGGAATGCGACATCACTGACGACATGAGTTACTAAAGATGTGTGAAACTTTGCATTATCATGATCCTTTGCGGTTTACCAATTCTGGCCCTTTTTTCTTTGATTCTGCGATACATTTAACCTCTCTGCAATCTCTCGAACAGTTACATGACAATTCACTTCAATTATGATTTCGTACGTTTTGTTATGCAATCAACACCATAAACTTCACAAACCTCTTTGTGAGCCTCGGCAACTTTCTTTCCTTTACGGAAAGTAAAATATGCTAAAAATGTTCGTTTCTGCATTCCATGTTAAAATTGACCCGAAACTAACAGCTACAAACAAAATTACGCACAACTTACTTCTAAAGTAATCTAAATGTGACTGATATCAAATGCCAAAAGGAAAAAACCACAACACTGACAGAGGTTCTTCAAAACAATTACTCTCTATGTATGATAACCAAAAATACTTTCTTGCCAACCCAATAGATTAAAAGATACCAATATTTCAATCTAATTTTTATACTAATATTGATCAAAATTTGAAATGGTCGGTAAAATAAGTTAAGTATTCGATCTTGTATTGTGATTAGATAGAAAAAATACAACAAAATTTAAGACATTAAGTAAAGATTTCTTATTAATTCATTCATTTAGCCAAATAGTCAGATATTCATATCGTTTAATTAATAATAAATTTTACGAGAAGAGGTTCGTGTTCTACAGTATCATTGGAATCTCTGGTTGTATCAGTAGATAGGAGATAGTATTCATTATGTAAGTAGTAGATAAATAGACTCTATACTCAATTTTCGGATTATCTACCTATGGCTAATAAAACAATTAATTTGTACAGGAAAAAATTCATTGTCGTGGTTAGTTACTATTTTAAAAGACTAAAATTGTACAAACAGATATTTTAAATTTTTTTACAATCTGTGAAGTAGAAGGTTTGTTTTTCATGCGATCGTTGACATCTGTTATTAATTCAACATAAAAAGAAAAAATATACACACACATATGTTTTAATTGAATGTCATAGAAAGAGGATCCACTCGGCAACTCATAAATTATGCGTTGAGTAAAGGGGCTTGATTTGTACTTTACCATTGAAATCTCTTTAAAAATCTTAATAATGTTTATTACAAAAATAAGTAAGAGATTGGCCGATGAAGGTCAACATGTTGATTTATAAAATCTTGTTGTTAGTGTTTTAGATCATGCTATAAAACATCGAATTATATTTAAGATAACTCAGGGAGGATAGACCATGCACCTGAGTAAAATGGATTCATTATCAAAAAAATACTTTAAAAACGCTTTAGAAGCTATATGCATTAATCTGTGTGAAGCATTTTTTATCTACTGTATTGTTCCTTGTCAGAAAAAATATATTCCTTAATTAATCCGCATTGTTTATTTTAATTCACTTCGTTATAATTTGTATATTGTGAAATATCCACATAATTATGATAGTATGCACTCGGAAAATATGCACATGCTGCTCAGATTTCTACGGACGCGCATTCAAAAGGTGGCCTATTTCACCAGGACGATCGGAAGAGATGAACCACACTTAATCAGGGGGGATGGCACCTATATTAAATAAAATATGAGAAAATATCTTTAATCCCAAATGTGAACGTCAGAGGAAAACCGCAGAACTGGAGCAGTTCTAAATTCTCCAAAAAATATGGTGCTAATAAGGAAAGGGAGAAGAAGAAGAGGAAGAGAAAAAGTATTGAAAAGAAGGGTACTAACCAAAGCAAAAAGCCAAAACCATCTAAAAGAAAGGAAATAACTACAAAAAGACAATCACCGTTTCTTGCAATTGTAATATTAGCAATTTTTTGAAGATGAGGGAAGTGGTTAGATGATTGGGACGAAATGGAATGTACCAGATGTATGAACCAACCAAAGCTAAAATATGTAACATCTTCGTGATTAATTCAACAAATAGTATACGGAATACAAAGAACAAATTGGTTATTGTAATAAAAGAGAAAAATAAGGCAATTTTTACAAAAAGAAACTTTTGTGTATGTAAGAAATTAAACTGTAAATTCCTCCCATCTCCATCAGTACTCTTTTTTTTTATAAGAGTACGCAAAAATAATAAGTTTTGCACTTTTGGAAACTATTAAATTTATTTCGAGGAATACTTCGTTAATAATAACTCGGAAATATACTATTTTAAATAAATAGAATCTCAAACATTTCATAAATTTAGGATGGACGCAAAAATGGTTGCCTAAGAGTGCTAATTGAAATGTAAACGCTGTTGAACCTTGTACATTAGTAGTTGTATTTAAAGTAACTTCAGAAATTTACTTTCGTCAGATGTGCATATTAGAGCACTGCACGCGCTTGGAAAAGCCCGCCCCGTTCGGCCCACCCGGGCCCGCGGGCGGGCTCAGGCGGGCCTCGTCTCTTTCCATTGCGGGCCAGGCCGGGCTGGGCCTGAATTTGTACGGGCCTGACGGGCCGAGAATGTTTTATTAAATACATCAAATGCATATAACGTATGCAGTAAACGCTGTTTAGTTTTTACGTTATCCTTTGTATTAACAATTTTAATGTATCCAATGTTATGTTACGTTTTCTTTTAGTTAAAGGAAATGTAAAAATGTTTAGAAATAGACAGGGCAGATATAATTACTTAAACAGGCTAAAATAGTATTGTGGTAAGGGTTTTAGTGAACTGTTTCAGGCTAAAATAATTTAGACGGGCCAAACGGACCTTACTTTTCTAACGGGCGGGCCTTGTGCCAAGGTAATGTACGCAACGGGCGGGCCGGGCAGGCCCACTCCATACTGTAACGGGCCACGGGCGGGCCGGGCCGCAGATATATTTTTTTTAATTTAAAGAAATATTTTTTTTTACATCATTATTTGATTTAAACACATGATCTCTTGAAACAAATAACCTTAAGTTTGATTTGGAAATATATCTGTTTGATTTAATATATGTACGTAATATGTTTGATTCGACAATACAGTTTTTTCTTTTAAAGAAGATTATTTGCATAAAATTTTTATGTTTTCAAATATACATAGATGTCAACTGTCCTGACTGTTAATTGTAAAAATTTTATGCAAATAATATGATTGATTCAATAAAAATTCGATTATTTAGTATGTTCCTCCATTGTTGTTACTCCAGTGAAAAGATCAATAAGATAGATGCTTTCTTCTTTCTAGAGAACAAAGCATCCATTTATCAGCACATAGGGTATCAATGCGCAATATTTTGAAAAACATTACTAACATTGTGGATACACTAACAAAAGTACATAAAGAATAAGTATAATGCAGAAAACTGATCTCCATTTTGTAGTGACGTAGTACTTTTATTCTTGTAAATAAACCCCAGCTCCCTAAAATACCATTAATTTCCTCCATTACATTATTATTAGGTGATAGCAAGGGTTTCCTAAAAATCTACGTGATCGCAAACAAAAACGGTAAACCTTAAATCCTACAGATTTCCTCAGTTTCTTCCAGATTACTCACATTTCCCAGGAACGTGTAAAGTGAATCTGGTTAGGTTAGGTTATGTCCCGATGTCGAAGTTGTAACCTGAGTTTAGCAATATTAATAACATCAAAGTTAGGAATAGTGCGCCGATAACTTTAAACAAACTGTAGTATGTCCAAATTGTTATAATATATAGCTACAAAAATACGTCGATAAAAAATTGTTACAAGGTATGCACTTTTATGTAGGTATCTCTAAAAACAATAATTATCTATGCATACGTAATTTTGTAATTGTATTCGTACAATTATTTCGATGAAGATGACATAACCACAAAATAACTTGTGTGTTGTGTGTACAGATACATAAAGATTAAAGTGATACTTGTACTACTTTTGTTTGTAAAGAATATTACAAAACTTACTGCCTCGATAATCCTATAGGAATCCTGAGAATCGCGAACGGGTGACAGGGACAACTGTATGGTTAGATGCTAGAAGGGTGCTAGGTGCATGCCGTACCACTTGCCTTTGCTGAAGTACCTGTTATATCAAAAAAGGAGGAAATATACTAACAATTAGTTACAAAATATGAAAACGGAAAGATCAAAGCATTGTTAAATGTGTGGTGAGTTGGATCGCAATTTATTTAAATTGCTGCTTGGTGTTACTAGCCTTGAAAACGATATCTGGGATATTTTTGTAATTTTCCCTAGTCCCTAATACAAACAGGAATTCCGATATTCACCAATCTGTGGCAACTACTTTATTATTTTGTTTATACAGAAATGCTAACGTTAGTTATCTAATGGTAAAAATATATTATTCTTGAGTTCCATTTGCAACCACAAATATGTGATAGGTAAGTACAGGTACAAACACAACAATTACATCAATTAACACACAGTTACAACAACGCTTCAAACACCAACTAACAAATACCTACGAATTCATTTAATCCATTATCCTACTTACCTATTATTTTCTTCATTTACATCTGACGACATACGAACCACTATCTCACATAACCTAAATTAGGACTACGATTGCGATTGTCCTATGTTCACGCAATGGAAATTATCAACGACGCGCGAAGCGCACGATTCTAACGTATATTTGTTTGATTCAACAAAATTATGTCAAAAACGTTTGTACATTCAAACAAAACCAAAAAATTTGTTAAGAACAACAACAAATTTCCTTCACTCAAATAAACCTTTGTTAAACTACATAAATAATTTCAAACATATATATTTGTTTGATTCAAGAACTCTTTTTTCTCTGTGTACCCTAAAATAAAACTTTAACGATAAAAAGTGACAAATAAAATAGAAATTCTTAAACGCGCAATACTTAATGACCACCAGGAAAACATCTACTCCAAGTACATACATACAATAAAACAGAAACGGTATGTTCCCACGTTCGGTTAATTTGTCCGTCTAATAACTCGCGAAATAGTATAATTCTCATGGTATCAACAGACGTAATGAAAAGAGCGTAAATTCCGCGATTACGCAACTATCGTACATCAGAGTTCCCAATAGTTAGCCGCGCCAATTGTATTCCTATTTAGTATATTCTACCGTACATATCACATAAACGATGTATTGAGGCTAACACAAACCAGGAAGAATGAAATCGATGTCGATAGCGATGATCAGCAATGCTCGTCTCTCGAACGTTGTTCCGTGTAATTTATCGATTGACTTGTTATATAATCGTCACTATATAGCATTATTACCGTATGCAATGTTCAATTTCTATTACGATTCTAAATTGGAGTTATATATTGTAGAAATCGTGAGTTTCAAAAATGGTAAACTGCAGAACGATTGCTGCTTGTTTCATAAGCACGTTAAAAACAGACTCGTAATCTCCTCAATCTCAGTATATAGATAAATAGGCAAAGTGCGTTGTTACTTTTCTAAATATCGCTATTACACCAATAGGTTTTCTCCCGATAAATACTAGCAAACACAATAACAAACAAAGAGTATTATATTATATTATTTTTGCATTCTATACACTACTGTCTGAATATTTCATTAAGGATACATTATATCTTAGACTAATAGCTTTTGGAGATATTTACAATTCCTTTCCAAGTTCCTTATAAAGGATTTTCTAATAAGAACGATATGATTTTGAAGTGAGTTGACAACCATGTTTAGAATGTTACCACAGCATCGGGAGAATACGGTAATGCCATTCAGCCGTTTTCAATCAAGCAATTTTTCAAAACGTTATATGCGCCAACGATCCTCCATTGATTTAAAGACGAGCGCGGCACCAGAAAATGGTCCTCCATTGGTTTAGAATGAGCTTCGCGGTAGCAACACCATTTCAAGGTCATCAAAATTGGCTGACAGTTTTTGTTCATAAATAGGCCAAGTGTCACTTCTGTATTCTCCCTACACTGTGATGTTATAGCTGTCATTTGTGTTTAGTACAATCTGACAATTCATCATGATTAAATATATGTACGCTTCAAGAACCTTTGGTTATTATCCAAAAATTTTATGAAGATAAACATTCCCTTGTGAATAGTCAATGAGCACTTCACGAAAACTATAGTCCACATAATCGCCCATCTGTATTTGCTACTTGTCGAATCGTTGAAAAAAGGAAAGTTGACAGATTTTACTCTCCACACCAACAAGATGTCGAAATGTAAGAAGTATGGAGAACATTACTGCTGTAAGAAATAGTGTTGCAAACAAATTTATCGATTCCTCGTCACGCTGAAGAATTAGGGCTTAGAAGAACGACAACCTGGTGTATTTTGCAAAAGGACTTAAATTTACACCCGTACAAAATTGTGTTGGTTCAGGAACTGAAACCACTGGACCATCGTAAACGCTGCGACTTTGCTGCTTGGGCTTTCGAGTAACTTGAAACGGATCATAACTTTGGGCAAAAAATATCTTCTAATTTTTGGTTAAGTGAATATGTTAACACACAAAATTGTCGTTTCTGGCGTGAAAACAATCCACAAGGAGTTTACAAGAAGCCCTTACATCCGAAGAAGGTCACTGTACGGTGTGATTTATGGCATGGTCGCATCTTCGGACCATATTTTTTCCAAATCAAGCTAGGAGATGCAGTTAACAAATTTTTTGTGGCCACATTTAGATTAAACTGATTTTGAGGAGATGTGGTTCCAACAAGACGGTGCCACATGTCGCGTTGCTGCATCGACATATTGCAAGAAGAGTTTGGTGGTAGGATAATTTCAAGAAATGCAACTGTTAGTTGGGAACCAAGAAGCTATGATTTAACTCCTTTAGATTTCAATCTTTTTCTCTGTAGTCTGTATGACAAGTTCAAACGCACTGGATCGGTGGAAGACGATAAAAAAGCAATGGCCAAGACCACTGCTACTGTGGTCACAGACGATGCAAAACAGCTCGCCGATGACTTTTTTGCTGCTAATCCGACTCAATCTGCGAGGATAGCTGCAGAAATCTTAGGAATAAAGCGAACTTGACTTCAGCGGATAATGACACAGCTCGAAATTTCGCCTTACAAAATTCAATTGACCCAACCTCTTAACGAAGACCATACAGAAAGGCGGTCCGAGTTTGCACAGGTAATGCTAGAAAAACTTCAATCTAGTGAAATCGATGTAAAGAAAATTTGGTTCACGGATGAAGCTTACTTCAATTTGGATGGCCATCTGAACAAACAAAATTATCGGTACTAGGGCAGAGAACGGCCTGAAATCACTGAAGTCCGAAGCCTCCACCCGAAGAAATTGCTTGTGTGGTGAGTAATATCCTCGCATGGTGTGTATGGGCCTGTTTTCATCAACGGGTCATTAAACGCAGTAAAATACAGAAAGTTTCTGGACGAGGAATTCATCCCTTTTCTTCATGGTCATGACATGGTCCAAGATCATTGGTTTATGCAGGATGGGGCAAGACTACATCGTACGGCAGATGTTTTTCAAATGCTCAATAAGCATTTTGGTGACAGAATCCTTGGATTAGATTACCCAGTGCATTTCCAAGGCGGTATTGATTGACCTCCGTTTTCCCCGGATCTTAACCCATGCGATTTTCACCTATGGGGTTATTTGAAGAGCACAGTGTTGCAGATAAGTCCTACGACTCTTCCTGAACTGAAAACCGCTATCACAACTGTTGTCGACCAGATTGACAGCGAGCTCTGCTCACGCGTAATGGAGGGATTCCAGAACCGCCTCACTGCTGTCCTACTTAAAAATGGATGTCACTTCGAACCTCTTTATCATTAATTTCCCACTATGTATTTCCTATTTTCATCATTAGAAACTTTTTGTCTCTCTTATTCGTCCTTGATTTTTCCATTTGTTTCCAACATTACCTTCTGGGCCACCCTGTACATGTAATATTACAGTATATGGTTAGGGTACAATGTATGGTTAGTCACAGTTTAGGATATTAAGGCAAACACTACAACTCCATTCAAATATAGAAGATGTTCTATTGAAAATAAGCACTTTATTATCTCTCGAAATTTGTTTTGATAATTGATTTAGAGCAGCCATTATGGTAGCAATGCACCATATGATAAGTGCCTATCACAGCAATCAGTCTTTAATCAACACTGTCACGAAATATAAGGAAAATAAACTAAGATATAACATAGCCCCGATAAAAAATATTCAGAATGTAATGTAGAATACAAAAATGATAAAATATGTGCAGTGTTAAAATATTAATTGCGCCATTCTGTAGACAATTGTCCTGTGAAATTGGAAATATTTTGTTATATTTATTTGAAGAATAAATGAATTTTGCCAAACCTGTATATTGTCAAATTGGAAGCTTGACATCAGATAATTAATACATACAGGCGTGTTTGCATTGTAAATTCTGTTTTAATATTTAATTACAGAATTGGTGTAGTTTTAGCAGTGACTTAATGTCAGCTTACACAATCCCTACGTATTCAATTGAAAAAAAAGGAGTAACTGTATGTTTGGTGGTGGCTACCAATTTTAGATAAAAGTATTAAAAAAAAAGAAGTAATCTCTCTGAAATTAATTGGTGACCATTTTAAATAATCACAAAGTATTGTAGTTTAATATCACGCACGGTAGTGCTAGAATGTTTCCACATATCTCGAAACAAGTGTGCCATTGTCACTTATCACCTGGTACTTATTTTAAACATAAATAAATTTAGCTGATAATCATGTTATTTCATTGGTTACGGCATTGTTCCTTTAAAATATTAGTTTTAAAAGAAGGTTTTTAACTACGATTACAAATATATTTCCTCAACCCATGGAAGCTGATACTATAATAATTCAAGCACATAAATGTTGATATAAATATTATTATTTAAAAGGAGCTTCCTAAACATTTTCTAATTTCAAAAATATGTGCTACTATTATGGCCACTATTTTCGATAATTCTCGAAATATCTGACATTGAATGTCCAATAGTATAACAAGTGGATAAGTACATAAAACCAGATTAAACTATATTCAATGCCATCGTACTTTTCACAGCTAGAAGCCGCAATATTGAACGATCATACATGTTGGGTGTAGGGCTCTCCATTTATACAAAGAAAAATTTGGGACAACAACCCTTGTGTTTGTAAAATAAGAACAATTTATACTAAGAATTACAGCACATTTATTTAATCTAACAAAATATGGAGTTGCCCCAACAAAAATTATAGTTGGATTGAAGATAAAGTGTTGCTGTCACAAATTTTACTGAAAAATATTAATAAGTTGTTCTTATTTTTAAAATATAAGGTTTGCCGTCCCAAATGTAATGGAAGATGTTTTAAGAAATTGTAGAAATAATATTACAACTTAGGTATCTATAGCTTTACTAAAAAATAACGAAATATTCTCTGCCGTTTCCTATATTTCCATGTTATTTGATCAAAAGCATTATCTTACTACTTCAATTAAGATTGCTCTTTTATTATTTTGTTCTTAATTAACTAACTGCTACATTTCCAGTAAGTTTGGCAAATCAACAATGCAATACACTTCATATTCAGAAGCTGTATGTGTAGGTACCATTAACAGTTAAGGCACAAAATAATAACTTCTTAAATATTGTCTTTTGAATGCAATCAATACACTATTGAAAATCTGAAAAAGTAATTGCAATGCGTAATTGTATTGTAATCAATTTTGATATAATCTTATTTACCTTACTCTGTTAATATTTTCAAAAAGGAATTGTTCAGAATATATTAGACAAGTACGCAGTTGCATTTTGTTTTCTGAAGCTCGGATCCTCCTTATATTACATACTCAAGAGAGTAATAATAACCGTTAAATCATCCCATAAAACCACTAGGTATCAATTTTGCTCGACTAACTTATTGTTTTATGCTAATTACCTGAGCAGTTACAAAAATCGATATCCTAACAGTAATCACACTAATCACCAGTGAACGGCAAAATCGTAAGGGGTATGACTCATAGCCGCGTATCGTAAACATGATACAGAGACGCACTAAGTATATGTTGCATATTTCAGAGGCTAAGTTTGTATAAATGTATTTAAACGAAACTCATATATTAATTATAAATTGAAATAGAAGATATGTATATATGTCATAAATTTGTTTCACGTAGGAAATAGGAGAAAGGAATTAGCCATTATCACAAGAGACTTTTCTATATTTTCTGCAGTAAAACGGGTTCCTTTTGAAGGTAGTACGTTATTCAGAACTGAAAACGTTTTTTCAACTTCACAACTTGTAAGCGGAGCAAAAGTAAAATGTGATATAAGAAAGTTATATTTTATACATATACGCGACTTGCAACTTTTATAGATTCGGCAGAATTTCCACGCGACTCGAGTACATGCTAGAAAGAGATGGTTGTATACAACGTAATACGATGGTTTGTGTGATTAACTTCCCACTATTCCACCGCTTCGCATCTGACTTGAATTCATAGTTAATATTATTCTTATTTTATCCGAAAATCCTCTTATCTTTATGTAAAATCTTTTTCAAAAAACAATGCCGAAAGTTCTACAATCAAACATATCTGTTGCGTCGCTAATATTGTAATATATATGAAAAAGCCACCTCACCCTCACTGTCTTCATACGCCAAAAAGAGTCCTTGTTAAAAGTAGTGTATGTAAATAAATTTCTTTTTAATTTAAACCATGAGTTTTTATTGATTTCTCTACGTAACATTATTTTCTATATGTTTAATTGTGTTTAAAATGCATAAAATGAATTTGTGATTATTTTTTTGATTACCTCTTTTTCCTTTATTTCTTTCTAATAAAAACATTTGATTCCAGTTACGAAATTTCGGATTACGAAATGTCTTTGGAACCAATTAATTCCGTAAACCAAGGTACCACTGAATTTTGTATTTCTCCTGTAGACAGTTGGTATATTGTATTTATATCAGCATTTCTGCTAAACAGTGCATCAACTTTTTGAATCAATTTATTTCCAATTTCACCAGGAATACTTTTTAATTTATTGATAGTGTTGTTTAATGTATTTAACGCGTCTCTCAATTTTATATTTCGACTTTCGAAGTATTGTATCGTCGCTGTTAAGTGTTTAATATGGAAAATAAGTACCTCAAAAACCTAATAACGAAATAAAGAATAGATATAATAAATACAATATGTAGAATAATTTGAGGAGAGAGCTCGATGCGAATACTACGACTGTATACCATTCGCTGATTCGATCTTGAAATAATAACCGCGTACATAACATGCTCTGCATACGGCTGTGCTGCGGCTGACGTCGTCCTGTATAATTTTGCCGTTTTCTGGTAATCACTTATCTTACCAAAAGAAGCTAGAGTTTCTAAACAAATAAATCTAACACACATTTTTTAACTGTGCATTTAACACTTGGTTCTTATTTTAAATAGGCGTTCTTTGAAATATTAACATCCAAAATCAATACATGCTTATGTAATACATTTGCGAAACTGCTATTTCATAACGGATGTACTATACGACCGAATTACCAAAAAAAATTTTTGCAAAATCGTCCTGTGCTTTTCGCATACCTAAACTATCACGTGATGACATTAACCATTATTTTCTTTCGAGTTCGCTAAATAAAACTATTTTCGCAATTAGTTGGTTAATGTGTATTCTGTGTAGCTTTACGCAATGCTAATGGTTTCGACATATGACAAAGTGATTTGAAGTCTACGCGAATGCAATTGTTGACCTTCCTATCTACTACCATCAATTTAGATTTCTACCCACATCATGGATGTTTGCAGACAAGTAAATTGGCTGCATAGCCATTCGTTGAACATCGTTTAGCATAATATTGTATAATTGCAAATGAATGGATGATACTTTCATTTCTAGAGTAGGTTGCAATATGTATACTTTTGGAACATAAATTAGTGAATGATTGGTAAACTTTTAAAACGCAATGTCAAACGCATCGGAGTAGCTATCTATTCATTGACATACTTTTACTGAGAGAGTTTAAATTCGACAATTAATTTAATTAGGTATGTCTACAACGAAATTATGATATTAATATACAGCAATGCAAATACATCCCAAATTTTAGTCCCTGGCTATCGAATTAAGACCACTCAAAAATATTATGATTTTGGAACAGTTGGTAATGTTGGCAATATTATTATTTAATTACATATAACATGCAAGTAAGTATAGTTTGAACATATATTTACGAATACTTGCTTGTTCCCCCTCTGTGTTTTATTATTTCCTCAATCCTTTTTGGCATATTGCCAATGCAGCTTTTTATTGTTTTTTGAATTTCGTTGCTACTATGCCATACATTTTCAATATGTTGTTGTAATTCTTCCTTTGTAGTTGAGTTTCGTGTACTTACGATGTTTTTCAAGACATTCCACACATTTTCAATTAAGTTTATGCCTGGTGAATTGGCCAAGGTAGTACACGCAGATTTATAGACTCAAGGTATCGCGTTATACTTGTTGCCAATCTTCAACTGTATGCTTTTTATATTCTTCAGCCGATTGAAATCGTGTCGCTTTCATTTTAGATGTTAGTCTTGGCTTCTTTGCCGGACGTCTGCACTTCAAGCCTGCTTCATGAGAACGTCTACAGACTACTCGGACTGATATTTGTATACTTTTTCCGCTAGAAATTTTATGAACACCTTTAGTGGATAAAAAACGGTGTTCTGTAGCCACTTTTACTATACGACGATCATCTCTTACGGTTGTCAGCACATTGCACCTCTCCCGTCTCTACAAAGGCAGAAATTCGTGTTTTTTTTCTCTGTGGTTATGTTCTTCTTCTTTTCCATTATGATAATAATTGACCGCGAAAATAGACGCACACAAATAGAATTAAAACTCTTTGAAATATAAATTCTTTGGAAAATCGGTAAAAATACTGTTTTTGTCTATATTTGCAATGATACTAACGAACTAATGAACGACACAATTCAAACTAAACATAATTATTGTACGGACGAATGGCAAGAGGCGTGATTCATAGCAGGTGGATAATCGGTTTATTGCACCCCTAAGCATTATTGTTGTAAGCAGCAATTATCTGTGGCCATAATGTATTAGGGTATTACTCAAATAACAATTATACTTTTATACCATCATCTCAATACATTTTTATTATTGTAGCACTTTTTTCTTTTCCTGATATTGCAATTAATGATTTGGAGTTATTTTTTGACCACCTCCAACTATTCATGATGAATAAACCTGTGTTATTACTCAGTGACTTTAACATACCGCATTTCTATGAGTCTCCCTCTGATATTTCTGATAGTAAGCTTCAATATTCCGTAAATTTTATTAGCTCAGTTGGCTTGTCTCAATTTAACAACACACTTAACGACAACAATAGACTGCTAGATCTGATACTTTCAAATACCAGGAGCGATATGGATATTGAGCGCGATTCCAATCCATTTGTCCCTGAGGATTCCCATCATCCAGCCTTAGCAATAGTTATGGAATTAGTTGGCATTTCCAAACCTGTTTTGTTTCCGTGTAATAGCCACCCCAGATATAATTTTGGAAAGGCAAATTTTCATCAGCTGTATGCAGATTTTCTGAGGGTGGACTGGTCACCGCTGAGCAATGTTGAGGACGTGGATGCGACATTGGATCACGTTTACAAAATTGTGTATATTACTTTGGATGCATCCGTGCCAAAATTGTGCACTGAATTTAAATCACATTATCCACCTTGGTTCACAAGGAACATTAGAGATGGTCTTGATATGAAGATGCACTACCATAGGAACAGCGGAACGCACGCTTGTCCGCTCAATAATATAATATTATAATTCAACGCCTTCTGACAAAATGTACTATTACAGAATTACTGCGTAATTTTTCTGTATTCTCAGATTATGTTAAAAAGTACAGTTTCTTATATTCATTTTGTTGCTGCTATACGATGTAGGAGAACGAAAGTGCGTCAGATAGGTTACAGCAGTTGCGAAGCGGCGTGGCTGGCCGGCGGGGATAAATGCGAGTATGCCAGATCGCGCTACGTACAATATCCCTCGCACCCCGGTGAAATGTGGACCGACATGTATATACAAGATGTTAAAAAAAGTGTCACCAGCCTTAATGTATGGCTCAAAATATACAGAACCATCTTAACGAACATGGTTCCACAAATGGACGGTTTTGGGTTTACGGATTATTCCTTTTTGTGGCATTTGTGCATTCTTTTGCTTATCTCTTCTTTAGTTCTCAAAAACTTGCTTTCTCTGATCATAATTGACATAGGTTCTATGAAACATACAATTCGTAGTTGATATTCAGTAGTTACCGCACAATTTTACGAATTTCCGCTATGCCTGTTTACTTTAACGTTGAATTAGCCCACAAGCATTTCTGTATGGTCGTGTTATGGGAATACCAGAGAAACGCAAGGTCTTTATATTGACGCCCATTCCAATCGCCAGATCCCTTCAATTCCTGTTTTTGTAAGACTGCACCAAAGATTGCATTATACCGCTTAATTTGGGAAGCAGTTCCATGATTCCGGGTGATCAAAGTCAATGAGAGAGGCAGTTTTGCCACGGGTAGAGCAGAACCCTGAAACGAGTTTGCGGAGAATATCACCCGAGGTAGGAATTAGCGCTGCTCTTGTTTGAAGAATCCTCCTCGAGCAGTAGCTTTACTCCTACCATGTACAACGAGTGCAGGCCCTAAATCCACCTGATCGTCAAGCACGTTTGATTTGGTTTCTACGCAATGATGATGAGAACCCCCATTTTGCTGCTAATATTCCTTTTACTATCAGGCCGGGTTTATATAAAATGGAATTTTTAATTTCCACAGTACACATGTGCGGGCCGACGAAAATCACCAGACTTTTATGGAATCTAGACATCAGGTACATTTTTTCATTGAACATTGGGATAGGTATTTTGGGCGATAGGTTACTAGATCCGATTGTTTGACCGATTAAAAGGCGCTGTTTACCTAAACTTGCTGCAAAACATAATGGGTGATCCTTAAGACCAGATTCCTTCGAACCAAAGGCAACAAATCGGATTCCAACACGATGGTCACGCGCGGATTTTTCAATTAGCGTTTAGAGAACAATTACACGAAGCTTTTGGACAAAGATGTGTGGGAAGAGGCGGATCCGTATAATGGCATTCAAGATCGCCTGATTTAATGCTACTTGATTTCTTTATTTGGGGATATTTGAGAACTTTAGTATACGCTACGCCTACAAATGACTTCGAGGAACTGCAAGAACGAGTAGATCAAGAATATAACCGAATCCAAGCCAACGCAGGGATTTTCGAAAGAGTTCGAAGGTCTTTGCGGCACAGATGTCGTGGTTGCTGTGAAATAAAAGAAGGGCACCTTGAACATCTCATTTGAGTTTTTACCTTTGTTGTTTGTTCATACATTACATTGTTTGTTTGCAAATAATAAAAAAAAATGTGTTTCGTCTCTCTAAAACCGTCCATTTGGGGACCCATGTTACTAAGACTTTTCTGCATGTTTTTGGTCATACAATCCCTTTTTTTGTTGTTTGTGACACTTTTTTAAACACCCCGTGTAACGTACAATCAGTACCTTTCGGCTACTGTTTTATTGAAGTAAATTGCTTGATTGTTCACCACAACAATAGCATTCAATTTGTAAATTTGTAAATTACTGTTTGATATTTAAATGTTATCAATACTGTAAACTTGCGATGGTACAAAGTTGTTCGACGACAACGAAGCGGTGGAAGCGTTTGTGCTCCAAGCGTTTGTGCTACACGAACGTCCGAAGAGTTTTTACGGGTCCCGTTTATATTTGATACGCCCTCGTACTATGGTGGTCTATAAAACATCGAAAATAAGACGTTTGTGCAATGTGCGTTTTGATGTTATTTCTAATCAGTCAAAAATTTGCAAAAACTTTTACAAGGAATGCATTTTATTATTAAACATAAAATTAAGAAGTTTTTCTTCTTTTGTAAATTCAAGGACACAGGGTATTATTTTCTGTTTTCTACGTATCATAGCAACTAAACTATTACGAGGATAGCGCCAAAAATTCCCGACCTGACTACAAAAGAAACCCAAAATTAAATTTTATTTTTCAATGTAGTACTCCTTGACATTAATACACTTATTACAACGTCTCAGCAACAATCCAATATCCATAAAAAATATTGCTACCCTTTATCTTCAAAATGTGCCCAAACTGCAGCCTTCACCACTTCGTCGTCACTGAAACAGCGCCCACGAATATTCTTTTTGGGGGTCAATGGACTATACAGAGCGTGGTTGATTTGTTTGATTGCGGCTTGTGCAATTCTAACAGTGTACACGGGTGCATTGTCATGCAGCAAGCGCACACCTCTGGTCAGTTTCTCACGTCTTTTCTCCCGAATTTGTTGTCGTAATTTGTGCAGGAGTGCTGCATAATATATCACATTGACTGTAGTGTTACTTTCTTTAAAGTCTATAAGAAGCCCTCACAATCCCAAAAAATCGTAGCTATTATTTTTTATGTCGTCTGACAGACCCTGAATTTTCTTGACGGTTTCTCCTTTTCACCTCCATTCCATCGACACCGTTTTGGATAAAGGATTATAGTAGAGAATCATAGTTTCATCCCCTGCGACAATTGTTTTGAACACGTTCGTAGAGCTTTTTTCCACAGAGACCCAAAGGGGATCGAGCACATTCAACACGACGCCAGCGCTGAACTCCTGAGAGATGTTTGGGCACCAACCTTGCATTAATTTTGTTCATATCTATATGAACCTGGAGGATTCTGGGAATGCTTGTATCAGAAAGCCCCGACATTTTTTATATTTCTTTCACCTACAAGCGTCAATCGCCTTATGCAAGATCTTAAATAAAGTTAATGTTGTCGTCAATCCACCGTCCTTCCTGTTCTTGCGTCGTCTTCCAAAAATTCCTGCCCCATTTGAAACCGTTTGCAGAATAAGAGAGCGAATTTTCCCCGTATACCTCACCCAGCCGATCTTTGATGCTTTGAAGGGAAAGGCCTTCTCGAGTAATGAATTGGATAACAGCGCGATATTCAATTTTCTTGATTTCTGCCATCGTGATGAACGAGTGGCAGTTATAGGAAAACTAATGGACATAAAATTTATTTTTGTTTCTTCCAATGCCAATAAGACTTGAACCACAGTGTTAGCAAATTTTTGACCCGCTGCGACATCTGGATGAATGGCAGGCCGGAAAATGGTGGCGCTTACCTTGTATGTGTATGCTATTGTATGTATTAATCAATATATTGGCTTCTGTCGGCAGGTAGTGAAAAATTAAAATTTTGATATTTAATGAATATTGAAATTAAAATAATAAAATTAATGAATTAATTAATGTCCCACTATAATATATGGTAAATTATATACTATACGTGTTTTAAATAATATGAACTAATTTCGCGACTTTATAGTATTAGCTTACAAAATATGAGATTTTCATTTATAACGTAACAAAAATTAATTTATTTTTCTGGTATTTATTCGTCCAATGCTATAAACTTTATTGAAAAGAAACATAGACCATACCATAGACCAAGATGTGATAAAAGAGTAATATTTTCTTGTGTAGAATCCTTAATCCAATTAAAACAATCTTAAAAATAGATAATATACAAAATGTTTATAAAACAATATCGTATTAATTCACCTTTTTTAAAATTTTACTACTTTTTATTAATGTAAATAGCTTGTTTATTTTTTGCTATACTTTAAAAAAAATTTAGGTAGTAAAATAATAAATAATACAACGGAGTTTCTTCCTAATATTTCATATAAACAATATTACGCTTTATACTTTTTTAATTTTGTCTCAAGTAAAAACATAAATCATCAATCAATTTCAAATGCATCAAGAGCATGCCTACCTGCGTAAATAAGAAAGTGTCTATAATCAATATAAATCATTTCTATAATGGAAATTTGAAAGTTAAGTTTATCATCCGTAAGCAAATAATCTCAATTGAATGAATCAAAAACGAAATTATGAACACTACATATTTTCTTCGAACAAACAGCATACAAATATTTTTTACGATTCTGGGAAATGAAATTGTCAATATCTCAAAACATTTATTTAACTTTCTCGCGAGCAAATATTGAACGATTTAATAACAAAAACGATGTCTTGGATTATAAGCTCATGTATACGAGCACACATAGAGAATGAATTTCACCTTTCAATAAATAATTCAAGTCATATGAATAAACGACGACAATGCGAACATTTGTCGTCCATTGTAATCGAATACGACGCTAATCCGTGTATAGATTATTTGAAAAATGAACAATTACACAGTTGACACCTGCTCCGTAGAGATGACAGCAATCCGGGAGTGTTGACACATTGGAGCAGCGAACGCGGCACTCACAAGGTACGATCGCGGACATCTCCGGTTCGTGACCGTGAAAGCAACCAGCCCGGGGTCATACTTTGACCTAGATAGTCCGGAAACGTCGGCGAGCAATCCGGGACAATTGAATGCCAGACGAATACGCTTCGACAACAGCTAAACCGTTAATAGGTGGATCGCCGAGTGAGTAGGCTACGATAACATTGAATCATCTTCGAGCGTTAATTAATATTTGTCCACGCTAATTAGGCAAAATCAACGAAAAAAATTAAAAAACAGATACAGCTTTGTACTTATAAAATACAGTAGACAACTATTTATATATGTAAACGTTAGAAGCGAAAAAGTTATGCAAAAGGACGTCGTTAAAAAGGACATAAACTTATTCTACATTTTTAATTCAAAATCTACGATAGTTCATGTAAAATATGTCACTAATGAACGACACAATCACTAAAAGCTATAGAACATAGCTTCTTAATACATTTTTGAAAAAATGATAAATTACCAATTATCAATAATAATGTTGTAATGTTTGCAAATATCATAATATTTACGTCGTTTGACTACTACAAAGCTCAGTTCCTTTGGTTTTTATATGTAGGGTGACAGTTTACAAACTTGCAAAATATAAAAAAAATAAAAAAATTAAAAAAAATTAAAAATTAATCATACTTAAATTTATGATTTAGTTTAATTTGAGTTTCTTCTGTATCAAATTCAGTAAAGATTCGAAATCGTTTCTGTTGTTTAGTAATAGTAATTGGTAAATAGTTCTAAAGTGTCCTTGGGTAATTTTCTCGGCAAAGCCCTCCAATTTTCTCACATTACGATCTGTAACAGGCATGGGCAATTTAGTCAAGACCGCGGGCCAGAACGCGAGTATCGCATGTACTCACGGGCTAAACTTACAATTCGGGTTTATAAGAGATAGTGTAAAAAAGAAACGTATGGTTTTATTTTAATGTAATGGTACTAGAAAACGTTTAAACATTGAGAAAAAGGATTGTTGTAATAAAAAATATCTATATACCCACATTCATATCTTGCTCCTGAAAACTTTATACTGATACCTTTCGATATTCTGTGGAAAGAAAGTTTCACAAATTTCTTATCGCGGGCTTCTGCCGGGATCATTGTTGTGGAGTTTCTTACATAATGCCTATGTAGGACTGTTTTAAGGAAGCAATCGACATCTATAGAAGAGTAACCATTCTAAATAGCTACATTCTTTATAAATTTAAGTTCTTTATTGTACCTACTTTTACTCTAGGGAAATTGTACCAATCTATTAATTAAGAAACTAATCGCTAATTTTTTGTGTTACCCACGGCAGTTAGAATCGGTCATAATGTATATTAGTGTTTGTTTCCTTCCTACAGATCTATTTCCAGTTTTTTGTTGTTTCTAATTACTAAACTAAATAGGCTCGGGAGTTATTTACTTCTTCTTCTATTGCAAATTTAATAGTTTCAAATATTGAATTGCATGTCGCGAGAATATCCGGAATAGCACTTTACTTAGTTTCAAAAAACGCGAAAATGTCGTCTACGAACCTAACCCAGATTTTAGAAAAATAAACGGTGTCCTTTTTCATACACATTTCAAATTTACTCATGAACAAGTTGGCTATGAAAGGAAGCTAGGTGCTCTCATCCATATTTTGCACTAACTTAGTATATACACGACAATTTCAAATACAACTACCACCTTCCATATATGTAAGTAAGCCGATGAGCCGTGATACAGCGAAACGCGCGTCTATAGATAGTGGTTGGCGGTAGTTGATTCATTATTATTTAATACCTCTGACAGGTTAAGCCATTAGTTGAACTGCTACCCTCACAGAAAAGTGGAGCATTAAGATTTGCTCACTTCTGTAGAGGTCGATATAACTATTAATTTCGACATTTTCAGTGATTAGACTATCTTTAATTAGATACTCTCGTCCATACTTGTATGCACTGGTGTTAAGTTCTTCATTCATAGATTTCAATTCGTTCGCAAACGATTCGAAATTAAAATAATTTTTGTGCTTTACAAGAGTAGGAAAATGGTAGGTATTTCCCGTCCTTAGTTGATTTTGCCAGAGCCGCAATTTATTTTGAAATAACTTAATGTGCCCATAAGGATCATGAACCAGTTGTTCGTGAGTTTGTAACGTAGTTAAATTCATTGTGATGAAAATGTTGGGTGGTGACTCGTTGTGAGATGTTCATATCAAAAAAGGAAAAAGAAATGGTCCAATACTGCGATAATAATCTAAATGTGTGGCAATGAACGCACATTTGAATATATGATTTTACATTAATAAAATAATACATTTTACATTAGACATTCTTTATTTTAACTCGTTTGTGATAGTCCCTTTTTACACCTATTTTAAGCATTTTAAGAAATTTTAAATATATTAAAATGTACGTTCATTGCCACACATCTATATTATTTTATTGTTAGATGAATTTCTACTTTTTCTATAAATTCTGGCCTGAAGATGGGCGTCTGCCCGAAACCAGTCGCATTATAATTACATTTTATTAAAGAATTTTGTGAGTATTGGACCATTTCTTTTTCCTTTTTCGATCATTATGATGAGTTGTAACATCAATAAGAAACGCAGTCACAGCGCCAAGCTTCGTTTCTTCGCTCTTATACTGATATTCCTTTCATGTCTATCAAAACAGCTACCTGATCTTTCACATCATAAAATCGTTGTGGCATCTTTCCTTTACTTAACCAATGCGCTTCACAACACGCCGTACGTTGCCCATGCCTAGTATAATATTGAATATAATATTGAAATCATTGGATAGTGTCTTCTACGAGCCTTGGTTGTATCACAAGCATTACAAAGCAAATATTACGAATTTAAACCGAGAGAAAGTTTTTCTTTCTGAATTTTTACCCATAAGCGTTTATATACTAAGTGGAATATTCTCTTTATTGTATTTGACATTTGCTAAAGCAATGCCAAATTATTTTTGATATACTCTAAAATTGGTTATGTATATATTATATAATTGTATTTGTACTTCAGAATTTTGAAAATATAAGACCGAATTTTCGAAAAATCGATATTTTAAAACAGTTGTTTCAGTTCTTAATGCAAAAAGATCCTC
Organism: Dynastes maya; assembly: GCA_029619315.2. Lineage (NCBI taxonomy): Eukaryota > Metazoa > Arthropoda > Insecta > Coleoptera > Scarabaeidae > Dynastes > Dynastes maya. Next base: position 64,940,993 of record JAROYE020000001.1, on the reverse strand, counting down.
TTGAAACGTTTGCCTTTCTTAAGTAAGTTTTTATTTATTTTATTTATTGGAGAGGATACTGGGGATCTTAGAATCAGGGAAGTAAATCCCGCCTCATATTTTACAAACAATTTTGAGAAATGGAATTGTTTAGTTTACGAAATCGTACATTTTTATATTAAATTGTCAGCCCTTACCGCTGAAATACTAAAGTCAATTTATATTATACCTGATGATTTTAATTATTATGAATTGTGTATTTCGAAAGTTAACATAACACAAAGAGCAAGAAATGTGATACAAAGAAGGCTTAAGTTTACATTAAAGACGTAAGTTTAGTAATCTATCTTATACAAAGTACTATAAAAAAAGACCTCTAAGAAGAACCCAAGTAGCACATATATTTATCCACTATTCATTTAATATTTTTGAAATATTATATGTACGAAAAATATTAAATGAATATTGTATACATATTATATGCCGCTTGGGAAGTTATGACGTTTACGGGATGTTTTATTGAGGACATTACATACATATGTAGGTAATAACCATATTAATTTCACTTATTCAATTAATGGATCTAATTGTTAACCCCCATTAAGCAAATTAAATCTTGTAAACGGAGTGACTGCTAATTTATAGCAGTGGTCAACGTATACATCCTGGAAACTGAATTACATTCATATACTTTCATGGTTTAAGTTTCCAACAATAACTGGAAATTGATTAATAGGCTAAATGCTTCTTTAGAAAGTCGCTAGTTTGATAACAAAACTAAATAATTTATGACCCTTTAAAATAAGCTCACCTAGATTTTAATGAATGTAGAAGTTTCCTATAGATACACAGTTTTAAGAAAATTAACAATGTTACCTGTGAGGAAACATGCAAAAGATGCACAGGATTTCTGCCCCAACGAAATACACATACTCTTGTGTAATGTGTCTTACTACCACTATGTTCGCCTACTTCATTTTCTGCTTGAAATCCTATATTTTTTGACGCTATTTGAAGTACCTTATTTCAAATAGCGTCAAAAACAAAAAACAGGAGACCGGCCTACAAAAAGCATGTTTGCGGCACCATCACTCATAAACATCAACAGTTGGTTTGTTAAAAGTTAAAACTTTTCCAATGTATTTAACACTAACTTTGAAATTACTTCGGCAGTACATTGTTGTACTCGTCTGGAAGCTAATAGAATTGAAGGTAACGATTGATGTGGTTCCATTGTACGTACCATTACATTAACCACAGAATGTTTTTTACGATCTGTTGTTTCGTCCATACATAACCACAGTTTTTTATCTTTCAACTCCGATTTAATTCTTTTTTCAACATGTTCACGAGCTGATGGCACAATTCTTTGTAACGATGCCCGACTTGATAATTTGCAGTCCGAATATTTATTCTAATAGAAATTAAATTTAAATTTGTCATAGTGTCGTGTGCAATTTTTTGAAGAATGCTGTTTACTTTTTACGTGACGTAGACAATCCCTTTTAAACTAACACATTAAAGGGATATTACAAACTACACGTTGAATTTTAACGCCATCATAATTTAGGTCAGGCATTTCTGCTATAAACTCTGTAACTTCGTCCAACATTGGTCGATTTCGCGTCGTAGGCAACATCTTTAAAGCAAACGTGGTATACACAGCAGATCTGGTTGAGACTCGCAGTTATACTGAGGGTTGTATCGAACCTCCGCCACTGCCCGTTGGCGCTAGTGAGCAACTCTACTGATGAGAGCAACTTTTCAAGCAACGGAATAGTCAATCGCCATAATTCACATTACTGATCGTTTGAAAATCTACATCGAATGAACGAAATCCATTTCCAAAGAAGGTGGAGCATAAATGTCTGGTGTGGAATATTTGGAGACCAGTTGATCGGTCCATGTTTTTTTTAACAGCAGCAATAGAACCGCTATATCTTGATTGATGATCAGCAACCTCTTTTGCTTGAGAATGTTAATTTGTGGCAGGTGATGCACTTTCAACAAGACGCGTCTGCTCCTAACAGTAACATAGTAAGCGACCATCTGAACAGGTTATTTCCGAGGCGCTGGGTAGGTACTAATGGCCCTATAAGATGGCCGTTTCGTTCTCCTGATTTAAGTCGTTTAGACTACTTTCTTTGAGGACATTTAAAAACTGTAGTCTACGAGACACCTTCCAGAAATATCGGAGAATTAAAAGAGCTTATTAGGATCGCTTGTGCCTGCATAGCGCCAGAACCTTTACGAAACGTAACCAATACAGCCTTAATTGTGCGTTATCAAAAATGTGTAGCATGTGATGGAAGACCTTTTGAACACGTAATTTAATCTAATTTCATTTTTACTTTGAGGGATTTTGTTTTCATATTTGTCTTTTAAGTTTTGAGCACTTACTGTAACATATTCAATTTGCCTTTAAGGTATTATTTTATTTGTTTCTTAAGTTTTATTAACATTTTTGATAAATTAATCGATGCTTATTATCTCCACAGAATACAATCTTTTATATCTTCGTGTTAGCTTTATAAAAATTATTATTTTCCCGAAATGTACAACAGATAGGTTGGTAGCAGTTATTACAAATATATTACAAATTCTAAAAATCGAATCAAAAGTAGGTGACGCGTTTATTTAAAAAAAAATTATCATAAAATATGAGCCCTTACCATATAGTTGTAACAAAGTTGTCAGAATTTTAAAATCTTCATTCGTTCCCGAGATATCGTGTTGCTCCATTCCTAACTGAACACGCTGTATATTATTAGAAGTACACATCTTTCATGAATCGCTGTGGTTTTTTACTTGAAAATGTATTACAACACAATAATTATATTGGATTTTCGGAAACAATCGAGGTTGAATCTTGAAAACTACATTGTAAGCCAAATTTAGTTGCTCAACAGGTTTTCTGGCTACTTTAGTAATACATATATCAAAATAACTTTCAAATTTCTTTTATAGTTAAAGCAATTACTTCGACATTCTTGATTCAGGGTAAACCAACTAAACGCGTTGAAATTCTTTATCTCATGTTATGAATACAGCAAGGAAAATTTATTTTTCCAAGCACACCATATATGCATAACTTCTATAAACGTGATTGAACGTACACTTTCTATCAAATGGTATTTATGCATACATATAGGCGAATTACTATCATTAAAAAGAGATACACATTAATACATTTGAACAATAGTTATCCTTTTAAGACATGCAGCGCTATGAACTCATAAATTTACACCAAATATATAACAAGGCTTTGACACAGTTCGGCTGCTTAATGTATTAAAGAACTTTCTCCAAAGTCAATGTCAATATCCTTCGGCTTGCTTGAGCACGGTTTAACGATCACGCCATAGATTATTTATGGATGGATAAAGTGGACGTTATTTGGTACGTTAGCATAAAACGTCATTTATATTATTTCTTTTGATGAAATACCTGTATTTGTTTTTGCCAATTTCTTCTCCAGATCTCTGTCAACCGTAGAGACGACGTTATGCGATCGACATAGTAGATCGTGTCAATGAACTTGAAGAAATTAACGGCCGATCAGTGCGACAATGTCAAAACCGTTACCGCACCTATCTTACGAAACAATTAAAATATTCAGTACGCAAGATTAGTCATCTGGAATGCGGAATTTTCTTTCCGTTTACACCAGAATCCATTTTATAAATACTAATAAAATATTATGAAGCGTAGCAGGTTGACAGGATGACATCAGCATAACGGAAAACTTTTAAAATTGAAGAGCGGAAACTGGAAAGGACCTAAGTGCCGAAAACATTGTGAGATAATCGACAAAACAAAATATAAACCAAATAAATTTTATTATTAAATTGCGCGAATGTATGCATTCAATACAAAATATAAAACATTATGCAACAAAATACTGCACAATAACGTTTATCAATAAATATATAATAAATAGTTTTAATAAGACAAAAAACAAACTCTATTCAATGTTTAGTAATTTTCTGATGTAAAACTGTTCCTGATTAACATTAGCTCTTTTGACGTCTGTTGTTTTCCTTATTTTTCAAAACATTGACATTTACTCAGTCCTCAACGTCAGAAAAAGTGGTTTTTACCTTAAGTAGCTTTGCTTATGTTTAACTTAGAAGGGGAACACCTGCAACTCGAAAATTCAAATTTTAATGAAACTCTAGAGACTGAAAGAGTACCTTGATATAAGAACAACACATTTTTAGTAGCTGAATCGCCTGATTTCGGGCACAACCCCCTTCAAAAATTTGCTCGATTTTTAAATGTTTGTAAATATCTCTGAAGCTGTAACAGATATATTCTTTTTAGAACATAACTTGAAGAATATTACATAGTCTCAAAGATTATGCAAATTATTTTCGGAAAGAATATTGTAATGAATGTGTGAAATTAAAGTATGTTATGATTTAAATGAATCTCAAGGCTAACGTTTTGAAAATGTAATCGTGGGATCTGACTTAATAGCTTTTTGAAAATCGAAAAATGTTATGAAAAATGAAACGATTTATTGTTTTAAAGAGACGGTAAGTTTTATTGTGTTTAAAGAAAAATTTGGAGTGATTATATTTCTTTTAAAATAAAATATGAACAAAAACCTATTTCAATCCCTATCCGACAGGTACTTAAGCACTACTTAAGCAAGTAAGTTATTTGAAATGTTAAAATTTTGATAATGAATTAAACAAAGTTGAATATTCCTTTTTTAAATCTATTATTTGGCCAAATATTTAATTTTCGGTACCTGCACACTGTTGCAGAATCTCAACGACACAGCTCTTTAGTGTCCTTTTTGGGCCTTGCTCCTTGGATCGTAAATTTTAAAATTACACGTAGAAGAGGGTTTGTTGGATGATGTACTGCAGTTTTTATTTAAAACGGTTTCATATTTATTCGAGATATAAATAAAAGTATCGAAGAATTTTGTAATTTGCCGTTTTTCGAAAACTTATTTATTTTGTCTGTGCTTATTTTTGTTATCAAGAGCCCCAGTTAACTATTTTGAATAAATAAATTTTTACTTTTCTAAATCCATCTCTTGGATACGAAGTTCAATTTTGCATGTACGTAGTGCCAGGTACGGTGTATTAAATGCGGTTACCATGAGAAAGATCTTTTAAATTCATAAATTGCATATGAATAGCAATTTGCCTATCCAAATACGGTGCATTTACATATTTTCGATTTTTAAGAAAGTTAGTAAAATTAGGTTATTACTTTATCTGTCGCTTACTGGACTCCTTTCTTTAATGAAAATACTTTATGTCTACATGTGTAAGACGGAGAAAAGAAGTCAAACTAGGGGAATATAGAGTGAAAAGGTCTGCAACACTGCTTCGCCTCGGAAAAATAAGGAACTTTCCAACCAAGGTAAATACATATCACAACAATATATAGGGGGGACTGGGTACCCCGTAATATATTTTTTCCTGAGATTAATTTGTCAATCCAAATAAACTCAAACTAAAAATTTTTTTTTAACGTAAACTTTTCATCTTTTACACAAAATTACTCAACACAGATACTAGTACCGTTCCTTAAAAAGGACTTCCACCTGTTAACATTCGCAAAATATTGGAGAAATGGTACGAATTGAACATTGAGGAAAAGGTTTCAGTAATATCTGCACTTTGGAGCCCATTTTTCAAATGTATCGAAATAATGAATATGTGCATAACAGAGGAGCTGCTCACTGTATTAAAAGAAGGTCAAAAGTGAGAAACTAATTGAAATAATGAATCTTTTGGTACTCAAACGAAATATAAAAAATACTGATCAAACCATCTACAAAAGACTAATAAGGTTTGTATGTTTACTGAAGATTCATTGACTAAAACAGAAAGCAGCATATAAGAAAACAACCACAGATATGGTAACAATAGTTTTTGGTAATTGACAAATTTGAAGAATTAGGAGGGAAACATGTTCATTTGAAAATATCTTATGCTGCTAGCGGTGTTTTAGGCAAGCTGAAATATATCTTAAAGCAATTTTTAATATGCAAAATTACTTTCTGAGACGCAATTAGAATCAGTAATATAATACCACATATATGAGATTTGATCACAAAATACGTGGAATTTTAGTTTTTCTCAAAAAAATCTTTATTTATTCATCGATATTAATTTTGTCCTCTTCAAAGTGCTCCCCTTTAGATATAATACACTTGTGCCAGCGCTTTTTACCATCTTCGATGCCGTTCTCGAAGGCAATTTTCGGTATGGTATCCTCCTTCAGCGATTCTGTCTTTATCTCTTCAATGTTGGCAAAACGTCGTCCTTTCAAGCTTCTTTTCAGTTTCAGAAACATGAAGAAGTCACAGGGGGCAATGTCTGCTGAGCCATCATAACGGTATTGTCTTTGGCCAAAAATTCACGAACAAGCAGAGAAGTATGTGCAGGTGCACTATCGTGGTGCAACTGCCATGAGCTGTTTCGCCACAAATCCGGGCGTTTTCTTCGGATTGTTTCACATCTTGCCCCCACTGGCGAACAAAAGATTGGGGTCGCATTGAAACTGTAATGTATTTTTCGAATTTTCTATTAAGAGTGTATATTTGCACTAGTAGAAACTTAATCATTTGTTTCCCGAAAAACCTTATCCGCCATATTTGTTATCTAACATGTATTGTCGTTGTAGTTATGAGTTTACGGTTACGGTGTCTGTGCGTCGGTGTTTAGCATTCATTTCTCTGTGTAAAACGCGAAGTTCAAATAATGATTAATAGGAGCCTTTGTAGTGTATTATGAGGAGACTGGTCTGATAACCAGGAGACCATCATCCTGTCGAAAAAGAGATACCCCCCATAGAGGTGACCGCTTTTTTGATGTACACAAGTTTGCGAAATAAAACAGTTTCTATGGTTTGGCTGCGAAATCAGTTAGAAGACTTCGTGCTGCGGGATCGCCTTGCAGAAGGATGGCTACAGGCCCTCCACTATAGCGCCTGCTTCGAATTGCAGGATTGGCTTTTGTCCGAAATCACCTGACATGGAATAATCAGGACTGAAGTAGAGTATTGTTTTCAGATCAGCCCCGTTTTTGTCTTATTGAATCAAGCGAGCGTCAACGAGTATGGAGAAGACCCGGAGAAAGGTACGCTACAGTTTGTATTGACGAAAGACTTTAGCGGTGGGTCGGTTATGATTTGGACTAGAATCTCTTCACAAGCACACACAGAGTTGGTTTTCATGCAAAATGGCTTCTTGACAGCCTACAGTTGCATTACGAAGGTTCTAGAAGATCATGTTATGCCTTTAATCATTATGAGCGAGCTTGGCATTTTCATCCAGGATAATGCTAGACGTCGCGCAACCAGAATTATCAGAGCGAATCTTGATGAGTTAAGAATTAGGCGGTTCGATTGGCCAGCCCTTAGTTATGAGGTGAATCCCACTGACCATGTCTGGGATGAGTTGGGACGACGTATTAGAAAGCATACGCCAGCTCCAAGAACTGCGCAGGAGCTAAGAGAGTTGCTGTTGCAGGAATAGAATAATATCGACCAGAATGTGATAGGTACTTAATTATTGAAAATATGCTTAGTCGGCGGAATATAAGTTACTAGTGATAAGTTTTGTCATTGTTTTCTTTCATATTGGCCCTAATAGCAAAACGTGAGCTTCGTTTAAAATGTTAATTTGTTGTTTATTCAGAATAAATCATAAAAACCAAAAATATGATTTCGGAAATTCGGTATTGAATATTGAATTTGACCCACGAAATAAGATAAATAAGATACAATGATGTACAATTCGCAAAATATTAGCTTTTAACAGAAAATTCTAACAATACATCACAATTTCAATGTAACCTCAATTTTTTGCTCGCCAGTGTATATTATTTGAAAATAATTAGTGTCTTTTATTATTACTCCTAACTAAACTTTAAGGGTCACTTCTTTTCCATATAAATTTGATAATTTCATATACTGTTAAAATGCCAGAATATAAATAACGAAATTAAGTTATTTAAATTCTTATAAGTTTAATATTCAAATATAATATAATGGTATAAAATAGAAGTAATTGAACGTGTGTTCAATCTTAACACTGTAATATATGCAATAATTACAGGTGTTGAGCTTCATTAGAGGGAGTCTAAATAGGGAACACGTATACACCTAAAATTTTGCGAAGTTTAATTACAACGACTAAAAATTCATTTGTTAAAATGACAACAACTCAACTAACATAGAAAACTAAAGAGTCATTAAGACTAAAATATTACAAACTATCAATAAATTTTTTAATGTAAAGTTATTTAGGTCCTTGGTTATCGAATTAAAATAGTATTTTACGTTTTTTTATTATTGATAAAGTAATATTTGATAGAAAATATTAATAAAAATGTTAGACCCCTTCTTAACTACCCTTTCATTATATTGCTCAAGGAAACAGTTTTTCTTAATCAAATTTATAAGTTAAAGATAATTATGTATGGTTATTAACAGTGAACGGCACAATCGTAAGGGGTATGACTCAGAGTCGCGCATCGTAAACATGATACAGAGACGCACTAAGTGTATGTTGCATATTTCAGATGCTAAGTTTTTATAAATGTATTTAAACGAAATTCATATATTAATTGTAAATTGAAATAGAAGATATGTACATATTTAATAAATTTGTTTAAAGTAGGACATAAGAAAAAAGAATTAGCCATTACCATAAGAGACTTTTATATATTTTCTGCAGTAAAACGGCTGCTTTCTAAAGTTACATAGTACATCTTCCAATGTCGAAAACGTTCTTTCAACTTCCCAACTTGTAAGCGGAATAAAATTAAAATGTGATGTAAGAGAGTTATATTTTATACATATACAGTGGTACCTCGGTTTATGATAGTATCTCATTGCGGAAATTTCGTTTCGGTTCGAATTTTTGTTTCCAAAATCGAAAGGTACTCCCGGATACGAAACGGGGCTTAAAACTTTTACAGATTCGGCAGAATTTCCACGCGACTCGAGTACATGCTGGAAAGAGATAGTTATATACAATGTAATGCGATGCTTTGTATGGTTAACTTCCCACTATGCCACCGCTTCGCATCTGACTTGAATTCGTAGTTAATATTGTTCTTACTTTATCCGAAAATCCTTTTATCTTTGTTTAAAATCTTTTTCAAAGAACAAAGCCGAAAGTTCTGGAGTCAAACAATTTCTTATCTGTCGCGTCGCTAATTTTGTAATATATATAAGAAAGCCACCACACTCTCACTGTTTTCCCTACGCCAAAAAGAGCCCTTATTAAAAGTAGTGTATGTAAGTGAAGTTATTTTCAATTTCAATCTTAAGAGTTTTTATTGATTTTTCAACGTAACTTTATTTTCTATATGTTCAATTGTATTTACAATATATAAAATGAGTTTGTGATTATTTTTTGATTACGGGAACGGATTATCTCTATTTCCTTTATTTCTTATAAGAACATTTGATTCCAGTTACGAAATTTCGGATTACGAAATGTTTTTGGAACCAATTAATTCCGTAAACCACTGTATTTACATTTTGTATTTTGTATTCTCCTGCAGATAATTGGTTTAGTGTATTTAAATCGGGGTTTCTGCTAAACACTACATAAATTGTAGTGTTTATTTCCAATATCACCCAGAGAACTTTTTAATTTATTGATTGTGTCGTTAATTGTATTGAACGCGTCTCTCAATTTTATATTTCGACTTTCGAAGTATTGTATCGTCGCTGTTAAGTGTTTAATATGGAAAATAAGTACCTCAAAAACCTAATAACGAAATAAAGAATAGATATAATAAATACAATATGTAGAATCATTTCAGAAGAAAGCTCGATGCGAATACTACGACTGCATACCATTCACTAATTCCTCGATCTTATATTACAAATAATCACCGCGCTCATCGCATGCTCTGCATAGTACGGCTCTGTTGCGGCTGACGTCATCCCATATAATTTTGCCGCTCTCTGGTTATTAAAGAGAAGCAGACTATATTTCTTTAAATATCTTAATTTTCTTAGACATTACACCTTGTAGAAATTTAACTAAATGCGAAAATTCACATATTGTTGCATAAGGCACATAATTACGTAGTTTCATTTATATTACGAATATTTGTTGTTCCAGGAAAATGCTGCGACAAATATTGCTCCTGATCGTAGGAGCGGCTATGGTAATTGCCCAAAGAAGATTAGCTTTACCGGATCCAAGAAGTTGTGTAAATAGTAAGTATAACGTTATGCAATTTTCAATAAACATTGATCGTTGTAGTTAACCATTTCCGATTGTTGCATTTTATTATTATCTATTTGAGATATTTGCACTTCGATATGCCACTAATGATGATCATCGATCATAGATTTTTATATAGCTTGTAGCAATTGTTTAGAGCTACAATTATGTTAATACGTAAAAACACCTCAAGCTACAATTTTGCAAGAACATTTTTGTGAAAGTAACAATATTTAATATATACTCAAAAAATAATACAAGGGTATGAAAAATATAATACCTTTTAATATCATTTATACCCTTCATTATTATTAGAGTTTGTTGAAAAGGTGGTACCGGCAGTGGCGCATAAAAGTAGGTACGTAATATACAATATTAGTGAAAAATAACATTGTTTCCTTTTCCTGTCGTCTTGATGTCCACTGTGGCAATTGGCAACCGCCCTGGTAAGCTGCGCAGAATTGCAACATCAGCAACGCTTTCATTGTCGACGGTGTTGTGAATACGTTGTCGTATACTTCGAAAATTATTGTTTGACATCCAGTGAAGTAAGATTTGCAAATGTCAGATATTCCTTTTCCTCATCTAGGCACTCTTGATTTTCAGTTATAGGCCGAAACTTTTGTAAATCGGGATTTTTCGTTAAAATTGCACCAAATTTTTGAGCAACATCGACTCCTATAGTGTTCGTCAAGTTTTCTAGAGCGGCTTGTAAATTGTTTATGCAATTTAATGCGTCCCGTGCAGATAAGTGACTGTTTTCTAATTGCTCAATAGCTTGTGGAACTTCAGAATAGTTCATGGAAATTTCATCTATTTGTTGTCGAACGTCCGAATTGGAAAAAAAGTTGCTGGCTATCTCGAACTGCTGCAGAATCATTTGAATCAAGTTTCAAGATGACATTTTTCACTTGTGAAAAATATTTCTGATAGTAAGATACTGCTTGGAGCCATGTTCCCCATCGCGTTATTACAAGCTGAGGTGGTGGTGGTAATTTCGGACACAATTGTTTGAATACACGGATGTGTTTGGGAGATTTGATGAACACTTTTTTGGTAGATGCTATTAACTTATCCACCATCGGATACTTCTTTCGAATGATTTCTGCTACGAGATGACATGCGTGTATGAGGCATGTTATGTGAAGAAGAGTCGGAAAGCATATTCTCAACATCCTACCAACTCTCAGCATTGTTGCGGCTCCGTCAATAACGAACATTCTGACTTGGGTTCCTGTAATACAAAATTCTCTCAACGAATCTTTTATTGTCTTGACAACGGTTTCTGCACTAGTTTTCTGAATCCTTTTACTGGATAACAACAATGAAGCTGGTGGATCATCATGTTTTAAAGGACGCGCTACAACATGAATGACGCTGTGTTTCTGAGCATCGGTTGTTTCATCCACACATAGGCAGATTTTCTTATTTCTCAACTCGTCTTTTATATATTCCTCCACTGTGCCTTGCACACGTGGCAAATTGTATCGTAATTGCATAGATGTTGGCAGCTTCCATGAGGGAACGTACTTAGCCCAAAAAATACGAAAGTGTTAATTAGATACTAGATGTTGTGGGATGTTACACACACTTGACATAAAAATAAAATCATGTAAAAATTGCCAGTATGGAATACTGTTTCTTAAATTCAATTCATGACGTTTACTTTTATAATGTTTTCTACATTCAAACCTATCGCGACTTAGCAATCCGCTATTGTATATTATGCAATAAATATGCGGACTTCTATATTCTAATACAGGGAAATGCCTGAGATATTTATTCACATACGAAGGGAACGTTACACCCTTTGGGCGTCCCATCTCCGCGTACTTATTTGGCGTGCAGCGTGCAACGTACTGTCGCTTTGAACTCTCTCGCGATATTGTCGAGGTCGACTACGAGTTGAAAATTACCCCTACCCACGCCGCTACCGCTACGCTACTGCCATCCGGTACCACCTTTTTAGCAAACCCTAGTTATTATATAAGAACCACCTCTCCGTCGATTTACACACGAAAAACTGCAAAATATTTTTTAAATATTTTTATTAAGATCTATGTAGGTCCATTAGGAACAAGTGTTAACATTGTTTTTATATATACAGACAGACTCAAAAAGAAGATACACACCAAGGTTGTGAAAATTTAAACGGAAAACCCTGTGTATTAATGCATATTTTGATAGTGCGGGCTAAATAAAGGCAAGTTACTGTTATGTTTCCTATACCTAACTCAAGCCAAACAATTTTAAAACTTGCTCCCAATGAACCTATGCTCTTAATGAATATATTTTAAAAATATTTTGCCGCTTTTCGTATGTAAACCGACGCGAATATGGTGCGCCACAAAAAGTAACATAATTGTAATAAAACTTATTAAAAGTATAACGAAGCTTATTAACATGATGATAAAGTTTATCCATTATGTGTAATCTATTTTTTGAGTGTATCCAAAGATTTTGTATAGTTAAACATATGTAGGTATAGCAAACGATGTGTCATTCGCATTTCAATGCTAAACGCTGTTAATAAGCATTACCATTCTGGTAAGAGCGTCGACATCGAGACCATCGTTATTAGTGTAAATTAAGACCGATTTGTATAATATCCATTGTAAATTGAAGTTGTTCTGCTCTTCGCTATTGGTGCATATGTACATATGTGTAGGTTATACGGTATTTATATGTATGTTCACGACTTCGACAGCAATACAGAAATAAACTTTCTGATTTTACGAGGACAATGGCACCTAGCTCGCCTACCTGCATTTATTTCCTGCGACATGGGAAATTACACAACGGTGTGAAGCGCTACTGTTTATTGTCAGCACCATACTACATCAGCACGTAGATTTCGCAATATGCCGACAACAAACGGTTCGTAAGTCACGGTGTTTCATTGTAGGTGAAAGAAAATGAACATCGCCTGAGAAAAAAGCGAACGTACAATATTATCTGAACTTCCTATTCGAAAGTGACTGGTTCTATTCTTTCCAATAGCCCATCATCGTCGTGAATCTCTTATTGCTTATATGCAATTATGTAATAATGAACATTTAATCCTTAAATAGTACCTTCATAATGATACCTCTAATACTTCCTCTTTTTCTGTTAAGAAACCGTGCGTCCCCTAAATCCATCATCAAAACTTAAAACTTTCCAAGCACTTATTTACTTATATTATAACTATAGATTATACTTATAATCAAAAATATAAACGGCAAAATTAATTTGTTACATAAATGAACGCCCTTGTACCTTCAATGAAGTACACACTCTTATACGCACTTGACCTTCTTTTGCAGGAGTGCGTCATGCAACATATAGAGATGCTAGAGGTGTAACACATTCGTACTTCTTTAGTTGGGAGCACTTGCCCACAAGAAATCTAGAAGTAGATTGGTTAGATGCAAGAAATATCTGTAGAAGACATTGTATGGACGCCGTCTCTTTGGAAACTCCACAAGAAAACGAGTTCATCAAGCAACGAATTGCACGAGGTAATGTCCGTTATATCTGGACATCGGGAAGGAAGTGCAACTTTGCCGGCTGCGACAGACAAGATCTTCAACCGCCAAATATTAATGGATGGTTCTGGTCTGGTTCTGGTGCTAAGATCGGACCTACTACTCAAAGAAACACTGGCGACTGGAGTCAAACGGGTGGATTTGGTCAACAACAACCGGATAATCGTGAGGCAGCTCAGGTAATTTAGCAATCTTCTTCCAAAAACAACTTAATATTTATCAAACGTGTGTTTCTCTAGGGTAATGACGAATCATGCCTTTCCATTTTGAACAATTTCTACAACGATGGTATTAAGTGGCACGATGTAGCCTGTCATCACGTCAAACCATTCGTTTGCGAAGATAGCGAAGAACTTCTGAACTTTGTAGCTTCACGCAATCCAGGAGTTCGTCTGTAAAAATGAAGAAGAAAAAGTACAATGTACCTTCAATATGGAAAAATTCGTTGTTATGTAAGGCACCGATAAAGAGAGAATATTTAAGCAAAGTTAACGAATTTTTCTGTGTCTATAATTTATACATGGCATCCATTACTTTTTCTGCATGTGAATATTTCGCCTCTTTTCTGTCTATTATCACTAGCATAGCGTAATAATAATGATACGATTTGTAATTAAATTATATTTAAATATATGTACTATTTGTATGATATTTAATCTTATTATTCACTTTATACATTACTATAATCCAACCCATTTTTTTAAGAAGAAATATTCCAATTTTAAATAATAACACGATAATAACGGCTAAAACAATAAAACAACCAAATTTGATTCACTCTTTGCTCTAAAATTTAGAGTCTAAATCAAGCTGATTATGCAACTTAAAGTACAAGTGCTTGCGTATGGTTGAAGCATTACAGATTATATGTACCGATATTGTTCTAAATTCGCGTGCCACTATGAGGATTTACTTAGTGAAAACAAAATAGGAAGGAAATAGTAGTAGTAAAGGCTAACTCCTTCAGCACGAAACTTTCTACCCTACTCTCCTCTCTCTTCCCGCCACGTTGCTGACAATTTAGCCATTCCTGTTGTACGTTTGACTTCAAACTCCAGCGCGATATTTCGCAGGCTTCTATACTTATCCGATTGGCTACGATAACCTCTCTCCTTTCCATTTTCTACATCTTTTTCATGTCGTGGTTCCCTCGGCTCCCACTCCATTCTTCATCCCCCTCAGAATTTGAATTTGATCGCTAGCACTCTACTCTTGTTTCTGTATTCTGTGGCTTTTCAATTCCTCCTGGCTGATTCTTTCCATTGTCTTCTGTCCCTTTTTTTTTCATTCTTTTCGTTCGCTCTCTTCTCCTTCCTCTTCATTATGATTTTGGTACAACTTCATGTGAGTAACGTGTGTTGTCATCATATTACCTTCTGATAGTCTTTTTCGTACTAGTTTGTCAACTTTTTCTACGTTTTTCATTGTTGATCGTTCACTGTTCATCGTTCATTCCGCTTCTGAAATAAAGGTTACTCCTTCGGCACAAATAAATACGTCACTGATTGTTAAAAGTACTTTAATAATATACGAACAATTAACCATTAAAACAGATAATAAATAGCCTTCGTTAACAACACATCACTTCACGTTCGTCACTCCCTACGCCACTCTCCTCTCTCTTCCTGCGACGTTGTCGACAGTAGTTAATGCTGATGTCATCTCTGAACGTTGCTAAGATTGTTATAATATGATGTAATACACCATTTGAACCGCCTTTTAAACTTAATGAAATACATCAATATCTTTGCTATTATTGTAAAGAAGACTGGCTGTGTATAGTGGAGAATTCAAGCTAACATTGGTTCACTGACGGTTGCAATAAAAGCATCTAGCTTTTTATGAAGTGGCGAACCATCATTCTCGTTATTTAGAATTTTGTTTAATTTACCTTTCTTCTATTTTTTGGTGTGTTATGACTAATTAAAATCAGTAATCTTTCAATTCTATCGGCAGCATTGAGGACTCTAGATGACACAACCATATTCTAGTTTACTGGGTGCCAATGCCCTATTAATGAATTGATATTTATGAATTACACGATCTTAATTAGTAAAATCGTAAGATGTGTGAATTATAAAGCCTAAAATTATGAAACTACTCTTAGTTATTCTATCTATGCAATCAAGTGATAATTTTGAGTCAAAAATTATAACTAAGTCTGTAATGTAAGATAGTTCAACAAGAGGATTATTATCTGTAGTATAGTTGTAGTGAACATTTTTGTTTCTAGTGAACCTAATTAACTTACATCTGGCACTCTTCAATACAACTAACTTTACAATACAACTTAAAGTAATCCGCACATAAAGAGAAATGGAAAGTATAAAAAACAGTATTAATATCATTAATAAATAGCAATGTGAACGATAGAGGACCCCAGACAATACATCTGGAAACTTAGATCTTACCCCATTCACTATAGCAGCCTGATCTTAAACCTACCACATAACCTGTTACCGCAGATGTCATTACGGTAACCGCTATTGGTTCAACGGTTACTCGTCAAAAAATGCTTACTGCAAGGTAGACAGAGCATTACTTGAACAGTGCAGTAGTGTATATGAATATCTGTATCTGTCGCTCACATGAAATCAAACCATGTAGATCTTTGTCTTGCTTCCTTTTTCACCGACAGAACTTGAGAAAGATAGTCAAATTCATACTTGTCTTTACTCCTACGACAAAACAATGACGTAGGTAAAAACCGAAAATAAACAAAGTGTACATTGGAAAATTCTAAAAACTTAGCAGTAAAAGTTACACGTACTATTAAACTAAAATATTTTCAATAATCTAAGACTTCCGGTGCTGTGCGTTCGGGTCCCACTAGGATCGAATTTTAGTGGGTTCGGTACAATTCCGAATCACCATTGGGAACAATAAACTACGCTTCACCCTTTATGGCGAGGGAGTGATAGTAATAAACACCCGAGGTAATGACAAGCTTTAAAAGTTTATACACCCCGCTGGGCCGTCACCACACGTTAAAAAATATATATCAATTAATTTTAATCTATTGTATTGTGTTGGAATTATTTCATAGGTAAATTGTTTGATTTCAGTTGATGGTGTATGTTGGCGTTCTGTGTGCTGGAGCTAAAACGTTTAGCTTGATGGATTGTAAAAATAACTGCTCCAACACTAATTTTACGCAAATGTTGTCGAAGGACCAGCGAGGTATTTTTTTTAAGTAAAAGACTTGGTGGCATTAGCTTATTTTAATACAAATATTTTCAGAATTCGGGTAAAACAAATTCAGTAGAAGTGAATTATGGATTCTTTGCGTTGTAAAATTAACAAACTGAATTGCTGTTACTAAGGGCGGATAGAGAGCAATAGTATTTCACAAATAAAAGAGCAATTACAAATTGGAAGATGCAAATGACGACATATTCTCTGAAAACTTAGGAAGTAAATTCATGCGAACCGCTATGAAACGTGACCCAATGTTTATGGAATCCTAATAAAGTATGAGAATTCGGCGAAGGCATAATTTTATAGCGACTGTTCCTCTAGAAACGGAAAGATATACCG
Source organism: Dynastes maya (assembly GCA_029619315.2). Classification (NCBI taxonomy): domain Eukaryota; kingdom Metazoa; phylum Arthropoda; class Insecta; order Coleoptera; family Scarabaeidae; genus Dynastes; species Dynastes maya. The sequence continues at coordinate 64,923,734 of JAROYE020000001.1, read as the reverse complement.
TACAAGTTTATGTTACCTTATTATACTATTTACTTATTGCACAAACAAACTAGAAACACTTAGGTACATTAAGAGCCTTCATTCCTTGAATACACATGCCGGCCGCCTTGAAAGGCTCACCTTTCAACATTAAAAGCTTGCTAAATGTCTTTATAAATATCCACTGTTTCCACCTTTGCTGCTCTTACTACCTGATCCGCCCCTGGATATACCTCTGTAATCCTACCGAGAGGCCATAGCAGTGTAGGCGCGTTGTCCTCCTTGATGACGACTAGCTGTCCTTGTCGTAGATTGGTTGAAGTATGTTTGGTCCACTTCCCGCGTCTTTGAAGATGCTGCAGATACTCCTTTGACCACCTCTTCCGAAAGTGTTGCTTTAGCGCTTCAAATAGTTGCATTCTGGATAACCGGTTTGCTTCAATTCATGTTGGCTTGGATTCCAGAGTGGATCTAAAAGTCTCCAATATGAAAGTGTCCGGGGGTATGGATTGACATGGACATCGGATGGGTCTTTGGAAAAAAGGAATAAAGGGGCGTGAGTTTAATATCGCTTCTATTTGTGCCGTTACCATACACATTTCCTCGTAATTAAGGAGAGCATTTCCAACTATATGTTTGAAGTGGTATTTGAATGATTTAACGGCCGCCTCCAAAATTTCACTAAAATGGAGTGCGCTGACAGGGATAATATGCCAATTCACTCCTACGTTTGTCAAAAAATTAGAGACCTTCTGCTGAGATGTCTCCACAACAAACACATTTGCGTAATTCGTCCAGTTCTTTATGAACTCCGACGAAGTTTGTACCATTTATCTGAATAAATATTACTACCATTCCTCTTCTTGCTATAAATCTTTTAATAATGCTTATAAAAGAGTCACTGCTAAAAGCAGATACAACCTCTATATGCACTGCCTTAATTGTCATGCATACAAATATGGATATGCATCCCTTTGATTTGGACACGTTTCTTCGTTTGTTATCGCGTAGTAAAACTGATCCACAATAACCAACCCCAACATTAATGAATTGCCTTACAGGTTCTACTCCAACTCTGGGCAGATCGATTGAGATGTTACCAGTTTAGCCTTAACACAGGTGATGCAGCTAGATGTGTCGAACAATACTACGGCCTGATAAGAGCTAGAAATTGTATCGTATTCTTGAACGCCCGCGTGTAATTCTGATTTGTGTGTTTATTATCGAAAGCTTAGTGAATGAATTGGATGTTTTTCGTTATATGATATGAATTGGATGTTTTTCGTTATATGATATGAATTGAGATGCTCGAATTCTACCATCAATTCTTATGAGACCCTGATTATCTAAGAAAGGATTTAATGACAATAATTTGCTACAGGACTTGATATTTTATTTAGACTTAAGACAATACAATTCGTCGACAAATGATTCCCCTTGTAAATTTTTTAGCAACGCTGTTAGAGATAAATTTAGCTCGTGTGGTTAATATACTTAAGCGTAGGTTGGTGTACTGATTTGTTTAGAATTTAGAATACGAGTTTAAATACGAAAACACTACATGCTCACAGAAATCCTTGCATTCAGCGATACGTCTGAAGAATTCCGCAAAATCAATACCGAAGTCGATGCTCAGTTGATTCACATTTCACCCATTATCCATTTTTATTGCAATAATTAATAGCTACTACTTATCAATCTACAGTTAATACCCAAAATGTCTTCTTTCCACTTCGATACAATTGCGCAATTGTTTACAAAAGCAGTTCTGCGTTTTTCTTAGCACCCTGTTACAGGAGTTGCGTTTATATTGCTGAAAATTTTGACCTTGTGCCATTTACACAGTAGGCACAATTTCAGAAGATTGGAACAATCTTTATACACGTTACAGAATATTCACATACAATTATTATAGTAACGAATCTGCGGAAAAAAAGCACTAAAAAATATATGGCATGCAGTAATTACATAACAATACTAAAATTAACAAAAACTTGTCGGCTTTTACCGATTCCAAAATAAATTTATAAAAAATCGAAAATAGGTATATTTACTGCTTCAGGTTCATTAAATAACCTGTTTGCTGTAATAATTTACGCTAATTGTGTTTAGAATGAATCAGCTACTTATCTATAATAGACAATATTAATCTTAGAGAGATTAAGCTTCATTACTTAACTAAACCAAGTAGAATATAAAAGATTAAGATTAAAGTTTAGGTTACTAACATTTCTGGGATAATAACGTACTGTCAACGAAAACTAATTCAATCAAAAATATTTATCAAATAGCTAAACCATTTTTTATTGTTGTTGGACTAATAAAGTGTTAAATGAGCTCAAGGTGATTGACGATTCTTAGTAATTAAACTAAAGAACGTCAACTCAGTGACGTAATTATACACCTGGAATAACTTTAGCGAAAACTAATAAATATTTATGAAAGTTAGCATGCTTCAAAACACTAACAAACAACGCGAATAGGCGGAATTGAAATAAATAGCCGTCTAAAGAATTAAATTTTATTTTTACAATCAAAAAATCTTAAAACTAACATACATTCTCTGTATACAGTTCAATATAAACATATAATTCAATATATGTAAATCGTTAAAAATTTAACATCAGCGTAATTTCCAATGACAAACCAGGTATTCTTGGAGATAAGAAGGCGCATTTTTCTCGAAACTGATTATTGATTATTCTACACCTAATACCGAAACGTATAAATTATCAACATACAAAGATTATATTAATAAACCACCAACTGCAAGACGAAAATGTATATTATATTGTTTTAGAAGCAAAAAATAGAACAGAAAATGAAGGATTAAATAAAACCTTTTTTTTAATAAATTATCTAATAGATGAGATTTTATTTGATTATGAGATTGATAAAAATGTTAAAATATAAGTAATATTCGAAAGAAAAAATTATCGAGATTTTTTAACAGGATGAGTGGTTTGCTAATCATGAATTAAATATTTTTTAATATGCAATGAAAGACCTATTTAAATAGTAGCGAGTAGGCAATAAAACACAGCTGAATGTGGATTTGTTATCGATATCTGCAATTAAGTTTTATATACTGCGTGACGTATTCACAATTTATATACCCTTAGATAACAATAAAGTTATTACTTATTAAACTCAACAAAATGCCTTGCATACAATAAATATTATAGGCACGCAAATTTAATCCTATCCAATTAATTTATAACACAGGGTTAACTGAGATAGAATATAATAAGTGATAAAACGGCTAAACATTCTAAAACAGTTAGCAATTTACGTAATTCTAAAAATTGACAAACTTTAATAAAGATATAAATCCTAACCACTAAACCAATCATAGAAAATGCAAAGTCAAACCAAACTTTCCTATAACTTTATTTTATTTTGTCAGCAGCCAGTAATACTGACAAATTTTAAAATATTCAAAGCATTAAACACATTTAATGATCAGTTGCATCGATGCGAATTAAAATTTAATCTAGAATTAAGTTAAAGTGACAGACTGTCACATTCTGACATTTCGACTTAATTCGAGGTTAAATTTTAACTTATGTTGGTGCAACTGGCCATAAGTACTTAACAGCCATAAATACTTAACAGATATACACAGCTTCACTAAAATCTGTTATTAGAGTACATTTAATAGCATGCACTATTTATTGCTAAACAAATGTATAACATCTAAAACAATTATCACCTAAATAAATACTTAAGCAGGATAAAAGGAAACTGCTTGAAGAACTGATCCATCTAGTTCATCACTGAATTGTATCACAGTAGAATTTCGTTTATCAGCAACTCTTTGACCTAAGTATTGCAGCACAACTTCTCCTCTTTCAAATTGTGACTCCTTATAATACATAATATGGACATTATACGAGACACCTTTTTCTAACTTCACCGGCATTGGCAGATTTATGAGTTGAACATGGTCATAGTCCAAGTTTTGATCTTCTATGAGGCAGTTGTAGCAAACACAATTACTACAGGTGACCTTTATTCTAATGCTACCAGTGTAGCTTGTACTTTCAGCTTTCTGTGGTCTATGTAATGTACTTATTGCTACACCAAACAAATATATTGTTCTATTGCTAGTAATAATATTTCCAACAGACCACGACGAAGTAAATATAATATTCCTTGATATTCGATATATGTCCCTAAATTTAAAATTAAGCACATTTGGTTTTGTTCTACAATGTACGTCGCTAGATAATTCTTTTCCATACATAGTTACTAACTTTTTCACAATCTCACAAACGTAGTTAATACTGTAATAAGGATGATTTTCATCATAATAATCAGAAACGTTATAATACTTTGTATCAAACACGTCAAAATTTAGATATTTCAATAACTTATTTTCGGAGAGGATATTCCAAATATTTTTATGTATAACTTCAAGTTCATTTAATGTACATTCTTCTACTGCCCACTTAACAGCAATTATTATTAAATCTGAAGGGCTAGCATTTATATCAATTTGATTTAAGATACTACACAATGTAGTTTCTTTCATGTGATAGTCCGAATTAAACAAAATTCCTTTTGAATATCGTAATATATCTTGCCAACATAATTTAACTAATTCCTGGTGATTATACAGTTGCCCATATTCATAGCTAACTAGCAAATTGCTTACAGTAAGATTTGTCTTTACAAAATCTACACATAGTTCTAGTAGGTCACCTAAGAAATATTTCTGGCTAATGTAAATTAAACTCCATGCAGTTTGTACTGAGCTGATGTCCACATAGTCCGTATAAATGTATTCAAGCATTTTTCTGAAATCGTCAGGATTTATATCTGATAATTCAACTTCTGTTGCAGCCATTTGTCCAAAAAACATCAATTCGAAGACTGGACTACTGCAGGCAAGTATTAGTTTATGTGCAGATATTTTTTCACTACCGCATATAAACGTGCAATCGGCATGATCTTGAGTTTTCAATAGACATTTGAATTTTTCTCTTTTATAGCTAGCTTTCAGCGGAATCACACTTGACATCTAATGTAAGAAACACTGGGTGATAGGAACTGTAATACTTTAACAAAAGAATATACGTCTTACCTTTAGGACGATTCGGTTTACACTATTGGAGTTACAATTAGACTAGAATTATTAATTGTTTACACGCGGTATTTGCATCCTTGAACCCACTACAAGAGCAAATGCAAGGCCATATGATCAATTATATCATAATCCCTATTTTTAAAATCCTAACCAATCCAAAACTTCTGACAGTTGGATTACAGATATCCAACAAAAATTCAAAATGAGTAATTATAGCTTTATGTTTATTACTGTGCTTACTAAATGTTTATTAACACAGTTTACTATATAAGTAATTATCGCATGTGACGATAACACAAATATTTTCTAGCAATTAGATCATTTTTGTAAAGCTACCATTGCAATGGTTCTAATTATTTTTTTTTATTGTGATGGTTTTCTTTTCAACGGAAGATCCAGGAACTACAAATGTAAACATAACCCAAGTTTTTTGTAATATAACATAACTTTTCAATTAAAACCGATAAGTGTAAATTTTTGATCTTAACATGAATATTACTTCACATATGTTTAAAATAACATCAGTTAAATATTCTCAGAATATATTCACTACTAAAAATTATAATCAAATAAGATTATATGGTGTGTAGCGTGATATTCCTTTTACTCCAAGGAAATAGTATTTAATTTTTAGCACAATTACCAAAAAGGTTTTATAAAAATACAGGCATCCTTTATAGCAATGGAAAATATGAAATCACTCTAGATCAACGAAAACTAAAAACTCCTAGGGGCAATTTATTTGTAGTTGGTTCTGAACCATTAGCATTAGCAGTTGCAACAGAATGGAATTCACAAAAGGAAAAGATAGTGCAGACATCGATGCACCTGGTAAAGATCTCTTCTGTATTGTATACAATTTCGTTTATGTAAATGTTTTAGACCACTTTGTGCAACACTGCAATAGATAACCCTAATAATTTAAAAAAATATGATATGGTACAATATGTTGTCAACTACCTAGAAACAGATACAGTTTTATTCCAGTCTGATGTAAATATATATAGTAAATTCCAGCACATGTAAAATTAAAATGTACTTCGTTATTAGGATGATGAACTGTATAAATTTCAAGTTCAAGAATGGGATCCTGTTATACAATGGTTTTGTGATAAATTTGGAGTAGACATTCAAAAATCTAGGGCTATGGAAGGTCCCAAAGTTAGTGAAAGCACAAAACAGACAATAAGTAGGCATCTGCTGTCCTATAATCAAGAAGCTATGTTTGGTAAATTGTTTTATTATAAATAAATTACTAGAATAAGTTATACCATTGAGTCATAATGATAATAAAGAAAAACAGATCTTATTTTATAACACTTGGAGCAAGTACTATTGCAACGTTTGTATTTTGAATCGTTTTACCAGCTGTACTATATTATACAAGGTGATCAATTTCTGTGGCAAAATCAGATATAATTGTTATTATAGGAGATATCATAAAAGTTATTTATAATAATTGCAGGCAACCTTAAACTTCACATTTTAAAATAAATTAGAAATATACAGGGTGTTCAATTATATCGTGTCAGATCGAAGTTATGGTTTTTTAAATGGAATACCATGTATTTTATTTTAAATTTGGAATCTCCACCTTTTTCCGATTACAGCTGGGTTATAAGTAGAGTTGCTCAATTTGCGCCAACAGCCAGTGGCGGGCGCATAAAAGTTTACACAAAATAAATGGTCAGAAATAAAATACAATACGTGCTCAAACACTTACCGTCTTAAGAGTCTTCCGTGAAATCACAAAGTGAATAATGTCTGTTAAATATCTGCAACATTAGATATGTTTCCACAGTTGTTTCGGCAAACCGAGTGCAGCGTGAGGAAAAAATGTGTTTATATGCAGAAAACGAACGTTCTACATCTAGTGACGTTATATTTGCGTAATTAAAATAATCTTTGGAACAACTTAACGGTTCTGTTGACGCACCTTCACAAATTTGTCTTAATATGCCAAAATCAGAATCCTTTTCTAAAACACTTTCAAACCTTTCTAGAACACAAATATTTTTTGCGTCTTCTACCGCGCATAGCTGTACGTGAACATGTTGCACTATTTGCAGAGATTCCACTAACGACACCAAAGGATTTTGTAATTTTTCTATTACCTCCACTAATCCGAAGTAATTGTTCTGAATAGTTTTTAAATCCGACTATCTTGAAATTTCGACTGGCTTTCCTTGATAGCCGCAGCTTCCTTTGCATCGAATTGTGCAACCACGTTTTTAATATTCTTAAAATATTTATGATAATAAAACGCGGCCTGTAATCATGTTCCCTAACGTGTAAGAATAGGTTCTGGTAGCTCAGGCATACGGGGGCACAGTCTGTGAAATTTGCGAATACGTTTTGGGGATTTGACAAACACTGCTTTTGTATACGCTATTAAAGCGTCTACCCCAGGATAACATTTTCTAATACTATCTGCCACATGACTGAAAGCCAGAATTTTACACGTAATATGTAACAAGTTAGCACAATGTTTTTTAAGAGACCGGCCTACAGAAAGCATGTTTGCGGCACCATCGCTCATAAACAACAGTTGGTTTGTTGAAAGTTCAAACTTTTCCAATGTATTTAATACTAACTTTGAAATTACTTCGGCAGTACATTGTTGTACACGTCTGGAAGCTAATAGAATTAAAGCTGACGATTGATGTGGTTCCATTGTACGTACCATTACATTAACCACAGAATGTTTTTTACGATCTGTTGTTTCGTCCACACATAACCACAGTTTTTTATCTTTCAACTCCGTTTTAATTATTTTGACAACATGTTCACGAGCAGATGGCACAATTCTTTGTAGCGATGCCCGACTTGGTAATTTGCAGTCCGAATATTTATTCCGAAAGAAGACATATGCTTCCTTGTCTAGTAAATTAAACGGTAGATTACATGCAATAAAGGTAACATAAATTAAATTTAAATTTGTCATAGTGTCGTGTACAATTTTTTTTGAAGAATGCTGTTTACTATGTACGTGACGTAGACAATCCCGTTTGGTCCAACACATTAAAGGGATATTACAAACTACACATTGAATTTTAACGCCATCATAATTTAGGTCAGGCATTTCTGCTATAAATTCTGTAACTTTGTCCAACATTGGCCGTTTTCGCGATGTAGGCAACATTTTTAAAACAAACGTAGAACTACGAAATAGTATTTACGGCAGCGTACATGTATACACAACAGATCTGGTTGAGACCAGCCACTGCCCGTTGGCGCTAGTGAGCAATTCTAGTGATGAGGTTATCTTAATAAATGATAAAATTACCAATTTTATAAATAAAATCCTTATGTAACAATATAAAATTAATCTTTTGCAGCGTTGATTGTTAGATATCGAGATAGTTTTATAGTAACGTATCATTTTTTCATTGTTGTATAAATTGCACACAGGGCAAGTCAAAACTCAAATACCTTTTTTTCTCTATTTTTTCAAATGGATCACCCTGTATTTTATATTAACGCCAAAAAGTACCGTCATTGTACTTTCATTTCTCATAAATATTGCCTGTACCTAAAAAATTTATAGTTTTGGAGATATTTTAATTTTTATTGTTAAAAAGAGTATTCCACAAAATACTTTTATTAATGGTTTTATTATTTATAAGACATTTATTGAGTTTGTTAATTAGCCGGTAAGTAATTAAAATTAGACAACAATCCGTTTCGATCAAAGAAATACATACGTTAGAAATGAATAATTTAATCATACAAAGTTTGTGTTTTTTCATTAGGCTCATATAAAACTGAATCATTGGCATTGAACTTATCCATTAAATTCTCTAAAGCTTTTTTATTGGGTTATCGACGCCCTGGATATCGTTGCCGATAAACTCTTGTGGCAAGTAAAGAATTATTATAACATTCCCCTAAAATCATTACTTCTAAAATTCATTGTTCGCGCTTCTTTGAGGAGTCCAAAAAGATGGAAGTCACAAGGTGACAAGTCTGGACTATAGGGTGGATGTTCCAACGTTTCCCATCCTAATGCATCCACTTTTTGCATCGTGGCGTTAGCTACATGAGGCCTGGCGTTGTCATGCAGAAGAATGACACTTCTTTCGCGGCATCCAGTCCTTCACAATAATATTGCGCATTAATTGTGCGTCGATCGTGGAGAAAATCAACGTGAAAGGCACCTTGCCGATCAAAAAAAACTGTTGCCATTACCTTTCCGGCTGACAACCACGTCTTTGCGTTCACCGGTGCCCTCTCGCCGCTCTTTCTCCACTCCATACTCGTCTGCTTCGACTCGGGCGTGTAGTGGCGCACCCAAGTTTCGTCACAAGTGACGATGCGATTCAAAAAGGCCTCATCCTCTTGCTGGTATCGATTGAAGAATCGCTGCGAAACCTCCAAGCGATGTCGTTTGTGATCCCTCGTTAATAGACGTAGAACTCATCTAGCGGCCACTTTGCGAAATCCCAAGTCATCTGTCACGATCCGTTGGATACTCCTGTAACTGATGTTTACTTCCGCAACGATTTCGAAGAGCGTTATGCGCCGATTTCCCATTATGAGATTTCGAACCGCCTCGATGTTGGCCTTGGTCACACTTGTCCTTGGGCGGCGATCATGGCTCTCGTTCTCGACCTTTTCGCGCCCTCCAGAAAATTTTTTGTGCCATGCAAACACACGGGTTTTTGACAGGGTGTTGTTCCCGAACTATGTCTGTAATCGCCGCAAAATTTCGGTTAGGTTCACCCCCTCCTTGGCCAAAAACTTGATGATAATCCGCTGCTCCACGGAGACATGCACTTCTTTCTCGCTCATGGTTTCTTTTGATATTAAAGGGACCCAAGGGAGTTGCGGTCGGTTTTCCCCTCTCGCTAACGGTACAGGCGACCTGCGCATCAACCCCTTCCAGGTGTACTAACCCTCCGGAATTCTTAAGAAGATCAGTCCCGTTTATATTTGATATACCCTCCTATAGGGAAAGTTGATAATTCATTCTCAATCAAAATATCGTTATGGTATCATAATTAACAAAGACGCATTCAATAAATGCACTCCCCTTTCATTTTAATTAGTTGCTCACTAATTAATAAAACCAACATAAAACTATTAATAAAAGTATTTCATGAAATACCCTTTTCAGCAATAAAATTTAAAATATGTACATATCTCCAAAACTATTAACTTTGGGTATAGGGAATATTGAAGGAAAATGAAATTACATATAAGGACGGTAATCTATTTGAAAAAATAGGGAAAATAAATGATACGTTACTATAAAACTACATTCATATCCAACAATCAACGCATACAAAAGATTAATTTTATATTGTTATGTTATTTATTGGCTAATCGGAAAACAACATATCAAATTTGATAAAATGCAAAATGGGGGTTACCATAGACATAAATAAAGGTAAAATTTGTCACCAATTATAACGCCATCTACGAAATTAACAAAAAGTTTCAGACAAAAGTTACTTTTTAGCATAGAATAGCAATATGTAATAAAAAATAGACGTTTCCGTTTAAAAAAATAAAGCTGCCCTATTTTCACCGATTACAGCGCAATCTACGTTGAAACTAAAATCGTCATTTTGTAGCGCCCGATGAGACGAAAAAACAATGGTATGACGAACTTTTTTGTAGGATTCATATTTCTCGGGATATTCCTTTGTTAAGATTAAAACAGGATGCCGGTGTATATCCGCCCAAACGAACTACATAACAAGAAAAAAAAGCCATTTTGAAAACTCTCAATTCACAAAGGCAAAATCTTCCGAGCCCGCAGACTCAGCCTGTATATGTATATAGTCAATTCCTTTCTACTTTTCGATTTGGGGTGGGCAACTAATAGTCCGTTGTTGATTATTACGAATTACAGTTTTTATATGTATATCATTAGCTGTTAACAAGTTTTGCTGAATTTACTGAAGATATTTGTACTAGCAGTACATATTTCCGGGCCGTGGTCTTTGATGTGTCGAAGTCGACGTTTCGCCAAACGCTGCGGTCGGCATCTGATGAGTGGTGACTCATCAGACGACCAGTGAAGACTAATCATCGTCCTGAAGATGCCGACCGCAGTGTTTGGCGAAACGTCGACTTCGACACATCAAAGACCACGGCCCATCAGCCCGGAAATATGTACTGCTAGTACAAATTCAGACACCGGCCGTGAAAGCCTACAGTTATTTTTACTGAAGATATTTTTTTTGTCAAGCCCTTATATCGTCTATATTCGCCAGCTTTCTGATTGCTGCTATGCGATTAAATTAATAGACATCTGTGAGTTTTGTCCTATTTTTTGCACTATAAGAATGAATAGTTAGTAGGCCGGGCACAGAGCTTCGCGCCAGATTAGAAGTGAGGTTGCAGCGCCCACGACGCGACTTATGTATGCAAATGAATCGGCACGGGCTACCTCAGCGAATAAAATTATTGATTTGTTGCAATAGTTTCTCATCAACCCTTCGCAACGTTAGTCGTAATTCTAGAGATAAATATGCATTAATTAATTAATTAATATTGCAATAATGCAAGTATGTCTAACGTACACAAGGAAAATAAACAACCGTTGGCTAATAGTCATTAAATTTATCAGTGAATTTCCGGATTTGAACTATAATGGAACTAAAGTATTGTGTAGAGTTTGCAAAATTGCGTGCCACCTGAAACCCAATTTAAATTGGATTTACTTTTGATGTTTATTGTTTGTGGTCAACCGCTTCGTTTACTCGATAAAGAACCGTTTCGACAGTTTTGGCGTACATACAATCCCGAGTGGAACTTACCATCACGGACAGCGTTACGGAAAGAGTTAACAAGTATATGTAAAGATATCGAAAATAAGATCAAAACAAAATTAAAAGATAAACAGCTGTGGCTATGTCTTGATGAGACGACAAATTGTAAAAAAATATATATGGAATATCATAGTATGAATACTAGATTAATATTTTGGGGAGCTTCCTCTTATAGCACAAGAATATTCATACTTCAAAAAATGACAGTAAGAAACATAGTAGGAGCTAGTAGGCGCACTTCTTACAGAGATTTAAATGTCTAGGTATTTTAACTCTTACATCCTTATACATTTTTGAAATACATACTTGTCTTTGTTAAGAGTAATATAAGTACTTGTATAATGCATAGCTCATTCCATAATTACAACACAAGAAATAAAGACAACTTTAGTATTCCCCAACATCACGTAACAACTTATGAAGGATCACCCCATCATATGGGCATAAAGATGTACAATGCTTTACCTAATGATATTAAGGTTATAAATAATCTTTCAGCGTTCAGGAATAGACTCAAGGAAACAGTTCACTAAAACCCTTACCACAATACTTAACTCGTACTGTTGACGCACGTTTCGATAGCCAAGCTATCATCGTTAGCAGTAAAACTGAATTGATGATGATGATAACTTGGCTATTGAAACGTGCGTCAACAGTACGAGTTAAGTATTGTGGTAGGTGAGGGTTTTAGTCAACTGTTTCAGTATTCCAGTGCCACACATTTAGAGTACCCGATTAATCTGAAGGCTTTATGTTAGATAATGTGTTTTACAATTTCGAAGAATATTTTAATAACCCTTAGCTGTAATGTTTTTTATGTAATAATATTTCTATTTCTTTGTATCACACTTACATAATGACAGATTGAATTACCTTGTTTTTTTTTTCTTTTGTACTATTATTATTGCTTTTTTTGACTAGACTTATGCCGAATTGGTCAAGTAGACAATAAACATTTATTTATTATTACATATAGAACAAATGCCGTTTTCAAACAAAAAAACTAATAATGGTAATAAAAACATTTCAACGTGTGCATATATTCGCTTTATTTACCAAACATTTTCATTGCGTCAGCCTTTATTTTTTATGCTAGGGTATTGATTTCAAAATATCACTTCTGTCGGCTGAGTCACGCATACACTATTGATAATCTGCGGCCCATGCGTCTGATCCGATTCTGTTGCATTATGCCCGGCCTAACAATAAGTAGAATAGGCGTACATGCCAAATTTAGTGTTAGTTGCTTCAATGCAATACCCTTGCGTAATTTTGCTTTAATTTTTGTTCTTATATTTACTTTCTGTGAAATTGGTTTTCACTTTAACTGTTTTGCATTTGTCATACCAGTTTTAAACCCGATAGATTAAGGACACGATGACCTGGTCGATGGAGATTTGCGTCTTCCGAATTTATTCGCATTATAAATAGCTCCTTTTTGTCTAATGTGTTAACAAAATGCTCGAAAATGCATTTTTTGTGTATTTAGGTTTTAAAGCAATATATTAAAACATTGCCTCTGATGAAATGTAATTTATTTTTAACGTATTCTGTACACCACTTAGTAGTTTGCATAAGTATAAATTGTAAGGATTCTCTTTTTTAAGGATATGTGTATGGAGTAGATACTTTGAAGTCTATTATTTTAACATTAGCATGTATCGAAAAACATATAACTCCTGAAAGAGCCGTATTATTATCCAGGCTGGAAGAAGAATTTCAGGTAGAAATATTTCTCCCCTCCATTTAGTTTATTATATACTTCTGTTACAGTTAGGTCACTGGGGACGTGTAGAATGGGCCCACGATTTAAATCAACAAGATCTACAGTCTCGATTATCGGCTGCCATCTTATATATTTATTGTAATTCATCGTCATATTTAATGAAAATAAAGGGTGCTTCAAAAGTTTAAAAAATTAAATAAAATTTATTATATTAGATTTATTTGACAATATAACTTCATTTAACACATCTAATTGCTTTCTTCTTAGCACTTACTATCTTATTGTAATATGCCTGATATTGTTTCTGACTTTTCGTAAGTAACCTTAAATTGTCTACGAGTACACCCTGCTCGTGTAGTTGCTGCACACGTTTTTTCATAGTTTCAACGCTATGTAGAAGAATTTTAGGTGTGATGCAAATGTGCGTAGGGTGTATATCAAGACTATATACGTAGTCTATTATTTCAGCCATCTTCTTCACACTCTTGCCTTTCAAGGCTGGAAGTTTTGTTATTATGTAATTCGCTTGCTCGATGCTGCATTTCAGACGACGCGATAGGTATTCAGCCAGTGAATTATTTCCTAAAATTAGTTTGTTTTCTGACCTTATTTTTATATAGCTAAAACAAAAATAAGACAGATAACTATTACTGCAAATAAATATAATCATATGTGGTTTAAAGAAAAACTTAAATTGTCAATTAGCAGTCAACTAACTCTTTTAATTAATACTACGTTCTAAAATACATTAGGATAATAGATTTAACTACAACGTATGCATATGGTACGTCAACGGAAGGTAATTTAGAAAATTTAGTAGTTTAGAGCAAAAGGTTTCAAATAAAAGCTATTCGGAGACAAGTTCTGCACATCATGAAAGTACGGTAGTGATCAGCTAAAACGTACCCGCTTAAAGTGAACTACCGGTTGTTGCGTACCAAAACCGAGGGTCCCGTTATATTTGCCATAAATATAATACCAAAAAATACCTTTTATTGCGTACCCGCTTATGACGAACTTCCGTATAATACGAACCAATTTCAGGGTCTTAACAGAAATAGTTTCAATATACAATATTCGGAAAGCCCGGGCAACACCGCCAAGCTTTCAGAAGATAGATTAACCTTATTTCTATGCGCTAATTTAACGGAAAGTGAAAAAAGAAAAATGCTAGTGATTAAGCAAATTACAAAATCCACGATGTTTCAAGCACATCAAATAAATTCCTGTGAATTATAAAGTCATATAAAAAATCATGGATGACTGGCGATTTGTTTGTAGAAGAACTGAGACTGTGGGATGAAGAGTTATTACTGGAGAATTGAAAAATTATTCTATTGGTTGACAACTGCCCTGCACATCCTCCAGTGACAGGTTTGCGTAGGTATTAAATTAGTGTTTATGCCATTAAACACTAGCTCCAAGCTTTAGTCTATGTACCAGGGAATAATACACGTATTTAAAAGCTACTATCGAAATTTTTTGCTTATAAAATTAATTCAATTGACGAAGGTAAATCCAGGTTTATAAATTTAGTGGATGCAATAAATTTTAGTCATAAAGCATGGCAAAAAGTTACGGAGAAAACTATCAGTAATTATTTCAACCATGCTGGTTTCTGTACTTGTTTTAATGAGTTTGACTCTGATAACGAATTATCACTTTCACAATGGTTGGAGAAGCAAAAATCATCTTTAACAACTATTGATTTATCTGTCGATAATGAAGTCAAAAGTGTTATGCAAAATATCAATTTTAACGAATTCGTTCATGTAGATGATCAAGTTGCAATTGTCGAATACTTAACTGACGATGACATAATCAACAGCGTACTCAACGAATCTGTAAACGATTCCAGTAGTGATGAAAGTAACACATGGAGATGTGCCAATCCCTACAAATCAAGAAGCGCTGCAATATGTTAGGAAGCTGCGCTACTTTTTACAGTCTCATAATACCCCTAAAGATGCTTTGGATATATTCGCTAACTTTGAGGATAATAAGGAACAAGTTTGCGCTGGCGCGAAATTGGAACAGTCAAAAATTACAGACTTTTTTAATCAGTAACTAATACATGTAATATTAAAATGTATGTATGCAGTATTTTTCTAAATTTGTACACTTATGTAAATAAATATCGTTTGAATGATGTAGTTATCACTAATTTTTTAACGAACTCTGCATATAACGAACTAAATTTCTCAGTCCCTTGCTGTGCGTTATATCCGGGCACTACTGTATATTCAAGTATTTAGAATGTTTAGTTTCCGCCTCACACGATGCAAGGTCTTTTAAATGGAATATCTTGTATATTATTGCGTTTTCGAATGCCTCTTTCCATTCATGTAAACTTTCTTCGACATTATCTACCTAGCTTAGTTTTTAAGATAATTCAGATTTTTCGAATATGCCAATGTTTCTTTCGCGACCGATACCTTAAACGCCTTGCATGCTACAGTAATATTGAAGTTTTATTGACAGATCAAAAAATTCTTTATACAAGATGGCCATCCAAATCGTTGCCAAGTTTGGAGCATGTTATTTCTCTAAATGGAACATTTTGTATCTAAATGACACATCTTACACCTTTAGTAAATTCGGTATCATGTTACGCAAAGTTTTTCATGTAAATACATAGAATAATGCGACGAAATATTTTTGTTTATCTAGACATTCATTAATAATAATAGATAAACGTTATCTTTTTGATACAATTCCAGCATATACTGACAGAATATATCATCCAGCAAGTCAACAAATACAAACGTATAAATAATAAATAGCAAAAATAAGCACAGAAATATTAATTAGCGTTCAGCATATAACAAATAGATTTATTTAAAGCATCGTCAATCAATCTTTTCCAACAGTAAATAAGATACTGAAAGTTCTTTACAAAATTATGCAATTTAGTTAAACAGAAATACCTATCAAAAAAACCGTTTCGATAAATTTCTAAATACAACGCGTAACTGGGACATTATACAAAATTACCCTCGAAATACTTTTTTACGTGTGGTGATGGCCCAAAGGGGTATATAAGCTTAAAGCTTGTCATAAGCTCAGGAGCCCCTCAGCGTGTAAACTGGCATGTGTAATGTACTTCATGACTTTGTTACTGTCCCATGAATCGCGTGTTACGTGTATCGCAGCTAATTATTCCCCAACTTGCGGGATTCTACCGAGCTCACTAGAGAAATCTACCACTTGACCCTAGTGAGACTCAAACTCACAGTAGTAGTAGTGCAAGCCCTCTTACCATTGGGCTACTGAGCCGTTTAGTTTGATCAACAAAATACAAGGATTCGCATTATGGGAAAATGGTGATTATTTCAAGTAGATGTGGGAATTGTATTCCTAAAATGACATATTTTGCACACTATTTCTTTAATGTATATTTTAAGACAAACAAATGTTTGTAGTCTTTTATCCAAAAATGCAGTAAACCAGTATTGTGGGCAGCGGACATTGAACGCTCTGCATACTAGAGTATAATTTCGTGTTGTGCAAGGCTTGTCTACGAATAACTTTTATTTGGAATTTTTTTGTCTAGATTGCTCAAGGAAGGAATTATCATACGTCCACGCACTTGGCGAACACGCTGTATTATAACTTCCAGAAAGCTACCACATACTGTTATTTATTTAACACTTGGGTTGATGAAATTTCGAATTTTTGTAAAGTGGCTTATATCACGTTTTCAATGGTTTCACCAATACACGATTGAAATCTTGTACTGGCTATTAAATATGGAGGTGGCAATCCATTTGGTTTTAATATTTGAACTATAATATGTACCACTAAGTTTTTTTTCTCAATCCCTTGATTTGTGTAGGGTCAGCCACAATTGTTTACCATGGACTTCGGGCGGAATGGTAAATAATTTCGAAATGTTGAATCCTATGGCAGATTACAGCCGGGTTATATTTGTCCCAGAACTTACGAAATTGTTCTTTTTGGATGTTATTAACTTCAATCTTATAAACACTCGTCATAAATATTAAATCCATTACAGATTGCCCATAGGGGTTTTTGACCATGCTGTTTCCACTTATCATTTGCACTATTGACATGCTTTTCGCATTATTATCGTTTCCAAATTATTCTACTGCACACCAAACACCTCACACAAGATCCGTCATATTTGAAGTCTTGAAATTTTTAAATAAACTTTGGAACATTGGTCACCAAGTAATAATTTTGACGAATTATTGCGTCCCTCATATTTGCTCATAAAACGGGGTAACGTGGAACAGACCAAAATGATATCTGCATTTGCAAACTTTAGTCAGGAGATACATTTTTGCATCTACATTCTCTTAACTAAATGCAATATTACATAGCTACATAAGCAACTATAAATTGTTACTTTCAATATTTTGTTCAATAATATAAAGAATATAATTTTAATATTAATGAATCTTAGAATCTAGATCTTACTTTAATATTACATCTACAGGCGCTCTTATCATCCAGGTTTTAACTTTTTCAAAATTATTTTCTTTTACAAACCCTATTCTTTTTTCCACAGTGCTTTTTTTATAGTTTAATATCCACAAGTCACTTAAAATTTCACTATTGGATATACCATTTTCTGCAAATTTAAAACATTTTTTTATATCATTTTTCAAATTCATTGGAAATACCTTTCAGTAGTTGGACTGATTCAGTAATTCTGTCTAAGCTAAATGACAATAAAAATGGTTTCTTGCTAATATGTTCACACATTTCTGATGCTTTTACCTAAAAATAGTACTCAGTTATAACTAGTTGGAAGCTTTTTCTCATATGTACATTTAAAAGTTTTGAAAAATGAACAATATGATCATTTTTTCCATTAAGTTGACTTATTATTTTTGAGAATCTAGTAATGTTAATTTTTAACAATCCAGCAATGTTGTTTATGTCACAGGAAGCTTCATTTGCTAAGCGTAGTTTCTCATCTAAATCGTAGTGGTAAAGTAATTCGGGACAGTTTATTATTGAGTCATTTGTGATACCATATCTCCTACATGTATCGTAATTGCCTGTTACTAACTTTGGAGATGCTTGACATAGATCTCCATGATTTATAATAATTTCTATAGCTTTTTCTTTATTGATGGACAGTAATGTTTGTAATTGGGTTAACATGTTCTCTTTAGCAATCTTGAATTGTCGAGAAATAGATTCATCTGTAAGACTTTTTCTAATTGTTTTTAACTTTATATCACTGTATAATCGCACATATTTAATATTTATTCTGTTATTATATGCTAATACTTGAAAAGTAATCAACATTTTATTAAATTTTTTTAGAACGTTTGCCATTACACTTTGAATATGTAACTATCGCCCTATCCACATTTCTAAAACATTTACTGCATTAACAATTCTATAAGTGATTAACGACAGTTTTCGGTTACTTTTATAAACTATTAGTAATTGTTCCAAAATAAAATAATAATATTGGTTAAAACTAGAGAAACAAGTTCTTTACTGGAAAATAGGTTAGGTTTTACGTCAGTCTGTGCTGCGTCTGCGCGCCAATTTTCTCGTTTACGTTTCACCCAGAAGAGGACGCCACTAATAAATTTATTTATTAAATCATAAAAACATTAATAATCATTATCTTATTTTTGAACAACACATTTGACTAATTTCTCGGTCGGTGGCTTCATGTTCTACACTTCACTTTAATGTTTATTTTATTTCTCTCCTAAATTATTTATTAGAAATAAGGCAGATGACCCTAAAAGTAATTTTTATAGGTAACTGAAAAGATATGCAAGAATATACAAATTTAAAATTATCCAAAATTGTCATGTGTCAATTGTGAATGGTTGTTATGGTGGTATTTGACACGTTTCCATAGTAGTATGTAGTAGTAGTAAAGATGTAAAAGTATGCAATAAATCAGAATCATGTGAATAATCAAACTTTATTCGTGAATTGTGAAGATCAGAAATTCTTAAATTTAAAACAACTAAATAGGGTTTGCAATAATTGCAATAAAAACACTTGAGAATGATGGAAGACAACGAAACAGTAATACATATTAAGAATGATGGTATGGTAATTTACAGAAGTAATGCATTTGTATTATAAAAGCCTTGTTGCAGAATTCTTCAAACAATTTCTATTAGATACAGTTAAAGGTTCTTTGCAAAGTTCTATGTCAATTGCAGAACAAGTAACTAAATTAGGTGAAGGTATAGATCAGTTGACCAAGGAACTAAACAAACATGTTTTGCTTAAACATGGTGATTTGTTACGACAAGCAAACCATGCCACACAATTGCAAGAAGTTCTCAATACAATGCATACACATGTTCAGAACCTATTTGCCAATGCAGAGAGATTAAAAGGACAGGTTAATAAGACTTAAATTCTTTCAACTTAAAAGTATTTAATTTTTTAATGATATAGATTCACAGACCATATTTCACTTTGGAACAGCATACTAAGATATTAGGGAGGTTGCATTTAGCAAGCCATATATTAAGACAAGTTAATAGGATTCAGCAACTAAACCGTAGATTATCAAATACTAATGACTTTATACAAAAAGCATCCATATTACAGGAATTAGGTAGGATCAAATACGAGCAAAATTTTTGATTTTATTTTTCAATATGATTTAGAACAACTTGCTGCCGACAATGAATTGACCGATATAGATGCTATAGCCATGGAATTGAGGAATATTAGAGAGCAACGTCAACAAGTGTATAAGGTAGCTACCAGTGCATTAAACAAAGGTACAACAAGCGAAAATATTGCACAAACTACAAATGCTTTACAAGTAAGTCGATATAGTTTCATAAATTTACATGTTGTCTTATAACAAAAACAAGTGCATGTATAATGTTCTAAATAAGAGACAATTATTTTCCTTTGCAATAACTGTTATTAAACAGGCCACTCAGAGTAGGGTTACCAGATGCGAAAGTTAAAAAGGAGGATGTTTTATTCCAAAACTGACTGGAATGGATGATAAAATTCAATAAAACTTTTTATATTTCTATATTTGGAAAAAAATATGGTACATTAATTATATTATACGTGAAGTAGAATAATATAACAAAAAACTAAGAGTCTGTAGATGTAGGTAAGATACAAGTAGTTCATACTTCTCAGAACTATTGATTTTTGATAGCAACTTTTCATTCTTCAACAAATAATGGGAAAAATCTACACAGGACAAATCTTTTAAATTATGTTGTACTTGTACAATTGCTTTCACAGATTCCAGAGTTAATTTGTTTCGTTCTTTTGTCCACTGGGCATTTATGAGTGAAAAGCGTCGTTCGATGCTTCCATTATGAGAGGAAATACAAAAATAAAATTGACATATTTTGAGTATTTCTGAAAACGAGTATATTTGGGCAGGATTTGAAAAATTAAGCCATTGTTCATGCAACATTAACTCTTCAGATGTGGGACCTGGCATATTAGATTTGAGGAAAGATTCCAATACTCATCATACAATTTTATATCATCTATTACAATACCTCATCTTCCTAGAAAATCAATAGTTGGAATTAAATCATCATATTTGTAATTTCCATACTCCTTTAAATTCATCCATTTGAAACATTTCAGTTCATCAATCTGGTTACTCCATCTCTCCAGATATTCTAGAGTGGCCTTTTAGACTTTCTGAAATTCCTCACATATACTCTGATTTTGTGCATTTTGAGTATCTTGACTATCTCCTTCGCGAATAATTTGCTTAACTTTTAATAGCAAGAACATACCTTCTATTCTATTTTTTAAGAAATTTTTTTCTTGTTCCATAGAAGCTAAATTTGAATGAAAAATAGACATCAACAAATGGACAAACCATAAATATGCTTCTGAAAAGCGATTTTCAAAGAACCTCATAATTACATGGGGTGTCATTTTGGGAAAGAAAATACGATTTTAGCGCAGGAAACAACTTCAGCACTCTCTCTACCTCTGAAAATAAACTTAGCTATCTTCTCTTGCTGTGATTCAATAATTATTGTCTCCTATAAACGTAACACATTTTGTACATAATCCAAGTTTATCAAGAGTCTGTATCAGATAGTTGGTCATATATATAACACAGGGTAAGGCATAAGGATTTTGCGTGCTTGTACCAAATGTATGAAAAACGTTGTTATTGTATTGTTGTTCATGTTCTCTTTGAACAAATTAAGGTTCCTCATGAACCACACCAATGGCGTCTTTTTATAGGTAGCTCAAACATAAGTTTGAAAGCTGTCCTGTTGTATATTGGGAACAAGTGTCCTTCCATTCCAGTAGTTTATTCTGTTCATGTTAAAGAAACTTATGAAAATGTCGAGCTATTCTTAGAAAAGCTAAACTGTGGACGTTATGATTGGAATGTTTGTGGTGATTTTAAGATGTTGGGGTTTCGTCTGGGGCCTCAAGTTGGATATAACAAATATTCTTGGACTTGTAAGACAGTTTATTAAAGTTTTGGATAGCAAAATTGAGGCTCTGAGCCGTATCAGACAAATGTTCCTCGAATTATCTTAAGCAAAAGAAAAAGGTGGAATATTTACCGGTCGTTAGATTCGGGTAATGTTACAATCGCAAGAACTTTTAGACGCAATGACTTCGATGGGTGTAATGCTTGGGATGCATTTAGAATGGGAGTGCAATGGTTTTTGAGCAAAAAGAAGTGAATATTACATGCAAATGATGGAGAATTTGCTAAAGCTATCATGCGCTAGGATGTAGGATGCCAATGAAAGATTATTTTCACATATAGATTTCTTTTGATCAAATTTAGGAGATGTAAACACAATCACCTTATGGAAAGAAAGAACATTGAGTTTATACCGTGGGGGACTATGTAGGGGTCAAAAGAAAAAGTCGTTCTGACATACATTTTTAAACGACGCTATTGTTGCAATAAAAACTAAGTGTTATTCGGCATTTTTTCACTTATTCCAACCAAATTTGAATTCATTGTATGTTAGTTTTTCTATATTAGCCTAGTTAAATCAAATACATATGTAATTACAGTGGTTTCTAGTAAAATTGAAATCACGTACAAAATACTGATATTGAGGAAAACCACTTTTATGATCATAATTAGCATTATATTTAATTAAACGAAATTGCTTCTTGTTCCCAGATATTTCACAATTTGGGAATGTTAAGTGCTTCACTAGAAAGCTTTGTAAATATTGCATTGAGCGAATGCCGTGAAAGTCTAAAGACATCATTTGATCTTACTGGAAATCTAAATATGGGCGTAACCATAAATAAAGGTCCAGGAAAAGCAGCGCTATCCACATCTCAAGGCTTTCGGCAGAGAGTTTGGACAGACCTAGAAAAAGCATTTTCAGAAGAAATTTATTCCCAGTGTAAACAGGTAAATGTTAGCTTTAGTCGCTAATCACGACTAAATAACAAGTTTAATGTAGTTTTAGATATTGATAACTAAATTTTCAAATACTTTAGCATTAGTAAACCAAGTTTTGTGTCACCGCTATTTATTCTTTGCTTTGCTTCCTGGCAGGTTAAATTTTTAGATTCTACATTAGATAACATTAGCATAATGGTTCTCAATCATTCTACTGCCCAGAAATTCTGGACTGAATTAGGGAAGTGTATTGAAGAAGAGATTCGAAATGCTTCTCCAGCAATTCAACAAATGCTTGAAGAAGATTATCCACAATTGCTCAAATGTTATAGTGATATGACCAAAAAGTTGACGTTCAATACATATTCTTTAAAGTAATCATTAAAATTAAATTGTCAAAGAACAATATACCTAATTATATTTTAGCCGAGCCATATTTGAGAAATGTGAAAATGCATATTTATCAAATTCTCTAAACCGAATTTTGGAACCAACACAAGCCATGTTCAACAAAGAAAATACTGCCCCAACACATGATGAGATAGATTCCTTAATTAGAACAATAACCAAGTAATATAATTTCCTTTGATAAATTATGATCTTCATATATTGTAATGTATGTTGTTTTAGCGAACTAAGTGTAACACTTGTGGAAGATTACTTAAATGAAAAAGTTGCAAAGAATTTTGTAAAAGGCATTAAAATGTATGCTGTTAAGACTGAACAACAATTAGCTTCAGGACCAGAGGCCGCGCAAGTAATAGGTATGTTACAAGTACAAATTTGACACAATAAAGGAGCTGTTTAATTTATTATTGCTATAAGGAAACTGTTTACAGCTGGAGCTCCGAATGCTGGTCAGCAATTCAATGTACAATTGGCAAATGCCATGTTCTACTTCCACACACAAATACAGAGAATTATAGCAAATATGAAAGATACATTGCCACTTAGCGTTGTTTCTCTCGTCACTGATAGCTTAAGCGCACTTGATAATTTAGCATCAGCTATTATCGAGCCATTAACTGGTAAGTTACTCTATTCTATATTCACATTTCTATAACGTGTTTACACAGCGTGTCCACCTAGTGCGTGGGTGGAAAATAATTCCTTTCCCGTGCAATTTAGAGAAAATGTTTACAAATAAAAATATTTGTAGATAAGTCCTGCACATTCGTTAATTTATTAACGAATGTGCAGGATTTATTAATTTGAAAATTCACTAGAAAATGGCCCAAAGAGTATTCAGGAATACTCCCGATCCCACAAAGAATTTAATTTAGACTAATTTAGAAAATTTCAAATTTTTCCCAAAACTCCCATGGGAAAAATATTTCAATATATATATTATATATTTATTGCGAAAAATATCTCCGGCCTCCCAATTTATTCCCTGGTCAATATTGTGAGATGAATTATATACAAATCTTGTAAAGCCAATGCGTACAGCAAAAAATGGGGGCGTTACCGTTACCTCCGATATATGATAAGGCCTAAGCTCATTGACGTCAGCAAGCTGTGACGTATTTTGCAGTAGGTCGTCGATCAGCTATATGTGTACATTGGATATTCACACATTCAGATCGTTTCTTACGTTTTCAATTGGCAATTTATTTAGAACAATCTTTATAACGGCAGATCATTTGTATATGGTACTGTCACATGCCCTATACCAGCTGCCTACCACAGAGTTTAGTTTTTGATTAATGCAGTCATGAAGTCTAACAAACCTTGTAAACATTTGCAAAACAATTTTTTGTAAATATCTCCAAAACTATTGGACTAAAATGTAATGCACATCCCATACAAAATATTGAAATTGTAATGTAGAATGCTAAAATGATGTAGGATATAGGATGTTGCATTTAAAAAAAAGGTTAGCTGTTTCGCCACATTGTAGATAATCATCCTGTGAAGTCGCGAATACGTTTAAGTTATGACTCTGTTAACACAATTCAACAAAATTGGATTTTTTCTTATCACCTGAATTGAACATATCGCTTTTCGCAGATTTTTTGGCGTTGATTCCAAAACTGGCCACAGAATTGCACTGGCACGTCAGAATTTTGAGGTATCCTAACTTCAACGTGCCAAAAAGATGGTTTTTGGTGATCTTATATTGGTTATGTTATAAGAACAGCGAATTCGTTTTGCTCATCTCTACTTATGCTATTATTTAGTACTATTCTTCCCCTTCAACATCCTTTTTCGTTTGTTTCAATCCGACTTTTTTTCCTCGAGATATACCAATTTCAATATATAGCACTTCACATTATGCATCATAGCCTAATGTCCCGTTTTAAGTATTTTTAAACAAACTTCTCTAACATTTATCAAAACTGCTTGAAGATGGTTACTCTGATGACAAATTTGCAGTCAGAATATCTCCTTAGGAAAGCATTTTGGAGAACATTTTAAATAAAGTGCATAAGGGTCAAAAATAAGGCTTTTAATTTCGAGATTTTGAGACGCGTGTTTGATCTCACAATTTGATTCCTGTAGCGGGTTCAAGGCCACTGTCAAGTGTCCACTTCTGATCCTGCGAATATGATTTTGACCAAATGCATTCTGAGAAAATTTTCCGCTTTCTACGTTTCTGTAACAAGTAGGGGACTTCATTTTGAAATCGAAAGTCCGTGTTTAATCGCTTAATTTGATTCCTACGGAGAGTCGGGATCATTATTCGTCGGCTCCCTCTGATCCCTACAATTTTTATTTCAATAATTTTTTTCCAAAATGCTTTCCTAAACAGATTCCAATAAAACCGTTTTCTGATCATTAATGGCCCCATGTATTAATTTGGACTACGGTCATCACCTTTTCTTTGAAACTGAAAAGATAACTATTTTCAGGGGGTGCGCTGCAGTAGAAACATGGGCTGTTGCTCTCCCGCAAGAAAATTTGTGAATTTTGACTGTGACATTATATTAGTTGCTGTGTAAGGTCAAATGAATTTCCAACTCCATCGTGGGTATCTCTCTGAGATTTCTTCCAAATTTTTCCAAAGAAGAACACAATTTAAGTATAAGGAAATGTATATTTACAATCTTTCAATTGAACTTCCTTATCAGATTCTGAAAAGATATACAGGATGTATCATAAAAAAAAAACGAGGAATCTTGCAGAAAGTCGATAAGAAAATGTAGTAATCTACAAGATGGTTTAAATACTAAAATTGTATCGTCCATACTTGAGTATAACATTATGTCGTGCGGCATTTGTCTCCGGTTTCTTTTTTATTTTGTAACTTTGTCTAAATTACCCAAGAAATTATCTTCTGCCCATGCACTAGGTGGACACACTGTATTGGGAATCCTTTTAATAGGTAACAATATTTTTTAGACTCTATTAAAACGGCAATTGAAACTATTTTAATAACAATTCATGCTGAGTCCGATTGGGCGAAGTACCAAGTTTCAGGAAATCGACCTACTATTCCGTGCAGTTTTTATATGAGAGAGCTTATTGAATTCATCACTAGAACCCATAATATATATTTATCATCGTTTGATAATAAAGAGATCCTTAATTTAAAGTAAGTTTATTTAAAGGGTTGAAAAGTGGAAATGTATGTTACTGTTAAAAGACCACGTGTATTATGAAAATTATGATTTGTAATTGAAAATTGTTTGAGACGAGAGAAATAAGTTGACTAGGATTTCATTATCCCTGTAATTTTGAATTAAAACATGGATTTTTCTTCTAATATCTGCATATTGTCCATTAGCTAGAATTTAAACTCTAAAATTTTTGTAATATCACTTAGAAATTGTATCAGATTACCTAATAATCCACATGGTTTTTTTTAATCAGTGAATCTATGAAAAGCTGAAGTTGAAAGTATTTCTATTAATTACTTATATCATGTCCTAAATAAGAAATTACTGGATAAATCTGCTTTCTTTACATGAATATATTTCAGGTGCAATGGTATAGTTATTAGAAGCATTGAGCTGTTAGTCAGACACTCATCACTTCTTCGGCCTATATCAGCAGGAGGTAGACTTCGATTACAATCAGATTACAACTATCTAGAACAGGCCTTGAAAGTCATATGTCCAAATTTATCGGATTTGGCCAGTTCTTACCGTTTATTAAAATCCATGTCATACTTGATAACTCTATCGCCTAATGATGTCGTCGCTTCGCAAAAATCGGGAAGTACGGTTCCACATACAACTGCATTTTTATTGCTATTTACGCATGCTGGACCGGAACTTACTAGTCCACATCAAACTGCTGGCTGGACAATTCAAAAGTTCTCGGATTGGTTGGACGACCATCCATCTGAATCCGACAGGTTGAAATTAGGTATTGCTATAGCAATATAAATTATCCTTCAATTTTCAGGTTGAACATAATTGCTGGAGCTCTTCAACGTTATGAAAAACTCATCAGGCAGAATAATTCAAAAAATTATGATCCTGTATATCCCCTAATGTCCGAGTACTTAGAAAAACTCACAGAATCTTAGTTTAACAATGTATTTATATAAAGTATTTTTATAAATAAATTATACATTTATACTATTAGCAATTCTGCATTATTCGCCAAGCTTGATGAATAAAGGAAAATCAGGATTTACAGTAAGTTATTGAAATAGGGTTTTTTAATCTAGTTGTATATTATGATTATTTACAAGTACTCTGTTGATGAGTATTTTGTTATACTTCTCGCCGATGCGGTAATGCCCTTTAAAATTGCTGTATTTTCAGTTTTTAACTTTACCAAACTTGCCGATTCAAAATTGTTTACTGCTTTGTATTTTTTCTGTATAACATCTAATAGATGATTTAGTAAAAAATCTGCGTTTTTGATCATAAACTGCCGTTGCTGAAACACAAATATTGATGTAGAAAGAAAAAAAAACATTACGTCACAATAGGAAATGTAACACTGATATGTAGTAATAAATGCTAAATACCAAATGTTAATAAACCTAATAAAAGAAAGGTTTCACTTGCTGATACAAGAGGTTTAGTCGAATATCGAACAGGTCCACTGTAGATCTCAAAAGTGTGGAACGTCAAACAAAATTTCACCTAATCTTTATGATTAAAAAAAAAAATCATCTGATGAAACAATTAATAGTTGAAGTCATTCATAACGACTGGTTATAGCGTTCTAATATGCACACTGGCAAAACGTGTGAAATTAGCTATATCTATATATGTACGGCGAGCCACGTTTTTGTAATGTCAGTTGTCAAAGTTCTTCGTTGCTTTAGGTTGACTATTTGATTGTTTCTTGTGTTTCTCATTATACTATTATTTATTTAGCATATTGCATTAAAATTGTTCTTGTCAGAAGACGATTAATACGATATTTACGGAGGAGGTATTTTTTTCCAATTATTTAATCGAGTTAAATTTTGGCAGTGTTATACGGACGCCGATTGCAGCGCTATCTACTATATTCTTAAAGTGAATGGACTATATACGATATGTGTAAGAGCGCACGTAATAATTTGAAGTCATGGTCGCCTGGAAATGAGAGTTTCGCATATTTATTTTGTTCTAAAATTCTAAAGAAAATAAAAACAGGTTCTGATGAAATAAAAGAAAAGAAAAATAAATACTCTAAAAATTCTTACTAAGATCGTCCGCACATAATGTAGTCTACGTCGTAACTAACCACATTCGCGTTTACCGTTATCGCATGTACACTTTTTAGTATAGCTAGACATTTTCTTTCCTGATATCTATATTCCATTCGTATACAACGTTATGCTGTCTGATATAACGGTAACCGGATATAGCAATGAGATTTTCATGGTTCCAAAGTGACACCGTTATTATATCTGATTTGTACTCTATTATAAAGCCTGTTTTACACGCCGCGATTTATTGTCCAATTAATTGAACAAGTTCTTGACCAAAAAATCTGTTGTCTTGCTGAAGTACTTTTATGTTAGTACCCTGGCAACGCTGTAGAGGACCGATTTCTGGCGCATGCGAAGAATTGACTGACTGAAAACGACCGACTATCAGTACTGTACTTGTCCTATATTGTGGTAATGGGCTAATAGGTTCGCAGAATGTCTTGCGCAAGAAATGGAGAAAAACGCCCAGAAAAGTGCAAAACAAAGATAAAAATCAATTTTTTTCTTATACTGTTTTAGTGAAAGTAGTGACATAATTTTGGACTGATTGAATGAAGTTATTTTTGCGACAAAGAAACAACTGCTAAAACAAATCGTGAACAATCGCTTAATTAGTTGTTTTATATTGAGATCTCCAGTTATCTGATAAAGAAAACTGACTTTCATTAGATGTTTGACGTCTACTCTGAAACGAACAAGCAACATTTGATGGGTTTATCGGCGGATGTAACATAAGAATAATAATGATTTCTTAGTCCAATGCCTTGCTACTTTGTGGTAATAGCTCTGACGCTGTAAGAAATGTACAACAAAAAGAGGTCTGGACGACTTTAAATATAGTAAGAGATGAAAATCAAACAAATTAGGTAATAGAAATTGTTTAAAATTACCTCCAATTGCTTTTCAATTTTCAAAGAATATTCCACGTGTTTAATTTGTGCTTCGTACACAGAGTACATGGTATCATCTATTGTGTATAATAAATCCGCTGTTTGTAGTTTTAAACAGTCATCAAGTAGTTTTAGAAAGAGTTTTGTAAATGACATTGTATTTGCAGTTAATTGTAACCAATGATCACCTAGAATAATTAACTCAAATAATTTATTTTATACTAATTCACCATATGATTTACCTGTGACATACTCGTTTAATAAAAGACCCATAGCAGCGTATTCTTGCATAAATCTTGCTAGCCCAGATTTAGATTTTATGTTCATGGGTATCCATTTGTCTTCTTGAGATCTAAGCTTTATGGAATCAATAAATTTATCCCGAGAATCTCTTAGCGCCTTAGTCAAAGGCGACCTTAATGACCCGTCTAACTGGTAACGCAGATCTATGCCATATTTATATAACTAAAAAAGCACTTAATGCCATTTTTTCCTAACTTTTGTCAACATTTTACCTGAACTTACTCTGTCACACTGTGACCTAACTAAAATAACACATTCTGTTAATGTTAACAACGATGTTTGAGGAACAAAAGCCTGTTTAATGAAGTGGCTTGTGAAGAGACTTAATTCATGACTAGCCCAAACAACATATGCTGGAGAGAAACACATTATGTGAGAGGAAGTTCCAAATTGATTACCTTACCTGATGCACAACTTGGAGAATCGGGAAATGCTCTTAAGAATTCTTCTGTCATGTGACACATATTTGTAAACACAACACTGGATAAATGCCGAACATAAGTACTTGTGGATCCTTCCCTTTTAACTCGTTTGCATTGGATTTTTAACATACTACTGCATAGTTTAAGAAATAATTCGCATGACTAAAAAATAACTGATTGTACAAAACATTTTTGAAATTAATTTTTCAGGGTACCTGCATTGAACGATCTAACTGATTGAGCAATCGTACAGCTCGTCTAGCTGCACGTAATCCTCCTTGCAGAGATTTGTCATGGTTTACCTCTAGCTCCTTCATTAGTACATCGATTAAAGCGGATTTTCGTTGTTCTACCTAGCAAAAAAATAGTTGTTTATTCCAGGAAAGTAAACACTACTAGCTATGCTGGTATCCGTAGGTTGAGATATATGTTATAGTAAATAGTATAAAGCATTTAAACATATTTTCAGGAAAAGTTTAATACAATAAAGCATCTAGGATGTATTGATCTTTCAAAATTGGTTTTCTGCACATTTCTTAATATGCTACAATCAAGTAACAGTGTATTTCTTGAATAGCATGCTTGGTTAAAATGTAATTTTAAGATCTATAGTTTATTTACCTTTCGTGAGATATCTGTAAAAATATGATCATCATGATTTTGGGGTGGCGTATATGTTGTGTCATAATCTTTTGCTTTTTCCAATAAGGTTAAAGCTTCTTCAAAATGCCTTTGTGCTACACAAACATCCAGTTCATCGGGTATTTCCAAAAACCATTCTGGATGTGTAAATACTTCTTCGTCTTTTTCCTCAAATGCTGTAAATTAACACAAACAATAGAGAAGCATTAATACATAATCTACGTACGATTTATATATGGCACATCTATTGAAGATGATCTTGATGGCGATTTATCAATTATTGCTGGATCCTTTTTACTTTGTTCCTGCGATAGTCTTTCCTTCTTAGCCTGATCAAGTTTGTCTAACCATTCTTTCTAAAATGATACGTATTTGATTGCATAAAGCATAAAGAGTGAATACGAAATACCTTGACAGTGCTAGATTTACATTGGAAAATTCGTGAATCTGGAAATGCTAACAGTTTGAATGCATGCTTGACATTCCCTAAATCACGAACGTTAACAACAGCAACGCTTCCAAGATCATAATATATTTCAAACTTTAAGCTTGTTGAATCATGACTAAAAACATACGTTCGAATTATAAATTAGTATAATTATATTTATTAAATCAAGAATTCAATTTGCAAATATTATTTAGCGTTACAATTACATAAATATGTTTGTATTATATCTTTTGAAAACATAACCAAAAACCAAATGGGCGTGCACATAAGGCGAATTCGGATATTCGTTCGGAGTAACTCGCGCTTTTTCGCGTTCGGGAATGTCGCAGAGTTACTCCATCCATTCTGCTCCGAACGAATACCCCAACTCAGCTATACTTAAATCGTCGTTCAGAGTACATTTTCACCCATCTCAAGGTTGCGTTATCCGAACTCCGATTTAAGTTATAGTTTATTTCAAATTATAAAAATTTAACTGAACGGCTTAAATGTTGTTATTGCACCACCTGCGGTAATAACTACCTGGATACGCAAACAAACTGCTGAGGACCGTAATGACAAAATTTAAGTGAATTGAATAGAAATGGAATTATGATATGCGATATGCGTAACTACCTGTTTGTACATTTAAATCTCATTTAATATCTAAATTCTTTAATTACTTGTAACATCGAATTGCTTACTATGTAAATTTATACTGTTTGAAAAAATATATATACATAAACATATAATTATCTTATAGGGCCGTAATTTATAGTCAATACGGCCCCTAGATTCAATATGCATTGCCAGGTTATTATCGTCACAGAAGGTGCAATAAAAGTATTAAAGGCCTTGTAAGTCTACAGTTATATTCTTATAATTTGAAATAAACTATACATAAATTTCCATAAACAATGTTTCGTCAATAAACAGTTGAGATCACTACCGAATGCAAGGCGCATAGTGTTGTCAAATAGTAAGTACACTCCTTCTGTTGCTAGTTAAGCTGAGTTCGGGTATTCTTTCGGAGCAGATCAAGAGTACAGAGCACGTGGATGGGGTTAGAAGTACAGCAAGAGTGGATCACTCAACCCATATTCTAGGCGTGTTCGGGTATTCTTTCGGAGTAACTCTATTTACTCCAAATACCCTACTCGCGCTCTTTCGCGTTCAGGAATGACGTAGAGTTACTCCATCCATTCGTTTAAAAGTATGGGTTGAGTGATCCACTCTTGTTCTACTCCTCATCCCCTCCACATGCTCTGTATTCTTGATCTGCTCCGAACGAATACCTGAACTCAGCTTCTTAAAAGGATGGATGGAGTAACTCTACAACATTGCCGAACGCGAAAGAGCGCGAGTAGGGTATTTGGAGTAAATGGAGTTACTCCGATTGAATACCCGAACTCACATTTAATAATGCACCTGTTATGGCTTGTGAATACGAGCAGATTTATTCAAATTATTAACTCTAAATCTAATGAAATATGTATTTATTTTATACATAATAATGTAAGCCTGAATTTCAATAAAGGAATTCACTATAAAATATCTAAGTACTTAATACTACTTAATAAATGCAAATATCTATATACAGAAAAAAGGAGATATTTTCAATACTTACTCATTAATGTTTGAATTTGCAATTAGTATACCATCTGAAAATATGACACCATAGACACTTTTTAAAGGAATATTTTCTATAGAGTCTAGTTCTGTTAAATAGCTTTCATACAGGATTCGACGATTTGGAATATCTAGTAAATGCTAAAAATTTAATGATTTTAGCAAGATGCTAAGATAAAATTTATCTATACCAACTGAGCATCCTTTAATTTTATCCTTTAATGCTAAAATTCTTTGTTTCCTTAACTCCTCTTTCTTTCCTTCATTATCATCTTTATTCATGTCAGTTTCAACTACCACATGACTGTCATCTCCTAATATCGATGTATTGTATAACGAATTAAGTAGCGACTTCTGTTCCGTTAATAAATGATTCAACTGATACATTTCGCTTTCCAAATCTGCAAACAAAACAATAATTATGCTCTTTTTATTTCTGGTTAATAAATGACATACGTGATATTTCTTTAGCAGTATCGATAAACTGCATATAATTTTCGTACACATTTTTCTTCAAGTTACCACTAGTTTCTTCTGAAAGAGCTTGTACTTTCTTTCGCAAGCGACTTAGCTCTAAGCCACCAATAAAGTTTAAGGATAATTCCCGTACATCTGAAATAGTTTGTATATATATAAGTGTAATACATATAAAAACGCTTGGATGTTTTACATTTATCGGGATTAAAATCGGAAGAACGTAATAAATTTAAAGTTGGTTCGCCCATTTTGGCTAATTCTGACCAGATTCTAACCAAAAATTTAACAATGTTTGACATCTGTCAATTTAACAACATCAAAAACATAACCAAAAATTCTTATGTACAACAAAACGACTAATTGGATCGAATATGAGTAGGATCCAGATAAACTACAAAAAACTGCTTTATTTACTTCATAGATCAATAAAATAAATGGGGAGTTATGAACCATGTCGTGGCTGTTTAACAAATTTAAGAAATGGGGATATGTACACAGTTCTTGATGAAAAATATTTGAAAATGTTTATTGAATGCACATCTATTAGTGTAAGGTAAAATTACTATATCAACAGGTACTAATGGTTTGTTTTAGATATTGCAAGTGAGGTAGCATTATTATGCAAACTGTGTTTGGACTCACTTGAAAATGCTTATAATTTTATACAACTTTGTCAGAAAACCAATATTCACTTTTGCAGTAATAGGCCTCTAGATTTTGAAGAAGAATATTGTTTGGAAAGTATTTGTATACCAATAGTTGTAGATAATCCTAGGTCCCAAAAAAAGGAGATTGAATTAGGTAAATATGATGAGATAACCATAAATAATTTGACCAGAAAATCTTGCAGGAACAAAGAAATATAGGTGTAAAATTTGCTTAAAAACATTTTTAAGTAATAACGAACTTAGTGTTCACAAGTCAAAGCATTGCTTTAAAAAGTATAAGTGTAATAATTGTTTGGAATTATTTACCACAAAGAATGAATTAAATAGGCACTTTAGAAAACATATTTCTTTGGAAAACAAATACCTATGTTCAATTTGTGGAAAGAAGTAAGTAAGTAATTTACCAAATTTCAACAATAATTGTTTTTTAGATTTGCTTCAGCTAATTCTTTGAAAGTACATATTAGAATACATTCAGGAGAGAAACCTCTGCAATGTCCAAAATGTCCTAAACAATTTAGAGCTCACTCTAGTTTAACTATACATTTGAGGAAGCACACTGGTGAACGTCCATATTTGTGTCCTAACTGTGGTAATTAACGTATTGCACTTATTTTGGTAAAAATCTATTTGTGTGTTTTTGAAGAAGAATTTGTCAATATTTTGCCTGAAATGTTGATTTTTAATGTAATGTACATATAAAAACATCTTATATACTTAATATTTTAGGACAGAAATTTAGATCTAGTTCTGATCTTACTGTTCACCTACGAAAACACACTGGTGAAGCACCTTATATATGTGATGTGTGTGGTAAGAAATTTCGAACTTCGTATATGCGATTAATACATAAACGCTGGCATACAGGGGAAAAACCCATACAGTGTACAAAATGTGAGAAATGGTAAATTATTTTCTATCATTTAAATTATTTTAGTAGACAAAATCCATATATCTCTTTGATTGGTCAATTTACTAAGAAAATATTAAATACTATTTTGAAGTTTTGTAACAAATGGTCATCTCAATGTTCATATGCGGTCTCACATGTTGGAAAAACCGTTTAAGTGTGATATTTGTGATAAAATATTTGGAACAAACAAGGATTTAGATATACACAAGGGAATTCATAGGGGTATAAAATCCTGCATCTGTCCAAAGTGTGGTAAAAATTTCAGTAGACCAAGTAACTTAAATAAGCATTTGAGGTCGCATTTAGGAATAAAACCATATTTTTGTGGGGTAAGCAAATGTGAATTTCATGTATGTATTCTTTCTATATTCAAATTTGACTGCAGGTGTGTCAAAGTTGCTTTAGTACAAGCAGTCAATTAAAGATTCATGTTAGAAGTCATACTGGTGAAAAACCGTATTTCTGTGATATTTGCAAGAAAAAGTTTGTTAGTTCCAGTAATGTAGCAAGGCATAAGAAACAGCAACATGTAAATAAATCAAAAATGAAGATAGATGAAAGCATTACAGAAAATGAAACTGGAGAAATCATGTTATCTTAGCAGACATTGTAAAGAACGTTGTATTTACTTACAGCAAATAAAATTTTATGCAATTTGAAATTTTTTGTATGTAACGTATATCTAGGGTTTCCAGGTGCATTTTACCCATTCCCAGACATTTCCTTTTAATCCGAATTCATATGAATTTAGTTTTTTCTAATAACATGACACAAAAGTAAAGTAAACTAGTAAAATTATCTGAAAATGCTATGTTAGTAAGAGTAGGCAAACTAAAAAAAAATGTTTCGCTTGATTTAATTTTATTTATCCATAACTATTCCACGCGTTGCGACAATGCAGAATAACTAAGAGGGCCTTCTTCTTGGTTTAACAGATTTTTATTCTTCATATAAATGGCAGAAACGATAAGAAATTTGTGAAACTTCTTTTTCACAGAACATTGATATATAAACAAAGTTTGTTAGGTAACAATATATGTACGTGTGTTTCACTTCGCGAAATACATTCAGAAACCTCCCAGGCAATCCGAAAGATAAACCAGACACGAAATGAAAGGTCAGGAACTTATAGTATTGCATGCGGGGACTGATAAAGCCTATATTAGACAAGCGAGACGAGCAATACCACCAGCTTCGTAAGACACGCTATGAGAGAATTGAATCGTCAAGTGTAACAGATAAACGAAACCGGACATAATATTAAATTACCTACAAAATCCCAAATTAATCAAAACAATTTCGCCGCCAGAATTAGGTGTTTATGAAACCATTTACAGTAAACCATCGTCACAGCGAATACCGATGCTGCGAAATTGTCTATTTTACGAACAATAGTATCTGTATGAAAACTTCTAATGTATTTCTAAAACAGTTAATTTCATTATAACGAAATTTCAATTAAGCGAATTACGAACAATTTTAATCTTCCAACGCACAAAAACTAATATAAAAATATACCATTAATACGAACCAATATAATCTTACACCTACATAATTTAGAAACTGTGCGTAAACATTCGTTTCCAAAGCGGCGTTTTTTTATTATTAATTTTTTTATTATCTTCATTTCTGAGAGGTTATTTTAGAGTTAAGATTTAGTCGTTAACATAAATTGTGCGAGTACACATAATTTAATAAAAATGAATGACAAAAGACTAACGATTTCTTTAAAAAGAAAATTGGTCATCTTAGAAGAGGTAGAAAACACAAATGTCCAAAACTAAGATCGCGGAAATATTTTACATTCCGAAATCATTATCTTTATCTACCATAATAAAAAATAAAGATAAAATTGGCAACGCTATTTTAAAAAATATTGTTATGTATTAATTATTGCTATAGTATTACTTTAGAATATATAATATGCAATGAAATTTCATATAGTACATATGTAATACGTTTTTAATAATAAACATTTGAAACATTCTTATTATGTATACACATACAATAGATGCTATTATTCTTTATAACGAACTAATTCGCACTAACGAAAATTCGTTTATACGAACACCTCGATATAACGAACATTAAAATTTCCCCGTGCCTGTTCGCTGTAATAAGGGTTTACTGTATATGAAAAAGAATAAAAATTGGTTAAACTAAGAAAGATACCCTCTTAGTCACTCTGTATTATTGATGGATTTATTAGGGAAAAACGCACGCATGGTTTATGTTTTGTGTTGCAGGCCAGCATTTTTTCCTTTAGTTCCAATATTTCGCACGTTTTAGTAGGTGGTAAAAGTAGATATTTATTCCTTTAAGCAGTAGCGGCTGGTGGTGACGTAAATGCTGAGGCATGGACAACGCTTGGATTTTATCGTGTACATTTATCAATTACAACGTACTTACATGATACGCAACGGAAATATGTGAGGGTATGGAAGCGTTGTACGCGCCCTCCCATTTACGTCACCACCAGCCGCCATTGCCTTTAAGCCTATTTTACACGTCGCGATTTATTGGTTAATTAATTGAACAAGTAGATCTTCGATTTTATTGTAACTTGCAACACCAAAAATCGTACGATTTCTTGAACAATTTATCGAGTTGAATAGAATGTACTCCATTTTTGCCACGGTTTTTCATGAACTTTGCAGATAGGCTTATATTAATTTCATCTCTCATAAAAGCCCAATTTAGTACAAACATATGTAATTTAGAGCAGCGTAGGCACTTGATAGTATCAGTTATTGGTGTAAACAATTCCACAACGCAAAAGTAATACTTTTAAGTAGCTTGAGCACTCAACCACATTGACCGGTCATTATTTTACCAATTTTACTTATAACCGTCTTGTATCTAGAACCGGTTAAAATGCACAGCCCTAGTTCCAAGCTAATGGTACACTTTGTGTGGTATGGAGTGTGCCAATATCTTAAGCCTGTTTTACACCTCGCGATTTATGGGTCAACTAATTGAACAAGTTCGTGACTAAGAAATCGGTAGAAATATGCTGTTTTACATTCTTCAATAAATTGAACAATTTTTTAGCTATCCGTGAATACTTGTTTAGTTTCGTTAATAGTTAACGGGGGAATTATTAAGTAGGAAATTTTCATCTGCTTATAAAAATAGATTGGCAATCTGTCTTTGTCAAATGTTTTGGCATATGCACGTATTAGCTTAGGTTACTTCGATTTTTGTCACTTAATTCAAATTATCTATTACATTATAATCGTCGTAAACTTTCGAAATTTATCATTTTGTTTTAAAAACAATAAACAAAATTCGTAGGTACTTCTCTGTTACTAGGTTGGTATTAAAACAGCAAAGTTAGTGAAAAATCGTGGGAAAAATAGAGCATGTTGTATTCGATTCGATTAATTGTTCAAGAAATCCTACCGATTTTTGCTGTTTTACACGATACGATAAAATCGAAGATCATGTTCAATTGATTGACCAATAAATCGCAGCGTGTAAAACAGGCTTTATGTATATCTAATTGTTTCCAATATTTTCGCTATATTATAAAAATTTTTGGAAAAACTTATCAAATGACACTGAGGGCTATGTCTATAATAATCAAATTTTGCTACAAGGATTGCAGGTTTTGTAACTGATGAAATCAAACACTTATTTGATAACAATTGTTTACCTTTAAACATTTTGTATAACAATAGGTACAATTTTCATATAAAATAGGATATCGTATTTCTAAAATAATAAACCTGCAACAACAAAACAATTATTGAAACGAATAATCCAAATTCATGCTCATGATGGACCAGCTTCGTTGGCAACTACAGCATTTTCAATTTTTTCCGAACATTTCTCGTCGGTATTGTCCCTAATATCGTCTTCCTCTTCTTCTATTTTTGTGGTGGTGTCTGCAATATGTTTTCTCCTTCGTTTAGAACCGCAATTTGATTCTAGATGTTTACGTAAAACTTGCCCTCTGGTAAAGCCTTTGCCGCATTTTCCGCATCGATGCGGCATTGTGCTGCCGTGTCTCCACATATGCGTTTTTAAATGAGAATATATCTTATAAGCATTCCCACAAAATTTACACACGTACGGTCGTTGATCTCCATGAATTTTTTTATGATAATAGAAAGAATTGCTAGAATTGTAAGTTTTTCCACAAACTTTACACAGGTATACTTTATTTTCATTCGTATGGAGAAGAATGTGTTGCTTTAAGTAATCTAAAGTTCGATATTTTTTATTACATGAAGGGACAGTGCATTTATACATAATACAAGGATTTTCTTCGGCTACAACATGGGTACTCGAATGTCCACTCAAACCATAAACAGTTGGAAATGATTTTATACATTTATTGCAGTTATGAATGCTATGGACTGTTTTATTATGTTCAACAAAATCACTGTATGCTACAAAAACTAATGAACATTTTTCACATTCATGATTTGCATCATGTATCTTTTCATGTAATTGTAAGGCTTCTTCATTAATACATGGCAAGGAACATTGACTACAACTTGTAGTTATGTTTTTCTCCATCATTTCAATTTCACCTTCAAATTTAAGATGTTTTGCTTTTATTGGCATATCATTTATTCCAACTACACAAATATATTCAGCATTTTCCTCAGATTTTGTAGTGTTTGGCGATTTGTGCATTCTCATATGAGCATTTAAGGCATTACCAGTTGCGTAGCTTTTATCACAGATAGTACAATTGAAATATTTATGACACCTTTTATTATGTTGCAATAATTCTTGATGACTAGCAAACTTACTATTGCAATATGTGCACTCATTATTTTCTTTATGTGTCTTCATATGAAGACTTAAATTTCCAGATTTAATAAAGTTGCGACCACATAAATTACAACTGAACTTTTTGTTTTTATTCACCTCGAATTCATTAAATATGTCAGCGTTTGTATTATCTTCTTCGCTTTCAATCTCGTTTTCTACCACGAACTCATCAGTCATCACAACTTCTATAGTGTCTTGCTTTTTAGTAGGCGTTTCATTTTTACTTGACCTTAATAAAACATCAGATCTTTCACATTGTTTCTTAAAATTATATGATATTGTGAGAGTCTTTATACAATCTGAACACATGAAATGTGGTAAATCTTCTTCGCTGGTAATCTAAAATATAGGATATCATTGTTATGTTTAGTAACTATCGCGTATACGTAGTTTAACCCTTTTCTTGGGAATGCTAGAGAAATATAAGAATGTTGCTATTATAGCTTATAAGTGCTTATATTATTCTAGTAGCAGTTCCAAAGGGTTAATAAAGCTTACAGTTATTGATACAAAAGTCATAAGCATATCAGCCAAGTTGGTATCTGACGGATTGCCCGATGTAAAAATGTTAAACATATTCTTATTGGCTCCCAAACATGTACGACAAATGTCTTCGCTTTTTTCCTCCATTTCCAATTTTGAATTTTCGCGTTTGAATCAAATATTTAACTTGAGTTCACCCAATCTACAATTTGCACAAGTAGATGAAAATGCTGCGTAATTTGCTGTCTCTCTCTGCTTCAAATACCGCTCTATACAAAACGCTAAACGCTCCGTATCGACGGCTAGCGATTCAGCCTTGATTCGTAAAATGTCAAATATGTATATGTAGCGCCTCTACTAGATGTGCTAGAACTAGAAATTTTTGGTGAACAAACTTATCTTATGCTATATTGATATAGGATAGATTTTATTTGCAATTGCTTTTATTTAATTAATTGAGAATTTTTGCTGTCAAAGTTGTTTGTTTTATAATATTTGGCGTATTGCATGCATAAAACGATTGCATATTACACACATACAACAAAAGAAGTAAATATAAACCGTAGCAGATGTGGCTTAATAATTTATCAACTATTTTCCCCTGTTTCAAATTTACATATTTATAATTTATCTGCTTTGGAAGATTTATTTTGTACTTATAATAGTTTAATTTTAAATTACACAGAAACATGTAAAATTTTCGTCCTTGAACTACGTTTAATTACATGATTCATTGAATATGCTAATATTTAGACATATAAGTGCAGTTTTTAATAATACTTAATATTAAAAATAAATTATAACATTGAAGTACCAACTCCATAAAATCCAATTTCAAATTAAACAGTTTGCTGAAAATAACGCACAATGCGCATGTCCAAGTTCAAGTTTTGAAGCAATTTGTTTTTAACCGAAAAATTAAGCGGATTTTGCTTGGAAGATTTCTGTATGTTGTGTAAGTGAAAATTTTATTAGTTTATTTGGTGTAGTATAGTAATATGACAGCAGTTGAGCAAAAGAATAAATCTGCAATTACATTAAAAGGATCTTCACAAATAATATGTGAATACTTAGGTTTGTAATTTGGATTTTGTAACACATACAAATGCTCTTGGTAACGTTATTTCTTGTTAGATTATGGTATTAATTCAATATTATATCAGAGGGGACTGTACCCACCTGAATCATTTAAGACTACTGAGACTTATGGACTTACAATTCTAATGTCACAGGATAATAAAATAAAAGAATTTTTGTCAACTACCCTTAATCAACTACAAGGTATACCGAATTACAGAAATGTTGTACGTTTGATATCTGTGTAATTCTGTATTGTTAATATTAGGTATTTTTACAGAATGGCTAGTACAAAGAATTGTAACTAAAGTGGCACTAGTTATAACGAATGTGAAAACCTTGGAAGTAATGGAAAGATGGGATTTCAACGTAGAGTATGAAGGTGATACTAGTCAAGGGAACGAACAAACTTCCAATAAACCTTTAAAACAAATCAAAAATGAAATAAGGGATGTTTTAAAGCAAATAGCATCTTCAGTAGCCTATTTGCCTCTGCTAGACTGCCTATGTAGCTTTGATATTCAAATATATACTAGAAATGATGTGGTTTTACCAGATGAATGGGCTGATGCACAACCAGCAAATGTAAAAAATGCTCAATCTGTTAAGATGCGGTCATTTTCTACAAATATTCATAAAATGGAGACTGTTGTTACATATAAAAATGATGAGTGATTTTAAGCTCCAAATACGAGAAAAACAGATGTGAAAGATTCTACTTTGTTGAGTGAAGTGTAATTATATTTTCTTCTATAAACCATGTTTTACAAACTTTTAATTAGATACTATGAATATTTTCAAATCATCTCACCTCACTATTTTTAAAAAATAATTTGTGATATAATACTGTTTGGTAATATAATTTATACATAATCATGATTTATATCTATTTAATACCTGACTTTAAATCATTTTTCAACACTATTCCTTATTTTGGTCACATGTTAGTACTGGTATAATCCATTATGAAATCAAAAAGATGTAGGCCAGATGTATCTCATCTGGCATAATTTTAATAATCAAGCGTATATCCACTAGTAGGGGCTGGTGGTGACGTAAATACGGAGCTCGTACAGCGCTTCAATTCGTTCGTGTATTTCCGTTGCATATCGTGTACATTGTACTTGACTGACATAAAAATTCACGAGCAAATTGAAGCGTTGTCCAAGCCCCGCATTTACGTCACCATCAGGCGCTACTGATATCCACATGCATAGACCATTGTCATAAGCAACTTTAGTTCGGCTTAAAGTGATTTTATTTATTGATCAATTGTCTTTATAATATCTCCTATTTTATAACATTGAATTAGTGGATATTTTTTTCTAATGTATTAGTTTTGATTTGTGTACTGTGAGTTTTAAACCGCTAGCCAGCTGCGGCCAAAAAAGTGTTGTGCCGTTACCAACGATATACACAAGGTTGCGCGCTTTGACGTCAGCAGGCTGTGATGTATTTTGACATAGGCCATATAAACGCGTTTTCACACTGAGACCATCTCTGCGTTTTGAATTGGTTTATGCAAATTATATTTTATTTAAAAAAATACTGTATAGGGATATTTCCGTACTTTGTTGGTGATACCTGCAATGTTTTTCTAGTTGTATAAGCGATAAAACTTTTTTTGAAACGATAAAAACGGGGTAACCTAACCTAAGATGACGTCGGTTGTTTTGTATATTTTGTTTGTGAGTTACACTTTGTAAATAAAAGAAGATATTATTTATTTTTCAACAGCTTCAGATTCAAGGACTGGTGAAACTATAACTGCAAGTTTAAAATATCCTAGGCTTAAAAAAGATGCTATTCCAACTCAATTCTCTAATTGTCCGTTGTATTTGACAAAAAACGTCAAGTTGCTATTGTTCAAATAGTTTTATATTCTTAACAAAATTATATTTGGACACGAAGAGGTGTTTTTAAATGTGTGTAATAAACGTTCTGTTTTAATACAATATATTTTAAATTATATCACCGAACGTAGCTATTTTGGATACTGATATATGCAAATGTCATAGTCACAGCAGTGAATGTATTGCAATAATGATAATAACTTGCTCTACAAATACCCTACTTAAAAATGATTGCGGGAAAAGTAATGATAGATTAGGTAAAACACCACATAATAGGCAATTAAAGACCCTGGTTAAATAGCACGTCTGTAAATGTTCTCGTGAAATTGAACAAAATTTCGAATAAAATTGCAATTACTGTATCATTTCAACCTTAGTTTCGTCCAAATACATGTACAGTTACAAATAATAATAATTAGTCGATTAAATATCCACCACAAATACATCTTTCACGAAAACGGTGCTCGGTTACGTGTTTGCTTTGAAAGTTCATTTTTCCAAAATAGAATCGAATGAGATGCGAAGAAGGGCTCAATTGACGATTGGCATCCTCTTTAAGTCGGAAACCCTTTAAAACTCAAAAAAGAAATGCAAAAAAACGATTCCTTTACCGCTTAGGCTAATATCGTGCATGCCGATACATTCCCTAAATAGCGTGACGCCATCGAAGGGCTGTGAGGCCTTCTAGTATCGGTGGTAATGGTTGTGTGCATTGGCAATGTAATTCATTAGATAGTAGACTCCGACTCCCATCACAGCCTGTTGCAAAGTTGGTGGTGGTTCGGTTCGTTTCGACGATACACTTGTTGCAAAAAAAATGAATAGTTATTAGAAAAAATTAATAATTGCTTTGCGAATGCATTTGAAAAACGTGAAAAGAACATTACCTTATTAAAGTTACACTAAAATTTTTATACGTGTTAAAATTGTCCATACACAAGTTACAGCGTTCGAGACGCGAGTGATGCTTTGAATAATATCGGGAGGAATTAATCTTATTTCGGCCGTATCCTTGTTTTAAAATTATCTATTGTATTAAGTCGGTTCATGTGCACTTTACTTTTTAAGTGACTGCACAAGAAGAAGTCCAGTGTGGACTGTCTCGTGACCAATAGCGGGAATTATGTCGATT
This sequence comes from Dynastes maya, assembly GCA_029619315.2. Classification (NCBI taxonomy): domain Eukaryota; kingdom Metazoa; phylum Arthropoda; class Insecta; order Coleoptera; family Scarabaeidae; genus Dynastes; species Dynastes maya. Next base: position 64,879,515 of record JAROYE020000001.1, on the reverse strand, counting down.
TACCGTGCCATCCAAATAAAAAGTTGCTTCGTCAGAAAAAAGAATGTTGAACAAAAAATCAGGATCATCATCACATTGTTGCATTAGCTCCTCACAAAATTGTAACCGCTGATCGGGATCATCATCGTTTAGTTCACGAATCGGCTTGACTTTGTACGGATGATATGTTTCCTTTCGAAATAATTTGATCACAGTTGATTGATGAATGTTGTTATTTAACGCAGTTTGCCTAGTAGAGATGTGAGGATTGCCCTCGGCTTCTAATAAAATATTTACCTGCTCATTTCTGTTTAGTTTAGACTTTGGCAAATCTTCACTACCTGTTTCATGAAGTTTTGCAACAATTCTGCTTACCGTGGAATGAGTTATTGGCCGTTTCTCGGGGTGTTCCTTGTTAACGAATGCACGCGCTCCTTCGTAGCTTCGCAACCTATCACCACGCCCCATTATGATCAGTAATTCAATCCTTTTACGCTACATAACATTTTCACTTTGACAGGTAGACTTCGAACTTTACAAATGATATTACTTAGCAACATGGTAGGAAACAAATAATGTAAATTATAAAAAAGACCCCTACTCGGATGGTCAACGTTGCTATCTTAGGTCTTTTTATAAAAATAAATAATTATTAATTTTCTCTAACAATTGTTCATTTTTTGCAATATGTGCCTCGTCGTCGTAATCCTTAATAAGCACAGACTTTAGTGACCTAAACAAATCCATACGGTTCCATTTAAAAAATAATGACATAAGGTCACAGCGTCGTAATGACAATCAAAATTACTGTCACGTTTATTTTACTCTCACGTATTTCTGCATTTTTCCTTGTTATGGTTACAGACCCTTATTTTGAATTTTGTGCGTTACTTTATCATAAGTCTGTATTTATCGCTTTTAACTTGTTTTAAATATAGGATTAACGTTCTAATAATACAAATATTAGACGAATTGAGAGTGCAAGGATACAAATTATTGGAAATATGGTATAAATCACTTTTAACAACGTCGGTTGTAAAGACAAGTTGCTTATAGAGTCCGAACTATTAGGTCCCGACTAATTTGTAAGTAACACAATGTAAATTTGAACCGCCTGTAAAGACTTCTGTAACGGTGAAGTCAGGCATAAAGTCGAAATATTTACCTTTTTTTATACAGGGTGACACACGAGAGTCGGGTGGTTTTCAAATGAGTACTACTTGATCAGTTAAAAAAAATGTTGATATTTCTAAACAAACAAAAGTTCAAACATTGCCATTTAAGGAAATTATTGAGTTTAAAAAATGATGTCTGTAAGGTGACGCACATTCTCTTGGATACAGTTAAACGGATACAGTTCTTCAGTCTAATTTTGAAGTCCTCGAACACACTTGTTAAACTTTCTTCATGGATTTCCGAAATTTCATGACGAATAGCGGTCTTCAAATCATTGAGTGTCCGGGGCCTGTCCGCGTATTCTAGTGACTTGAGAAATCCCTACAAATAAAAATCACAAGGCGATAGGTCAGGTGACTGGGAGGATCAAGGCACACCGCCGAAACGGGATATCAGCTGTCCAGAAAACATTGACGAAGAAGGGTCCCTGACTCGCATGTGCTGTGTGCCATTCAGGGATGGCTTTTTCAGTACAATTGTACTAAAACCAGTACAATGACCTATTATTCAGTACATCAGTACATTTACACAAATATGCAGTTATTTTATGATATTTTCCTGTTTTACGGTACAAATGTACCAAATATATTGTTAACGATAAAGCAGCAAGCCAACTTACCCACTATAGTAGAAATCTATAATTTAAATCGTATTCTCTTTTCGATAGAGGGGGAGAGTGTAGAAATTAAACAGAATACTGACAGAACATATATTCAATTTTTCAAATAAAACGTGTTAGATAACCGTCAATCGGTACAATAGCGTCTTGAATGGTATTGAGATTGCGATTAATCTTTCTACGATAGTTTTATTTATTTTGAAATGGATAAGTAAGTGGTTATGTAATTATTGTGTACAGTATTATTTTAGTTAAAAATTGTAGGTGGACAAAGCCCAACAATACAGATATGGATCAAAAGGTAGGCGTTTCAAGCTCAAGTGCAAATGATAAGAAGAAAGCATGTCCTCAAAGGAAACGATGGACGCCCAAACTAAAACCAAGCGAATTAACACACTTTACATGGTTAGATCAAAAGAAAACATTTCCATTTTGCTATATATGTCAAACAAAATTGTCCGGTGGAAAATTTCATTTAAAGAGACATGAAATTTGCCCTTCGCATGTTAGAAAAATGAAAGCTGCTAAAACAACATCTTTAACACAATATGTATACCAGGATAATAATAATAACAATAATCGTTATCTTGTTAAAAAAGCAGAATTAAAATTTGCTGCATATGTTTGTGAGCATAATTTAGCATTTCAATTAATGGATACATTTCCACTGCTACTTAAAGATGTATTTTTTGATTCAGAAATATGTAATGCTCTTAATCTGAATCGGAAAAAAAATTGCACAATTAACAGTAGGTGTTTTGGCACCTTATATTCAAAATCTTATAGTGCAAGATTTAAGAAATACTTACTTTTGTATAATGATGATGAAACAACAGATATTACTTGTAAGAAATCTCTTATTATAATTGTGCGATATTGGAAAGATGGCCGAATTAGCGATAGAATATTAGATTTGTGCGAAGTTGAGAGTGGTACATCACAATCTATATTCGATATTATAAAAAAATTATTGGATGAAAATAAAATAGGTTATAATAATGTAATCGGTTTTGCTTCTGATGGAGCAAGTACAATGACAGGCAATATAGGTGGAGTACAGGCAAAATTAAAGGAGATAATTCCTAATATTTATACTCAAATATGTATTTGCCATTCATTGCACTTATGTGCCTCTGCAGCTGTCAGGAAAGTACCTGATAACATAGAACAGTTTGTGAGAGATATCTATTCTTATTTTGCCCATAGTAACAAAAGGTTACAGGAATTAAAAGAATGCCAGGTGTTCGCTAACGAGAAACCGCATAGAATGCTGTACCCTTCTCAAACTCGTTGGCTGTCCTTAAAGGTAAGTTGTAATTATACTTATACTTGTAATGCTCTACCATCTTGATTTTCAATTGCAGGCAGTTGTTGATAGGATTCTAGAGCACTGGAATTCGTTGACACTTTATTTCCAGAGGGCTGCATTGGAAGATAATTTACCCAACGCAAAGGCTATTTTAAATGCGCTCAAGAACCCTATATATAAATTCTACTTACTAAGTCTGTCATATATATTGACGATTACCAATAAGATAAATGTTGAGTTACAAGCAGAGGGTCCCAAAACTCCAATTGTGCTTGAAAGGATATCCTCATTTTACAAACTAATATTAAGAAATTACATCAAGCCAAATTTAATGAATGTGAATATTATTACAATAAATATCACCAATCCACAAAATTATGTAAGTTTAGATGACCTCTATGTTGGTGCCAGAGCCGAAGCATCATTGTCCCAAGAACTTGCGAAAAATACAGTAACCCCTCAAGAAGTTGAAAACTTCAAAAAACATATGTTATTGTTATATATCGAATTCAGCAAACAAATTTTAAAAAGATTTGACTTAGAAGATAAGTATTTAATTTTTGCGCGGGCGTTTGCTCCAGAAATTATAAAATCGAAAGCCAATAATTCCATAGCAAATTTTATAAATCTCTTTCCACAAGTACATATAGATATCGAAGAAGCAAATTTAGAATGGCAAATGTTGATACGTCTTGATAATCTAGAAAAACTCAACAATGATATAGCGAAATTCTGGAATGAAGTTTCGCAGATGAAAAATAGCTTAAATGAATTTTTATTTCCAAACTTAAATAAAATTGTTAGTGTAATATTAACATTGCCACATTCTTCAGCAGCTGCTGAAAGAGGGTTTTCCCAGTTGAACCTGAACAAAACAAAAATTCGTAACAAATTAAACATAGAAACCTGTGCAGCAATATTAATTGTTAAAGATTTTTTAAAATCGATTGACGGCGGTTCAATTAAATGGGTTCTACCTACAAATATTTTAAAATATAATAATATAGATAATATAGAATATAGTTACTAATATGTAAAAAGAGAAATTCTATCGTTTTATACTAAAAATGTTGATAATCTTTTTATAAATAAAATACAAAATTTTGCTGTTTATTTTGAAATTGAATTTCCCGCCATCAGTACAAATTACCCACGTATCAGTACAAATGAAAGTTGGAATTCAGTACATATTAAAAGTTCCCAAATCCATCCCTGGTGCCATTGCGCCGTCTTGCTGAAACGATACATACATCAGCATGTGGTATCCTTCTTTTGCGTAAAAAGTTGCGAATCATCGCAATGTAGCAAGCTGACGTGATAGTCACCGTAACCGAAAACGTTGAAATTCCACACCAAACTGTGATACGAGTACTATGCAGCGGTCGTTGGTGAATAATACGTGGATTTTCACTCGACCAGTAACAGCAGTTCTGTTTGTTAATTCCATCAAGAAGGAAATTAGTCTCGTCGCTCATAATGATCATAGCATTCGGCTCGTCCTCTATCACCTGCATTTTCACAGCAAAGTCCTCACGCTGTTTGTAATCCCGTTCGTGAACTGCTACACAACAAGCAGAAAATGACTCTACTTTTACTGTTTTGCTTCCGGTTTAACCGGTAGTGACATACTGTTGAATTTTTTTTAATAGAACATCCTAAATTTTTGTATTTTTGAACTTCTTGTATAATTCTAGATACAACAGACTCCCCTATTGATACTATTGTGGTAGATACTCTAACCAGCAATTTAATTTTATGAATTATGTTAACCATAGAAAATTGTTCGACAAAAATAGGAACTTTAACTGTCAAAGGAAATGATCGTTATTTTCTCTTGTTTATTTTTGTTTTGTTCATTATGGTGCCTCTGAGAGAATCAAACGCATTCAAATAGAAGTTTTACGCTTAGTCAATGAACGCAACCAAGGTATTTAAATTACTAGATCTGCAGTGTCGACACCCAATTTTATTCATAAAGAATGATAAGTGGTTCCATACTTTTTACTAACTCTGTATATTAACTAAAACTTAATTAAATTTTCACTATAACAAAGTATCTTACGAAAATGTTTATATCTTCATTTGATGTGAAATTAAACTTAAACAATACCCATGACTTGGAGAAAACACACAGTTAGAGGTAGAAGGTAATTAAAAGTCAGATTGTATATTACCGATGTATTAATCAAGATTATTATCATTTTATACACTTAAAACACAATAATTTTTCAAATCTACACATGTAAGTATCTTAACGAATAACGACTGTTATCATAATACTGTTTCTTTTAGTTAAATATTATTTTCGATGTTACAAAAATTACATGATCGTTAAGCATACGAGACTCAATTCCTTATAACATAAATGGAAATTTTATCACAACATTCGAGTATCATTATATTTAGCAAATTGAGATTACATTAGAGTAGAAGTAAACTACAATTCTACGATAATTTCTAGTTTCTACATGCCATGAGAAGGCGTTCTTGTTTGAGATTAATGCTTTTAAAGAAAAATATACATGTATGTAAGCTTCACAATTCAGATTTGCTATTCTTTGATAAATGTTTTCAGAACACCCAATGAGATGAAATAGAGTGTAAATGTAAAATTGGTAATGTTTGTATCTCTTCCTCCATTAATAAATTATATACATAAGCTATAAAATAAATAAAATGTGTATATACATTATTCTTTGGTTCAATAGTTTGCCGAATTTCGGAGATTTCCAATAAATACATAAATACGGTCATCACTAGCGGAGCACTTGTTGGCAGGAATGGAGATTATATTAATCTGAAAAAGAGAATTATTAGTAAAATAGTATATAATAAAATAATAATACATTAACGATATACAACCAATGAGACGCTTGTTACATTTTATTGTTTTACAGTTACCTTTTAGAAAATTTAGTTAATATTTTTAACTATTTGATAATTTGGCAATATATTTCTTCAATTTAAATGTTTTTACTGTTTCTTAAGCGTGTTTTACACAATTGTAGTTTTCGAAAAGTTATTTCTTCAATAAGGTAATTTTTTTCAAAAATAACGTTATTGAATGGTTGACAAAAAGCGAGGCGTGCTGAAAAATGTAATTAAAAAAGTAATAGAGTATAATATTTTTTATTGACATTTGGATAAGTACATACTATTTTCTATTTATATTTTTTTTGTGATAATTATTGTGCAATTTGTAGTGCACAATAATTTTCTGTCAACTAAAGATTAGAATACTATCAAACTGATTGTGAGTTAGGAGCAAAGGAAAATGGGAAATTCTACTTCTTTTTTATAGAAACGTACTCGCGTACCATCACTTTCATAAAAATCTGGGACAACTCTTATGAGCTTATTTTGACGTTTTTTCTATCTTGTGACAATGACTTGTCCATTTACGATTGACAGTGACAGACAATTTGACATATTTTTTCATAGTTTACAAAAGACATGTTTAAAATGGGCAATGTCATAATAGTATCCCTTGTTCCAGATTTTTATGAAAGCGATGGTACATTCAGATATGCCAATTTAATAGAATTCATTCAACCTTCTTGATACTTACGTTTGCGCTAAATTAGAATCGTCAATGTATTAGTTTCTGAGGTTGCACGTTTATAAGCGCTACTTTTTGATAGTTGTTGTGTAGTGAAGTTAGGAAATAGTAAGAACATAAGGGATAAGAAAGTCAAAATAGTGAGTCATCAGTCGAAGATAAAGAATAGTATAAATTAAATAGTGTTTCTATTGTGCAAGATGAAGAGTTGTTAGTAAATGCAGTGAAATGTGAGCCAGATCAAATGAAAGTGCAAATAGAAGGTATTCCTGTAACAATGGAGGTAGACACCGGTGCAAAAGTGAGTCTTGTTAGTTTTAATGACTTTAAGCAATATTTTAATAATAAATTAAAATTACAACCAAGTAAGATTGAATTAGTTGGAGAGGTAGATGTAGTAGTATATAGTAACAATTCTAGCTTTAAGTTACCATTGGGTTGTAGTTAAATCTAGTGAACTATTTATGCCTTTATTAGGTAGGTTGTGGTTAGATCACATTCAGCCAAATTGGTGGGCTATCCTAAATACATTTCCTAATCCTGTTGTCAGTCCAGAACTCAATAAAATAGGATATGTAAGGGTATGTTTATAGTGAAGCTGCGATGATCAATGAGAGCAGTGCGGTAGCAAAACGGGCCAATCAATGAAGCGCTGTTCATTGATTGGCCCGTTTTGCTACCGCACTGCTCTCATCAATCATCGCAGCTTCACTATAAACACACCCCAAGGGAGGAAATGAAAATGAAATTTTCCTGTGTGTTTTCGCAAAATCCTAACCAAAGGATAGTAAGATATACTGTCAAATTAGTACTGAAGGATGAAGCAAAGTTTGTAGTTCACAAACCATATTCCTTACCATATGCGTTACAAGATAAGGTTGTCTGTCAAAATTTCAGAGAGATTCATGGAGTAACGTTGTTTTGAGAACTGTTGAAAGTGAGCAAGTTTATGTGTTTGTGGAGTCATGGAAAAAGAACAATAACGGTCAGTGATTCGATTTCTTTTTTTGGATCGGAGAAACGCAGTTTATAATGACCATGCACTAATAATGATTACCATCAAATGGTTGAAGAGGAACGGCCAAGACGGCCCAGAGAGGTGACTGCGGACGATATGATCAATAAAGTTCATGATATCGTGTTAGTAGACCGCCGAGTGAAGGTTAGAGAGATTGTTAATATGGTAAACATCTCAATTGAACGTGTGTAAAACATCCTTCATGAAAAATAGTGTATGAGAAAGCTATCGGAGAGATGGGCGCCGCGTCTGCTGACGGTTGATCAAAAACGGAATTCTGCGGCGTTATGTGACTGTAGATGAGACATGGATACATTACTACACGCTAGAAACCAAAGATCAGTCGGTAAAATGTTTTTTTTCCAGCGAACGTGCACCAAAGAAGGCGAAGACGATTCCACCAAATGGAAAAGTTGTGGCGATGTTTTTTTGGGATTTGCAAGGCATGATCTTAATTGATTATTTGGGAAAGGAAAGGACAATCACGGGACAGTACTATGCTGATTTATTGGACCGATTCGACGCTGAATTAAAGAGAAAAAGGCGTCCCCTAGCAAAGAAAGAATTTTCTACCGCCATGATAATGGCCACTCATCGGTAATCGCGACAGCAAAACTAGTCCAGTTACGATACGAATTGGTGCTCCATCCACCACATTCGCCAGATTTGGTCCACTGTAACTTTTTTCTCTTTCCAAATTTGAAAAAATGGCTTGGCGGAAAACGATTCACGTCAAATGAAAAGGTCATTGCCGAAACAGAGGCCAATTTTGCAGAGCACGACAAATCTTATTTGGATGGCTTAAAAAAAATGGAACATCGCAGGATTAAGTATGTAAAGCTACAAGGACATTATGTCGAGAAATAAATTTACTAAATACAAAACAATTGGGTTATCTTCCTTAACACACGGATTTATCATACCAGCCTCGTGTATACAATTAATTTAATAAAGTTTTGAGCAAAGCACGAATATTCGGGTGTTTCTCGTTGTAGTTGAAACGTTTATTTACTATTTACCAAATGACGTAAGCGTGTAGACAAGTGCTTGTTGTTTAACAAACAGTTTGGAACATTCGTCGCATGGCAAATGCCACACGTGTTGCCACTTTAACGGCGCCTTTGTACACTCGCCAACAAGCAAAATGACCGCTCATCCCAGTATGTGATGTCTTTCGATCCAACTCACCAATGACGTAACGTGCTTAATATAGGGTTAGAACAAACATACATAAGACAATTTCACAAAAATAAACGGTGACAAATAAAAACTACACTGTTCTTTTATACGCTAATACTTTTTACACACTTTGTTTGTTTTTACTATCGTAATGCATTCAAATGCACAAAATGATGAAAAATCGAAGTGATCAGGGTAGGGGGTGGACAGCTGGTAATCACTAAGTGAAGATTCAAATTACGACGAATCACGATTAGAAACGAGAAAGTTCAGTCATGTTTCATCACTCTTGGCAGGTTTGATGTAACTTTTTTTTGGTTTTATATTGACTTCAGTTGTGAATATAAACAAATGGTTCTATTACCCAAACTCTCTGGTTTTTAATAACAATAGGTTTGTTTGTCTGGTCTAAGCGGATCCGAGGAATTGTAAGCGTTTGTTTGTATTTTAGAGCACGATTTACGCGCGTTTATTTAGAGCAGGCAAATCCAAATCGCAAAGAGGTTCCTCTTTTTGCTCGCGATTCGACCTCCGAGCAGTTACCAGTAATTTGTGCACATCACATACTCATCGTAAATGTACATAACCTAACACCTACGCGTCGTTTATGAGTTTGTGAATTTAATACGATTTACTGCTTGAAATGGATAATGTAATAATTGATACCAATGCGGTTGATGTAAAGAAGGACAAAATTGTCTTCAATATATTCCTCTTCACTTAATATAACAGATAAATAAATTACTTACGATTCATACTAGTAAGATTAAGATTATGTTGAAGAAATTGAAAACTGCTCGTGCCTGTTTGTTTGTCTTCTATTTAAATACAACTCTGAAAGGTTCTCAAATTACTCTGATGACGTTAATAGATACTGCTCCAAGTTTTAAAAAATTGGTGTTTACGGAAATAATAGTTATAGGAAAAATAGCGTATACGGGAAACGTTGCGTTAGGTCATCCGTGCCTGGAATCGGTCTCGGCCATGATACACCTACAACGGTATGCTGGTAACGATGCTCAACTCTGTACCTGTTTGCGCATGACGTCACATTCGAGAGTCGACGTTGACGTTCACTTGCTTTTGTTCGTGTTTACGTTGCTTTTGAATTCGAAGGCAGTTTTTAAAAGTACATTGTTTTCGAAACATATTTTTTTGGTAAGAAACTATCGTAGTCGGAGATTACTTGCCACAAGAGTGGCATATAAACAAGCATTTCGCGACATAAAATCATAGCGTACACGAAATTTCAAAATTCAATGGCAGCGGGGCCGGAGACACCAAGCCCAAAATTCAAAACGTTATAACTCGGTTAATATTGAAGCACAAAATTTTCTTGCCGCAACACAAAACTAGTACAAAATGATAGCGTATACAAAGTTTAAAAATCCAGTGGTGGCGGGGCTGGGGGCATGCCATGCTCAAAATTCAAAATGTTATAACTCACTTAATATTAAAGCAAAAAATTTTCTTTTTGCAGCACAAAACGAGCACAAAATTATAACGTATACGAAATTTCAAAATGCCGAGGTGACGGGGCTGGCATGCTCCTAGTCCCGCCAAATAGAAACCGTTATAACTGCATCAGTATTAAAGCACAAAATTTTCGTTTTCTGGCACAAAATGACACAATTCGGGCATAAAATGATAACGTATAGGAAATTTCAAAATCCGAGGGTGGCGGGCATGCACCCTTACTTTCCGACACTCTGCAATTGCCGAAACAGTCATGATAGTTCTGCAAACGACCGTCGAAATGCAACACCAGCGCTGTATATACCGGGGTCGTTCAATAAGTATGTGATCGAATATTCTGTATTCGGAACTACTCCTTACGATTTCCGTTTATTATAGTAACTATTTGACTTTGAGTATTACATAAGGTGGAGAGTGTGTATATATGGAAAAGATGGTAAAGTTGAGCGCTGTTTAATATGCTAAATAATTAAATAACATTTTCTATTTGATAAATTTGGTATATCCAGTGTGAATTACCATCTAGTTTCTTTTAGTATTACTTGTTTTAACGCATATGAATTTTTAATGGACTTAAATGAAGTATCATAGTTTAAAAAAAAACGACCGGAAAAAGTTTCATTTTATACCATCCCTGGAGGTTAGCCGGTACCGAATCTATAGTTGAAATGATTTACATAAGTTTTCATTTTAAACTAAAATGATGAAGGTATTACTTGATATTATATACATTTTTCGGAGGCCCCAAACTTTTTTAATAAATTGATTTATTATGCGGGTATTCCCTTAAGCGAACGCGAATATGTTACTCGATTTTTAGGTGTAATTGTCTATTGTTCGAAGAACTCTCTCTTCTTGTGAGAAAGTTACGCATATTAGTGGTCCTATATGTCTATCTATGTTTCTGTCGATTGGTGTTCAAATAAGGCAGCTCGGATGACTAACTATATGCATTTATTAGATTAACCAGCAAAACCGATTATATCTATTTTTTGACAATGTTACTTCATATTTTAAGGATTCTAGGATTTAAAAATATTTAGTTTAATTTTAATTATTTTTTGCTTTCAAATATGACGATTGGATTAAGGGATTACAAAAATATTTAAAACTTGGTACCAACATGCAATTCTAAATTAGTTATCTTTATATGCAGGAAGAGGTGGGTTGATTTATAACTAGGACAATATTTTTGGTACAAACACTCATGAGAAGGTTCACTACATGTAGTTTTCTAACTCCATCTTAAATTAATGTAGTGTAAATGTATTAAAAAAAGGAAAAAAACCAAAAACGTAACTGTTTCAAAGTAAAACTGCAAAGATTTTCTAAATATTGCTTTGTATAAAAATCATTCGTGTGTAAATTGCTAAATCATTTGGCACTTTTTCGAGCGTTAAGTAAAAACTAAATGCTATAAGTTTACGTATTTAGTAAATTCTTCATTAACTTATGTAATTTAGTAAGCATACTCATATTCCATACTAACCGTTTTGATTTTTATATATTTTCCATGTGCCAAATGCCTGATTCATCTATTTCCCATCTGCGCACCTACTGAAGAAAAACATATATTAGCGATTGATTGGATATAACCATTTTAATTATGATTAATGTTTCGTGTTAGTAAGTTAACAACATAGCAACGTTTAGTGTAGTCAGTAGTGCTATGGAGAGACCCATATTTGTAGTTTAAATATACAGTGTGTTTTTCACAATATGAAACCCTTTAAACATAAAGTTTGATTGAATTATTATAGCGTATTTCATTTTGGAGATGACAATGGCAGGAATAGCCAATTAAGCTAACTTACACAAAGTGAACGCAGCAAAGCATAGCATACATATTGACATTTTAAGGAATAACTTTATGAAGAAATGCGTTGATGGACATATTGCCACATTATGAAAGGTATAAACCGCGTTCATCGATGTTTTATATTTAATTTCTATTTGTGTTTTGTTCTATATAATTCTTTTTATTGAATTTTTGGGACCATTCTTTAAACACTCTGTATATTGCACAGGTTAAAATGTGGATTTTATAATCATTATATTACATAATGTAAACAATAATAACATTTAGTTATCATATAATTTTTTCTAGTTGTTAAATACTTTTTAATTGATGACTACGTTTTAACACATATAGTTAGTTTAATGTTACAAAACATGATTGAAGTGTACAAGAAGAAAACATGCAATTAGTAGACATCTGTAACTCACAACAAATCGAAGAAATTAAACATCGATATACGTGGTTCTTAAGATTAGTACGAAGTTACAAGAAGTAATGTTAATTTACATTCAGTTACATCTTACATACCTAATAAAATATTTCCAAGGAGTTGCTTCGTGTCCAATTTGGTATCACGCCACTTTAGTAAAACGAACGTTACTTATGTCATGGGTAGAAAAAAAAAACATTCCAAATTATCTGTTTTTCAAATTTATTAAGAATTGTACATTTTCGTTTAACAAATATGCTTAATTTGTTGTGAGTATATAGATGTATTAATAAATAAATATAATTACATGAATTTATACAAAAAGGCTTAATCGACTACCACTATTCGGTCCCTCTAAAATAGGTTCGTCTTTCGTTTTCTGGATCTTAAAAATGATCTCACGTATACTACCCGAGTACTCTATCATCAATTAATATTAACAGTCTTGTGCACAAAGATTTCTTTTGTACAAATTTACAATTTCATTAACGTTTATAACGATATTTTCTTATTTCTTTTCTTTCAAAAATATCCGAATAATATGTACAAAAGGCCAACAATCTAATAAATATATACATTATTATAAAAAGGAAATAATACTAAATTTTGTTCTCTGATTTTATGGTTTTCATGGATTTACTCTTTACAAAAGTGTTCATCTTTATAATGAGGTAGATTGCAAGAGGTTACATTTTGCTGATACGTACTGGATTTTTGGTCACATCGCTGTCCTTCAAAACCACCTACGCAACTACAAGATAAAAAAGAAATATATTAGTAAGTATGCGAATATCGGTTCATTGCCAAAATGAAAATTCGAGCATTTGAGCATATAACAAGTATTTACAATGGAAAGAGACACAAAAGATAATTATCAAAATCTGCAAACTGGTTATAAAGAAAAAAATGGTCTTTTAGTATAATGACTCTACGTGACATCTATCGCTGTTCAATTTTAGTTGAAGGTTGTAGTTAGTACGGGAAGATGGCACTCAGTGTATTGTATTAAAGTTATTCTTTTGTTTTAGGAGTACGATTTATTTTAATATTTTAATCGCAGTAACATAAAAAATTTCAATACATTGCAGTCGCAGTTTGTAATAAAATTAGAAGATATTTTAAGTTTTAATCTGCGTCTTTTCAGGATCGCATAACATTTATCGTTTGGTTTGTACTTTTTGGAAATTTACTTGAAATGCCGATAACGACAAAAAAATAGGAATCGACCTATTTTTTCTAAAAACGTTAGGACCGCACTGTACATATATTTATCATTTTGTAAAGAGAAACAAAAAAGCACGTACCAAATTAAATTATTCGCGAAATGTTAAAAATGAAATGTTATTGAAATTTTATTGTTATAGGGTAGTTAGGAAAAATGTTAAGCTTATATTATATTTCTACACTTAATTTTAACATCTAATTTGTTCAAAAAATGTAATGATGTATCAAATTTGAATAATTTTTTTTCAATTGTTTTTTTTCTTTTTCATATGGTGACATTATTTTTACGTTTTTGTGGACATTTACGATGTGTAATAGTTAGGAAGTTTGTAGATTTTGATCTTTGTAATAAAGAATGTATAAAACATGCAAATGTGCAGTTTGCGATTTTTGTTAAAACATACAGTTCTAGTTGCATTCTGTATGAATTTATGTCCAACACTTGAGATCAAAAGGCAAAATGCAACTAGCATTGTCTATAAGAATATGTACATACATAAGTCATTAATCTTTATGAGTAAAGCTGGCCACGAGCGGTACCGCGCAGCAGCGTAGAGTCGACCAGGCCTCGCGTTCCACTAGAGTTATTCTACTAATAGAGATGTTTGCTGCCGCAAATAATTTCGCTTATCTTTTAAATAAAAATTAAATAACACGTGCTCAAACACTTACCATTTTAAGAGTCCTCTGTGAAATCACAAAGTGAATAATGTCTGTTAAATATCTGTAACATTAGATATGTTTCAACTGTTGTTTCGGCAAAACTAGTACGGCATGAGGAAAAATGCGTTTATATGCAGAGAACGAACGTTCTACATCTAGTGACGTAATATTTGCGTAAGTAAAATAATCTTTCAAATAACTTAACGATTCTGTTGACGCACCTTCACAAATGTGTCTTAATGTGCCAAAATCAGAATTTTTCTCAAAAACACTTTCAAATTTTTCTAGAACAGAAACAATTCAATCGCGCATAGCTGTGCGTGAACATGTTGCACTATTTGTAGAGATTCTTCTAACGGCACCGCAGGATTTTGTAATTTTTCTATTGCATCTGCTAGCCCGAAGTAATTGTCGTGAATGATTTTTAAATCCATTTTAACCTGACTATCTTGAAATTTCGACTGGCTTTTCTGGATAGCGGCAGCTTCCTTTGTATCGAATTGTAAAACCACGTTCTTAATATTGTCAAAATATTTATGATAATAAAATGCGGCCTGCAACCATGTTCCCCAACGAGTTAGAATAGGTTCTGATGGCTCTGGTATACGGGGGCACAGTCTGTGAAATTCGCGAATACGTTTCGGTGATTTGACAAATACTGCTTTGGTATGCGCTATTAAAGCGTCTACCTCAGGATAACATTTTCTGATACTATCCGCCACAAGATTGAGAGCATGAATTTTACACGTAATGTGTAACAAATTAGCAGAATGCTTTTTAAGAGACCGGCCTACAGAAAGCATGTTTGCAGCCCCATCACTCACTAACATCAAGAGTTGGTTTGTTGAAAGTTCAAACTTGTCCAATGTATTTAACACTAACTTTGAAATTACTTCAGCAGTACACTGTTGTATTCGTTTGGAGACTAATAGAATTGAAGGTGCCGATTGATGAGGTTCCAATTTGCGTGCCATTACATTAAGAACAGAATGTTTCTTCCGATCTGTTGTTTCGTCGACACATAACCACAATTTTTGATCTTTCAACTCCGATTTTATTTTTTGTTCAATATGTCCGCGCGCAGATGGCACAATTCTTCGTAACGATGTTCGACTTGGTAATTTGCACTCCGAATAGTTATTCAAAAAGCAGATAAATGGTTCCTTGTCTAGTAAATTAAACGGTATATTACATGCGATAAACGTAACGCATAAATTAAATATAAATTTTTCATTGTCTCGTGCGCAATTTCTTTTTGAGACATGCTTTTCACTATTCACGTGTCGTAGACAATGTTGTCTGGAATTTCTGCAATAAATTTTCGAAGTTTGTCCGACCGCGGTCGTTTTGCTGACGAAATCATAATTTTTCGAGGACAGATAAACAATTGCGCAAATGACCGGCAGCGAAAATGTCCGTACTGCACCGCAGACGAAGTAATACTACCGTTCCTCTCGGTCCGAACTGATTCTACGCCGATGCGCGGTACCGCTCGTGGCCAGCGTTATTTATGAGACATACAACAAAGCAAAGCATAAAAATGAAGTTTTACTAACCTACAATACACTTCTTCTATATTCTGAACTATAAAACATCTTCCTCCATTCATGCAATATTGTTCATGTGTTCGTTGTGGACACGGTTGGTCTGGAAAATAAACCCCACCTAAATGTAAATTAACAGAAAAATGAGCTTTTTATAATCATAACTTTTCTTATGTTATATTAATACAGATGGAAAGAAAGACTTAAGTCCATTTTAAACATTTTTGAGGAATACTGAAACATTTGTTGTCGTATCTTTGAGTCGATCGTTCCGAAAATAGACCACAAGTATGTATTGTTATAGCTTATAAGAAAATTAAGTTAGGTCTTTCTTTCTATAGAAAAAGTTGTATATAAGAAACTATTATGGACGTGTGCCTTGTTGAGTAATTCTTTACAGCGGAGGTGTTGAAATAAAATCATATTAAAATTACCAGAGAGTAGAGAAAGTAGTTGAACTGTTGAATCTCTATAAAATCCACTTATTTGAAAATGTTGTTTCCAATTATCTACTTTATAAGAAGTTAAAACAATGGTCCAATATCACTACGCAAAGCAATGCCAAAAAAAATCTCCGAAAGTTTCCATTTTGCTTTTCCCACCTCCAAATCCTATTCTAATGTATAAAAAAACGTGCCGTGTAAAACTTCAGTTCAATTAGACAACTGCTAAGCGATCCTCAAGCGCCTTGAACATAGTACATGCAACGATTAATTCCGTTCAAAAGCGGTACACTCTTCTCTACCTCGACTATTTTCTTCTCTCTTCTTAGAGAAATTTATGTGGCTACGTCCAGAGAACCTCACCAATTGTTTAAAAACATTTCGCATCAAATTTCCCAAAAGTTAATTCGTAAAATTCCTGAAATACCATCAAAAATTTAAGAAATATTAGGTTTTTTTAATAACACACATAACTCCTACAAGAGAAACCCATTTTTATTTACAGTAATAATTTCTATAGAATGAAAACATCATGTGAACGAACGAACATTCATCACTATTTGTTCCCAAGTGACCATTTAATATCTGTTGAGTATTTCTTACGGTCTTCGGTAACGATCTGTAAAGTAAATTACTTCTCAGTTTCATCTATTGTGAGAATGTTATTGTAATCCTGAATGAGTTTGACGCCTCTTTCTGCAACGTCATTCACAACAACCGTCTTCTTCAGTTTTTCAACTCCGCTTTTGTATTTAGGATCATCTCTCCATGTTGAAGAGTCTTTGTCGAGGCAATTGGTGTCGGTAGAAAATCTCGTGAAGAAACTTTTCGTGGAGGGAGTTACAAAAGATGGAAGTTTGATGTTTGTAAACGAAGAAAAATCATTTTGGTGCAGAATGTATCTCTTTAGTTCATTTATTTCCCCTTCCTCTTCTTCCCCTTTGTCTGCTTCCAGGATAATTTGAGCCTTATTTGGCTTAACCGTTTTTGGAACATTATCATCAGATAAGTATAGAGCCACAGCTTCGGGAACTAAGTACCAGAGATGGTTGGAAATTTTTTTCGCAGCAGCCTTACTGATTTCTGGATCAATATCC
The DNA here is from genome assembly GCA_029619315.2 of Dynastes maya. Classification (NCBI taxonomy): domain Eukaryota; kingdom Metazoa; phylum Arthropoda; class Insecta; order Coleoptera; family Scarabaeidae; genus Dynastes; species Dynastes maya. The sequence goes on along the minus strand of JAROYE020000001.1, from coordinate 64,862,001 downwards.
TGTTAATTTATATGGATGACTAGGAAATTATGATAAGGTGCTTTAATTGCTTCTGATGGCAAACCGGGTTTGAACGTACACTCGAGTAAGAAAAATATATATTCTTGCTAAAGAGTTCTTCTTCCTATGAGATAACTGAAATTGATCTTGAAACAGGAGTGTCTTGAAGGCATAAATTGTCTTTCTCATCCACCCAGCATGACTTGCAGCTCCTGGTATATGAAACGATATCCCATTCTTGGGAATGTTGTCAAGAAAGATCATCGTTAACTTCGACAATTCTCGGAATCATTCCGCGGTTGTTTTTGCGTAAAAAAGGTGGTGTTCAAGAAATGTAAGAATGGCAGAGCGGACATTATTAGGCACTTCATTGCTACCAGTTATGTAAAAATTCTCTAACCAAAAGTTGCACCCATCAGTGAGTCGAAACAGCTCCTCAAAATTAACTCAAAAATGTGATGACGGGAGTTATAACAGGTCGCGATTTAACAATTTTTCTAGATTTGTACAGGCACCATTTACTCGACCTGTGTTTCTTGCTGTTGCCACAGCAAAGTGCCTGAATTCTTTCCTTATACTCCACTTCTTAACTGCTCCCAAAAATTGCATGTTGTCTTGAGAAGTTACTATTATTGCCAATCTATCAACTTTTTCAGCACCTGTGAGTGCTGGGAACAGCTTTCTATCCCAGTGCTAAATTAATTCTTGGCACTCATTTAGGTTAAATTTGTGCAGAATTTCTATGTGCATCGTTTCTCTACATTTTTTTCTGAAGTACTGAAAGGACGTGTGATTTATTACCAGGTTTTCAGTGTCACGCCTGATGGGTTCTACAGCAGCCATTAATATCTAAACCGCATTTCTATCAGTGATTTTGCACCCATGACAAACTTACAATATAAAACTGCTCGAAGCAGATGTTTTTAGGAAGAACGATCGAAATAAAAATTTTATGACATCAAATCATTCAGTTCATGTTGCCAAATACAAAAGAGAAAAGTTACGCCAAAACCATTGACCAGTTCAGAGCGTACAGTCACGACGTACGTTGAAGTAAAAAAAAAGTAAGGTAAAACATGGGACGAATAAGGAATTTTTTTCTCAGGGCGAAATTTTCCGGGCGAAAATCTCAAAACTTCATGATCGATACTTCATCGCGCAGTTATCCGATTGAACTGAAATTTTGCACAGACCGTTCTTTTTGTTGATTAAAACAAGATAGGGTAGTACGAGCTAAACTTTGAGAATATTGAAAAGTAAGGGCCACCCTAGTGGGAAAAGTAATTAAAATGTAGACGTTTGACACGCGGCACAAGAAATGCGTTCACTATAGTGAAACTTCATCAGCATTAGATCTCCTGTTAGCATCTTCCTTTAATGTTTCTTATAAAAAAAATTTCTAGGAACAAGGAATAATTTTGTAAATATCTTATGTGTACACATATAAGTAAAGATGCTAAAGTACTTACCACCTTTGTCGAATATTTCCTCGCTTTCAGCCGATTTACTTCCTACACTTGCCACGCATTTGTACACCCCGTATTCGGTTTTGTCGATTTTTAGCGTTGAATTACGTCTGCAAGTTAAACAACTAATTAGTTGGTAGTCAATATTATGTAAATATGTATGTGTGTGCGCTATAAGCTCAATTCAAATAAGCACAATAAATTTATAGGATCGAAACATCGATTCTTCTTTTTCAAAACGGAACACACGGCTATTTAGAATGTACACAAAGCCACGATTTCCAAATTAAGTCCGTGCATTTACTGAAACCTTAATCCAAAATAACCGCGATTACTAATGCATTAAATAAACTGCTTCTAAAGGTCTGTGGGAAGTCTTACGAGATGTTTATACATAATGTGTGTTTATTTGTATGAGGATTTTATAACAACTTGAAAACTATTCTTTAAGAAAGTTGGTAGAAAGGAAGGTGTGTTAAAAATTAAATATACATCTAACAGAAGTTATACAAAGGTTCTCCAGGTTAGAATTAAGAATTTTCGAGGAACATAAAATTGATTCATCATTCATTATCATCAGTTATTATTATATGTAGCATTTTTCTCAGTGAAAATTGGATTACTAGCATTTGTACAATCTTGTGCACCAATCCTCAACAGATGAGTCCATAAGTTACAATTTTTATACTTTTACATTTAACTTGCAGAATTTCTACTGCAACATTTGAATAAAATGTTAAAGACGTGATTGTTGCTGTCGGGATGAAGTTTTAAAACAATTGAACTCATTTGAATTTCACACGTATTTCGCTTTATCTTAAAGCTTTGTCAGGGTCATAAGTGAGTTACAAATAGACAGCCAAGCTTGTGAACTTGAAGATTCAATATGCTAGGAGCTTCGATTGAAGAATTCATCAATTCACGTATTCTGATATTCCTTCGTCGGAAATTATTAAACTAAACTCTACCCGCAGGAAAATATCACATTTGCCTTTTCTTTCTTCCGTGTGATACATATGTTTGTGGTTTTTCTTGGATTAGATTAAATTACGTGAATGTTAGAAACGCTTCGAACAATTTTGCCGTAATAGTATGGAACAAAGAGGTTTTAAGAGTGTCCTTTGGAGGTTCATAATTAGAATGTTGGAAGTAAATTTAAGAATATCGTTAACTGGGGTTACTTGAGACATTCTTGACTGATTTTTTATAACCATACCATTGCCAAACTCTTAATATAACTTATTTCATTTAGTTAATTAATTTAATAGAAATAATCTTGAGTAATAATAATATTAAAAACGTAGTAGCATTTGAACATTTACTGCGTTTAAGAAATGCTCCTAAAATGGTATTTGTATCGATTTTGGGTAACTGGGGGTACAGCAAAAACTGAAATGTGTGTAATATATGTTTTTTAAATTTATTTATTATTAAAATAATGTCTAAAATACTGTCTTTCTTAGAAAACTCAATTTAAAACAACATAAATAGAAATTAAGTTTAATAAATGGTACCAGTTCGCGAAAACGTATGCTCTGGTTAATAAAAGGAATAATAAAACAAACTAAATTCTCTTACACACTGAGAAAAATGTTCTTGTTAAAATTACAATATAGATGTTGTTGGTGTACATTTCCCAGCAAATGATGTGCTAACTACTGCTGCCCCTTATTAAACAGTTAAAATTACAAAAAAAATGGTGCTACTTAATTGTGGTAATTTTTACAACACCAGTTGTATAGATCCTATTATTGTGTTGTACATCACACATAAATATCACGTGATTTACCATTTGCATTTACTAAAGGAGGATGTACATTTAACATGCGTAATAAGTAGAGTTGCTCAGCTCACTAGCGCCAACGGGCAGTGGCGGAGGTTCGATACAACACTTAGTATAACTGCGAGTGTCAACCAGATCTGTTGTGTATACATGTACGCTGCCGTAAATACGATTTCGTAGTTCTACGTTTGTTTTAAAAATGTTGCCTACGTCGCGAAAACGAACAATATTGGACAGTTACAGAATTTATAGCAGAAATGCCTGACCTAAATTGTGATGGCGTTAAAATTCAGTGCGCAGTTTGTAATATCCCTTTAATGTGTTGGTCCAAGAGGGATTGTCTACGTCACGTAAATAGTAAACAGCATTCTTCAAAAAAAAATTGCACACGACACTATGACAACTTTAAATTTAATTTATGTGTTACCTTTATTGCATGTAATCTACCGTTTAATTTACAAGACAAGGAAGCATATGTCTTCTTTTGAAATAAATATTCGGACTGCAAATTACCAAGTCAGACATCGTTACAAAGAATTGAGCCATCTGCTCGTGAACATGTTAAATCGGAGTTGGTGGTTAATGTAATGTTACGTACAATGGAACCACATCAATCGTCACCTTCAATTCTATTAGCTTCCAGACGAGTACAACAATGTACTGCCGAAGTAATTTCAAAGTTAGTGTTAAATACATTGAACTTTCAACAAACCAACCGTTGATGTTTATGAGCGATGGTGCCGCAAACATGCTTTCTGTAGGCCGGTCTCTTAAAAGAAAATTGTGCTAACTTGTTACATATTACGTGTAAAATTCATGCTTTCAGTCACGTGGCAGATAGTATTAAAAATGTTATTCTGAGGTACGCGCTTTAATAGCGCATACAAAAGTAGTGTTTGTCAAATCCCCAAAACGTATTCGCAAATTTCACAGACTGTACCCCCGTATGCTTGAGCCACTAGAGCCTATTCTTACACGTTGGGAACATGGTTACATACCGCGTTTCATATCATAAATATTTTGAGAACATTAAGAACGTGGTTTTACAATTCGATCCAAAGGAAGCTGCGGCTATCAAGGAAAGCCAGTCGAAATTTCAGGATAGTCAGGTTAAAACGGATTTAAAAACTATTCAGAACAATTGCTTTGGACTAGTGGAGGCAATAGAAAAATTATAAAATCCTTCGGTGTCGTTAGTGGAATCTTTGCAAATAGTGCAACATGTTCACGCACAGCTATGCACGGTAGAAGACGCAAAAAATGTTTGTGTTCTAGAAAGGTTTGAAAGTGTTTTAGAGCAAGATTCTGATTTTGGACATTAAGACAAATTTGTGAAAGTGCGTCAACAGAACCGTTAAGTTGTTCCAAAGATTATTTTAATTACGCAAATATAACGTCACTAGATGTAGAACGTTCGTTTTCTGCATATAAACACACTTTTTCCTCACGCCGCACTCGGTTTGCCGAAACAACTGTGGAAACATATCTAATGTTGCAGATATTTAACAGACATTATTCACTTTGTGATTTCACGGAAGACTCTTAAGACGGTAAGTGTTTGAGCACGTATTATATTTTATTTCCGACCATTTATTTTGTGTAAACTTTTATGCGCCCGCCACTGGGTTTTGGCGCAAGTTTTAATTCCAGCATTCAGGGGCGACAATAAAAATATCGTGCTAAATTAATTGTAGTGTAGTGGGTGAAGTAGTACCTATATAAAATGTTATCGATAACGATCGGTTCTGTGCAATTATCCCACAGTGTTTCATTCTAAGTAGTATAAAAGGCCGGTCCCGTTATTGCCTACTTTTCATTAATTTTAAAACTGGCTTCGTGTATTTAATTACATATGATTATTATTCCTAAATTAAATTTTTTGTAATTTTTTAAGTTAAGTTATAGCTATAGGGTATTGCATAACCTACAATATCGGAATTTCTATTATAATTTTTAACTTTTTGGTATGTTACTGTATTGTTTTGGTTATCTTCCATAAATTTGTATTATAATTTTGTAACGTATGATGTCATCGATATATTTTAATAATAAATCAATTTTTGTTCTATATCCATATGAAATCCTAAAGAATTTAGCAAATATTCCTTACACAAAACAGGCAACTGATAAATTGAGGAGGATTAAAGTCGATTAGGTACTTTCCAAATTACTTAAGATTATTATAATTATATAATTATTTTTATTTTTAACTGTAATTATAGCAATTTTTACAACCCTTCATTGTGACACATTCATCTCTGAGGGATGTATAGAACGATTGTCTCAGTGAAAGGTACGTCACTCTGTTGTAAGAAATGCAAGCGTAAGTATAGGGCCTACATTAAATATTTGTTAAATCTGCAATAAAATTGCAGTTAATACCACAAAGTATCAATGTTAAAATTGCATTTCTTTTATGGTGTATTTTTTAATTCTACGTTGTGTTAACTATTATACACAATAAGTTTGCAACAAAAGAAAAGTTAAATCTAACGCACACATCGGTTGTCACAATAATTTACGCGCAGTTGTGTTAGGACAAAACACAATTGCATTAAATTCAACAAGAATTTTTCTTAGTGCAAAATTAAAAATTTCGATATGCTCAAATGTGCGTTATTTCCCGACGTACACTGAAAAGTTACAATTTTCAAGCCGGCATGTTTTTTTCCATGAAATTTGATATTGTAATTTTATTGATAAGGATTCACATTGTAATAGGAACTTCCAGATTTTTGATAACTTTCAAGCTTTATGAATAGCAACTTGTGAACTTTATAAATAGCAATGTTGTCTTTTCTAGTGTTTATTTTGATTAAGCTCTGCAGGTTCCTGGGGCTATTTGTCTCTGGTCAGCTTTTGGGCCGCCTACGTCGCACGAAAAAAAAAATTAGACTTCTCAGTGTACCATGTAACAATAAAATCGTCAACTACCTGAAGATTATTTTCAGGCGCAGGTATCCCCCCAAGGATGACTCAAGTTAGTCGGTCTCAAGTATCCCTAGTTGGCAGTACTTCCCATTTTTTAAATATTTACTACAATCGCTGACCAGTTGCGACTGTATTTCAAGTTTTTATCAGGTATAAGATTGTCAGTTCTATAGAAGTAGTTAATTTTGTAAAAAAGGCTATCAGAAAAAAAAAACTAGTTTATACCACATATCATTTATCTAATATATGCTTTACAAAGCTGTATTATGTTACTTTTCATGTACATAAAACATAGTAGTCGACGTATTTCATTTTCCAAAAGTAGTTCTTTAGAGGTAATTCATAGTACACAATGGATTCGTTCCTTTGAACTTATGGTGAACACAAACGAATTACTTTAAATCTGCTTAACAACTAAATTTATGCGTGATTTAAATTTATCGGAATGTCTACTTCGACAAGTAAGTCTTTCGAATTTATTTCTAAACATCATAAATCACGGTGAATATATAGCTGCCTATTAACTTCTTGATATGCAATAGTAAGCGGTGCAACAATTTAAAACATCTTGGCTGTTACCAAGTCAAGCCAGATCTTCGTAATTAATTCAAGGTTGTGCGTTAATGCTTACCTATTATAAATAATCTGCTTCCTGTGGGTGTCTGAAGATATCTTGGAGTTGTTCATAAACCACGTTATGATGGGAATGGGGAAACCTTTTACCGTGCAGGTGATCGTTTTCTCGTCTTCGATACGCTCGATTTGTGGAACTTGTAGATTTGGTTCTGGAAGAGAATATTGAACTTTAATATAAAATGAAAAGATATGATCAAACTATAGTATTAAATGATTTTTAGTGAGCTGTATATTATGTTTGGGCCAAAAAAGTTATCAGATAAAGCATTTCATAAGAAATTGTATTTTAGTAAACATTATAAAATAATAAATTTATTATTTATATTTATCTTCCAAATAATTGTGACTGAATCGATAAATAAGACATTTTTTCAGCACTCCGCTACGTAAGAATTAGTGATCAACGTAGCTATGCATTTATTTGTATTCACAGGCAATTACTATATTTCTCTTTTAACCAGTGTGGGAATTTTCTTGTTGGTCTTTATTATTAAATAAAAATAAAAATATTTTTTGTTTCTATTGTTTTTCTCAATTATTCCACGTTATATTTAAAATTGTTGGTAAAGACCCGTGATGGTATTAAGGCTTATTATAAGTAGATTTAAAAAATAAATAACTATGACATACAGAAAAGAAAAATAAACAAATTTGTTTATCAAATTCAACCATTGTAGTGATATCATAACAAAAACAAAAAATAATAATTTGAAATTCTGCAATGACCATTATTACCAACTCAGCCAGGTAATAAAGCCCAAGATTCTAGAAACTGCAGACAAGTGACATCCTCCACATCTTTCTTTGTCAAATCTATAGACATTCGCCATGCATCCAAGAGTGATATTCCTTTACACTGCACTTCTGTCTTTATCACAAATAACCCGAACCTCTTTGTTGGAACTTCTAAGTTCACGATCAAAAATTTCTATTGGATGTGGTTTTCCTTTTTAAACGAGTAACAGAAAAGCAATAAAGCAAAATTCAACTTATTTTTGTGAAAATTGTCACTTTAACATATTTATTTGAAAAAGTGAGCTTCAGGGTTAAGGAATTTTTGTAATTATCAGTTATTATTCGAATTCCGGCATTTTTAATTTATATTATTAATTCTTTGTTTTTTTTTGACTCCAAAGTACAATAATTTACATTTTAAGAATATTTTTTTGTATAAAACACACACTTCGTATACAACCTTATTCGCATGGAATCTAGTAGTCAACATTCACAATGTCAACCAAAAAAGTATCAAGTCGTTAGATTGGATAGATAAACCAGTGAACAGATATAGGAAAATCCTTTGACAACAGACGTTTTTGGCGAAAATTATCTAGGAATTCAATTTTAAACAACATTGAAAGTATTATGTTTATTTAAAAACAGTTAAAAGTAATCAAAGAGCATTTCGAGGAAAATAAGAAAGAAAAATAAACTCAAGGAGTTAAGAAAGGCAATTGGAGGGGATTTACAATAAAAGGACTTGGAATATTAGCTAAAAAAGGAAGAAAGAGAATTTTACAGAAGAATTTTAGAGAAAAACACTTAAATACAATACACTTATTGCAAGTAGTTCAAAATTTGTAAGCAGAATATTGAAAATAAAAACTTCTTATTATATTTTAATTTCATATTTCACTTAGAAAACCTATCAATATACTAATATAGCGGAAGAAAGATATGAAAAGGCGATTTATGTAGAGTACAATGTGTGAACAAATAAATGGCATTAATGTATCAGATATTTAAATTGGCAATCGTCTATTTTTTTGTGGTACGCTAATCTGTAGCGGAGTCTATCTTTTTTTTTACGTTTTGCAAACTAAGGAGAGTGTTATTGGTTGTCGATTTGGATGTAGATGATTAAATAAATCACTCACTTCACGGTAAGTTCGTAGTCTATTTCCATGGCCAATCATCATTAAAATTTAAATTTGTTCTCTTTCACTGAATTGGGCCATTTTAACCCTTTTACTCATTATGTTCTGTACACAGGACACCGACTCCAATGCTGTTTTGGTTGACTAGCTTTAATAAATCTTGACTAGAGGGGTTAAATACAAATTAATCCCACAAATACGGAAATGACAGCTACAACCTCAACTTAATAGTTGTCTTTCTCTTCTACATTTAATAAATTCAAATTAATATTGGTAGAATTTTTGAAATTGGAATATTGTGTTTTATCAAAATATAATAAAATATAGAGAGTATTTCATTTTAAATTTCAAAGCTGGAGGTAATTCTCAAGTACTGAATTTCATAGCAATACTTGCAGTAGTGGTGGGTGATGACGTAAACGGGAGGGCGCGGACAACGATTCGATTTTCTCGTGTATTTCCGTTGCATAGTACCATGTATACAATATGCAAGGAAAACATACGAGGGAATCAAATCGCTATTCGCGCCCGCCCGTTAACGTTATGACCCACCGCTACTAAATACCTGCAATATTTGGAGATATTTAGGTATTTCCAGATTTTTGCCCATCCTTGTATAGTTTGTATAATTTTTTTTGAAAACCATGGATGTAGTTACTACTATTTAGAGTCAACGGAAACAAATCTAATATTGGTTATTATTTGCATGGTTTTCGTAGAAGAATCGAGGTGTGCTGTGGGAACATTGTGTATTGTGTCTTCCTTTCTTTTTAATTTATTATAATTACTAAATTTACAAACATACAATAAAACAATGGCTAATATATCAGCGTTCTCAGTAGATTATACTGGTGCTGTATGTAGAACATTTATCAATTTGTCGGCAATGAATTTACCGACTGGCGAAAAAGGAACCTGATCAAAATTATTATAATCTATTACGTATTCCGTACAGACACGTTTTTTCATGCTAAAATGCCATTACGGCAAATAAAAATACTAAGAACTACACTCTTAAAATTATGAAAGCGCGGCTGATTTAAACAGTTATATTAAAAGTACACGGCGCACGGCTTTTTATTTGTTTATTTTTTGTTGTATTGCCTTCGAGTGGTCTGGTTTTGGTAGAAAAGTGATATTACCAAATAAATGTCGAATTCCAGGAATGTATTTTAGAAGCTGCACGCGTGCAGAATATTAAATTTTAAACAATGCATCGGAATCCGTTAATAGTTCAGACCAAATATGTAGCAATGCAGCCGAAATATGCACTCAGGTGCGTTCGGCGCTTGCTGAGGGACAGAGTTGAATTGTATTTTAATTTTGTTCTTTATGTATGTGGTTTATCTAATACGTATGTAGTTTTTCTTTTTTCGGTTTGACTCTCTCTAGAAGGTGAACGAACACAAATAGCAAATACATATACATATATTTCCATTTATAGAATTTCAACACAAAACGGCGTATTTAAAGGATAAGGTATAGTCAGGTACGGCATGCTGATGCCGTCTTTGCTGTATTTTTTATATTGTCTCCCCGTCTTATAATCTTAAGGAGCAAAATATGTAGGTACAGAGGATGAAAGCATATTTTATGCAAATATTTCACTTATTCCGTAAAAAAGATATCATCACGAGTACAGTACTTTTTAGTACTTTAGCGAAGGCATTGTTTTAATAGCAGAAATATATTTAATAAATTATGCAGTGTGTCACAAAAGCCTGGAATATCGCAAATATTGCAAAAATTATTAAATGTTTTGTTTTCTAAATCATCGCGATCCAGTTAGAAACTGCATACCTTGGAGGTGTAAAACCGTTTCTAAAATCATACAGGATGAGTTAGAAAAAAACTTCTTTATTTTAAATCGTTAAACGTTTTATTACTCCCCTGTAAGGTAAATTCAACGATATAGGGGTTAATAGGTTTATCTGTTAAAATGACACACGAACACAAATGTTAAATGAACAAGAACTTAATCAAAATAAGAAACACTTGAAAATTTGTCAAATACTACTTTATGAAATGTTCAAAATGCTGGCCATTGTTAGTTAGGCAATAGTCAAGCCTGTCCCTAAATTCCCGTAAAATATTGTCAAAAGTATTCCATCGAATTTCACGAATTTGATTTCTATTCGATCCTCTAGTTTTCAAAACTAAGACACATATTTTGTAAACCTTATTCTTCAAATCACCCAATAAATAGAAGTCCAAAGGAGTGAGGTGTGCAAATCTGGCGGGTCACTCAATTTCGCCCCTCCTTCCTATACACCGATTTGCAAACATTTGGTTCAAACAAAGGTGGTGAAAAAGTTGATCAAAAATTTGTAACATGCAGCTGTTAAATTCCAATTTTAGATGACTTTTTTTTAGGAAACTGTTGCTTCGTTTAGTACACATTACAATGAACACATGTGAATGGATTAAACGATATTAAGGGTGATCTTTCCTAATTTGATTACAGCTGATTTTAGAATTAAATTTGTCACTGTTTATTGTTTATACGCAAAAGGTGGTATATAAAAGTAAAGATAAATTTATGCCGTGCAACTATCACTATTAGAAGTTTGTTAATTTTTCAATAAATTGTCACTAATGTTAGCACTCGTTTGATTTTATGAAATACCATAGATTTATCGGGCTTTGTTCCAGAACATTGTCGAATTTGTTTAAGGTTGTTTAGTTATAAAGATTCCTTAATATTTTTAATCTTATATATATCTTCAGTTGTATTTATCATAGCTTTCATCAGATCCTTTAGGCCTATCTTCACGTAATTCATTATGATTTTCTGCTACAGCATACAACAAGAAAGATCCCAGCAAAAAAATTATCGCATCATTTATGGCAAAATGGTGATGGTGGTGATGAAGGTTATCAACTCACTTTTATTATCTAGGTTCTATTATTTATTTATTTTTTCAGAGTAATAATAACTACAACAAAAAAAATAATGTTGGTACTTCTTTTAAAACAATTTATTATAAAATTTAATACAACTAGTATATGAGGAGTAGGGCAGTACGTATTTTAATGCATGCACCCCAAAAAAATAGATAATAAAACTGCGTTGATTACCTTTATCACAGTGCTAATAAGCTTTATTATACTGTTAATAAGTTTTATTACAATTATGTTACCTTTTCATATCTAGTACGTGTTTTTTTAATATATATTGTCATACCTCTTATTAAAAAATCGGGCCATATCTTGATAATGACCAAATGTTCTACAGTTACGAACTTAAGTTGTTTTACTCAGTTTGTATCGGAAGCCCTTGACAGACAAAGTCAAGTTGACACAGTTTACACTGACTTTCAAAAGGCATTTGACCAAGTTGACCACTATGTGCTACTTTGGAAACTACAGGCTATTGGTTTTTCACCTTCTATGTCATTTTGTCCGTCTTCTGGATTACAACAAGGATCCAATCTTGGTCCAATTTTATTCCTACTATTTATAAACGACATCACCAACGTTATTAATAGCGAGTACTTAATATTTGCTGATGATCTGAAAATATTTCGTGAAATAAGATCTATTGAAGACTGTATCAAGCTGCAAAAAGATATATCAGCGGTTAATGATTGGTGTAGGTATAATCATTTGCAATTCAACATTAAGAAGTGTAAAGCAGTGTCTTGTACGAGAAGCAGCAACTATGTAGATTTTATGTACAAGCTAAGAGGTGAAGATCTCCAACGGTTGCAGACTATTAAAGATTTGGGCGTAACCTTCGATAGTAAACTTACTTTTGTTAATCATATAAACGTAACAATTGCGAGCGCCTACAGGACATATGGTTTCATCTGTACAAATTGCCGTGATTTTAAAAACATCAGATGCCTAACACTGTTTTATTACAGTTATATTAGATCGAAACTGGAATACGCATCGTTGGTCTGGCCTCCAATTTACCAATCTCATAAATAATATTGAATCTGTTCAAAGGCGTTTTTTAAAGTACTTAATGTTTAAAATTGATGGAGTTTACCCCGAAAGAGGTCTTGATTATAATATTATGTTATCTAGGCTAGACTTTGTCTCATTATGTAAACGGCGTAATATGTTAAGTGTAAAGTTTTTGTTTGGTTTGTAAATAACAATATTGACTGCCCGTGGTTGTTGAGTAAAATTAATTTCAATGTTCCTAGATTAGAAGCACGTTATGAATGTATGTTTAATTGTCCGAGAAGTAGAACAAACGTTTTAGTTAAGTCACCGGTGTTTATAATGTGTAATAATTATAACAAAATCTCTGAACTATGTGATGTGCATTGTAGTTCATTTAAAGCAATAGCTGAAATTATCATTAATTTGTAAATTGCTTATATAACTTTTTTCCAAAAGCATTTGAAACTCATTCAGTTTATTGTATTTTTTTGAATGTATGTATTCGCAAAGAGTAACATTTAGTTTATACATTTCCTGTACTGGGGTTTTACCGGTAGGAAATAAATTATTATTATTATTATTATTATTATTATTATTATTATTATGAAAGGTACAATAAATTATTCTAAAGGGTATGATATTTCTCGTACTTGCTGTTATCTATCTTTTCGAGTGTGTATGGAGAAGAATCTAAGCTGGTTTCCTTTTTTGACTTTTGACATTGCTTTTACAGATTTGGAAGTAATTCTTTTGCCAAATAATTGTTACTCACAATTCTTTTCAGTTATTGTCAACCTGATTTATTTATTCAACATTTCTTTTCTGTTTAACGAATGGTACAGATTGAATTATCTACTTTATATGAAATTTAGGATTAGGAAATTTTATTTATATATGTAAATTAGTCACAACTAAATACTGCAGGTACAATTGGACAATATCAAATTGTTAACCAAAACTATTTCACCCGCTTCTATCTTCGGGACGATTGAACGCATTAGGAAGTTGTGTTTAATAAGTAATGGAAGTTCTAACCTGGAGATTCAGATTGGTTCTCTGGATTGGTGTTGCTTAATACTGAGAATATCCTCTATGAACAGCAAGTATTGCAACCTGACGTAATATAGGGTCGATCAGGGGCTGAATGTTGCGTTAAGGGATAGCCAACAATTTCTATAGTACTGGATGCCAGAGATCTTCAACATCAGCCAGGAGAGTCGGATAACGTTGTATCTCACTAAAGATTGGGACGTACGAATTTTATTTATGTTAACAACGTGGTGAGGATTTACTCAAGACCTGTGGTCTACCACGTCATACCTATTCAAGAAAAAGTACTATATCATGAGGTGGCATTACATATGCAAGCCGCGTACGTCTTGTATGAGTACAACAGATGATTACGATCCATTGTGATATACAAGTAGAGCAACGTCCTGCAGTACTTCTTTACATATAGTAGTGCGGACGTTTGGTGGACCATCATAATAACACACGACCACATGTGGTTTGTGCAGTACGGGCCTTGATGCAAGATCACCGAATACGCTTGTTTTCTTGGCCTACTCATTTTATTTTAATCCCACTAAGGGTGGAGATTTCAACGTTGTTTGGTTCATCCAGTTAACGTTGAAACGATGTGGCGCCAGAATAGGGTTGACTATTTCTCAATGCAACATTTGGCGCCTGGTCAACTCCAAGTTACGCCGTGTTGCTGCGACACTTGCTGCAAACCAGGCAACCAAACTTGTTCTTTATGTGAGTATTTTTATTACTCGCGTTCCGATTACACAGATCCCAATAGTTTGCTTGCTTGACGTAGCGGAACTAATGTTGGGCGATTATGAATGATATAATCGAGATATATCGATTATACCCGAATAATCGATCATTCGATTATGGTTCAGAAATTATTCACTATTCATTTCGACTGTGCAGTAGCACACAAACGGATTACGATTCGAGATCTGTATTCGAAACTTGGAGGTTTCGGGTTTCGAAATAATTCACTCGTCACTCGGATTCTGCCAAATAATCGTGGAAAATAATCGGAATCGTTAGTAAATTTCGAATGATCATTCGATTACTTTAAACGATTATTTCGATTCATTCGATTATTGAAATATATCGATTATGCCCAACACTAAGTGAAACAGTTTGACTCTGGTTTGCGAGCGAATGATAAAAAATTGTCAAAGCAATTGTTAGTTCTCTCCAAAATGCGTTTTAAAATGAAGTTCTCGAAGTTTTGGGGTATAATATATCTATTTACATTATAGATTACTTTATTTGTAATGGTATTGAATTTCCAACTATTTATTTGCAATATTTTTTCTTATAAAACGAAAAACAAAACAATAAATTTGTAATACGAACCATAATTTTAAGTTTAGTATTAAGAAAGCAACAAAATCGTATTTCGGAAGATGTGATTATTGACGTAAGCAAAAAATATAAAATTCTTGAAAACACTTCCATTCGATCTTATATCAAAATGATTATATTTTAAATTTCGTAAATTAGGTCTAACTACATGCTGTTAAATGTTGTGAATCATGCTGAAAAATCGTTATATTAACTAAAATACTTAGAAGTTTACTTTACGCGGAACTCATTAAATTCAAGTTATGACTTGAAATTCACCTCTTGCTGCTCTCATTTTCTCAAACTGTTCGAATGAGATTTGTTTGTTTCGATAATTAAAATAGGAACGCAATCATTTGTACTTGGAAGACAACATGAGCGTGTCTTAATAAATTAAAATCACTACTCATCCTATTTATCGCGCTCTGCAATTCTACCGTTAAATCATCAAACGAAAAATAGAACTAGTGTTACAAATATCCTGCGTAATGTGTTATAAATGTGTACAGTCGCAGAAGGCGATAAATCTATTGACACTGTATTTCAGTAGTGTCCAGACAAACTTTCCGCTGTCTAACATGGACGGAATGTATGGCGGTCTAGTTTGTTATTTTCTAGGATTTATGTATGTATTTCGAAGCTAAAGACCCGCGCATAGTCAAAAAGGATGCATCGTTACCGTTCCTATATATGTAAATGGCGGAATTGTTAAGATTCTTGCGAAATAATGGGCAGCGTAGACGCCGTCCCCCATTGTCAATAGCATTAGTTTAAAAGAAATCGCTAGTATCTCCACAAAAGATAAATATAAAATTATGTGTGCAGATGGATACCTGTGCCTACGGATTGGAAGTTGTAGCTAGCTTGTTGTAAAATTCGGTTTTCATATGTGCCTAAGTATCTTCACCAAGTATAACTAAATTTTGAAGTTTTGTATTATACTAATTTGGAATGAAAATATGTGCAGTACTTAACATTGTATTAAACTGCTATTTAACCGTTATCTTAGATAACTATTATTTGCTGGGTGTTGAATTCCTCGAATCGTCTTTCATAGGAGGACAGAAGGCTACTATTTCTTGAATAAAACAAAAATTGGGGATTCATTTTGTTTGTATTTTAGCTGTGCTATTTTAATATATCTTGCAAAATGAAAATCTTCCTTTTTTTCCCATTTTTCTCTTTTTGAGGTTTTCATTGAATGCATATTTCTCCTCTACGTCTTCTTTTTGCATCCGTCAACCAGTGACTCATCAAATTTCCTAAACACACCCTAGCTGGTACGTTATTGTTATATACCATCATGTATTCACGATATTGCTTTACATATCTCTATATCTACTGTTACAAAGCTAGTCTGAAAAGTTTCGAACTTAACCGTCACCTCCGATATATAACAAGGCCTAAGCATTTTGGCGTCAGCAGGCTGTGACGTATATTGTCTTAGATGAACGATCAGCCATAAACGCGTTTACACGTTTAGACCGTCTCTGCGTTTTGAATTGGTTTATCCAAATTATATTGGTTTTATTTAAAAAAATACTGTGTAGTGATATTTTCGTACTTTGTTGGTGATACCTGTAATGTTTTTCTAGTGTTCTATAAACGATAAAACCTTTTTTGAAACGATAAAAACGGAATAACCTAAAAACTGTTGCGTCGACTGTTTTGTATGTTTTGTTTGTGAGTTACACTTTGTAAAAGAAGATATTATTTATTTTTGAACAGCTACATATTCAAGGACCGGTGAAACTATAACTGTAAGTTTAACAAATCCTAAGCTTAAAAAAGATGTTATTCCAACTCAATTCCCTAACTATACAACGTACAAAAAATGTGAATGTCATATTCATTGCAGTGAACGTATTGCAACAATTATAATAACTTGTTCTACAAATACCCTACTTAAAAATTGGGGAGGAAAGTAATGATAGATTAGGTAAAACACCACATAATAGGCAATTAAAGACTCTGGTTAAAAAGCATATCTCTAAATTTTCTCGTGAAATTGAACAACATTTCGAATTACTGTATCATTTCAACCTCAGTTTCGTCCAAATACACGTACAATTACCAATAATAATAACTGGTCGATTAAATATCAATCACAAATGCATCTTTCACGAAAACGGGGATCGGTTACGTGTTTGGTTTTTACTTTGAAAGTTAATTTTCCCAAGTCTCAGTTGACGACTGGCATCCTCTTTAAGCCGGAAGCCCTTCAAAACTTAAAAAAGAATTGCAAAAAAGCGATTCCTTTACCGCTTAGGCTAATATCGTACATGGCGATACATCACCTAAACAGTGTGACGACGTCGAAGAGCGCTGAGGCCTTGTTATATCCACGGTAACGGTTTAACGCAGAAACAAGTACTTTTTTGTCAAATTTAGTTTTATTTCTTGTAAGTCTATCAATTTTTCCAGCGATGCTCCTATACCTTTAATTCGTTCGAATAGTAGTTGGCATCTTGTTCTGCGAAATAGGCATTTGTGAATGTGATGGTCCCCTCATTCGATGAATTTTTTTTCGTGAATTTTTGCCATGGCGACTGCTGTATGTATTGGTGGAACAAAACTTTCTTTTTCTTCAAATGCGGCTGTTTTCTCGTAATTTCTGCCTTCAGCTTGTCAAGTAATGATGCGTAGTATGCCATATCTTTTTCCTTTTTCAAGAACCTTCATCACCAATCAAGCTGGTACGACTATGTTTAAATTCAGCTGCACAAAATTTCACGTCAGCGTCCAAAATAGTTGAAATTTTCAAAAGTATCTTTCAATGCACACGCATTTGTATTACCACAACATTTTTGAGTAATGCCATCTTCATGTTGAGGTTTGAAACTTTTCAGACTACCCTTGTGTAGGTATCTTCGTGCCAACATCACTTAATACTCATCATTAAGCTTAGACGTTTTGAAATATCATGTATCACCCTGTACGTTTTTTTCCTGAATTGCATCTCAGATTTGGGAACAGGTTTGATACGATAACAAATATAATTTTTTTTTCGATCATTTTTGCTTAGTAAAGGATTATTGCTAAATTCATATGAATGCGCGTAAGTATACTTCATCTAATAATTGGTATAAGCAAATAGCTAACGATATTTTTAAGTTAAACAAAAAATAAGGTGGGTAAGTATAATATTATAGTTTTAGTTATAGTTGCAAACCATTGAAAAATATGTAAATCTGCATTTCTACTGCCAATTTTTTTAAGAAAAGAATATTTATTTTGGAACTACTTTTAAATTATTAACCACATTTATCTACAATATTCTATAACTTTCATATCTCCCAGTATATTTGCCAAATTTGTAAACGATCTATGTAAGTTGGTGACAATCGTATTAATGTGCAGCAAATGTGGAAGCTAGATTACTTATGCCAAAATTATATAAATGAGAATACCAAAATCTTCTATATGAAACACGCTAGCACCTGAGCAAATTTCCCATTACTATTAGTGCTGGAAGTAAGTGTTTCCCAGCAAATAGAAGTTTTAACATTCGAATTAATTGGATAAATGGTAGTTAAAAAGTCATCGGTAGTTTTTTTAATTTATCTAGCTTCAAAGTTATTACCGCATGCAGCGTCACATTGGATTAAAAAAATACTATTGTTTTTAGGTTAAAGCAGTCTATAAATTCATAAAATTCTGTTTAAATCTGAATTCTCGGGTTAGTTGTAGCTATTCTCTTGTTCAATCTCTTCCGCTCGCGGAAATATAATACGAGAGGTATTTCTTAAATAAAGTCCGTTTTTTAATAAGAAGAAACATACTGTGAATATCATTAAGATATATTTTTTTCTATATTCTACATACTTTTATCTACTTTTCTACATAATTTCCGTTTTTGTTCAAACATTTGTCATACCGCTCAAGTTTCTTTAATTCCGACGTCAAAGAAATCTGCCGCCTATGAAGAAGCCCAATCTATGACAGCAGTTTTCACATCTTCATCGTCGTTGAACCGTTGGCCACCAAGGAACTCCTTTAAGTACGGAAACAAGTGAAAATCACTGGGTGCAAGGTCTGGACTGTAAAGTGGATGATCCAAGACCACATGTTTCTGCGCAAACACAAGGTCTAATCAGGTCTTTTGGATGGGAACAACTGGATCATCCACCTTGCAGTCCAGACCTTGCACCCAGTGATTTTCACTTGTTTCGGTACTTAAAGGAGTTCCTTGGTGGTCAACGGTTCAACGACGACGAAGATGTGAAAACTGCAGTTATGGATTGGGCGTCTTCACAAGCGGCAGATTTCTTTGACGTCGGAATCCAAAAACTTGTTGAGTGGTATGACAAATGTTTAAACAAAAATGGAAATTATGTAGAAAATTAGGTAAAAGTATGTAGAATATGGAAAAAAAATATATTTTAATGATATTTACAGTATTTTTCTTCTTATTAAAAAATTGACCTTATTTAAAAGATACCCTTCGTATAACTGCGGCCCTGTGACCCTTGCTTGCTGCAGTCTATGCAAAATGTCAACATTACTCATCAGTATAACCTACTATGTATTTTCAATTAACAAATAGTAGTTGTATGCGAAATGGTACCCAAAAGTATCGCTGGCTTAAACATTCTCTGGTTATTTGTAGCTTTCTGAACTGCTAAAGTAAGAGTTAATTTCCAGTATAACTGGGGGAGTGTGATGGTAGAGTTTTCTCAATATTTGGTGGACATAAAGCTAAAAAATATATAATAAATTAAATGTATCATCGGTGGGAATATTTATACGCATAAGCTGTAAACACATACCAAATCAAAATTTTCCCGGAGAACGAACGGGAGTTTGATTAAAAGCACATGCATTGATTTAGGTATAAAAAACTGAGATACTACGTTTGAGTTTTGTTAACTTTGTTGATGGAAAATTGGTATCTTATCTCTAGTTTTTTTATTTAGATCATTTCATCGCCATTGAAATCACTGCATTCCAATGGTTTTTGTTATCTCTAAGTAGGTATCATACGTACAAGAAATTTAGCTTGTTATTGAATGTTTCTTTTTTTGTGAAGGTTCCGTAAACTTTTAAGAAATTTAATTTGACGGGAATGCACGAACAGGTTTCTTTGCCCTAAGACATTTATATAGGATGACTCGTGGAGTGCACACGACTTCATAGTTTAGTTTCTGAAGCTAGAACCTCCAATTTTTTATTACATTTTTGGAATCTATACAAGATTCTAAATACATTTGACATTGCATACCTTACATCTCAACGAAATAAGAACGATGAGATAAATGAATTGTATATTAAATTATTTATAAAGTGTTACGGGATTTAGAAACTCATCTCACCTATTACGGCGAATATCTTTTAAGATTTTTCAAAAACGATGAGAGAAAAAAAATTGGTGCCAATCGTTTTATTGTTTTTCAAAATAATCACCACTAAGATTTTTCACTTTTGTATGCATTTGAACCAATTCTCGATATATGCTTTCCATTCTGAAGGCGGTATCTGCAAAACATTGTTTTTAAAGGCTTCAACAGCTTCTTGAGGTAACAAAAGTCGCTGTCTGCGCATTTTTTTGTTTGATATTCGGGAACAAAAGAAGTCATTAGGCAACAATGAGACATTAATTCGACGTGTTTCTACTTCAAATAATCAATTGTTTGATGTGCTGCCTGAGGGCTGGGATTGTCATGATAAAGGATGATGCGACGTTGTTGATTGTTTTTTCTGATTTAATCGATGACTTCTGGAAAACAAATCGTTTTATACCATTCGGTAATAACTCTTCCTCCATCCTCCAAAGCAATGTTTGCGACATGTCCAGTGCAACGAGAGAAAGAAGCATACATTTTTTTGGAAGCGTTTCGTCAACGAACAACTTTTGTTGGATTCGGTTCATTTAGGAACGTTCAAACAGTTGATTGCTGCTTAATTTCCGGCTTGTACAAATATATGCACCTGTTACGATGTTGTACATGGATTTTGAAGTTCCTCTGTCGAAATTTTTTGAGCATTTCCTTACACCAATTAACATGAGCCTTTTTTGTGCTTGGGTTAAATTATGCGGAATCGATCGGGAAGAGATCTTTTTTTACACATAAATGTTCATGCAAAATCGAATGTACTGCAGTCTTCGATGTGTCTAAGGATGCCTCTATCTTACGTGCCGAACCTCTGCGCACAGCATCCATATTTTTTGGAACAACAACCGATTTTGGTCGATCTTCACGAAATTCATCACTAACGGAAGCACGACCACGATGAAATTCTGGAAACCAGTTGGAAACAGTTTCTCTTGATGGTGCTTCATTGCCAAAAGTTAAATGAAACGATTAGAGGCAATGTTGTTGTGTAGGCTTTTACTGAAATCGTAAACAGTTAAATCTCAATAGGGTCATCTAGTAGTCGTTTGTAAAAACTTAGGACGCTACCCTCATCTATCAGTTAAAGGAGAACGTTTTTAACTTCAACTTCAATTAATGTTCGAAAGAGAAACAATTTTTTGTAAAATATCGTTTTAGATTTTTCACTGAAATTTTCTTTATCAAATCTATTTTTTTTCATTTAGTAAAATAATTTATGATGTCATACATTGATCACCTTGTTTAAAACACTTTTAGTTAAAAAAGACACGCAAGAAACAATAAAAGCTGACCTGTTGAAAGGCTTTTTCCAAACCAAATTTCTTGAATTTTTATGGAATTTATTCCGCTCTTTACATACTCGCTGTGTTGTTGTAAAAAGAGCCGGCAATAGAATGTAAATACCGAAAGCAGCATTTTAATTTTCTACTAAAAGTTTATCGGTTATTCCTAGACGAGTCAAGTATATGAGAATATTCTGGAAGGCTTTAATGGAGGTGTTACAATAGATCATTAATAGTGAAAAGTTCAGATTTATTTTAAATTTCAGTTGGAAATGGTGGTCGTTGTTTGTTTGCATGTTTAGAAACCGGAATATGTAATCTATTTTTCAAAGAGTAAGCGTGTCATGCTGAATATGTGTGTAATACGGAAAGTATTTTTTGCTTGGTGATGTCAACGTTACAGTAAACAGGTACATTTGACTTCCAATGCATATGTTTCATGCTGTAGAAATTAGGATAAGGACCGCTATAAATAAGAGCAAGGACACTTCAGGTGCTTTCATACTCGACCGGTTAGCATTACCTCTATAATACATACGCTCCAGGATTTTTTCCCAACATACAGATAGGGCTACATGCGTGAAATAAAAAAAGATTATGTTTATGTCAGAAAACATGTTTTTTACTTACAAAGTTTATTTATTTATTGCAAAACTAAAAGTTGATTAAGTAAAAATAATTAGTTGTATTAATAAATATATTAAAGAGCGATGATTCAAATGTTATTGGATCGGGTATTGCTTGGAGTTTTTGGCAATACATCGAAAATTGTTTTATTATCAACTGGCGTCTACGAGATGACAATCGAAATCGTCGACATATGTGATTCATGTTATTTCAATTTTTTTAAACAGAGCAACCTGTACATTTTTCACTAAATTTCATTGAATATGATAAGGACACTTTTAATTTTTTTTTATAAACATTTCCCTATACTGAGAATATGTTGTTCTTTAGTAAATTAAATATAAAGCTATGCAGCAGATAAGTCTTTTGTTAAAATGGATAGAATGTTGCGATGAAATACTATAAACTTTTGTTTTTCTAAAGATATTTATTAAAAATAAGCTGTAAAATTTAAATACGTTTGAGTTTTTAATTTAAATTTCTAAATGATCGGTCGAAAAATGTCTTCTGTCAGAAAATTATTTTTTGTATCTCTCTTGTTTATGCGTTGTCCCGGCATTGCCAATCCAACAACTTCATATTTTTAAATTTGGCGTTACGATGTTCATTTTTTTGATGATTCCAGATAGCATATGTTGTATGTGAGTTTTATGTCGTTTTTACAAATAATATCTTTAAAATGTAATTTTGCTATCAAATTGTTATCAATATCTGGGAAAATAAAACATTAATTCTAGTTTTTAAAAATATTTAGTTTAGTTTTAGAGTTGTGACATGATTTTGAAATTGCAAAGAAATAAAATTTGTGATGGTAGTGTTACTTATCCCTCATTATTTTCAGAAAAGTATATGAAGAATAGAAGAAACACGGAACTTTCCTTTTTGTTTTCTCTGTTACTTTTATTTTTACTTTTATTTATCGAATTATAGTATAGAATATGATTAGGTCTAATATGAAAAGATGTAAGTAATTAACATGTAAATATAGCAAACCAATTTGTCGAATTTTGGAACACACGTATGGTGCTAAAAATAGTTTTCGAGTTCTATAACATTTTGGAGCCGGAATTTGATTTGATTTTGTTAAAATGTCGACCAAATCGCACAGCTAGAGCCTAAACTAGTTCCAGATTTATTTGTTGCGGAAAGGTTGCACCAGGATTGAAGCTAAAACATATTTCTTTCGACCGCAATTAATTAAATGCATATAAATGTTGAACTAGCAGTCAAACCGATGAAAGTTTTAATTTCACCATTGTACCAGGATGTTTAATTTTTCTTGATTACTACTTATTTCCGTTACTATTGCAGATACAAAAAATGTTTTAAACAAAAGTTGTAGTGTTTTACCTCTATTGAGTAAAAATTTGATAACTATTAGAATTGCATATAGAGAGCGCGGCCAACAAAATATAATTTTGCTTTTTTTAATGGAACATTGTGTATATTTTAATATTTTTGAATAGCTCTTCATTGCCTGATTCCAAATATATAATATTAGGTATATAAGACTATTTTAAGTAATTAGTGATTTATTTTACTAAATAAAATTAGAAAATATTGTGAGTTAGAAAGCAAAGGGGCTCTGAAAATGATATGTCAAAATAAAACAATTACTAGTTTTTTTGCTAGCTGCCAATCTGCAAATTAACATGACTTACAATACATCTGAAAAAGTATATATAATATCTATCTACCTGAAAAATAATAAAAACAAATATGCTACAAGGAGAATGGAATTCCGAATCTACAAACTGCTTCTGTAAATACGTTTGTAAATGTATACACAATTCTGATAGTTATTACATTTTCAATCAATAGAAGTAAAGCTGCAACTTTCATTTGAAATATTTTTTTGAATCTGGAATAGCAACGGAAATAAGTAGTGGCCCAAATAAAATGAAAAATCCTGTAGGTAAATCCAAAGCAAATTGTTATTATGATAGTAATAATGAGCAGCAAATATCACGTAGATAAGTAAAACTACAGAATTTGCAGGGAAATTTTTAGTTTTCAAATTTTTACGTTGGAGAAATACAAGGTAAAAGTGTTATATTTTATCTAAATTTTCGCATTGGAATTTACTTTTCTGCCGGAAATTTCATGTTGCGACGAAAATTAAGGTACGGATAACCGGTAATTAAATTGCAGGTTATCGGTACCGGATTTTCTTTTTTCAGTGCACCAGGTATTTTCGAGCTTAATTTCAACCCTAACCGTATCAGATGGAAAAACTGCTTTAAAAGAACCAGATGAGAGTCTTATGCCACCATCACTGCCCGCTGTTCATTATATAAATACGAGGGTCACGCTATATATTTTGAGATACAAGAAAACTACAAGTCTTTTTACGAAAATGATTTTATTTATGATCAAAATAATCTCCTCCTGCATCAATGCACTTTTGTAACCGAAGTTTCCACAACGTAAAAGCGTGAAGCCAGTCATCTCTTGGAATGCTCTCAATAAATAGATGAATTACTTCATCTATCTCATCCTCCGTTGTGAAACGTCGACCACGTAAATATTTCTTTAGGTTGAAGAACAACCAGAAATCACACATGGCCAAATCAGGCGAATAGGGTGGATGTTCAATGACTTTTACCTTATTTTCACGAAAAAATTCAACTGTCTGCTGTGCACTGTGTGACGATGCATTGTCGTGATGCAACATTAACTCGCGAATGTTGGCTGACTCAAGAACTGCAGGTAAACATTTTGTGGTGTACCAGTTTGCTGTGACTGTACGTTGATTTTCCAGCTTCATTGCTTTTATTAATCCGGTACTACGGAAGAAAACTGCGTACATAACTTTCTTGACAGCCCTTTGCCTTTTGGCCATTGTTGGTGTTGGTGCATCTTCGTGGATCCACACGCGGCTCTCCTGGCGGGTAGGAATATCGTAAAATGGGATGTAAGTTTCATCACCTGTTACTATCTTTGATAGAATGCGATGTCCACCATTATTTAACATTTCCAATGTTTCCCGAGCGATTCTGACTCGCTCTGCTTTTTGGAAATCGGTAAGCGTGTGTGGCACCCAACGAGTAACATTTTTTTTCATCCGAAGATGATCATGTAAAATTGAATTTACTGATGCAGATCCAACACCAAGAGTTGTCTCAATCACTTGATAGGTGCATCTTGGACTTCGTCGATCATACGTCTCACACTCTCAATGTTTCCAGCGGTAACTGAAGAACAGGGCCTACCGGTACGTTCCTCATCACCAAGCGATATCCGTCCTCTTTTAAATTCGCTATACCAGCGAAACACAGTTGCACGTGAAGGACTTTCATCACCAAATGCGAGTTGCAATGTTTCAAGACTTTGTTGTTCACTTAAACCGACCTTAAAATCGTAGTAAATCAATGCGCGTACATGTTCTCTTGACAAGTCCATGTTTCGATGACAAATCGTGCCTACCACGTTTACTCTATGACAGCACCGACTCAACTGACAGTCAGAGTTTACTACTTAAGGATGGTGGTATTTAGAAATGCAGTGTTGCCAGCTTTAACTTCTCTACTTTTGTGGCATTTCAAAATATATAGCGTGTCGCTCGTACAAGTTGGTCAAGTAAACTAGGTAAGAAGAACTTAATACTGTTATTTCTAAAATTGTATATATTTCATTTAGTTCTGTGAACTGCACAGGAACTCCCCGTTTTCTTTCATGTATGTTGTATTTGTTATTAAATAGCGCACGATTAACAGACTGTTTCATTTACATAAAAAAACGAGTGTGAAGGTAAATCATTATTGGAGTTAACAAAATTGATGAGAAGACAAGAAGCAAATTAACAATAGTAACCGAAAACTAGTTTATAAATTTTATAATATATGCTATCTACGCCTATTATGAACATTTTCCTAATTAAAACATATACCTTTCATTATTTTGTTTTTATTTTGTATCTGTTGGTAGCATAATCCCCATTTAGTGCTAAACCTAGAAACAGGGTATTTTCACATCAGGTAAATGTAGTAAGTGTTTTACTTGAACTCGGTAAATAGCTTATGGTTATAGGTCTTTATTCTGATGCAACTGCAAAGCATAAATGCCATCCTGGAAAGCTGTACCATGGACCACTATAATTAGTCGCGACTGGTCGTGACGTAAAAGGGAGGTCAAGAACAAGGTTTCTATTGTCTCGTGTATTTGTACCGGACAAAAAAATACATGAGGGACGACATCCCATTTATGTCGTCACCAGCCGCCACTGACTATAAGAGCTTTACGGATGCCAGGAATACATACATCTACGTTAATTTTGCAACAGTGGTATAATACTGATATTACATATGCATCTTAGAATGTCATGTTTAATCCATTGAACTTTTCATTCAATTATTTGGCTCTCCACGTTCTGTTTTAAACATGACATTCTATAGTAGAGAAAATTACATGTAATATTATTGCAATGAAACTAAAAAAATGCATGGCTTTCCCCTCGCAATCGCACAGGACCGTAATAAAGCATATTTCATCAAAGTATACATTATTTTAAAAATTAACAAATAATATTATTAGATGTAAATACTACCACTTTCAATTTGAATGTAAAGTTCGTTTTGATATTCCTACACATCGTGCGTTTAAATTTAAAAATACCGTCTAATACTTTCAAGAGTATAATTTTACTACGTTTTAGTAAACACCTCATTACTGCCTGCAACATAAAGTCATTAATTATAAGATTTTAAAGTTTTTATGGTAACAACGATATAAAGCATGCATTAATATATTATGTTGTAAAAGAATTAAAGAGAAAATACGAGGAACGTCCAGGAAATAAGATCCGTTTGTATTTATTGCTGCGGCAACGCTGCAATCGCAGTTTGGCGCATGCGCGGTAGTTGCTCTGAGTTAAAGAGAAGGAGATGACGCCATTTCGAGATCGCTGTTTGTTGTTTACAAATTTTGCCGCTTGTGAAATTAGATCTGTAATTCGTTTTCTGAATGTGAAGAACACTAAAGCAGTCAGTCGACAAATTTGCGAGGTGTACGGAGAAAATGTGATGAGTGATTCAATGGTAAGGAGATGGGTTCGACAGTTCAATGAAGGACGTGATCAAGTGCACGATAACGAACGAAGTGGGCGTCTAAGTTTGGTTAATGAAGAATTGGTCCGTGCAGTTGAAGAAATCGTAAAGGAAAACCGTAAGATTACAATATCTGATCTTCCTACGACATTTCCGCAAAATAGAAGAGCACTTCATCATGAAATTGTTTCTGAAAAACTGAATTTTCGAAAACTGTGTGCTCGTTGAGTGCCGAAAACTCTTACATACAGAGTGACGTAAAAAATAGAGCCAGGGCAGTGCACTTGATTTTTTGACATGTTACAACAAATATGGTGACGATTTTCTAAGCAACCGGGGATGAGACTTGAGTCGCTTATGAAGCCCCTAAATCGAAACGACAATCAATGGAATGGAGGCACACTTTGTCACCAGGAAAGACTAAAGCCAAGCAAATCTTGACACCTCAAAAAATCATATGCACAGTTTTTTGGGATAGACATGGCATTCTACTGGTGCATTTTTTACTGCGAGATGAAACAATCAATGCAAATGTTTACTGTGAGATGCTTAGGAAACTGCGTCGCGCAACACAGAATAAGCGCCGAGGAATGCTCACAATCGGTATTGTGTTGATTCATGACAATGTCCGACCTCACACTGCGAACAGGACGCAACTCTTGCAGGACTTTGGTTGAACCCAGTTTGACCATCCTCCGTACAGCCCTGACCTCGCCCCTAGCGAATTCCATCTCTTTTTGCACCTGAAAACGTTCCTTGGTGGTCAAAAATTCAACAACGATGAAGAGCTCAAAGAACGTGTTACCACATGGTTGACCACACAGGCGGCAACGTTTTATGAGGAAAGCATACAAAAAGTTGTGCCACACTATGACAAGTGTCTACAAAATGGTGGGAGCTATGTAGAAAGATATTTTAAGGTTTGTATCTGTACTCGTTTTGATTTTATTACCAAACGGAACTTAGTTTCTGGACGTGCCTCGTATATTACTTTTAAATATTGTAACAACATTTTTTGTGCTGATTATAAGATAGTTTTGTTGTCACATATAGTATTAGAAAATATTGTAAAAAACAATATTTATCTTTACTTTAACAATACATTTTTCTCGGTGTAGAAAATCAATTCGAACATTTTGACTAGAATACTAACATCTTAACTTTGGTCCCATTTCTTCCTATATAGCGAATAAGAGACAATTCAGAGGGGTGGAGTCCAGGAACTGCTTAGGCAGTTCACTGTTCATTAACACTTATTTCATAAGAAATACAAGACCATTAGATTTACTAATGTAAGTACTACTTATGGATTATCACGCCAATCCTTTCTTTACGTTACCGAATCAATGTCGAGGCATTTAAGACTTTCAATTCGGATAGATGCATACGTTATGTGGAGACGAACGTCTTTCTTAAATAGTTCACATTAATTTCTTTAGTTTGTTAATTCTCATGTGAGAAAAGTATTAACAATGAATGTCTTCTATTTATAATTGTAAATGATGCTTCTAGAGGCCATTTACACTATTTTAAATTAAAACAAGAGAAAACTTTTTTAGGTTCACTTGTCATCAACACCCACCAAGCATGCCGGTGTTGCGTTTGTTACGTAAATAGTTCAGACATTGCGTATTTGACAATGAACGCGGGTATTGTTTTGGGAATATGGAGGAGATAATTCAATTAGAACGGGGAGCTGAGAATATAAATTACATCTCATATTAGTAATTTAAATTTACTCAAGAAATATTTGAGTTCGAATTTACGTATGAATACAAGGCATGGTCTTATTATTATTCTGTTATTTACCGAAATAGTCGATTAATCTTCGGGTATCTTTATTACTTTCATTTGTTCATCCTTTCTTTAAACAGCTTACAAATTTTCAGATGTATTATTGGTAATAAAAAATACGTTCAATGTTAGCCCATATGCTAAATATTAACACGGCCACACAGATTTATAGAGGTATTATTGAAAGGTCAATTTATGTGCTATAATTGATACACTATAATAATTCATACCATGATTAAAATAGCACTAAACCCTACAGGAAATAAAAAATATTTGAAATTTCAGTATAAATATTATTAGTTTCACGCGTATGCCTTAATATATTTTAAAGAAATTACCAATAAATTTGTTAATGTTAAAGTAATGTTTTCATCTTTGTGCTATGGTTTCGTCTAGGCGTATTGCATCTGTTATTTTAATCAAACTCATGTTATTGACTTCGTGATGTATGTAGATGTAGACCCTGCTTTCTTACAAATTCTATTTCTAGCATGATAACTTCTATATTTAGTACCTTTCCAGCATTCGAAAATTCTTTAAGTCCAAAAGAAATGAAGAATTATTATTGATGATTATGGCAACAATTTTGATAACCAAACTTTCATAGTGGATGCATTGTGTAGGTCTTTCCAATCAGTTTACTATTCATCCATTTCAGCAACAGCGGCTCCTTCGGGTTCTACAACTGTCTCTATGATTCTAACCTGGGCAATATGCGGTAACAGCCAGAGGCGTGGCGAGCGCATAAAAGTTTACACATAAAATAGAAGGTAAGAAATAAATTATAAAACGTGCTGAAACACTTACCGTTTTAAAAGTCTTCCGTGAAATCACAAACTGGGTAACATTTGTTAAATATTTGAATCATTAGATATGTTTCCACAGATGTTTCAGTCAAGTGAGTACGACGTGCGGAATAATTTTTTTTTAATGCCGAAAACGACCGTTCGATATCTAGCCATGTTATATTTGCATATTTAAAATAATCTTTGAAACAATTTAATGCATCTTCACACGCACCTTCACAAATTTGTCTTAATATAAGAAAATCGGAGTCTTTCTCCAAAACACTTTCAAATTTTCGTATTACACACCAATTTGTTTCGCCTTCTACAGCGCATAACTGTGCGTGAACATAATTCACAATTTGAACAGAATCCACTAGTGACATCGAAACATTTTGTAATTTTTCTATTCCCTCCGTTAGTCCGAAGTAATTGTTGTGAATAGTTTGTAAATCTCTTTTA
This sequence comes from Dynastes maya, assembly GCA_029619315.2. Classification (NCBI taxonomy): domain Eukaryota; kingdom Metazoa; phylum Arthropoda; class Insecta; order Coleoptera; family Scarabaeidae; genus Dynastes; species Dynastes maya. The sequence continues at coordinate 64,831,721 of JAROYE020000001.1, read as the reverse complement.
ACCTGACTATCTTGAAATATTTCCTGGCTTTTCTTGATTGCTACAGCTTCTGTCGGATTGAATTTTAAAACTACCTTCTTTACTTGATCAAAATATTTATTGTAGTCAAACGCATCCTGCAACCATGTTCCCCAACGTGTAACAATCGGCTGTGGTGGTTCAGGTAAATCAGGACACAGTTTGTGAAATAGTCGGGTACATTTCGGGGACTTTAGAAACACTGCCTTTGTACTAGCAATCAATGCATTTACTACTGAAAAACATGTAGGAATCGTTTGTGCTGTAAGATTTAGAGTATGGATTTTACACGTTACATGTAAGGAGTTATCACTGTGTTCTTTAAGAGATCGGCCCAAAGAACGCATGTTTGCGGCACCATCACTCATAAACATTAAGAGTTGCTTAGTTGAATTTGTTCAATGAGTTCAACACCACCTTTAAAGTCTCATCGGCAGTACAATTTATAACTCTTTTAGAAGGAAGTAAGAAGGAGGATGACGGTCGATGTGGTTCCATTGTACGTACCATTACATTAACCACAGTATGTTTTTGACAATCTGTTGTTTTGTCCATACACAACCACAGTTTTTTTATCTTTCAGTTCCGTTTTCATTCTTTTTTCTATATGTTCACGAGCAAATGGCACTACATTTCGTATCGGTGCCCGACTAAGTAATTTACAGTCCGCATATTTATTCCAGAAGGAGACAAATGCTTCTTTGCCTAGTAAACGAAACGATGGATTACATAAAATAAGAGTAACACATAAATCAAATGTAAATATTTCTTGGTCTCGTACTCCACTTTTTGCAGAAGAATGCTGTTGGCTTTCGATGTGACGTTGACAATGGCTTCTGGATCAACACAAAAAGATTTTACAAACTAGACATTGAATTTTGGCGCCATCAAAAATTAAGTCCGGCATGTCCACTATAAAGTTTTTAACTGTGTCTGCCATTGGTCATTTTCGCGACGTACCTAACTGCGACATTTTTAAAGCAAACATAAGCGGACAATTACGAAATAAGTTACGACAGCCTACATATACACAGAACTACTCGCATACAGCATCGATTTAGTACTGATGCTGTGGACGCGTGAAATAAATAATCGCCGACTCCGCACCATATATCTACTGCACTGACTGTTACCGCTGTTTGCCCAGACTAATGATTACCCTCGCCTCCATATCAGAATCGGATGTATTGTAAGCTATCAAATCGCTTAAAGATCTTTTACAGCTGGTGATAATATGCCGGCCTTTATTGTTAAGGATTGTGCTTACGTTTAGCCTTTCTCTTAAGACCTCTATATTCTGCTCCATATAGGAGATTGCCAAATTAATACCTGTTTTCAAGAGCGATGAAAAATCTCACGTTTCTAATTATTGCCCTATAGCGTTATGCAAACAGTTTTGAGAAATGTATCTATAAATATCTTTATCCTCAAGTTAAACCCTGAATTTTGAATAGTTTCTCTGCTCATCGCTCTACAGTGACGGTATTGATGCTGGAAAGCCGGTTGATGTTATATACATATACCGATCATTCCAAGGTTTTTCATTGCAAAGGTACCTTCTTAGCGTTGATTTCGTAAGTAAAACCGGTGTCGTATTTTTTTACTCTTTTCAGTTACAATTTATCAATTTAATATTTTCATGTTTGGTAAGGAGCTTTCCAGAAAAAAAGTCCAATTTATTTTGTAATCTTGTGCCTATAGTGAATGCACAAATATCCTCAAATATAGAGAAATTTGATAATTAAGTCCTAAAGTAATTTTGTTAGTGATACTGAAAATGAGTATGTTACGCATAGTTTGCTATACTCTTATACTTTTACTAAAGGTCTTTAAAAATAACGAAGGTCATGGCAGCATTGAAGGACTTTTGTATTACCGAAATTCAAAAATAGTACTGCAATTAAACCAAAATAGAAACCTTTTAACATTAACTTTCAACTAGTCCTCAGAGCATTTGTCAAGTTCGTAATGTGTTTACGCTATTCTTTAGGTCATTGTTTGTTCGAAAATATCTTCAAGTCTAATTTATTTTTACTTAACTATCCTCCTTTAACATTAGTCAATAATTATGCAATTTTAGAACATTACAATGATATTAGGTAGACTTCCAGACTAAAAATAAATTTAATACAACTATATTCTGATCACTTGTAGTAAGGCTATAAGTATCCCGTGCACGAAGAAGCATAAAATGCTGAAAATAAATTATACAAGAAGAAGGATGAAATTAAAAGAGTGTATGAGGTGAATTCGATTCATCCACGTGATGTCGATTAGGGTTCAAGAGGATCGGAATTTTCTATAGAGATTGTAGATTTTTTATTAGATACATTTTTACGTAGCCATATATACATATACTCGCTGTTCTAATTGATCTAATTGATTTATGTAAATAGGACCATCTTTGGAAATAGAAACTGTAAAAAAATGTAAACATGAACATAAAGAATTGCTTAACAGAAATGAAATGAACTGTCAGAATTGTAAAGAAATAAAAATTTAATTTCTCAGCAGGTGGCAAAAAAAGTTCAGTTTTAATATGTGTGCGTACAATGCCATAATAATAATAATACCATTTATTTGTCCAACGGTATATCCAATTACAGGAAATTAAACTTAAATACATACACACATAAATCAAATGAAAGAAAACAAGAGAGAAAAAAAACAAACTAAAATATGAATTGAATCAAAAAGGATGTCAGCATAAAATAAGAGAAGGAGAACGGGAGGAAATGCGAGGCACAAGGAAATTAATAGAGGAAAGTAATTTTGGAGAATCAACATAGCTATGCGCGATCTTCCAGATAAACTTGGCTCCTGCAACATCATGGCGGTGTTTAAGTGACTGCAATTCATGTCTTCTCAGCAACAAATCGTAATCTGTGCCACGTTCCGGATAAACACCATCAATTTTGAAAGACACATATTTCAAGAAGCGCCGTTGTACCTTCTCGATGGCTAGCTGAAGATATACATAATGCGGTGACCAGTTGATGCATACACCAGTTTGCTGACAACAAAGCTAAAATATAAAGTCTTAAACAAAGACATGGAATTGAATAATTTACAAGTACGTAGAACGAAACCTAACGTTTTAGAAGCTGAGACACATAATTGCATGATATGAGGAGAAAAACTCAGCCGAGAGTCAAACAGTACACCCAAGTCTCTCACAGTATTAGCCCTTTTAAAAGCAGGATTATGTATTGAGTATGTCGAATCAATGTAGTTAATTTTTCTGGCGTAAGAGACGAACAAACACTTATTAACATTTAACTTTAGCTTAAAGATTGAACACCACTTGGTAATTACATCCAGATTATATTGTAAATGTAGGAAATCGTTTCAAGATCTAATTGGTAGATAGATTTTCAAGTCATCGGCATAAGCCAACACAGGACAGGATAGAGATAGTAATAGGTTGTTAACAAAAAGCACAAATAGAAGTGGTCCTAGATGCGACTCTTGAGGTATACCAGATGATGGATGAAACTCAAAAGATTTATATCCATTACAAAAGGCATAATGCGATCTTTTCGTTAAGTAGGACTGTAAAAGTTTTATCAGTGAAGAGCTTAATCCAAATGCGGACAACTTTTTTAATAAAATCCCGTGGTCAATGATGTCAGTGTATATTGCGTCAACTTGACTTTGAGTATCGAGTTGCTCACTAATAAACTGACAAATGGAAACGAGATTTGTAACAGTAAACATTCCTGGAACAAAATCATACTGAGTAGATGATACGTAAGGCATAGTGTTATGATACAGATAAGAATAAATAACGCTTTCAAAGATTTTAGCAAAATTCGATATAATATCGGTCTGTAATTGTCAATACGGGTTTTATCATCCTTTTTAAAGATTGGACTTATTCTGGCACGTTTCCATTGTGTAAGAAAGGAAGAAGTAGTGATCGTTAAATTAATAATGACAGTTAAAGGTTTTGCGAGTACAAATCTAGCATCGCGTATAAGAAAACTTGGTATTAAATCATCACCGGCAATGTCGCGCTGTTGAAATTTCGACATAATACTGATTATTTCTTTCAAGGAGATCTGTCGGGCAATATGTGCAGAAGAAAACCTCTCAGCAAAAGCATCAACTATTTCTTGAGGAGTCAATACCTGTATCACCACGAAATAGTACGTTCGGTATACGTGTAGTCCCTTTTTTGTATGAATAAACTGAAAAACTTGTTTAGGATTAGGTTTAATCGAGGTTTCCACTAGCTGAAGGTAACTGGAGTAAGCAGCAGGAATGCTTGCTTTGTATATGCAGCGTAGACGCTTAAACAATGCAATATTTATTTATATAGGTATTTATTGTGCAATCAAAATTTGGATCTTTATTGTAGATAAAATCTACATCAATTGGCTAATAATGTTAATATTTTATCTCTTGTTAATCACCTTTGTACACATATTTTCAGACTGAGAAAAAAAATGTTGTTTTAACCATATTTTCTTAGAACGCCAATGACAATGTTTAAATGTAAGAATTTTTAGAATTTAGAAAGAGAGTAAATATTCATGGCAAGAAACTAAATTTACTGCAATCATTTTACCCTTAGGAAAACTATTTTGTGCAATAATTGTACTTTTCTATTGTATTTGCAATAGGAAAGGAGGATACGACGTTTGTATTCCTAGAGAAAGAGGCTTCATTTGATTCTACGTGTTTCTACTGCCGTTTGTGTAGTGCCTAATTAAATTAATAAAGGGATTGACACAGGTATATGTTTAATTTATGCTTAGATTTTTTAAGAACGTTTCTGAATCGATTTTGGTTTATCCTTTGTTTTGCGTTCTTTTCTCCAATAGATTCAATTGAAATCACAGAAAATTAATCGTTTTTGCTCTTAAAGTTTTAACTGATTATATTTTTAGTCTTTTATTGATCACTTTCAAGATCTTAAAATTGATCAAATTCTAACTCTTAATTAGAACTTGCTTTTGTTTAACATCTATCAATAATTCCGAGATGTTAAATTTGATCAATTTCTACATCTAACACGCAGAGAAATGGTTTCTTGCATCAAGAAAATAGATTTTCTTGCAAACATCAGTCTCTATTCAAGAAAATATTTTTATTTCAAGACAACAAAAATTTATAATATGAGAAAATAATTTTCTTGAAATTTCATTTGGATTAAATAAATATTTTCTTAGTTAGAAAATCCAAGATAGCAAAAAAAAATAATGAAAGAAATAATGTTAGAAATACCTTTGAATTTACGCTGTTGTTTGTTTTAGGAGAATTTTACTTTAATTTTAAAGAGTTACGAAAATAGGAAGATGAACTAAAGAGCAATAACTTCACCGTTTCTCCACGTTTGTCGTTATCTGGACTATAAATTATTTAATGTCCACACTCCAAGGCCAGTCGGCCTGGAGAGAAATTGTGGCGTTTGAAAAATAGCTTTTATCCGCCACAGGGAATTTCATAACAATCGGGTGGCCATCCTGAATACGCTATACGTTTGAGATTGACAGCTGATATTTTCGAAATAAATATTTATAGTATATTCTTCACCTATTCCTATCTTCCGATTTTTCCATAGAGAACTATAAAACCTTTTATTTTTAAACATGGAAGCTTAGGTGGAAGTTACATTCGTAGTTGATTATATGGCTTGCTGGGATTATGCATAATCCAGCTAAGCTATCCAGAGTTAAGTATTAAAACCTCTACTTGGCCTAATCCTTTCATTTTCGTGACAGACACTATTTATAGACGATAACCCCGCTAACTGTTTCTCTACTCTTCGACAGACTTGTTTAAACCAAACGATGAGTAAACAATGCTGAAAAAATGTGTACTTTTCTACAATTTATTCATAAGAGGATTTATTGAAAACTAGAGGAAAATGGTATATAATAAGTTCTTATTGACGTGAGGTGATCATGGTATGGGGTATACAAAGTGCAAGGCATGTCATAATCTAAGAAGCCTTAATTTTAATGGGTAAATGGTGTGTGTATTTTTGTGTGTGTTCCATGGTGAAGCGTAGTTGATTATTGTCCAACATGCGAATAGTGACCCGAGATTGTACCGGAGCCACCGGAAAAGCAGCCGCTTGACCTTGGCGGTACCCGAACGCACAGTGCCTAACTCTGCCATATTTTTCAGCAAGTCCTCTTACCACTAGGTCACCGAAACGTTTAAAATGGTTTTATTTCTATATTAAACGATAGTATTTTAAAATTAAAAGTGGACATGTTCGAGCAATGTTCTTTAGGAACAATTAGTATAGCAATTATAAATGTTGGTATAATTTTATAATTTAATACAGAGAAAAATGTTCCTAATTTTAATAATTAATGAATTAATATTTAAGTTTACTTATCCCGTGCGCTCGTCATTGTATGTACAAGTCACAACCAACGTACACGCACTTCTCATGTGATACAGTGACAGTAATGACAACTAGAAAGTTGAAGAAAAATTGAAGCAAAAATTGAATATGTTCTAATTTATCAGTTTCTACAACTTGCCCACATTCCTATAGTTGATCAACTTATTGACAGATGTAAAGTATTACGATAATAACTTGAAATTGAAGTAAACTAGAACTTAAAATAGAACTGGAAATTGATAAATATAAAGACATAACTTGAAGTCATCTAGTTGATCTAGTTTTAGAAATTGACAGGTGTAAAATCGGCTTTATAGTGCACCTCGGATATAGTGAACCAATTTTGATGCAGTTTTCAAGTTCACTATATCCGTACGTCATTGTATTTTTCTTCTTGTATAACATTGCCAATTGATAAGTAGATGTTCTTATATAAATTACTATATATTGCAAGAAGTATGAATACTCGCTTTAATCCTTTTACACGATCTTAAGCAACAGCTTTCGGAGACTTTCGTTTAGATTATGGTCGTAAATTGAAAATTAAATTCATAAACGTCCGAATTTATGTTACTAAGCGTTATTAAATAGAGCAGAACTTTTTGAAGCAAAACATGCGTGTCTATAAGCGAGAGCTGAAAACGGAGTGCTGAAACTGAAAATACTTAAATCCAAAGCGTTTGCGTGCGCGCATATAGTGTGTACGTCTATATGTATGTATACGCGTACACGTATACATATGCGTGTATGTTCATCATTATAGCGTTTGCCTATAGTGCGGGGGATAAGTCGATGTGTCTGGTAGTCATGGCATCGGTCCAAGTGATTCACAAGGCTCTTTGCCAGCGGCGTCTACACCTGGGGCGAACGTTCTATTGCTCCATCGCGCATCATACACACAGGCGGAAATCGCAATTTCGCTTTTGCATCGCCGTGAATAGGAACTTTGAACGTACGCGTATCTATATGCCTTCATATCTATCGAGAGAAGGCCCGCCACTTAACTCTAGTAGGTGGAATAGTAATTTTGTATGATTATTTATTGTCACGTGGGTTAGTTTTTGGCACGATTTACGCAAATACCTGTTGCATAGTTTACGATTTGTTTTGGATTATGTAAGATCATTAGATTTTATATGTCGCAAAAATTGACACTACCCGTGTACAAAAATATTACCATTCCATTCAGTTTAGTGAACTATCCTAGCAAAAATGTGGGCTTGGCACTTTTGGCAGTCAAATTAGAGTTCATACCGGTATGTCGTGGATTCTACGTTTAGAAAGAACGCATTGAAATGTTACTCATATTATTATCCACAGTTTGTTCTATTTATGTATATAAAATAAGTATTAGGGAAAGACAGAATACGTCGGACTGGAAGTAGAAAATTGGATTAGAATAATAAAAGATTCATCATTATACATATTATGCAAGTTAGTTAGGGTGTGTGCAAAAATTGGGAAATAAAATTATATATGTAGAACTCTAAACTGATTTAATTAAGTAAAATCAAGCATTGAACACTTCCAAAGTGCATTTCAACACACAAAAGGATCTTTGCCTAGTTAGTGGTACTATTGAGACATGTCATGGCATTGATGCCTTTGGACATTACGACCTGGATAGATCTATTGTAACAGTGTTGTTATGTGTATTAGAATAATCGGAGGCTCTCAATGGACCTTAATACCATTTTAAGATCTTCTTCCTTCAATTGATTTCGATGACAAATTGTACCGACCACGTTTCCTATATGACAGCAGCGACTCAACTGACAGTCAGGGTTTACTACTTAAGGATGGTGGTATTTAGAAATGCAGTGTTTCCAGCTCTAACTTCTCTACTTTTGTGGCATCTCAAAATATATAGCTTGTTCCTCGTATAAGGCTGATAAAAATTGTATCGTATTGTATCGGGATCGTGCTCTTTGTAATGTGTATTAAGTCGTTTGTGTAGAATCCTCAACGATTTTAAGATGATTTTTAAGATATGGCATTAGTCCCTTTATTCTATTAAGAGTTTCCCAACTAAGCTTCCATTGCTGTTGTGGAACAGATGCGCATCACGCCTACAATCTTGAAACATGAGCCTCAAGATTAGTTGAAGCTGCTTTTACACAGCCTTCTGTGTTGTTTTTGGTCACCAAATCAATGAGGCTTAGATCATCATTATTGCTGTATATGACCAAAAGATCATAGGAGGCTTGGGACCGAGTTGGCAGTTTTCCGAATACTCGAGACATGAGAGTTTAACGTTAACACCTTGTCTAATGTAACTCTTAAATAGAATAATAATATTATTCAGCCATCAGATCACAGTGTGAAATTGGTAACGTCAAATGTGTACACAGTAAATAAATAAATAAAAGTGTAAAAATAATAAATATAAAGAACATACGTAAAAGAAGATAATCACTTAGTTTATCACGAACAATAACACATTAAAAGTTCAGCATAGTCATAAATGCATTTGTCAACCAAATATTCTTTTACTCTTTTTTTGAAAATCTTTGAGTCTCTAATTACCTTGATTAGAGATGGAAGACTGTTGAATGTGGACAAGCAGCAGAAATTTGATGATTTTTGGAAAGCCGGAGACTTGTGTAAAGGAATACTAAGGTTACTTCTGGATGCAGTTTATAAGGACCATGCACCTTCGATGATTGGTTTAATGAATTTAAGTGTGATCGAACATTGGTCTTGGCAGCCAGCTCGTCCCCTTGAGGTGGCTACGGACGATACGATTAATAACATTCATGATATTCTGTTAACAGAGATTGCTAATATGGTAAAAATCTAAATTGAAGGTTTGCAAAACATCCTTCACAAAAAATTGAGTATGAGAAAACTATCGGCGGGATGGGTGTCGCGTTTGCTAACGATTAATAGAAAACAGAATCGCGTAATAACTTCAAAGGAATGTTTGGATATGTTTAAGCGCAATACATATGAATTTCCGTGGCATTATGTGACTGTAGATGAGACATTGATACATCACTACACGCCAGAAACCAAAGGTCAGTCGGCAAAATGGGTTTCTCACCCGGCGAATTTGCACCAAAGAAGGCGAAGACGATTCCATCAGCAGGAAAAGTTATGCCGACGATTAATTGATTATTTGGAGGAGGGAAGGGCGAATCACGGGACAGTACTATACTGATTTATTGGACCGATTCGCCGCTGAGCTAAAGAGAAAAAACTATGTTCGCCAGATTTCGCCCTCTGTGACTTCTTTCTTTTTCCAAACTTGAAAAAATGGCTTGGCGGAAAGCGCTTCATGTCAAATGAAGAGGTCACTGCCCAAGCAGAGGCCTATTTCGCAGAGTTCAACAAATTCTATTATTTGTATGACTTAGAAAAGTTGAACCATCGCTGGACTAAGTGTATACAGTCATAAGGAGATTATGACGAGAAATAAATTTACTAAATGCAAAACAATTGCGTTGTCTTCCTTAACACAGGTATATATCATACCATCCTCGTGTACGCGTTATTTATGTATTAAGCGTTTTTGCAGTAATTAGCGATTTACAAAAATAAAGTATTTACGGAGGCTGGTGTTAACTTCATGTTAACAGAAACTACCTTGGTAGTTTCCTGTAGTAGTTTGCTGTATATGTATATCAATACTCATCTTCTGAATGGAGTTTCTACTAAGCCTTCTCATTATTAAAGTTCATAGGATATGATGAATATCCACTTCATTATTTTGCATTAAATGTTCAATAAAATAGAGTTAGCACCGATTCTAATTTAAGCGGACTGCAATACGGAGACATACAGTTTGGCGTTTTAGACTGCAATTGCTTAATAGTATAAGCTGCGCGGTACGGCGGAGTTGATTTGAATATAAAATTGAAACTGAAGAATTGTGGCACTACGGTACCTCACCTGACAACAGCACAAAAATCTATTTTCATCCGAATCGATGAAATTCTGCTAAAACATAGTAACTTTACGCACGTCAAACAGCAATCATATCGACATTATATTGTTTGCGTTAACGTAATTTCAGCCGTATCATAAAATCGCCAATGTTTTACCGCGTGAATCTTAATTTCTGTTAAAAGTAATTTCGCTCATTGCTTGAATATGTTTATTGTACCACACTTTACGATGTTTCAGACACGCTATTTTGGTGTCCAATTTTATGGTTATGTAATCGATTTCACATAACAAGTTCAAGTGTGAAGTGAGAATATTTTGTAAATAATGGCAAATTGAATTCGAAAAGAGAATTATTCAATGTTATGTTCTAAATTTATAAGTTTAGTTAAATAATTAATTATTCAGAGAGGTGCATTTTAGATATTAGTACGTTTGCAGTTCTTATTTTGTTTTTCCTTGAAACTAAATGAAGTTATTTAGGTGTCTTAAAATATAAATAGTTAAGTATTTGGAAATGATCTATAGAGACAAGAAAGAAGTAACTGGCCCAAAAGCCTTTGAAGTGAAACTTGATGGTAACATCTTATATTTTTTAATTTTGAATGTTCAGGTGAACTTTAATGTATGTAATGTTCAAACTAATATCTCAAATGAAATGAAATATATTTTCTTTAGTCTACAAAACATAAAATTGTTTATATAGCTACAGAGTTCGAAATGCCCATGCAAGAATCAATCAAATTATTTGGCAAGTAACTAATAGTTATTATTAGTCTGGGCAAACAGCGGTCACAGTCAGTGTAGTAGATATGTGGTGCGGAGTCGGCGATTATTTATTTCACGCGTTCACAGCGTCAGTACTAAATCGATGCTGTATGCGAGTAGTTCTGTGTATATGTAGGCTATCGTAACTTATTTCGTAATTGTACGCTTATGTTTGCTTTAAAAATGTCGCAGTTAGGTACGTCGCGAAAATGACCAATGGCAGACACAGTTAAAAACTTTATAGTGGACATGCCGAACATAATTTTTGGTGGCGCTAAAATTCAATGTCTAGTTTTTAAAATCCCTTTAATGTGTTGGTCCAAAAGCCATTGTCAACGTCAAATCGAAAGCAAACAGCATTCTTCTGCAAAAAGTGGCATACGAGACTAAGAAAAATTTACATTTGATTTATGTGTTACTCCTATTTTATGTAATCTATCGTTTCGTTTACTAGACATATGCGGACTGTAAATTACTTAGTCGGGCACCGATACGAAATGTAGTGCCATTTGCTCGTGAACATATAGAAAAAAAAAATAAAAACGGAATTGAAAGATAAAAAACTGTGGTTGTGTGTGGATGAAACAACAGATCGTCAAAAACATTCTGTGGTTAATGTAATGGTACGTACAATGGAACCACATCGACCGTCATCCTCCTTCTTACTTGCTTTCAAAAGTGTTATAAATTGTACTACCGATGAGATTTTAAAGGTGGGGTTGAACTCATTGAACAAATTTGAAATTTCAACTAAGCAACTTTTAATGTTTATGAGTGATGGTGCCGCAAACATGCGTTCTTTGGGCCGATTTCTTAAAGAACATAGTGGTAACTTCTTACATGTAACGTGTAAAATCCATACTCTAAATCTTGCGGCACAAACGATTCCTACATGTTTTCCACTAGTAAATGCATTGATTGCTAGTACAAAGGCAGTGTTTCTAAAGTCCCCGAAACGTACCCGACTATTTCACAAACTGTGTCCTGATTTACCTGAACCACCACAACCAATTGTTACAAGTAAAAAAGGTAGATTTAAAATTCAATCCGACAGAAGCTGCAGCAATCAAGAAAAGCCAGGAAATATTTCAAGATAGTCAGGTTAAAAGAGATTTACAAACTATTCACAACAATTACTTCGGACTAGCGGAGGGAATAGAAAAATTACAAAATGTTTCGATGTCATTAGCGGATTCTGTTCAAATTGTGAATTATGTTCACGCACAGTTATGCGCTGTAGAAGGCGAATCAAATTGGTGTGTAATACGAAAATTTGAAAGTGTTTTAGAGAAAGACTCCGATTTTCTTATATTAAGACAAATTTGTGAAAGTGCGTGTGAAGATGCATTAAGTTGTTTCAAAGATTATTTTAAATATCCAAATATAACATCGCTAGATGTCGAACGGTCGTTTTCGGCATTAAAAAACATTTATTCCGCACGTCGTACTCACTTGGTTGAAACAGCTGTGGAAACATATCTAATGATTCAAATATTTAATAGATGTTACCCAGTTTGTGATTTCACGGAAGACTTTTAAAACGGTAAGTGTTTCAGCACGTTTTATAATTTATTTCTTACCTTCTATTTTATGTGTAAACTTTTATGCGTTCGCCACGCCTCTGGCTGTTATCGCATATTTGCCCAAGTTAGTTATTATTACTAATCCACACGTGCAGCATAATTTTTTCTTCAAAAGGTGCTTTTGCTTTCTTAAAATTTCATTTTGTTATACATCGTGTCCAAGGTTATCGGTGCACTAAATTAGCAAAGTTGTAATATTTTTTCTCCTGATTACGATGCTAAAGTCAAAAAACAATTGAACGTCACGTTTTCGAAATATTCAGTAAGATAATTTTTTTTTAAGTTGAACACCCTGCATGCTTTTAAGTATTTGAAGAGAATATAAGATTTTGAACAAAGAATGTCGAATACATAACTATTCTGAACTTAAAAATAAACAAATGATATGTGTTTAAAGCTTAGAAAATTTAATTCTAAGTAAGTAGGTCATGGAAATATTAATAAGATATGTTCACGGTACGATAACAATAAACACAATAATCAGGTGTTTTAAATTTTATATTACAAATTCAAGTTTTTTCTTAATAGATGTTCAAAGCGATTGCTTTGCTGTTCAATGCGTTTCTCGGCTCTCCCGATAACGCTTTGTTTGGCTTTTGTAATAGTTCGATCAGAAATATTATTTAACGTTTGTCTAATATTGGTTTCGGGGTTCTATGAAATTTTGATATCACTGCTTATAAACCTCATCTTTTAAAAAACCCCATAGATGAAAATCTATAGCTGTCAGGTTAGGAGAGCCTATCAAGCACTGGCACATCATCCAAAGGATCATCCAGAAGTTCTGTTAATAACGCAACATATTAGAGAAATTTAATCCCTTAGGTAAAATTTTCTCATTTGTTTATTTTTAAGTTAAAGATAGTTATGTGTTTGACATTTTTTGTTTAAAATCTTATGTTCTTTCCAAATACGTAAAAATATACAAGCTGTTCAATTGAAAAATGCTAGCTTATTGAATATTTCGAAAACGTGACATCCAATTGTTTTTTTGACTTTACCATCGTAATCAGGAGAAAAAATACTACAATTTTGCTAATTTAACCAAAGCCGTAGCTTCAGAAATAACGGAGATAACAATAGTGCACCGATAACTTTGGACACGATGCATTATAGGCATATTATTTACTAAATTTAAGAACCGCAATTATGCATTAATAGAGCCGCATGCTAACCTAGTGCGTTTGGTGGAAGATAATTCCTTTTCTGAGCAATTTAAAGAAAAAGTTTTCAAATAAAAATTATTTAACAAGTTCTGCATAACATAAAATTATAAGTTTGTTTTTTAAAAGGAACATCCTGTATATTATTATTATTATTGCACTTTCGGATGCCTCCGTTTAAGTCATATCAGTTTTTCTTAACATCCCATATATCTGCCTTGCTAAGTTTTTGTGATAGTTGAGATAATTTGATATTTTCGCGAAATACTGTTGTTTTTTACTGGTCGATATCTCACACTAGAACGATTTCATTCTATTTGTACTCGCTTGAGTACTTCTTGGAGTTTTCTGCAATACATTTTTTTATATCAACTATTTAGACGATATTGAAAAATGAAATAATATGAATCAAACTTGGCAATGATTTCGATGGCCATCTTGTAGGATCTTGCAGGATCTAATATAATTATTTTTTTTCAATGTGCCGCTGAAAACTCCAAGAAATACTATACTATACTATACACAATAAGATATGGGGCGTTAAAAAGCCAGAACTTGGCAAGAGTCTGGGATTATCTATCTAAGGTATATGGGTGTAGGGATTGTTAAAGAAAGTTGACACAAATTGAAAGGGGGCATTTGAAAACCCAATAATGTATAGGATAGTCTATTTGAAAAGCCAAACTTATATAGTGTGTAACGAAAACTGAACGCTCTGTTTACTTGAAATTATGCAGAACTTATTTTTTATTTGAAAACTTTTTCTTTAAATTGATCAGGGAGGGAATTATCTTCCGCCCAAGCACTAGGTATTACCCCACCACAAGATTGTTAAATTTACCTGCTGCACATTTTTCTAGATATTGATAGCTACATTCTGCTGGGACCTTGTCTATAAAAAGTTTCTACATATATACAGAAATACTTTTAAGTAATTGTACATGGAATAACCAGATACACCCAATCCTACAAAATACCGCTATTACTTTCTAAGTGTGTTGGTAGGCTTGTTAACTAGTCCAAGCACCTTGTTTATTTCAAACAATAAGTATGTATGTTCACATCTGAAGTAGAAATACCAAAAAATGATTCCCATTACGAATGATATAACGTTTGAAGAACTTATCTCAGAAGATTTGCATACTCTTTATTTGTGTTTCGCCTAATTACCATGACACAAAAAAATTGAATAAATATTTATTATTCAAAACGTGTTTACCACGTCATAATCAATTCTTTGTTCGTCGCAGACAAGTTGAAACGCGTTAAACCATGAACGATCGAGTTTTCACGTAATTTGTTCTAATATCTAACTATAACGATCCGTCAACACTTGTATACAATGCGCGCGAAAAACTATGTTACACCATAAAATGCGAAACGTTTATTTTAATTCGCGGGATTGAAGTAATTATTATTATTATTATTTAGACCAGCCCTTTTTCGTCGAATCGCTTCCCGTAATTTATCGAGGGTTTCGCAGTATGCTGCTGCATTTAGAGTTTCGCCATAACGCTTAAACTGAAGCAGAAGGGCGCCTTTACAATCCCAAAAAACTGTAGCAAGGACTTTTTTAGCCGATGGAGTAA
Source organism: Dynastes maya (assembly GCA_029619315.2). NCBI lineage: Eukaryota > Metazoa > Arthropoda > Insecta > Coleoptera > Scarabaeidae > Dynastes > Dynastes maya. The sequence continues at coordinate 64,816,354 of JAROYE020000001.1, read as the reverse complement.
CGCGACATTTTTTGAGAGGTGGACTGTCGGGATGCTTCCATGCCATACTTTGAACTTTGCTCTCAGGCGTCGTGTGATGAACCTACGTCTCATCTCCGCTGGATGTTTCGGTCCGTCAGAGACACAATAGGATGACTTGATTGCAGGGTTGAAATTACGCGATATCATGCACATGCGCAGGAGTGTACCTTTGTTCCCGGACACGCCTCGTATTTCTACTGGGAGTTTTGAACGAAACTTCTTGTACTTCTGTGGAAATAGGATAACTGATGTTGTCTCACCGTAACTTGTTGCAGCTGAAGGAAAGGCAAATCAAGTAAAAGTAAAGTTAATCTATTAGTATTTATTTCATCAATGATTACTTTGTAATATGCGGGAGGTTTAAACGATTGAAATTTAGTTTATTGGACCAAGCGTTAGTAAGTTAGAATAACTAACTTGCGTAGATAGCAAATAAATATTTTGAAATTTTACTTTGTTCAATTTAATATAAGTTTTTGGATATTAGACCTGCCATCATTTTCATAAAAATCTGGGACAACTCTTATGAGCTCATTTTGACGTTTTTTCAATCTTGTCAATCTGACTGAGACAAGGGGACCATTTGTTAATTCTGCGTTTTAACGTGGTTTTAGAAGATGTAATACGTGACAGTGGAATCAATACAAAAGGAACAATATTCACGAAAAGTCAACACTGTCTTGCCTACCCGGACGATGTAGTACTGATTACAAGAAGGAAGGGAGAACTAATAGATGCAATAAAACAACTAGGTGCTGCAGCTAGGAAGAAGGGGCTACACATAAATACAGACAAAAGTAATTATATGAAATTAAAGGCAAATCATAAAGGAAAAGAAAAAGAAGGATTACAGGTTAAGATTAACCAAGAGGAAAATATGGAATTTGAAGAAGTAGACAGCTTCATGTATTTAGGAACATTAATTAATGACAAATGCAACGAAGAAGCAGAAATAGATTTTAGGATAACGAAAAGTAACAGATGTGCCAGTGGACTATACAATATATTAAAGTCGAAAGAAGTTTCTAAAAAAACCAAAATAGGAGTATACAAAACTGTCCTAAGGCCAACTTTATTATACGGATCGAAAACATGGGCGATGAACAAAAAAATAGAAACCAAGATAGAAGCATGGGACAGAAAAATATTACGCCGAATTTTTGGAGGGAGTCGAGCTGAAGTAGAATGGGAAAGACGAACGAACTAAGAAGTGTACGACATATTTAGTGAGCCAAAGATCAGTGATGTGGTAAAGGCAATACGACTGCAATGGGCAGGACATCTGGAAAGAATGAAGGAGGAAAGGATAGTAAAAACAATAGGTTGGAGAGAACCGGAAGGGAAAAGGAAGAAAGGTAGATCCAGAAGGAAATGGAGGGAAGCCATCTTAGAGGATTTAAAGGAGAAGCAAATAACAAATTGGAGATTTAAAGCAAGATATAGGAAGTAGCGGAAATAAATTACACAGCTATGGGCCTAAAAGGCTTGTTTAAAGATTATATATTGTAATGTTCAATATTTAAGTCGACGACAACTTCGGCTGTCAACTCCTGAACGATCAGGATGTTCAGGTTAGCCACTCATTGGTAATGAAATATCTCCCCCAGCGAACTGGCCTTGGGGTGAGGACATTATATTAATAATATAAGTCCAGATAACGACGATCGTTGGGTAACACGGACAAATCCACTCTTCAGTTAACTTTCCTAATTTTGTAAATCGTCAAAATTAAAGTAGAAGTCCTCTAAAACAAGCAACAGCGTAAATCGAAAGGTATTTTAAACATTATTTCATCAATTAAACATTTCTCCGAACATTATTAAGAAAATTGTTAGAGAAATTTCACGTTTAATACTTGTCAGACAGCATTAGGTCATAGATTTGCCTACTATCAGCTGGTAGCGTTCCTGCATGCGTTCTTCTATGCTATTTCTTTTACAAATAACTTCATTTAATCGAAATGCATCGTAAAAGTTTATATTTTCAAAATTTGCTGTGGAATAAAACAATCGCCGATCTTTTGCGATTTAAAATAAAAGAAAGATAAGCGACGCCAATAATTTCATCAATCTTGATTAAGCCTTCGTTGAATTAATGTGTATCTTAACTCCGATCCCAGTTTAAAGTGTTCGATAGTGAAATCAAAGTATTTATTCGAAGAGAAAAAGGGTCAAAGTCTAGAACAGACAGTTTCCTGTAGAAGTTAGCATAAACAGAGGGTTTATATAACACTGGCTTCGTTCGAATTTTAAGGTTAGTTATATTTTTAATTCTAAAATTCGTTAATTCCGATTGATTAATTTGGAAATGTATTAGAAAATTGCCAAAAGAGTATCCAGGGATACTCCCGACCCCACTAAGAATTGTAAAATTTAGTTTAAGTAAGAAAATTTCACATTTTAACCAAAAATCCCCCGAGACAAATGTTTCAAATTTGGAGCCCAACGTGGGGCTCGAACTCACGACCCTGAGATTATCATCTAAATATACAGTTTTACGATACATTTCGATGAAATAAAGTTATTTGTAAAAGAAGTAGCATAGAAGAACGCATGCAGGAACGCTACCAGCTGACAGTAGGCAAATCTATGACCTAATGCTGTCTGACAAGTATTAAACGTGAAATTTCTCTAACAATTTTCTTAATAATGTTCGGAGAAATGTTTAATTGATGAAATAATGTTTAAAATACCTTTCGATTTACGCTGTTGCTTGTTTTAGAGGACTTCTACTTTAATTTTGACGATTTACAAAATTAGGAAAGTTAACTGAAGAGTGGATTTGTCCGTGTTACCCAACGATCGTCGTTATCTGGACTTATATTATTAATATAATGTCCTCACCCCAAGGCCAGTTCGCTGGGGGAGATATTTCATTACCAATGAGTGGCTAACCTGAACATCCTGATCGTTCAGGAGTTGACAGCCGAAGTTGTCGTCGACTTAAATATTGAACATTACAATATATATATATATATATATATAAATTATTGATACGGAAATATTTTGTTCTTGATAGATGGCCACTACATAATACTTGGGCATTCGCCGAACTAGATTTTAAATACCTTTACGAATACATTTTGCTGAACCAAATCGCAATTACTACACATTTCACTTCCAGCGACAATTTGATTAAACGCCGTTTGGTACAACTACAACCATTTGAACATTTTCCGAAAACTTGACCATACGTCAATTAAAGTTATGTGGAGTTTGTTGACTAACTTTGCAATTTAGTATTTTAGTCAAATGTAGCTAACGCTAAAGTCGATTCAAGTCCAATCCTAATATAGTAAAGTTCTAACACTAATGTTCGGGTTCTCGTTAGAATATAATCAACTATTAAGGCTGTTTTGTACGATGCGCAGAATTATGCATCGTGTAAATCAACAAACCAATACCGGGCAAAGTTGTATACATATAGAAGCTGGCTACGATCAACTTAGATATCTCCAAAGCTAGATGATAGTTTAAAAAATTACATAAGTTACATTCTCATTGGTGGATATTCCTTTGTTTTGGAAGAAAATTGTTACGATGCACATTTTCTTGAATATCTTGGAAAGTATCCATTTTAGATGAGTAATGAATATTACAGTTTTTTTGTTTTTTTGTAAAAGTAATTTTATAAGAAAGAAAAATGGGTGGCTGTATTTAAAGAAATTAAGTTTTGACACGTTTTCCATTTGAAAGTTTAATCGTAAATGTCGAACACGTTATATAATGCTTTCGAAAAATTAATTCAGTTTTTAATCCTACCCTATACGGTTAACAGTTCTGCAAAACTTAAATTTTCCAAGTTAAACACTTTCACAGTTATAAAAGTTTAAATGCACTCGTCCATCTGTCAAAAATGTTGAAAAAATGCAAATATTTCAAATATGGTTAGAAATAGCAACACAGTTGTTGTATCAAACGAACCTTAAAATTGATCTATGAATTCAAAAATGTAATAATATATGGGGTGTTCTATTAAAATAACAAATTTGACAGCTACTTCCGGTATAACCAGAAGTCTTAGAAAATTGGAAATGGTTTAGTTCAATAGTAAATGTAGGCTTTAGTATATTACTAAGTTTTCAGACTTCGAAAATAATCAACTTGCTTGCTCTTTTTTAATTACAAATGAATATTACTTTATATTTGAGATGTATTTTCCACAATAATTTTAAGACAAACTACTCTTTTTTGCTTACTGAACTTAATTCGTGATGGATGGTTGATTGAATATAAACCGTATTGATGAAAGCTGTCATGTCTTCAACGCTCTGCTCTGACTACTTCCTTACCGTTTGTATCACATCGGAATTTGTTGATAAATTGTAGCCAGCTGTGGAATTCTCGATCAAAACAGAAGGATGTGGCAAATTAAGACGTGGACGTTTAGGTTCTCCTTTTGTGACATACTGCTTCAAAGAGCATCGAGTTGATTTTATATAATTAACGTTATTAATTATATTGCAAAGGACCACGCAGCGTGTTTATAAAACATGTCTCGATTTCAGGAACGGCAATAATCAAACATACCATACTATGATCATAAATTAATTGAACCGCAGATTGATGTAGGAAGATGCATTACAGGAGCACCATCAATAAGTAACGTTTTTACAAAGCGGAGTGTGATTTATTTCGATACCGTTTGCGCGACAGTGGAAATTGTCGCTGACCGTAAAACGTACTTAGAACGAATTAACAATAGTTAAATGCAATTTAAAACGTTAAAAATATCCGTACCGTATATTTGTAATGAAAATTTACACGACGTGAAATTTCAACTGATTAATTTTTAAATAAGTACGCATGGCCGGGGTTAAAATCCTAACAATTGAACGAAATTTTTCAAGGTCGATTATCTACTTATTAAAATTGTTATTTTAATTTAGAGGTTAAATTGTTCTGAAAGACATGTACGCAATAAAACGTTTTCAGCAATTTGTGTGAACGACTCTTCCTGTAGACATGTGAATGTAAAAAAATAAACAATTATGACTTTGCTAGTAACAATAATAAAGCTAAACAACTACGATAATTAAACTGTAACATTACCGGATATGGAGATCTTTCAGACAAAAGAAGAAAACTTCAAACCATTTCCTTTCTATTTTTATAGCTTTTTTTATGCATTTCATTAACGAGTTAACAAGGAGAAGTTTTAATAACTACACAACGCGTCCACCTAGTGCATACGGGTGGAAGATAATTTCTTTCTTGAGCAATTTAAAAAAGAAAATAAAAATATTCGGAGGAAAGTTCTGGATAACATTCTGTATTAGGAAAATTGTGCATAGTAATCTTTAAGAGCAAACCATAAACCAAAATCATTTAGTTTTTTTTAGTACTTTGTTTACAGTGTTTAAAAAAAGGAATTTTGTGAAAAAATGAAAATTTCACAGTTGGATAAATTTTTACGATTAAGGCCTAATAACAACAATGCTTTACAACTGGCTTGTAGAATTTTGTTGTGGTCGTGCTTTCGTCAGTGATGAATTTCATGAAGGTCGGCCAAAATCGGTCGTTGTTCCAAAAAACATCCATGCTGTGCGTAACATGATTGAAGAGAATCAGCATGTGATTTTACCACCAGATAGGGGTAAACTTAGGCATAGCGAATACTGTAGAACATTCGATTTTGCATGAGCGTTTAGGTGTGAAAAAGATCTGTTCCCGATGAATACCGCGTAATTTGACGCAAGTACAAAAAAGGGCTCGTATCAAATGGTGAAAGGAAATGCTCAATAAATTCAACAGAGGAACTTCAAAATCCGTATATAACATCGTAACAGGTGACGAAACTAGAACATATTCGTATGACCTGGAAGCCGAGCAGCAATTAACTATTTGGGTGTTCCCGAATGAACCGAATCCAACAAAAGTTGTTCACGAAGCACTTCCGAAAAAATGATTGCTTGTTTCTTTCGTTGTAGTAGACATGTCGCAAGCATTGCTCTGGAGGATCGAAGAACAATTAATGCTGAATGGTATACAACAATTTGTTTGCCAGGAGTCACGGATGAAATAACGAAAAACAATCAACAACGTCGCATCATCAATCCCAGCTCTCACACGTCAAACAATTGATTATTTCAAGGAGAAGAACATCGAATTAATGTCTCATTGCCCGTATTCACCTGATTTATCGTTTAACGATTTCTTTTTGTTCCCGAATGTCACACAAAAAGTGCTTGCTTTTATCACCACAAGCAGCTGTTGAAGTCCTCAAAAATCATATGTTGGAGATACCAGCTTCAGAGTAGACAAAATGTTTCGAGATTTGGTTCAAACCCATGCAGAGGTGTATAATAACGAATATTTTGAAAAAAAAACGATTTACACCAATTTTTTTTCTTTCATTGTTTTTGTAGAAACTTGAACATCACAAAAAGAACTTGAGTTTACGGTTTCAAAAATATGCGTAAATGCTCCAGAATCAAACAAAACTGGCGCCCAAGAGGAATACCAAAAAATTTAAAACCACATTTCAAGGAAATCCAACCAATGGTTCAACATCAAAACCGACGAACGATAATTTAGATTCAAAACTGCTACTTCTACAATAGAATCTAGTTAAACAGATATCCCATGACAAGTCCACTGGAGCGAAAGTATGAATATTTTTTTAATCCAACATCAAAACATGCAGTGTGTCCCCGGATGGACCGAACAAGAGGAAAAAAAAATTATTTGTAACTTAACGCAAAAATGTCATTCTTTATAGAATTTTTTGCTTATCTCAAAACCACCAATTCTGAAACAAAAATCAGAATATTCTTTTTAGCAGCTGTGAAAATTACAAAAACACACAAAAATTTAAGCAAGAAAGTTTCTAAGTTTCATGTTTTTCATTAAATCAGATTATCCTGTTATCTTGCATGATAACCTAATAAGTAAATGAAGTTACGTATTATTTGTCAATGTCATTACGTATTTGTGAATCTTTACTGAGACTTACTTAATAGTAATGCTAACTTTAGAACAAAGAGTTTACCTCGTTCAATGTTATGGAACTGGTGAGGCTTCTTATAACTTTGCAATTAAAAAATTTCAACAGAAGTTTCCTAATGTTCACGTGTGCGCTAATGCTTTACGAAATTTGGTAGAAAAATTTGAAAGAACGGGTAGCGTACATGACATCAAGAAAAGAAAAAGGATACACGATGAAGAAGATGCTGCTACAATATTGGCTCTAGATTCTGTAGTAACAAATCCAAAATTATCCTTACGAAAAAGGTCTGCACAGTTAAATCAGTTAGTTTTGTACATGAATTAAGAAATGGTGATGATGCTTTGCGTTTAGACTTTTGCTTATTGGTAGGAGAAACTCAGTTTGTAAATCGAAATTTCTGCAAAAACATTATTTTTTGGGATGAATCGACATTTACAACCAATGGGAAAGTTGCAATGTAAAACTGTAGATTTTGGTCGAGAGAAAATCCTAATTTCAAAATTGCAACTAGAAGTCAGTATTACAAAAAGGTTAATGTGTGGTGTGGTGTTATGTATAGAAAAATCATCGGTCCGTATTTTTTTAATGAAAATGTGAATCAACATACATATTTGGAGTTGCTTGAAAATTTTTTGTTGCCTGCAGTAAGAAATGAACCTAACTTTGAAAGTGTATTTTTTCAACAAGATGGATGCCCTGCTCATTCAACAGTGTTGGTAAGAAATTATCTGCAAGAATATTTTGGAAATAGATGGATAGGTCGTTACGGACCCGTCAATTTGCCGGTTCGTTCCCCTGATTTAAGTCCATTGGATTTCTTTTTATGGGGATATGTTAAACAGCATGTTTATAATACTAATCTGGATAACCATATCGAAATTTTAAAACAAAAAATTACGGAAGCGGTACATTCTGTCACTGAAGATATGATCCGCAATGTTTATAAAGAATTTGTACGTAGAGCTGAAAAGTGTGTAGAGGTTGGAGGATACCACGTTGAATGAAATAAAATGTTTTTCTTTAGCTCAAGTGTGTTTTTGTAATTTTCTCAGCTGCTAAAAAGAATATTCTGATTTTTGTTTTAGAATTGGTGGTTTCAAGACAAGCAAAAAAAATTATAAAGAATGACATTTTTGCGTTAAGTTACAAATAAAAATTTTTCCCCTCTTGTTCAGTTCATCCGGGGACACACTGTATACAGTGCATAGCGAATAAAATATTGAATTTAGGAGTTGTTCTAATGCAAACTGATTGTGATGTGTTATTGGTATCGGGCCATTGCCAGAAAATGAATTAACTAAATGCGTTAAGTATAAACAATTTTTTTCTTTCGTCGCATTACTGTAGAAGTTCGCTGAAACATGGTGGTGTCGCGTGTTATAATAATAGATCTCTTGATACTCCAATTAAAATCCTATTTTTGTGTAATTTTTGTCAGGATGGCGAATTAGAAGGTGACTCTGTATAGCTGACCCACTATAACATTATTATTGTAGTAATATATCGTCTACCATTAGGCGATTTTAAGGTGTTTTTAAATTTATTTAACAATCTGTTTGATCTCGTTTATACAAGTACTGGCGTAACAGTGATGATAGTGAAGTATATTTTATATGAAAATATGTATCAGCAAAGAAACTAGCATTTTTCGTCCCAAACGGCTGCTATAATGGATTCAGAATGCAGCAAAATTAAAATTATTCCAGGCGGCCCTAAACGTGCTGCCACTGGTCGTGACGTAAAATAGTATAATTTGTCTATGTGACAAGCAGTACTCTAATTTATGCTAAAATCATTCCCAAGTAAAATAAATGAATGTTTTGTCCTTATCCTTTTTAAAATTAAAAATATACGTACTTTTGGTAAATTACAATACTTTTGAAGTAACTGTAGAGTATAAAATGCAAATAAATCCTAGTTTTTTTTTAAATTTCAATGATACTCATACACTTCAATGTCAAGCTTTTAAACTCAAAAACAACTGTCTACACATCGGCATAGTCGGTCACGTCAGAAATTAGCGAGGCAAAATCATATGCTAGGACGTCAGCCGGCTTGACGCGCTTTGGAGGTCGTTTGAAATGCTTTCGGAACTCGCGAAACTTTAAACATTTTTTACCAAGTTATTATTGGTTTTTAAGGGATAATGCTTGGGAAATACTCTTTCTAGACATAACAAAATGATATTATTGATACAAAAAAAGAAGCAAGTTCCCTAGGGGCACTAAATGTAGAACTTATTCTGTCGACTTCTTTTGGCTTTGGCAGCTGATTTTCCCATTAGGACGACACCAAACTCTAGTTCTTGTCTGAATAATTCCTTAGTGTTGTCTCAATTTGTTAACTATATGTGGAGATCGGGTACTGAAACAGTTCACTAAAACCCTTACCACAATACTTAACTCGTACTGGATGCACGTTTCGATAGCCAAGGTATCATCATCAGCAGTAAAACTGAATTAATTGATTTCTTGATTAATTAATTCAGTCTTCCACTGGCTTTTCCTTTGCAGATGCAATGCTTATCCTCAAAGTGTTTAACAACCCTGCCTTTATGATTTGCAAATACTTTGTATGGAATATTTGTGATTGGAAATGCTTCATTAAATTGTTGATACATGACTGATGATTGTTGATACATGACTGTAAAGAGTATGAGCAGGTGCCATTTGCATTTCGGTTCCCACTGCGAAAGTGTGCCATCAAAATGAAGGCGTCTTGCTCCTGTGCAAAAACCGGAAACTATCTGAAATAATTTCGTCTCATAACCTAAAATTTTGTTTATTTATTAGAATGCATCTATTCTTACCACACAGACTTTGATTATTTGGAGATTAGCTCTGAAAAGAACTGAAAATTGATGATATCTACTTGAAAAATGGAAGAAAACAAAGTTTAAAAATATTCGAATAAATCTGTACCTAACGATGCCAATGATAAGGAACATACTAATTCGGTAACTTCTAGTTACTTTCTCTAAAATAAAATTTGGCGTGTAACTTAAGAACAATAAAAATACTAACTAGGACGCCATATTATCCTCAGTCTTATTCGAAGATCCAGTGTATAAAGCTCAGTTGACTGTACAGTACTGATTTTGTTGGTATGCATGAAAATTATTCTACAAAAGACGCTCAACGTTAAACGACGTTCATCAAGGGTTGCGTTGTATAAAGCAAATCATAGTTCAACATACGATCTAAACATCGATTTACGGAACGTCAATTGGCGGTCGTTCAATAGTTGATCAAGTAAACCCCCTATCATTGCTCTATTTTGGCTGTTGCTTAGTGCTACCTTTCTTTGTTTTTTGCTTCTAGATGGTTTCAAACTTCTTTTGATTGTTTCTGATGATTAAAATACTTTAAAGATCTGTTCTAAACTGAATTTCAAAGTATGTAGTTTTATCCAAAGCTTCTCTTCTGTCAGAAAGTTTTATTTTTTTCTCTTTGTTTACTCCGCCGTCACAAGAATGCCAATCCAATGACTTCGATATATTTACGGTTGGCCTAGAATTCTACTTCTGTAACCACAAGGATACTTTGCATTTATTCATACACGTTTTTGAAAGATATAGAATATTTTTTTAGATAAAATAACATTTTCCTACGAATGATCTTATTTTCCTTGTTCATTTGCAATTGGGGTTTCAAAAGTTCAAAAGCTGATCTCTGATTTTTTTACAGAAATTTCTTTTGTTGGGGGTTTTTATGCTAATTTATCTTAACAGTTGTTTAGAAATTAAAAATGTACACACTTATTACATGTGGTTTTGCATTTTGAAAATATAATGAGTAGAGACCACCATTTGGTTTCCTTAGCAGCGGCATCAGTGCGATGGCTTTACTAAAAAAATTATTATTAGCTATTTATAAAAATTATAATAGAATTTAGGAAAACCTAGGTATAATATAGTAAACAACTTACGCTTCATGCTTCTATATCGACAAAAAATCGGGATGGACGTGGCTAAACACCTACAGCATTGCTCACGTGTTTACAGTTGTTTCTTTGAGATTCGTCCGTTGCGTTGTAAATATCTGTTTACATGCAGAAAATGAACGTTTGACATCTAACGATGTAATGTTCTCATAGTTAAAGTAGTCTTTGAATTTGTTGAACGGATCTGTCGGAGCACCATTATTATAAATCTGTCGTAATCTAGTAAAATCAAGATTTTTACGTAGATTTTTACAGGCTAGTAAATAAGGCCGCGACAGTCCGTTGTACATACTAGAATAGATACAATTGAATTTTTTTATGTCGGTAGTTTCATTTATATACACAGTCTTATCTTTTAGTTTGGTTTTCATGTAATTCTCAATTATATTCAAAACTAACGATACAACGGTACATTTTTAGCCCGATTTTCTCAACCGGCATATTATACGCATATAACATCAAAGTTAAATCAAATAGAAATGCATTATACGGTCTTTCTCTCTTCGTGTGTTGCACTGTTTACATGTTTCCTACATTACATTTGTTTTCCAACATAATAAACTTTTGTCACAAACCAAACACACCACTTCTTTACCATTATATTTTAAGTTTGGGAATTGCCATCAATGTCTTTTTCGTTTTTAGGAACTTTCAATGCATTCGGTTTGAATCACACAACTGCTCATGTACTAGATACTTGCAGCGCGGGGAGTGGCGGCTAGAGGTCTCAATGTCTCGAATCTCTCGTTCGTACACGTTTATGATAGGGAACCTTGAATAGTGGTCTTTAATAATGAGTAATCATGTACGTAAAAACACATTGTGTTATTAAACGTATAACTATAACGGAAGCAAAAGTAATGAATCAGTACTAATTCATCATTGACAAGATGAGGATTATAGTAGAATCTGTTGAAAAAATTGTTATCCGACTAAAACCCAAACCAACTAGTAGTGTACTAAAAGTTTAGTTTACTACTGGGGTATTATTTTCATGATTTTTGCATTAGAATATTACACCCAAGTGGTTTCTGGTATTAGTATTGTTTGGTTACTATGACAATAGTGAAGGAAACATACTGACATTGCTATTCTTAACTAAGTACTTAAGAAAATGTTGATGGATATAATATGGATATGAAGTTAAGGATAACCCAAGTGCTTTGGAGTGCTAAGAAAAGTGCAGAAGAGCTATCACAAACGATTGCGCAAATGCATGGATGCAGAAGGGAGAAATTTCGAGCGTTCACTGTAAATAGATAAATAAGTAGATAGCTATTAATTATTGCAATAAGAATTGCAATGAAGATAAAGTTTGTTCATAGCGTATTTCAATTGCGCTCCTGATTTGTATTTCATTTTCTGTTTTGATTTCAAATTGATGCTGACATATGTATGTTTACATCACCTATTGTTAGCCTGTATGAACTTTATACATAAATGTCTCTAGTAGCACCAAATCTTAGCTTTAATTTAACAAGTGTTTTCGGTTGTGGACATCGTCTGTCAGGATAAAGCAGTTTATATATCCTACTATATATAATTCCTTTTACTTTTTCGTAATACATAAATTATATGTATTACCGATCTCTTTTATACTTAAACTCGAAATTTTGAATCAACAGTTTGAGATCGTCAATGTCAGTATGTTTTACTTATTGTTGTCATGGTAACCAAACATATATATAAAACAAACATATAACACCTGAAACCATTTGAATGCAACTTCCAAGTGGAAGACTCGCCTTTACCTACGGGTAGTTAGGCTTAAAATTTTGAATCAATAGTTTAAAAACGTCAATATTGTATCCTTTGTTATCTGAACATTTTAACTTCATACTATTTACACAATAGGCGCAATTTTACAGTTCTAGAAGGTTGAGACACCCTGTATTATCCAATTATAAGTTAAATTTGCAGATATAATAAACAGTTATTCATTAAAATAAAACATGCTATTACTATGCTATGCCAGATATGTGATAAAATCTTTTGAAATTAGAAATTGTTTTCATGTTTAACCACGAGTTGATGCATTTAATAACTTGATCTTTATTTCTGTATTGTCACGCGTTATGTCACAGTACGTGTTGAATAAATAACTTCCGAGTGTATATTTTCGTTACTAGCAAACTTCTGAAAGCGCAAGCAATAAAGCGCGACCATTTAGCGTTTGAGCTTTATTTGAACAATTGAACACAAGCCAACCATTTAATAATTATTGTAATCTTCAGTTCACCAACAGTTTATTTAAGAGAATATCGTGTCTTTGCAGTCAACGGTATTCACTTGAGGCGCTAGTGTAATAAACATCGAATGTATTTCTGTCAAAATAAACACCTCGTTGCACATTATGATATAATTTATCAGGTGTAGCGCGATCTTCTAGTTTCTGGATTATATATATCAACTTAAAATCGGGTTAAGCACTGCAAGAGTGGAATTTTAGCTTTATAATTGAGGTTATACATTGTAAATATGTATAAATAATTTTTTTAATATATTTTGGGACTAACACACTTAGTTTATAACATTAACTAGCGCAGTTTCTTTATTTATATTTAGTACATATTTTGTACTGCATGTGTACTTATATCCTGTTGGAGTATAATCTTTATTCCATATCACTTTACAACTGCCATTTTGTAATTAATTAAGCAAACCAATTTTTCTTCCGAAGTGATGGAGAAAGAATCAATGTTGTTGAACTTGAATTATCACCGACTATCGCCACTTTCATTAGCTTGTATACAAATTCACTTGTCATTGCTCTAACGTTATTGAAATAGTTTCAGTATTTCGGTAAACCTTGCAGTTGAAAAACTACAGATTTACCTGCTCTTTACTTAGGTGATTTATTCGAATTAACTACTTCATACAAACAACGTTGAGGTGTATATATGTACATGTTAGTTTTATGTGAAGTCCATTTTTCCGGAAAGTTACTTAATTTCTTTCTTTCCATATGTGGTGGGCCTTTCTTGAAAAATCTTGGTGAAATTGCAGATGGGTACAGTATCGAACCTTACAGGTAAAAATTTATAATACTCCCATATTGTCCCTCAAATTATATGGGAGATACATATTGAGATTAATTACACTGGGGGGTGAATCTAATTCGAGTATGCCGAATCCAATGGTGCTAACCGTTTTTAAAAGTTAGCTCGCGCTTTTGAGCAATTTCAATTTCAAAATTTTAGGTACAAGGACCCCAAAAAAACGTAAGTTTTATCATTTTTTTATTGAATTTAAATCGATGGAAATCGATCGAATATATCGTATCGACGAATACACATCAAATAGAAACTATTTGGAAAAAATTGAATCGATTCAGTCGATTTTTCATCATTCTTTTACAAAAAAAAACATTTTTCTTGCTTCTTTTTTTCATTTTTCATTCTCTGATTGCCCCGATTCTTCTGTATCGTCATCCTTTTCTTGTAAATTCCAACAAATGTCACACAAAAGAGCATGTAGCTTTTTGCCGCTGTACCAATGTTCGAGCCTCGCCGTGCCTTGATGAAAACATTCGCCATGCTCATTGGATTCGTTTGGTGATTTTTCGGCGAATTTTTCTACACGGGAATGCCAAAAATGAATTTTTAATGACATACGAACATTTAAACGGTGATGAATTCCGTCAATAACCGCTTTCACACAATCCCATGCCACAAGCTCCATGTCAATGAGTGCATTTTCAAATCGTTTGTCCCTGATCAAACGACAAATGTATAATAAATATAATACAAAATTAAATTTCAATAGATCATCATTCAGATTCAGACATCCACCTTCTTTTATTTTCATCCCACTTAACCGTGGAAAAGTACGACGCACTTCGTGGAATGCATTTCCTTCCGGGTTCAATGCTTTTATGAAATTTTTAACAATTACTAGTTTGATGTGGAGCTGTGGCAACAAAACCTTTTCGATGGGCACAAGTGGAATCTCAATAGTGTTATTTTGTCGCAATCTAAATTCCTCACGTAAAGGCCAGTTCCGTTCGTTATATTGGTCGCCGGCAAAACGGGTATTCCACAAGCACATGTAGCACATATTTTTGGTATGATTTTGCTACATGCTCTTTTGGGTTACATTTGTTGGAATTTACAAGAAGAAGATGACTATATGGAAGAATCAAGGCAATCAGAGAATGAAAAATGAAAAAAAAATCAAGAAAAATGTTTTTTTTTGCAAAAAAAAATTATAAAAATTCAATTTTTTTCAAATAGTTTCTATTCGTGTATTCGTCGGTACGATGTATATTCGACCGATTTCCATCGATTTAAATTCAATAAATGGTCAAAAAATGATAAAAATTACGTTTTTTGGGGTCTTTGGGACTAAAATTTTTAAATTGAAATTGCTCGAAAACACGAGCTAACCTTTAAAAACGGTTGGCACCATTGGATTCAGCGTATTCGAGTTAAGTTTACCTCCCGGGTGTCTAGATTGTTACATCTTGCAACTAGCACAGTGTTATCTTTCATATATATTGAGATTTATTATATTATATTGTGTTAGTCAAATATTGTAATGTAATGCGCTTATTTGGTATCGTCAGTATCGATTACTTGATTCAAGCAGTCCAGACATACACATATTCAACTAGGAAAAAACCTTTTCTTAAATAAATGCCAACCCATATGTTTGATTATTTCTAGAAATTCTTGTCTAAAAAGTAAGTATAAAACATGCTTTACTACCTATATCTAAATTCACTGGCTTCCGAATTATTTGAAGAAAGTCATACAATCTATCTCTTCCAACAAACTGCTTTGTTTTATTTTCTCTACTCAAAAAACTAGTTGTAACCTTAAAGTGTTAGACTTGATTGACGATATGCTGTAGACAGAGCTGTTGCAAGTACTAAGAGAAAGTACTTCCAGTACGCAGCGCAAGTAGACTAGAAATTATTATGTATTGTTATGCTAAATATTTACATCGTAAAGCTCAGCTGTCACTCTAAAACGTATGCGGTGCTCAGTATACCCACTCGATAGATATGAGATTTCCTCTGTCGGATATTAGTTCTGCTTCGTAGCCACAATTTCCCCCTAGGCCGACTTGCCTTGGTGTGGGGGTATTATAAATTTAATTCAAGTCCAGATAACGACGATTTTGGTGAATCGAAGACGAAACTACTATTTTTTTATTCTCCTCATTTCATAAATCCTCAAATTTAATGTAATATTCTTCTACAACAAACAACAGGGTAAATTTAGAGCTATTTCTAGCAGGGTTCCTTAATTAAATATCTATTAAGATGAGAGGGACGCCAATAAGTTCATGACTTCTGATCAAGCTTTCATCGAGTTATCATCTCGTATTTTGGCTGCGCTTCCAGATTAAAGTGTCCGATATTGAAATTAGAGAATGAATTCAAGATAGAAGAGAAGGTTGGAGGTTAAAGTAGGCAGATTTCCAGTGAATGTCATAAGGAACATAGAGTTTATGTGACATCTTCGCAAAATCAAGGTTAGTTTGTATTTTTCAATTTTTACATTCGTTAATTTCCATTTATTTGATATCAAAATTCATTAAAAATTGCCGAAAGAGTGTGAAAGAATACTCCCGAATCCCACCGTTCATTTAATAATTTAATTAAATTAGAAAATTCCAATTTTTGAACAATTTCCCTGAGATAAAAACATTTCAAATTTGGCGCCCAACGTGAGGCCAAATTTATTGTAATGATATTAGTTTGAAATTAAAGCATGATATGAATTTAATGAATCTTAGAGCTAATGTTTTGTAAAATGTTTTCGTTATTTGTGGGATCTGACTTAATATCTAATAATAATCTTTTTGCAAATCGAAAAACAAATTATGAACAAACACTTGTTTCAATACACGTGGAAAGAATGCCTAGTAACAATAACCAAAAATTAATGCTAATATAGCTCATGGTATTGATGGAATCATTCCCGGCAAAAACAATGTAGCAGAGAAAATAGCGCTAACATATGAACATGTTTCTGCCTACCCGGCGTCATTAGCATGGTTCTGAGCACAATTTTCTGCTGTTACAATTGCGTTTGCCTCTCGGTGGTGGACATCTACACTTCGGTTTGTCTTGCTACCCTCTGGGACGGTGTGATTGTGTCTCTTGGCGATAGGTGTCGCCGAAAGACATATTTAGTGCTGTTTTGGAGATTAGCAGCATAAACCGAGAGGCAAACGCAATTGTAACAGCAGAAAATTGTGCTCAGAACCATGCTGATGACGCCGGGTAGGCAGAAACATGTTCATGTGTTAGCGCTATTTTCTCTGCTACATTGTTTTTGCCGGGAATGATTCCACCAATACCATGAGCTATATTAGCATTAATTTTTGGTTATCTACTTCAATGCCTATCCGGCAGCATTACATTATTTATTTGAAATTGTAAAATTTTGGTAATAAACTAAACAAAGTTGAATTTTCCTTTTTGAGTTTACCATTTGGCCAAATATTTAAAGGTCGCTACCTGCACACTGTTGCTCTTCTCAGCGAAACAGCTCTTCGGTGTCTTTTCTTGAACTCGTAACAATCCCCTATTTAAAACCAAGTATCCTGCTCCTTGAGTCTTGTTCCTTGGATTGTCATTTTAATGTATAAGATCGAAATTTATTTATTTGATACTGTACTGGAGTTTTTATTTAAATAATTTCATATTTATTCAAAATAGGAATAAAAGTATCGACGCATCGAATACTAAGCTAGATAGGTATAGGTAATGTTGAAGAAAATCGGCAAAGCTTGAAGAGGGACATTCAAACGAAACTTGTACCGTCTGCAGCGAAAAGTGAATATCCTGTATATTTGAACATAAGTAGGTTATGCAAAGCTTATTTAAAAACCTTTTTTCTGAATTGTTAAGAAAAGGAGTTATCTTCCGACCACGTAGTAAGTGTTTGATACGAAAATTTGTTGACAAAATATAGCCTGATGTCACTATAAACCATAATAAATAATGGAGAACAATTAATATAAGCAGTACTTCTAGTTCTTCATTCAATATGTATATTTTAGTTAATATGCAATCTACTAAAGTCGATAAATACATGTTTTAATAGTAGCTAACTAAAGAGTTTTCTTTTACTATTAAATTATTATATTTAATGCTGAAACAATTGAAAATTCTTGGATCAAGGTTAGATTGAATTGGTTAATGAATGCTTATGTGGTAATTTTCATTGAGAGTGGCCAACTGGTACTCTTCCTTCATTAATATATTCTAGCATTAATTGGAGCCAATTGGTTTTGTGTCATGCAGGTAAGAAAATTGACAATATAAAGGAAAATAAGATTGGGATTTACGGTCTTGACAATTCTTAAATTTAATAATCAATCACTCACGATCACCTGATATTTAGATAATATAAAACGGTGAGGTTTTGAAAGAACCGCAAGTAATTTCCAGGAGTTTAATATTATGAAATATAATTTCCCTGTTTAAAGTCAGAGCAAGCGACTGTGCCGTACTATTTTTAGATGTCTGGAAATACCTCAAGACGCGGCTTGTCAGAGGATTGTGCCCGATCTTATAAAAACGGAAACTACCAAAATATTCCCGTTCACTTAATTTAATGATCTAAACCTCGAATGCGATCTGCTGGTGTCTAGACAGTGCGTAAAATTTACAAATGGAAAACATACGCTAACTGTTATGGCATAAAAGCTTCGGAGGTTTCATTTTATTTTAGCAACCAATGAAAACGGAAAAGGAACAACAGGTTTTTGCAGACATGAAAAGCGAAAATACGAAATGTTGTTACTCTCGTAAAAACATTTACGTTATGAACATATGGGTACCTACTTGGAACGAAGTAAATTCAACTTTAATAGTTGAACCAATTTCTTTTTAATTATGAAATTCTATTTTAATTCAACGACATAAAAAAATTATGATAAACAGTTGGCAGGATGATGTCAAGTAAGTATACGTAAATTGGTTTTGTTGAGAATTTTATTTTCTGGCATTTTTTTGTTGAGCTCACATTATTTCAAGGCTTCCAGCATGTATCAAGATCTTTTGAACTTGTATTATTGCTTAAATATTTACGTTTAACGTGTTTAAACATCGCTACACACTATACTGATCTATTTTCCTCTACAATTGGAAAATTTTATTACTATTACGAAAAATTTATTTCTTCCGCATCATCGCAGATGTAGAGTTTACTTTGTTTAACATACCTATCAATCATGGCTTTCGTTTGAATCATCAAGACTGCATGTAACTGTCGATTGAAGTCTATAAAAATTTGCTTGTTAACGACCTTTAATCTCGGTTCAGTAGTCGAGCTAATTTTGATAACTTAGGATTGGGTATATTATATAAACAATCAAACCGAACGAGTGCAAAAAGCAATTGGTTTAGTAATTAAATACCGAGCGAATTAAGACATTATAGCGTATTTGTTGTATTTTTCAACCTGTTAAGCATGTTTTATTAGAGTTAGTGGTATTTATTTGAAACTATAAAGTGGTTTTTATGGTGCTTGCAATGTATATTGAAATATCTGATTAAATAGACGATGTAGATATGCATAAACAAAATAAACGCTCGACGGTAAAAGAGTTCGTTTTGCGGCTAGATTGTTCGATTCGTTGTTAATATTTTTTGAAGGTATACGAGCGTAGTCTGAAAGGTTTCAAGCCTCAACATGAAGATGGTGTTACTCGTTAAAAATATTTTGGCAATTTCATTGCGCATGCGCTGGCAGATACTTTTGAAAATTTCCGCCATGCTGGACGTTCAGTTGTTGCTTAACAGTCCTTTCTGTCAGTCGATGTTAGTGTTTCTCTAAAAATGGAAAAAATCTAATATCGGGCTGTGATTAAATTCTTGCATTTGAAAGACAATACGCCTATGCAAGCCGAGATGGACGCGGTTTACGGGGAATCTACATTACCATTTGCCACGGCGAAATTTTGGTCAGCTGAATTCAAACTTGGGTGACTATGAACATTTGAGACGGCCAAAAAGTAGAACCACTATCGATAACATAGGAAAATTTCACCAAATGGTACTAGACGACCAACGAATTAAGGCTATAGGGGGATAGCAGTAGCTATGGGCATCACGAAAGAACGTGTTTATCATCTATAAAAAAGCTAACAGTTTATTGAGTACCGCGCTGCCTCACCCAGGACCATAAACATATTCGAATGAGCATTTCCAAATCCCTATTGAAGCAGTTTAAGCGAAGTAAGTCAGAGTTTTGGTATAGGTTAATAACTGTACAGTCGCTGGCCATCGTATTAGGACCACATAAAAATATTATGATTTTGGGGTAAAAATTAAAAAAAAAACAGTTCGTAATGTTGGCAACGTTATTATTTAATTAGATATACATAACTTGCAAGTAAATATAATTTGAAAATATTAGCCTACCATAGAATAAAAAACAATCTTAATTTAAATGAAAATATTTTTTTATTCGATGTATTCTCCTTTCAAAGTTATACACTTATTAGAGCGATCCTGCAACTTTTGTAAACCCCTTAAATAAAATATTTCTTCTTGCTCCGCAAACCAACTCTCGACAGCTTCTATGATTTTCTCGTTCGAAGAAAATTTATGTCCTTTCAAACATTTTTTCATTTGAGGAAACAAATAATAGTCGGACGGAGCCAGGTCCGGCGTATAAGGAGGATGTTCAAGAATTTCGAACTCCAAATCATGGATTGTGTTCATCGCAATGCGAGATTTGTGTGCAGGCGCATTGTCCTGCAAAAACAGAACACCTTTGGACAATTTATCAGGTCTTTTTTCAATGATTTTTTCTCGCAGAGTTGTTAATAATGTAGTAGTATTCTCCAGTTATGGATTTGCCTTTTTCTAAATAATCAA
The DNA here is from genome assembly GCA_029619315.2 of Dynastes maya. Taxonomy (NCBI): domain Eukaryota; kingdom Metazoa; phylum Arthropoda; class Insecta; order Coleoptera; family Scarabaeidae; genus Dynastes; species Dynastes maya. The sequence continues at coordinate 64,795,602 of JAROYE020000001.1, read as the reverse complement.
CCATAATGACTCCACGAAAATCCCAAAAAACTGAAGCGAGAACTTTTCGGGCGAATATCTGCAACCGAAACTTCTTAGGCCTTGTCGAACCAGAATGCCTCCATTCCATCGACTGTTGTTTTGTCTCTGGGTCGTAAAAATAGAGCCAGGTTACATCTTTGGTAATAAGACGATTTACAAAGTCAGGGTCGTTGTCAAACCGGGCGCGACGCTTCCACTCTTCCTCGCTTCTGATCAGCATTCAAGCATTTAGGAATCCATTTCGCCGAAATTTTTTCATGTCTAAATCGAAGTGAATTATATGATGTACACGTTCACATGAAATCTTCGATGTCTCAGATATATGTTTTATCCCAATTCGACGATCTGACAAAATCATGTCGTGAATTGCATCCATATTTTCGGGGGTGGACACAGAAATTGGTCTTCCTGGTCTTTCGTCATCTTCAACCGAAAATTAACCCCTTTTGAATGAGGCAACCCAATTTTTTACGGTCGCGTAGGAAGGGCAAAGATGACCAAATGTTTTAAACATATCTTCATAAATCTCCTTACCCTTTAACCCTTCTAAAAACAGGTACTTAATGATGGTCGATATTCCATTTTATCGATTTTCACAATGTCGGTGGACATGGCTTCTTTGAAATTTTATCACACAGCAATGCGTTTACTTTTCTTACTCAAATTTTACAGTGACATTTCAACTGAGTTGTTGTTTGTTGCTATGGCAACGAAAATTTGTTTTGATAATTTTAAACTATTTAGGCTAACTATTTATCAAAATATCCTCGTATCTACTAATATTTGCTTGTTCATCCTCTGTGTTTTATTTCCTCAATCCTTTTTGGCACACTGCCAATGCAGCTTTTTATTGTTTTTTTAATTTCGTCGCTATTATACCATACATCTTCAATATGTTGTTGTAATTCTTCCTTTGTAGTTGTGTTTCGTGTACTTACGATGTTTTTCAAGACACTCCACACATTTTCAATTGAGTTTATGTCTGGTGAATTGCGTGGCCACGGTAGTACACGCAAATTTTTAGATTCAAGGTATCGCGTTACACTTTTTGCCTCATGACACGATGCAATGTCTTGCATGAAAGTATATGGTCCTTGAGTCGGACCTAATGAACCAATACAGGGTATTAAATAGTTTTATAAAACTTTTTTTTATTGTTTTTGTTCCATTAACGAAATATAGTGGTCCCGGTCTTTCTGTCGTAATGCACGACCAAACCAATAGAGGTGGAGGATGTTTAATAGATTGGATCGATGCTTCTTTGTAACGCTCTGAAGGACACCGACGAACAAATTGGTTTGGCACTTCTAGCCGTTATTCGTCGCTATAAATAATCCAGGAAAAGGTAAAAAATGTAGAGAACCATTAAGCGAACCATGAGGATGAATTTGACCAAAAATACAGATGGTACGTGAAACTTACCTTTCCCCAAACTTCAATTGCATATGTTTTATATTCTTTAGCCCATTGAAATCGTGTCACTTTCATTTTAGATGTTAGTCTTGACTTCTTTTCCGGACGTCTGCATTTCAAGCCTGCTTCATGAAGACGTCTACGGACTGTTCGGGCTGATATTTGTATTCCTTCTCCACTAAGAATTTTATGAACACCTTTAGTGGATAAAAAACGATGTTCTGTAGCCACTTTTACTATGACGATCATCTCTTACAGTTGTTTTGCGTTTGCCGGCACAGTATGTTCTGCTCCTACTTGTACTAGGAATATTCTCTTTGATTAATTTCGTGATCCTCACAATAATTTGATGTGATACACCCTCTTTTTGTTCAACTTCACGTTGAGAGAACTTTCTCGTTTCTAGAAGTGCAAAAATTCCTGTTTTTTTCTCTGCAGTTATATCCTTCTTCTTTCCCAATATGATAATAATTGACCGCGAAAATGGACGCACACAAATAAAATTAAAACTCTTTGAAATATAAGTTCTTTGGAAAATCGGTAAAAATACTGCTTTTATTTATATTTGCAATGATACTAACAAACTAATGAACGACACAATTCAAACTAAACATAATTGTTGTACGTACGAATGACAAGAGGCGTGATTCATAGCAGGTGGATAATCGGTTTTTTGCACCCCTAAGCATTATTTTTATAACCAGCAATTATCTATGGCTATAATGTTATAAACAATTGTGCTTTCATAGCCAAGGAAGAGTCGAACCAGTGGACTGCGAAGGGTGAATCAGCTGGCAGATCTGGCCCCCAACGACTTTTTTCTGTTTCTTAGGCTCAAAGTTCGCAGCTAACTATTATTTCGATGGATTAAAAGGACAGAGTTATAGGTCCAGGATCCAGGAATACTCTTTAGAAAATTTTTGAACTTGATGTTTAGGATAGACTTTTGAGTGTCAAAAGTTAATCGGTAGGTCAGTAGAATGTGCCTTAGAAGACACAAAATAACTCCAAGAGAGATACCTCAGTTTGTATGTAAAAATGCATGTCCCTCTCCAGGAACGCCATGACTAATATGTAGGGTTTCGAAATTACAAATGTGATGGTAAAGAGTAATATAGGAATGGAAAATGAAGTTAAGGTGATACGGTATTCATCATTATATGTTTAACAATTAAATGATATCTTTTTTCGAATTCAAAATTTAGTTTTGTACACTACATCTGCTGGTGTTGGTTTGTTTTGGAAATCATTCGAAGAAATGACGTATGCTTTAGTGTTGTTAGTGAATGCGCGGAATACGCGTTTAATATAAGCAGTATGGGTTGGTCTCTGTATAGTACTTGGGCGGGATCAACATTTAAGAGTTATCAGTTAAACAAATTCAAGATAAAGTAACACTTTGGTAATCTAGACCAATAAAAATCATAGTAACTGGGATCATGAAAAAGGGACATTATCTTGTATCTCTATTTGTATAGCTAGTAGTAACAAGCTAAAGTAGTTTATCGGTACTATTAATCCTATGTGATATAGTACAATTTATTATTGATGGCTACGTTTATTGCATTATCTTTTATGTGGTCGCTGTTAATGTTACCACTCGTTTACTGCTATCGTTTCAATCAAGTGCAGGCCGGCAATATACTAAGATATTCAAATATTTGTCAATATTATTGTCACATTTTTGACTATTGTTATTTATCTTTATTGCCTTCAATTTGGGACTGAATTAATGTTAAGACTTCATCTATGCAGTCATATCAGTGATGTGTTAAAGCTTTATATTGCTATTCAATATAAATTAAATCCACCCACTTGATGGCAGTTGTTAATTGAACTTGGTTGTACATACATTACGTCACATAACTTTCGCAATAAAGCTATGCAATATAATAACTTTTTCATTTTTGAGTAAGATGCATATTTTAGAAAAATATGAAAAATTATCAGAGATGAATCAAAGAGATGCACCCATTCATTTGCAAATTTTGCATATGGCAATTTTGTTTTGCCATGTTGTAACAAAAACCACTAATCAAAGAGATTTTTTTTGATAATTGGCATATTGGAATCATAGCCCATGATTGTAATATCTGCATACAACGTTGAGATCAATTTTGCAAAACTTTAAGGTCTCTACTCTCTATAGGGATACATATTTCACATTCCGCCTAACACTTTAACACATAACAAGGAGGCAACCAACGTAGTATGAATTTATCCATACAGGTAACAGGTAATCTAGGGATGAGGAGACAAAGCTAGTCTCAAACGTTTAGTTCCATTTTATAAAGTGTAGTAATTACAAGGTCAAATATAGTTTTAGAATTAGAACATACTGGGGAACCAAAAAGATTCTATTACAAATCAAGTTTTAGTTATATATCTTATGGAGCTTATTGGTTAGTTTTGTTTACATTACTAAAAGGGAAAACGTTAGTTTTTATTACTGGTCATTGTTACTACTCGGTTATTGTTATCAAAAGCTTTGGGGTCCAGGGTGCTGTCCACATTCATTCGGTAAATGTCAAAATGTAGTCCCACATGTCTACATTGGCTACAACTACATACCTTTGGTTGAATGTAAATTATGCAACGCTCCATTTTTAGAAGAACAGAGGGTAATGAAAAGGAGGAGAACGGTTACCCATTTCCAAGTATCCCATTGTGTTTACATAATAAATACATTCTAGATTCTACTTGGTTGTGATATTTACCCTTTGCATTACTCCTAAATGCCTTTAGCTTATACAAAAGTGGCTCGCTGTGAAGCCATTGCGAGCAAAATATCGCTCAAATCTGGCTCGGTATGCCTTACTTACTTTATAATAGTCATGGTCTACCTGTGCCTTCTCTCGCTGTATGTTATACAGCGTCAACAATTTGGGAAATATAAATATACGCATTTTCTTGTCACTAGATTTTCGTGTCTTTTATATTACTTCAATACTAAGTGGTTGATAATATTGATAATAAGTAGGTACGTTTTTATGCAGATTTGGTATATAAACAAAGGTACTGTTTATCTAAAGCTAAAAGTGGGTTAGCATTTATCGTTTTCGATTTAATTACTGAAACCTGCGGAACAAATCGTAAAACCCATATAATGAAAGGCAATTATTTTGTAACACCGACGCTGGTTGTTTACATGGGGTTTATGATATTTTCAATGCTACGTTAAAGGCAACGTAAGTGAATTATTTTTTTAATTACAAGGAAACGCAGTAATACAGGGTGGGGCAGGGAAGTATCCCTAACTTTGAAGGTAAATAAAACAAAAAAAAAATGGTAGAACAAAACTCTATTGTGGCATCAGAAGGGTACAACTGGAAGTTAATTTTACTTAGTTTTAAACAACATATCATTCAAGTGGTGTCCCTCACTATCAATGCACTGATGTAGCGGGTTTCTGAAGTTCTCCATAACTTTGCGAAGCATCTGTTGCGGAATGCAGCCAACTTCAAGGCGTATTGTATTCTTCAAGGCTTCGAGGGTTCTGGGTCGATGTTTAAACACCTCACTCTTGAGGTAGCCTCATAAAAAGTAGTCGCACGGAGTTAAATCCGGCGAACGCGCGGGCCATGGCATGTCACCGTACCGGGAGATCAAGCGCCCGGGGAACATTTCCCTCAAAACAGCCATGGAATTTTTAGCAGTGGTGGAAAATTCGATGCACAGTATGGTTAGAAAGCGCCAGGGCGGATGCATGCTTGCGAGCAGAACGCTCAGGGGACTGCAAAATCGATCTTCTTACACGGTCAATGTTTTCTGGAGTTCGGATGGTCCTTTGAGCCCCAACTTTGTTTTGCAAAACACTACCACATGCACGGAAGTTCTCTACCCATAACAAAATGGATTTCCGGTCTGGAACAGCATTACGAGGGGGAATTCGATAACGAGTACGCAGCGCACGCTGCACTGCAACGATAGACTTGTTTTGGGAAAAATGCGCCTCGACGGCAAACGCGCGTTGGTCTCTCGACCAACCCATGTCTACAACTAATGGCTAAATACACTAAGAGAAACTTCCAAGGCTGCAGCGCCATTAGAGCAAACCCTCACCTTTCCAACACGTCCCCTCCATTCACAAAGCCATCTCGAAGGTAGGGATACTTCCCTGCCCCACCCTGTACAACAAAAAGCGTCTATAATGTGATAGCTTCTAGAGTAAAATACTAATATAAATATAATACTAGATTCTATGTATATACAACAGTTAATTATACACTACCGCTCATAAGTATTTGGGCACCCTTGGATTTTAGATTTTTGTATACAAAGAATATATTTAGGAAATACATTCCAGCATTATTGAATAGTATGTTAATAATCACTTCACTTAAATTCATTAAATAATATCGGTCTAATTACCTCTTTTATCTGTATGAGAGGTGATAAAAAGAGCGTATTCCTTGAATTTCCAGGAAAAATGTAACAGTTGGTAATTTTACTATGAATCATGAAGCTATAATAAAGCCATTTGAAGTAATATTTTTAAATTACGGCCAGTTATCGTTCCATGGTAGTAGCGACAACAAATCCTAACGAATAGTTGAAAAGTAATGCCATCACCTATCCACCATCTATGGACGCGCGTTTCGATGTTATACATCTCGTCGGTGGTGGATAGGTGATGGCATTACTTTTCAATTAATTAACCTATGGCGGTTTAAGCCAGCAGTTGAGACTACTGTCGCGTCAGAATTAGTAGCAATACGATTTGTTCAGTTCTGTAGAAGCGTTTGCAGTAATTTACTCGACAAAAACGTACAAATGAGGATATCTAATTAGATTTCCTCATGCGTACATGTAAACACCTAACGAATAGTGTTTATAATTTCGTTTAAAATTTTGAAACATGCCGAAAAGGAAAGAAATTAGTGTTGAAACGCGTGCTCTGATCGTAGCGCAACATAACTTAGGCATAAGCAATCGTCAAATTGCTAGAAAATTACATTTAAATCCATCCACTTGTGATTATAACATCAACAAATACAGTGAAAGTTGCAGTTTTCTAAATAAAGTAAGAAGTGGTGGACCAATGGAGACAACATCAGCTCAAGATTTTGCAATCATGGTGTCCAGCAAGCGAAATTGCAGAAAAACAGCTTCAGAAATCGCCGCAGAAATCAATCAATCAATACTATACTTTCGAAGCCGATTAGCGTGTCCACGGTTAAACGCCGCTTGCAAAAAGTCGGCCTTCATGGACGAATTGCGATACGAAAGCACTTGCTTTGCCAAATTAATAAGAAAAAGAGGTTATAGTGGGCACGTGAACATCGAAATTGGACGGTAGAAGATTGGAGCAAGGTATTGTGGACCGACGAATCCAAATTCGAGATTTTTGGCTCGTAAAGACGAGTGTTTGTAAGATCTGTAGGTGAACGTGTACTAGAGTAATGCACAGTCTCTACCGTCAAACACGGCGGCAGTTCGGTAATGATTTGGGGTTGTTTTGTGGGTACATCCGCGTGATCTCGTAAAAATGCAAGGCATAATGAGAATACAAACGCATCTTAGAGGAAAGTGCAATACCCTCTGGTGTAAGAATTTTGGGTCAGAATTTTGTATTTCAACAGGACAATGACCCAAAACACACTTCAAAATAATGTAAGCAATATATAACAGTTGGACGAGGAAGGGACACTAACGAGCACGAAATGGCCACCCCAAAGCTCAAACTTGAATCCCATCGAGTTATTATGGCAAAAACTTGATTGGGAAGTAAGAGAAACTGCTCCAACTTCAGCATCGTTAAAATGAATTGCAAGAATGTCCCGATTATGCGACGCAATCATTAACAGTAAAGGAGGTCGCATAGAAGAATCTAAAATTTAGGTCAAATAAATAATTCTAATTGTTAAAGTTGTATATTTGTGCATATTTAAATACCAAATATATATTTTAATATGTCCTTTTAAATATTTAATGATTTATTCTGAATTTGAGGTGCCGAAATACTTATGAGCGGTAGTGTATGTATGTTTACTATATCAGTTAACTAAGATCAAATACTTATGTACTTCCTTGTTATCGGAATCTTTGCACCTATACTCTTTTTTGTTGTTCGGTTTACATTTGCTTCAGCCGAAGTCAAAAGCAATTAATTTTGAGTCGCTAATCTAGAGTATCGGTACTATGGCAACTAATTATTTCTAGATATGTTGAATAGATATGTTCAACTATGTTCTGGGTTATTATAATCGGTTAAGTCATATAAAATGATAATGAATGTGGTACAAAATCTGTAATCTGTGGTAAAACAGGATATTTGCTATACTACAGCGGCTTGCAATGCAGTTTAAAGTAAATTCTGCGAGAATTCAGTTCAATCGTTAGGGTTTAAATATCATTCAAAAAATAAATAAAACATTGATAATAAAAGTGATTTAATAACCTTTATCATCATGTTAATAAGGTTTATTACAATGACGCTACCTTTTACATCTGGTATGTGGTTTTTAATATACGAGGATGATATGAGAAATATCTGTGTAAGGAAGACAACGCAATTGTTTTGCATTAGATAGATTTATTTCTCGACACAATCTCCTTATAGCTTTATACACTTAGTCCAGCGATGTTTCAACCTATTTAAACCATCCAAATAATAGTATCTGTCGAACTCTTGCAAAATAGGCAATGACCTCTTCATTGGACGTCCACCGCTTTCCGCCACGCCATTTTTTCAAGTTTCAAATTTGGTGAACATGGTGGAGGGGCACCAGTTCGCACCGTAACTGGACTGGTTTTGCTGTCGCAATTGCCGTTGAGTGGACCGCGGTGTTACCATAAGAATTTGTTCTTTGTTAGGCGAGGCCTTTTTCTCTTTAGTTCAGCGTCGAGTGTGCCAATTAAATCAGCATAGTACTGTTCCGTGATTGTCCTTCCTTCCTCCAAATGGTCAATGAAGATTATGCTTTACGAATCCCAAAAAATCGTCGCCATAACTTTTCCGACTGGTGGAATCGTCTTCGCCTTCTATGGTGGACGCTGGCCGGGAAAAACCCATTTTGCCGACTGTATCCATGTCTTATCTACAGTCACATAACGCCGCGGTAACTCACTCGTATTGCACCTAAACCAACCAGGCCGCTCCTCATCAAAGACTTAAATTCATTAAGCCAGTATCTGATGATAGTCATCGAAGGTGCGCTGCATCCAACTTGCCCACTTTTAACATCTCTCAAAACAACACCACTCGATGAATCTCTCTGACATTTTGACAGTCGTCGATTACAGTCGACAGTTGGTAATACAGATTATGACACAATCTGTCTCCAAACACGGGTACTTTTCATATCATACTCGTACATTGCTATACCTCTAATTAAAAAATCTGGCTGTCCCTAGATAATGAAAAGTACAATAAATTATATTAAAAGGTATGATATGTATTTTTTTTATACCTGGTATTATTCGTGTGAGTGCAGAAACCTTTAAATTATTCTAGATTAATATATCGTATTAAGGCATCTATAATATTTATGGGAATCGTATCTTTTAAAGTGGTCTACAAAAATAAATTCTAAATAGATATAAATCTATTTTTGTCACGTCACGAAGTGATGCTCAGGCAGTAACATCTCATTTTCTGCCTTTGTACAAGGTTCTATATTACGGCATAAAATATTTATTGCTATGTATTAGGTTAATAGTACCTTCACTTTTAGAGATGTTTCTGCAAGTATAGAAACACTTTGAAATCCTGTATTAATCTAAGTAGTTATATTATATTTCACAAAGGTGATGGGGTTATCTAATCTTTATAATATAGTAGTAATTATTATTATTGGGGGGTAAAAGACACTTATTACTAGAGTCCGGTAGCTGGAAAGCAATCGCAGCAGCGGTGTGACTGTGTTTAGGTGGGCGGGGAGGGCCGGTCGATTATGATACGACATGACAAATCATCATCACTCAGTTCAGTTTAGCATTGGATAGCGGATAGGACGTGTTGATTTTATTTATATAGACGTAGTTATTAATTGTAGTTATTATTTATTGTAGTGCGTTTTGATTTTATTGATACAGACGCAGTTATTAATTGTAGTTTTTAGTGAACATGTCGTAGGTTAAAAAACGAACCTTTCAAGACATAGTAAATAAGTTTATTTCTGACTTTCTCGATTTGTTTTACAACGGGAGTAAGATAGTTTGCAAAACGTGCAAAATACATTTGATGTCAAATAAGAAGTGGAATTGTACAAGACACGTAAATGCCGCACAGCATAGAAAACGAAAATTAGGCATGCCACCGAGAAGTGTATTTTTTTTCATGTAATTCTTATGTTGATAAACTGTAATTTGCCACTAGGCTTACTCGATAAACAACGGTTTAAGGACTTTTGGGACAAATACAATCCCGAGTTGTGGTTGTCAACGGAGAAAACGGCACGTAAGCATGTTGCATTTGTACGCGATGACGTGGAAAAGAAAATGAAACGCATATTGAAAAAACATCTTTGGTTATGTGTTAAAGAGACAGCAGACTGTAAAAGAATTCAATTGTAAATATTATGGTACGCATACTAGACCCTAGTAAACCTACATTACCACTGTTACTAGCTAGCCGAAGATTACAAGAGTGTACTGCTGCAGCAATTACGAAGGTTGTACTTAGTAAGTTGGAAAAATTTCAAATTTCAAAAGATAAAGTGTTGATGTTTATGAGCGATGGCGCAGCGATAATGCGTTCGGTGGGCCGTTCTCTTCTTGAACATGGTTGCAAGTGTTTACATCTTACGTGTATAGTGCATACTTTACATCTAGTGGCAGAAACCATTCGACAATGCTCTCCCGAGGTAGATGCATTAATAGCAAGCACAAAGAAAGTATTTTTGAAATCTCCCAAAGGCCTACGATCATTTCACACAGAGTGTCCTGGTATTCGTCAATCACCGGAGCCAATTCTTACACGTTGGGGAACATGGTTGCAACCAGCTTTTTAGTCTCTGCAAATTATGGACGGAGTGCATACACAGCTACTGACTATACATGACGCAAAACATAATCGCATTTTAGAAAAGTTCGAGAGTGTGCTACAGAAAGATCTCGATTTTAGCACACTAAAACAAATTTGTGATGGTGTATCGAATAATCCACTGACTAAGTACAAAGAGTATTTTAATCATGCATGTATAACATCGGTAGATGTTGAACGCTCTTTTTCAAAATATAAACTAATTTTCTCATCATGGCGAACATCGCTCACCGAGACAACTGTGGAAACACATCTAATGGTGTCAACTTTTTACCACTCTTATCCATATGATGTTAATACTGATAACGGTGCTTCTAGTTTTACTGTTCCGTAGCCAAGGCTGCTTAATAGGGTGAGTGTTTCACTACTTTTCACATATTATAGTTATGTATTAGTTCTGTTATTTTTTTCCTATTTTCTTACTATTGTTTTTGTATACTAGGCAGGTACGGCTATGACACGGTTCCCTGTTACCGGGCTCTACTTATTACCTAACTGCCTTCTAAGATATCTTGTAGACAATGAATCTTGTAGACAATGAACTTTTACAATTAGTCCTCACAATACCTGGCTACAACTGTAAGTAATAGAAGAAGTATGGCTACGTTTAGGCATGTTAAAAACCACATGGCAACTACTATGACAAATGACTATCGAATTTAGGAATGTTGTTCATAGTTAATGAATTATTAAGCGAAATATATAATGATTAGTGATTACACCTTTGAAGAAAATGTCATAGACGTTTTATCTTAGATTACTATTTTTCGTTTCCCCAACGCTTTGCTACTTAGGGACCCAACTGTGCTCCGAATATACGCCGAGAAAAATGAAAACCCTCAAAAATAAGTAAACTTTGTTTAGAGCATTTTCTACTATCTGACTTTCAAGACCAGGATCTACGAAAAAAGTTCTTAAGCCTGATGCCGTTTTAAATTTTTTCCTAAACATTTGCGAGAGAAAGCTGTTTTACCCAGAAGAAAAATAATAAAAGTAAAAGATTGCTGCATTTTCTTCATTTATCTAGATTTAATAATATTTGACTTACTCTCGTATATAATACTATTAGGAAACATAGTAATAGAATAAGAATGAGAAATGTAAGCATATTAGAAAGTTCTTACAATAGTAATAAGAAATATGTTAAATTCTCTTTTCATCGAAGTTGCACTAAAGGCCTTCAAAAATTATTTTCAAATAATCTCAAAGATATTTAGGAAACCCCAGGGACAAGTAGATAACAGAAAAATCATAAATTTATAAAATATTATGTAAAAATTGTGATCAAGTATACCGTGCATTTTCTTTACCACTAAACATTTACATTTACCTTCCATGCATTTATGAGCTTCTCTTATACATAATTGAACGTTTGGCATGGCGAGTAGCTACTAGGATTATCACAAAAAATAAAATCCAAATACCCAAATTTTGCATTTAGTTTTTTATCTAATTCGTCTATGCAATGCATACAAAATTTAAAAGTTATCAACATGTCTTCAGTGGTAGGTGCTAAAAAGAAATGGTATCAGAAGGCGCTGGTTTAAAATGAAAAAAAACCTAACCAGTTAAGGGTTAACACTGTTCTACATTACATATACTAATAGATTTACGTTTAATACTTTAAGACAAAGGAAAGAAAAAAAATTGTATACAGTTGTCAGAACGGTGTTCTTGAATACTGCCATGACTCAGAAGATGGCTAAAAATATCAAAAAATTCTATTTAACAGCTAATTTCAATTTTATTGCCAATTATTTCCACACATTTTTAAATCGTCTAATTGCCTTAATAAAAATGGAAGAACTCTACGCATCGGTAAATGTTTTAATTACTAGATTGTTTTGAAATGTCACTACGTGAAAAGGAATAAAAAATATTGTTTTCATTTTACACGATTAGGTAATCGAAATGCCGTAAGTAACTACATCTTAACTTAGAACCACAGCAAAATTTACGTTTTTAAATGTGATTCATATCTGCGAGGAATAACAGAGTTATTATTACTCAACTGTTGTCATTCATCAAAATGCCTGAAAATAATTTGGTTAAAATTAGGTTGTAGAAATAACAAAACAATAGCGGTACAATTATATTATGCAACTGTTTACGACTATTACAAAGATTTTTTTGAGTATGACTACGAACTAGTATACACATTTTTAATACATACTGAAATGTTTTATTTCAGGGAAATTGTTTAAAAAATTTTGAATTTTGTAAGTTAATTAAATTTTTAACTCTACTGTGGGATTCCGGAGTATTCTTTCACATGACTCAAACTAGACGACTCTGTGATAGAAAACCCATACAACACTAAAATATGAAATTTTATTGCCATAATCATAATAATCATAATCATAATCATCATCTTTATTGTCCAACAGATACTTAAATCTAAACAAGGGACAACATTTTTTTGCAGACATATAGATATCTAACTAGACATATATCCTGGAAAAAAATAACTAATTAACATACATTTACTACATATAACCAAAAAAGTAACCAAAGTAACAAAAGTAGCAAAAGTAGAAGCTCGGACAAGAACAGATTAGCTGAGGAACCAACTACAAATACGATCTAGCTACCCTCAGTATTTCAGTTAATGAGCTGTGATTTAAATAAAAAAACTTAGATATTAAATTGAAATTTCGCTGCATAACCATTAATGGGGAGTGTAAACTGGTGTTTGTTGCTACAGTTGGCATGTAAAATGTAAGGGGCTGACGAGATGATATTCTAGGTACAAGGAAGTTGAGTTGGGATATTATATAAGTAGACTTAATCTTATTATGTACAACGTTATATAAGAATCTTAGACTATAAATTTTGCGTCGCATTTTTTCCATAAATGACGATATCTTAACGAAACATATTTAATATACAAATTAATGCTAAAAATACCTTTGAATTTACCCTATTGCTACTGTAGGAGAATTTTTCATTAAATTTGAGGATTTGCGAAATGAAGAGAGTGAAAAGAAGAGTAGTTTCATCTTCGATTCACCAAGATCGTCGTTGTCTGAACTCAAATTATTTAGTACTCCCACTCCAAGGCCAGTGGGCCTTGTGGTTTCCGAAGAATAGCTTTTATCCGCCAGAGGGAATTTCGTATCTATCGAGTGGCTATACTGAATATTGTATACGTTTTAGAGTGACAGCTGGGCTTTACGATGTAAATTTTTAACATAACAATACTTATTTCGTGCGAATGTTAGAAAAGTTTTAAGGTTATAAATTACAACATTTTTGGAATCGAAGTATCCATTACTTTTAGTTCTTTTGTCTTAATTTATTTCCTATGTTGTTCACTCCATAGTAAATCAGTTATTATTTAGTGGTCGAGCTATTCGAGTAATTTGCTATAAGACTAAAGAAATATTGATATTATTTAAATAAGAACACATAAATATTTGGTTGAGTTTTCGATTCAATCTAGCAATATGTCAGAAATTCAAATCTCACTTGGTGTAATGCTTTTTTTATAATAGACCATGCTGAAGTTTGTACTTCCCCAAACGTGAAGCTCAAAAGCCGACAAATGTTAAGATCGTAATAAATAACTTATTTTTATTTAAGTAATGCTTATGCTGATGAAGTTACTTTAAATTTGAGAATTAAGGGCCGAAAGACTAGGCCCAAGAGGAGTCATGTTTTCGTTTTTTGGCGAGAACATCTGAAGATCATCCGCGGGGCTATCTGAAGATAAATGTACTGATTAAAGCCCCCTGGATAGCGAAAACGTACCAAAAAGAAGAAATTCGGCTATATAAACCGCTACTAGAGTCGGCCCGATATCTTAAGGCACCAATCTGCGCAAAGAAATATTCAACCGCGCTGTAGTGCTATCTCTCTCGCTCTCGCAATTGTATATGCTCTCTCTCGCTCACTGGACGGATATGCGTTTCTGAGTCGGTGCCTTAAGATATTGGGACGACTCTACGCCATGTTATGTGTCAGTATAGCGCCGCCATTACCGGAGCGCACGTGGCTGAACAGCGCTAGTCGCGACGCTAACCATAGCGATTGTACTAGCGTTATTCTAAATATTACAAAAGAATTTAAAAAAGATTCCTGACATTTTCAAGGAAGAACTGCTATCCGTTCAACCTTATCGACCAAATTTTACTTTCATCGCCTAGCCTTCGAGCTATTGATGCCATCAGTCGAGAAACAAGGTCTAATATAGTGTTGAGTTTCCGACTCCCCCTACCTGTTACCCTACATTTCAATATACATATACCACGATTATCAAATAAATCAATAAACCTTCTCTAATTTTCAATCTTTAATATACTACTAAAACGATAATTCTGTTATTACCGCTTTAATTATTTATGTAAAGTAGTCGTACATTGACATATTCACTTAAGTATCGTTTTAGCGAAACGCCCTGAGTGCTTTTTCGCCAATTTCAGAATATACATTTATTTCTGTAGAAAATCTTCTTGGTGTACTATCAATGTAACTAAAAAAGCTTACAAGAGATCTTTTACATCATGGGATACCGGTTGAAATGAGGTTCAAGCAATCATAGCAGCAAGTTTCAATGGGACAAAACAGTGTTGAAATAATAAACTAAATTAAGCAGACATGTTTTTTTGTTTTCTTTTTGAGCTTTATGGATAATATTCGATTGACCGACTATCGAACAAAAGAAGAAATACAATGAATAAAAAAGTTGTGAATCACTTGTTACTGAATTATACTACGACAATTTTATAAAATTTTGCAATCTTAATTCATTTGTTGCATTTGTTATCATATTCCAAATTCGATGTTCTGGAGTGTATTGTAGATTCTGGAATCTGGATATCTAACCTTTATGAACGAATGATAAGGCAAATAAGCTTCATAAACGAATTACATACTTACAACTCATCTTATTAAAAAAAAAAAATCAAAAAATTAAGATTCTGAAAATCTTCTAGTTACTCGAAATTCTTTCAATCGTTTCATTACTGCTCTTTTAAAGTATAGAAAACGTAAGTGAAACAGCAATTCTCTTTAATGATTCCCTTTATCTTCGACTTTCCCTAATTAATCATTTACACAATACGCTTCCAAATGAACGTGAAAACCTCTATAAGTGAAGAATATCTTTTAATGTGTTTACGTCATAATTAGTAAAAGGACACAATGTATTATGTTGGATGGTCAAAACGTTGGATGGTCAAAACGTTGGATGGTCAAAGCGCGTGCGCTATGGTGATGCTTAACCAGAATTACAAGCAAAAAAAGTATCATGCGTTTGGTGTTATGTTAACGATGATTGCCGAATGATAAAAAACGAAATTATAAAAAGTACAAATACCAAAGAGAGAAAATAGCAATAAAAATAAGGAAGAAGGTTTATCTTACGTAGGGTAAACACAGAAACTGTAACAAATCGTACGCACGTATAATTTGGTTGTAAATAAGAAGTAAGGATCTTTCACATGTTCATTTAATAAGTGATAAATCCAATTTACGAACTTAGAAATTTTGTAAGACGGAGGCTCACTAAAAGGAAAATAATTACTTTCGGGAATACATCCTGGAAGTAACCTTTAAATTGAATAAAGAGATGCCGTATATCGAGTAAGTTTGAATGAAGTCTAAATTCATAATGGTTAAACTAAAATGATGGCAGTAAAATTTAATTGAAGTGTTAATTGCCATTCGGAGGCCAAGTACAAATATTTAATTAATTAATGGTTCATGCTGTGCCGCGAGTCGGTTAATTTGTAATGAAGAAAGAGGTTGGTAGCCAACACTCTAGAGTTTTTGTAAAATAAGCGTCCAATAAACCATTGATGCGCACCTATATAGCGTTCTAAATTGCGAACTTATATAATAAAAAAGATGATATACATATATTTTGTAAATTATGAAATTAAAGTATGAGCAGGTACTTGGGGGTTTGTTTAAAAATCACCATAAACATAGAAATTAATACGTATTACTACACATTTGATCAATAGGTACTAGAGTGGAAATTGAAATTATAACTTTATCCTAAATATTACATAGTTGAGTAGCAGTTTATATACCGGAATATTAGCCTTGTTTGCAGAGCAGTAACAAACTATCAGAAACCATCTGATCATTGCATTTTTGCTGTTCACGCTGAAATATACTGGTTATGAAACTATAGAACGAACGCACCACTCTAGGCTCCTCTAACGCACATGACACGTAACCTTCACAAATACTATCCTGATCCTTTCCACTAATACTTTCTTCCAGTTTTTCCTTCACTCACTCTTTCCTTTTCCTTTTACCTATTCACACTTTTTTGTTACTCATGGATATGTATATTCAAATAGTAGCTCTGTGCTTTTGAAAATTCAATGTATCCATTATATTGGTCCCGTAATTGGTTTTTGACTGTTGGACAATAAAGATGTATTATTATTCAAATTCGCTACTGCAACATAAAACTAGAAAATCTCTCAATTTACAATTATTTGTTGATTTAAATAAGTGTTTTGAATGTAAGAAAGACAACTCGCTAGACTACATCTGCGTTGTAATTTTGCTATTAAATTATGTGCGCAGAGTAGGACTTTTACGAAACACAAAACTAATTTCGAAGCAAGCAGATGCGTGTCAAAAAAATTAGAAACGATGTGCCACAAACTGACTCTGTGAACAGGGCTAAGAGATAGAAATGAATCTATACGCAGAGAAATGGTTTCTTGCAAGAATCAGTCTCTATTCAAGAAAATATTTTTATTTCAGGACTACAAAAATGTATAATACAAGAAAATAATTTTCTGGAAATTTTATTTGTATTAATTAAATATTTTTAAGTTAGAAAATTAAGAAAATCTAAGATAGAAAAATGTTTCTTCCAAGAAAATCATTTAGTTTTAAGTTAAAAAAATATTCATATTAAAATTAGGAATGAAAAAATGGTCCAGATTTCACAAAGTTCTATTGAGGAATTAGGCGACCAGTTTCTTGTTCAAAAAAACACATCAGGCTAGTTACAGGATATCTAATACAAGAAGCTACAAGGATATCTAATGAAGATGTTTTTTTTATAGATTACAGTATAATTAAATTATTTCTTTAACAATGTAATTAAATAGGGATTATTTTTATGCAGTTTTAATAATTAATGAGTTAATATTGAAGTTTATTTATCCCTTTTATCTTAAAAAAACATAGTTAAATTAGTACACGTGGTAAATAGAAATAAAAAGAAATATTACATTAACCGGTATCTTTTGAAAACGTTTATGTATGTATATATAGAGTAAATGCAACAAATTATCTTTATTACATGGATAGGGTTAAAATTTTGTGTAGCGGCTTATGGTCATGTTAAAAAAAAAGTTTTGCCTCAATTCAGTAGGTATAATACACTATACAGTGCAAGCATAAATGATTGATTAAGTTGGCAATTACTGGTTAGTTGGTAGGTCATTAAATGTGCCAAATTCAGTACAGTTCGTATTCAGTAGCGTGCAAATAATTTTTTAAGCATAAATAGTGAAATGTAATGTATAAATAAACATAACCTGAACATGTCAAAATATGTACGAGATCTAAATTAACCATTGGAAACAATTAACATGTTTGTAGATACTTATTACATGTGCAACATCATTGTAGTTATACACAGGCTGATTTATAACGCGCAGAGGAGATTTTTAGGGTAGATAGTGGGGACTAAAATAAACATTTTTTAGGAATAAACTTAGGAAAATTCAATAATTAAAAAGTAACAATGAGTTAAAGCTTAGTTAAATAAGAAGTAGTTGTTCGGAAATTATGTGGGTAATTTATAATTTTAAATTTAAATTGGGGATATTTGAGTTAGCTGAACCACATTTAGTTAAAAAGATGATTTAAAATAAATGTAAAATAGAAATTACGATTCCTTAATTTTTCCTTTTAATGGCCAATAATTTTTGTAGCAACTATTAAGAGCTGCTGAATAATAAAAAAACAAGGTGCCGTTGAAACTTAGGAAAGTATCAAATTGACATTTCCGTAAATTTGAACACATCAAATTTAAGATTTGTTATTAGTTTGGATAAAATGGTGAATTACACTAACGAAAAATACATGGACATGATAATAGTTTATGGAGCTGCAGATGAAAACGCTGCACGAGCAAGAATGTATTTAAAAAAATTTCCAAATAGACAGACCCCTTCCGAAAATACTTTTCTCAGTGTTATTCAACGGGGAAGAGAGACTAGAAATTTACAACCAAAGAAGGGTCAATATGGTGGAAGACCAAATCGACACGTAGTTGATTTTGAAAAAAAAAGTATTGGATAGGGTAAATGCTGAACCGACAGCTAGTACACGCCAAATTGCCCAGGAAGTTAATGTTTATCAGAACTTTGTTTGGCGCACATTGAAGATGAACGGTTTGTACCCTTATCATTTCCAAAAGGTACAAGGATTTACTCCCAACGATTATCCGTTGCGGCAACAGTTTTGTGAGTGGCTGCTCAATCATACGGAAGCAGAAGCAGGTTTTCCAACAAACGTACTAGTAACTGAGGAATGCTGTTTCACCAGGAATGGTAGGTTCAACTTCCACAATACTCATATGTGGGCTGATGAAAATCCTTACGCGATACGCCAAAGTAACTTTCAGCAACGTTTTAGTTTAAATTTATGGGCTGGAATTGCGAACGACACCTTAATAGGGCCTTTCGAATTACCGGCGCGTCTCAATGGTGAATCTTACTTGCATTTTTTAAAAGAAGTTTTACCAGGATTCCTAGAACATGTTCTATTGGTTGTGCGATATGACATGTGGTTTATGCACGAGGGCTGTCCATCACATTTTAGTCGTCCTGTAACAGATCATCTCGATCATCCCTTTCTGCAACGGTGGATCGGCCGGGGTGAATTTATTCAATGGCCCTCACGCGGCCCTGATCTCAACCCACTGGACTTCTTATGGGGATACATGAAAGACCGGGTATATGCAATTGAAGTTGATACCATTGAAGAGTTGCGCCATCGAATCAACGTTGCCGCAGAGGACTTGCAAGAACAATTTCCGCAAGTGACAGGAAATTGAATTCGTCGTGCGCAATTGTGTGTTGAAAAGCAAGGGCAGCATTTTGAACAGTTTTAGTGATTTTGGTGAATTTTTATACTTAGGTATTTTTCTTATTATTATTGTTCTGTTTCCTTTTCATAATTTTTTGTCTTTGTTAAATTTATGTAATTTTAAAAATCGAAATAGAAATTAGTTTTAGAATTTTGCATTGGAGTGAGCACTCTGTCTTTTTTCTCTAAGTTTGAAATTATATTGTTTCCAAAGAAACAAAGAAATCTTCTTCCTTTAGAAAAAATCTCGGCAACACTCAATAAGTGGGAAACTTTTTTAAAGACCCTTAAACCACTCTAACTTTTTAATTATTGAGTTTTTCTAAAAAGTTTATTATTAAAAATGTTTACTTTAGTTCCCACAATCTACCCTAAAAATCTACTCTGCATGTTATAAATCACGCTGTATATGTTAGTTTATTTCTTGCAAAAAGACAGCAACTAATGGTTTGGCCATTGTGTAATTAATTGATACTTGTTTTCAGAAGTATCTTTTTACCTTTAGGGTAAAAATGAGACAAGATAGGTAAATGGAGCCATTTTACAGAACAGATATGCACCACTTGTTAATGTTTATTTGTTGTATGTTTTACCACAAGTCGAAATGACTAATTTCAGAGCATTTATGGTTAGAAATATATTTATATATCTTAATTTTGATATAAATAATTTATAAATATTGCTAATTTAAAGAAACTTTTGAATAAACTGAGCAATTCTACTACCGGAAATGCTGACCTTGATTTTGTATACACAAATTTGTTCTTCCTTTAAACTTTTGAAAACATTTTGTAGGCGCTCTACCGGAATATTTGCTATTCGTAGTGGTTTCTTGCATCTCTTCCAAGTTGTGTAAATGGTTACGAAAAATTCTATTCTTTAAATAGCCGAATAGAAAAGAATCAGGAGGTGTAAGGTCTGGTGGTTGTGCTGGCCACAATCCTTTACTTATTACTCTTCCTGGAAAAATTGTTGTAGAAATTGGATTGTAGCATTGGCTACATGAGGAGGTGCTGCATCTTGCTGAAAATACCCGTCTCGTAATTAATCCTCATGCAGTTCATTTATAAATGGCTCCAGTATTATTTCTCTATATCGTTGAGTGTTAATTGTCACATCGAAGAAAATTGGACCTACTATACGATAACGAGAGATAGCAACCCATACACAAGTTTTAATCGGATGCAAATCATTCTCTACAAAATTATGTGGATTAACTGCGCTCCAAGTTCGATAGTTTTGGCTATTTATTTATCCAGAAGGATGAACCCATGCTTCATCAATGAAAAATGTCTTTCCAAGGTGTTATTGTCATTTATATTTCGCTCAAACCACTAGCAATATTAAACACGAGCTATGTAGTCGACAGGAAATAAGTATTGTACAACAGACATCTTATATGGCTTCACATGCAAATCTTTTTTAAGTACCTTTCTACATGTTCCAAATGAAAGACCTATATAACCAATTATTTATCTAAGAAATTTGGACATTCCTGAGTGTACCTGTTTGTTCAGACAGTTGTCTTACAGGTTTATTAGGATTCCGTTCCATTCGTGCCCGAATATCTGCCACAACCTCTTCTGTAACTATTCTTGGTTTTCCAGTAGATTTATCTTTAGTAACATTGCCAGTTTCCAAGAAATGCTGAACAATACGTTCCTGGTATTGTTGAAAGTTCGAATAAGCAATATCATTTTCAGGATATGTTGCTTGAAATTGGTTGTAGCATTGCAGCACAGAATAGGAAAATGAACCGTCTTCATTTAGAACACCAGTACGGAAATATGCCGTCACAATAAAAATATTCTGCTCCGTTGGGAAAGGCATCTTTAATGGAATCTACGTGTGATATTTATGCATAAATGATATCATAATTCCAACGTCAAGTAACTCACCTCAATCACTAGATTTTTAGTTTGTTTTGAAGAACACAGGTTTTGTGCGGAATAAAGACAAGATAGAAAGAAAATAAACACACACCGCTGTCAACTACTCAAAATATAAATTGTTAGTGATATTAAAATCGTTACCAACCTAAATTTAGTTCCAAGTATTGCCAACTCAATCAATCATTTATACTCATACTGTAGACCAATTTAAGCAAGCATTAACTAGATTGTACAAAATCTTTTTTATAGATTCATATTTTGCTGGGCCGGTATAAATGATACTTTTTTGCATTGTGTTCTTTGAGTACATAGTACCTACATGGTATTTATTGAATTCTAGAGTTTTTAAATATTATAATTAGTTCAATTAGTTTAGTTAATCAATTTAAGTTTTTTATTTTGTGGGGCTTGTGCAAGTTTAAACGACTAAACTTTTTATTCATTTTACGTTTCTTCTCGGATAGGGGATCCCTTTAGCATCATTCTTTACAACAATGAATGTGAAGAACGTTATTTTTGATTGCTAATATAATACCTACAGACATAGCTACTTGAACCTAAATCCCATCTAATTAAAAACTCCAATGAAAAACGGATCAATTACAAGAATTAGCTAAATCAAAATTAAACCTTTAAAAGTTGTGTGTTGTGATATCTAACAATCAATGATGTACAATAATATAATGATAATTTGCTAATTATTTACTTATTTTAGGAAATGTATAGAAATGACAAAAATATAAAAAAGGGAATACTAATATGTTTTGAATAAGTTTTATTATTTTTATCGTTTTAACATATAGGTAATCACTTGAGTATTATTTTCTTGCGATAGATAACATAATCTATGCTTCCTCGAAAACATATACAAACTCGCTACTGCATGCGTTATAATAATGTTGTCTCTACGTCAACTTTAATCGGAAGGAATCATAGACAGTGCACTAACCACGAGGCCTGGGCTAGAGAAGAGCCTTAATATTTAACGTTCCGACACACAATTAGACGTTTTTCTTTACATATATACATATAAAAGTTATTTATTTACGCAGTGATTCTTTTCAATTCGGTAAATATATAACGAGGGCGTTATCATCTTAAGAAAGCGAAAAAGGTCTTCTTAAGTAAAATTGACGTGACAGGAAGGGTGAAGAAAAAACTATATACTTGTTAAGCACCCTTACACTAATCGTTTTACGTCGCAACCCCAAAATCTCTCTTCTAAACTTGCGTTATTTCGAACTTTTCCAGATGTTCGTGAATGATGATGCTTCTTCACTGGTTTGCTTCAGTACCTACGTAAATAGATATTAAAATAGTAATTCTGCGCCACCGAGCTTCCAAGATCAACTGTTAAAACACTCAAGGAGAGCAAGAAGGTGGTAAGAACGATTAGTATTTCTTCGTGATTTAAAAATAATGCTCTAGAATCGCAATATATTTCAACGAAAACCTTTTTGGATAATTGTAGTTAAAAATGGCTACAGAAGATGATTGCTATACGCATATAACAAAAAAATACGTGTACGGACTACATAAAATTATGAGGTGAATATTATTGTAATAATATTACTAAAATGATAGGGAAATGAGAAATTTAAAGTATGAATTAAATAAGCAATTTAGAATGGGGAAAAGCAATTATCCAAATTCTTATTGTTTGCAGTACAAATATTGGCAACCTTTTCAATAGAATCTGCAGACATAAGGATTATATGGTGGAGGAGATGGTCATCAAAGAGAAGTTGAATGCGGTTTATAAGGACCATGCTAGCGAGGGAAGGTTCAATTGGTTCAATGAATTATATAGGCCCTGAACCGGGTCTAGGTATTACCAAGAGTGCAGTGCGTGGTGCAATTAATGAGTGGATCATAACACAACACCAATTAAATTGGAAACATGCAGCTGGACAAAAGCACAGCAAACGGATTATGGGAAAACCGTCGCAACATCTGACTGCTGACCTGCTTGAATTAAGCAAGATACAGCTTAGGGCAGTAACATGTCTATTAACAGGACATGGCTGTTTGAGAGGCCACTTGCATAAGATGGGGATCTACAAAGATGAGCCCTTATGTAGACTTTGCAATGAGGAGGAGGAAACAGCCCCTCATATTATTTTCGAATGTGCAGCGTTAGCTCAACGCAGATTCGCTATGCGAAGCACAATTGAACTACCAATGGAGAAAGTTTTACTACATAGGCTCTTAAACCTGATTGCGGGAACTAACCTGTTCGAGTAAAACAAAACCGAAGCAAGAATAATACAATAAGCTACTAAGCTTCAGTGCTAGGGATGTAAAGATCAGCCCTGCTTTGGTAGAAAAATCAATCAATCAATCAATCAGGACCATGCACCTTCGATGACTACCATCAGATACTGTTTTAATGAATATACGCCTGGCCGAATATCCGTCTTTGATGAGGAGCGGCCAGGTCATCGCACTGAGGTGACTACGGACTAGAGAACGCAAGTTGAGTTACATACCATAGTCGACTTACAAAGCAGATAGCCGCATTTCAGTTCTTGGGCAGTATGGATTGTTTCGATGTATATTATATTACATATTTATTCATTAATTGATATAAAGGTTCCGGATCACAGTTACTTATTTACTAATGTATTTCCTATGATATATGATTCATAAGTAGGCACATGCTGCGAAGCTCGATACTCATGTATTGTAAACAAGAATTACGTTCTCTACTACGGGCGATATGATCAATAAAGTTCATAACATCGCTGGGTGGAGACTAGAAGGATTACTAATATGGTAAATACCTCATTTAAGCGAAAAATTGAGTATGAGAGAGTTATCGGCGAGATGGGAGTCGCGTTTGCTGACGATTAATTAAAAACGGAATCGAGTAATACCATCGAGGCAATGTTTGGACATGTTTAAGCGCAGTACGAGTGATTGTAGATGAGACATACATAGATACATCACTACGCGCTAGAGAGCAAACGTCAGCCGGCAAAACGGGTTTTTCCCGGCGAACGTGCATCAAAGCAGGCGAAGACGATTCCATCACCTGGAAAAGTTATGACGACGGTTTTTGGGATTCGCAAGGCATAATCTTAATTGATTACATGGAGAAGGGAAAGACAATCACTGGACAGTACTATGCTAGTTTATTGGACCGATTCGATGCTGAACTAAAGAGGAAAAGGCCCCACCTAGCGAGAAAAAAGTTTTATACAGTCATAATAATGCCCCAGTCCACTCATCGGCAATTGCGACAGCAAAATTGGTGTCAACATATTCGCAAGATTTGGCCCCCTGTGTCAAACTCTATTTTACCAACATAATTGTATTTCATACTGTCAAGGGTTGTTTTATGTTTTTTGTAATATGCTTCAAAATGTATACCTTCTATTAATGACATATTTAATGTTTGGTTTGCAATAGAATGCACGATGTTCGATTGGTAATTAATCCCGCTCTTTCTGGTGGCGACTGTCAACCGAGAAGGACCGCTTATCGAAAATCTGCTTGCAGCTGTTTGCCTCTTCTTAAAGACTTAAAGATTTTCAAAGTATTATATTCAGTTTTTTTATATAATCATTATCGACATTGTCGGGTGTGGTAATTTTCACGACGGCATCGGCATCATCGGCGCGTAAACTCTCCATCCATCCGAGGTGATCAATTATTCTAATCATATTTCATTAAATTTATGCTTATAGATCGTTATTTTCCACATTTTAGGTCTTTTTTTTGGTGGGTATTCGTTAAAGCACATTTTGCCGAAATCCACTGAATGGTAGAATTTTGCTGCGTGTGCGTGTCTACATATAAGATTGCGTCCTATTCAACCCGGGAACAGGACTAGCGCGAATTTACCGCCGCTCGACCACGATAGCACAAGGTTACTCGAAAGCTCCAGTTGAGCACAGCTCAGATAAGCGGAGTTATCGCTTTTTTGGTTTTCTGTTTACAAACATACCTTTTTTTTTTCATTTTAAACTTCTTTTTCTTTTAACTTTATTTTATCTAAATAATTCTCATAAATTTATGGATATACTCTAGGAATCTTTTATTATTACTATAATCTTTATTAGAAATTGACAAAATTTTGGTAATTTACGTATTTCGAACATTTTCCAATTCATATTCTATTTTTTTCTTAACGAACATTTTACCACACGTTATTCTAAAGAATACTTTCTTTTTTTAATTTGTATATTTTATATGAGTAATTTTAACGAATTACGTTTCTACATATGTATGTATGATCGATGTTAAATCGAACGTAGTGGCCACCAACCTCAATTCCTTACTTAAGTTTTGTTCATTAACAGTTTCGTGCTAATATTTCGTTTTTATTGAGTACTATTCCCTTTCATTCACATTAAAGAAGTTGTAGTAATAATATTCTTTTCCCTACCTCTCCTCCACCGCGTGTTCCCGTTTTTCGCGGGTAGTTCTCCCTAATTCAAACGGGTGGTGTAAATTTTTTGGTTAGCCGTGAACTCACCCCTGTTCATGCTAGCGGGCACATCAGGAGAACTACGTTCAGATAGGTCTGCGACTTCTTTGATTGTTTTTCAGTCATTATTTCTGTTGTGCCACACGTTGTCTCCCTTAACATAGGTATCCATCATACCATTCTCGTATATGTAGGTATAAAGGTTCAACATTGCACTAGAGGTGGCAAAAATAAAGATACAGTTATGTATAAATCTTTATTAATACAAGACAAACAAAATATTACACTAATTTTCAGGTTACCATATTCTAATATATTTTGGTAAAGTAATAATAATGTTAAAGACTTTTTAGAATCGATAGATGAAGTAGGCGAAATAGCACAGTGGTCGGACAGGGAAAAGATGACAGTGGCAAAGCTGAAGATGAGGAGACATGCTAAGCAATTTTTGAGAGCAAATCCAGATGTTACTAAACTAACTTAGACGAGTTTTCGAAAAACATTGTTGAAGGAATTTTGTGTAGATCCAAATCCATAACAGACGGCATAAACTTTTGCGTCATGTTTTCAAAGACGGGGAAACTGTAAAGGAATACGAGGTTAGATTAAAAATGGCAGGCTTGGCTACCGTAAGGTTTAGTAATGATGAAGAATTGAGCCAATCAAGATCTGTTGTATTGGAGGATCTGCTACTAACACAGTTTTGCATTGGTGTCAAACGCGAATATCAACGTTATGTTCTCTCTGTAAACGTAAGTACATTCAAGGAAGCAGTCGAAGTTGCTGTAAGAGAAGAAATGAACGAAAGACTGTTGCGAACCTTCGCAAGTCGGGAGAGAATTAATAATTAATAAATTAATAAGCCAGCAAATAGGACCGCCGGCCGTTGCGCAAAATTCATCCAATGGGGGACATAAGGAAAAATGGAGTAATGGACACAAACCGGTTGGTGAAATAAGAAGAAAAGAGAAATCCAGGAGGATCACAAATAAAATATTATATTTGTGGAAAAGTCGGACACATTTCAAGGTACTGTCGAGAAATTCAACAAATCAAATGTTGTAGATGTTTTCAAAGCGGGCACATGGCAAGGGATTGCAGAACTAGGATTCAAGAAGGTGATAATTCACAAAGAGCTTTAAACGGGAACGCGACACTGACAACACCCCGCCCCAGGTCGCATCAGTAAACGAAGCGTCACAACATTTTGAGGAGATACCGGCCGTAAAGGGGATCAACACAGCAATGTGTACAGTGCGTATAAGCATAGGGGAAACTAACACTGGTATCAGGTTCCACAATATTGTCAGCAGTTCTATTAACCCGGTGAGTAACAAATATTTGTAGGTCAGTTACATTAATGCAATTAGTTGCAAGCATCTGCAAATTCTTTCTTTACGATTTATATACGTATATATACAGGTGCTTTTATGTAAGAACAGAAGACTTTCTGTTTTCAATTTGGGAGTTAAGAGAGAGAAAAACCGATGTTAATATAATTCTGACAACCATTAATAAAATTAGTTCCTCTATTAATATTATTTAGGGTAGGCTAAGGCAACTTAAGTACTTTATATTTGTATATATTTAAGCTAGTTTTACAAACACAATGCCGGAGACAAAATCTCAAACCGTTGCTCCTCAGGCTCCAAACGCTCCAGAATCACAACTCTATATCGAGTCTATTAGGTTCAGTTATGGTTTTTGAAGGACGTAATAATGCTAAAGATTTTTTAGAATCGATAGATGAAGTAGGCGAAATAGCACAGTGGTCGGACAGGGAAAAGATGATAATTACAAAACGGTATGAACTGACGACCATTTTTGTAGAATAGTATGGGTGGGTATTCCAAAAAAGGATTTCGATTTTGAAAAAGAAAAAGTAGTTGACGATTAGCTCGAGAAGAATCAACAGCTTACTCCGGTAAAGTCATCATGTACAGTAAGTTTAAGTTCTAGATGTAGTAAAGTTAATATTAGGTATTAAAATAAATATATCAATAGAGCTAGTAATTTTATTATAACGCAAAGGATCCCACTAAGTTTAGTATATCGCTCGGCCAACCATATCAGGGGGTAACCTGCGAATTTGGTAACTCAGCTGTAGCGTCAAAGATACGAGGCGACAACTAGCATTAATATCAGGGGCGTACGGCGTTAACACCTTGTTGTAGGGTACTTTGAAATATGTGTCGAAATTTGTCCATTTCCACTTACCTGGTGGGGTAATCAAGTTCAAACATAAAAAGAAGTGACAAATATTATCCGACAACAGCTTTGAAATAGAAACAATGTGTAAGTTTGTAAACGGTGTATTTGATATTATAAATTAATTAAAAAACAATACTTTCATCAATAGCGTTGTTTATAGTGGGTTTGAATTTAGGCCATATAAAGTGGCAGTCATGGGATACTCTAACGTATAGTTCTTGCTCTTCCAACAAACTACTAAAATGAATATTGTACATTATTTTACTCAATTTTTCTGATTTTATGAAATCAGTGATTTTATGTCCCAGGAATTTATTCCAGGCTTACAACATAGCACAGTAAACGCACTTGATGAATCTCCACTTTAATACGTCTGCTTTATATCACCCCACAAATCAATTGATTTTAGAAAATATTTACTTGTCTAGAGCAAAATTTTGAGAACTTTTTTATTGTAACTAAATAAACGGAATTACTTGTTTTTAACATATTTTATAGTCTAAAGTAAATATTTATTTGAGTGTAGTAAATATGTTCAAAGAACTCTATTTTTTTGTTCCAAGAAAACAGTTCTATGTGTGTAGTATGGAGCACCTGAACAAATCGTGTTGTTGTTTTGGTCTCGAATAGTGTTCAATTTTGAAGCTTCCAGTAAAGTTTATTGCTTCTAAAGGAAGGTGTTAGTTGTTGTATGTTCGTTATACTTTGTTAATAGTTGATCAAATTTCTCTTAATCGAATCTTGGGCTCTAGCAAATAAACTGAACCGTAGGAGGTTTATTTGTACTGAACTGCATGGAAAGAGCGCGAACATACGGTACGCATAAACAATACAATCGGTGAATTTAAAAAGTATTTATGCTAGAATGATTATTTGCCGTGGTCTTTTTAAATAATCCGCGCGCAAGTTCACCGATACCCGCATTAAACGGTTAGGCTATAATTAATATAGAACGTAAACAAACACAAAGGGAATTTGGTAAAGTGATTAAATATACGGTCGGGTACAGAACGGTGCTTTGAAGTCTTCGCTTAAAAAATGACGTCAATATCTTAAATATACAAATAATTGCATTCGCACTTCATGGTGCATACATACTCGACGACCGCGAGTATATATTTTTAATTATTTCGAATCATCTGTGCATCAGACCAGTAACTTCTATTCCTCTTTTATAAATCTACGTCCAACTAGACATGTGTGACTGAGAATTTTTTGATTGCATGGAAGTTACGTGTACAGCCATACATAGATGGAAACAACAAGTATAATTAGTAGTGTTTTGGATGACTTATTTCATTTTAAAGCAAGCTTCTCAGCTATTTCAAAGTAACAATTGAATGACATTTCAAGGTACGCGAGCAAAAATTCCATGCAAACTTGAAACAAAATTTCCACAAATTATGAATGAAATACAGAGTAAATTTCCATTTTCTTGCAGATAGTTTTATTTTCTCAGGTGCAAAGAATAAATTATGCCAAGAGATGTTAACAAATGCATACCATGGGCCTGTAGAAAGGCAAGTGATATTCCGGTAATTCGTCAAAGCTATTGCTTGGTGACCAATGTTCGAAAATTTATTTTAAAGTATTCAGACTTCAAATACGGCAGTAAAAAATGGTGGCTGACCATAGATGAACGGATTCAAAGAAAGACTCACGGATACATACTATAGTTTAAATATTAAAACCAAGTGGATCATCATCTCCATATTTAATAGCCAGTACAAGACTTTAATTGTATACTGGTGAAGCCACTAAAAACGTGATATTGCCACGGAAAGTTCCGCTGGTAAAAAATGTAGTATCATCATCTAGAATATCTAGATCATCGACCGATGCGCTGGAAGTCAGATAGACCTCTGGCGTATAGATCGATGAGCTAGGGAGTAGTTGTAAGTTAGAGTTAAGCGAGATAAGATACATACAAGACAGTTGTGTACAAGATAAATAAAAGTTAAGTGAAAGGCGTATTGGAGTATTTTTGTAAGAGCTTTGTAAGGGTTTGTAAGAGCCCCCCAAAACCTTCCGCAAGGTAAGTGCTAAGTTATGTATACAATTTATTTAAGTTAGCGATTTGACATGACAATATTAGCCGCTTTACAAAAGTTCGAAATTTTGGCAACGCAAATGTAAATGTTTGTGATTGATAGCTACGCTTCATGCTGGCCGTTTGCTTAAGCCTACTATCCCTAATTTGTTATACGTAACATATATACTGCGTGCATTATATCTTGTAGCCAAAACTATTCACCACTGCTATTCAGATGTAAATGAACCAATAGGACAGACTAAAGCAGTATTTAACAAATCTCCCAAACGAATTTGGCAATTTTATGAACAGTACCCTAACGTCTCAGAAGCGCGCAATCAGTTTTGACTCGATGGAGAACGTGGCTGGAAGCTGCGTTCTGTTATTTTCAACATTTTCATCCACTCCAGTCCTTAATGTTACAACTTGATATAAAAGAAGATGGTGACATAAAGCAAGTCAATTGGAATTTTAAGACTATCAAGTTGAAATTGGTTTACGATCTATTTTCAATAACTACCATTACAGCATTATAAAGGTTTTCATTACTGTAGGTCGAATCATTGCAAATAGTAGATAATGTACAAAGAGGGCTGAAAACGTTAAGTGACGAGAAAAGTGTCCGCGAGTAAAATTTGATAGTGCACTACAAAAAAATATAAATTTGGCTGGATTAAGGCAGATTTATACTAACAGTGCTTCTACAAATACGTTTACTTGTTTCAGACCATCACACCTCTGCATGCATTATACTATTACATGTCGAACGATTGTTTTCGTTATATAAAAATATGTTTTCGTCGCTGCCAACAAGGTTCAAGGAAACGACAGTGGAAACGTACGCCATGATTTGGATGTGTAGTCTACCATAATCGGAATTTTAGTATTTACCAGATAGTGTTTTTCAATATGTATTACGTCAATTATAAATTATAACTTATAAATTCTTACTTAAACAAAGTAACGCATTTTCAAGTCGGACGCTTATGATCAGGAACCGTGATATGCGAACCTTAGTTG
This sequence comes from Dynastes maya, assembly GCA_029619315.2. Lineage (NCBI taxonomy): Eukaryota > Metazoa > Arthropoda > Insecta > Coleoptera > Scarabaeidae > Dynastes > Dynastes maya. The sequence continues at coordinate 64,764,526 of JAROYE020000001.1, read as the reverse complement.
TAAGTAACCAACTGAAGAAGAATTGAAGATATCAATATTAGCGGTGCTAGTAGGTGTAAGTAAAATGATGCTTTAAAAATAACCTAATGTGGTAAATGTAGTACATGTTCAAAACTATTGACTTCTTGCTCAACACATCTTAGAGCTTTGTGGATAATATTCATTTGACAGATTACAAGTGTATTTATTTTTAGTAGCATGGAGCACCTACTGAAAATTATTTCGAAACTGTAAATCTCCTATAAATAGAATCTGTTCAAGGTCAATCGATTTAACATCGCTATATTTTATGGAATTTACTGGAAGATGAGATTTGCCAATAAAAGCACTTCAATCTTGTAGAGTTAGAAAATCCGATGAGTCATACGCCAAATGTTAGAAGATCTGAGAAACATGTAAAGCAAAATATATTATATTAAGCATATTTAATTTACAATTACAAAAAAGAACCCTTACTTAAACCTATTACTAGCCTGGTTGAATTATATTTCAACTTAATTCCATATTACAATAGTTTTGCTACTAAATTGTAAGCCTTTTCTTGTTAGATTTCAAATTACTTTTATACGTACTTAACCTTATTTTTAAAATAAATTCGTCAATTTCAGTTGGTCACGCGTTTTGTATATTCTAGTGTTAAGATTGAACATAATATTTTTTGCAATTACCTATTATTTCAAATTAATGAATATTTCATTATTAAATATAACATTGAAATACATTTCGCCGCAAAATTAAGGGATCATATACTTTTTTTTATTCAAAATTTCTATAAATAAGCCATTTTTTATAAATGACATAACTTTTGTAGTTGTTTTTTGGGATTAAAATATCGATTCAATAGAGAAAAACAAATGCCCCGTCCAAAATTGGATGGACTCCTTTTTGCGTAGAAATAGTAAGCCATCACAAGGTTTATACCTCGCACGGAATGATGTAATAAACAGAGAAGAGTCAAACGGCTTCGTTAAAATATTCGAAGAATATTTTACTGAGCAAGATATGTTCAACAAATCCGGGAATATATTCAATATGGTCGAAACCTGGTATCAGGCAAAAGTAATAGGAAAATCGGTTTCAATGGAAATTGGGCTTTCCGGTTTCAAAGCCACGTTCATTTTCCTGTTGAATCCATTTACAATTCCGGATATTTTATTGCTTTTTCAGATGCCGGTGTTGTAGGTGAAATGGATGAAATTAATGTATCGGCATCGGAGCAACCGAAATCGCCTGGACGTGAACCATCAACAAGATCTTAACCGCCTGCTCCTAGTACATCAGAAATGGCAATGTCTGCTGAAACGCTTTCAAAATATTTAGTTCATCATGAAATCAAAATAAAAGGAAAAACGCAATCAGTGGAAGTATCGTCTTCTAAAGAAAGAAATATGAAAAAAAAAACAAGGACATACCTTTAGCCATTCTGAAAACAAAATTGGAAACGGACCATTTAAACAAAAATACTTCATTCGGAAGTGAAAATGAAGAATGCTTCGAGTGTTTGGAAGCTTATTTCCTGACGAAGGAAACTATTGATTGGATACAATGCATATTTGAAAAAAAAAAATGATGCACGAAACTTGTACAATGTATTCAAAACCAATACAATTTCTGTGGGCAAGAGGAGAAAAACGACAAAAAACGCAAAAGCTGCACAGAATGGACTATGCGAAATGCTTACTTAGGGCCATCTCAACTCACCCAGGTATACGGGAGAAACGATGGAACTTCATTTTTATATCTCCTTTTTTTTGCTAAGTTTATACAGTGAGGTTCTAAAGTATCCCCACACCCATGCTAACTTTTGAACAACAAAAGCTAGTACTTTTTAGGAAAAGTAGGTTTCTTGTCAATTTTTTTGTTTTTTTTTTGTGTTGTTACTTTTGTGGTAGCTTTGGCACGAACCATACAAAATTGCTGGATTAACTTTTAATATTATGTAAATTTTGCAACAATTATCACCTTATTTGTGTCACAAAAGTAACAACACAAAAATCTAAGAAATAGAAAAAAATAGAAGACCTATTTTTTCTAAAAAACACTAGCTTCTGTCGTTCAAAAGTCAGTTGGGGGGTTACTTTAAGACTTCACTGTATGAAAACTTATGATATTTATAACGTTGTTTTTGTATTTATTTTAATGAGACGTATTACACACATTTTAATAATCTTTCTTTTTATATGGGGCAACTCTCCCAGAATTATTTTATATTTTTCTAATCTTTAGTAGCGAATGTGCATATTTAATACTAATTTTGTTTTTCGCATCGAAACGAAGCCAGACACTTAATTCAAAATATATTCATCACGTCCAAAACGTTTTGTTTATATATTTTCGTGTAACATGTTACGATATGTTTTATTTTTGAAATGGTAGTAGTTCCATCATCTAATACTGAGAGCTTGTGTATTTATCTAATCCGCTATTGATTTTGAACTATAAACAAGTTGGACCAGACTGAATCGCCAGTCTAACGATTGAAACAGTAGAATTCAAGATGGAGTTAAGGTATAGCTTTTTCCACTTCATTCTCCATGTATTTCTTAAAAAGTTATATATTTATTTAAACCGATGTTGATATCAAGCACTCCATATTCACGTCAAAGGCGATTCTGGTTTGCACACTATACTTGCATCTTTCTGTGAGAGATATAAGATTGGGATATATGCATGTATAATGTATTAGAGTCAGAGCTTTGCAGCAGAAGAAATAAGCATGTATCAGTGGCGTAACCTTAATTTGTGAATTGTAAGTTACTGAATACATTTCTGACTACTATAAATCGGGAGGAAATCTAGGCAAAGCTAGAACTCATAATTGTAAGTTGGCTTAAAGGTAATTTAAAATTATCAAAAAGGAAAGGATATTAAAAATTATTTGTTGTAATAATGTTTTAGTGTTCATGTCATTCTCTGTTTGGTATTCAAAACGGAATATAAATGTACCATATGCAAGAACAAACATTTCGTTAGACTGCCTCAATTTTGTGAATTCGTTATTTTCACATTTTAGTAATACTTTCATATATCATTTAAAGTGAAGTGAAGTTTTTGTAAGTACCTGTATAACGCGTGAGATTGATGGATGCAATCAAATTGGCGAATGAGTGATTCAGTTTGTTCTTACCACTAGCTATAATTACTACAAATATGTGTTCTCTTAACGAAAAGAGGTATATTCCTTTGGAGATATTTATTTGAACGAAGCAACGGTTTTTTTTTCTAAATAAACATACTAAAAGGAAGTAATTACATCTCTCACGAAGAAAAAACTAAATTCTTGAAAACTTGATTATCTTAAAAAGAAATTATTTAGATCAATATATGAATCATTCTTTTTCCTTGCTTGGCATGATTTCAGTTAGAGCTAAATAGCACCTAATTTATGTCATATAGGCTCCGTCTTATTCCACACTTCTATATAATATTGTGGTATAATAACTTGATAGCACTCCTTTTATTCTATTTTTTATTCGACCTTTAGCTTCAGATATTGAGATTTGATAAAGGAGAAGTTTGCCATTAATTTCCCTAAATCAGAGATATTAAGCTTAATGCTTTATCGGAAATTCTACTGACGGCGTGCCTTTCTAAATACTCAAATTTATTTCAAAAACGTTTTTTTTCTTGAATATTTGAAGGATTTAACAATACTAAGCATTGCGATTTTTGATTCTAATTTGGTCAATAATGTATTTAGTTGATTATCCAGGAAAGTATGAAGTATAAAAAATAAACAATACTGTGTAATAAAAATATACACATAAGGAAAGAAAATGTCTAGCTATTCGAAAAAGTGTACATGCAACAAGGGGTTAGCGGCAGTCAACGGCTCACGACGGTTACCGATGTGGTTAGCTACGAGGTAGACTGCGTTATGTGCGGATGATCTTAGTAAACATTTTTGGAGTATTTCTTTTCTATTATTTCATCAGAATCTGTTTTTATTTTCGTCTTTAGAATTCCTTATTATTTTCGTCTAAGCTTCGTAGCAACAAAATAGATATGCGAAACTCTCATTTCCAGGCGACCATGACTTCAAAATATTACGTGCGCCATTGCACACAGGAGGTCTACATCCCAGCGTTGTAAGAAGCGTACTAGCGCGACCCGCATCGAATTGATCGGATTCCACTCAATCCCCTCCTCGCTCTCTCGCCGTACATATGTAAATACATATAGCTAATTTCACATTTTCCCAGTGCGTACATATATATTGTATTGGTTGTTTATGATTGACTTACGATTTATTTCTTGAGATATTGTTTAGATACACTTATCTTTATTATTGTTTACGTGCAGTTACTTTCCTGGTAATTTCGAAATTTTACTATCGTTTAATTTAATTATATTACTTCCATGAAATTTTTTTAATGTATTTGGTGTTTATGTATGTGTTACCGTTAAAGCCTGAAATCCGATATTCTATGAAATAACTAGTTATATCATAAAATACAAATTTACGAGAGTTAAATTATAGAATAATTTGTTATTTGATACTTTAACTAGTTACTATATAGAATATCTATTGCACTCTATCAAAAGTGGGTAATAAATATCACATTCCTAACCTCAAAAATTACATTAATTAAACATGGAAGAAAGTTATAAAGAAAATCTCGAAAATGAAAATAAAGCAAATGGAGAAGACCGTGAAGAAAATTAAAACCAAAAATATGTAATTTGTTTAGAAGCCTGCTCAGATACTTCGCATTGATTACTTAAAACCAATTCATTGTATGTAGATGTGCAATACAAATATTTAAAAAGGCCGATGGAATAAATCAAAATCCACAATGTACATGGTGCCTTAGAAGCACGTCTCCGTCTAATTATTTTATACTTTATTTCTACAATTATGTTATTTTACAGAATAACTAGGTATTCTATATCAGCGGTCGGCAACCTTTTTTACCTTGCGATCCATAAAATACGGCTGAAAAATCACGCGACCCATGGTCAAGCCTATGTACAACAACTTTCACCAGGTCGATAAGTAACCGAATTTTTAAAGACGGGAAATATGATATGGCCACTACGAATCCTTTCTCTGGACAATTATACCCCACTGGTCCCTCCTCAAGCCAATCCTCCCAATTTAAACGATATTATTAAAAGAAGTAGTATAGTTGGATGAATGTCCAAAGGAAGATGTTTTCCACGACCCATTTTTCAAAATTCGCGACCCAACAGTTACCGTTCGCTGTTCTATACAGTGAGGTCCTAAAGTATCCCCCCCCATGCTAACTTATTAACGACAAAAGCTAGAAAAAATAGGCCGATTTCCATTTTCCGCGAATTAACTTTTGTCGTTATCAGGAGTTCAATTGCATTTCCAGTATTATCAGAAGTGACGTCAATTTTCTTACTTTAAATAGAACACCTTGTATATTTTTCCGTTTTTGGAAAGGTAGCCAAAAGGTGAATCCAACGATATGACATATATTATCCTTTATCTTAAGATATATGACGATATGCAACAATAAAGGTTTTGGTAATCTGTTTTTGTTGTTACGCAAAGTTGGCTACGACAAAGCACCAAATTGTTTCTTGTGACGCCAGAGCTCGTTCCTAAGCAAGGTAATCATAACAATTGACAAACCGTCAAATCTCAATTCCAAAAGCGTAAATTATTGTTTGTTTATTGCTATTATATCCTCGATTTGTCATACTTTTGTTCTTTATTCTCATTATTATTTTCGCTCGTTTTAATTTTTAATTGTTGTTACTTCTTTACTTTATCAAACTTTATTGAAGTTAATTATGGTAGGTGTGTTGAAATTTGTTAGTTTTTGATAGACAATATGTCTGTTTGTTAGGTTTTTTGTGTCGTTGCTATTATGATGGCTTTGGCACGAACCACGCAAAAATGCTGGGTCAACTTTAATATTATGTAAATATGGCAACAATTATCACCTGATTTGTCACGGTTGCGCAACAAATTGTACATTAATTTAAATTTTATTCTTCTGTTAAAGCCGTTCGCTGTGTAGATTTTATCCTATCTATATATCTAATGATATATTTGCAGATAAAAATAATAAAGAGGTACTAAAAAGTGAACGGCATCAAGGTCTCCATGGTGTAGTGGTTAGCACACCCGTCTAGCAAGCGGGAGGTGTCAGGTTCGATTCCTTATTGGGACGAAATTTTTTTAAGTATTTAGTTATGTCCGAAATTCCAAGGAAAATTACAAATTTTCATAATTCACCGATGGAAGTCAAAATATATTAAGTAACAATGTAGTTTCTTCATAAATCTGTTGTACTACCATAAATGTATGAATAACTATAGGTATGTAGTAAAAAGCACTTTTGTTTTTCAGAAATAAGGAATATATGTATTTATATTGATTGCTTTTTAAAGTTAAGGTTATGTTAATTTTAATACGCCACATAAAAAATGACTTCACTAAATAATATAATATAATAAATAAACGTGACTTCTTAACAACGTGGATAAGATTGGTGAAAACTTTGCACCATCAGGTTTGTTTCCACATTTGTCTCGGTGAAGGATATTCGTCGTGGAGAACTTTACACAATACTTTAGCTCCATTATAATTCAAATCCGGAATTTCCCTGATAAATTTAGTGACTTTATCAGCCAACGATCGTTTATACTTACATACATATATATCTTTATAATTATGTGTAACGCTGCGAAAGATTGAGGAGAAACTGTTGCAATAAATCAATAATTTTATTCGCTGAGGTAGCTCATGCCGATTCGTCTATATACAAACGTCGCGTCGTGGGCCGCGCAACCTTACTTCTAACCTGGCTCGAAGCGCTCTGTGCCAGGCCTATTGATTACTCTATACATTGATCACGTTAAAAATGACGTTTGCAATAAGACGGTGTAACTACATGTACACGTCTGAAACTACGAATAAATAATGCTGTAATACATTATCTCCTTTTCTAATCTCACTATTAGTCTAGCAGATGAGAATTAACGTATGCCTGGTACATACGACTATATGGAACCGAATTTCGCAAATGTTGCAATTATACAATTGTAAATATAAACGCAATTAAATAGCATTGTAAGTACACAGATGACTTCTTCGTCTGTGAATATTAAAGGTAAATATTTGCTACTCATTCGAAGCATGGTCTCGCGATCCTAATGACCCTACACCCGTATTATCATGTATGTATATATTAATCGGGCGGTGTAAATGCTGAAATAGTAATTTTCTCAACGTATATGCGACGTGAATCATTTCAATCAGGGTCGCATATGTATTCGTTCTATTTTAGAAGCTTTTTGCGCATATGTGTTTGAGTCAATAACCTGTTCCTAACTCCTAACTAAATTGTAATTTATAGTTTCACTACCACTACGTAAAAATACATTAAAAAAGTCTATTTATATCTAACGCAACAGTTGATATGTGTTATTTACATGTGATTTCGGTGAGGATTACAACATGCTCTTTCTCTTCTTTTTATATCCAGACTTTCGTTATTTCACTTTCGTCGGGATGTAATATTAAAGGCGATTTACTGGTTTGATTAACTTCGAACGCGCGGTCTATATACTGATGCCATGAACTTTTAGGAAACAAGTTCGATTCTATTTATATAAAACGGTTCTACATTAGTAATTTTTGAACTTGGCGCATTTAAAGGAAATATTTTTAACTGAAAAATAATTGCTTATATTCGTCATAGAATCTGTCTTCTATCCTTCAATACTCTGTAAGGATGGTTTTATTTTCATGCCAACAATTCTCAAGAAATTATGTGTTAAGGAGTAGTGCGACAAAGTATATGCAACTTTTGGAATCAAAGACTGCTAGAGCAAAGATATACATATTTGCAAACGTAATTTTGAAGATAATTAAAAAACGATAGAGACTTGTTTTAACCGGTCCTTTACGTATTCTTCTTCGTAAAACGCCCTTCATATTTTAAACATTAGATTTGATTTCAAAATATGGGAGATGGTTGATTGATTGATTCTGTGTGCAGAGCAAAGCTTTTCGCATCCTTAACACTAACACCTAATAATAATAATAATAATAATAATAACAATATTTATTAACCCAACAGAATACAATTATTCCAATTACAAGGTAATGTATATTTTAACAAAGGAGATGAAACGAAAAACAATATTATATAAAATATAAATGAAGACAAAATACAAGCCTATTAGCTACGTTAACAACGGGCAGCAAAGATAATAACACGAAATAAAAAGTGTATACGAGGGACACGCTATATATTTTGAGATGCCGCAAAAGTAGAGAAGTTAGAGCTGGCAACATTGCATTTCTAAATACCACCATCCTTAAGTAGTAAACTCTGACTGTCAGTTGAGTCGCTGCTGTCATAGAGTAAACGTGGTAGGTACGATTTGTCATCGAAACATGGACTTGTCAAGAGAACATGTACGCGCAATGATTTACTACGATTTTAAGGTCGGTTTAAGTGAACAATAAAGTCTTGAACGATTGCAACTCGCATTTGGTGATGAAAGTCCTTCACGTGCAACTGTGTTTTGCTGGTATAGCGAATTTAAAAGAGGACGGATATCGCTTGGTGATGAGGAACGTATCGGTAGGCCCTGTTCTTCAGTTACCGCTAGAAACATGTGAGACGTATGATCGACGAAGATTCAAGATGCACCTATCAAGAGATTGAGGCAACTCTTGGTGTTGGATCTGCAACAGTAAATTCAATTTTACATGTTCATCTTCGGATGAAAAAAATTGTTACTCGTTGGGTGCCACACACGCTTACCGATTTCCAAAAAGCAGAACGAGTAAGAATCGCTCGGGAAACATTGGAAATGTTAAACAATGGTGGACATCGCATTCTATGAAAGATAGTAACAGGTGATGAAACTTACATCCCATTTTACGATATTCCTACCCGCCAGGAGAGGCGCGTGTGGATCCACGAAGATGCACCAACACCAACAATGGCCAAAAGGCAAAGGGCTGTCACGAAAGTTATGTACGCAGTTTTCTTCCGTAGTACCGGATTAGTAAAAGCAATGAAGCTGGAAAATCAACGTACAGTCACAGCAAATTGGTACACCACAAAATGTTTACTTGCAGTTCTTGAGTCAGCCAACCTTCCCCGGGTAATGTTGCATCACGACAATGCATCGTCACACAGTGCACAGCAGGCAGTTGAATTTTTACGTGAAAATAAGGTAAAAGTCATTGAACATCCACCCAATTCGCCTGATTTGGCCATGTGTGATTTCTGGTTGTTCTTTAACCTAAAGAAACATTTACATGGTCGACGTTTCACGACGGAGGATGAAATAGATGAAGCAATTCATCTACTTTTTGAGAGCATTCCAAGAGATGACTGGCTTCACGCTTTTACGTTGTGGAAACTTCGGTTACAAAAGTGCATTGATGCAGGAGGAGATTATTTTGAACATAAATAAAATCATTTTCGTAAAAAGACTTGTAGTTCTCTTGTATCTCAAAATATATAGCGTGACCCTCGTATTAAATAGCCTTAATCGAAAATCAAAAATGCATTCTCTTGCAGTAGCCATATAAGTGCGGTAATTGTTTTGAAAAATATCTAGTGCATAATTGGAAGAATTATAAACACTGCATATACACGTAGAGAAACATTTACTTGTCCTCCTTAATTCAAGACAAGTACTGTTTCAATTATCCGCAATACAGTAACTGTTTTAAATCAAAAGAAATATTTTCTTAGCGTTTCTTTCACCGCTTAAGTGAAGTATATATTTGTAATGAATAACAATATTTTCTTAAGGATACTAAATAATTTTCTTAATTCCAGAAAGCGTTTGGGTATTGTTCATAAATCAATAGTTTCATTTTCTTAAAATAAAGCATTTTTTACTTAATGCATATAATTTGTATGCACATTATTAATTGCGCTTATCTTGTTTAAAACAGTACGACATATCCGTATATAATGCAGTAAATTATTCACGTTGCTTGTGATTCTAAAAAGATTAAAGTGGAAGCTATCTACAAAATAATGTTCAAATAAAAGTGAACTTAATATAGAAGTACACATGAAAAAAGTGCCTAGAAACAATAACCAAGATAGATAATGCTAATAAATAGCTCCTGGTATTGATGAAATAACTACCGGCAAAAACAATGTGAGAAGAGAAAAGATTAACGCTTTTTGTTCCTCGCCACATTCGTCTTACATTTCTCAGTTTATGCCCCTAATCTTCAAAACCAGCAACTGAAATACTTCCTGGCGCCACCTAGTGCCAGTAGTTATAGTAATGTCGTCCTAGATAGTAGCGATGAAACTGGAATGCAGATACCACACTTACCTATATAACCTTTAATGTGCAATGTTTCACAAACATAAACATTTTCAAAAGATACCGGTTAATATAGTTTTTTTTCCTTTTTATTACTATTTAGCACGTGTACTAATTTAACTATTCATTATACACGTGTGTATGCATAATAAATAATACTAATGAAAAAAAGGGATAAATAAATTTAAATATTAACTCATTAATTAATTATTAAAGAAATAATTTAATTATACTATAACATAGAGCACTGCACGGGCCTATTTTTCACGGCCCGGCTCGCCCGTGGCCCATTACAGTATGGAGTGGGCCCGCCCGTTCCGTTCATTACCTCGGCACAAGGCCCGCCCAGCCCGGCCGTTAGAAAATTTGGGCCCGTTTGGCCCGTCTAAATTATTTTAGCCTGTGTAAGTAATTATATCTGCACTGTCTATTTCTAAACATTTTTACATTTTCTTTAACCAAAAGAAAACGTAACATAACATTGCATACATTAAAATTGTTTATACAAACGGTAACGTAAAAAGTAAACGGCATTTACTGCATACGTTATATCCATTCGATGTATTTAATAAAACATTCTCGGCCCGTCAGGCCCGTACAAATTCAAGCCCGGCCCGCAATGAAAAGAGACGAGGGCCGCGCTTTTCTAGCCCTTGCAGTGCTTTACTGTAACATATAAAAAAAACTTTTTTATTAGTTCATTCACTTGCTCCTAATTTTAATTATTAACTTTAGGTTTATTTTTCCATTATTGTAATTTTTCCTATATGAATATTTTCTTAACTTAAAACTAAATGATTTACTTGGAAGAAACATAGTTTTGTCTTGGATTATCTTGATTTTCTAACACTAAGAAAATATTTATTTAATCCAAATAGAATTTCAAGAAAATTACTTTCTTATATTATGCATTTTTATTGTCTTGAAATACAAATATTTTCTTCAATAGAGACTGATTTTTGCAAGAAAACCTATTTTCTTGATGGAAGAAACCATTTCTCTGTGTCTACTATATAACGGCGGATTATGTAAATAATTAGTGTTTGCTCTTTTGTGTATAAATGTTTTCGAGCTTCCTGAATTGATTCCTGGTATGTAAACGTTTAATTTTCTTAGAAACAGTGGATAATCTATTAAATTATGTATTAAATTATGTATTAACTTAAAGAGATGACGAAGTACTATATATTTTCTCCCGCTACACAAAAGACTAAATCCAAATTCCTGAAGTAATTGTTTATAGGATACATTTAATTCGGGATATTGCTTATATTTCATGTATTAAAGGCATTTCGAAAATTTTTTTGCACTGTTTCAATTGCCTTAGTGTATTTTTTATAAACTGGTGACCAAACTATATTACAATACTCTAATTTACTACAAATTAAGGATTTATATAACAAATTGATGGTATTTGTGCTCTGAAAATCTTTACTAGATCATATAATAAAACCCAACAGTTTAATTGTTTCAGCATATAAATTTAAAATATGTTCATTAAAGGTTAGTTTTTTTCATCGATCGTAACACTGAGATCCTTAATTGTAAAACATAATTCGACAGCTGTATTGCTTACGGTATTTATGCGGAAGGATATTTGCTTTCCGTGAAAATGTATTACCTTACACTTATTTATGTTGAATCCATTGTTACTACAACAAGTTAAAAGGTTAGTTATATCTGTTTGTAGCACATCACAATCGTCTTCACATTCTACCCTATAAATTTTTAAGTCATCTGGATAACAAGTTTTTGAAGAAATCACGTTACACAGGTCGTTTATATAGAGGAAGAACATAATTGCACCTAAATTGGATCCTTGTGCTATTCCGCTACTTGTAAAATGTCTGGATCTAAAACCTTATATACCACAAGAAACTGCTCAATTTAACCATTAAAGTGTTGTGTGGTATTCGACCAAATGCCTTGGCGTAGTCGAAGCATACGGCGTCAACTTGATCACGTCTATCCATTGCCTCCGCCACAAACTATGTGAAGTTACACAAGTTTGTTGCTGTGGAACGGCCCTTCACAAATCCATGCTGATTATCACTTATATAAGGTTTAATATGGTTGTAGATGTTATCAGCCAGAATCCTTTAAAGTACTTTCGCAAATCCTGATATTAGCGATATGCTACGATCATTTTCTATAGAGTTACGTACTCCAGACTTAAAAATTGGTAACACTCTACTTATCTTCCATATTTTGGGGAAGTTTCATCGTAATAAGACGGCGTTGTAAGTAGTTTTTAACGGCTGCACAAAAATGGAGCGTAATCCTTAATAAGAAGATGCAAAATAAGATGCAAATGCATTAACTATTTCATTAGGATTCGATAATACTTTATCCGCATAAATCATTTGGTGTTATTCTTGCAGGTATTAATAACCCACGAGAACATTTTAGGGTCACACTTGGTCCTTTGTTCCGAAGTTATATAATTTTTAAAGCTTAGATTAATGGCTTTTTTTTCCTCCTGATATTTTGAATGATATCCAATGTAAACCATACAGGATGTTTTTGTTTATCGGAAGCTCCAATTTTGGGTACAAATTGATCCAGCACCGAGAATAGTAATTCACAAAATTCACTGCACATTTCATTAACGTCCACTAACTTACTCAGACAATTCCAATCAATAGTAGCTACTGATATGTAAAGTGCAGGGAAATCAGCTCTTCGGAAACTGTAATGCAAGTTTTCATTACTTTTACAGTTTAGGTCAGTTTGACAATTAAAGGAGATCTCACAGTATAGCGCAGGATGATGTAAATCCTTCTGAACTAGCGGATCCAAATTCCTGTTCACATCACACCAAGTTGTTTGAAACAAAAACCAAATCGAGTAATCTACTGTTAGTGTTCAAGGTCTCATTACACTGATTTGGATTATGGTAATTCCTGAAACCCTCTAAACGAACGACATCACCGTTCCTTCTGTATTCGTAGTACATTAAAATCGCCGATGCATGAAACATTATCATAATCGTTGACAAGTGCATCCAGAGATCACTATACTTAGGCAAACCCAGTGATGGTGGAACATAAAAGCAAATAATACATTTACCTATTATTGTTTATTCTAGTATCAACTACCAGAACCTCCTGCACTGGTGAAATTAAGTTTAATACGAGGATGGTATGATAAATACCTGTGTTAAGGAAGACAAAGCAACTGTTTTGCATTTAGTAAATATATTTCTCGACATAAACTTTTTGTCGCTCTACACATTTAGTCCAGCGATGTTTCAAGTTTTTTAAGCCCTCCAAATAGTAGGATTTGTCGAATTCCACAAAACAGACTTCTACTTCGGTAATGACCTTTGTCGTGAACCGCTTTCCACCAAGCCAATATGGTGGATAGGGCACCAATTCGTACCGTAACTGGACTAGTTTTGCAGTCGCATTTGCCGGTGAGTGGGCTGGGGCGTTATCATGATGGTAGAGAATTTTTTCTTCGCTAGATGGGGCGTTTTTCTTCTTAGTTCAGCGTCGAATCAGTCCAATAAATCAACATAGTAATGTCCCGTGATTGCCCTTCTCTTCCCCAAGTAATCAATTTAGATTATGCCTTGCAAATCCCAAAAAATCGTCGCCATAACTTCTTCGGCTGATGGAATCATCTTGGCCTTCACGTTCGCCGGGAAAAACATTTTGTCGACTGACCTTTGATTTCTGGCGTGTAGTGATGCATCCATGTCTAATCTACATATATCATATATCGCCGCAGAAACTTACTCGTACTGCACGTAAACATATCCAAACATTGCCTTGAAGTTGTCACACGATTTCGTTTTTGATCAATCGGCAGAAGTCGCGGCACCCATCTCGCCGATAGCTCCCTCATACTCAATTTTTCGCGATGGATATTTTGCACGTGTTCACTTAAGATGTTTACCATATTAGCAATCTCTCTAATCTTCACCCGGCGGTCTGCTAACACGATATCATAAACTTTATTGATTATATCGTCCGTAGTCACCTCGACTTGGCCGTTCCTCATCAATGTGATAGTCATTGCAGATGCATGGTCTTTATAAACTGAATCCAACTTCTTTTCAATTCTTGCACACATTTTCCCATTCAAAAAAGGAAATCGATTTACTGACCGGTATTGTTCTTTTTCCATGATTCCACAAATACATAAACTTGCTCACTTTTAACAGCTCGTCAACATTACTTAATAAATCTCTCCAAAATTTCGATAGATATCGACTAAAAAATAGTCACAGTGGTAATGTAGATTTTGACACAAAGCGCCATTTGTCTCCAAACACGGAAACTATTAATTTATATATTTATATTTCGAATTTTTAATTAATATCAAAATTCACTTTATATTTACAGAATATGCATTATTTTTTATTTGAAATCTGGCATTTTTGTAATTTATATTATTAATTCTTTGTTTTTTTGAAGACCCCGTTAATATTAATTTATAGGGAATAATTAAAGTGACAAGTTCTTTTCAATAATTTACCTTTCATAATATTTTTTGTAAAAAACACACAAAAATCAACTGGAGTACCGAATAAATCTGGAGATGCAGATTTGTTCAGTAATCCGGTTGAGAATGGTGGCCCAAAGAGCCTTCGAAACAGCTGTTCTGAATTAATTAATATTTTATGTGGTGAGGAGTGTGCCGACACTTTGTGTTGTTTGCCATACTACCCCACAGTCTTTGCTATCATTATTGCAATTTCATTGATCGTTACACCCTCCTTTTTGGGCACTTACACTAATGTACCTTTTTATTACAGAGCGGGTATTTCCATACTAGTTTAGAGTCTATGTCGTATGGTGTTAGTGCATTCAAGGCTGCCTGACTGTCGCAGAGAATGCAAATCGATGCGTGCCTGAGTTGTTGACGCAGATTCTGCTGTGCGTAGGTTTGTATTGCAGATATTTCTGATTAAAATACCATAGTATATCGCATATAATTTGCATCAGCTAGAACTAGTAACCTTTCTTGACTAGTCTGTACACTAGATATGGGCCCTCGGCTGTCTTCCATCATTACTTCTCCTCCTAATTTGAGTATAATTTGAAGAGTTTCTCAGAGAAGATCTTGGAGATCTACTAATTTTTAATATTATTCTTTAAGAAAAGGAATTAAGTTCGTCAACTGCATAACAATTCCTATTATGTAAATCCATAAAAAATTCTATCTAACTTGAACATACCAGGTAGGCGCCATAAATTCTCGGCGTGACAGGCTTATACCGGTTCAAATGTGTACAAACTCTGTTGTATTATAGTTGCATATGTGCCTACACTATATATATATTACGGTTCGAAGAGTAGTAGTTTTTAGTAGTCAGCCAAACAATGTAACTAGTGCATGAAAATGTCTCTGGTAACGAACGGTCATTAAATTTTTAACTAAAGAAGAGCATGCGCCTAACCACGCTAAACAACGTTTACACGGCGTTTATGATGATTTATCTCCTTCATATTCCACTGTAAAGAAGTGGGCAAAATGTTTCCGTTTGGGGCGAGAATCCCTTGAAGATAATGAGCGCCCCGCTCGGCCAATTGAACTGATAACGTCTCAAAACATTTCATTTATTGAAGAAATGGTATTAGCATATCGCCGCTCGAAAGTCAAGGAAATAGTAGTGATGTCTAGCATTTCTGAAACAAGTATTCGCCCTGCTCGCCAATGTGAATGTGGGATCGAATGTGTGCGCTCGTTTTTAAACATGTGTGGAGACGACCCGAAAGTAATTTTGGAGTCCATTGTCAAAGGAGATGAAACAATGGTATTAATATTCTTCTATCCAAAAAGGAATCAATGGAATGGCGGCGACCCAATGAACCTCATCCCAGAACGCTGTAATACAATATTTTGAGGGAAAAACTTTAGATTATTTTTACAAGGATATAGAATTATTATTTGATCATTGTAACAAATGTATTGGAGTTAGGGGAAATTACATTGAAAAATAAAAATTGTTATATTTAACCTAGTTTATTTTTTCTATATCAGGCCGAGAATTTATGGCGCCTACAACGTAATATCAGAGACTAGTAGCAAAATAAATTAACAAATACTTTTTCAAAATAGCATAAGTTGTTTAATGGGTTTACAGATCTTGATAATTTGCTGATGTATTGTTTATAAATTAGATTTACCTTCTTGTTTTATTTGGATTTTAGATTTGCTTATTTGAGAATAATTTATGATGGTGATACATAACAACGGTCTTTCGTTGACAATTTTTCTTCCATCATCTTGGTTGCGATTGTAATAACTCTTGCGTGGGTACGGTTTGGTGTTTTACCAACTGTAATAGATCCGAAAACTATAATTACCCTATTTCGCAACCGTTATGTGGCATTAAAAAATATTTATTCCCTCATTTCCCTTAGATTTGAAAAGTTCAGGAAAAATGCACCTCGATAATTGAAACTTTCTTGTAGGACTCCATACATTACCGGAGATAATTGTTCATAGATAATTGTTTTATAGTTTCTCGATTTTTCAATCATTAAATTACCATGTTTTCTTTAACAACAATTAAATACTATTTGATTTGCTTGTCTATACTACAAGGACAGCAAATTTCTATTCTTTTTATCGTTTTTAATATCTTAAGAGTACGGTTTCCGTGAACGTATTTACATCTAGTTTATATTTCTAGCAACAGGTTGATTACAAACTTATGCGCAGCTAAGTTTCTTTAAGCATTCCTACTTTCATGTGTCACTAGATATCTCGAATCGGCGGAAAAGGAAAAAAATGCAGCGAAGAGTCTTGGACGGACATAAGTACTTTATAATTTATACAAGCGATTAAAGATGTACCGGTGGCTTACAAACAAGATAAATCAAACAGCTCATATTGTTAGTATTTAAAACGGCACGACTAACGCTGTGATACATACTTTCCTAGATTGTGTGAATACACATTTAGTAACTCGGCTTTCTCACAGCGCCATATACAGAAATGTCTTTATTTGGTTTATTTAAAATCGCCGCGCTTCAATAGAAATGTATTGATAACGCATTGAATATTTGCTATTGAACTTTATAAAGATGTGCGCTATTCTTATTTAACAATTGAGTTTATGCATTATTTATGTGTAACGTTTTCCCCCAGTTCCTATTTCATCCATCATTGGTTTTTAAAGCGGAATACGTTTCGTGCTACCTCGCTTTGTGATACTGTACACGGTATACCTTTGCGGACGTAGATTATTCGTGGATTAGTAGATTTTACAGATGTTGCTAATGTTTCGTTGACATAAATATACCTATACTTGTATGCCTATACTTGTAGGAATTCCTTCTGGATAGAAATGCGATTGCGAGACTACTGAATATTTTAGAGTTACGTTTTCTTTGTCTTAAGAAGAGTAATCAGTTGAGTAATATTGCATTGTACGCACCATTGTAATACAGGGTTAGTTGTAACCTCGCAAGAAAAAGTTAACTATTGTAATGTTATAATTTACAACATCGAATATAGCTGTCATTAGCGGCACATATAGTGAGTTCAGTATGTCCACTCATTCAACGTAAAAATTCCGCCACTTTCTCAGAACCATCAACTTCTTTTATGGTCTCTTATCATTAGAGCGGTGGGTGCTAGGAGATTATTTTAAGTCCAGTTAACGACCAAGATGGGGAACGGGTAAGTAACTTGTCTTCTGTTCATCTTCTTCACATCCTAAATCTTCAATTTTAATAGAATATTTTCCTACAACAATTGATAGCATAAATTTGGTTGTATCTTTGGCATAATTTCCAAAATTAAATATCGTTCGTCAAGTAATCAAGACGATTACTTGACGAACGATATTTAATTTTGTCAGTAAAATTTAATATTCAACAGATGTTGGTGGTGTTAAATGTCATAGAGTAGCATAGATTCAGTCTTCTAGTTGCGTCCCTGCATGGCATGGATTATGCTATTTTAAAAAATAAGAACGTTCGTTTGAAATTCGTTTTCAATTTATATTTCGAAAGGTATTGTTGTCCAATACAGACCGTACAATTAATTAAATATCGTTCGTCAAGTAATCAAGACGATTACTTGACGAACGATATTTAATTTTGTCAGTAAAATTTAATATTCAACAAATGTTGGTGGTGTTAAATGTCATAGAGTAGCATAGATTCAGTCTTCTAGTTGCGTCCCTGCATGGCATGGATTATGCTATTTTAAAAAATAAGAACGTTCGTTTGAAATTCGTTTTCAATTTATATTTCCAAAGGTATTGTTGTCCAATACAGACCGTGCAATTAATTAATTAACTTCAAAACGTTATTTTTTTAATTTTTCCTCTTTTAAAATATTACAGTGAATTTATACATATATATATATATATATATATATATATATATATATATATATAAAATAATGATGTGTGGTGCATGGTGTTTGAAATAAATAAATATTATCTACTTATTAAAGTGGGTCCAGCTTTTGAGAACCACTGGCCGCACGAGTAACTATTATCGAGGTGTTCCAAGCACCTCTTTTTTGAATGCAGGAAGTTATACGCTATGTGAGTACAAAACTCTTTTGTTCCAATTATTCAAAGTAACAACCGCCCAAGAATTAAATAAAGCGACAACACACCTAAAAAAGCACTCGAAAGCTTGACGTGTATGTATTTCACGAATAGAACTAGCGCGATTAATGCAAATGTGTGTAAAGGGGATGAGATTTACCGATCAATGTCGGGGTTATTGATAATCGTAGAATAAGGAAATATTCATAGACGGGAATAAATGACAGCTTCGTTTGGTGAATATTCACGGTGTCTCATTGTTCAATTTTTGTAAATAAACCTGCCCTTAGTCAACTTCTCGTTATGAATTTGTATCATACGATGTGAGAATAGATCGTCTTGATTTATTATTATGTATTGGCAATAATATCGTTGGACAAGTCTCTTTATTACGAAATTGTAATGTTATAAAATTGAGAAATTCTAATTAAAAGATAACTTTTACGGTCGTAAATACGCTTTTTCGGCAAATAAAAAATAAATAAATTGCAAATGATAACGTTTTACCAAAACTAAACTTGATAGACTAAAACTAACCTCAAAATTTGACGTTAGCGTGCCCTCCCTGGCATAGAATAACATAATAGAATGGCAACTCTGGCCATGGACCCGTATTTTGGCTCCTCTGGTAGGTATACCGAAAACTATCAACATAAAACACGGTCTATTTATTTTCAATTTTCTTCATTTGTTGGCGAATTCTGTATTTAGTAAAAATATTAGAGCACAAAACACATGTTTTTATTTGCATAAACGTTTATTAGCGGGATTCAAAGCTAGATATGACACCGTACTCATAGGGTATATGGGTGTCCTTCGATCTACGAGGCGAGAGAACTGGAAACAGATAGAAACATGTGGTTTATTTTAAAATAAGCGGGCACTCTTTGTCAATGCGTGACAGAGGTGGCAGCACTGTACGGCACATAGAACCTTTAGCGGTAGCGGCGAGAGTGAGAACTGTTTTTGACACTTCAAATGGCGACGTTTTCATTACAAGATCAGTGTGTAATCATTCGTTTTCTCCATTTGCGTGGTGTGACATCGATAGAAATTCATAGCCAGTTGAGTGAGACATGTGGTGATGGTGTCATGGATGTGTCTAACGTGCGTTCGTGGGTACGACAGTTCAAAGAAGAACGTCGTGAGACAACAAACTAAGACAATCTCGGCCTCGCACAAGCCGGTCTGACGACATGATCGAGCGAGTGGAGAAAGTTGTTTTGGGGGATCGCCAAATGAGTGTGGAACAGATCGCCTCCAAAGTTGGCATTTCCGCGGGATCTGCGCACACAATCCTGCATGACGACCTGAAAATGCGAAAAGTGTTCTCTAGGTGGGTGCCACGAATGCTGAGAGACGAAGTGATTTCTCATGCTCTCTAACTCACCTGACCTGGCTCCTAGCGACTTTTGGTTGTTTCGAACGATGAAAGACTCGCTCTTGCATTAGCGATTTTCCAGTGGTCAAAATAGACTCCTAAAGAAGCGTTCGCAGCGGCCATGGAATCACGGCATCGACGAAATGTCGAGAAGTGACACAAGTTTCATAGTTTTCGTGTGATTAGTTAGTGAAAAAAAAAATCGGAGGTGTTATAACTTGAATGCACCTCGTATTGCGTTTTCCAATAAAGAAAGTACATTATCCACGTCAAAACAAAAATATTGTATTGCGAATTTTCGTAGAAGACTACAAAACTGACTGGCCCATTAAATCGGAACCTATGATGACAGTAGGTACTACAAATAAACATATTTTTAAATAACATAATTGACAAATACCATAAATAATAAATATACCTATTACTGTGTTGTAATACTTGCAATTGTTAAATTTGTCCGTATGGATAGCTTTGAAAAGACAGATTTTGAAACGAAAACTTCAAACATTAGAACTAAACGAGTAGGAAATGAACAAATCCATTATAATTTACTGAAAACTACAGACAAATGTGCAAGATTGAATAGCAACGCGGCATGAACAGTAGAGGGGTAAGGAGTTTTGGGATCCCATGAGAAAACTATTTTTGGCGCTCTCATAGACATACCGCAACTAACCTATATCTATCTCTTTCATAATTGGCTTGTAACTGGGGTTCCGAATTTTATAATATATTTGAATGTTTGCAACCATAGTAACTGTGGTTGAAAATGTCATTCACCAAGTTCATGCTGTGTTCCTGTTCAGTTTTGTACGTTTGTCTGTCGTTTTCAGTGAATTATAATGGATTTGTTCATTTTCTAGTTGTTCAGTTCTAGCTGTGTGTTTATTATTAGAGTTGGCATTTTTGAAATTTCGCAGACGATTTAAATTGGTAGTTTTGGTAATAATATTTGTTTGTATTACGCTAACAAATTGGCGAATATGTTGTTGTTGTATTGGGCGAAGCGTCGGATTTCGGAATATACCTCGCCCTACTAGGCATCGATTACTATGATCATTAGCCAGTCCCACTAGAATTTTGGCGAATCCAGAGGTGTTCCAGCCTTTGGCAGAGATTTTTAACCTACCAAACATCGTATTGACACGTGGCCTACGGTTTTTCTTCCTTATCCGAGAAGAAGGCATACTCTGATTTTTATCCGTAATTAAAAACCAACCGTCCCGGTCGGGATATGAATCCGCGCCGTTCGGATCGAAAGGCAAGTATGTTAACCGTTCGACCACCACGACGGTCAAGTGAATATGTTATTTATAGCCGGAACTACCAACTGAAATCATTCGCGAAATTTAAAAAAATGTCTACTTTATTTCTCTAAAAATTTGTTTATTTGTAGTACTATTATCATAGACTCCAACTTAATGGGCCAGTAAGTTTTGTAGCCTTCTACGGAAATACGCAATGCAATATATATGCAAATGAAAACTTGTGCTCTAATATACAGATCAGTCCGCTCAACTAGATACATCTCCGTGTTGCGAAATCATCCGACTGCATCTGACGAATTCCGAGTAGGTGCCCGAGTAGCTTTGAATGTGACAGTTCCTAATAATGACGTTAAAGCTTTAACGATATGTATGTAATTGTTCAATTGTAATGTTTTATTCAAATTAGAGTAATTACAGCTTGTTGTGAAGAATCGGTTTTCTATTTCAATGCTAACGAATATTTTACAGGCCGCGCCGCATCGATATCGGGTGGCAAGGCAAGCAAAGGCCGATTTAATCGTTAGGTTTGTATGTAGTCAGGCTGACAAGATAACAAGATGTTCTCTTCTACAGTCTACAATGCATTTAATCATAAATTTTGCATTGCAGTACGTCTACGAAATAATTTTTCTAACAATAATATGCGTTATTATTTAAATATGTGTACCAGATGTTTCGATAGTATTCCGTATAAAATATGTTTGCACTACTTAAGACCAAACTTAAGAGTGGCACTGGCATATCTTTTAGGTTAGTAAATGATGAGAATTAAATGGCAAACAAACTAAAATAATAATTCTTTCTTCACATCAGATTGCCAAAAGTTTCAAAAATAAAAAATCTTGGGAGGTATAAACAAAAAGGAAATTCTCATAGAAGGAATTAGTATTAAAAGAAAGGCATTCTTTAGTAAAAATAAAAGATAGAATAGAAAATATTAAAAAACTGCTAATACACAGCAAAAAATAATATTCTCAAATACGAAGAACCAAAACTAAATTCTACCCAATAGCGCAAAATATTAAAGCAGGAGTTCAACCCGATTTCTAAGTGCAAACAGACAGTAGCCCAATCTATTACAAAATCTGTGCCTAATTTTGCCTTGAATTTTTCGTCACAATTAATCCAAAGTATTTGCTCTTTGGACAGGTATACTAAATATCTTACTTTTTAAATAACTCCAGAGCAAAAATCAATTGGGGACAAATTCACCGACCTTGCTGGCCAATGAATATGTGCAGGGCTACTTATTAAACGGCTTCCGAATGTATTATTATTATTATTATTATTAGGCTTCCGAATGTATTAAATACATATTGGCGCACTATTAAACTATTACGTTTTGGCGATATTTTACAATTTTTGGCAACAGAATAATTAGATTGAGTAAAATCTTGTTCTGTAAGAGTACGGACTCCCATTTCCCGTAAAATCCATCGATTTTTTTATATGCAATTTACTCCTACATGAGCCAGCCAATGTAAACAGATTCGTAAGAAGTTGTACATCTGAAATACAAGGGTGGGTCAATATGTCCGTGACTTTTTGAATGAGAGATAGTTTTTTCGGCAAAAAATGTTTTACTTCTCAACATAGTCTCCTTTTAGCTCAATACATTTTGTCCAACGTTTCTTGAATTTTTTGAACCCTTTCAAAATAAGATTTATCGAGGCTCTTAAAATAGGCGTTTGTTTGAGCGATAATTTCATCGTTGGACCCAAATCTCTTTCCACCGAGGCATTTCTTCAGATTTGGAAACAGGAAATAGTCACTGGAGGCTAAATCCGGAGAGTATGGCGGGTGGGGGAATAATTGTTGCCTCGATTTATAAAATTTCGCCATGGCGACTACGCTTGTATTCACAAGTGCTTGTCTTGATAGAAAAGCACTTTCTTCTTGCCCAAATGCGGTCGTTTTTTCCTCAAATCGTCATTGAACCTGTCCAATAAGTTGCCGTAATATTTGTTGTTGATTGCTTTTTCTTTCTAAAGGTAATCGATGTGAATTATGCCGCGTGCATCCAAAAAAACTGTTTCCATTACCTTGTTGGCCGAGAGACCCATCTTGGCCTTCTTCGACACCGATTCGCCCGGAAAAATCCACTGTTTCGACTGCTGTCTGGTCTCCAGTTGTGTTGTGGTGTATCCATGTTTCGTCAACGGTTATGAAATGGCGCAAAAACTCGTATGGATTACAGTTAAACAACGTCAAAAACTCGTTCGAAGTTGTTACACGATCGCGTTTGTGATCAGTTGTGAGCCAACACTGCACCCATCTTCCGGATATTTTTTTTCCTACGCAAGTGTTCTTTTAAAATCGAAACTACTGAACCATGCGATATGCCTATGGCTTCTACAATCTCGCGCACTTTCAATCTCCGATCGGTCAACACCATATCGTGGATTTTTTGGATTGTTTTGAAGTTTAGCCTTGGTTTGAGTGATGGTTTTCATCAGCAAAAAATAATGCTTTATGAGCATAGGAAATTCACTTTTTTCCATTTTCGCCAAAATGCACGACGTCGTTTGCTTTCAATGACTGTCAAACTTTAACTAAATGACACAGTTTTCTCAAACTTTGACAGTAGTGTATTGACAGATGGTTGCTGACGGGGGCAGTGTAGCTTTTCAATTTGCAGCGGGGGAAATTCAAAATGTTACGGACATATTGACCCACTCTCTTAGCAGTCACGTTTCGAGGTCCTTCTTTTATGCAGTTCCTGGATATATTCCAACATCAGAAAGATATTTATAACAAAAACCGATTTAATTTAATGTCAGATTCTAGTTATGATTTATTAATACACTCTTATACCCTCTATATACACAAAATAGAGCTTTTTCAAAATAATGCACACTAGTTTCAAATTTAACATTCGCTAGTTCCGCTTACTTGACTATCTAATAGACATGCACGTCATTGTTGTTTAGACACATGTTTTCTGCACTTGCACGGGTAAATATAATTACTGCCTTGTATTATGTTTAGTATCGTTTTACCGTCGTACATACAGTGAAACAATGGAATTGGTCATCCTCCATCGAACCGTAACTAAGTTCTGGAAACGAAAATCTAAGATATTGATAGTATATGTAAATTGCCTTCTGAACAGAAGTCATGCCCAAATTGATCTTGTCCGCCTCCTTTCGACGCATTGCGAGTTTAAGTATCAACTTTATTCAAACGACGTTAGTAAAGAAAATAATCTTAGTAGAGTTGCCAAAGTAGTTCAAAGTTTGCCAATTAAAAAAGTAGTAGTGTTTTCCTTTCTCTTTTAGAAACGAGATACTATAAGATGTGAGAAAACGCGGTTACGCTCAAATGTATTTCGAAAGACTAGCCATCCGCCCTATGCGACATTAATTTTTACAAAATGTTATCCTTCGAAACGGGGAAGTCAAAGAAATACAGAAAGCGCAAACATAGTCAGAAACACAAAGTTCTCTCTTTCGAAACAGCGCAGCGCTGTGCTACCATTGCGTGTGCCCACAGACTTCTGTTTAGCTTTTGTCGTCCCGCTTGTTTACATAACAATCATTTATGAGAAATTTATCACGTCTTCTACTCAGGAGTGCTGCGTGGTAATGTGACGACCACTTTCTTCGTGGGATCGGCGTGAGAGAAAATGTTCTTGACGGCAAGCGAAAAATAACCGTATAGAGATAGAGATCCGAAATATTTGTCAACACGAATAGGAAAAGATACGTAGGTGGTAAAAAAGTGGACAAAGCTATACTGTTTTGTGTGAAATATGGAATACGTTAAGCAAATTTTCCTCGGTTGCAAAGCAGCTTCAATTAGTGTGTTTGCTTCTATCTTACGTTCATGTTTTAGAGATATAGATAACATTATAACGAAAATACAGCGGACCTCGCTTGATGTGGTCATGGTTAATACCCGCTTATTGTTTACGTTTTAATTAAGTACAGTCCGACAATATATCAATGTATGTAAATACTATTATTGCAGGTTCGGCTATTGTTATCATGTTTTGGCCTGGTGACCTGCAATTTATGTTATATGTCAAAGGGCAGTAGTTGAAGATGCAACCACATAATCTTTATAATAAAGCCATGCAATGCACTAACATTTTTTGTTTTGATTAAGATAAGATGTCAAAAATATGGGAAAGTATAAACACAAAATAAGAAATAACTATGTTAGAAAAATATGATAAATTATACTAAACTTTAGTCAAAGAAATGGAACCGCTCGGCTTGTGCAACAAAAATCACCCTCCAAAACTGTCTTATGAATTTATTACAGCCTTCAAGTTTTTAGTTATGTATACGTAAAGAACTCATTAATTAATTTTATTTCCAGTACTGTATGATGGCATATTAAAATGTGTCAGACCAGTCCATGTTTTTATTGCCGGTTGTTATCAACATCTTCATCAGGTTCCAAGGTGATTACAATAAGCGGGTGACGTTAATATGTCATGCTGTGATTGGACGTGATTTCCAATTTTGAAAAGATTTTCTTCCATGTAAATTAAAATATTCTCATTAACTAATGTTGTCTGCTTTGAGTTATTAACAAGGCATTCTTCATTTTAAAATTTATTGAATATCTATAAAATTCATGGAGGATGGAAGGATATATCTAGTTGTATATTCAACGATAAATGAGTCACAAACCATTTTTACTGTTTGACGGTTTAATAGTTTTGATATATCGCAGGCACATCGTTCGCACTCCTACTTGTGTATATGTTAAAACGGATAATAAAATGCTAAAGTGAACCAGATACCAGAAAGTAATCGCGTGTCGTTTTATTTTGCTACCTAGTTCCAACTAATTTTAGGAGTAAACGTAGCACTTCTTAGGAATTCCATCGAATCTGTGAAGTTTTTGTGTGTATATACGGTCATTCGCGACGACAACCGATTAGACGTATCTCTTAAGGTAATTAATTGATATTTATTCTTTAAAAATATGCTGCCTATAAAAAATTAAATACATATACCAAGCATAAAATTTAAAAGGTGAGAATTTATTTAAATTAAATAATGTTGAAGAAATGCTTAAAGTTGATGTATACGGGTCTGAAGTGTAAAGCAATTTGTGGAAAACATCTAAATTTGTTGTAGATCTTGAATATCTTCTAGCATGAACTTCCTAAGCATACTGAAAGTTTGCCCGATTGGAAAAAATGCACTGTAAGGCATAATATACTCGCCATAAATTAGAACTTTAGTCCGGTTAAAAATATGTAAGACCAATTATACTTATTTATGAAGCACTATGCAATTTTGTAAGCAAATTCGCATATACACTTTTCCACAACATGCCAAAACAACTGCTTCCACTAATTTGTTCAGTTTTATCTATAATTAAATTGAGTCCAGTATGAATCTCTCTAAATTGTGCACACCGATAAAGATACCAATAAGGCACAAATATTATTAAAACCTACTGAATGTGCTGTTAAATGGTATACGCAAAGAAGCGTTTACTTGTATCAAAGCTGTCCGCCTTAATTCAAGACAATTACTGTTTCAATTATCCGCAATATAACAATTTAAATAAAAAATCTTAGCGTTTCTTTCTCCGCCTAAGAGAAGTATACACTTGTAATGAAATAATTGTATTTCTTTGCTTAAGATATTTGTTAACTTGATTCAAGAAAACCTTGCAGAAAATTTGAAGAAAGCGATTCTAAGTAAATGGCCATTATAAAACAAAACAATATTTTCTTAAGGATTGATTGATTGATTGATTGATTTTCCTATCAAAGCAGGGCTGGTCTTTACATCCCTAACACTGAAACTTAATAGCCTACTGTAATATTCCTGCTTCGGTTTTGTTTTACTTGAACAGGTTAGTTCCCGCAATCAGGCTTAAGAGTCTATGTAGTAAATCTTTCTCCATTGGTAGTTCAATTGTGCTTCGCATAGCGAATCTGCGTTGAGCTAGCGCTGCACATTCGAAAATAATATGAGAGGCTGTTTCCTCCTCATTGCAAAGTCTACATAAAGGTTCATCTTTGTAGATCCCCATCTTATGCAAGTGGCTTCTCAAACAGCCATGTCCTGTTAATAGACATGTTGCTGCCCTAAGCTGTATCTTGCTTAATTCAAGCAGGTCAGCAGTCAGATGTTGCGACGGTTTTCCCATAATCCGTTTGCTGTGCTATTGTCCAGCTGCATGTTTCCAATTTAATTGGTGTTGTGTTATGATCCACTCATTAATTGCAGCACGCACTGCACTGCACTGCACTCTTGGTAATACCTAAACCCGGTTCAGGGCCTATATAATTCATTTTTGAGCCTTCCCTCGCTAGCTGGTCTGCAATTTCATTGCCCGCTGTGCCTCTGTCCCCTGTCACCCACACCAGTGTGACCTTGTTGTGTTTAGACAGAACCATTAGGGTTTGAAGGCACTCCCATACTAGTTTGGAGGTCATATGATAAGATGCTAGTGCCTTTAAGGCTGCCTGACTGTCAGAGAGAATGCAAATCGTCTCACCCTGCGGTCGCCGACGCAGACTCTCCCACGCGCAGGTTTGTATAGCATATATTACTGTTTGAAATACCGTGGTGTATCGCCCAAGTGGTACACATACTTTGTATCCCTGGTTTTCCTCATATGCACTAACGCCAGAAGTAGTGCCCGTTTTGGACCCATTTGTGTACCAGACTAGTGTTTTCGGTTTTCTCCCCTCTCCATCCCTTCATTCTTCCCAATTCAAGAAAACTTTGAAAGGTTTGTCACAGGAGATCCTGGAGATTGTTGTATCACTACCCATATCATAGATAGGGTTTGTTACTACTGCTTCTATTCTGGTGTGGCCAGATCCACTGTGAGATCTCCAGTTGCTAGTATTTTTCAGTCTGTATGCACCCATTCTGGCTTCTCCCTTGATATAAATCTCAAGAGGAGGTAGGTTTAGCATGGTTTCCATAGCAGCTGTTGGAGTGCTTATAATAGCTCCTGTTATACACAGACATGCCAGTCTCTGAATTTTCGAGAGACTAGTTATTGCATGCTCCTGTGTGATCTTAGGCCACCAAACCAGGCAGCCATAAGTTATCATGGGTCTTACCACCGTAGTGTACAGCCAGTACGTCATATGTGGTTTGAGTCCCCATGTTTTCACAACTGTTCTACAGGTTGTCATTAACACCCTCTTACATTTGTCGGTCATTTTTTGTAAATGTGAGTTCCAGTTCAGTTTAGAGTATAAGGTTACATCTAAGAACTTAGCCTGCTGACTGATCTGTACTACTTCGTTGCAAAGAATCGGCTCTCTTAAACCGTTCAGTTTCCTTCTCTTGGTGAAGGGTACAAGTGCAATTTTTCCAGGATTTACTCTAAGGTTCTCCTTCTTGCACCATACTTCTACCATTTTTAATGCTCTCTGCATTAGTTCTGAGATTATGCTGGCGTTTCTCCCACTGGTGAGTATTACAATGTCATCAGCGTATCCCTGTGTATAGTAGCCAGCATTGCTTAGCAAGATCAGCAGTTCGTCTATTACCATATCCCACAATAGAGGGGATTATATCCCTCCCTGTGGGCATCCTCTGGCGACAGACACATGCATCGTCTTACCTGCCAGTGCTACTTCTACTTGTCTGGATGGAGCATGGCTCCGACCCATCTACAGGCAGTGTTGTCTACTCCATGGCTGTTCACAGCCTGTAATAGTGATGCAAATGATGTGTTATCAAACACCTTCTATGTCAAGAAACGCAGCTAATGCAATTTCTTGATTGTTTAGGGATGCCCAGGTTTTGGAATAAACACGACCTTAGCCCTATTCCAGACGGATGGTATGTAACCCAGCGCCAGACTGGCTCTATAAATTTCGCAAAGCACTGATGCCATTGTATCTTTAGCTTGCTGTAACAAAGCAGGAAAAATCTCGCCAGGTCTGGGTGACTTATAGGTCTCAAACGAGTTGATTGCCCAGACAATCCTGCCGTATGTTATTGCCCGTTTAACTGGCTGCCAGTCATCCTTTTTTGGCCTTCGGAAAGGCCATTCGAGGTCCCGGCCACTTGATATGCTATCCAGGTTAACATTCTTTGAACCTGGGAAGTTCTATTCTACAAAGGGACATCACAGTGTTAATTAAATAATAATATTGTTCTTCGAAATTCGCATAGTAGTCTAATCAAATTTTTATTGTTTATTTCAAGTTGAAATCGTTAAAAGAATGAGATCGAGTTTATTGATGAAGCTTTAAAATAAATAATTATCTTTGAAATAGCGTATATTTTTTATATATGGTATAATATGGTTATATTTAGAAATAAAAAAAAAATAGCAGACAGTCGGCATTAACATTTTTTCATTAATATCTCCGGTTAGAGAAAAGATATCGAGATGCGGTTTTCACTGTCGTCTGGAGTTTTTAATTCCCTACTTTCCGCCTGAAAAGAAACATATCGTTCTAATTAAAATTTGTGCGAAAACCCGCATTATTTGTTTTAAAATCAGATAACGCCCTCTAGTAGTGAGGGTACAATTTATAAGAAGTAGACCAAAACTGCATTTGATAGAGCAAATAAAGCTCTTTTAAATGAGGCCAAGATTATTACAATCGGTTAAGGCAAACAGTAGTAACCAACATTTATTTAAAAAAACAATTGACGTCTCCCCACCATTTTACTTTAGAAATTACGACAACGTCTGTTCAACGCAAGAAAGGGAGTTGGATTGGGAATAAAATGCGTATATTTTCGATAACTCTTAATTAGACAAAAGACGACGAAAACTTTAATTTCATACTTAGTCGTGACTGTTACGCCATCTTCTGTTTATCTTACAAAATCATTTCCAGTATTTTCCTTTGGCCACGTTTACTGAAAAAGATTTTACCCGAAAGCTTTGTGATTACTAGTTTCTCAGATACAGTCGGCTGCCAATCTTATTTGGCCACCCGGTACATACGTATTGAAACTCGAAATGACATTATCGGACAGAACTTTCCGGTAGACTTAATATTGCATTTTTGGAATTCTTGTTAAATTTTGGAGCAAAATGTAATAAGGTACTATTGTCCTACAATCAGGGGTTTCAGAGTTGTTAAGTTCTTTTGGAAAAAGTCGACATGTCGATGTGAGGTTGAGTACCTAGATTAAGTATAAAAGGACCTAATACACATGCGGTTCCGAATTGCGCGTAATATTGCTGTAAGTTTGTATGACATTCTTTTCGAATGGAATTCCCCCTGTATTATTTTAAACAAAAAATTACTAATTAGTCTAAAATCAACCATTTTCTTGTAATAGCGATTTTTGAAACTGAACTACTTGTCAATAGCTATTTTATTAGTGTGCCATGGCAACAAATATTGAATACGATGAATAATTACTGAACACGATGATATTTCGGGTTGTAAAATTGTTATATGATAATGAAATTAATTTATTTATTCCATGCTAGTTATAATACGATTAACTAGTTTTCTGTTAGCTTAAAATTAAAAATTAATTAATGGCCCTATGGCAAATGATCTGCAAAGTGCCCATCAATCCTTTTTATAGCTAGCTTGACTGCAACTGAAAGCATACATAATGTTATTTTATAATACTTTGTGCAACAGAAACTTGATTCATACAACAAAACCAAACTTTGTAAACATATCAGTAAATGCTATAGGTACAAATACACAAATTGCAATAAATATTAGGAGAAATGAGAAATAAAGTGCTAAACAGAAAAAAACGGTATTTTGAGAGATGCTCAAATGCAGGACCATTCACTTCTAAACACTTTTGAATTAGAAGAAGATAGTACGTAATTTTGTTGTGAATATAATTATCAAATGTTGTCGAATCCAACAATTGTTAGAATGTCAAAAAATCGCTATAACGAGAAAATTGGTGATTTTCTCGTTTTGTTTAGAATATTGCTGAAAATTCAGAACTAAAATAATACTCAGGGTGATCCATTAAAAAATATGTCTTTTTAACAAAAATATGTCAAATCAACTTAAAGCAATATTGCGCGCATTACGTTGGCAATTTGGAACTACATAAACGCGTGTGTATTAGGCGTGTGTATTATTTTATGCTTAATCTAGATACAGAAAATCATATCAGTCTTATGTGCACTTCCGGAGAAATAACGATTTCTGTAAATGTCGACTTCTTCAAAAAAGAAAGAAAAAAGCAAGCAATCCTGAAACTATTAGCTTTAAGAAAATACTTTATTACATTTTGCCACAGAATTTAACGAGAATTCCAAAAATCCAATAATAATAATGATAATAGTAATAATAACAATAATAGTCTTTGTTGCTACCAGAAAAAAAAGTACAACAATAATGTACGTAAAAAAAGAACAAAATAGTTGCAATGCAATCCCAGGGCGAGGTTCAGCCATAAGTTGTTTAAGTAACTCGGTATATAGGTGCAAAATAAATAAATAAATGCATGCATGCATGAGCATATGCAAAAGCAAAGAAAAAAAAAGCAAAGCAATACATCAGTTGCAAAAGCAAACTAAATACTTCGTCTTATTCGTAATCACTCAATCGTAATCATAATCATAGCACACATCAACTGCACTGAATCTACCATAATAAGCACGTAACCTTTCTCGAAGTAGACGTATTGAACATGTCTTAAAATGTGCAGGCAAATTGTTATATCTTGCATAGATACTGAAAGAAAATAATTTTTCAAATAAGGCAGTTTTGTGGGAAGGTGGCAATATTTGACCAGGGAAACGAGTAGGGACATTGTTCACATCTCTTCTGAACTTAATTTTATGGTGCAGGTAAGGCGGACAGTAGGTAAGTATTTTGTGGTAAAGTGTTAAGCACTGTGATTCTCTCTTATTCCTCATATTCAATCATCCGTTGTCCTTTAATTTATGCGATATATAGCAACATTTTCTGAAGCCGTGAATGTATCTGAGATATGCATTTTGAACTTTCTGAGCGCCGTTGGTTGTGACACTATCAAAACATGGATATTTTTGCGCAGTATGTAATACGGGAGAGAACGCACATCTCATATAATCTTTTCTTTATGCTTTCATTAAAACTCTTTCGGTGGGGATAAAGCTTCTTTAGTGCGGAGTACGAAGATTGTATACATTTGCCTATGTGATCACTAGAGCGGGCCAAATTGCGCCATCCAACAGAATCGGAATCAGGCGCAACGGCCGCTTATTGTAAATAGCGTATATGTGAGTCACAGCAGATATGTGATATTTCGAAATTAATACACAAGAGTAAAAAAATAAAAGCTGACGCTATAATAATGTTTAGTAATTAGAGCGGATATATATATATATATATATATACATATATATATATATATATATATATATATATATATATATATGTACACGCTGAGGTGTTTTTATTTTCATTATGATTTTTTATTTGATTGAAAACGGTATGCGTTGTAAATGGGATGTAATAAGGAAATAACTGAGAAACTGAACGCTTTTTTTATTCTGTTGTACTTAATAATGTAACTGTAAATAAAGATATAATAAATAAATTCTATCCTTCTTAATAATGCGGATAGGCTTGTTTAAAAAGTTGCACCATCAGATAAGTTTCCACATTTGCCTCGGTGAAGGATGTTCGCCGAGACGAAAAAATGTTCTTATATTTCGAAAACGACCGTTCCACGTCTACCAAAGTAAGACAGGCGTAATTAAAATAATCTTTAGACTTAGTCAAGGAATCTGCAGATGCCCCATCGCACATTTGTCTTAATCTCGTGTAGTCCGGATTCTTTTTTAAAACACTATCGAACTTAGCTAAAACTCGTCCACTTGTTGCATCGTTTATACTGTGTAACAATGTACTAACTTCGTCCACGACTTGCACTGATTCTACCAACGACAATCCAGAATTTTGCAAATTTTCTATCGCGTCTACTAACCCTTTGTAATTGTTGCTAATATTCTTCAGATGTGTTTCAACAGAAATATCGAGAAATCCCTTCTGGCTCATCCTAATAGCTCTAGCTTCGGCAGGGACGAATTGCAAAATAACGGATTTGACTTTTTGAAAATGTTCTTTATAATAAAAAGCGGCTTTTAACCACGTTCCCCAACGCGTAAGAATGGGCTGTGGTGGTTCTCGAATACCAGGGCATAACCTGTGGAATGCCCTAGTCCTCTTAGGACTTTTGAGAAACACTTTTTTTGTGTTTGCTATTAATGCATCCACCTCCGGGTAACACTCTCGAATAGTTTGTGCCACAAGATGTAAAGCATGGACTTTACACGTAACATGTAAAAGTCCTTCACACTTTTCTTTAAGGGAACGGCCTACACTACACATTGTTGCTGCACCATCGCTCATGAACAACAACAGTTGACTGGTTGACACTTGAAATTTTTGTAACGTTTCGAGAACTACGGCCGTAATTGCTTTACTAGTACACTGTTTTAATCTTCTGCTGGCTAATAGAATTGCAAAATTTGGTTTAATAGGATCTAATACGCGTACTATTATATTCAAAATAGAATTTTTTTTGCAATCTGTCGTCTCATCAAGACATAGCCACAGCTGTTTATCTTTTAATTCGGCTTTAATTCGATTTTCAATGTCCTCACGTATTCGTGGAATATCTCTCCGTAACGCTGTCCGAGATGGTAGTATCCACTCGGTATTGTATGTACCCCAGAATTTTCGAAATGCTTTTTTATCAAGTATACGAAGTGGTAGACCACATACCATAAACGTTAAAAGCAATTCTAATTGAAATTGACGTTGTTGTGACACACCATTTCTTTTATTTCTGTGGTGTGCGCTATTTATATGTCTTTCACAATCACGTTTGCTCCAGCACAGTAGTTTCTTTTTACAAACTTTACAGAAAATTGTACTCCCATTGTAGTGTAAATCCACAAATTCACTAAGAAATTTATTAACTTTCGTAGGTAATGGCCGTTTATTTTTAATAGTTACGTTAGACATAATCACTAAAGCGAGCACACCGACGCTTGTTTCTAGTATGCCACGAAGTGGTGCAAACGTAACATCTGCAGACTCGTCATTTGTTGATGAATAGAGCGCGTCATCCGTAAATGAATAAGCGCGCTGTTAGTTCGTAGCCGTCGATGAATGAACTTTTTTTTTTGTAGTGGCCCACTGTGAACAACGCCCTATTTATCAACGAACACCCAAACTGCAGGTGTATATTTGCGCGTCTTCACGACGTAATAGACAGTGGTTTTGGTCCTCGTCCTAATAATTACATATTTAAATTACCTATGTTTACATACATATATGCGCCCGGCAGCCTGATTGCGAACCTGGCGCGTGGCGCTTTTGGCCCGCTCTAGTGATCACGAAAGCGGAAAGTGTTATCAATTTTTTGCGCTTGTAGACACGGGTATTATAGTGTTGCTAATATGAATTCGAACAATTTTAATTGAATGCACTGTCGGCTCTTGGTGAAACATTTTAGTAAGTTTGGAAAAAGTAGAAAAACACTTTTTCGCAATATTGCGAAACTGTACCAAGCATTTTTCTACCTTTTCCAATCTGAATTAGAACAACATCTCGTAAGGAACTAAAGACTTCACTATTTCTAAAGATTAAGACCTGCCATCTAAAGGAATAAATATGCAAATAATATTTCGTGGAAAAATGACATTTGCAAGATCGGTATTGATTCTAGAGGTAGCCTCCGTATATTTTGATGGTTTAAACGAATAGTACAACTGGCAGTCGTCCGTATAATGAAGATGTTCTATCATTGACGAAGTGTAGAGTGAGAATGGAATTGGATTTAAAGTTGTGCCCTGTGGAGCTCCTTGTAATACTGGCAATGGTGACGAAATTATACCATTCAACCTTACTGTCTGCGGTCTATGAAGCAGGAAGCTAGAAAGTAATAACAGAGCATCGTCTCTAAAACCCCCCCTGCTCCTAAAGTGTTTAAAAGTGTGACGTGATCTACACTATCGAAGGCTATCGAGAAATCAATAAGAACAAGAATTTTTATTCACCTTTGATCTGATGCCTTAAGAATATTATCTGTTACACATAGCAACCCTGCCCGAAAACTAGGCTCAGCACCTGGAAGCAGTCCGCGGTTGGACACAAATTCCCTTATATATAACATGTTGTATATAAAGAAATACAACCTTCAGTAGTTGCAAACTTATAAGACATCCTCCAGGTTTCTACATAATTTTAAAGGAAGCCCACAATTACACCTCATAACAAGAAAAAACCGAAAGCTATTCAACCACAAAGGCACAATCTTCCAACCCCACGGAGCTGACTCGCTCGGCATATATTCACCGTACACAAAGAAACAGATTCACTCGCAAAAGCTCTGCTAATAGTTAAAACCTTAGCTAATGTTTTAGAATTGTTTCACCGAACATACTCTCATTCACTGTTTATTTATATCCTAATTATAACATTATTTAAAAGCAATAAAGTTGATAAAGTGCCCTTTCTAATAATGTATTAAAATTAGGTTTTCAAAAACATATTACCGGCAAATTCGCCCATTGAAGATTGATTCTCGACAAAAAGTGTATTTCAGTATTACAGAACCACTTTGCAAGCTTATAACTTCCCATAGGCAAAAATATAAAGTGAGGTATGAAAGTAGCGTTCATTTTCTATTACAAAATATATATTTTATATTACGTTTCTAGTTTTTAATTTTTGCATTTTTGTAAAGTACGACGAAATTGCAAATATTTTTAGGAATTAGATGTTTGTCCATAATATCGCCAACTAAACTTTCATGAAACAATTTTTATTATTTTTCAGTGATATACGTCTAATTTCTGATTTCACCAAGTCAAAACATCTAAAGTCAGTATAAATTCAGATGTAACAGCAAATTCCGGCAGCCTGCATAATCGCAATTGTTACATTCGACCGCGGTGCATAAGCGATCCATCGAAGAAACGGCATCCGATCGGTGCGGCGCGTAACGGGGACCACAGCGCCGTCCGTCCGTCTGCCCGGTCGGTCCAGGTCGGTGGTCCTTCGCGACAGTCGTCTACTGCATCGGTTTACATATGAAATTGTCTCGGTATAAGGAACACACGTTAAACGCGGTAGATCGGATTATCAAAGAGAGTCGGCCCCTTCGAGACGGCTTCCATAAACTTATAGCCATACTCACGCGGCTCCTCTGTGACGTCAGAGGCCAGTCGCGCATTGTGTTGTTGTAATTCATCACACATAACGCATGGTGGTTGGTAACACTGCCAAATACAGATCGCGTCGGGGAAACTTGATGTGGTTGCCGGTTCCGTTTCGCCGCAAACAGGTCCTTCTCGCCCGTCGCCACGTAATCGCCTCCTCCTCTAAGGATTAAGACGTATACCGGCGTATGTATGTATGTTGTACGTAAGTGCTGGGTACGAAGACGTCGTACCAGAGAGCTATTTACTAGTTATTTCAGGTAATGAGTGACGAGTTCCTCTCGGGATTACAAGGTAATAACCATTTGAAAACAGAATCAATGTTATTTATATTGACATCTTTGCGAAGTTTCTCACTTCTAGTATATTACTTACCGTACAAGAAACATAGCTATTTTGAAATATAGGGTAAACTGTACAGTTAATGGCCAGTTAAGCGAATGGTTTTATTTAAAAATGTCTAGGTTGTTTAAAAGTTCGAACTAAAATAAAATAGCGTAACCATAGAATCCAGCTCTCATTGTCAATCTAATGTTGACGCAAAGTAATTTTTACATTAGCTGATAATATAAAAATAAAATATAAATCAGAAGTATGTAAAAAACATAGTAATTGGACACTTTTTATAGTAATTAGACAGTTGTAAGATAGTAATTGGCTATATACTGTATTTTGGTATTAATTAGGACAAAATATAACTATAAAAGACATTTTGTCGATTCAAAATGCTTTAATCTGTTAAACTATTGTTATAAATTGCGGAAATATAAATTATTATACATGTATGACTTCATTTATCCTTATTTTCTAAGTAAAATTGATAGAGTTCATCTATATCGTCACCATCACTTTCCTGCAAATTTAAACATTGTGTAAACGTTATTTACTTCTTGTGAGTTGCTTTCTACGGGGTTTTGAGAACTTTGGGTATTATACTGCAAGTTGTTTTACAGACCATCTTAGCTTATCGTATTGCAGTCTTCGGAGACTACTATCGGAAAAAAATGGAAAACAACGAACGACTCTACTTTTCTTCATGAATTTAGAAGACTTCGTTCGTTAACAAAAACGCTAATATCACGCGCATATGACGCTTATATTTCTCAAATCGAAGGTGCTATCAAAACAGAACCAAAACGCCTATGGTGTTTTGTACGGAGTAGGAAGGGAATCACACGCATACCCGGTAGATTGGTGCTTGATGGAGTAGCTCTTAATGATCCTCAACAGATTGTCGACGCTTTTGCAGCAGTATTTTCTGAAGTTTATACTTTACCCAACGTCACCGACCCTCCGCCCAATCTTCCACAACTACAATCGTTTAGTCTGGTTCCGACAACAGAAGACGAATTAGTTGAAATTATGCCTGCCTTTCCAGATAAGGCCACTGCAGGCGACGACTTGGTGCTGATCTTCTGTGTTAAGAATTCTCATAATGCCTTTGCGATACCTTTATGTCAGATTATTAATCTTACCATCACGACCTCCACTTTTCCGGATAGATGGAAACGTGTACGAATTGTACCTGTCTTCAAGAAGGGAGATTCTACTCAAATTCGAAACTATAGGTCCATCTCCGTACTTAATAACTTCGCAAAGATTTTCGAACATATTATATATACTACGATATACAGGAATACTCGCTCACATATCGTAACTTATCAACACGGCTTTGTGAAGGGACGTTCGATA
Organism: Dynastes maya; assembly: GCA_029619315.2. Classification (NCBI taxonomy): domain Eukaryota; kingdom Metazoa; phylum Arthropoda; class Insecta; order Coleoptera; family Scarabaeidae; genus Dynastes; species Dynastes maya. The sequence continues at coordinate 64,726,272 of JAROYE020000001.1, read as the reverse complement.
GCAACAAACCTGGTCTGTTTTACACAATCTATAAGCGAAACTTTAGATGACTGCAGATAAGTTGTCGTTATCTTTACCGACTTCTCGCATAAATTTAATACTCTCAGTCGTCAATTACTTCTACATAAACTGGACTCGTTTGGTTTAGCACCCAACTTCTTGTTAATTAAATCTTACTTAGTAAACAGAACTAACTATGTAATGGGTTCAATTCGTGTGAATTTGTATCTAGCAGCGGTATCTCATAAGGATCCAATCTTGGTCCATTGATGTTCATTTTATACATAAACGATCTCTCAACATCCTTATCTTGCCATGTCCTCGCTTATGCCGATGATGTTAAACTATATTGCAATATTAACTGCCAACAAGACATCGAGAGTCTTCTGACGAACGTCAGTATACTGACTGAGTGGTTAAAATCCAATACATTGACATTAAATTCTAGTAAATGTAATTTTATGTGCTTCACGAGAAAAACAAACCCGTATACCTCCACTTATCAAATGAACGATACTTCCATCCGCAAGATTGAGCAAATTTGTTCATCTACCTCTAAAATATTGTTTCCTTATGAGAACGTCTAAATATTTCAATAACGCACTCGTGCTAAAATCCCTTTACTTTGCATTTGTACTCTCGAAATTGGAGTATGCTTCTATTGTTTGGTATCCTTTTTATGTGTCCCCCCATCAAGCTCCAATTGAACGTGTTCAGCGTCGGTTCCTGAAGTTCTTGTCGTTCAAAGTTAAAGGCGAATATTCGCCTTGGCATACTTCTTACAATACCCTTCTTGAGTCGCACCAATTTCGTTCATTGTCATCCCGTGGTGACTACCACAGCGCCCGATTTTTACATAAATTATTAAATGATAGGATCGACTGTATACAGCTGGTTAGCCATATAGTATTCAACGTACCTCGAATAGTATCCCGTTATACCTCAACCTTTACGATACCGACATCGAGGACCAATCTTCTTTTGCGGTCACCAATTTATCACATGATCAGGAACGTTGAGAAGATATTTAGTGATATTTTCACCGGAGAGTTGGCGCCATGATATACGAAACACAATATTTTTTTATATAATTATGCAATATTTCTAAAACAATATGAATTATGTTCACAATATGTATGTTTGTCCTGTAATTGGGGTTACCTGTTGGACTATAAACATTATTATTATTATTAATCAGTCAGATTTAAGTTTCGCTGTATTTGAATAACAAATGAACATCCCTTCGTAGATGTGGACTGCTCATCAACTATAGTCTCAACAACATTATCTCGGATCGGTATATCTACTACTACATTAGCAGGATTCTGTACCTGTGTTTCAGATTTGTCACTATTGTAAGTATGACGTTCACCGGACTGAGCCAGAAAATCGTTGTCCAGTTCAAATGACTTATGCGTCAGACCATTATTAACAGTTGTAAATGGGGAAGCTGTTTCATCGTCTGCGAGTCCAACGTCATTGTAATGTTTCCATAAGCGATATAATTTAAAGAAATTTTCATCTTCGCATTGATTAACATCATGTATTCTTTTAAATATTTCAATTTTCTCTTCCCCAACTACTTTAACAAAAGTAGAATAACTCGTGGTTGCATTATTATTGCTGGTATTAATTTGTATGGTGGTTTCCTTTTGTGATCCACTTAGACATTTGCTGTAGTCCACCGAATTGGCATCAAAAGTATACAGACCACAGGCTTTGAAACCGTGTTCTAGTGTTTCTTCTTTCACACAATGCATAATCACTTTGTGTAATAAAGGCGAAAACATCAATTTTGTAATGGCTTCATCTGGATGATCAGCATGTCATTCTCTTACTGCTTTTTGCCAGTCCATTTTGATAGGTCTAAAAGCTGCTACATTTGCAGGCTGCAAAATACACTAGCATTTAGTAATAAAACATTTCGGTTTTGTTTTCTCTCTTCGTACGGGATTTCTAGAATATATTGGCGGCAACTTCATTGTCAAATTTCTTCAAGGTAAGACGTTTTCTTTGTGTGGTGTGCTATAAAGTTGTGTGACTAGAACCAAATTTGGAATTGGATTATTGTATATTGGAATCGCTCTTGTATTGAGCGGACTTAAGTTCACAACTTCATTAGAAGCGAGATTATTGGATATTGTTTGGATTTTTGATCTTGCTTTACCTTTATGGGATTTTGGAAATGGCGTACATGCACGTGGAATCACCCTGAAAATCCATAATTTTCTTGCTTAGAACATCTCATCAGGTATAGTGCTGCAAATGCAGTTTATAGTATTTTTAAGTATTTTTGTTAATTCATTTGTGTCGTTTAGGATTCTCTTTTCCCTTCTTTCTTTTCTTCTCTCTTCATCTGCTGTGTATTCGAATATTAATTGGTATCTACGTATTGATGATTCGCTGGTTGTTGCTGTTTACTACGTGTGTTTGGATCCTTGAAGTATTAGAAGCATTTACTCGATACGTTTTGTGGAATTACCCCTTTAATTACACCTTCGAAGTATATTGGATATTGTAGAAGTTTCAGGTAGAATTCACCACTGTCACTGATGCAATATAGAAGGATCAGCTTGTCTATTGGAGTAGTACGGTCAGGTTCAACCATTTATCTATTTGTAACGTTTTAATTCTTTGCAATTTATTTAAAAGTTCTTATCTTGTACCTTTTGTTACCATCGGTATCACATTTTGTGGTTATCGTACACATTTAATTCATTTTGTTTGCATCCTTTTCATTCAATTTAATCTGTAAGATTTTGTAAACACACTGCGATTTGACCAAGACGTTGTGCGGATAATTATTTTTAGCTTCGTTTATTGTTTTTAGCACTTAAACGTTCGATATGTATACTGATGGACACTTTTAAGTACTCTTGGTTTGCTAATTAATAAATTTAGTCTGATTGTAATTGAACAAATACATAAATTATAACTTCGCCACCGTTTCAATAGACAACTTAGAATTTGTAAACCTGATGTTGATAGCTTTTCCCTGTTTTTTTTTTATTAACGAATTCAACTTTTTAGTAACTATTTCTTTTAATTTGATTAGAATTGCATTTAATTTGATTAAATATATTTTCTTAGTAAGCCAGTTAGTGTAAATTGAATATTTTTATATACAGGGGCCACAAAACGTTATTGAGTTGTTTTGATCATCGATTGTATTGTGTTATTTGTGTGTTGCATTTACCTATTTTTACATTATTAAACGATATTATTGTTACCACGTTGTTGTTTGGGTTTTCATTAACCGATACCATTATACCTTTGAACATCTCATGTTCTTGCCGCGTGGTCTCCCGATGTGATGGTAAGTGGCACGTTTGAGTAGAATTTCGACCTTCGTTTTGTTTACGAATCTCCCCGTCTTCACTGAGCAGGCGGCAACCTATACGAAGGAGGACAGGTAGGTGATAGGTTGACGGGAACCAATGAGCTTAGGTTTGTATTGGTAAATTCGTATTGCAGCGCCACAAAAGCTTTACATAATTAACGTAAAATGCTATCAGCAATTCAAAAATTAAAAAATATACCGGGTGTTCTATTTAAAATAACGACGAAAACGTTACTCGAAGAATCAAATCTTCATTGCGTTGTCGGAGATGGCCTATGATCAAGAAGTTGTCGTGTTCTAAGTAGAAATATCCCTAGCTCTATAGACTATTTAATACCCAATATGCAAAGCAAAACGTCAAATATTATACGAACTACAGCTATTTCTGGAGAGCATTGCAAATACTATTTTTCGTAAATATTTCGAAAACAATTGAGTTTAGGTAAAGGAAATTCTATACAAAGTGACCTTAGAATCTCGAATATAAACGAAATATATACTGATATACAGGGTGTTCCGTTAAAAAAAGCATAACTTTGACATGTAACTTTTTTTTGATACACCCTGTATATGTAAAATAATTTTAGCTTGTGCTACTAATGTATATCTATGATTTTTGTATGGGATGTTTTTTCCTATTACTAATAGTAAAGGTTCTATCGAAGAACCTCGCACTATTGCCCCACCCTGTATTTCAGGTGATTACTGTTTTGTAATACGTAAATACGTTGAAGATAGTCAGCATCGAAGTTCCGTCGGTAAACATAATCGACACGTAAAAGAGGCAACGTCGAAGCTATACAAATATAATTTTAGTCTTGTCTTCGCTTTATTTTTTATTGTAAGCGACTCCAATAGCTTTTTATACTTATTCCTTATATCTAAGTAACTTATTTAAGATGAGTCCTAAGTTTACATCACTAATATAATTAACAAAATGTTTATACACTATTAATAAAAACTTGTATCTTGTTACTGTCTCTTCGGATATCTATCTGTATTCCGCAAAAGTACTGCGATAGAGCAGAAGCATTGCTCTTAAGAAAGTTCGGTTCGCAGCACCAAAATATTTACATACCCTATTTCTAATATTTTCGTATTTACGATCCTAAACGTCCCATTTCTTGATTTACTGACTTAAACATGTACTTTAATTTTCTTTTCTTGTTTTTTATATTTTTTCTTTTAAGCTGGCATTATAATACAAATACCTTACACCGTAATCAACCGATCTTTCACCCATTACAATTATTTGATCATTCTACATATTCAATATCTAAACATTGAATAGTTATATTCAACTTAAGTGTAGTTAATTAACCGATCTATTTAGATATTGTGGATATCCCGACGATGTTAGGTGTACATACGAGGCGTGTTTTTAAAGTACCGTTTTGAAATTCTGCTTCCGTGAGCGCTGTGGCGGCTTTCTACGCTCGCGCGCTGTGTACCTACATCTATTGACAAGCTACAGACGCCATTACAGAGAGATTTGACAGCGTTTACGTTTGTTTGTCACTATTTAAAATGTCTCTGCCGATTGAGAATCTCGCCGACTGTGAAATACGCGCTGTGATTCGTTTTCTTAGTGTTAAAGGCATTAAATCGGCCGACATTTATCGTCAGATCTGTGAAGTGTATGGAGAAAACATTATGAGTGATGGAATGATACGGAAATGGGTGAGAACTTTTAAAGATGGCCGCACGAATGTCCATGAGGAGGAACGAAGTGGGCGATCTTCTGTCATTACTGAAGATTTGGTTCAGAAAGTTGGCAAAAAAGTGAAAGAGAACAGACGCTTTACGATTTCGTCGTTATCTGATGAGTTTCCTCAAGTTTCCAGATGTGTTATCTATGAAGTTGTGACCAGTGGTTGTTAAATCAGGCGGCAGACTTCTATGACGATGAGATTGTAAAGCTGATTGTACGATACGATAAATGCCTCAATATTGGTGGAAATTATGTAGAAAAGTAGAATAAGGTAAAATAAAATTGTTAAGAAAAGTTTACTTGTTTTTGTTTTATTTGAAAACGATACTTACTTAAAAACACGCCACGTATTATATAGATTATATACATTACCAAAAGATTGACATGTACTAATTCAAAATTGCATTCCTCGTGATCTCGCTTGATGTTCTTCAGACAAAAATTCCACAAGGTAGAGTGTTTATAGATATAAGATAAATCTTATCTGTGATGTTTAATGAGAAATAATTTCATGTAAACATGCCAATCTTCGTCCTTATAGTATCTGCGTGTATTGTCAATTACTACACACTACGCTGTATTTCATGATTAACTAATCCCTATTTATAGAAGAGCTTTCATTGCAACTTTTACAACCGAAAGCTATTTCGCGTACGCGCATTTGCCAAACAGTAGTTCTGCCAAGTTTGTTGCACTAGTAAAAGTACTTGGCAACACAAGCTCTCGTAGTATTGTAAATTAAATTTTACAACTCATATCAAAAAAATATGATCTAATCCTTTAAGTTGGGTTTTATGAAGTTTATTGTTCTTTATTTTTATTTTTCGGACAATATGAAAATATATATGTAAAAAATATATTTCTTTATCTCAAATAGAGTATATTATATTATTTGAGTAGTCAAATTAAGAAAGGAATTCATAAAGCCCCCTGTAAAAGAAAAAATTTCAATCAATACGGTTTCAAATTTAATATATGTTTATGTTTTGCAGAAGCTTTGATCTTTTAGATATTTATGTTACACATTTTGTTGTCGTCGAGGTTTTCACGACAGGATAGCACTCTGCTTATTTATATTAAAATATAAACGAATTAAGACACTCGATGATAATACGTGAAGAATCGCTATACTGTCCTCTTTTCGAAAATACCGCCGCATTTTATTTAGCTTTGGATTATTTCGAACTAAAACATGTAGTTTGCTCGCAAATGTACTATTATAGAACTTATCCAAATTGCCAAAACATGCATCATAGTGTGGTTAAATACGAGGATGTGTTTGAAGATTGATGGTGCTTTGTGTCAAAATCTGCATTACTGACTGTGAGTACATTCTTTACTTGACGTCTGTTAAAATTTCGGAGAGATTCATCGAGTAGTGTTGTTTTGACAGCTGTTGAAAGTGAGCATGTTTATGTACTTGTGGAATCATGGGTAGAAGAATAATACTGGTCAGTTATTCGATTTCATTTTTGATAGGAAAACGCGTGCAGGAATCAAAGGGAATTTTGATGCAGTTTATAAGAACCATGCATCTTTGATGATTACCATCAGATACTGGTTTAATGAATTTATGCGTAGCCGCGCATCCGTCTTTGATGAGGAGCGGCCAGGTCGTCCAATTGAGGTGACTACGGACGATAATGATCAATAAAATTCATGATATCGTGTCAGCAGACTGCCGAGTGAAGATTAAAGAGATTGCTAATGTGGTAAATATCTCAATTGAACCTGTGCAAAACATCCTTCACGAAAAAATGAGTCTGAGAAAGCTATCGGTGAGATGAGTGCTCTGTTTGTTGACGATTGATCAAGAAGGGAATCGCGTGATAACTTCAAACCAATGTTTGGATATGTTTAAGCGCAATAGGAGTAAGTTTCTGCGGCGTAACTGCAGATGAGATATGGGTGCATCACTACACGCCAGAAACCAAAGGTCAGTCGGCAAAATTGTTTTTTCCGCGAACGTGCACGAAGACGATTCCATCAGCCGGACAAGTTATGGCGACGATTTTTTCGGATTTGCAAGGCATAATCTTGATTGAGTAAATAAAAGGAAATAAAAATCCGTCTCCGTATAAAAACGTCAAGTTTATTGATAATTTATATGTATATTTCGCGGATAAATCACCGCATCTTCAATAAGACAAAATAATACTACATACACTATACTATACAATGCGCAGGTATATACGACCAAATGTCTGACAAACAACGTGTAAAAATATTTTTAGTGCAAAAAATCCCAATAAAACCAAAAAGGGAGAATGTATATAAAACGGTGTTTTAAGATTAAATTATTTCTAACAGATTGTTATTGTTAATTATAGACACCATTATTCGACAAATGATTTTTGTGTTTTTTCATAAAAAAAGCCTCCCACATATGGCAATTACTTTGTTTCAAAAGTTCTATGTCGCTGTTCTTGAAAGTGTGGCCTGTATTAAAAAAAAGCAAAGCTAATGCGGATTTATCGATATTTCTGTTTCTAACGTGTAATTTGTGTTCATACAATGGCGTTTCAAGATTTCTTTGAGTCTGTCCAGTCCAATGTAACAAAGTTCACACTTATCATAATTAATTTTATAGAGACTAGATCTTTTGTTTTCATCTATTATCTCAAGCTTATTTTAACCTAAGTGTTTCAAAGTATAATGATTGGAGAAATTGAATTTTTTAAAAGGGTTTGTAAATTTGTTTTCTAAATTGGAGTGGTAAGAATTTATTTGTCAAATCGACATTTTTTTGTTGGGGAGTAAAGTGGTATTATTTAAAGTATTTTGTTTTCTTTGAAATGTTCTATATCTTCTTTATGAGATTTTTGTCATAACCGTTATTTTTTCCTGTCACAGATAAAATTTAGTTCTCTATTAAAATTGTTTTTGATAATGGTATGTTAAATAGTCTATGAAATAGACTATTAAAATGTCTAAGAAGGGTAAACTTTTGTTATTTTCCAATTTACGTGTAAATTTTATTGTCGGATATTGGTTATTAAGAGTTGTGATAAAATTTTTGATGTCGAGGAAGCTACCCACGATGGCAAACGCGTCGTCTGATACATTGACGACGCGTTTGCCATTTACCATACCATATGCCATACCACAATTTAAGAAAATCGGAACTCAAATTAATTTCTAGATTGTTTAAGAATAATTCCGCTATGAACGGTGAAAGGGGATCACCCATGACTATTCATGGCTATACATGGCTATACGTAAACTAGTTAGTATAATGTACTCTTCGGTAACTTCCCTAAATAAACCGTTCATTAAAAACTTCTTTAAAATATCAAGTGTTTTCTCAATCGGGATGCTGGGAAATAAAGACGTGATGCCAAATGACACAAGTCGGTCTGAAGTATTGACTTTTAGATCTTAAAGTTTTTTTTACCAAATCAATACAACTTTTAATGTTAAATTCATTTTCGAAATTAACAGTGTTGAATTGTTCAACTAGCCATTTTGCTGTGCGATAAGTGGGGAATTTATGGTGGAAACAATTGGTCTATATGCAAGTATCATCAGGCTTATGCAGTTTTAGCAAACAGTATAATTGTGAGAGAGTCGCGGGAGACAATAAAGAACACCAACAACTTTAATAGAGAGGACGTTTACAGATTCAGTAACACATAGAAGTTGGCAATGCACAATAGCAAACCACGGAAAGGCTAGCCCACGATGGACACTAGCCGAATAGTGACAGAGACGGTTCTCTAGACGGAAATTATTCAACGGAGCGAGACGACAACAAGGTATACAATGTGGAGTAGAGAACAACAATGCCATTCTTTAGAGAACTTCCCATCAATGAAACGTCAAGTACATTGGCAAAACCCGAAAGGTACTACTTCAATGGAAAGCAGCCGCGTAAGCCAACATTCAAATAATATAAAACACCAATTTAATTTAAAAAGATACATTTGGCCGCAGTGTTCATAAAACATCAATACTGATACTATACCTACACATTTAGTGACACATATATTATATAAACTATATCAATTACCGAAGGTATTCGTTGAAACTATTTAATAGCATTGGTTTTTCCTTAAAACGAAGGTAAGAGGCGTGACAGCTATGACTGAATATGTCTCTCTGCAACACTTATCGCCAAGGGACACTGTCATGCCGTCCCAGAGGGTGGCAAGACAAACCGGACAAACCATATTCAGTGCTGTTTTTGGAAATTAGCAACATAAACTGAGAGGCAAACGCAATTGTATACAGCAGAAAATTGTGCTCAGAACCACGCTGATGACATCGGGTAGGTAAAAACATGTCCGTGTGTTAGTGCTACTTCCTCTGCTACATTGTTTTTGCCAAGAATGATTCCACCAATATCATGACTTATATTAGCATTAATTTTTGGTTATTGTTATTAGGCATTTTTTTCACGTGTAAGAATTTCACATTTTTAAATTCTTATAACGCCCTGTATGTTTTAAGGCATTTTTAAGCATTGTATTCAATATCCCAAAATAAAAAGAAAACAAGTACAATCATAATTTCCTAAGGTTTCCCTGTCCGGACAACGGGAGATGTTAGGTTCGAGTCCCTACCGAGGTTGAAAATCTTTCATTAACTAAAATAACTTTAATTACGTCGGAAAATCCAAGGCAATCATGGATTTTCACATTCTCGCCGACGGAAGCCAATATACAAGGTGTCTCAGAGAAATTTGCACTCTTCTTTCTAATTTTGCTTAGCTATTATTCGTTTCGTCAACTAACTTTATTTAGAACTTTAAACTACATTTATTGGAAATTCATGTATGGAAAATGATATAATTTAAATGTTGTTCATTTTGCCGCTGGCACTCTTCCAAGCGATGTCGTTGCACCACGAACACGGTCAATGTTTTGATTAGAGCGCACACTTCGCGGGAGGGCGAATATTTACAGTTGAACAACTTTCATTAAATTTTTTTATCCAGAACATGATTAGATTAGTACTAGGTGCTTCATCGACCTTATTAAGAGCATAACAATCACGAAACCGACGAAACCGAACTGCGATGCAAGAATGATTTAATTCATAAAAGCTGCGAACACAAAACGTACGTTGTTCTACATTAAACCGTTCCATTGTGACATATGTCACTTCTAACATTAATTTTCCAAGGCTTGCTTTATTCATTGCGAAAAATCATGTCAACAGGCTTTAAAGATGTAGATATAATAAAAGTGCAAAATTCTCTGACACCTGGTATATTAAAAAATAAGAAAATAAGATACCCCATCTGAGATGTGTAAAAATGTCATCACATGTTGTTACACTACATCGTTACTAAAACTTAAGAGGTGCATGAAGAACTTCCGCTTTTATTATACTTGAAATTATTTGGTATGTAGAATAAAAGTAGGTTTAAAAGATTTCACAAGCAGGTATTTTTGTACTTAAATAAATACTATAAGACTGTATGAATCTTATTTATATTTTCGAGTTTATCTATGGATTATTAATTAAATTATTTCGCAATCAGCAAAGATATGATCTATTAATGGAACATGGGCTGAACAGTGGTGCTTATGTAACCGAAATAATAGCAAGCATAAGAAAATAACAATTAAATTGCATAAAATCAAGATAACCATATTTTCACACACTTAGCGTTTCTTTGGTTCTACATATCTTTGAACATCGTCAATGATCTATTGTACTTTAATAACAATTTGTTACTGTGAAGTCGTAGCTTTAATCTGAAATTGCAAAAGTCTCTGTTAGGGTGGATTACTTGGTCGCGCGGGGTGCAAATGATCCCAACAGATTTTTAAACTGATTTTGCTTCATTATGCAATCAAGTATGTGACAAGTGCACCTCACTGATCCTTTAGTAGTCAGTCAATAACGTAGTATACAGTAATTTATTAAGTAAGCTTATAAATATTTACAAAAATATATTTTAAAATCGTCTTTGGAAGATACCAATATAAAAATCTTTTGGGTCAAAAATTATGTGGGAACCTTCCCTAACCAGGTAGTCGACTCTTTAGCTAAGACGTCAGCAGCTAACGGCGAAGACGCAGATGATTAGTACTCGTTATCTACGAATCACAACCTCAAAAGATTCTTTCTAAAAGAAAAATGGGAAAGTACACGCAGAGAAATAGTTTCTTGCATCAAGAAAATAGATTTTCCTGCAAAAATCAGTGCAAGAATGCAAGAAAATACTTTTACTTCAAGACTATAAAATTGTATAATATTAAATAATTTTCTTGAAATTTTATTTGAATTAAATAAATATTTTCTTAGGGTTAAAAAATCAAGAAAATTCAAGATTTACTTGGAAGATACTTTTTTTTTGTTTCTTTCAAGTAAATTATTTAGTTTTAAGTTAAGAAAATATTCATATTAAAAGTAGGAATGGAAAAGTGGTTCAAATCTCAGAAAGTTTTATTAAGAAATTAGGCAACCGGTTTCGTATTCAAAAAACACATCAATAATGGGAAAAAAATCTAAAGTTAATAATTAAAATTTGGAGCAAATTTTTATATGTTACAGTATCAATAAACTATTCCTTCAATAATGTAATTAAATAGGAATTATATTTACGTAGATTAATAACTAATGAGTTAATATCTAAGTTTATTTATCCATTTCTTTATTATTATTTATTTATACATAAAAAAATTATAGTTAAATTAGTACACGTGGTAAATAGTAAAAAAAAATATTACATTAACCGGTATCCTTTGAAAATGTTTATGAAACGTTGTATGTTAAAGGTTATATCATTGTAAGTATGGTATCTGTATTCCGGTTTCTATCGTTACTATCTAGGGCGGCATGACTATATCTTTTGAAAGCAGGTGGAGCTAAGAAATATTTCAGTGCTGTCTTTGAAGATTAGTGGCATAAATTGAGAGATGAACAGTAATGTAGGCAGGAGCAACAGGCGTTAGTGCTTTTTTCTTCTCACATTGTTTTTGCCGATAGTGATTCCATCAATACCAGCTATTTATTAGCATTACCTTGGTTACTGTTTCTAGGCACTTTTTTCATGTGTACTTCTACTTAGGTTCACTTTTGTTTGAACATTATTTTGTAGATAACCTCTACTTTAGCCTTTTTAGAATCACAAGCAACCTGAATAATTTACTGCATTAGGTACGGATATGTCATACTGTTTTACACAAGATAAGCGCAATTAATAATGTGCATATTTTAAAAATTCTAAGTAAAAAATGTTTTATTTTAACAAAATGAAACTATTGATTTATGAACAATACCCAAACGCTTTCTGGAAAACTATTTAGTAACTTTAAGAAAATATTATTATTATTATTATTAAATGGCTTTGGCGGACGCCACTGGCCAGTTTAAGAAAATATTGTTTTGTGTTATAAGGGCCATTTACTTATACTAAGAATCATTTCCTTTAAATTTTCTGCAAGATTTTTTTGAATCAAGTTAACAAATGTCTTAAACAAATAAATACAATTGTTTCATTACATTCTCTTAAGCGGAGAAAAGAACGCTAAGAAAATATTTATTGCGATTTAAGACAGTTATTGTATTGTGGATAATTGAAACAGTAATTGTCTTGAATTGAGGCGGACAGTCTTGATACAAGTAAACGTTTCTCTGCGTGTACTATCGCAGAACATTTGAAACAACTACCGTACTGGTCTTAAAAGGACTAAAAGTCAATTATTTGAACAGAAATTATGAGCGGAAAGACTATATGCTTGGTTTTAACAAGAAAAACATGAAAAAATAATTTGTGCAGCTTACTTTATGATATGTGCTTTTTACTGTTTGTGTAATCCATACAAATAGTATTTCGTTGTCCACAATAGAGTATAATAGAAAAAATTAGTGTTATGGCGCTATCATATTTGATTTTGTTTTGTTTGCCATCCACGAGTCGAGACCCATCGTTCCTTTTATCTTGTTAGAATAACATTTACTTACTCAAATGTAAACTTTATTTGTTAAATAAATTCAATCCAAATAATTCCCGATGTATATATTTACTTTCCTCTGTGTTCGGCATGCTAACGATATTTGAATAATGTCAATTTCTCTACATGGATTTTTACCTAAACGGATCTATTTCATTTGATTATCACGTCTTTATGTACACATTGACCGGTGGATTTTCATTTTTAACGTTTAATTCACTTCACAGTTATATGCGTAAATAATGCAAGAATTTGAAGTCGCAGTGCCAAGTATGTAGGATTTGTTAATTTATAATTTTATCGCGTGTTAAATTTTAACCGGTTGGTTTTTGCTATAGAGAATTAATACAAAATTTTGGATATATGTACATAGAAATCGAGCTAATCAGTCAATAATAGTAGGTAATTGTTATTAAATTTTATGGAAAGTAAATTTTGCGAAATATACGAGGGTCACGCTATATATTTTGAGATACAAGAAAACTACAAGTCCTTTTACGAAAATGATTTTATTTATGTTCAAAATAATCTCCTCCTGCATCAATGCACTTTTGTAACCGAAGTTTCCACAACGTAAAAGCGTGAAGCCGGTCATCTCTTGGAATGTTCTCAAAAAATAGATGAATTGCTTCATCTATCTCATCCTCCGTCGTGAAACGTCGACCACGTAAATGTTTCTTTAGGTTGAAGAACAACCAGAAATCACACACGGCCAAATTAGGCGAATAGGTTGGATGTTCAATGACTTTTACCTTATTTTCACGTAAAAATTCAACTGTCTACTGTGCACTGTGTGACGATGCATTGTCGTGATGCAACATTAACCCGCGAATGTTGGCTGACTCAAGAACTGCAGGTAAACATTTTGTGGTGTACCAGTTTGCTGTGACTGTACGTTGAATTTCCAGCTTCATTGCTTTTATTAATCCGGTACTACGGAAGAAAACTGCGTACATAACTTTCTTGACAGCCCTTTGCCTTTTGCCCATTGTTGGTGTTGGTGCATCTTCGTGTATCCACACGCAGCTCTCCTGGCGGGCAGGAATATCGTAAAATGGGATGTAAGTTTCATCACCTGTTACTATCTTTGATAGAATGCGATGTCCACCATTATTTAACATTTCCAATGTTTCCCGAGCGATTCTTACTCGCTCTGCTTTTTGGAAATCGGTAAGCGTGTGTGGCACCCAACGAGTAACATTTTTGTTCATCCGAAGATGATCATGTAAAATTGAATTTACTGTTGCGGATCCAACACCGAGAGTTGCCTCAATCACTTGATAGGTGCATCTTGGATCTTCGTCATCATACGTCATACACTCTCAATGTTTCCAGCGGTAACTGAAGAACAAGGCCTACCGGTACGTTCCTCATCACCAAGCGATATCCGTCCTCTTTTAAATTCGCTATACCAGTGAAACACAGTTGCACGTGAAGGACTTTCATCACTAAATGCGAGTTGCAATCGTTCAAGACTTTGTTGTTCACTTCAACCGACCTTAAAATCATAGTAAATCATTGCGCGTACATGTTCTCTTGACAAGTCCATGTTTCGACGACAAATCGTACCAACCACGTTTACTCTATGACAGCAGCGACTCAACTGACAGTCGGAGTTTACTACTTAAGGATGGTGGTATTTAGAAATGTAGTGTTGCCAGCTCTAACTTCTTTATTTTTGTGGCATCTCGAAATATATAGCGTGTCCCTCGTATAAACCTGTAACATGTAGCCCTAAAGTATGCACCCCTACCTATCTTTTATTTTTTCACTGTGTTGAACTTTATTGGGAATTAATTAATTATGGTAGGTTCGTTCAAATCTGTCAGTTTTTGGTAGACAATATGTCTACTTTTTAGGCTCCTTTATGTTGTTGTTTTTTGGATAACCTTTGCACGAACCATGCAAAATAAAGTTGCATCAATTTTAATATTCGGTAAATCTGGTTATAATCTGAACGAGGAACGAAAACATGAAAAAGGCGCTTAAAATTGGTATCTGAAGAACTGACAATTGTTGTGAGTACGTTGCCTAGCAACGAACTTTTTGAATGAATCTGGCGTTAGTAAAAACAATTTGACGCTTTTTCTTGACCACCTTTAGACAAAAACAAAAATAGATTACTAAAAAATTTGTCGTTGCATACTGTGAGATTTCCATTGCTATTCCAAAAATGTAAAAATATATAGGGTGATATCGGAAATGCAATTAAATTCCCGATGATACCAACAGTTAGCTCATAAGAAATAGAAATCGACTATTTTTTTTCATTCTAATGATATTGCGAAGATCCTCGGTAGGATTACTTTGAAGGCTTTGACGATGAAATTGTATGCATTATTTTGGAACAGGTTAAGCGTTGTTTTATTGCTTTTTCTTATTATCGCAATAGCGCCAAAGAGTAGATGACTTTACTTCTACGTTTGGTTATGTTACTAAACATGAAATTAGTGATAGTCGTGAAATATGTACAATAGCAGTGTGAGGCAATTATAAAATAGTTAATGGAATAAGATTTGCTTCTGAATTTTTTAACTTTGGTCCATTTCTATTTTTCGTGAGCTAACTTTTGTCGTTACCGGCAGTTCAATTGTATTTGCGGTGTCACCGGAAGTGGCGACAACTTACATATTTTAAATAGAACGCCCTGAATACTTTTACGTTTTTGGAAAGGTAATCGAAAGGTGAATCCAATGATACAACATATGTTATACTTTAACATAGGAAATATGACGATAGGCACCAATACAGGTTTTGGGTAATTTGTTTTTGTTGTTATGCAAAATTGGCAAGAAAAGAGCCTAAATTGTTTCTTGTAGCGCCAGGCTGATCTACAGAGCTCGTTGCTAAGCAAACTAATCATAACAATTGCCAAAATGTCAAATCTCAATTGCAAAAGCGTAAATTACTCTTGATATTTATTGCTATTATAACTTGCATTTGTCATACTTCCGTTCTTTGTGCTCCTTATTATTTTATGCAATTTTAACTCGTTTTGTTAATTGTTGTTTCTCCTTTACTTTATCGAACTGTATTGTAATTAATTAATTGTGGTAGCATTGTTGAAATTTGTTGGTTTTTGATAGGCAATGTGCTTAAGTTTCAGTTTTTTATATGGTTGATTTTACAATGGCCTCCGTACGGACCACGTAAGATAAACATCAAGTACCTAATTTTAATATTCCGTGAGTTTGGCAACAATTACCACGAAGTGGAAGATAATGAACGCTGCCCTTCTACAGCGGGATATATTTGAACTTTGCGCTATGTAAGGATAGATAGTATAAAGTCTACTTAACAGAAGATAATATGACACAAATTATTGTACAATTTCTTGCGCAACCATGACAAATAAGGTAATAATTGTTGCAAGTATACATAATATTAAAATTGACCCGATAATTTTACATGGTTCGTGTTGAAGCCATCATTAAACTAACAACACAAAAAAGCTAAAAAACAGACATATTGTCTATCAAAAAGTAACACATTTAAACAAACTTGCCATAATTAATTAATTGCATATAACAATTAACAAAACAAGTTAAAATGAGAGAAAATAATAAGGAGAACAAAGAAGGAACGCAAGACAAATGCAGGATATAATGCCAATAAACAACAAGAATAATTTACGCTTTTGGAATTGACAGTTTGACAGCTTTGCTTAGCAACAAGCTAATTAGATCAGTCTGGCGTCACAAGAAACAATTTGGGGCTCCTCCCTAGCCAATCTTACGTAACAAAAACAGATTGCCAAAATCTTTATTGCTTCATATCGTCATATTTATTAAGTTAAAGTATAACATGTGTGGTATCATTGGATTCGCCAAAAATATAATTGAATTGCCGACAACGGCAAAAGTTAGCTCACGAAAAATAGAAATGGACCTATTTTTTCTAAAACCCCTAGTTTATGTCGTTCAAAGGTTACCACGGGGAGGAGGACACTTTAAGACCTCACTGTATAATAAGCACCTGCCAAAGTGGCAACATTCACAATAAAGTAATATTATCAAACCATCTATTACAATATACATTATTGTAATAATAAAAAAGCATCAAATGACAACTTGGTAATAAATAAAAGAATATATTACGATCCAGACTATTACCATTCCCTCTTAAAAGTCCAAAAAGATAATCTTGTTGGGTCAGCTTAAGGGATTTGAGAAATCCAATTTGTGGCAGAGGGAAGCCGTTGAGAATTTTTTTTAAAATTGCTCGTGAGTGGATTTCTTTTTCATTTACTACGATGGTGTAACTTCCATCTATTTTTAAATAACTGACTGAAATAGAAAAAGAGAAATAGCATATAAGGGAAATTTCGACGGCAGACACTAACACCGCTTCATTTCACAAGCGCCTATTACAAACAAAATTAACTTACTAAAAGCAAATAAAAGTGTAAATGAAAGTTAATAAAATGAGCAGTATTAGCTTCCTAAAGATAAAATTCAATGATCCAATTATAAGTTTATTGAAAACCTTAAAGAAATGTAGGAACCTTACAAGCAGAATTAACGAAACGTTCAATTAAATAAAAATTTCCGGTACGCAAAATATCTTTACATAAATAATGCAAAGTAGTTATTTTTGATTCGTAGTATTAATTTTTATACTACGAAAGAAGACGAATTTTTAAACTGTAATTCAGTTAATAGCACCTAGTTCCTTGTCCATTTGAGCAATTGCTTCGACTTATTCGACAGTCGCTGTATGTATTTAATATTTTTAAATTGTATTTATTTTATGCTTTATTTTATTTATTTTTGTTATGATATCCATATTTTCTTTGTCAGAATAAAATATTTGTTAACCGTTTCTGTGCATTTGCGTATCTTCTATAATCTGCTAGATCAAATTTTTTCAATTTTTACTGAGTCTATTTTTGCGTTATACAACACAGCAAATAAACAAAATCTATATAAGTTTAAATTTATGTAAGAAATTGTAATTTGCTCAAGTCTAACTTAGTAATCAATCAGTATAACACCACACAATCGTTTCATTACAAAAGGAATTTAATCAAAGAAAAAAATCTACTAATTCTTTTGTTTACGTAGTCCTATCGGTACTACTATCGATAGTGCTCATCACCACTTTATAACTATTAAAATTTTGAAAAATATAGATACATAATTCAAATTACATAGGGTTTCATGGCCGGTGTCTATAAAATAGTTTATGTTTTCCAGGCTTGTTGGCGATAGGTTCTTTTCAGGCCTGACGTTTCGCCGACAACTGTGACCAGGCATTCTCAAAGGTTATCGCAGCCCGTATACAGCGGAGTAGACAACTACGACCTCCACCGCACCCGTCCTTGAGAATGCTTGTCATGACGAAACGTCAGGTTTGAAGAGAACCTATCGACCACGGCCAACAAGCCCGGAAAACAGAGATTACTTTATAATTCAAATATTATTATAAGATATGTGCTGAGATGTTTCTAAATGAAATGTGAAATTAAATGATAATCATAATCCCTTTTTATTTTATATATAATTTTAAACTACTTACAGCTGTAGAGCTGTAGAACTGTACAGCTGTAAGAGTGTTGTTTGTGAGTGTTTTATACAAAATTCTTCTTTAAAATTCACTTTTCTTCTAAGTTGATCTAAGTTCTTCTATTAAAGTTCTCTCCAGTTGCTTTTTCTATCTGCTTTGGATTTTTTTTTCGTATTTTTTCTAAATGCTTTTAAGTTACTTTTGGCTATTTTTAAATAAACGTAATACTGAATATTACTTTTAAATTGAATTTCTAAATAATTTTTGCCGAAATGTTGTCACGAGATTTTTTATATTTGTCGTCTTGTTTATCTCGTTGTTACAGGAACGTCAATCCAACGACTTGATACTTTTTATAGTTGGCCTAACGATGATCGTCTGTGATGTTACAGATAACATTGTGAATTTTGACTACTAAATTCCATGCGAATAGTGTTGAATTTTGTGTGTTTGTTACAAAAATATTCTTAAGATTTAAATTATTAGGTAAGGATTTGAGTGAGTGTCTGTCAACTTCTCGTTGTTCACTTCTGTAGAAGTCGATATAGCAATTAATTTCGACATTTTCAGTGATTAGAGTATTTTTAATTAGATACTCTCATCCATGCTTGATACCACTAACTTCGTATACCGTACGAGCGAGAGTACTATGATTACTCGATTTTACACGAACTCAGCGCATCTAAACGTGTGCTGTGTTGAATGTCACTGTGGAATGTCATTTGCTTAACAAAATTGCGTAAACGCAGATTCATTTGTGCGCCTTACTCACGTTATAAACAGCATATTTGTACACGTACATGTGTAAGACACGACTTTGCTCTCGCATTTCTGGAAAATGCCGATTATGCTGGTTGATCATAGTACGCTCGCTCTTACGGTATATACGACAATTTCAAATACAGCTACCACCTTCCATAAAGGTACGCAGATGAGCCGTAAACGGCGTAACGTGTGTCCGAACATGGTGGATGTTGGTAGTTTGATTCTTGATATTTATAAAGTAATATTAATGGAGTCTTTTCTTTTTAACAAAAAATTAATAACATAAATTATCAAAATGCCAGAATTCGAATAACTAAAAATAATTCGGATTCTGTAAATATTAAATGAAATTTTGATAATTAATGAAAAAGAAAAGCTGATAGATTATAAGGAGAACGTTGAAAGAGAGCAAGAATAGTTTTATCAAGGAAGCAGGTTTTTATAATTTCCGAACTTCATCCCCCCAAAAGTGTTAACCTCTTCGCCAATTATCACAGGAAATAGGTGGTCGAGTTGTACAAATTAATTAAAACCTTATTTAGAAAATGCATGTGACCTTCCATGAGATTCTAACATCCTTTTTTACTTAAAATTTGAACATAACCCGCCTACTTCGTTTTTAGTGTATTACTCTCTCCGTTAAAATTAATTCTATAAAGTAAATAAATAAAAATTAAATTAAATTACTAAGGTGGTAGTTGCTGAAATGTCACACTGTCCGGTGTTATAACATGGCCAAGGTTTCTCAGACAAATTATGTTAGCTTTTATTAAATTTACTGTAATGGTGAACTCTTTTCGACATTCACGACTTACTTTTACGTTCAAAAATGTGTTAAGAATATGAAGCAATCCAATAAGAGAAAAGTGGAATTTATTTTGAACAATAGAGCTTATGCAAAATTTGCTAAATTCAGTAGGTAGGTGATTGGCTATACAGTATAATGAATATTGTTTCTGCAATAGAGAAAATTATCGAAATTTATCTGAAAAGGAGAAAATGGTCTGAATTGCATCGTATACGAAACCTTTCCAAGAAGAAGTGTTTACATTACAGGTAATTGCGAACATGTAACATAAACCCTTCTTCCAAGAAAAGCTACAATTGTAAAATTGAAAATAAATATGTTTATTAACAAATAATGATTTCATCGTTACAACTAATGCTTGTTAATTAGTAACTATTTCTAGTTTTGGTTAGAAGGATTATAGATTCATCACTAGAGTAACCAAAACTTGCGGACTCGCATAGGCGTCGGTATTACGGGTTAATATAAGAATACGAAAAATTCATAATCATCATTGTAGTTTTCTAATGGCATCTAGTAATACTGTATAATTGGTACATATTGTTGTTAAATCTTCTAAAAGTTGAGGAATTTGAAATTCTCTTTGACTTTCTCTAATTGCTTTGGATTCATTCCGATTAAATCGCATTATAACTGATTGAATTTGTTGAAAATGGATCAAATAGTAAGAAGCTGCTGTTAGCCAAGTACCCCATCGCGTTAAAATTGGTTCAGGAGGTTTTGGAATACCTGGACAAAATTTACGAAATTCTTTTAAACGTTTAGGAGATTTACGAAACACTGCTTTAGTACTTCCAATCATCCGATCAACGTTTCCGTAATGTTGTCGAACAACTTCACCAACTAAATGCAAAGCATGCAGCACACAGGTTATATGTATTAAGTTAGGAAATATATGTTTTAAGGATCGCCCAACACTTAACATCGTTGCTGCACTATCTGTCACAATCATCACAACTTGATCTTGGGCAATTTTAATTTTTTTCAAAGCGTTCATTATCACTTTTTGAATATTTTCCGCGGTACATTGTTGAACACGTTTGCAAGCTAACAAATATCGAGATGCTGTGTTTTCGCTAAATAAAACGCGAGCTATTACATTCACAATACTGTTTTTCTTTATATCGGTCGTCTCATCCACGGTAATCCATATTTTTTTGGAACACAAATCACGTTTACACACATTTTCTAGCATCTCTTTCATTCGCGGCAAATGATTCTGTAATTGTGTTTGTGAAGGTAATGGGTACTTTGGAACGTATTGTCGCCAAAACGTTTTAAAAGCTGCTTTTCTCACCAACGACAACGGAAGATTACAAGAGGTAAACATAATTAATAAATGTATGAGGAATAGTGTATAAGGTATTTCAGTTCTTGCATTTCTCATATGCTTAATACCATTGACATGCCTCTGGCAATCAGTTCTGTCCAATGCAGCCAAACGAACATTGCATATTATGCAAAAAACTGCACTACCGTCATATTTTAAATGGGGAAAAAGTGACACATACTTATGTACATTAGTAGCAAATCTATTACGAGGCATTGTTTTATTAGGTATGTAAATATTAGTTCTATATGAAACGATACACTAATTATGTACTTGGTATAATACTACAACACACAAAAAACACCAGCTATATTTTCAAAAGCGACACGTAAGTACATAACCTTGATCGTTCGACTAATCTCTGCAACAGCTCAACCGGTACTAAAACGAAATCTCTCTCAGCGCGGTTTAACATGATTTATATTCAAGGTCGACACTACATACTTGCTTCTCTACCGGTTTAGTTTATTTATGAATTTTTCGTATTCTTATATTAACCCGTAATACCGACGCCTATGCGAGTCCGCAAGTTTAGGTTACTCTATATATTACTTATAAAAGAGTATAATATTTTGAACTCAATAAACTACATTCTTTTTTTCTGCAATAATAAAAACGTAAGCGCCGTTGAAATTCCTTTTTAGCAAAATAAGTACATATCTTTACGAGAAATCTATTGTTACACATTTAGAATTATAAATCCTTAATAGTGTTAGTATGCAGAAATTTTAGCAATGCCCATCAGCTACTCGGCGCTCTCTGCTTTTTCGTAAGCTTCGGGATGCCGATGCGGCGATTTTTTCCCTTCATAGCAAATTGACCTTTACAGAAATGGAAACAATAATAAATAGTTATGTTTAATTCCGAGCACGGAGAATTCACGACCATATTAAATGATACGTCGGAATTGTACAATAATTTCAAAACTACCAATGTAAGTACTTTCAGCATGTGCACGTTCGTCATCGCGCGATGTCCACGGTGGAAAAAGGACGGGCGTATAAGATCAACTTGAAACACTTCTTGTATATATGGAATACATAGCCAGATAGGTCTCCAGTGAATTCGAAACTTTGCACGATGGTTTGTGCCAGTTTTTATGCCATTACCTAAAAGTATAAACTTGCTTTTACAAATCTATACCTGATCAAACTCCACCAGGCCATTTAATTCCACCACGTGACCTCAATATAAACCTTATTGTCTCATGAATACGTATTAATCGCGCGGTACATATGGTCATGTCACCGTGTACATATTGAAAGAAATTTTAAATGCTGAAGAAACGATCGCTTGTGGCGATTACCTTTTGTTCGTCGTATCAGCGAGAAATTTTGTGACTCAATACCGGCCGACGCAAACGTTTTTCCCACACTTCTACAATTTCCTTATACAAAAAGTGCATCGGTCTACATAATTTAACAAAGTTAAATATTTGAAATTGGAAATACGGCTGTTGCATGATGTAAAGTTGCCATCTTAAAATTAACCTCTTTCCTAGACATCGTGTTGCGTTACAATGAGACGTATGTAATAATATTGTTCGCATAACGTTTACTCTATAGTGTTTACAATAGATAAAAAAGCATAGAGCCTTTTTTTCAAACGATTTCACCGAATAATATGCGATAATATTTACATTCGTTTTACATTCCCCACATTTCTGCAGATATTTTATCGACGGATTTTACGTGCATGAAATTTATAGCTTCATGATCGATTATAACTCTAGACTGATAAATTTAGAAATTTTTTTTTCAAATATATTTGTGTAATATATATAATAAGATAGTTTTCTTCATGAAATGTATTTTCACTCATAGGGAAGCATTCCTAACCCGGACTCACTGATTATAGTTATACAGCGTGTCCATCTTGTGCCCGGGCGGAATATAATTCCTTTTCTAACAATTTAGAGAAAAGTTTTCATATAAAAAATATTCGGAACACTAAACGAAAAAGATTGGTAAACACAATAAAAAAGCACGTTAATGTAACAATGTTTTTATCAACATTAATCCAAGGATCGAGTTTATCATTTTAATAAATGACTGTTTATTATATCGATGAACACACATTTTCGCATGTACACTATATACGATAAACAGATTTATTGATATAAAGCAGTGGTCGCCAGCCTTCTCAATGTGTTGAGCTACTTTGATAATTTTGGAACAAACAGTGAGCTACCTAGTCGTAAACGACCTAAGCCAACCTAAATGAAATAATGCAGTTATATTCACACAGTTATATTTTACTAATACATACAAATACAAATAAACTAATAACTAATACATACTACATAACTCAATCCATATCTACCAATCGTAGGTGTTTGAAAAATAAACAAAATTTGTATGCAGCCACAATGGCATGTCACATACGATTTAATAAAGGTGAATAAAAATAACAAAAAAGTAACGCACTATTTTAAACAAAAACATGTGCAGATAAAAAATGCATATTTAATGAGAAGGCTGACACTCAGAGTCATCGTTAATTTTTTTATTGTTTGCAGTATAATTTGATACAGCCATTCGAATACAATTATCCAAATGTTCATCTGTAAGTCGATTGCGGTATTTGTTCTTAATTAACTTCATACTGGAGAAAGAAGATTCACACAAATAGGTTGAACTAAATAACGCTTTCACTTTCAAGGCAACACGACATGGAACTGAATATTTGTCTTTGCTTACTAAAGGCCAGATACATTTTGTATTCGAGACTAACGATTTTAAAGCTAAATCATTTTGAAACGCAATCACCTTCATTTCTGTTGCAGCGATGTCTTCGCCAAAGTTCTGCATAACACAAGTTGCAAACTGTTAGATATCAATTTCTATGATGGGTGAAACAACAAATTGCGCCACTAAATTTCGTTGAAATCCTTAAAACGATTTTTGAAGTTATCCTTCAAGTTAGAAACTATTTCTACATGATATTTACTGTCATAGGGTTCCAATGGATTTTCAGATATCTTTTCTGAGAGAATAGAAAAATGCTTGGTGTCGCAGTTGATTAGGTTTTGTTCCCAAAACTCAAGCTTTTTGATAAATACTTGTATATCAGAAATCATTTTCACTAGTTCTTTGTCTCTTCCCTGAAGCTGCAAATTAAGTTCATTTAATTTTTCTGTAATGTCCACAAGAAAACCAAAATCTCTAAGCCAGATTGAATTTTCCAGTTCCGGAATGATTAAAACGTTTCAGCACTTGTCTTCTACTTAACCATCGGACTTCAGAGTGAAGAAGTAGCTCCCCGTATTGACAGTCAATTTCATCGGCCAAGGTTTTGAATAATCTACAAAGAAGATTATTCAAAACCTTCTTCTTTGTAACGCTGGAGCTATAATTTTGTTCACAATTTTTACTACCAATTTCATAACGTTGTTTAGTTTTAGAAAATTTCCACATAATGCTTGCTGATGGATAATGCAGTGGTAACAGAGAAATTGCGGAAAACTTTCATCTTTACGGCATAACGCCACCAGACCCTTATCACAACCCACCATAGCTGGAGCGCCATCGGTTGTCAAGCCTACCATTTTCGATCTTGGAATTTTCTCAGAAGAAATAATATTTTTGAAATGAGAAAACATCTCCAGCCCAGTAGTATTCCTTTCAGTGCCTTTCAGTGGAATGAACTTCAAAAGATCTTCTTTAATCGTAAAATCACTAAAAACCATCCTGACGAATATGGCCATCTGGGAGGTGTCCACCACATCTGTTGATTCATCCAGTTGCAGTGAAAAATAAACACAGTTATCTAAGTCACTTCTTAACTGTAAAAAAATATCATTGCTCATTACTTCTACTCGTCTCATCACTGTACTAGCAGAAAGTTGCATAGATTTTATAGCAGACACTATCTCGTCTTTATTTCTAAAGTTGGCAAATAACGAATCTGCAGCTTCTAGAAACGCCTGTTTTATCATTTCCCCGTTTTCATAAGGTTTCTTCTTTTGTGTAATTATTTGGGACACACGGTATGATGCTTCAGTTGCAGGCTTTTTTGTCAACTGTTTTTAAAAATATTGACTGTTGTCCAATTAACTGGTTTTTTAATTGTTTCAGTTTTTCCTTTCTGGTGGCAGAATGTAATGGGAATGATTTTCCAAAATTCGAATGTAGTTTTATCTCATTTCCTTTTTTAGCAACGGAGACAGAAGTATTACATAACAAACATACATTTTTACCTTTAACTTCTGTAAAGAATTATTGTTCTTCCCATTCCGAATGGGCCATAATATTTTTAATTGCAGGCCAACTGTAACCCAAGCGCTGGATGTTGATTATGCCGTTCAGTTTTTAACTGAGCGCAATGTCGCCGCGCGTTGCGTATATATCCCCTTCAAAGCAACCCAGATCGTTCTCGAACACTAGCACGCTGATCGGTTCTAGATGATTCTAGCGTGGTGACGTCGGCGGCAGATCGCTCACCGCAGTATTGCCGCGACTTGTGTTTATTATGAGAATTTACGAAATTTACGGAAGCTTCTATGATTTTTACACCTTTGCATTTTTAAAATATGTTGTGAGCTGCCAGAATTGCCTTCGCGAACTACCGGTAGATCGCGATCGACGGGTTGGCGACCACTGATATAAAGAATACATTTATTAATGTCCAATCAATAATCCCAAAAGTTTATTTCGCTTCTCACAAAGTAAGTTAAAAAACGGGTATTTATTACATTGATAAACAGGTTTTAATTTGATAAACATAGTTCATTATTGTAATAAATTTATTAGTTGATATAACAATTTTCTTATTGCCTTAATAAAACGAACTCAACGAATACGATTTATTGAATACATCTTTTCAGTGAATTCATGTCAATTTTCTTCAATATTTTCTAAATCCAGTTATCTTAGTTTTTGAGATAACTGAGATCATTTGAGATTTTTGCGAATTTCCGCTGTTTCTTTGAAGGCCGATATCTTAAACGCCTTGTGTGTGTATTTATAATTGAGCTGCGATACTCGATAAGAACGGCGAGTTAGCAAAACGGCCAATCAGTGCGCGTTATGGAAAGGTGCAACGCTCATTGATTGGTCCGTTTTGCTAACCCGCGGGTTTTATCGAGTGTCGCAGCTTCACTATAAACATATCTTTGGAGACCATTGCGAATGGCATTTATGAAGCTTCAACAAGCGCGTTACTTTGACAGTTGTTAACATATTTTCATTGTAATCTTTTTTTTTAGTTTTGGTTCCATATTGGGGGGTAAGGTAAAATTCGCTTATTAAATTCTTGATATCCATTAAAACTAGAATTGAATATAAATGCTCATATGTCTGTTTCAACATAAACACTCGTAAACAAACAATGCATCTTTCTCGTCGCTAGTATCCACGTTCTTATCGAGCATTGTAGCTCGCTTCTGGTTACTGGCTACTGAGCTCTCTCATCACTTTGTGACAGTTTCGTGCTCTCTGTCTGGATTTCTTTACCTATCGCCCAATAAAGTTTAACATAACACGAAAGACATCCAACAAAGAAAGACACGATCTTCATATAAATATGCGATCAACAACTCTGGTTACCGCACAGCGAGGCGGAGGACGATCCTGGGGCATCTCAACTGTGCGTGCCGGGAGCGGGTTCGAAGAATTGCCCGCTATGTGGTGTTTCATGCAAGTTCTCGTACATAATCCTGTACTGACTGGATTTGAAGATTCCTACGAAGCCGGGTATTCCTAATGTACCTACGCGCTTTGGCGATGTGCTTAAAGGTCTTATTTTGAAGGATCTCCAATTTTTGCAGATTACTAGCTGTAACTGTGGACCATGTCAAATCACCATAGGTGATAACTGCTCTCAAACATGTTTGTAAATTAACATCTTCGTTCTTAGGTTAAGCGGACAATCTCAATAAAACCAAACAATAAGCGCATTCATGTACAGAGAAAAAATTTGGGACGGCAACCCTAGTATTTTTAAAATAAACAATTTATACTAAGAATTACAACACGTTTATTTAATCTAACAAAATATATAGTTGCCCTAACGAAAATTATAGTTGGATTTAGGATAAAGTGTTGTTGCCATAAGTTTTACTGTAAAACATATTTAACTTTATCTTACATTTTTTGTTAGGGCAATTAGATATGTTGTAGATTAAATAAACGTGTTGTAATTCTTAGTATACGAGCATGTCATTTGTTGACCATATTGTCTCCACGTGCAATTCTGCTACAAAATGTCTAGGATTTCTTATTCGATCATGTAGGCAATTTAAAAGTCCCACAGCTTTAAAATCGTTGTATTTCTACCTTGTTCGCTCGAAACTGGAATACCCATCATCAATTTGGTATCCCCAATATACATATCTACAGGTCCTACTTGAAAGAGTACACAAGCGTTTACTGAAGTACCTATGTTTTAAAATAGACGGTGCCTACCCTGAACGTGATACTGATTATTATGGTGAGATATGACTTTGCGTCCTTATCGGATCGAAGGGATGAATTCAGTGCGCTTTTTTTACACAAGTTAGTCAACAATTATATTGATGCCCCTTTTCTTCTTTGTCAAATTAATTTCATCGTACCGCAGTATGCTACAAGGTCTTTTGCAACTTTGCAACAGGTCCCATTCGAAAGGCTAGCCTTAGAAACCTTGAATAACACAACACACGGGCACCTTCTCTTCCAGGCACTAGAAAACACGTCTTACTAACACGAGCCCTTGACACGGAAAAAAAAATTATTATATTATTATTATTATTATAAATTGTTCTTATTTTTAAAATACAAGGGTTGCGGATATGGTCAAAATGGGCTCTCCGGGTAAGTTTCTGGTCGAAGATTACACCTAAATATCTGACTGTAGGATTCCATGACACCTCTACGCCCTCAATCTCGGTCCTCTCGGAAGGAATCCTCCTTCTTCGAATGAATCTCACTGCTACGATTTTTTTGCCGTTGACCGTAAGTCTCCAGATTAACAACCACTAAGGTAAGAGTGATAGTGAAGTGTTTCAGCGTTCCATTGACACAATGTGCAAGTACGTAATTTTTCGTAACTACCCATTTAAGAGGGGTCTTTCGGTGAGGCCAATCCATTCAGAAATTTCGTAAAATTAGTGTAGAATTTACACTCACTGTCACATCGTTTTCCTCTGCGTTTTCCTCTGCCTAAAATTCGTTATTTGTATTACCTTATCTAGAGAAATGTTTTTGAAATTTAGAAATGTTGCCTAAGATGAATAGTAAAAGTTGCACATGTAAACAAACGGCTAGTTTGTTTACATGTTTACCTTATTTCGTACTGAGAAAAGGTAATAGGCATTATCGACTTATCGGAAAATAATTTTTTATTAACATCTTATCTAATAAGAACGTTGCGCCGTTTAATAATCTCGACGCACTTTTTTCCCAAAATTGTTGATTTACTACGAAAGCATCAAGTGTGTATATTCACCATACACTGCACCGCAATCAATGATTTCGAAATGTAAACGAATGTTCACGTAGATGTTTATAAGGTCTAAATATAAACGCCAACGAGTCTAATGTGAAATTTTGCTTTTTTTTCTCCGTGTTAATCAGAAAATATGTAATAATAGTAAACAGACTTCGACTCGAGGATTTTATCAGCAGTTCTTTGGTATTATTTTCCGATATGGTCGATAATGTTTTTCTTAATAGGATTGGCGCTGATTTAATCTTGTCGCTTAAATTGTAATTTAGATCTAACTTTAGAATGATGTGACTCAGAAATCAAATTTGTGTTCGGGCTTGGCACGAGACACTCTTTCGGATTGTAAATATAGGTGCACAGCACCAATGATGTCGCGTTTTATTTAGAATTAATTGAAGTGCTGATGGAAAGTCACTTCAGGTAGGCATCTTATGTCCTCCTATTGAAAGTATTCCACCGGTAATGCAAGTTGCACGTGTGCAAATTTAAATGAAAATCTTTTATTCTAACACCTCACAAATAAGGCATCAATATGTTATCAAGGTGTTTCAAGACAGAAATTTTAAATTCTATAGTAATGATGTTGTTGTCAATGTTAATCTGTATATTTACAAATTATGAAATTAGTTATTTACCAACGTTTTGAGCCAAATTTGTTCGAGAATTATACTTTATAAGATGACATGCAGTATGTACTGAAATGTTCTATCTGTGTGAAATTATTAAAAAAATGAAATTTTCAAAATTGATTAATTAATTATACGATTTAAGGGTTTGGGAGTGACCTCAATTCAATTTTCCGGCAATTTAAAATTAAACTAGATACCAATTAATGAAATTTAACGAGTGTTAAAACTGAAAAATGAAAACTAACCTAGAATAATGACTATCTCATATAAACTCTATGTTCATATGTTATCTACTGGAAACCTGCCTATCCTTCAATTGCCAAATTTGATTTCTACCTCGTATTTATGGAACGATTTGTATGTTAAACACTTAGAAAATGGAACACAATCTAATACATGTTACCTGGATGAGAATCTTGACTCAAAAGTCAAAAAATTAATTAGCGTCTCTCTACCCTTCTATTTTTAATCGCGATAGCGATTGTTTCAGACACAACAATTTTGATTAATCTTTTCGAAATATAATTTGTAGACGAGTTTCTGGCGGATACTCCTATTTTTAATATTAGCATGATACATTACATTTAGTGACGCAACTGGAAGACTAAATTTAGACTACTCTATGATATTTCACCACCAACAACTACACAATAATAAAATTTAGTGACGAAGAAGACATTTGAAATTATGCTAGAAATACCTCCGAATTTATGCTGTCACTTGTTGTAGGAAAATATTCCATTAAATTTGAAAATTTACTATATAAGCAAGTTGAACGGAAGATGAAGTAATTATCCATTTCCCCATGTTTGTCGTTGGCTGGACTTATATTAAGTTCCCAATATTCTCGCTCCAACGATAGGGGGCCTTAAAAGGAGTGGGAGCTACCGAAAAAGAGCTAATAGTTCCCAGAGGGGTTTTGACAATGAACGAGTGGCCATACTGAACACACTATACGTGCCGCTAATGACAACTACATTCGAAGTTCTAAATTATATTATTACAATACATTAGAGGTTAAGAAGGATATTAAAAATCATCGGCTTTAAGCGTTGGGTGTCAAATATTAATGTACGATGTACAAATGTACTATTCTAGAAACCATCAACATAATGTGGACGTCGATATCCAATAGCGGATACCAGTTGCAAAGCAATAAACATGGGAAAATGGTACAGTGTAAAAGGATTGATATGTAATACATAATAAATAGAAAAAAGAGAAAAACAAGAATCGAAGTAACGATATACATAACTATATCTACAATTTACTTTTTGTTGTATTACGCTGCTAACGCATCGCGACAAGCATAAATTCAATATAGTTCTTGGACATATGCATGTACTACCGGAGATTTACACAGCGGCTTTTGGCATGTGTAATTGTGCATTAGTCCTGGTAGTATGACTTGAAGGAACTAAACATTTTATTTGGAATAAAATATTCACAAAATCAATCTTATGGTCTAGTAATTGAAATACAAATCTAAAATTGTGTATACGACGTAGGTGTCGTGCAACATTTTTCGAAATTCAAACGTTTTTTCTTTCGACTTTTTTAAACAGAACCTACACTTTTTCATATTACCAGCAATTCCCTTGTAAAATTACCTTTAAAATGGCACTAATAACGTAATACTTATTTCCAGTATTTTCGAAGATATTGCACTTTTTTGGGAAATACGTCTGTAACGTTCGATATGCATCACTTCTAATACAGCCATGATTTTCAAATAAAAGCTACCATCTAACGAAATATAAGTCTCTGCCCAAAATTTCCACATAAAGTTGTCTTTCGTGGTTTCTCTTTGCTGTCATTGCGTTTTAGTCTTTGTTATAATTTTATTCGATTTAATCTTGTTGTCAATTATACTATTGCTGTTATTTTTTACTTTCATTAACTAAAAATGAATTTCTCGAGAGAAGAGTTCATAGACATGGTAATTCTTCTTGGCGCTTGCACTCTTAGCTTCAACAATGTCAGCGGAATACCCCTTGTGATGTTTTCTATGGCCTACTATAAAAATTGTGACACCCTCTACAATGGCAGAAAAGATGTAGCCGCGAGTAAGAAACGCCTTTCTTCAATTAAGCGAGGACAATTTGGCTCAAAATGTAAGCCAGTCCGTATCAAAACGGTTGAGAATATGCACAACGCAGATGCGCGCAATATCAAAGGCATCATTTGATATTTGATTTTGTTTGAAAATCATGGCCATCTAGCTGTATTAGATGTCCGCATATTGCATAATACAAACGTATTTTCTATAAATGTGCAATATCTTCGAATATACTGGAAATAAGTATTACGATATTGGTACCATTTTGAAGGTGATTTTACAAGAAAATTGCTGGCAATATAAAAAATATAGGTTCTATAAAAAAAAAATTAAAAAAAGCGTTTGAATTTCGATAAATGTTGCACGACGCCCTGTATATATTTTTGTATTATATCACCTCGAAATGTATAAAGTATTAGCTTCCAAATTGAGAAAAGTGTGCAAAAGAATAACTCGCGACACTATATCTAGTTTGAGGCTGTACCTTAAAATATCAGATTCCTGTAACTGCCAAATTTTAAATATAGTAAAAAAAAAATTTAAGTGGCTATCAAAAGGATCAATAAAAAATATAGCAATCTATTTAAAATAAAAAAGTTGATGGCGGTTGCCGAAATTCGGAACATCCTGTGTATTTGTAGATACTTTCACAAAATGCGCTATGGTATACAGTAGAATCTCCCTTGGGCGGACAGCGACGGTGACAAAATTTTTGTCCACTCAAGGGAAGTGTCCATTGATGAGAAATAAAAGAAAACTCAGTTTGTACATATGGATATATATTCAAAACAGAATCCAAAGATAAAGCCTAATACATATGCTACAATAATTAACATCAATTATTAAAAAACGTCCGTAATTGTTGTTTATTTTTTTTCTGTAAATGTCGACATCGTTTGAAAATGTGTCTTAAGATCTACAAGGAGATTCAGCGATTTTCCATCATTTTTCTTCGCGGCAAGAACTTTTAAATCTTCAATTAATGGTAAGGCCTCTTTGTACGTTGCAATATTTCCCCGTTTTGGTTTTCTGTGCCTCCTTCATCATCGCCGTAGTCGATTAATTCACCCACATCATTATCATTACCATGATCTTCTAGTAGCTCAATTACATCGTTCTCTATACATACGTTTTTGTCGAGTAGAATGAAGTCGTGCCAGTGACAAGTCATCTTCTTCATCATATCCATCATTAGTATCAACTGGAGCATCTATTACAAAGCCAGATTTTCGGAAACAATTTTTTATCATTTCAGATGTTACCCGATTCCAAGCGGTATTTAAGAGATAAATTGCGTCTAAAACGTTGACACTTTTTGTTAGAATACTTGCAGATTCGGTGTTATCGATGCGGCTAATAATGTGTGTTAAGATTAGTGGTCTGTGGAAAAATCCAAATTTTTTATTATGCCTTGATCCAAAGGCTGACAGACAGATGTACTGTTCGGAGGTAGGTAAAATATTTTTATATTTTCCAGCTGAATATTTTTTGGACTGGAGGCAGCATTATATAAGAAGAGTAGGACTTTCTTTTTCTTAATTTGCATTCTTCTGTCAAATGCTCGAAGCCAATCTGTCACAATTTCTTCCGTCATTCATGCCTTTCTGTTGTGTCTCCAGTCTACTGGCAGTTGATCCAATTTTAAATTACGAAATGCACGTGGTCGTTTTGTTTTCCCTATCACCAAGGGCCCTTACTTTTCGCCCTCCATATTGACACAAAGCAGGATCTATCTTTTCTTTTAGTGGCAAAATTTTTCTATTTGGTGCCATTATAACAAAAAATTGCAATAATACATACATATATGTACACATATGCAACTAAACTTAACTTTTTAAACTGATAAACTTACCTGTCTATTTATGTAATTGTATTTGAATATTTAACATATGACACTTATATAACGCAAACACCATAAGCACATTAGTCAAACTAAAACACGACTGTTTAATATATCGCAAATATTGGATCATACTGTTAAGCCGGGGATTTACCGTCGGGGATCTA
This sequence comes from Dynastes maya, assembly GCA_029619315.2. Classification (NCBI taxonomy): domain Eukaryota; kingdom Metazoa; phylum Arthropoda; class Insecta; order Coleoptera; family Scarabaeidae; genus Dynastes; species Dynastes maya. Next base: position 64,692,786 of record JAROYE020000001.1, on the reverse strand, counting down.
TCGTTCAAAATCATGTCCTCGATTTATTACTTTCGAAAGAACTCGGCATTGTAGGTATGCGCCCGTCTAAGAGAGGTAGGTACTCATTCTAAATCTCTAAAATTTGTGTTCATGTCCGTTCAACAGAGTGTCCGTAGAAGAGAGATCAAAATACATATAAACTAGAGAGCAAATGCTATCTAAATGAGTATTTGTCCGCATAACGGAATTGTCCGCTCAAGGGAGGTGTCTATTATGGGAGATTTCACTGTATTATACACATATAATAAACCTCATTTCTCCATCTTTGATACTTTTCACGCTAAACTCCACCGACATACTAATGGCGAAACCGGGTATATGTCAGAAATAAGGTGGAGTCGAGAATAAATTCTTCTACCACATCATACAGGATGGAAACAGTGTATTAAAGATGTAAATCTGATTTTCCAATTGTCACTACGTTGCTCATTACATATGGTCTGCAAAGAATTGCGTTTGATGTAGTAAAGCACTTCAAGCCAGCAATTGTGTGTGTTGCATAAACATTGCACTTTTTAAGGTTTACTGGGGTTGTTACTTACGTTATGAAAGGCTAATATTATGTAAGTAAATGTAGTTATTAGGGAATGTTAATTACGTTTTATACAATTTAAAATTAGCATATTATTAAGCAACAAAAAATCGTCTGGCCTGTGAATGCTTAATATTGTCTCGCGTTGGGTTAGCCAAGTAAGTTCTAGGAAATTTATATATAAAAATATACACTACTTTTTTTTACATACCGTCTGGGAGTATTTTTTTACATACATTAGACATATTTCATCACATCTAAATAAAATGTAATAAATAATATAAACCAGATGTCCAGACCAATTGTTTGCCAACGAAAATTTCCCAATAAAAAATCTCTTTAATGTATCGCAGGGTGTAAACGTCGAAATATTTTAAGTGGCTCGTATTTTCTATTCGTTATATGTCGCGACATTACTCGCGATATAGTGAGATCACACCTTTTTCGAGATTGTTTCCAGTGATATGTTGCTACGGGATACCTTATTACACCGAGTACAAAATCGAGTTTCAAAAGCGTCGCTGTTTAGACACTATAACCATTAATATGATTACCAATTCGATTTTAGGAGGGTAAATAAATTCAGAAGAGCTTATTAATTCGGTTAATGGTATATTATGTATAAAGATCATATGTCATATTACAGAAATGCAGTAATCTAGCAAATTAAATACTTTCTTCACATCATTTTTAATTTGATATTGCCATTCCATTTCCAATTCAATTTAACCCGGCCTTCAACATTCTTGTTCTTTCAATAAGGAATGCAGTAAAATATGATAACAAACAAAAGCATATGAAAACATTGACAAAAGGATAGAGCCAATATACTTAGGGAAAAACTGGCCATAAAGTTGGTGGTATAACAGACTGATAATACCTAGGAATAATAATCATAAATATTTGTGTCAAAAATGCGACAGTGTTGTTTCTCATTTCTTAAACATTTTAAAATTACTAATCAAGTACTCGAACTCTATGGCACTGGAACACTGACGTACTTCACTAAAACCCTTACCACATTACTTCACTCGCAATGGACGCACGTCCAGGATTTGATGATAGTCAAGCTATCAAATATTAAATATGCAACTTCAAAATAAGTTGCATATTTTAAAATGACATACTTAAATTTGTATAATTTAAAATTGCCTTATTATTAGGTTAGTTTTTCGCTTAGACTGTTAGTTGAATTTTACGGCTGCTGATGATAGCTTGGCTATTGGAATGTGCATCCAGTGCGAGCAAAGTATTGTGGTAAGGGTTTTAGTGAAGTGTTTCATTTTAAGATCATTTTTTTCAAAGTATAACATCAGTAAAAAATAAAATAAAAAGCTGGCAGAATAGACAGCAAAACCTCGATTCAACTAAGAACAGAAGAACAGAACCCTGCCACACTCCCTGCACCGCTCCAGCAGCCGACGATAAGATCGGCCAATCCAAAGCAGAAATCCTTCTTCCGTATCGAGTGAAGTGTTAAAAAAAATGGAATTTTTGTAAATTAATTACATTTTCAAATGAACTGTGGGATTCGGGAGTATTCTTACACACTCTTTCGGCAATTTTAAACGAATTTTTGTATCAGTAAATGGAAATTAACGAAAGTTAACAATTGAAAAGTGTAAACTAACCTTGATTTTACGATGTCATATAGATTCTATGTTCTTTATGACATTCACAGGAATCCTGTCTATTCTAACCTCCAACCTTCTCTTCTACCTTGAATTCATTCTATGATTTCAATATTAGACACTTTAAACTGGGAGCGCAGCCAAAATACGAGATAACTCGATCAAATCTTGACCAGAAGTGATGAATTGCGCGATGGCGATTGTTTTTATCCATATCAAATTTTGATGATTTCTATCTAGATATAATTTAACGAAGAAGTTTGATAAAAAAAGTTATTTATAGAAGTAGCATGAGAGAACGAACAGAACTGACTTAACTGGACGACTGAAAATAGACGACTCTGCGATACAAAACCACAACGACAACCCTAAAATATGAAAACTTCCTGACATAAATGACGATATCTTAACGAAACATTTAATATAGGAAATAATGCTAGAAATACCTCCTAATTTATAATAATAATAATAATATGTGTTTATTGGTATATGTGAGCGAAAGGAAAAAAAAATAATAGTACAACAAATGGTTCTACATATATACAGTGCCAAAAAGACCAAATCGCCCAGATACAAATTGTATGGTCGGCATTCTTCTTTTGGCATTTAATTTAATTTAATTTACCCTTATTGTTTCAAGGAAAATAAGTTTGATAAATGGATAGATACGGGATGCTAAGTCACTTTACTTCCCAAGTAAAACAATTATTCCTGGAAAATGTTTAGTCAAAAAAGACGATTCGAGCGTTTTTCTCCAACTAGATCTCTTGAATTTGTTCCAACCTTTTCATGCTCACACATTATGCTTATTCTAGCTGTTTCACTGTGACAAGAGTTTATATAGAGATGGCGAATAAGTGACAAGACACACAGACACACGAGTAAGCAGTAGAGTCACGATCTTGTACTTAAAATATGTAGTATATTTTTATAGAGTAAATAAGTTCCAAAGATCTGGTAGTTTTATTACAATAAACATGTTGACAGTGGAAAAATAGAGAAATTAAAGTATAGGGAAGTAAAACTGAAAAATCTAGAAAGAAAAGATTTAACCTAAAAAAATGGAGAGAAAAGAAATACATTAGAATAACCAACCTATGGATAAAATGAATTTCGATGGAAATGTCAATAATTGGGAAAGATTTAAAAGCAAATTTTATTTATACATAGATGTATTTTGCGAAAAAATATAACAGAAAACAAGAAAATAGTATTGTTTCTCCAATAGCATTGATTTTCCAATCGCAATGGGAGATGAAGGTTATGATATACAGGTCTTGTAAAACCAATCCGTACAGCAAAAAATAGCGAATAATCTGCTCCCTACCGGCGATTGGAGATCACAAGTCAATCGCACCGTCGCACCATCTCCACCTCGTAAGTATGTATGCCCTTACCTGCTCGACGTAACGCCCACATTTTTTGCTGTACGTATTCGCTTTACAAGACCTGTATATGTCGCAGTCAGATTGAATAATCCGGTATTTTGCAAAAAGACTAGACATTTTCCAAAACGCCGACGTTCGTACTAACGAACCGTAATTGTGCTAAGTAGGCTAATTGAATAATTATTATCTGAGCATTATAGACAACTAAATTATGTCAATATTACAAAATATTCACTCTAAAAGTCCTTCATAAAATTCTTCAAGCGAATAGCTTACAATTGTGCAAAATTCCACAAAAAGGTAAAGAAGTAATACAGCATGTCAATACAAGTGTGTTTCAATTATATATTTCAAAATAGAAATTACAACAGATCTTAATAGCCAAATTAACTCTTAATTAACATTTTTTATCATTATAGAAATTATAGAAATGTGGCCCGATTGCAAATTTGTGCATGGTAGGCCACGTAACCCTAAAAGCTAAGGTAGTGTAGAGAGAAGCAACCAGGGTATTGAAAATACGCAGCGTGGATGGATGGAGGATAACAACTGTACGTAATCTTTTACTGGATATTATTTTGTTCAGTTTCAGAAAAAAACAGTTCGTTGCATAGAGTCATTAATTGGGCACCATATAACGCAGGAGCTGATCCGAAGTTGGCTTTAATAGTACTGTTTTACCCAAGATGTACTAAGTAGAATTACTTCAGAAGAAGAACTCGAAGCTCTTCTCGATTTTAATGCTGAAACCAAAAACGAACACAATAACGATGGGATAATGGAACTTGATGATTACATAAGTAATCGCGTGGCCAGAGATTTAAACCCATAGAAGTTGGTACTTGCGTGAAAGTTGCTATCCATAATGTCGATCTGGGACCTTTAGATAAACAGAACTTGTTAAGGCAAGTTTTAGAGTTCAAAAATGGAGTTTACAGAATAAGAACCAAATCTCGCATCATAAAAAACTGGTTTTCCAGAAATGATCCTTGTAAATCTGGACCTTAATTTCTAGATGCAGCAGGTAATGTGATAAGTTTTTGTGAAACGGTAACATTGGAATCAAAGTTTGGAGGACAGAGATTCGAAAAATGTCTTTGCAGGGCGTGTAAAATCCAATGCAATACAAATAGGTGTAAAAAAATGGGGTCATGCAATTCTAAGTGCCATAACAGCAGCACATGTGCAAGCAAATGAATAGTATGTATGTAGTTTATAATTTTCACATTATGTTTTAATTATTTTAGTTTAAGTACTTAAAGTAATTAATTTAACTTTTAAGATTTGTTGTAGTTTCTATTTAGAAATATATAATTGAAACACACTTGTGTTGATATATGCCTTTGCAGTGTTATTTACTTACCCTTTTGTGGAATTTTGCACAACTTAACTGTCTATAATGCTCAGATAATAATTATTCAATTCGCCTACTGGCTGTTAAGCGTTTTAAAAAATGACAAAATATTCAGTCCGATAGCACAATTACGGTTCATTAGTACAAACGCCGGCGTTTTGGAAAACGCTAGTCTTTTTGCAAAATGCCGGATTATTCAATCTGACTGCAACATGTACACATCATTTGATATAAGTAAGAAGATAAAGAAGTGGATAAAATAAAACAAAAATTTAGTGAATACTTTATGCCTAAAGTTAATATTATATACGAGCCATATACATTCTTTAACAGAAAACAGAAAGAAGATGAGTCGTATGACTGCATTAAAAACTTGAGTCGCACATGTAAGTTTGGAGATTTGAGAGAATAATTAGTAAAAGATGTCTTCGTAAGTGGCATAAGGAAGCAAAAGAAGTATTATTAAAAGGAACCCGGAAGGGAATTGAAATAAAGGACGTATAGTCAAGAAGACAGAATTGCCTCGATCTTATATAGTTTAAGATGAGGGTGGGAGTGAATATCGAAGAAATGAGATGCACATCAGAGATGTGTGCGACAGTACAGGCAGACAGGACAAGGAAAACGAAACAAATGGGAACGTAATACAAGAAAGGAAGAAAAGTGAAAGAATCACAGAAAAGGATTTATTTTTAAATAATATTGAAAGCTATGTTACTAGATCAGGAAGAAGAGTGTAGAGAAGTAATTTTGTTAAAAATAGGTCTAGGTTAAGTTTTATTGTAATTACAAATTTGTCAGGGAGGGTGTAGTATTGTAATACAAGAGTTTGTATAGAGATGGTGACACACGATTACGAGTGAGTCACAACAAGACACACAGACACATGAATAAGCAGCAGAGTCAACTAAAGTAAGATCTTATATTTAAAATGTGTAGTACATTTTCATAGAGTAAATGAGTTCCAAAGGTCCGGTAGTTTTATTATAACAATAGACATAACACACTCGTTATGCGATATGCTGCGTGTTAAGGCAATTGTTATCATTTCTGAAAAAGATAACATACACAAAAAATATCCAAAGCCATAATGTTTAATTGTATATTATTGATGAGTTAAATGAATATCTAATGAAAATAAATCCATGATTTCTAACTATTCTTTCGACAAATGGTTTGCGATTGTTTATAAAGGATTTAAAATTCTTCTGTTGAAAAATTGCTATTCCTGTTTCAAATCGTTTCATCATTATGTAACGAAAGATTTACATCATTCTATGCTTTCAGATGATTTGATTTAAAACACATATAAATCTAAAAACAAACTATAATTTAAAACTGCGAAAATATTTTTTTCTATTTTCTATACGAATTTATAGTCTTCCCGAATGCCAACGCGTGTCGATATGAACATCATTATGACGTGGGACATTTTATTATTTAATGTTGGTATTCGTGAACATTGATGACAATGACATACAAATGACATGACAACTAGGCTAGGCATCTTTTCTAATTAATGTTATGAAATCTGAAATAGACAAATGTACTTAATACAAATTAGTATGAGTATATAATGAGTATACAATAGTACAAAAACATAACTTATGCGAATTATGTACATTAATTTAATTATGATTTTGATTACTATGATTATTGTAATGATTGTATACTGTTGCAGAAGTCTGAGCATGTGCATTTATTGTTATTCCGGGCAAATTATGGGTAGAAAGAAAATTTTGCTGAGTTGTTGCATCCTCGGCAATGAATTCATAAGATTTGCAATTATATAGTGCAATGTGATTGCGAAACACTCGAATATCTACTTGATGTATTTGGCTGGGCCGAAAACATTTGTGCAACCTGGATTTTCTTCTTCATTGAGGTATAAATGTAACCCTTGGCTACAGCAGACGACTTTCATTCTCAATGGAGCTTTATTGTCCTGTATTAGCTGAATGTGAAACACTGGAACGTCGAAAACAATGTCCACTATATAACTCAGGATTCGGCAGATTGAGAAAGGTGGCAATCACGTTAGGCACTTAGCCTTCGACGTTGGTCTGAAAACGTTTTCCTGTATTTAGAAAATGGTCGTTCTACATCTAACGAAGTGGGATTTGCGTAATTCAGATATTCCTTTATCTCTTCTGTGCACTCTTTATTTTCAGTAATAGACCGAACCTTTTGTAAATAGGGATTCTTATTTAAAACTGCACGAAATTTTTGAGCGACATCTAGTCCTATAGGATCCGTCAAGCTTTCTAGAGCGGCTTGTAAATTATCTAAGGTATTTAATAAGTCTCGTAAAGATAAGTGACTGTTTTGTAACAGCGATATAGCTTGTACAACTGCAGAATAGTTTATGGAAATTTAATCTATTTGTAATCGAACGTCCGAATTGGAAAAAAGTTGCTGACTTTCTCGAAACGCTGCAGATTCATTTGATTTAAATTTTAAAATCACATCCTTCACATTTGTGAAATATCTATGATAATAAAATACTGCCTGGAGCCATGTTCCCCATCGAGTTATTACAGGCCAAGGTGGTAGTGGAAGTTTTGGACACAATTGTTTAAAAACGCGGATATATTTGGAAGATTTCACAAACACTTTTTTTGTAGATGCTATTAAATTATTCACCATCGGATACTTCTTTCCAATGGTTTCTGCAACGAGATGATACGCGTGTATGAGACATGTTATGTGAAGAAGAGTCGGAAAACATATTTTCAACATCCTACCAACTTTCAGCGTTGTTGCAGCTCCATCAGTAGCCCCATCAGACATTGTGACTTGGGCGATACAAAATTCTCTTAACGTATCTTTTATTATCTTCATAACGGTTTCAGCATCACTTTTGTCAATCCTTTTACTGGTTAATAACAAGGAAGCTGCTGGATCATTACGTTTTAAAGAACGCGCTACAACATAAATCACGCTGTGTTTCTGTGCATCAGTTGTTTCATCCATACTTACGCAAATTTTCTTATTTCTCAACTCGTCTACTATACAGTTTTTTACTGTACCCTGCAAATGTGGTAAATTGTATCGCAATTGTCTATTGGTTGGTAGTTTCCACGAGGGAACATATTTATTCCAAAAAAGACGAACGTGTTCATTATCTAGTAGGTGTTGTTGGATGTTGCACATACTTAGCATAAAAATAAAATCATACAGAAATTCCCAGTACGGAATATTGTTGTTTAAATTCAGTACATGACGTTTACTTTTAATATGTCCTCTACAGTGAAATATATCGCGACCTATCAACCGTATATTGAAAATTTTGCACCGAGTGATAGTACCTGTATATTCCAACAAAGGGAAATGGCTAATATACTTATTCACATGCTATGCTAAAGGTAAATCTCGCTTACGACGATCCATGTTTTAAAAGACGCACACTGATAAATCGATAATTATCGAATTACCGTTCACTTCCACGCCTATCGAATGATTAAACTCTCCATTGGCTTCGCATCGACCTAAATCCCCTCTCGGCGTTTCTGCCGTAGGACGCGTTTGTTGAACCTTAGCAATAACCATTGCGGTGTGTAAGAATGAAATGTTGATGAGTCATATTTTTTGGTCGTAACTCATACTTTTTTTTTATTAAACCAATCTACGTATTGTTCTTTGTTTTATGTATTGTTAGAGTCCTTGGTCATGGAAATAGGACCACTTGAGAAATATTAAATTTATAAGAATATTTAATAAATATAATTTTAATTTCGAAAATCCATAAAAGCATAATTGTTGTTTGAGTAATACCCTAATACATTATGGTCACAGATAATTGCTGGTTACAATGCTTAGGGGTGCAATAAATCGATTATCCACCTGCTATAAATTGCGTACAATAATTATGTTTAGTTTGAATTCTGTCCTTCATTAGTTTGTTAGTATCATTGCAAATTTTTGCGGATTTTCCAAAGAACTTATATTTCAAAGAGTTTTCATTTTATTTGTGTGGGAAAGAAGAAGGATATAATCACAGGTAAAAAAGCACGAATTTCTGCTTTTCTAGAAGCGGGAGAGTTCTCTCAACGTGAAATTGCACAAAAAAAAGGGGGTGTATTACATCAACCTGTTCTGAGAATCGCGAAATTAATTAAGGATAATATTCCTAGTACAAGTGGTGGCAGAACATACTGTGCCGGCAAACGCAAGAGATGATCGTCGTATAGTGGCTACAGAACATCGTTTTTTATCCACTAAAGGTGTTCATAAAATTCTTAGTGGAGAAGGTATACAAATATCAGCCCGAACAGTCCGTAGACGTCTTCATGAACCAGACTTGAAATGCAGACGTCTGTCAAAGAAGCCAAGACTAACATCTAAAATGAAAGTGAGACGATTTCAATAGGCTAAAGAATATAAAAAACATACAGTTGAAGATTGGGAAAGGGCAAGTTTCATTTATTATCTGTATTTTTAGTCAAATCCTCATAGTTCGCTTAATGGTTCTCTACATTTTTTACTTTTTCCTAGATTATTTATAGCGACGAACCACTGCTAGAAGTGCTAACGGAGAGAAGTCAATTTGTTCGTCAAAGTTCTTCAGAGCTTTATAAAGAAGCATGCACGACTAAATCTATTAAACACCCTCCATCTCTAATGGTTTGGTCGTGTATTGCGACAGAAGGACCGAGACCACTATGTTTCGTTAACGGAACAATGGAATAAAAACCACGTAAAAAAGTTTTATAAAGCTGTTTAATACCTCATATTAGTTCATTGGATCCAACTGAAGGACCATATACTTTCAAGCAAGACAATGCACTGTGTTATAAGGCAAAAAATGTAACGCCATACCTTGAGTCTAAAAATCTGTCTGTACTTCCTTGGTCAGGCAATTCACCGGACATAAACCCAATTGAAAATGTGTGGAGTGTCTTGAAAGATCGTAAGTACACGAAACTCAACTACAAAGGAAGAATTGCAACAACATCCTGAAGATGTATGGCATAATAGTGACGAAATTTAAAAAAAAAAACAATAAAAAGCTGTATTAGCAGTATGCCAAAAAGGATTGAGGAAATAATAAAACACAGAGGAGGAAGCAAATATTAGTAAATATATGTTCAAATTATACTTACTTGCATGTTATATGTAATTAAATAATAATATTGCCAACAACACCAACTGTTTTTTTAAATTTTACCCCAGAATCATAATATTTTTAAGTGGTCCAAAATTCGATGGCCAGGGATTGTACAGTAATTACATCAGCCTTATTTTATTTGTCGTTTAGTGTTATAATGATTAGTTCTTCAAGCCTACATGTACCAAGCGCAAGTTATTATTAAGACTATTTAAAATTAATACCATTTTAACAACACCTTTTTTAATATTATTTTGTGCACATCAGTATCGAAATGTTCATATTCTTTTTCATATACTTCACGTGCGTTACTAGGTAATAAATTACCAACAATTCCTTCTAATATTTCTCGCAGATGAGATGCAGTATAATTTATATTATTACAGTCAATATCCTCCATTTATTATATGTACTTTTAATTACAAACAAAATTTAAGTGTAATGACAATTTTTGAATTTAAATAATATCAGTGTGACAAACTTTTATCAATGCTAGGAATAGACGATCGCTTAAAACGCGGCGCGAGAAATGCAGCGTTTTTGGATCTCACTGATTGTAAAGTGTTGCAGCATATGAGCGTTTACTTAGCGTGATGCGCACAAACAATCCCAACACATTAGAAAAAAAAATGCCGCGTTTTCAGCGATCTTCTATTGTCAATAACTGTCAAACAGTACGTAATAGAAAATAATTTTTTAAGTCGTTGTAATGCAAAATAGAAAAAGTAGGATAAAAAGCTCGTTTTGTTTTCTAGTATACTATGTTCTCAGAAACCTAATACATATATGGAACAAATGATTTTTACAATTTGCAACAGATTTATTTATTTGCCTAATCTTTTTTCTGTGTTCTAACGGTGCATGCTGTTTTTGTTAATAGTATTGAAATGTCGACTTTCGATCCAATATTGTGGTTTGATGTTTGCAATGTTCGTGACATATTATGGGAAAATTCCTGAGATTTAAAAAAGCGCAACAGTAAGCAGAACGTCGTAGTACAGCATTTCATAACTGTACTAGTAGAACAGATCGATATACCGACGCGATTTATGTACTTTCTTTATAAAATTTATGATTTTATAATACACTTTGTATGAAATGAGTAAATGTCAAACATGCGGAATATGTGGCGGTCATAAATTTCCAGCGTTGATAAAAACAGGAATGAACTCACCCGTTTTATACTACCTTGCCCATACAGAGACTGGCATAGAACGCGTCGGGAATAATGAGAATTAATTAAATTATGTTGTTCATCAAGAATATTTCGAGATACGGTAGCTGTTGATGTAGTTTATTAATTTCTGCGTTCCTACTAAATTAAAAATATTCTAATTCAGTTCTAATACGTTCGATAAACTTTTGTAGCCTTTATCGTACGTATTTAACACGATATAAAATGTATTGTATTTGCCAGAAATATTGTTTCAATCCTTTTAATTAAAGGTTTAGTTAGTTTAACAAAAAATATGCTAAACTATATGTACGTAATTAAATAACAATTTATCGGGTTTTCCAATTAGTGCGTCAGAATTTTTAAGTAAGACACAATAATAACTACAAGTGGTAATCCTTTAATCTTTATTTTATTTTGAAGAACAAGCGATATCATTATGTTTTAAAAATGATATCGTTTAAATGCCTTCCTCGTCTTCGTCTGGCTGAGTGCATTCTGGAGGCCCAATTTGCGATTACTCTTTCACACATATCGCATGGTATATCTCTAATGATGCGTTGAATGTTCCGTTTAGTGTTGGGAATTGTTTCTGGCTTTTTGTAAACCAGAGATTTCACATGACCCCTGAGGAAAAAGGCCAAAGATGTCAAATCGCATGATCTTGGTGGCCAGTTGACGTTAGTATTCTTCGAAATAGTGCGTCCGGGAAACTGCTGTTGCAACAAAACAATTGTCAGCCAGCCCAAACATTTATTTTTTGGGAGTGTTGAGTGTAGGCTTCCTGTATTCCGACCAATAGCAACAATTATGCTGATGAACCGTACAATTTAAACAAAATGTTGCCTCAGCAGAAGAAACAAGGATTATTGCAAAATTAGGATTACACTGGCCAAATATCGATCATAACTTCACAAAACTGTTGTATCGAATTCGTCATCCGAAAGTTCTTGCATAAGGCGAGATTTACATGGGTGATTCTTCCTTTTTCTTGAATTCTTCCTACTCAGCTTCAACTGATAGTGTGGATATGTGCAAGATTTGATGTAGACATTTTCGATGCTAGCGAAATTGCAATATTTTGTGCTTTATTGTCATCTGTTGCCACTTTTGGCCGTCCTGTTTTGGATACATTACGGGATGATCCGCTTAACTGATACCTTTTTAACGTTTTGTAAACTGGGAAGCGTGTTATAGGTTGTCGATTTGGGTGTAGATGATTATACAGATTCATTTCCATAGCCAATCCTCATTAAAATTTCAATTCGTTTTCTTTCACTCTACAATATTGCGCTCTATCAGAATATAAATAAAATATATATACAGAATGTTGCATTTAAAATCCCAAAGTTGAAGATAACTTGCGGTTAAATCGAAAATCAGGTTAAAATTACGATATTTCTATTTGTGTCCTCACAATCGGTTACTTGCGAGTACTGAATTTCATAGCAATGTCTACAATATTATTGAAGATATTTAGTTGTTTCCAGACTTTTGCCCTTCACTGTACAGAAAACTATTTGCCAACTTTTAAAGGTTAATCTATGGCGTAAATTTTGCTGATTATGATTATAGAATATTTTGTTTTGTAACAAAAAAATTTCTACAACAGAAAATATATGTATGTGTGCATTATTTTTTACGATTACTATTAATCCATGCCTTTCAAAATCATTCGTTTTTAATCCACACTCTTAGAAAAAAATTCACAATACATATTGCCCCTTTCAAATCACTGATACTGACTTAATACCCTTAGAAAACTAAACTGAACTAGTTGCGATTTCAAGAAAATACTTTGAAGTTTAAAATTTTGATATTGTGTAACAGAACTTATAAGGGAACACAGGTATGTGCATCTCACCGATTTAAATAACACTTTGTGGGTTTATAGACCGATCTAGTGTAAGAACAATGGTAAATATCTTAGCTGGAGGTGGTGTAAAGCATCCCAAACTCAACACTACCCTTCGCTGTTTGACTGAGAAGCTCAGAGCTGTGAGAGATACTGCTTGGCAAGGCAGATACCATTTGTCGTTTTTTTAATTGTTTTGTTCTAATCAGAAAGCCAGTTAGAACTACTTCCTGCTAGCACGAGAAATATAGCAATAATATATTATTTTGTTTTCATTGTGTCGATCTAAATACAATACAGTGTTCAACTGAGGCGATTTCCCGATTAAGATCTCTGACAAGGAAAAAGGTTTGTTAGGAAGAGTTGTGAAGCAAACAGCTAAAGGGTGGCTCATCGGGTACGCCGGATTTAAATTTCCCACCTTTTTTTATATTTAAGTTGGCAACCATAATGTTTGACATGTGGCATCTGTAGTCACTGAAGTTATTAAAAATGGATCGCTTCGCAAAAGAACAACGTACTATTATTGTTAAAACACATTAAAAATTTGGCGAAAGTTTTGCGGAGACTGTTCGAAAAGTTCGTGGAATTGTTGGTATCCATATTTCACTTAATGACTCCACTGTTCGAAGATTAATTAAAAAATTTGAGGAAATTGGCTCGGTTATGGACAAACAAACTCTACCGCGTCCTCGACTTGTGCAGTCGGCCGAAAACATTGCGGTCATCAATGAGAATGCAGGAACATCAACACATCATCGTTCTCAACAATTGAACATTAGCAGAACCAGTTTGCAACGAATTCTCACAAAAGACGTTCATCTCTACCCTTACAAAGATCAATTAACTCAGGAGCTCAAGCCACGAGACCATTTGCAATGGAGATAATTCGTTAATTGGGCGATGGAAAACCAAACGGTGAATGACAATTTTTTTAAAAACATTATCTTTGGCGATGAAGCTCATTTTCATTTGGATGGTTTTGTTAATAAGCAGAATTGTCGGATTTGGGGTAATGGAAATCCTCGTGCTATACTTAAAAAACTGATGCACCCACAAAGAGCCACTGTTTGGTGCGGATTATGAGGTGGAGGTGTAATTGGGCCGCTCTTTTTTGAGAATGAGTTTGGCCAAGCTTTCACTGTAAATGGAGTACGATATCGTGACATGATATCGAACTTTTTGTGGAATCAATTGGACGATACGGCGTTCGAAGGAATGTGGTTTCAACAGGATGGTACCACATGCCATACTGCAAGAGAAACCATCGATTTGTTAAGACAACGTTTTCCTCGTCGTGTGATTTCCAGAAATGCTGACGTTAATTGGCCGCCCAGATCTTGTGACTTGGCGCCATGCGATTTTTTCTCTGGGGTTTTGTATAGTCCAAGGTCTATGCTGACAAACCACAAACAATTCCTAAACTGAAAACAGAAATGCAACGCGTTATCGCTGAAATTGAGCCAACTATCTTGGAAAAAGTCTCCGAAAATTTGATCAAAAGGGTCAGGGTATGCCAGCACAGCCGCGGCGGCCATTTGGCCGACATCATATTCCATAATTAATCTCAACATGTCTACTTTATAAATCAATAAAAATTGCCCAATTAATTTACTATGTTTCATTTTAAAATTAAATCCGGCACACCCGATGGGCCACCCTTTTGATGCTGTTAAGAATAATTTATCGTGCAATTAAAATAAGTGAATGCAACGCATGAACATCAGAAACTGTGGAAATAAATCTTCTGTAATTCACCACTCACCACGTGTAAACCCCTCTGAACACATATAAATATTGAGGATCTTAAAGTTATGCAATTACAAAATGTTGAAAAAGGAAAATGATAAATGATTTTATTGCACTGATGAAGCATACACACAAAATGTGTATATTTTCCTCAAATGTATGCATATAGATATAGACGCAGTTAATTTAAGTGGCAAATTAAAATTTTGCAAGCTATTGTTTATATAAACATAAATTGTATGCCAAGTTTTAGGATTGTGCTAAACGGATCTTGTCGTACTCGAAGTAAAATATAAAAAAGTATTATACGCTATGGCCCCTTTTAGATTTACAGTTTCGTCGAAAATTAATTTGGAGTTAATGCCTTCTTTATTACACGGATTTGGGAAAAAAGCCAAGTAGCAAAGTTCTGCTGCAAATGATGACGGCGTAATGTCTGAACGTATTTCGGGAAAATTTTACAGACTGTCAGTTATGTTTAAATTAAATAATTACGTATATATGCAAATGAGAATATTTAAGGTAATCCACATATTTAGGACAATTTGGAAAGGATTTGAAGATTAGCTTGAGAGGAACCTCCTCTGCTGTAGAGTATTTCATTTTAAAGTACTGTTTTATTCGCTGTGCGAGTAAAACAGTGAATAGGTATTTTGGTCATCAAGATATACTTATTAATTCTGTCAATTGAAAACACTTACGATTATGTGAGCGGCTCAAAGCAACAGTTTAAAATTAATCGTGGCGTTATTAAAGCTTATTAAGCGAATTAATTTCTCCAAAGGCAGAAGTTATTATTTAAAGTCGCCTCGTAGTGGAAACTTGGCGAGCGCTCTCTTTGTCGTGCGACTGGGCATTAAACAGACATGTGATATTCGTCGAGGTACAAAAACTGAGTGGATATACATGCATATAGAGTGGAAAATAGCAGACTGCCTGGCGATAGGAATAAGCTACTCCTTGCACCGGGTCACTGTTAAACACATGCTCAACCGTTTGTTGTAAATTCTTTTATTTTTCGAATTATCTCTAATTCTTCGTCATCGTATTCTTAGCGCTGCTGAAATGGAAGAGGTAGCGATGCGACGTTTTTAATAGAGATCCGAGAAGAACAGGAGGAACAGAATATTTTTATCTCCGCGTTTCGAATAAAGATGACCATATATAAGTGTGAATGAATTCGTGGATAATAAATCGCCCGACGCTAAATCAGTATGTTTTGACGCGGTGTCTCGTGCCGCCGTTATTTTCGGGGATTTAGACAAATTTAGGTATTTCGCTCGAGAATATTTTCCTCTTCCAATTTATTAATGTCGTAGAGTAATTTCGTCACTTAATTTTGGTCTTATAGATTGTCACGAATTCATAGCCTTAATTGCACAGCAATAAACAGATATTTCTAATCCCCGCATTTTATCTTATCAATATTTAAGGAATTGTTATATTCTAAGTTGATATTTCCAGCATCATTAGCGTGAGTGCCGTGCAATCTTGAATAACTCCCCAACTAAATCGATATGCTAAACAACAAAATTTTTTAACGTCAAGGTTATGTCCTCAATTGATTAAAGGAGTAGAAAGATCTAAATAACCCGTTTGACTAAATCCTTTATTCTATTGACCGAATTTTCCCCAATGATTGTCGGCTTCGGTAATGAATTAACGTTCTTTTAAAATACTAAAATATACGGAAATAATTCATTTGCACATGTTGTTACATTGGAAAATAGAATAACTTCTCCAGGAAAGGAGTTGACCTATGGGTGGAGCCATTAGCTCTTCCATAGATGAAATTGTTATGAATAGCATGCTTCATTACGTTAAAGATAACATAGTTTTCCAATTTTCTTTTGTGTTTCAATATGTAGTGAAATAGTGAAGAAAACGAACGGGCAGTTTCGGTGACTTCTGACCCTTATGTCCACATGATTCAGGAGTTTTTCCTGCCAACACTCAACGAGTGGATGTAGGAAATGTATGGTTCCAGCAGGACGGTGCCACGGCACACACAGCGCGTGTGTCAATAACTGTTTTGCGGCAACACTTCCCAGGACGCCTCATCTCCTTGAGGGGCGATCTTTTTTATGGGGCTGTCTAAAATCACTTGTTTACAATGATCGTCCTAGGACCCTGGCTCACCCGAAGAACAACATTCGTCAAGCTGTCGCCAACATACCCGTCGATATGCTGGAAAGAGTTGAATGAAACTTCCGTGTTCAATTAACGCAGTGTATTGAGAATAATGGACACCATCTGCCTGATATCATCTTTAAAACTGGGAAAATATAAAATTTAAATATTGTACTCGATGCTGTTCAAAGAATTAAATATACTTATATCTGCAATCTGCATTACTTTTTTTTTTAATTGAATATCTAAATAAGTAAGTTGCTCTGCCCCACCCTGTATAATACAAAAATGATACATGTGTGAAACTAGTATAGTCCTTCAATATAGGCACCAGTATTGTCAACAACTCGTTTCCAGCGATGTGGAAGTCGTAGTATGTCTCTAGCAGCGCCTGTTCTGTCGATGCTTCTGATGGATCGATCTATTGCTTGCATAATCTCGGGAACAGTTTGGAATTGAATGTTACGAAGTGGTTCCTTCATCTTTGGGATCAAGTCAAAGTCACACGGGCACCCCGTGATTATACAGATGAAGTGCAGGGGAAGCCATGTGCGCCCTAGCTTTATCCTCCAAATGATGCGAGGGGTCTGTAAAAAATGTGATCGCTCTTTTCGCAACGCTGGTCCCAGTCTATGTTCCAAAAAGCGAAGGAAACATTATGCATTGTGTCTGTTCTTGCGGTACGGCATGAGCTAGGATAACTCCATCACAGTCGTACACAAAAATCACCATAGCTTTCACATTAGTGGAGGTGGGACGAACTTTTGTTTGACGTGGCGATCCGGAATGACGCCATTCATTGGATTGGCGTTTAAGTTTAGGATTGTATAATCTGGCACATGTTTCATCAAGCGAAATAATGCGACGTAAGAAAGCGCCTCCTTCACGATCATAACGCTCCAAATGGGTTTGAGCGGCATCGTATCGTATCCATTGTAGCATTTCCGTCAAGTTGTGGGGAACCCACCGCGATGCAATTTTCCTCATTCCCCCATTCTTTAGAATATGTATACGATAATCCTATCACGTATCGTCCGACGTTGATCTGTTTCTAACAACGCGCTTCATTGACGCTAGGACGACTTGGCTGAATCATGCCTGCCACACTATCACGTCCCTCATTGAAATCTTCAACTCACTTCGACGCTGTTCGGTATGGTAACGCTGTTTCCACACATGCTTCACTAAGACCTTCGAGACAGTGTGTTGTTGTGTGACCACTTTGAGTTTTCAACCAACGAAAACACAGACCACAATAGTTTAGATCGGTAACACATACAAGACTATCTTCTTCTCGCAATAGCGTATGCGTTCTGATTCGGAAGTATGAGTTCATTTATTATAAAATAGGTAAGCCATAGACTATAATATGTGGAAGCAGTGAGAATAATTCATTCCCTCTCGCTTCGCTTCCACAGCAGTGTTGCCACTATTAAAGTCTTCGTAATCCATTAATTTGTTTATTCGTGGTCATATTGAATTTGTGTACCTAGTGGTTGTTGCTGAGTATAAAATGCATACAAGTGAACCAGATCTTAATTATTATAATTTAACACTTCATAGGAACTTATTTTGAACGGAATAATTTGACAATGTTCTTGAATAAACCGACTTAAATGGTTCAGTAAAAACGTTCACAATTTTGGCAATGATGCAGTACAATAAAATTACTAGACCACAAAATCTACTGTCCTCGTGTCCTCTTGACATTACTCCAATAATCAAATGAGCTTTAGGATTGTTTTCAGGACACCTGGCTCTCATGAACTGGTTTTACAAAGGTAGTAAAATTTTATGGTTGGTGCTTCTTTAACGCATATCGTCGATTATTTATGGTGATTTCCAAATATCTGGACGTTAATGTGGTTAAGCTTTGAAATTAAAAATACATTTGCGCTCGTTCATCAATCATCTCCGACCGAACTGACCAGTTATATATTTATAAAAAAGTACGCTGTCTGTACTATTATTATTTTGTCTACGGTTTCAAAAAAATTGGCAAAAGTAACGGTTTTTATGATAATTCAAAACTTTATTTTTAAAGATCGCGTACGATCAAAGCATGTGGTATTTTGTTATGTCTGCCGATGCTGACCCAACGTCCGGGAATCGTACACGACAAATATTTAATTATCAACAATACATAATAATGAATACAAAACAATACGCACAGTACCACTAGTGTGATAGCTAGCGTATTTATGTTTTGGGGAGGCCGACGGAAGGTGCTTGGCGATAAAGGGGTCGGTACCTTTTATGTTAGCCGGGCTTATACGGTAAGCTTTGCGTTAATTATAAATAATTATAACGACTTAAAACGATTAGATTATTAATACTGGTTTTGATTTTAAATAATGGCTGAAACGCATTCACCTGAATAGAAAGTATTTGTATAACAAAAAAACGTTAATTATGAATTTTAATAAATTAGCAAATATGACTTTCTAAATACGTAATAGCTTATTAATTAATAAGCTATTGCATATTAATTTTTAACATTGTATAAACAAGTAGTTTGCATTAAAGAACTATTCGAGTCAGTACTTATATTATAAGTAGAGCCCGGTAACAGGGAACCGTGCCATAGCCGTACCTGCCTAGTATACGAAAACAATAGTAAGAAAATAGAAAAAAAATAACAGAACTAATACATAATTATAATATGTGAAAAGTAGTGAAACACTCACCCTTTTAAGCAGCCTTGGCTACGGAACAGTAAAACTAGAAGCACCATTATCAGTATTAACATCATATGGATAAGAGTGGCAAAAAATTGACACCATTAGATGTGTTTCCACAGTTGTTTCGGTGAGCGATGTTCGCCGTGGTGAGAAAATGACTTTATATTTTGAAAAAGATTCGATACACCATCACAGATTTGTTTGTGTGCTGAAATCGGGATCTTTCTGTAGCACACTCTCGAACTTTTCTAAAACGCGATTATATTTTGCGTCATGTATAGTCAGTAGCTGTGTATGCACTCCGTCCATAATTTGCAGATACTCCAATAATGATAACGATCTATTTTGTAATTGGATTATTGCGTCAGCTAATCCTTTATAGTAGCTACGAATATTTTCTAAACCTGTTTCAACGGAAATATCTTGAAATTTCGACTGGCTCTCCTTAATAGCTGCAGCTTCGGCAGGATTGAATTGTGCAATAACAGCTTTTACTATTTTGAAATGTTCAGCATAATGAAAAGCTGCCTGCAACCATGTTCCCCAACGTGTAAGAATTGGCTCTGGTGGTTGACGAATGCCAGGACACTCTGTGTGAAATGATCGTAGGCGTTTGGGAGATTTCAAAAATACTTTTTTTGTGCTTGCTATTAATGCATCTACGTCGGGAGAGCATTGTCGAATGGTTTCTGCCACAAGACGTAAAGCATACACTTTACACGTAACATGTAAACACTTGCAACCATGTTCAAGAAGAGAACGGCATACCGAACGCTTTATCATTGCGCCATCGCTCATAAACATCAACACATATCTTTTGAAATTTGAAATTTTTCCAACGTACTATGTATAACCTTCGTAATTGCTGCAGCAGTACACTCTTGTAGTCTTTGGCTAGCTGGTAGCAGTGGTAATGTAGGTTTACTAGGGTCTAGTATGTGTACCATAATATTTACAATTGAATTCTTTTACAGTCTGTTGTCTCTTTAACACATAACCAAAGATGTTTTTTCAATATGCGTTTCATTTTCTTTTCCACGTCATCGCGTACAAATGCAACATGCTTACGTGCCGTTTTCTCCGTTTGCAACCGCACTCGGGATTGTATTTGTCCCCAAAGTCCTTAAACGGTTGTTTATCGAGTAAGTCTTGTGACAAATTACAGTTTATCAACATAAGAATTACATAAAAAAAAATGCACTTCCCGGTGGCATGCCCAATTTTCGCTTTCTATGCTGTGCGGAATTTACGTGTCTTGTACAGTTCCACTTTTTATTTGACATCAAATGTATTTTCCACACTTTACAAACTATCTTACTCCCGTTGTAAAACAAATCGGGAAAGTCAGAAATAAACTTATTTACTATGTCTTGAAAGGGTCGTTTTTTAGCCTTCGATATGTTCACTAAAAATTACAATTAATAACTACGTCTGTATCAGTAAAATCAAAGCGCACTACACTAAATAATAACTACAATTAATAACTACTCGATTTCTCGCCGATTCCCGATTTCCGGGAAGATGGAGTGGTAGAAGAGGTTCTCTGGAATGGCCGGCAAGATCTCCGGATCTCACTCCACTTGATTTTTTTCTGGGGTCATTTAAAAACGCAGGTATACAAAACTCCACCTGAAAGTATTGATGAGCTCAAAAATAGAATTAACGAAGAATGCAGATGGATTACCCCTGAAACATTTCAACGTGTGCGAGAAGAAATCAAAAATAGATTATATTATTGCTTAGATAATAATGGCGAACAATTTGAATATTTGATAAATTGAATTACTTAGTCCAGTACATCCTCTCTAATCTAGATAGGTTAATCCGGACTTGCATTTTGCTGAGTAGGTAAAAGAAAATTATTTTTTGTACAACGTTTTTGAGTCTTAGTTTTACTTTTATTTTGTAAATTCTTGTTAATTTACACAGAGTAAAAGTTAATTTTGCACTTGATATTGTTGTAGTAAATTATTTGAAACTATCGTATTCATAAAATTTTGATTCTTGTGAATATCTATAGTGTTGTCAATGTTTTGCAATTAACTGTCCGGTTTAATATATTTTCGTGTCTGTTTCACGAACTGCTTGACCGATTTTAATTTTCTTTGATGTGAAAGATTGAGAATTTTATACCCTTTAAAATGATGTACCATACATGGGGTAGTGCCATTTAAAATTCTGGTGTGGGGGTGGTTGGGGGCGAGGGTGAAAGTTCTCCAACTGATTAGAATAGGTTATTAAATGTCCCCCTTCAAAACAAAATAGACGTGTCTAAGTGATTTTTGACAATTTTATTAATTACAGAGTTACTCAAGGTGGGAAGTTTTCAAGTGAAAGCCTTGTATATGTATGAATATATTATCAGTCGTGGCTCCTCAAATAGACATGGTTAAATCTATAGTTCACAAGTTCGGTACGCCTACTTTATCTCATTAATGACCCTTATGAAGCTTTAAATAAAAGCGAAATATTGGTGAAATTTAAGTTACATTTTTCTGAAACTTTGGTCGTCATCCCGACAGTTTTAAACCACGTCTTAGTTCCTAACGACCGTCATACTTCTTGGCTTGTCTTATATACTATGTCTATTTCCTTTGAAATGGAAGCTAAAGTAAACATTGGACTTTCCCGGGAGTGTCTAATACATATAGACATGGCTGTATATGTTTGTTTGGCTGTATATATTTGTTTGTGTTCGTGTTTCGAAGTGTTCCTCGCTTGCTTGATGGTATGTTTAATTTGACATGCGTTATAGGGTATATCCACTAGCAATTCCTATTAATAATAATAATAATAATGGTTTTCATTTGCTCTATAGACACACTTACATTGTTATGATATTTGTTTATTCACGTTTAAAAGCGTGTTATTTTGACATTTGATTGCATTTAGTTCCATTTTCTTTTCGAAGAGAAGCAGTGTTCGTGATCTCTTCCCTCCAGTTTCCCCCAGATCTGTTTTTCTTCCTTGACTTACACATGTGGACAAGAAGCACTTTTGTTAAAAAAAGAGCCCGGTAAACAACCTTTGGTGCGAGAAACTAAATTCACTAATGAAAAGTTCAATTACATTTCTTCACTTCAAAATTATGTTATTGCATTGTATATGGGCAAACACTCAGTCATTAAATTAGAATCGTTTTCATAGTAATCATTCTTACATTACCGTATCTGAAAATTTGGACATCATCACCATGGAAACGAAAGATATTTTCCATGGAAAATAGGATTTTGAAAACCAAGGATGTTATTTGATTTAATTCATTTAGTAAACTGTGGATCTGAATTGAAAAGCAAAATGGGATTGGATAAAACAAATTTCGACAAGATTAAAATCAAAATTCCTCGCCAAAAGCTTAAAAGTTTCAATAATATACGAAACTATTTCATCACAAATGTTATAAATATCATTTACTAAACTTATTTGGATCATCGGACAATGAAATTATGAGAGAATTGAAGAACATATTTGGTTTTGAATCGGTTGCAGCTTCGAGCCAAGACCGGACATCGAAGTACATTAATTCACTGAAGAACTTCCATCAACAGGTACAAAATTTACTATTTGGCCAAATAAACAAGAACATTCAATTTGATTCAGTTTTTTAGACTTCAAAAATTCAAAAAATACATTAAAACTTTAATACAGCTGTCGGTTAGGAATTGTGCTAGATCATTGTTTAAAAACTCAAAACTTTGTCAAAAGAAATATATATTTTTTAATTCAAAATAAAATACTGTAACTGTAATTTCTCACTCAATTTTCACTGGCAAAGGAAAATAAATACTATAAAATAAGTAGATCCTACGCAGTAAGTAATTTATAAAAACGTTAACCCTGAGTTATTAATTAATTTTATTCAGATTCAATACAATATAAAAAAAGATACAGAAAAAAAAGAAAGAAAACACATAGGAGCAAATGCAGAATAAAGTTGAATCACAAGGTCGACTTCAAATGATAACTTATTGGTTATCCTCCTATCGCTATCGTTAACACAAATAAATTTGAGAGTTCTGGGTACTAAAGCGCTAGTAGTAAATAAAAAATATACAAACGGGTAAGCAAATACATAAAAAAGAAACTAATTCATATCTAAGCAAACGCTGCACTGTCTCAAGTGATACCTAAAGGATCGCAATGAATGAAATTTGAAACCCACCAGCAAGTTGTTGCATACCTTCACAATTTGATAAGAAACACATCTTTCGAAGAGAGCCGCGCGATGACTGGGTGCAGTCAGTAAACCTTTATGATGCAAATTCAAATGATGGACATCAGTACGAAAAGATATTTTATTAAATAAATAGGGAGGTTGCTTCAGCAATGGAACTTTATGATACAGGCAAGCAGAAGATAAAAGTCTGCGACTATCTATATTAAGTCAATTAACCACAGGATAGCTGATGGAAAATATGATCATACTTACGTATACCATAAATCAGTCTGAGATAGGCATTTTGTACCCTTTGCTGATGTATCCCGCGCTAAACAGAGGCCATATACCTCACTACAAAATGAAAAAGCACAAGGTTGCAAATGTAAGAGATTTGGAATATACGTTCAATTCTTTTTTTGTTTCGGACGGAAGTATAAAAAACAATAAAACAGTGCAAAAGAAATATAAAATTTCTTCGAATTGTATTGTTACAAATCCGGCATTAACAAAGTTTATGCAGATACTTTGAACCAAAGGAACATACAAAATAAAACTTCTGGTACCGGCTTCAGTTGTGTAAAGATTACGAAATGTAAATATTGTTACAATTTCAGCGCTATCTATTTTGGAAAAGATCGTATATTGCGTTACACTTGTTTTCCTAGTTCCGGTAGAACAAACAACCTCAACAAATGCTTCTAAATTAGCTGTTCTTTCGGATAGGAGCGTTTTTATTATATGGAAGCATACTTAAAAATGGAACAGACGAGTTTCTCCGTCTTTTCTTTCTATAAACTACCCAATATAGAACAGTAATTTGCACAAGTGTCGAGTAACATCTTTAAATGTGACTTGACGCAAATCTTTACGTCAGTAAATTTTTCTATATTTCATATTTCTCGCTTTCTGTTTATTGTAATATTATTTTTGTTTCATACAACGTCAAACTAATAAACTAAACAAGGTAAACTTTTTGCAGAGGATACTGTAATTCAATATGATGTAGAACCTAATAGGTTAATAATAGAATTTTCAGGAAAATTGTATCAAAGATTGTATTACGAATTAATATGATGACTTTGTGTAAAGCAGTAAATTTTACTCTCGTTTTTATGCACCAATAAAAAAACTAGGTTTAATATTAGTGATCGTAAAGATAATAAGGTGGTTTGAATTTAAATAATGCAAACGTTATTGTATTTGACAGTAACACTTGGCCTTAGATTTTAATGCGGCTAGCTTTTGGTCTTATGGGGTTCTTCGGCGTCTGCGAAAGCAGTGTTTATTGCCCAAAAACAATTATTGAGAGTATTTGTTGGGATATGAACAACAGACTCATGCAAGTGAATTTTCACATCACTAGGAATTCTAACCTTGCCATGCCTCTACATTTTGGAAACTCTCCATTACGTCCATAAAAACGAAGACAGTTATACGACAAACCAAAACGTACACCACCACAATACCAGACAGGCAAACGATTTTCATTTTCATATCTGAATTACAAGTTACCAGTAAGGGTTTAGAGTATACGGGTAGAAATCTTTATGATAAACTTGCAACTGAATACAAAAGTCAACCGGACAACTTATTTAAAAAGCAAGCTAAAGATATTTTAATAAAGCTTATTACACTATTGAGGAGTTTTTATTGTAACCAAAATAACCAGCTTCTTCAATTTGTCAGTAATAATAATTATGTTTTTGTTTCCTTTCTCTATTCTAAAATTTGATTTTAGTTTCATTTGTAATGGTTTATGAATTGTTTATTTACTTTGTTGTTTTTCTTTTGGAGACTGTGACTGATTCCATTATCTCTGATACTTTGAATCAATAAAGATTATTATTATTATTACTGCTCGGTATCCGATATATGTTACATACATACCAGTACTATTAAATATCTATATCAGAGATCATGTTGTCAAACTTTTGGAATAGGTTTGCAAAACAAGCGAACTAGTTTTCCATGTTTTCTCATAGGGTTTCCTTTTGATATATTTAAAAACGACTTGTGGCAATTTTGAAAAAACTTAGAAACAAAATTTTCTTATTGACAAAAAAGAAATAAGAGGCATAATTCCTCTGGTGTAAATACGAAATGTAATAGTAAATATTTGCTCAAAGTTACACAATTGGTAAAATAAACAATCTATAGTAGCACTGTTTAATACGGGTAGCTTAGCAAGTTATAAAGTGCAAATAAAGGAGGGTATTGACGAATAGTTAAGAAAGGATAGAAGATTCTTTGTAGTGGCAAATGTATTCGATGGCATATGGTTATATAAACCAAATTCTGATGTTTTATAATATTTATTCTCCTATACTGTTATTCCTACTCATTTGCAGAGAAAATTGTGGAAAAAATTATGTTCAACAAAAAGCTTGTAGTTGCATTTGTGAAAAATTAATCATTAAAATGTATTAAAAAGGTGGTACCGGCAGTGGCGCACCGCATAAAAGTAGGTACGTAATATACAATATTAGTGAAAAATAATATTGTTACCTTTTCCTGTCGTCTTGATGTCCACTGTGGCAATTGGTAACCGCCCTGGTAAGCTGCGTAGAATTGCAACATCGGCAACGCTTCCATTGTCGATTCATTCAGCCGTCGACGGTGTTGTGAATACGTTGTCGTATACTTCGAAAATGATCGTTCGACATCCAGTGAAGTAAGATTTGCAAATGTCAGATATTCCTTTTCCTCATTTAGGCACTCTTGATTTTCAGTTATAGACCGAACCTTTTGTAAATCGGGATTTTTCGTTAAAATTGCACTAAATTTTAGAGCAACATCGACTCCTATAGTGTTCGTCAAGTTTTCTAGAGCGGTTTGTAAAATGCAATTTAATGCGTCTCGTGCAGATAAGTTACCGTTTTCTAATTGCTCAATAGCTTGTGCAATTTCAGAACAGTTCGTGGAAATTTTATCTATTTGTTGTTGAACGTCCGAATTGGAAAAAAGTTGCTGACTATCTCAAACTGCTGCAGAATCATTTGAATCGAGTTTCAAGATGACATATTTCTGATAGTAAGATACTGCCTGGAACCATGTTCCCCATCGCGTTATTATAAGCTGAGGTGGTGGTGGTAATTTCGGACACATTTAATGAACACTTTTTTGGTAGATGCTATTAACTTATCCACCATCGGATACTTCTTTCGAATGGTTTCTGCTACGAGGTGACATGCGTGTATGAGGCATGTTATGTGAAAAAGAGTAGGAAAGCATATTTTCAACATCCTACCAACTCTCA
The DNA here is from genome assembly GCA_029619315.2 of Dynastes maya. Classification (NCBI taxonomy): domain Eukaryota; kingdom Metazoa; phylum Arthropoda; class Insecta; order Coleoptera; family Scarabaeidae; genus Dynastes; species Dynastes maya. The sequence continues at coordinate 64,665,749 of JAROYE020000001.1, read as the reverse complement.
GCATTGTTGCGGCTCCGTCAGTAACGGACATTGTGACTTGGGTTCCTGTGATACAAAATTCTCTCAACGAATCTTTTATTATCTTGACAACGGTTTCTGCATTAGTTTTCTGAATCCTTTTACTGGATAACAACAATGAAGCTGGTGGACCATCACGTTTTAAAGGACGCGCTACAACATGAATGACGCTGTGTTTCTGAGTATCAGTTGTTTCATCTACACATAGGCAGATTTTCTTATTTCTCAACTCGTCTTTTATACATTCCTTTACTGTACCTTGCACACGTGGCAAATTGTGTCGTAATTGCATAGATGTTGACAGCTTCCATGAGGGAACGTACTTAGCCCAAAAAAGACGAATGTGTTCATTAGATACTAGACGTTGTGGGATGTTGCACACACTTAACATAAAAATAAAATCATATAAAAATTGCCAGTATGGAATACTGTTTCTTAAATTCAATACATGACGTTTACTCTTACAATGTTTTCTACATTCAAACCTATCGCGACTTAGCAATCCGCTATTGCATATTGTGCAGTAAATATGCGGACTTCTATATTCTAATTCAGGGAAATGCCTGAGATATTTATTCACATTCGAAAGGAACGTTACACTCTTTGGGCGTCCCATCTCCGCGAACTTATTTGGCGTGCAGCGTGCAACGTACTGTCGCTTTGAATTCTCTCGCGGTACTGTGGAGATCGACTACGAGTTGAAAATTACTCCTACCCACGCCGCTGCCGCTACGCTACTGCTATCCGGTACCACCTTTTTAACAAACTCTATTAATCATACTATTTTATTTAAGTTACGCGAGGAACTGGCTATGGTAAATAGAGTAAGATAATCGTTCGTCGCGCCATAGGCGTGCGGATTCTTCAATATTTATAATACCGAAAAAGAAGTAATAAAGCGAATAATAATAAAAAAACTAATCAAGAATTATAATATCTGTAAGGCTGTGAAACACTCACCCTCTTAAGCAGCGTAATCAAGTAGGCTGACGGATTGCATTGGAATTACTGAACATGAGAAGTAGAAGCACCATCATCAGTATTATAACCCAGTGGATAAGAATCGTAAAAAATTGATAGCATTAGACATGTTTCAATAGTTGTCTCGTGGAACCGTGTTCGCAGTGGTGAAAAAATGTGATTATATTTGGAGAAAGATCGTTCGACTTCTACCGACATAATTAAAATAATCTTCGAACTCAAGTAATGGATTAGTCGAAGTACCATTACAAATTTGTTGTAATGTGATAAAATTGGAATCTTTCTCTAACACACCCTCCAATTTTTTTAAAACGCGAATATTTTTTGCGTCATTTATAGTGCGTAGCAGAGTATGTACTTCGTCCACTATTTGCAGTGACTTCACTAATGACAACGCTCTATATTGTAATTGTTCCAGTGCGTCATGTCGTCATGTAAGCATTTATAATAGCTATGAATACTTTGTAAATCTGTTTCAACAGAAGTATCTTGAAATTTTGACTGGCTCTCCTTAATAGCTGCAGCTCGACAGGTTTGAATTGTAGGATAACAGCTTTTACTTTTTTGAAATGTTCAGCATGATAAAAAGCTGCCTGCAACCAGGTTCCCCAACGTGTAAGAATCGGCTGTGGTGGTTCACGAATACCGGGACACTCTGGGTGAAATGTTCGAAGGCGTTTTGGAGATTTGAGAAACACTTTTTTTGTACTTGATATTAATGCATCTACGTCGGGACAACATTGTCTACTAGTTTGTGCCACAAAATGTAAAGCATACACTTTACAAGTTACATGTAAACAGTCGCAATCGTGTTCAAGAAGAGAACGGCCTACCGCACGCATTGTCGTTGCACCATCGCTCGTAAACATCAACACTTGACGTGTTGAGACTTGAAAGTTTTTTAACGTAGTAAGTATCACAGTCGTAATTGCTGCACTAGTACATCCTTGTAATCTTTTACTAGCTAGTAACAGTGGTCGGTTTATGTTGATCCAGTACACGAACTATAACATGTATAATAGAATTTTTTTGCAATCTGTTGTCTCGTCAACACACAACCAAAGCAATTGATTTTTTAATGTAGATATTTTATTTTCCACCTCTTTGCGTACAAATAAAACATGCTTACGTGCTGTTGCCGTAGTTGGCAACTTCAACTCCAGGTTGTATTTGTTCTAAAAGTTCTTAAACGATTTCTTATCCAGTATGTTAAGTGACAAATTACATGTTGTCATCATGACAAGTAAATCGAAAATAAAGTAATTTCTGTTTGACGCGCCGTTTTTTCTATTTCTGTGTTTTGCACTATTTACATGCTTTACAAACTATTTTAGCACCGTCGTATAACAAATTTGGAAACTCACAGATAAAGTTTCTTACTTTATTTTTAATTAAAAATTTTCTTGAATAATCAGTATTCCGCTCGCCTGATTTAATTCACACGCACACGCCGCGCTAGTGATGATGAATGTGTACGAATTTAAACTGCTATGCCAACCGGCAGATGTTCACGCATCGCATCAGACAGGCGCGCGCCGAGTTCCGCTGGCTGCTCCAGCTGTTACGGCTATGCTGGGACGACACGATTATCTTATCTTAATGATAAAGCAAAAGCGACATATTATAGGTAATATCTAAACACCACCATTCTGGGTTCCCTATCATAGGCGTGTACGTGCTATCTAGTACACGAGCAGTTGCTGTTGTGTAAGGTATATTGACTTATTTACAAGTAATTCGGACCGAATGCATTGAAAATGTTGAAAGTGCCTAAAAACGTGTAAAAAGATTTTTATGGCAATTCCTAGACTTAAAATATAATGGCAAAGAAGTGCTGTGTTTAGGTTGTTAGAAAAGTCTATGATGTTGGAAAATACAAATATGTAGGAAACATGTAGATAGCGCAACAAACAAATTAAGAAAAAACGGAAAAAGATTGTATTTGATTCAACTTTGATGTTAAGTGCGTACCGGTTGAAAAAACTCAGACGAAAACATATCGTCGTTTTGGTAAAAACACAATCTCATATGGAAATTACCAAGTCCGTCGACGCTACGAAGGTATTTACTGTCAGTGCGCGAAAGAAGAAGATTGGGGTTAACTATAGATAAAACTACTGATATAAAAAAATTCCATTGTATCTATCTTAGTACGTACAACAAAATCTAAATTTTACGACAGATTTATAATAATAGTGCTTCGACAGATCCGTTTAACAAATTCAAAGACTATTTTATCTACGCGAACATTACATCGTTAATTGTCGAACGTTCGTTTTCTGCGTATAAACAGATACTTACACCGTAACGAACGAATCTCAAAGAAATAACTGTAGAGACATACGCAATACTGCAGGTGTTTAGCCACGTCTTTATTATATCTAGGTATTCATAAATTCTATTATAATTTTTATAAATTACTCGTTTTTTTGAGTAACGCCATCGCACTGACGCCACTGCCAGTGAAACCAAGTGGTGGTCTCTGGTAATAACTGTAACTTTATGGTTTGCGTTCAACCACGGCTGAATATGTACCAAATGTTAGAAGTCAAGGAGTCGAATTTGACATTAAACAATATTACTCATTATTTATGGTTTGAATGTTTAGCTTACATTATGCTATAATTTTATTAAATTTAGTTTCAGCATTTTGTCCAATTGTAAGTTAATAAATACATTAACTTCGTAATATCCGGGAGTGCGGATTTTGTGAAAAAAAAAATTGTTTAGCTGAGCTGTGAAATAAATTTGTTTGATTTTAAGATTGGCCTTGACTTTACTGGGTAATGCTTTCATAAGCTTTTGTGTATTTATCCACAACCACATTGTTATTATTATAATCTACATCTGGTAAAAATAATTTTATTTATGCAAAATTACAGGGTCACGTTTCTAAATAAACTTCCCAATGTTTCGAAAGCTTTTAATCATTGTTAGCCTACTTTAAACTTACGCTTGAACTGGTACAAAACGATGACATTCTAAAAATATTGTCCTTATTTTCCTGTTAGAATTTTTTTTTAGTTCAAAGGCAATATAGCATTAAAAAAATAATGTCAAGTATATTATGCTTAAAAGAACAGGGTTATTCCAATAAAAATAGACATAATAAAACACTTTTTGACATGAATTACATAAACATAAACCAGTTTATGTATTTAGGAATTTTGGAGAATGTTTGGTCACATATTTATCTGTGTAAACAGTGTTTGATCATTTAAAGAAATATATTGTGTACTTCTTCATTTATGCAACATTCATTAATCACTAGAAGAGTTTCCTGTTAGTACAACGTTAGTTATAACAAAAGTACCACCAATGAGTTAGTGTATTAAAAGTAAACTGTTATATTTGTTTATTCCTATCTTTCATCCTTATGACCTGGCACGGACCATCGTACAGTAGACAAAAATAGTACGCTTGCAGGTTGGTAAAACTATACGATTGTAATGGAAAGTGTACGTTTTCTGAACATTCGCGGACAACGCTACTCATTTTGTGCGTGTTATATTTAGAAAACTACAAGATTTAATTTCTCCTATTGCTAGACCGTAAGCTAATCTGCTGGCTGTACGACAGATATAAATCTGAGCTATTAAATTAAATGCAGAAATATGCATTAGCGGTGTTTTCTACGTTAGTTTTTTTGAAAATATTTTTTTATTGTTTTATGGTGCGTTTTATTCTTTGAATTATGAGTAACTACGTGTAGGTATATTTTGAATTTCTGTACATGTGCAACTCTGAAAAATAATATGAAATCTGTCTAAAATGTCTTCATACATGTATATGCACACGAATTGGAAAATAAGGCAATATTTATAAAATAAATCCTTTATTTATTTCAGTTTTATATACACTGAACATTAATTTTTCAAATTGTCAATGCTCCTTCAATTGTTTCAGTAGAAAATTCGAAAGTCTAGAAAAAAGCGAGTAACAATTTAAACCGTCTTGCAGGACTAATACGAGGTGTGGCAATTAAATAACGAGAATTTGTTTATTAAAGCTTTATTATAAAACACTGAACATAATCACGCATTCATTCCTTCACAGTAACCCCCCTGGAGTGCCACGCACTTATTCCATCTCTCTCCCCACTTCTGGAAACACCTCTGAAAGTCGCCCGAAGTTAGACCTTGCAAAACCGTCGTCGTCGAACCGTTGTCCTTTCATGAGACTTTTCATTTTTGGGAACAGCCAGAAATCCAATGGTGCCAGATCTGGGCTGTACGAGGGATGAGACAGCGTTGGAATTATTTTTTTCGCTAAAAACTGTCTAACAAGAAGCGACGAATGGGCGAGCGCGTTGTTGTGATGAAGGATCCATCCAGATTTCTTCAGTTCAGGCCTTACCTCCGCAACCCTGATACACAGCCGCTTCAAAACTTCAACATAGAAGGCCGAATTAATAGTTTGGCCTTGCAGAACGAATTCTTTGTGGACAATGCCACTGATGTCGAAGAAACAAATAAGCATTGTCTTCATTTGTGACCGCGACATTCTTGCTTTTTGAGGACGCTCTCCTCCAATCTCAACCCACTATTTACTTTGCCGACAAGTCTCAGGGTCATACTGGAAGACCCAGCTTTTATCCCCTGTAATCACACTTTTCAACCAATCCCGTCCGTCGTCTTCAATGCGCTCGAGAAGCTTCTGGCAAAATGAAAGACGACATACAACGCTTCAACGCCAACCTTTCAAACCTACTACTTCACACACAAAGCACTCGACCGAGTTGAAACTTATTACGCATTTAGTAAAACTGTGGAAGTTTATCTCTACGTCGTTGAATACCCGCCAGTGTTGTCAGTTCGAGCGTTCGAAACAATGTACAGATATAATCTTATATCTATACTCTAAGGTGTCGAGGATACAAATTTCTTCCGTTGTCTTCTGTCCGCCGCCATTGCGATGGCTGAATTCCAGTCTTACCCTGTTCTAAATATCTCTTTTATTAAGCTATTTCAGGTTCTTCTAGATCTTCCACGCTTATTTATTTCCATTAGCTTTGCTCTCCATATCTTCTTTGCCTATCGATCATTTGACATTCTTATTAAATGCCCAAATCAATTTCTTATTTTCCATTATTACATTCGCTGGTTTCACTTTTAATTTTTCTCTTATTATACTATTCCTTCCTCTGTCTATTCTTTTCACTCCTATCACTATCCTCAAATATCTCATCTCCATAGCTTGTATCCTCTGCTCCTGTCTTTGAGTTAGGATCCAGTTTTCTTCCCCATGGAACAATATCGGTAGGTATTGAAATGTTTTAATACAGGGAAATTGTTAAAAAAAAATGAATTTTTGTAAATCAGTTAAATAATTAGATGAACTGTGGGTTCGGAAGTGTTCTTACACACTCTTTCGGCAATTTTAAAAAAACGGAAAAATGCAAACTAATATGGATTTCTAAGACGATGTCATATAAACTTTATACGTTTTTCATTGATTCCAAGATTTACAAAATGGAGAAATTGTACAGAAGAGGAGTTTCGTCGCCATTACCATACATTTATCGTTAACTGGACTTAATTAAATTATTTAATACCCCCACTCCATAAATCGGAGGCTCGGCGGGAAAAGAGGCTTCCGAAGAAGAACCAATATCCACCAGAGGGAATTTCACATCGACCAAGCGGCCATACTAAAAACACTATACGTGCTTGAATGATAGCTGCGCTCGACGATGTAAATAAACACCACTACAGTATATTGATTTATATATTGAAATCTTTGTTGCTTCTGTGTTTTCAAGAAATTCCCCTTTAAGGCACAATATACTCGGTTTGCCGATTGTATCCTATGGTTTATCGTCTCCTGAGTTTTCCCTCTACTGTCAACGATATTTCCCAAATATTTGGAACTACGTAGCAAACTCTTCGATATCTTCCTCGTTTAGTTTAATTTTTATCTCGCTGTCTTAATTACTGATGGCTGTTGTTTTTCCTTCTTTCTATTTAAAAACAAGTTTTTCCATATTTTTATATTTTTCTTAAAATGTTTCTCCGAGTTAGCAAATAATATATGATTAGCAAAAGCGCAACATTGTAGATATGTGGGCTGCAAACAGTGATAGCTTACGACGCACTTTTCCATTTTTCTTGGCACATTTTTATAGTTTTATCCCTTGCACATACGGCCTTAATATGCTGCCTTGCCTAACTCCCTTTGATGTACTAAATTTTTCCGAAAATCTATTGGCTATTCTCACTTGGTTATTTGTTTCTTTAATAGGTTACGTGCTTACTTTTTTACTATCCAAACTTTCGCAGACCTTATCTCTATTTATTGAATCAAACGTCTTTGTTATATCACTAAAGCAAGTGTAATATCTTTGTTCTTACCTAGTTCTTTTTCTGAATTATATGCTGTAATGTAAATGTAGGATCTTGTACACTATGGGTTGGTCTGAATCTGTTTTATACGTCTTCAAAGTCTTTTTCCACGCTTTCTCTTAGTCTTCTTTCTAAGATCCTTTCATATAGTTTAAATGTTGTTGTTGTTAATGTTATTACTCTGTAATTATTTAATAATTTCACTAACTTGTTTTTTCCTTCTGCTGCTATAAATTCTATTTGTTCTGGAGTAATTGTAGGACTAATATTAACGAAAATTAGGTACTGGTTCACTTTATGAACATTATGTTTATAAAGTAGCGCATAAATTCACATATAAAGTAGCGCATAAATTCACATTTACTATTTATTAGTAATTTTTATGAAAAATTCGAGACCGGTGAATTTTTGTTTCTAAATGGCGGTTCTTCTGGATCAATGAGGTAATCGATTTCTTTTTAATAGAACATGCATTATATCATATATGGTATTTAAATTTATTTGACATTGTCAAGAACAAGTAATTGAATTCTACTCAGACTTCCATTACGGATGAGTGTAAAGAAATGCAGATTTTTCGAAAAAAATATTTATTTTCAATGAAGACAATATACGATTGAAATGTATAGTCGTCTGAGAAACCATTATCACTTTCTACGAGCTCTTTGGCAAGTTTCAGAATCGCAGTTGGTAGACAATTTGCGCAACCTAAGATAACCGCATCATTTGACATTAAACGAATGTCAAATAACGCCGTTAATTATCGCGTTATTTGACATTTGTTTATGAGATGAAAATCCACATTAGATGCAATTAATGTATAGGCTGGTATTACAGCAAACAGAGTTATTGAGTCTTACTTTTTTGAACAAAATTTTGACAGGACCAATATATTTTTGTTTTTCGTTGATTTATATAATTTCTTAATTATAGTGACTTTATTTCAAATAAGTCAACCTATCCATGGGTTTTCAATTAATTATAATTTATTCGTTTTTAACTATTCTGTTTACTTTTTAAATCGTGTACGATACTTTCTTGATATCAGCTGTTGATAAAGAGTCAAGAAACAGAATACTATGTGAGATGTTTTGTAAGAAAATTGTGATGCCTGTTCATCAAATGTTCCAATCTGAATCATCCTGTATATTAAAAGTTATTTTAGGAAATGTGCTAAATTAAAAACACAAGCTCGAGATTTTCTGTGAAAACAATATATTTAATCAGCTAAAAGTACATTTGTGTATGCGTTACTTTATGGACGCAAGGAGATAATTTTTAATACCTTTGTAGACAGCTACGAGGGGCACACTATATGTTTCTGAATGCAGGATAAGAACAAAAAATATAAAAACGAACAATATTTATTCTTTTTCAAAGTACTCTCCTTTACATTTAACGCACTTCGACATCCTCTCAAACCATTCTGTAAAACAGGTAGCCCAGGTTTCCTTGGACACTGCACTAACATGCTCTTCAAATGCATTAACAGCTTCATGTGGTGTTAAAAATGGATTCCACGTAATTTCTTCTTAGTAGTTGGAAAGAGGAAGAAATCACACGGAGCTAAATCCGGGCTATAAGGTGGATGTGACATTAATTTTATCGCAGCAGAGCGAAGAAACTCCGTTGTCAACTTGGCAGAGTGTGCACAAGCGTTGTCATGGTGTAACACAATTTGCTTTTTCTGAACTTTCGACAACAATGTTGGCAAGCAAATGGTGGTATACCATTCTGCATTAACTGTTTTCCTATTCTCTAGAAGAACAGAGCAAATGTAACCAGTGCGGCTGAAGAAAGAGGCAATCATTTGTTTAGCACAACTTCGTGATTGTTTTATTTTTGTGGGTCGCATTACACTTTGAAACATCCATTGGGTAGATTGCTGCTTTGTTAATGGATCATAGCAATAGATCCATGTTTTATCACCTGTAACAATATTATAAACGGCCTTAGATGTACCTTCATCATAACGTTCAAGGTTTTCTAGGCACCAGTCGACCCTTTCTTCTTTTTGATCAGCTGTTAAACAATGTGGTATCCAACGACAACACACTTTTCTCACATTTAAATATGTCTGAAGAATTGTCTGAATTGCAGTCATTCCAATGCCAAGAGTTGCTCGAATTTCACTGTAGGCCACCCGACGATCTTCTTCAATCATACGACGAACGGTATCAATGTGACATGAAGTTGTTGCTGAAACAGGACGACTTTCACGATTTTCATCCTCAAGAGATGATCTTCCCCGTTGGAACTCTCTGAACCAGTTAAAAATGGTCGTCCGACTTGGGGCTTCTCCAGGAAACGCATTTTGCAAACGAGTAAATGATCCATTAAAGGTTAAACCTGAACGAAAATCATACAAAATCATTGCACGAAAATGTTATCGGGTCACTTCCATTTCACACTGATCGTTTAGCTTTTCAAAAAATTCTGTCAGCTTTTTGAAAAAAGATATCGAATTCAAATAAACTGCGACTTATTCACAAACACTTGCTACATTAAACTAACCTCAAATTTTTTGACAATTACTGTCAATGTTGCCATATTCACAAATATACAGTGCGCTCCTCGTCTGTGTCAGGTTGAAAACATGCAAGGATTTGTATATCAATAACATGCAAGGATTTGTATATCAATAAAAATGATTTTTAGTCTTTTCTTTTGGTGCACTACCTTTTGCTTTAACTTGATGTATTCATTATAAGCCATCATAAAACTAGAAATTATCGTTTTCTAGCCTACCTTGCTAACTATAGTCCATTCTACACTAAAACCATTTCTTTTAGATTTTCCTTTAGATTTACTAGGAATTTAATACATGCATACATACAACGTGTGTCAAAAAGTACGTACCATATGGGATTTTTTTTGTTATTGACAAAAGTCCCTAACAAAAAACTAAATTGCGTGTAATCCGTGAAATAAAATTGTAGTAGCGCAGAAAGTTTGAGCACATTTAAAATCAACTTGACACGCATTAAACGCATTTTTTTTTGTTAGGGACTTTTGTCCACAACAAAAAAACAACAACAAAACCTTCTACAGTAGGTAGTTCCTGTACAGGCTCAAGAGCACTCTTATTTTTCGAAATAAAGGAAAATGTTATTAAGAAAAATTGTTCAGAAATACTAGCTAAACTGAAATATGAAATTACAGCCTCCTATCTGAAAAATAAAAGAATTTCATTTTTTCCTGGATCACACTTTATGTACTCCACATTTACAACATTTAATGTACTTAAAGTATTCGGGAATTAGTTGTAGTTCTTAGGCGTTTTGAGCTGTTAGTAAGAACTATTGAAATTTATATGAAAAATTTATACTTTTGATGCATTTTGTTCATCTGCTCAGTGAATTAGGACATGAATGGAGACTATTCTAGAAATTACACTTTAGGATAAGAAATATTTCGAATTATAACCTTTTCTAGTTAACGGATCCAGTTAATTGATAATATTCAAACTTATGAAGGAATAAGTGGTAGTTTTGTGGAGAAAATGGTTTATTTTTCAACACTGACAATACTGAACTGTAACACAGATACATTGAATTACGTTAAATCAGTTATCACTAAAGCTGGCCACGAGCGGTACCGCGCAGTAGCGTAGAGTCGACCAGGCGTCGCGTTCCACTAGAGTTATTCTGCTAATAGAGATGTTTGCTACCGCAAATAATTTCGCTCATCTTTTAAATAAAAATTAAATAACACGTGCTCAAACACTTACCATTTTAAGAGTCCTCCGTGAAATCACAAAGTGAATAATGTCTGTTAAATATCTGCAACATTAGATATGTTTCAACTGTTGTTTTGGCAAAACTAGTACGGCATGAGGAAAAAATGCGTTTATATGCAGAGAACGAACGTTCTACATCTAGTGACGTAATATTTGCGTAAGTAAAATAATCTTTCAAATAACTTAACGATTCTGTTGACGCACCTTCACAAATGTGTCTTAAATCAGAATTTTTCTCAAAAACACTTTCAAATTTTTCTAGAACAGAAACATTTTTTGCGTCTTCAATCGCGCATAGCTGTGCGTGAACATGTTGCACTATTTGTAGAGATTCTTCTAACGGCACCGCAGGATTTTGTAATTTTTCTATTGCATCTGCTAGCCCGAAGTAATTGTCGTGAATGATTTTTAAATCCATTTTAACCTGACTATCTTGAAATTTCGACTGGCTTTTCTGGATAGCGGCGGCTTCCTTTGTATCGAATTGAAACCACGTTCTTAATATTGTCAAAATATTTATGATAATAAAACGCGGCCTGTAACCATGTTCCCCAACGAGTTAGAATAGGTTCTGGTGGCTCTGGTATACGGGGGCACAGTCTGTGAAAATTGCGAATACGTTTCGGTGATTTGACAAATACTGCTTTGGTATGCGCTATTAAAGCGTCTACCTCAGGATAACATTTTCTAATACTATCCGCCACAAGATTGAGAGCATGAATTTTACACGTAATGTGTAACAAATTAGCAGAATGCTTTTTAAGAGACCGGCCTACAGAAAGCATGTTTGCAGCACCATCACTCACTAACATCAAGAGTTGGTTTGTTGAAAGTTCAAACTTGTCCAATGTATTTAACACTAACTCTGAAATTACTTCGGCAGTACACTGTTGTATTCGTTTGGAGACTAATAGAATTGAAGGTGCCGATTGATGAGGTTCCAATTTGCGTGCCATTACATTAAGAACAGAATGTTTCTTCCGATCTGTTGTTTCGTCGACATATAACCACAACTTTTGATCTTTCAACTCCGATTTTGTTTTTTGTTCAATATGTTCGCGCGCATATGGCACAATTCTTCGTAACGATGTTCGACTTGATAATTTGCACTCCGAATAGTTATTCCAAAAGCAGATAAATGGTTCCTTGTCTAGTAAATTAAACGGTATATTACATGCAATAAACGTAACGCATAAATTAAATATAAATTTTTCATTGTCTCGTGCGCAATTTCTTTTTGAGACATGCTTTTCACTATTTACGTGTCGTAGACAATGTTGTCTGGACCAACACATTAACGGGATTTTACAGATTACACATTTAATTTTAGCACCTTCATATATTAAGTCTGGAATTTCTGCAATGAATTTTCGAAGTTTGTCCGACCGCGGTTGTTTTGCTGACGAAATCATAATTTTTCTAAGACAGATAAACAATTGCGCAAACGACCGGCAGCGAAAATGTCCGTACTGCTCCGCAGATGAAGTAATACTACCGTTCCTCTCGGTCCGAACTGATTCTACGCCGATGCGCGGTACCGCTCGTGGCCAGCGTTAGTTATCACATTTTAGTGTGTCGCCCGTTTCTTTCCATGCAGGTAATGGTTCTCCGCGAAACATCACTAATAGCGTTAATTATGAAACGTTCGGTGATAACGTTTGATTGCGGAAGGGTCGTTCTTGATAAACTTTGGATTTGAAATAAGCCAACAGGAAAAATAACCCAATGGGGTTATTTTAATTTTTGATATAGGAGGTTCCAATCTCATATTTTAGTGTAGCTGTCAATTTTTAACAACTTTTCTTAATAATATCTTCCTCTATTTTGAAAAATAAGGCTACTTTACCTTTGAGCCTCTTTCAATCTTTAATGCCCACCTTGAATACGGTAGAAGATAAATTGCGTTTAATGGGTGTGAAGTGGGTTTTAAAAGGTGCTCAAGCTTTCTGCATTACTGCAATTTTATGAGTCCATAACAAAAAAGAATCCCATATGGTGCGTATTTTTTGACACACGTTGTATATGACAAGGGTATAAGCATTTCATTGCGGAGTCTCAAATTTATGAAACGATCTTCTGAATCTATTTATTTAAGTCACCTGACATTTCTAAATTTTCATTTCATTGAAAATATAGGAACTAAATATCAATAATAGAATAAGTATTTGCTTTAAAGTTGTAAAGGCGCGTTTATCATTTACTTAGTGCGAGTTTGAGTTGTCGCGACAATGACTCTCAAACATAGCGTTTATATAAAAAGTGATAATTGCTCAAGTTTTGCGTTACTTTTCAGAAAATTCGAGTTTTTAGAAAGGCCTTGAACCGTGACTTGCAAAAAGTATATCCTATTACCAGACTTATTTAGCAAATACATCTAAATTGAAAAGGAATCGAATATAAAATTTGTTTTTGTGCAATTGTTACATGTATAAATTGAATTAGCATTCCTTTAAAAGGGGAGTGTTTATAGTAAGACGTGGAATGGTGTGATATTAAACAAAATACAGCAATATATTTAAATATGCATAAATGTAAACTAAAAAGAAGACATAAATAAGAGGAGAGTATTGCTTTGTGTGTGACTGAAATAGATGGCAAATGGAGTAAAGAAAAGAGAAAAGGAAGTACATGTTTTTTTAAGACTTTCGTAGTTATAGTAAAGTTGGTAGTGATTGAAAAATGTTCGAGTACAATTGCTTTGATTGATTGGTAATTTTGTAGATCCATTAATGATACTTTTGAGATGTTCTCTTCTGTCCATAAGCTTGGGCCCGTGTACTTTGTTTTGTACATATTTTATCGTATTATCTTGAGGACGGCCTACGATACAACTTGAAAGTTACAATGTCGTACTAGATGCAGTTGTATTTTTGGATACACATTGAAATAAAGCTCGAGCAGTCAATAAAATAGACAAACACTGACTCTAAAAGCTTCGTGGATAAATTCCCTTGATAGACCGCAAGTGTATTTTATTTTAGCAAAACGGTATGTTCCTCATAATAATTTCTAAGTAGTATCTTTGTACAGTCCCTGGCCATATTACTTGAAACATGTCATAAATCAACCCTTTTACCTGGAAATTCCCATCCTATTATAGTGATATTCTTTTGCTTTGAATCCGATCGTTTATAGGGGGACTAGGTTATTGCATCAATAAATAAAAATACCAAAGAAATGATATTTAGAGGAGTAAAGTACTTATATATAAATATTTCAGTTATCAACTTACATTTCGCGAGTTCACAGTTTAGAGAATGCATCGATATTTTTTAAAATATTTCGTCAAAACCGTATAGAAGCTAAGTAGTGCAGTATCGTTAAGTGTTTTGTGTTGATATATCGTTATTGCAAAGGTAAAGTTGTTATTCTATCTCTCTCTTAATAATTAATTACTTGGAATTTGAAAAAAATTCAAATATTTGGGGTTTTTTGTAGAAAATGCCCGGGAAAGGTTTAACAAGTGAACAAGAAGCCGCTGTACAAGCTCTACTATAATCAAACAAACATTCACAACGAGAAATTGCAAAATTACAGAAAGTATCTTCTTCTTCTGTATCGCGTTTAGCCAGAAATTTAAACGACGACGGGCAAAGTGCGGTCGGAAAAGAAAAACTTCGAAGAGATCTGAATTGTTCATCAGGCTTTGAGCAATAGATTTGCTATAATTAAAATGATTTAAAAAAATTTACAAGAGAGAGGAATAGAGATTTCGAGCAGAACTGTCAGGTGCCGATTGCGCGAAAATCGCCTAATGGGCCGAAGACCTGTAAAAAAGCAGCGTTTAGCGGAAAAAATGAAATCTGCTTGTTTCAACTTTGCAAGAGAATATCAACATTTCACAGACGAGAATTGGAAAAAGGTAATAACTTAACAACATGATTTTTACTGAATTAATGTTTGCATTATTTAATAGGTTTTCTTTAGTGGCGAGTGTTCGCTCTGTATGTTAGTGCAGCGAGCACAATTTGTTCGTAGACGACCTGGCGAACGTCTCACAGAGTCCACGGTTCTTCGAACTGTAAAACACCCTCCGCAGGTAATGATTTGGGGAGTGATTAGTGGAGACGGACCCGCCCCTTTGTATTTTGTAGAAGGTACAATGCGTCAAGAGCAGTACATAAATGTGTTAAAAAACACGTTATTACCGTATTTTAACGGGGCGTATACAAGATAATGCTCCTTGCCATATGGCAAAAAAGTTTAAGAAATTCTTTGAAGACAATCACATACCTCTTTTACGTTGGCCCGGAAATTCACCGGACCTCAATCCCATCGAGAACGTATGGAATCGACTAAAAAGTAAGGTATATGAAAGAGAAAACCCTATAAAGGAAATGTTAAAGAAGAATATAAAGGATGTATGGGAGATCGATGAAGATATAAAAGAGACAATCATATCTTGCATTGAAAGCATGCCCCGTAGAATTAAGGGTGTTATTAAAAATCATAGGTTATGGACTAAATATTAATTACTTATTTAATATTTACATATGTTACATATTTTTACAATATATTTTAGAAATAAAAAATATAATAAAAAGTTTATATTTTATTATGAAGAAACTACAAAATATTAAGTGTTTCAAGTAATTTGTCCAGGGACTGTATATCTTTATTACTACATTCTAGTCTGTCTAACTTTTTGAGAAGTGAGATCTATATACAACACCTAAATCTGTTAAAGTTAAAAAAATAAAATTAGTCATAAATACATATGTTTCTATTCGTAACATTATATCTAGCACAATAAAAGATAAATTATTAGAGAAGTTCAAAAAAACTCATAGAGACAAATGCATTTAGCTGATCATTACAAAATCTTGTTATTTTCAGCGCTTTCTTGCACATTATTACAACCTGTATTTTAAATTGTAAGTGCATTTTCTACATTTATTGTATATGTTATTTTCATCTTTGTAAATATCTCGGAAATAAAATACACAATTGTTTCTATATCTTGGCAATTTTAGTCCAGAGATCAGAATCCACCAATTTACAAATTTGATCAATTTTATGGCATAAATGATAAGAAGACTAACAGTAAGGATCTGATAACTTTGCACACGGTGTATACAATTTAATGTATAGAATTTCTATTACTTTTTAACCTTTGTTATTGCATCTTTAGAAGGTGTGAATATTCAATGAAAAGGTATTTACTCAAAGTTGTAATCTTCTTTGAAGTATAATGACTGCTTTGATCAACACAAATATTTAAAATCGATAAATATTAATAATATCTCATTCTTTTCTTCTCCAGGAAATTATTAATCATTATAAATATATTTTCATGTTACCATAATATTTATACTTGGTAGTAAAACATATTGGGTGGTATGAAAATTAAGCGTGTGGTAATTGTCATCATTATTATTATCCGCAGTAAATCTAACAAAATGATTAGTTTTTTGTTATACACTTCTTTCCAATCACACCATTTAGTATAACATATGTATCTACACTACCGCTCATAAGTATTTGGGCACCTCAAATTTCAGGGTGAATCGTAAAATATTTAAATGGAAATATTAAAATATGTATTTGGTATTTAAGTATACGCAAATATACAACTATAACAATTAAATTTATTTGACCTAAATTTTAGATTCGTCTGTGTGACCTCCTTTACTTTTAATTTTAACAATGTTTCGGGAGTTATTCAGGCCTATGCGGCCTGTAGTTTGTTCGACATGTCATCTGCTGAAGTTGGAGCAGTTTTTCCTACTTCCCGATCGAATTCTCCCCATAATAACTAGATGGAATTCAAGTCCGGGTTTTAAGGTGGCCATTTCATTATTAGTGTCCTTTCCTCTTTCAACTGTTCTAAATATTGCTTGCATAATTTTGAAGCGTGTTTTGCGTGATTTTCCTGTTGGAATACAGAATTCTGACCCAAAATTCTTACACCAGAGGGTATTGCATTTTCCTCTAAAATGCGTTCGCATTGATAATTTCTCATTATGCATTTAATTTTTACGAGACGCTAGGGACTATGGATTGCTCTAGTGCACGTTCACCCACAGATCTTCCTACAAACACTCGTTTTCGCGAACCAAAAATCTCGAATTTGGATTCGTCGGTCCACAATACCTTGCTCCAATCTTCCACCGTCTAATTTCAATGTTCACGTGCCCATTGTAACCTCTTTTTCTTATTAATTTAGCGAAGCAAGGGCTTTCGCATCGCAATTCGCCCGTGAAGACCGGCTTTTTTTGCAGACGGCGTTTGACCGCGGACACGCTAATCGGCTTCGGAAGTGCAGTATTGATTTCTGCGGCGATTTCTGGAGCTGTTTTTCTTCCATTTCGCTTGTTGGACACCACGATTGCAATATCTTAAGCTGATGTTATCTCAATTGGTCTACCACTACTTACCTTATTAGAAAACTGCCACTTTCACTGTATTTTTTGATGTTATAGCAACAGTAGATGGATTTAAATGTAATTTTCTAACAATTTGACGATTGCTTATGTCTAAGTTATATTGTGCTACTATCAGAGCACGCATTTCAACACCAATTTCATTCCTTTTCGGCATGCTTTAAAATTTCAAACAAAATTTGGTGGAGTACACAATACAAGTAAAATACAATTGCACTAAAAAATTTTATTTAAAATTTATAAAAAAAAATTAAACAACCTCAATGCGATACTCCTTTATTCAATGTCAATATTGGTCAATGTGACCAATCTTCATATAACACAGGCTTAAATGTCTCCAATAGTTGTCAAAAATACATAATAAAATTACATTTTTTAAGTTATATAGTTGCAAAATAGAAAAAAAAAATAGTATAGAAAACTCGTCTCATAAGGCATTTTGTCGCAGGTGTCCGAGATTTTAAAAACGAGGAGCCGCCTGCGAGTTTTTCGAACGATGAAACTTGTTTTCTTATATACTATTATTGCTGAACTTCACCATAACAATCACAGTCACAATTTATTATTAGTTTCATTAAATTAAAGTCCAGCCTGTTCATTCAATCGCTTTTTATAGGAAAAGTGGATCGATTTTGCGAATCTTTTTAAATAACTCGAAAACCAGTGAATTTAGGTATTGGAAGTAAAATACGTCATTTTTCATATTTATTTAGAACCACACATAGTTGTTTACGTAAATCATAAGAATCTCAAAACTGATGTAAATAGCACTAAGGAAAGTCCAAAACTATTGAAAAACTGTTTTTATCATTCATTATCATACTAATACTAATATTATCATAGTAATAATAGTTTATAATAATAATAATAACTTTATTTCAATAATATACAGGGTAAGTACAATGTACATTATTGAGAAACGTCATGGTATACCCCATACCATGTAGTTAACTGAGTTAAATATTTATGTTAGCAATAATTTGCTCGCGGAAAAATACAACAAGCTGGGCACCCGGGGGGTAAACCTAATTCGAGTACGGTGAATCTAATGGTGCCAACCGTTTTTAAAAGTTAGCTCGCGTTTTCGAGCAATTTTAATTTAAACATTTTAGGCTCAAAGAATCTTCTGGAACATTCTGGAACTTTCTGGAAAACCTGATCAATGGCCGAAGAGCTTTCTGGAGCCTTCGACAATATTCCATGGATCGTTCATGGACCATTCATGAGCCTTCTAGAAACTTCCATCCCCGCCACTGCCACTTGGTCAAATGAGTATATAAGCGGCGCTGTTAACCGCCAAGAGCTCGGTCGGTTTTCATAAGTCAAAGTGTTAACATCTAAATATTAAAGCAAATAACCCAAACTGAAGTGAATAGTGAAAAGTTCGAGATTGTTCATTGTATTCGCTTGTAAAATCAATTAATTTGAAACATCAAAAATGGATAAATGTTCTAAATTGAATACCTTTTGTTCGGTGTGTGAAAAATTTGCAATTAAGACCACTCGGTGTAAAATAAGTGCTGAAACCGCTGATTTGTATCAACAATATTTCTCACAAAACGTTTTGAGATATTGATGGTTAAATCTAAGCTTGTACCTGTCACAATTCTAATAATCACAATGCTACATAATATTCTGTTTGAAATAAGAAAGTTGATTCTAAGGGTACCATAAAATTGATAGTAGGAAATAGATCTTTATTTATAACAACGTCCACCATAGTTTCAAAAAGATTTTTTAATTACTTTCAAAGATACGTGTTGGGTCATTATCATGTTATGAATGAGCCTCTACAGTTATTGATTCAAATTATACAACGTAGATCCAACTTTTGCATAATAGTATTAAATTATTAGATTACAATTATTACAACGTTAAACTTGATAATTAAAGAAGAAAACAAATCAAACTCACCGGCTATACGAGTACACGAAAAGTGTAAACAATTTAATACATGTGCGACCGTAAACTTTCTGGTCATTCGATGTATTTTAAGAGAACGTATTTTTACACTCGAGTACTTCTGCTATATACTTGTTAAACACATTTTGTGTAGATGGAAAATAGAGCGAAAGCGAACGCTAGAGGGAGAAAGGGCATATCAGCTTATGCGGTAGAAGCAACGGAGCCAGCAGAACCATCAGCAGCAGCCAGCAACTAGCAATAGTATACGGTTGTAAAGTCGGGAGTAGCATTAATTGATACGGGGAGCTTGTTGTGTCTAAGAAGTTTATTTATTTCTGTCAACAGCTATCATTCGACAATAGTTAACTGCATAAGAGTGTGCTAAGTGGCCAGAGGGTGGTATAATGATGTGTGTCAGGGCGGCAGTTGGCAACTGAACCAGACACCCCGAAATAGCACCACATTGTAGTCGCAATACCAAACAGTCTGCTGCGAGCTGCGCACGCCCGTTTTATTTACAGCGTACTCTGATTCACTCACATTTGTGAGCGTGTGTTTGTGTGTGTGGATTAAACTCATCCAGTCCGCTAGACATTTACAGTTATCATATTGGCTCTATACCTTTTAACAACTTCTTCGCAATACATTTGTTTTATTACTTATTTTCCCTATATATATTTCGTAACACGATTATTTTAAAGGATAACTTATAATTTGCAATTGAGTTGGTTTACAATTTTAATTTTTGTTTCTGTTTACTCAAAAAGTAATGGATACCTATTCTTCCAAGATCAAGTTATTGGTTCATGCAGTAATATCAAACGCTGAACTTAAAATTAGCTAGATAGTGTTGAACAATCACATGCAAAGCTTTAATACGTTTTGTTTCAAGAGAAAAGGAATTGAGCTAGATAGATTTGCTAAAATTCCTACTAGAATAATATCATCTCAAGTGGAATGGATACAATCGGCAGATAATATATTTTATTTTAAACTAGCGTAGCCATCGTTTCTCCGAAGCGGCTAAAGCAATAAAATCAATTCTTGCGTAACAAATTATCAATAAATTAGCAGCAAAATATGCGGCTGGGTTCGTGTTAATATCTGCAGCGAGTGGCTACACGGCTGAAGCAATAAAATCAATTCTTGGGTAACAAATTAGCAACAAAATGTGCAACTGGTTTGCTGTTGAGCTTATAAAGTGGCTATGCCAGTTTAATAGACCTAGTACACTGTCAATTTTTTCGAAATTGTACGAGTCAATTCTAAATGACAAATTACAATTTTTTTTCCAAAAATTCAAGTTGTCAACATGGTTTTCTTTCTAGACAATCTGTAAATACATTTCCATTTAGGTTCATCAGTCTGACAGTCTGAAACTTATTTTCTTTGCCTATGTTTGTAAACTTGACAAAAGCATTCCATAGTATTGAAAATAGTATACTACTGACTAAATTGAAAAAATTATGGCATAAAAGCTGTTGCTTTATCATGGTTCCAAAGCTATTTATCTAACTGTAAACAAAGAGTAATTTTGAAGAACTAACATATGTATCAAAATTTATTTCAATCAATAGAGGTGTGCCTCAGGGGTCTATCCGTGGGCCAACCGAATTCCTAATTGTTATAAATGACCTTCCCCTATACTTGGAACCTGCCAAAGCAGGGTTAGTCTTTGCATCTTTAACACTGAGACTTAGTAGCCTATTGTATTATCACTGCTTCGGTTTCGTTTTACTTGAACAGGTTAGTTCCCTCCATCAGGTTTAAGAGCCTAAGTAGTAAATCTTTTTCCATTGGTTGATCAATTGCGCTTTGCATGGCGAATCTGCGTTGAGCTAGTGCTGGACATTCGAAAAGAATATGAGGGTCTGTTTTCTCCTCCTCATTGCAAAGTCTACATAAAGGTTCATCTTTGTAGATCCCCATCTTATGCAAGTGGCCTCTCAAACAGCCACGTCCTATCAGTAGACATGCTGCTGCCCGAAGCTGTATCTTGCTTCATTCAAGCAAGTCAGCAATTAGATGTTGCGACGGTCTTCCCATCATCCGTTTGCTGTGCTTTTTTCCAACTGCATTACGCGGATGACATAGACCTGGTTTTCAGTAACAATTTTAAATAACCGTTTCAAAAGGTAAATACTGTATACTCCCAATTATATCAATGGTTAAATTACAATAATTTAACGATAAATTCGTTATGTTAAATGATAGTGTTCATTTAATTAATAATAAATAAAATAATCTTAGTACACAAAAGCCTTAAATGGGATTCAAACGTTGACACTCTTTGTAAAGAACTCTCTAAAGTATGCTACATTTGCTACAGCTTAAAGCGATCGTGTAATTTTCAAACACTCAAATCATTCTCTCCTTTTCTTATCTTTACGCTGGAATGGTTTTTGGAGTAATTAATTGGAGTGCTGGTATTGACGTCGAACGAATATTTACACTAGAAGCGGGCATCAGAACTATCCATGGTCTTGACTTTCGCGAAATACGCAAGCAAACCTTTAACACACATAAAATGCTATTATGACAGCTACCTATGACAGATACCGTCCTTTGTATTTTAATATCGAGGTGCTATTTTAAATCAACAGAAAAACGCAATCTTTTCGTAAAAAGTGGTTATATTTTTATTTTAATCCAAAGTACAAACTCTGAGGTTAGTAATGGAATACAATATCTGTCAAATGCCCGCCTCGGCTCTGTGTGCAAATGGTTATTCTTTTTTCATCACGTTTTCACATAATAGCGGCGGTATTTTGCCAATAGCAGCTGTAATATTGTCTCCGAGTGCTTGAATCGTTACTGGAGCATTGGCGTAGACTTTATCTTTAATGTAGCCCCAAAGAAAATAACCTAATGGTGTTCAATCGCACGATCTCGGCGGCCAATTGAAGTCTCCATTTCGAGAAATTACACGTCCAGGAAATTTTTCACGCAATAGAGCCATTGTTTCACGAGCTGTGTGGCAGGTGGTGCTATCCTGCTGAAAATAAACGTCGTCCACATCCACAGCATCAATTGCATGTCATAAAAAGTCAGTCAACAGCGTTCGGTGACGCAATCCATTCATTGTAACGGTCGAACCAGCAGCATTTTCGAAAAAGTATGGCCCGATTACACCGCCAACCCAAAAACCGCACCGAACCTTCACTCGCTGTGGTTGGAAAGGTTGTTCGACTATTTCTCTTCGGTTTTTGGAGCCCCAGATGCGACAGTTTTGCTTGTTTACGTACCCAGACAAATGGAAATGAGCCTCATCACAAAATTGTGTTGCAAAAATCATGAACTCGTTCATGCATTCCCAGCACCCAATCAGCGAATATACGCCATTGTGCGTGATCTGCTGGCTTTAATTCTTGTGCTAACTGCAACTTATACACATGTAGGCCAAGATCTTTATGCAAAATGCGGTGCAAACTGGCTTGTGATATCCCAAATTCCGGTGATCGTCTTGAAATGGACAAACCTCAGCGGCGACACTTTCAGCTGAGTTGGCTGGACGAGCACGAGTTGAAGTCTTCACATCACTAACTTGTTCGTGACGTTCGAATTTATTGATCAAATACACTATAGCTGTGCGAGAAGGCGCTTGATGACGACCAAAAGCAGTACGAACTTTACGAATCGTTTCCGCGATATTTTCACAATCTTTGTAGTGAATTTTCACTATTTCAATGCGTTGTGGGAGTGTGTTTCAACCTATATAAGAAAATGTCCTAATTTTTACTTGTCAAATGTCATGGCGATTACAGTTGTATGTTAACCGTTCAAAAATGGCGCGAAATTTAAAATACCTCTTGTTGAAAGACCCATTACCATTTAACTAAAATACTTTCAATTATCTAAGACTTCTGGTTATACCGGAAGTGGCTGTCAACTTTAAACAGAATATTGTTTGGTAGAACAACTATATTGCTATTTATAACCATACTTGAAATATTTGCATTTCTTGAAAATTTTTGAGATGGACGAGTACACGTGAACTAGTACAACTGTGAAAGTGTTTAACTTGGAAGATTGAAATTTTACAGAACTATGGACCGTATAGGGTTGGATCAAAAACCGAATGAATTTTTCGAAAACATTATACAGCACGTCCGACAATTACGATTAAACTTTCAAATGGAGAAAGTGTCTAAACTTGACTTTTTTTTAAATACAACTACCTATTTCCTTTTTCTTATGAAATTGCTTTTTCATAAAGACAAAGAAATGTCGTGTTTCGGGACATTTAGGAAAATGTGTAAAAGCCAGTGGCTGACGCATAAAAGTTTACACAAAATAAACACGGCCGGGACAATTCGGTATAAGTGCCAGTATAACTGCGACTCGAAACCCGATCTGTTGTGTATGCATCTACGCTGTCGTATACTATATCGTAGTTCTACGTTTGTTTTCAAAATGTTTCCTACGTCGCGAAAACGACCAAAGTTGGACACAATAAGAGAATTTATTGCAGAAATGCCTGATTTCAAGTGTGATGGTGCTAAAATTCAATGTGTAGTGTGTAAAATAAATTTAATGTGTTGGTCGAAAAGTGATTGTTTACGGCACGTAAATGGTGCAGGACATGTTTCAAAAAAAAATTCCACACGAGATTATGACAAATTTAAATTTAATTTATGTGTTTATTGCATGTAATTTACCATTTCATTTACTACGGAAGAAAGCATACGTCCCGTTTTGGAATGAATATTTGGACTTTAAGTTACCAAGTGAGAGAACATTACAGAGAGTTGTGCCGTCTGCTCGTGAGCATGTCGAGAGAAGAATTAAATCGGAGTTGCAAGATAAAAAACTGTGGTTATGTGTGGACGAAACAACAGATCGTAAAAAACATTCTGTGGTTAATGTAATGGTACGCACAATGGAACCACATCGACCGTCACCCTCAATTTTACTAGCTTCCAGACGAATACAACAATGCACTGCCGAAGTAATTTCAATGTTGGTGTTAAATACATTGGAAATGTTTGAACTTTCAACAAATCAACTGTTGATGTTTATGAGTGATGGTGCCGCAAATATGCTTGCTGTAGGTCGATCTCTTAAAAAACATTGTGCTAACTTGTTGCATATTACATGTAAAATTCATACTCTCAGTCTCGTAGCAGATAGTATCAGAAAATGTTATCCTGAGGTAGACGCTCTAATAGCACATACAATAGCTGTGTTTGTAAAATCCCCAAAACGTATTTGGGAATTTCATAGACTATGCCCCGGCATTCCTGAACCACCATAACCTATTCTTACTCGTTGGGGAACATGATTAGAGGCTGCATTTTATTATCTTAAATATTTTGAGAATATAAAGAACGTGATGTGAGAATTCGACCCAAAGGAAGCTGCGGCTGTCAAGGTAAGCCGCTTGAAATTTCAGGATAGTCAAGTTAAAACAGATTTGGAAATTATTCAGAACAATTACGTGGGACTAGCGGATGCGATAGAAAAACTACAACATTCTTCGGTGTCGTTAGTGGAACTTTGCAACATGTTCACGCACAGCTATGCGCGATAGAAGACGCAAGAAATGTTTGTGTTTTAGGAAGGTTTGAAAGTGTTTTAGATAAAGACTCTGATTTTGGCACATTAAGACAAATTTGTGAAGGTGCGTCAACAGAACCGTTAAGTTATTTGAAAGATTATTTTACTTACGCAAATATAACGTCACTAGATGTAGAACGTTCGTTTTCGGCATACAAAAACACTTTTTCTTCACGCCGCACTCACTTTGCCGAAACAACTTTGGAAACATATCTAATGTTACAAATATTAAATAGACATTATCCACACGTAATTTCACGGAGGACTCTTAAAACGGTAAGTGTTTGAGCACGTATCACATTTAATTTATTTTGTGTAAACTTTTATGTGTCCGCCACTGGCTTTCAGCGCAGTTGCGTTGCTCTAATTGTAACACAACTTTCTTCCAAAAAAGAGTACCATGTAGCTTATACAGTGTTTTACAATGTTATCCGACTTTGGAGATATCTAAGTTAGTTATGACCATTACGGAACAATTCAGCATTGACGAAAAATATATCACTTAGCTTTCAATTATAAACAATGCCAGGGTGTTTAAATTACACGAACGGAGATTATTCAAATTTGTTTATTATTTATGAAGAATGCAATTGATATCGAGGATATACGATACCTTTGCCGCTTGGTGTCCACAAGAACAGAAGCCGTCACCAGACACAGTTAAAGGAATAATATAGAATTTGATAAACTTTGGATCGGTCAAAGCAAAAATTCAAAAACGTAGATTTTGCGAATTTATTTTAATAGGGTCTCAAGAGCACGAATTATTTTTGGGCAGCATTATTTTGACGTATGAAGCCAAATTTACAAGAAACGGTCTGTTTAATTGGCACAATTCTCATTACTAGAGCAATTCGAATATCCACCTATTTCATCAATGCTGGATTATTTCCTAATGAGTAACTTGGATGACATTTTAAGTTGGATGACATTTTGAAAACTACATGTTACATTCTTATTGTTGAAAAGTATACATTTTAGATGCGTGACGAAACATTTTTTTTGTTCCTTTTTTTTTAAAGAGCAATTTGACGAGAAAGGTAGGTAGATGCATTTAAACAAATTAAATTTCGACACCTTTTCCATTTGAAAGTTTAATTGTACACGCCCATCTGTCAAATATTTTCAAAAAATGAAAATATTTCAAATATCGTTAGAAATAGCAGCACAGTTGTTTCAACAAACAAACCTTAAAACTAAACTAGGAATTCAAAAATGTAATAATATATAGAGTATTATTATTATTATCATTACTATTATAACTATTATTATTACTAGCGTTTTAAAATTGAAGTTACGGGAATATTAATTAAACGTGATCGATCATATTGGGATTGAAGTTGGTTAATTGGCTAGGTTGATGTTTTGAAATCGCATACACATGCAATGACAATGGCGTACATTTTACTTGCTTATGAAACATGAAGAGATAAGTGCGTAAATTAGTTAACTAATACATTATGCGTAGTATAACAGGTATCCACTATCAATGAAGTTTGTGATTGCGAAATTATTTTCATGATCGCTAACAATAATATTGTTTGCTTTCTATACAGAAATTAACTATTCTCTACTTTCACAAAATTTGTTGTTAAATTTATGGCGAAAAACGATATCGATAAATCAATTCTACTTTATTATATATTTTATTATTACTTACAATATATTTTATTATCTTTGCTTGTCGTAAAACGCAGTTTTTTTTTAATTATTAGTCATGTATATTCACTGCTTTTACCTGTATTTCATACCGTCTGTAATAAAAACAATTAACTATAAATTACGTTTAACTTCTACACCGCGTTTTACACATCATTAATTACTATATACTCCACCTACGGTGTTTTACACCTGGCCTTACTCTTTTTTCTTATGCATTAATCATGCGATTTCCATGAAATTACTAATAAGTGTTAACCCGGTGTATTGAACTTGTCGGACAGTGTTTAATAAAAACTGGTGCATTATCTTTGCCAGAATTCATTATTCGAACATTAGTATTATGTTTCCTTTTTAGGTTCATTAGCTTATACCACAGAAATCAATTAACCATGAAGGGCATTTTAGTTTCACGCAAATGTTGGACATAATCGTATACTTATATTCTCTATCGTTCTCTTGTTTCGAATTTAATCCGTAATCTGGAAAAACAACACTACAACATTTCAGTTTGACTTATGCAGGAATCTTTTCTTATTGAAATTGTAATTCAGTGTGATTTTCTGTTTGGAGCGGTAGGAAATTGTGTTACTTATTTAGATTATACAGCTACGTTGTACCAAGAATTACAATCAATTAATACACAAATTAAATATTAATAACGTGGTTTACAATTAGCGTGTCAGAACTTTCAAATATTTTATTTTATTTTGAAGAACAATTGCTATTATTGTATTTTAAAAATAATATCGTTTAAATGCCCTCCTCGACTTCGCCTGACTGAATGCATTTTGGAGGCCCAATTTGCGACTACTCTTTCACACATGTCGTGTGGTATATTTCTTATGTTGCATTAATGTTTCGTTTAAGGTCGAGAATTATTTCTGGCTTATTTTTATAAACCAGAGATTTCACATGACCCCATAGGAAAAGTCCAAGGGCGTAAGATCGCATGATCTTGGTGTCCAGTTGACGTTAGCAATTTTTGGAAATAACGCGTCCAGGAAACTGCTGTTGCAATAAAACAATTGTCTGACGGGACGTATGACATGTCGCACCGTTTTGTTGTTGACATTGTTTATGTCAACATTTCTCAGTTCAAGCCAAAGATATTTCATTAGCATATTCCTGTGCCGCTCACTATTAACACTAGCACAAATTCCATCATCGTCTTAAAAAAAATAGGGTCCGATCATGCTTTAAACCCAAAAACCGCACCACACGGTGACTTTCTCAGGATAAAAAGGTGCTTTGTGAATCTCTCGATCCTACAGTTATGCTTGTTTACCAACCGATTGAACCAGAGATGGATTTCATCGGAAAACAATATCTTTCTTGCAAAGTGTAGATCGGCTTCCGACTGCTCAAGAGCCCAATTCGCGAAACTTCCACCTAAACGATGATCGCTTGTGAAAAACCCAATCCATGACTGCAGTTTTCACATCTTCGTCATCGTTGAACCGTTGACCATCAAGGAACTCTTTTAAGTACCAAAACAAGTGAAAATCAATGGGTGCAAGGTGTGGACTGCAAGGTGGATGATCCAGTTGTTTCCATCCAAAAGACCCGATTAGACCTTGTGTTTGCGCAGAAACATGTGGCCATGGATCATCCACCTTACAGTCTGGTAAGACAACCGCTTTACATTTTAGCAATAACGTGTAGTAATGCCGGAATCGTGTCTTTGGTTAATGCAGTCATTAAATCTAACAAATCTCGTATCAAAACATCTGCAAAACAGAATTTTTTGTAAATATCTCCAAAACTATTGGACTAAAACGTAATGCACATCCCATACGAAATATTCAAATTGTAATGTAGAATGCTAAAATGATATACTATATAGGGTGTTGCGTTTAAAAAAAGGTTAGCTGTTTCGCCACATTGTAGATAATCGTCCTGTGAGGTTGCAAATATGTTTAGGTTATGACTGGTAACACAATTCAACAAAATTGGATATTTTTTGTTACCACCTGAATGGAGCATATCAGTTCTTGCAGATTTTTTGGCGCTGATTCTAAATCTGGCCACAGAATTGCACCAACACGTCAGAATTTCGAGGTATCCTAATTTCAACGTGCCAAAAAGACGGTTTTTGGTGACACTTGTGGTTATGTTGTAAGAACAGCGAATGTTTTTTGCTCATCTCTACTTATGCTATTATTTAGTCCTATTCTTCCCCTTCAACATCCATTTTCGTTTGTTCTTCGTTTTAAATATTTTTAAACAAACTTCTCTAACATTTCCTGACAATCTCGCAAAACCGCTTGAAGATGGTTACTCTGATAACAAATCTGCAGCCAGAATATCTCCTTAGGAAAGCATTTTGGAGAACATTTCTTCAAATAAAGTTCATAGGGGTCAAAAATAAGGTTTTTAATCTCAAGATTTTAAGGAGACACGTGTTTGATCTTGCAATTTGATTCCTGCAGCGGGTTCAAGGTCACTATCAAGTGTCCACTTCTGATCTCTGCAAATATGATGCAAAGTACTTTTGACCAAATGCATCCTGAGAAAATTTTCCACTTTCTACATTTCCGAAATCACAAGTAGGGGTCTTCATTTTGAAATCGTAAGTCCGTGTTTAATTGCTTAACTTGATTCTTACAGAGAGTTAGGATCATTATTCGTCGTCTCTTTCTGATCCCTACAGTTTTTATTTCAATAATTTTTTTCCAACATGCTTTCCTAAGCAGATTCTAATAAAACTGTTTTCTGATCATTAATGGCCCCATGAATCATGGTCATGAACACATACCTTTTCTTTGAAACTTTTTTCTCGAAAGATAACTATTTTTAGGGGGTGAGTACTCATGCGCTACATTAGTAATCTAGGCTGTTGCTCTCCCGTAAGAAAATTTGTGAATTTTGACTGTGAGATTATATTGAGGGTGTAAGGTAGTTGCTGTGTAAATTTCCAACTCCATCGTGGGTGAACCTCTGAGATTTCTTCTAGATTTTGGTAAATTTTGAAAATCCCGCAAAAACAGCATTTTTAGTAGACGTTTTCATGGCTACTGCTTGCAGTACGTTGTAATATTTTTGTTTTCGTTAGAAGTTTAAGACCACCGAGTAACCATTTTCAAATGGTTTTGTGAGCTTATCAGGAAGTGTTAATGCTTACGAAGTACTATAGATTGAAATTGGTATATCTCGAATCGAAATAGACGAAAATGGATTTTGAAGAAGAAGAGTAGTACTAAATGATACTATAGGCAGATATGAGCAAAAAGATTCGCTGCTCTTATAACACTTCAAATATCATCTAAAAAACCGTCCTTTTGGCACTTTGAACTGAGGATATCTCGAAATCCTGACGTGCTAGAGCTATTCTGCGACCGGATTTGGATTCAAAAAAAAATGATGTCTGACTTAGGTGGCAAAACTTTGTTGAATCGTGATAATTGCTGTATATGTAGAATTTTAGTTTCATCTTTGCTTGGAGAACAAATGGACTTTTCCAAACCGTTAACTCACGACTTTCGATGTAAAAAGGAAGGGTATTAATACAAACATTTTGCTTTTGAAGCAGTATAGAACCAACTTAATTTCACTATTAAATAATATTTACTATTTTAAGCTTCATTCATTCCATAAATCACTCCATTTCAGTTGGTTCGCGTGTTTCGATTACAAGTTATGCGCTTGACAACTTTGGAGGAAATGTTTAACTAATACACGATCAGATGCAGTTAATTTGGAAATACCACACTTTCTATTCTTTTCATAATTTCGAAATTATAAGTATGTAACACTTGAATAACTACAACTAATTCCTAAATAATAAATTTTCTAATCCATTTCAAGTAAATTTGAAATAAAATATTCATTTTAGTGATATGTTTGGTACATTTACCTAATTTCCTTCTTTCTGTACTTGCATGTAACGTACAATATATATGTATAGGAGGTCCATATTCTAGTAAATCAGTGAATTATGCAATTTATCATGTGATATTAGATGTGTGTTCGAATACAAAGGAATGGGGCCAAGCGGACATTAATAAATGAGGCTCCAGGTACATAACCTTGTAACTTTTTGCAATATTCGACAACCGCTTTACATTTTAGCAATAACGTGTAGTAATGCCATATACGATTCATTTCATGCATTAGAAGTCAATGTAGTTCATAAATTTAATCAAATCGGTAATAATTTAAAACGACAACGCAAATTTATGCATTCAGCGATTGAAATTCGTGTCTGGGTAGAATTAGGTGCTCATTTCATAATTTTTGATATAATTAGCAGATATCAATGTTTATACAGATAAATATTGCATATAAATACATAGCACATCATTATTTATCGTTTTCGAGCACAGGCTGCACTTTATTATGTCAATTAAGTTAATTTGAAATATATGGTAAGATATTTTTACCATTTGTTATAATATTAACAAAGTCCTCCATTATTGAATACATGGTTTAACAACCGTAATTTGAAACCGATATGTTGCTATTTCGAACAAACTACCGTTTTCTGGATTACACAACGTCGAAATTTATTGCACCCTACATCCAACAAGATGTTAGACGACCTCACAGATCCCATGTTAGTGTTTTAACATATTCAGAAGAAGCTTTTAGCTCTTTTTAAAGAAGTGTTTGAACCTTGTTTGTGCACATTCCGAAAATTAAAAATTGATATTTGCAGGACGACACTTGCAAGACCTACGCATACTACGGCAAAAAGATTGCATGAATGTGTGGACCGAGATGTACGGCATTTGGAAAGGGTGAGTCATCTCCACGGGCTCGGAGGATTGTGCCTTTGTGAATAGAGACTTTTCAAAACAATTTTTTTCTTATTATTTTCTGTGATCTGATTGTGTGGGCATAGTTTAAAATCATATCGAAGCACACAGGGTGGGTGTCTCATGAGTTCGTGGTTATCCAAAGTTGTACTTCTTTTAATGGAACATGTTATATATTATTGCACCTTTGGAATGCTCACAAAATTCTGAGCTAAGATATAATAAGGTACTATTGCCCTAAAGCTAATGGTTTCAGTAAATACTTACAGGATTTTAAATTTTGAGCCATGACCCCATTCGCAATAAGAAAAAATCTTTTTGAAAAATTCACATTCACAAAGGCGCAATCTTCTCAGCCTGCGGACATGACTCAAGTGGTGTTCCGCAAGAATCAAATCTCACAGTTACTCTTCTTTGTAATTTGTGGGAAACTGATAATTTGCAGCGTGATATTAATCTCTTAGTTAATTACCCACTGAATAATTACTTGTAACTCAATACTGCAGAATTCTATTTCATGCCCTTCACAAAGAAAATTAGGTCGTATCAATTTAATTAATAACAATTAATAATCAATCTCTGTCTTAAATAAATGTAATCAAAGGACTAGGCCTAACCCTTAATCCGACTTTATCGTTTTGTAACCTTACAGAAATTATTTGTTTGTCTATTTTAATGATGCTGAGATTTTTCATGAGAACTTCACAACATTTTAATAATATCCGATTACTGAGAACACTTTTCTATCCTTTTGTCATCAGTAAATTAGAATACGCTTGTGTCGTTTGATTTCTTTTTTATGAATCTCATTAGCTTCCCTTTGAGCGCATTCAACACTGTTTTCTGAAGCTTTTGCCATGGAAAATCGATGGAACTTATCCGCACTGAGGTATATCTTACCATCAGTCTTTGGGGTGTTAGGTTCGAATCCGAGGTCTGCAACTCTTAGAGTGAGGTTTTTCGCACTTTTCCTTATTCCAAATTTGGCGAATGCTGAGGGTGAATATTTTAAGACGCTCTACGGGCACAGGCGTAATAATAACTAGAGTTGCTCAATTTGCGCCAACAGCAAGTGGCGGGCGCATAAAAGCTTACACAAAATAAATGGTCAGAAATAAAATATAAAATATAATATGTGCTCGAACACTTACCGTCTTAAGAGCCTTCCGTGAAATCACAAAGTGAATAATGTCTGTTAAATATCTGCAACATTAG
Source organism: Dynastes maya (assembly GCA_029619315.2). Lineage (NCBI taxonomy): Eukaryota > Metazoa > Arthropoda > Insecta > Coleoptera > Scarabaeidae > Dynastes > Dynastes maya. Next base: position 64,633,195 of record JAROYE020000001.1, on the reverse strand, counting down.
ATATGTTTCCACAGTTGTTTCGGCAAACCGAGTGCGGCGCGAGGAAAAAGTGTGTTTATATGCAGAAAACGAACGTTCTACATCTAGTGACGTTATATTTGCGTGATTAAAATAATCTTTGGAACAGTTTAACGGTTCTGTTGACGCACTTACACAAATTTATCTTAATGTGCTAAAATCAGAATCTTTCTCTAAAACACTTTCAAACCTTTCTAGAACACAAACATTTTTTGCGTCTTCTACCGCGCATAGCTGTGCGTGAACATGTTGCACTATTTGCAGAGATTCCACTAACGACACCGAAGGATTTTGTAATTTTTCTATTGCCTCCACTAGTCCGAAGTAATTGTTCTGAATAGTTTTTAAATCCGTTTTAACCTGACTATCGTGAAATTTCGACTGGCTTTCCTTGATAGCCGCAGCTTCCTTTGGATTGAATTGTAAAACCACGTTCTTAATATTCTCAAAATATTTATGATAGTAAAACGCGGCCTGTAACCATGTTCCCCAACGTGTAAGAATAGGTTCTGGTGGCTTAGGCATATGGGGGCACAGTCTGTGGAATTTGCGAATACGTTTTGGGGATTTGACAAACACTGTTTTTGTATGCGCTATTAAAGCGTCTACCTCAGGATACATTTTCTAATACTATTTGCCATGACAAAAAGCATGAATTTTACACGTAATATGTAACAAGTTAGCACAATGTTTTTTAAGTGACCGGCCTACAGAAAGCATGTTTGCGGTACCGTCACTCATGAACATCAACAGTTGGTTTGTTGAAAGTTCAAACTTTTCCAATGTATTTAACACTAACTTTGAAATTACTTCGGCACTACATTGTTGTACTTGTCTGAAAGTTAATAGAATTGAAGATGACGATTGATGTGGTTCCATTGTACGTACCATTGCATTAACCACAAAATGTTTTTTTACGATCTGTTGTTTCGTCCACACATAACGAGTAAGTTTTTTATCTTTCAACTTCGATTTAATTCTTTTTTCGACATGTTCACGAGCAGATGGTACAATTCTTTGTAATGATGCCCGACTTGGTAATTTGCAGCCCGAATATTTATTCCAAAAGAAGACATATGCTTCCTTGTTTAGTTAATTAAACGGGATTTTACATGCAATAAAGCTAACACATAAATTAAATTTAAATTTGTCATAGTGTCGTGTACAATTTTTTTTTTAAGAATGCTATTTACTATTTACGTGACGTAGACAATCCCTTTTGGACCAACACATTAAAGGGATATTACAAGCTACACATTGAATTTTAACGCCATCAAAATTTAGGTTAGGCATTTCTGCTATAAATTCTGTAACTTTGTCCAACATTGGTCGTTTTCGCGACGTAGGCAACATTTTTAAAACAAACGTAGAACTACGAAATAGTATTTACGGCAGCGTACATGTATACACAACAGATCTGATTGAGACTCGCAGTTATACTGAGGGTTGTATCGAATCTCCGCCACTGCTCGTTGGCGCCAGTGAGCAACTCTAATAATAGCTCATGGCCGGCCGATGCGCCCTGTAATTGGCGATAGCTGTTGGGGGATGTAAAGGCATGAATGATTATTATTACTGTATGTCTACTAATTTGACAACTACCGCTGTTCCTATAGTTTTTTTTTGTAATAGATATTCTTTTTTTACTCATGGAAAAGCAGTTATTTTTCAGTTTCTCTTAAATATAGCGGAATATATTTCTATCAGCATGTACAATGTCAATCTCAATTAACTCGTTTTACACATAATAATAATAGGTATTGCATTTCCTGGAACAATTAAAATGTTATATTTACTCTAGATTCATTTTATTTGTTTGCACCTGTATCTACTTGATAATAATAATACTAATATTTCTTTGCAAATATGTAACAAAAACGTGTTTTCAAGTATCAAAATAGCATTAATCTGGCGATTTTCGTTCTATTTGATTTCCTTATGATTACTAGCTATTTATTGGCAGATAACCATTCACATACGTTTGTATCTTTGCAGCTGAATTGTTTCTGGATGGTGGGGGTTTCTTGGGTAAAATTTTAAGTTTTGTTTTATTCTTTGTTTCTTATTTTGGGACTGTGAAAACATGTTACAGATTTCGATTCGTTGAAATTGCGGTAAAATAATGCTTAAAATATATTTATTCAGAAAAAGCAAAAAATAATAATCACATGCTACAAAAAAAAAAAGAATCAATACCACTGTAAGCAATAATTACGAATTAACTGGAGATATATGTATTTAACAAAGAGAAACTTAAGCCAATATCAAAATTGCTAAATTTGAATATTTTTTTCACAGAAAATTGAAAAATATGGCATTGTCTTTCAAATTTTCGGAAAATGTCAAAGAAAAAAAATTGCTACACTTTAGTACCATCTTTTTCCATTTTTTGTAATGTAATCTATTTTTGAATTATTCTAATTAAAGCAAACTTAGTTAAAATTATTTCTTTAATACCATATTAAAGTAACTTTGTTACTAAATATTCTTATCGGTAAAGATTTGTAGGTAAATAAAAGATACGTTAGAGGAACTAGATTAACTTGTGAAGTTGATTTGGTTTGGAGAAAGAATTACAAAACCTGCCTTATTACATTTTCTTATGAAGTAATCAGATACATAAGCGAAATTGTAAAGAAATATTAAGAAAAAACGCCTGTAACGAAATTTGATTTCACTTTTAGGCAATACGTTCTTGTTTTTGAGTCAAATTTATTTATTTAATAATTAAGAGCGCTGTACAGTACTTATTGTCTCTAACATATTAAACAACAGTATTTCTCAACATAATCACCCTTCACTTGAAGGCATTTATTCTACCTATGATCTAATGTATTTACACATTTTTCAAAACACTCACGGTTTTGATTAGCGTAAAACTGTTGAACTGCTGTTATAACGTTGTCGCTGTTAAATTTGATTCCCTGAAGACTTTCCATTAGTTTTGGAAATAAATAGAAAACACTAGGAGCTAGGTCGAGTGGGTATGGTAGATGCTCCATCAGGTTGAAACCTGCATTGTAAATGCGTTTAAGGAGGCTTCTATGCACCGGAGCATTGCCCCGATGAAAGAGAATATCACATAACAACTTTCCTCTTCATTTTCTTTAATATAATAACGAAGTTGATTAATTAATGTGACATAATATTACGACCGTCATCTTTTGCATGTTCGCAAGTTGTTCTATCACTTCGGAATCCCCGAAACTAATTCTTCACTACCTAATATGAAGAAGCACCATCCCCAAGCACACTAACCATATCTTCATGAATTTGTTTTGGCATTAAACCTTTCTTCTGCAAATATTTAATAACGTCTACTGTGTTGGAGGCAATAAGTACAGTATAGCCCTCGAATCATTTCATTCATTAACCTAAATCATCATAAAAAATTTTTCTTTGTTTGACAGTTTGTGTTGAGTTCTTTTACTTTTACCTAGTTTTATCTTAAAGCCGACCTTTTCTCGAAAATTATTGCTGAGAAACTAGGCCATTTTTAAAAATTAAGGAAGAAATTGCCATTAAAAAAGAATAGGTCGATTGCGGTAGGAACTAAACAGTTGAAGAAAATATAACTATTTTTAAACTAGAGAATAAGAAATAAATTACCAAACAATCTTTGTTCCTGAGATTTTCTCATGGGAACGATATTTGAGAAGCATCGTACGTTGTGTTCTTGTCATCCTGTATATGTAGTGTCGATTAAATTTGATCGAATATAGAAAGAATGTGAAGAAAAGCTAGGAATCCTTCGTGATAAGTGAAATAAGTAGATGAAGTTTAATTGCTCATCAATAGTGCTTGTTCGCATGTAAAGGTGCATCCATAACAGTCTTTCACGCGTTGCACACAACATCAAACGGTTCTTCGCTACATCCTGGAAAATCTTACGCCGCAACGCATACACCGTTTACCAAGAATCCGTACGCTTAAAATATAAAATCACATAAACGATGTTTGTGTTACCTGTGCCTGCCAGTTGTGCCAATTTTATTATAATAAGAGTGCACCGTGGCTGTTTATACGTATAGGATAACATTCGGTATAGAATTAGATCGGTCGAGAATTCCTCCGACGTGTATATAACGTCGATATCCCTCGAATACGCGCACAGACACATGTTAATTATACACGCACATTTGTATAGAAGTATTTAAAATCACTCTGTTTATTATTTTTACGTAATACACAGAGCTGCTTAGCGTGCGTCAGTGTGATTCCGTGTCGGTTTTTGTTCGTTTAATGCGTAAAGTGCATCATATCCGAGTAAAACGTTATATCGAAACACAAAGACATCTTAAAGTTTCAATTTCAAGTACCTACCATCAGTAATAGATTGTGAAGTACAGTTGTATGACTATATGCGGTTAATTTATGAGCTTTATAGAATGATTTTATCATTGGGAATGGGAACAGGTGCATCTCGAATAGCTGCCGCGGTCGACCGGACAGTATTGCGACTTTTAGCCGAACCTTTTGCGCCATCTTTGTTTTAAGATGCAATAATTTCTTGTATATACTTACACAAACACGTACTTGCGAGATCTTGGATGATCCGCTTACTGTTTTACTGTTTATTTTCTCTTTTGGCATTTGTGTCACACGTTCTATTTATATTACTTAATAACTACTACAGAACCACTAGTCAGCGGACAGAAATCCGGTGAATTGTAGACGAATTTAAATCATTCACTTCGTAATTGGTGATTAACTGCTTACAGCCGTCGCCAAGAACTTTAGATAAATTATTAATAATCAGGTAAAAGTTATTTCTAAATTTAACACAGAATGATGACAAAGCCGTACATTGCTATGATGAAATAGTGCACAGAATACACAGAGAAAAAAAGTTATTGAATTTAACAAATATATCTTTGAAATTATTTATTTAATTCAACAAAGATTTATTTGAGTGAAAGTTAATTTCTTAAGAATAACAGATTGAATTCGTTTGAATTTACAGACGTATTTATTTGACATAATTTTGTTAAGTCAAACAAATATATGTTAGAATCGTGCGCTTCGCGCATCGTCGACAATTTCCGTTGCGTGAACACAGAGCAATCGCAATCGTAGTCCTAGTTAAGGTTATGTGAGATGGTGGTTCGTAAACGGTGAGATGTAAATGAAGAAAATAATAGGAAAGTAGGATAATGGATTTCTACATTTTTACCATTAGACAACTAACGTTAAAATTTCTGTATATAAAAAAAAGAAGTTGCTGCAGATTGGTAAACATCAGAATTCCCGTTTGTATTGGGGATTAGGGAAAATTACAAAAATTTCGCCGATATCGATTTCAAGGCCAGTAACACCAATGTTAGCAGTTTAAATAAATTGCGTTTCAATTCACTACACATTTCACAATGCTTTGATCCCTCCGTTTTCAAATTTTGTAACTAATTATTAGTATATTTCCTCCTTTTTTGATATAACAGGTACTTCAGCAAAGGCAAGTGATAAGACATGCTTGCATGTATAAGTCCGTTGAGATATCTGCTGTTCTATCTTCTACCCCTTTTGTCTTAATACCTAGCACCCTTCTAGCACCTAATCATACAATTATCCCTGTCACTCGTTCGCGATTTTCAGGATTCCTACGAGATTACCGAATCAATATGTATCTGTATACACAACACACGTTATTTTGTGGTTATGACATCTTCATCGAAATGATTTTGTACGTATATAAACCTTTATACCTATATATACCTTTCATAAAAAGAAGAAAGCATCTACAGTACTAGCCAATTCAGTAGAGTAATAATATCAACAGAATATATTTGTTAAGGCAACAGTATACTTTAGACCACAGAAATATTTTGTTAAGTAAATACATATTTATCTAACCTTTTAAAGGCGAACGTTCCCAAAATGGAAACATGCTAAAAAATCGATTTTTTATTGAATTAATCATTTGCATAAAATTTTTATAAATAACAATCGGAAAAGTTTAAATTTATATATATGGGGCAGTTAAATGAAAACGAGACAGATGGAAAAAAGTAAGTAAACTGTTTATTATTCCAAAAGTAATCACCATAACTGTTACATTTATTCCACTGTGAGACAAGACGGACAATGCCTTCATGGAAAAATGTTTGCGGTTGCCTAAAGAACCATGATTGTACCCAAGTGTGCACCTCTTCGTCCGAAGTAAATGGACGGCCACCACTCTCTTTCTTCATGGCTCCAAAAATATGGAAATCGCATGGGGAGAGATCTGGACTATATGGAGGATGGGTAAAGGCTTCCCAGCGAATCTTCTGCAGCGTAGTTGAAACAACCTTGGCAACATGTGGGCGGGCATTATCCTGCAACAGAATGATGCCGTCCGTCAACATTCCTGGGCGTTTAGACTTGATGGCGCGCTTCAATTTTTGTACTGCTGTGCGTTAATTGTGGCTTCGTGTTACAGTCCAGATCTCTCCCCATGCGGTTTCCATATTTGTGGAGCCCTGAAGAAAGACATTCGTGGCCGTCAATTTGCTTCGGACGAAGTGGTGTACGCCTGAGTACAATCATGGTTCCGTAGGCAACCGCAAACACTTTTCCATGAAGGCATTGACCGTCCTGTCTCACAGTGGAATAAATGTATTAACAGTTATGGTGATTACTTTTGAAATAATAAACAGTCTACTTACTTTTTTCCATCTGTCTCGTTTTCATTTGATTGCCCCTTATATATTTTAAAACATATAAAAATTGTATGCAAATAATATGATTAATTCAATAAAAATTAGATTTTTTTATAGTTGCAATTGGTTAATGTTTACATAGTTTTGATTGGATTATGACTATTCATCATGTTATGAGTACACTACACGTAAATACAATAAAAAAGTGCGTTAATATAATTTTTTTTTATCAAAATTGGTCCAACGAAGGAATTTATCATTTTAATAAATATATATATTATATAGTATATATAATAAACGGATTTATTGATATAAAAATACATTTATTAATACCTATTGAAAAATCCCTAAAGTTTGTTTTCTATTTTGAATTACAGTAGAAAGCCAAAAATCCCAACTAATTGGGATACAAATGAACTTTCTTCACATCGACCGCCGATCGGAGATGCATGTGTACCACCTATATACATATATCTATACACAACAGAGGATGCGATACTGTCGAGCCGCCCAGAGTGCCAGCTCTATCTGTGATACATTTTGACGAGACCGACAAAAGAAAATTCCAGAGTCACAAAATTCCAGTGTATCAAATACACTGTGTGATGTTTCTTTGTTATTGTCTGTTGTATGTTTATATTTGAAAATTATAATTCATTGTACTGTCTTTTGAAAGCTAAATTGAATCGGAAAGCATTCTTTTGATTTTAACGATTTATTCTGAAGGAGCAACAAATTTACGTTTACAAATGTAAAAAAGGAACTAACATTAATGAGAAAATTTATTTTTTAATAACGTATATTCCCTCCTCTTGCGTTACTGACTGCTTGAAGTCGACGAGGCATACTCTCAATTAAATGACGGATCACATTCTGGTCGATGTTATTCCACTTCTGCAATAAAAGCTCTCTCAGCTCCTGGGCAGTTCTTGGAGCTGGTATATGGCTTCGGATACATCATCCCAACTCATCCCAGATATGTTCAATGGGATTCATGTCTGGACTGAGTGCTGGCCAATCAAATCTTCTAATACCCACCTCATCCAGATATCCTTTAACAACTCTCGCTACGTAAGGTCTCGCATTATCTTGCACGAAAATGCCATGTTCGCCCATGGTGAGCATGAAAGGTATGACATGATCTTCTAGAACTCCCGTAACGAACCTGTGAGCTGTCAGGGAGCTATTCTGTATGAAGACCAACTCAGTGCGTGCATGTGAAGAGATTCCTGCCCAAACCATAACCGACCCACCGCCAAATGGAAGTCGCTCGTCAATACAAACTGCAGCATATCTTTCTCCTGGTCTTCTCCATACTCGCCGACGTCCGTCTGACCTATTGAGGCAAAAACGCGACTCATCTGAAAACAGTACCTTGCTCCAGTCCTCATTATTCCATACCAAGTGATTTCGGGCAAAAGCCAATCCTGCAATTCGATGCCAGCGTTGCAATGGCGGACCTGTAGCCATCTTCCTGCAAGACAATCCAGCAGCACGAAGCCTTCTTCTAACGGCCCATTCACTAACATTCACATCTCTAACTTCTTGGAGTTAATTTCGCAGCAAAACCGCAGAAGCTGTTCTATTCCGCAAACATGCAGGCACCAAAAAACGGTCATCTCTTGGGGTGGTGACTCTTTTTCGCCTGGATCCTGGTTTTCTGGTTATTCGGCCAGTCTCCTCAATGCGCTGGTACACATTTTGTACAGCACATAAGCTTTTACCAACAATTCTTGTAGTTTCACGTTGTCCTCGACCATCTTGTATCAACATTACAATTCTTATTACAACAATGAGATCTAAAGGCATTATGACCTGTTTAATAAACACTGCAAATAGTAAACCATGCAACCGATAGGTTTTATAGAGAGAAATCAATGCTAAACTGAAAAATAGACAACGCAATGTGAATTTTTAGTTAGAGCTAATGCGCGCTATTTCATAAAAAGGCGTAAATACCGTGGCAATACATGACAGATAACACATATGACAGATAGCATTTCTCCGGAAACAAATGACTCAGCACCTACTAGTACAATTATTTACAATTTGCAAACTATAAACTTAGAACATCACAATTTCAAAGTGACCTAAATTTTTTGCTTGCCAGTGTATAAACGGGACTGATTTTCTTAAAAATTCCGGAGGGCTTCTAGACCTGGAAGGGGTTGATGCGCGGGTAGCCTGTACCGTTAGGGAGAGAGAAGCACCAGCCGCAATTCTCTCGGGTCCCTTTAGTATTAAAAGAAACCATGAGCGAGAAAGAAGTGCATGTCTCCGTGGAGCAGCGGATTATCATCAAGTTTTTGGCCGAGGAGGGAGTGAATCCAACCGAAATTTTGCGGCGATTACAGACACAGTTCGGGGAAAACACCCTGTCAATAACCCGCGTATTTGCATGGCACAAAAAACTTTCTGGAGGGCGTGAAAAGGTCGAGAACGAGAGCCGTGATCGCTGCCCAACGACAAGTGTGGCCGAAACCAGTTTTTTTGATCGGCAAGCTGCTTTTCACGTTTATTTTCTCCACGATCAACACATAATTAATGCGCAATATTATTGTGAAGTACTGGATGCCGAGAAATTGTCGTTTCGAAGGAACAGGAAGAAGCAATCGGCCAGAAGTGTCATTCTTCTGCATGACAACGCCAGGCCTCATGTGGCTAACGCCACGATGCAAAAAGTGGATGCATTAGGATGGGAAACGATGGAACACCCACCCTATAGTCCAGACTTGTCACCTTATGACTTCCATCTTTTTGGACCTCGCAAAGAAGCGCGAGTTGTTTAAAAAACGAGTCCCGTTTATATTTGACACGCACTCGTACAAACTCTTGCAAATAACAATAGCCAAGCATGTAATCGCTTCTCACGAGTAAGTTAATAAACGGATATTTATTATATTGATAAACTGGTTCCAATTTAATAAATGTAGTTAATTGTTGTAATAAATTTATTAGTTGATATAATCATTTTTTTCGTTGCTTTAACAGAACGAATTAATTTTTTCAGTGTAATAGACACCTGTAGCTATAACGACTATAAGTTACTAAGTCACATATGTCCACGTGAATCCGCAAAATAACGTTGGCAATACTTATCCTAATCTAAATTCAATAACCTCAAGTACTCGACGCATTTGCTAACCGTTTATTTTAGTTATCTGATTCCAATATTAAAATTATTGGGCCTTGAAGAACACGTATGTTCGAAAATATGAAAGTTAATACAAGTGTACCTATCCATATGTACGCAAACCGAATCTCTTAATTGTTATCGTTTTCGTGAATAGCATCTATTTTTGTAGCTTCTGCCTAGATGTTGTAGGATATTTATTTAACGCAGGGGATATAGGTACGTTTACAAATTTATGGAATGCTTCGGTAAAATTAGATGATCACGTCGCACTCTACGCAGGCAAGTTCTTTTTGATTTTTCAATGAGAGAGCATAGTCCATATTTCATTGAGAATGATTTGAAGTGTATTTTATAAACTGTGACTTATCTTTGATTATAAAATGAGGAAACACGAAAATAACCTAGCAATTTTTGTATTCCTATGTGTAACTAATCGTTATACTTGTTATGATAAAACTTTATTCAGTTTTTTTAGCTATTTGTTCAATTTTTTGTTATTACAATACAAATACGATGGCCTATTAGCCGTATCTCCCAAAGTAATGAGAATAGCCATTTTAAACTTTCGGATACCAACATTCTTATTTAAAATGGAACTCCCTGCATGTTATGGACACACCTCTCTCAAATGCAAGTTGAATTAAATAACATACCAAGGGTGTAGGATGTACCAACATTAAGAAATTAATTTTTTTCTGAAAATTTTAGTGGATGTGTACGATAAGTCGAAAAATTTACATTAAATTTACATATATGAAGTACATAAGTCAAAGTACTCTTCGATTAAGTGAATACGTGTTAGCTGAAGAAAGCCCTTGATGTTATGTTTAAAGGTGTCAACAGATGTGTTATATTTTGGTACTATCGAGGTAAGGCGTTAAAAAGCTTCCAACGCAAAATATTTTCTGTTATATTTAAGGAATATTTAGCGATACGCAGATTTTGATTTGATCATGTGCATGAAATTGCTCGTTGCGTTGAAAATTGTTTGTATATAGGTCAAAAGTTCGTATATACACTACCGGCCATAATTATTTGCCCACTTACATTTTCGCTTGCATTTTAGAAAATCATTTATTTACTGTTATTTAGAGGGTATAATTAGTTAGCTACAAGTGAAAGAAATATATCAAATCAAATAATTCCGCTGGTATCCATTGAATCTCCTTAATCCGATAATTAACGGGTCCAGATAAGGCCACAAAAGACCCGAAATGTAATGCAATTATCCTTCACTAATAAATATTTAATGTACTGCAGGTGAAGATGACAATTCCCTATTTACCTGAACTAGAATTATGAATTTAGATTTAGTAGTTATTGTTCTTTTAAACAGCGAATATCCTTAACAAAGTTATCTAAAATTAGTATTAAAATGCGAAAAAAACAAGAGAGTTGTCTTCATACATAAACCCACACAATGGTTGATGCTTTACATAATCTTGGTCGAAGTACCAGAGATATCTCAAGAAAATTGAAATTATCTCGCCGGACTGTTGACTATAACGTTAAAAATATAATGAGGCTGGCACATTAGTAAATATAAAACGAACAGGACGACGGAAAATGATAACACCAGCCGAAGACCTTCGAATAATTATGACGAGTAAGCGGAATAGACGAAAAACTGCATCTGAAATAACGGCTGAAATAAATATTGGGCGTGAAAAACGAATTAGTAACCACCATGAAAAGGAGATTAAGCAAGGGTGGTATATTTGGCCTAATAGCGTTGCGTAAACCACTCTTACGCAAGCAAAACAAAATAAAACGGCTGCAGCGGGCTAGAGAGCATCAACATTGGACGGTTGATGAGTGGAAAAGTGTTTTCTGACCGATGAGTCCAAATTTGAACTCTTCGTCAAGGTTGAAAGGAGAACGAGCAGCAGAATCATGTGTAGTACCTACAGTCTAGCACAGGGGTGGATCGGTAATGGTTTGAGATTGTTTTGGCGCCGCATCCGTAAGAGACTTGGTTAAAAAAGATGGAATTTGAAGAAAAGAGCGCTACCGGGAAATTTTGGAAACAAATGCTACACCATCTAGAAATTCTAGAATGTAAATAATCAGTGACTATTTTATATTTCAACGTAATAATAATTCGAAACACACTTCTAAACTGTGCCGCAAATATTTAGAATCGATGGGATGTGAAAGCAATATTAATATAATAAAATGGCCTCCTCAAAACCCAGATGCAAATACCATAGAGCTTTTGTGGGAGGAACTCGATAGGCAGACGAAAACAAAGCCTCCAACTTCCAAAGAATCGTTGTGGAAACAACTACAAGAAGCCTGGCTTAAAATAGAAGCCGCTATTCTGACGAAATTGATAGAGAGAATACCGCAAGTGTCTGCGGCAATTGTTAGTATTCGAGATGGACATTTCGACGAAACGAAGATTTGTTTGTGTCAAATAAATTTTATACAAATAATAAATAAATTTTAAGATTATTTTATTAAATGCAATACTACAATTTCTTTTTCAGTTAGCACTTCTTTTATTTATGCGTATTTCTATGGGTGAATAAATAATTATGGCAGTTAGTGTATGTATTGCAGGCCTAGGTAAAATTTTTCATACTTCAAAATAAGGCCTGCAGGGCCCCGTGCAATCAATTCCAGCAATACACCGAATTATGCGTTTCTGAGCCAAAAATACGGTTTCATCAGCAGGTAATGCTCCCTAAACTGAGATGCTGTACTATATCTTGCTGTGAACGTTTGCATAACAGAATTAAAGTAAAGTGCTAAAATCGATGACAGTTTTTAAATTACGCATTTGGTAACAACAAATATATTTAGTTTATTTACTATTTTTTTTGCAGTGTGCGGTCCAAGACAGTGTCTCATCGATATGTACACCTAAAAAGTTTATTTCGCGAACACGACTTTTTATTTTGTACATAAATATGGAAATTATATTACATTTTATTCCGAATTGTTTGGAAAACCAAGTAATTTGTTTTGTCGTTGTTTAAACATACCCTGCTATTAGAGAACCATGAAGCCATATCATGCAATAATGCATTTGATTGAATTTCAGTTTGGGAAGTGGTAGGAGTGTCGACGACGGCACTTGAATCGTCAGCCTACATAATTATGTTGTAATTGGCCATAAAATCTGCAATAATATTTATAAAGAATAGGAAAACTAGAAGACCTAAAACACTGCCCTGGGCTGTGCCCTTCTCAACTAGCAAAACAGGAGGCCTCACCTTATTAATAAACTGACCCTTCTTATGTCGTATTTCTACAAGTTGAACCTCACCGCGCAGGTAGGATTCAAACTATCCTGTCGCAACCCACGAATTCTGTAACTATTTAATTTGGCGATGAAAATATGATGGTCGACACAATCGAAGGCACGACGCAAATCACAAAATATTCCAACTGTGGGTTCCCTAGAATCAATGCTTCTTACTACATATTCGCGGATATAGTGGAATAATTAACTCCGTAATCATACTGCTGATTTGTTAAGAGGTTATGCTTGTTTAAATGTGATAGTAACTTATTTTGCATAGCATATTCAAAAACATTAGAGAAGCTTCGTTCGATTGTTAAAGGACGATAATTAATTATATTTAACTTCAATCAAGTACTTGAAACCTGTGGCACTGGAACACTGAAACAGTTCACTAAAACCCTTACCACAATACTTTACTCGTACTGGACACACGTTTCGATAGCCAAGCCAGGCTAAGATAAATCTATTATTACTAGTAGGTTTCCTATATACGTCTATTTCTAACTTATTTTTATTTCTTATTACTAACATATCGGGGAATGGAATCCTGTTTTCTTTTTCTTCTTCGTGGGTAAATTTGATAGAGGGCAATTTTGAGTTACGTTTTTCCCCGTTCATGGCCAACCTCTTTATGAATAAATTTGAAACCGAAGAAAGAATACTTCGGCCTATTTTCCTCGGCTTTGGATCAGATACGTCGATGACGTTTTTTGCATTTTTGACACTAGCAAATGTTCAGTAACGGATTTCATAGGACAACTTAACTAAAAAAAATGATCATAAGGTTGATAATATAAAGTTAATTAAAAACGTAAAGAGCATTGTTCAATTAAATTGTTATGAAGGCATGGAAATTTACAAAAACCAAAATCACTTAATGAATTCAGATTTATGACTACTAAATTCCAGCCTTTATCCTTTGTTACATCATGTATAGTTAATTACTACTGTAATTATAACCACGTGCAATGAAGCGCTTCATTGAAAAACATCGATATTAAAACTTTCTTCTTTTTGACCATTTACATGTTAATTTACGGATTACTTATCTTTAGATTTGCAAATTAAGGCATTAATTATAGTCATGTGCAATGAAGCGGCTCATCGAAAAACACTTAAGTAGAAGGGTAAATAAATAATCACACCGCTTCGTAAATATAATTTGATACAATTAAGGATTATTATGCTTATTTCAGATTTACGTATTGCGTAATTTATTTGCTATATAAGGTTAGTTTTTCCCTTACTTTGTTAATTCAGTTTTATTGCTAATGACGATAGCTTGACTATCGAAACGTGCGTCCAGTATGAGTAAAGTATTGTGGTAAGGGTTTTAGTGAACTGTTTCATTCTTAACTTTGAACCTTTTTTGTATAATGGTACTACACGTGCAATTTTAAGTTTTTCTGGATATTGTACTACTTCAAAAGATAAATTAATTAGAAATGTTAAAGGTTTAATCACAATTTCTGAAACTTCTTCGATCAATTTTCATATAAAAAGCAACTGAATTTACAGGGTAGTGTCTGTTTTGTTTATACTAATGAATAGTTAAAACACCCACAAGATTTGCTTGATTCATAATATGTCATACATTCCATTTGCAATAAGTATTTCATTTGTGCTTTGTGCTGCTACAAGAGCATATCAATACCTGGGCAAATATGCGGTAACAGCCAGAGGCGTGGCGAGCGCATAAAAGTTTACACATAAAACAAAAGGTAAGAAATAAATTATAAAACGTGCTGAAACACTTACCGTTTTAAAAGCATACCGTGAAATCACAAACTGGGTAACATCTGTTAAATATTTGAATCATTAGATACGTTTCCACAGCTGTTTCAGTCAAGTGAGTACGACGTGCGGAATATATGTTTTTTAATGCCGAAAACGACTGTTCGACATCTAGCGATGTTATATTTGCATATTTAAAATGATCTTTGAAACAACTTAATGCATCTTCACACGCACCTTCACAAATTTCTCTTAATATAAGAAAAACGGAGTCTTTCTCTAAAACACTTTCAAATTTTCGTATTACACACCAATTTGTTTCGCCTTCTACAGCCCATAACTGTGCGTGAACATCATTCACAATTTGAACAGAATCTACTAGCGACATCGAAACATTTTGTAATTTTTCTATTCCCTCCGCTAGTCCGAAGTAATTGTTGTGAATAGTTTGTAAATCTCTTTTAACCTGACTATCTTGAAATATTTCCTGGCTTTTCTTAATTGCTGCAGTTCCTGTCGGATTGAATTTTAAAACTACCTTCTTCACTTGATCAAAATATTTGTTGTAGTAAAACGTAGCCTGCAACCATGTTCCCCAACGTGTAACAATCGGTTGTGGTGGTTCAGGTAAATCAGGACACAGTTTGTGAGATAGTCGGGTACGTTTCGGGGACTTTAGAAACACTGCATTTGTACTAGTAATCAATGCATTTACTAGTGGAAAACATGTAGGAATCGCTTGTGCCGCGATATTTACAGTATGGATTTTACACGTTACATGTAAGAAGTTACCACTGTGTTCTTTAAGAGAACGGCCCAAAGAACGCATGTTTGCGGCACCATCACTCATAAACATTAAAAGTTGCTTAGTTGAAACTTCAAATTTGTTCAATGAGTTCAACACCACCTTTAAAACTCATCGGCAGTACAATTTATAACTCTTTTGGAAGCAAGTAAGAAGGAGGATGACGGTCGTTGGGGTTCCATTGAACGTACCATTACATTAAGCACAGAATATTTTTGACGATCTGTTGTTTTGTCCACATACAACCACAGTTTTATCTTTCAATTCCGTTTTCATTCTTTTTTCTATATGTTCACCAGCAAATGGCACTACATTTCGTATCGATGTCCGACTAGGTAATTTACAGTCCACATATTTATTCCAAAAGGAGACAAATGCTTCTTTGACTAGTAAACGAAACGATAGATTACATAAAATAAGGGTAACATATAAATCAAATGTACATTTTTCTTGGTCTCGTATACCACTTTTTTCAGAAGAATGCTATTTCCTTTCGATGTGACGTTGACAATGGCTTCTGGACCAACACATTAAACGAATATTTCCGAAGTTTGAACATTGTGAAATGCGCTCGCTGTTACTCTAACACTGTCATTCTATTCATGCATTTCAGATGTAGCAGTCTAGTAGTTTTGTGTACGTAAAGGAAGGCTATAAAGAGGGATTTAGTTGAGCCCTTCCTTAAGTTAAATTGCTTTTGTTCGCATATATGTAGCAGATAACTATATCAATAGTAGAATAAAAGTAAGGAGCGTCTTCCAATAGGGCTCGGACCTCTGGAATATTCGGCTGAAGGGGCGTGTGCGTGAATATCGCTTCTCTTGCTTAGTCGTTCGCTTTGTTTTTTCCAGCGCTGCACGAGGTGTTCAATTTCAAATAAGAAAGTTGATATCTGTTTCTGATTTAATCAAGAGTGCCACAAAATTGAAAATATTTGTAAAAAACACACCTTTGCCCATAATATCGCTCATCGAAATTTCAAAAAGTGATTTTGTTTGCTTAAGACATACGTCTAATAGGCCGTCAACGCGAATCACCCTGTATACACGATAAAACGTGGAAACAATTCAACTTGTATATCTCAATAATGAAAATAAAAGTCCAAATTCGCTCAGCTTAATTGTAGGGGAAAGATTTTTGATTTCTGCTACTTGCCACGTAGGAGGTTTCATTGTGCCTACAACCACATGCCTCTTAATATAATGTTAGATTTTGAATACAGCTCCACTGGCCATAGAAATCTTTTCAGTGGTCTGAAGTTGTGGTAGCCGCAAAATGATAAGAATATGTATATGACTGTCGATAATTGTTTGCTAAGCAGATTTGGGAGAATACACAACACGACAAGTCAGGGCAATATATCGCCAAATTGCTTCAACTTGAGTAAACAACATATTATCACTTTCAGCTGATAATGGCTTGTTTTTTGATTAACAGACGCTATTTATTAGTGAAAATTGTCTGGAAATATTTTAGGATTGCTCTGCTATTGCAGGCGAATTGAAAACAAACAGCTGTTGTAGTACTTATGTGAAATTATATGTGATCCAAATATAAATCTGCGAGTGATTGAAAATTTTTTGTGCTGTTAGAACGTATTTAGTTCTCAAACTTTTCTGATATTTTGTTGGATATCATAATATAAGTGCCACGATTCGCTGGTTCGACGGTAGTTATTCTAATCGAGTGGCATTAGAACAGGTATTATAGATTGCTTCGTTCATGATAATGATGAATGAAGATGAATACTCTATAGACAAAAGTGATGGTGATTGCAAAAGAACAAAAAAAGATATATATACAGATAGAGAGTCCAAATAGAACAGTTTGACAATTTCCAATGCTTGGGTATCATACTGTCAGAAAAAGGTCAAGAAGGAATAGACCTCAATAGTAGAAGGGGAAAAAGAAATAAAGTATACTACGCCATAAATAAAAAAAGCTAAAGGTACAGACGATTGAGATGAAATACGTCACAACAGTAACGGCGAAAAACAAGGGTTAACAAAATTGAATGGGAGACGAGATACCAGATATGGGACAGTAGTAGTTAGTAGTAGCCAGCTAGACAACGTGACTAGTGCATGAAAATGTCTCAATTAACGAAAATTAAGTACCGCGCGTTCATTAAATTTTTAACAAAAGATGGGCATACGCCTGATCAGATTAAACAACGTTTAGACGGCGGGTATGGTGATTTATCTCCTTTATGTTCCACTGTAAAAAAAGTGGGCAAAATGTTTCCGTTGGGGGCAAGAATTCCTAGAAGATGACGAGCGCCCCGGCATTGGACTGATAACGCCTCAAAACGTTTCAATTATTGAAGAAATGGTATTAGCTGTCAACAGCACATATTCTGCGTCTTTGCTGCACAAATTGAGGGACAATATTCGTGCAAAACGTCGAGGAAAATTGACAATGTACCTGTCCATACTGCCGCCATTTCACAAGTTGTGGTTTTCAAGAATTGAAACATCCACCGTATAATCCGGATATGACTCCAAGTGATTATTATTTATTTTCTCACTTAAAAAAAGACTTTAGGGGATGTCGTTTTAAGGACGATAGTGACTTGCAAGCTGTTGTAATACAACATTTCGAGGGAAAAACTTGAGATTATTTTTGTAAGGGTATGGAATTATTAATTGAACGTTGTAACAAATGTATTGAAGTTAGGAGAGATTATATTGAAAAATAAAAATTGTTATATTTTACCAAGTTTATTTTTCTATATTAAGCCGAGAATTTATGGCGTTGCTTTTATGATGGCTTCGGCACGAACCATGCAAAATTTCTGGGTCAAATTTAATATTATGTAAATCTGGCAAAAATTATCATCACCTTATTTGTTGTGGTTGCGCAACAAATTGTATACTAATTTAAATTATATTACCTTCTATTAAAGCAGTTCGCCCGGTAAATTTTATACTATCTATGCTTACTTAGCGCAATGTTCAAATAATTCCAGTTGTACAAGAGCGGTGTTCATTATGTTCCACTTTGTGGTAATTGTTCCCAAATTTACCGAATATTAAAACTAGGTACTTGATATGTGGTCCATGCGGAGGCCATTGTAACATCAACAACATAAAAAACTGAAACTTACGCATATTGCCTGTCAAAAACTAATAAATTTAAACAAACCTACCACAATTAATTAATTACGATAAAGTTCGATAGAGCAAAGGAGAAGCAACAATTAACAAAACAAGTAAAATGAAATAAAATAATAATGAGCACGAAAAAGGAAAGAACGAAAGTATGACAAATGCAGGTTATAATTACGAGAATAATCCACGCTTTTGGAATTGAGATTTGACAGTTTGGCAACTGTTATGATTACCTTGCTTAGCAACGAGCCCTTCAGATTAGTCTAGTGTCACAAGAAACAATTTGGCGCTCTTTCCTAACAAAAACAGATTACCAAAACCTTTATTACTGCATATCGTTATATTTCTTAAGTTGAAGTATAACATGTGTGGTATTGTTGGATTCGCCTTTCGATTACCTTTCCAAAAACGTAAATATATATAGGATGTTCTATTTAAAAAAAGAAGGTTGACGTCACTTCCGGTGAAACCGGAAATACAATTGAAATGCTGATAAAGGCAAATGTTAGTTCACAAAAAATAGAAATCGACCTATTTTTTCTAGAAACGTTAGCTTCTGTAGTTCAAAAGTTAGCATGCGGAGGTACACAGGACCGCACTGTATATGTATATGCATATGTATATGCATATGTATATGCATATGTATATGTATATTACAGTTTGTTTCTTTAGGTTTCGTAGAACTAAATTGTGGATAATAAATTATAAACTTAGAGAATACGTTCAATATACATATCATGTTAGAAACCATTAATGAGAAAGTACGTATAATGTGGTCATCCAATCACTCAGTGAAAGTTAGGAACTTACTGTGATTCATTAGCAATTCCAGAATAAAATTTATTGATAGATCAAATTTTTGGTAGGTTGAATTATTGCACCACAAAATTCTTTAATTAGCTATAAAAGTATAGACGTGATTTTCGTATTTTCTTACTAGACATTTTATTCTGTTTATTGTTTATATTATTCGGTATGATTTTTCCAGAAAATATTTTGTTCTAAATATTTCAGCAATAAAGTCTATAGTTAGACCGAAAGACGTGTAATTCGACAGAATCTGGATTCAATTCTGTAGCTACTAATCTCGAAAATAGCTGATCGATGTGGGTGAATCATTTTGAAAATACAATGGTTACTATTCGAAAAGAGGAATGTTACATCTTTTTACATTGTTGCGTACGAAATGTATACATTATATGCTAAATCTGTTTTCGATTTACAAATACCTTTGGATGCGTAGGAACTTTTATTTTAACCTTGATAAAGCTAGCGATA
This sequence comes from Dynastes maya, assembly GCA_029619315.2. Taxonomy (NCBI): domain Eukaryota; kingdom Metazoa; phylum Arthropoda; class Insecta; order Coleoptera; family Scarabaeidae; genus Dynastes; species Dynastes maya. The sequence goes on along the minus strand of JAROYE020000001.1, from coordinate 64,613,226 downwards.
GATAAACATATATAAGCTTTAATTGCGTGTATTACTCTACTTCTAAGTTGAATAAGTTCATATAATCCATTTTCTGTAGATATTGCGATGTCTTCAAATTACGAGGTTTGTTCAAAAAACATCCGACCTTAATTTTTCATGTGTAAACAAACTAAGTTGGGAAGGCGTGGCTTGGTGCACGTATACAGGCGATCCTAACACGCATTGTTGAATTTTTTCCTGTCTGTAGAAGTTGCCAATCACTGGCAGACGGCCGACGAGTGAGGAAGCGTAAGTGAGCGCCGTCGGATTTTCGTTTTTGACAAAATGACAGAACAATGTTACTGAATTAAGTTTTATGTACAGTTTGTTTTTCAAATGGAAATGATCGTCGAAGCAGTGGATCCGTTCATTCCATTTTGATTTCTTCAACCCAGTGATCACTGGCGATGAGTCCTGGGTTTATGTGTACGATCCAGAAACCAAGATGCAGTCGCCACAATGAAGTGTGCTACATCTCCGAAGCCAAAGAGAGCAGTGCAGGTGCGCAGCACTGTCAAAGTCATGTCCTTGAGGATAGTTGTGTCGTGTGGTGCGTACTCGTGATGAACGACGCCACTGAAGTCAAAGAAGACGGTCATCTTTGATTTCAGTGGCGTCGTTCATCACGAGTACGCACCACACGACACAACTATCCTCAAGGATTACTCCCAAAAGGTTCTGCGTCGTCTTGGCGATACTGTGATACGCAAACAGCCGGACCTGTGGGCAGCGGCCAGTTAGCGTAATCATCACGATAACGTACCCACCCATTCATCACATTCGACACAGAGTTTCCTGACCAAACAAAACACACCTGTGCTTTGTTAGGATCCCTACTCTTCCAACATGGTTAACATTAACGCATAAAATTTGTCTAATAGTCTGTGCCACAAGATGTAAAGCATGCACTTTACAAGTTACATGTAAACAGTCGCAACCGTGTTCAGGAAGAGAACGGCCTACCGCACGCATTGTCGCTGTACCATCGCTCATAAACATCAACACTTGACGTGTTGAGACTTGAAAGTTTTTTAACGTAGTAAGTATCACAGTCGTAATTGCTGCACTAGTACACCCTTGTAATCTTTTGCTAGCTAGTAACAGTGGAAATGTCGGTTTATGTTGATCCAGTACACGAACTATAACATGTATAATGGAATTTTTTTTACAATCTATCGTCTCGTCAACACACAACCAAAGCAACTGATTTTTTAATGTAGATATGATTTTATTTTCCACCTCTTTGCGTACAAATAAAACATGCTTACGTGCTGTTGCCGTAGTTGGCAACTTCAACTCCGGGTTGTATTTGTTCCAAAAGTTCTTAAACGATTTCTTATCTAGTGTGTTAAGTGATATTTGACGCGCCGTTTTTTCTATTTCTGTGTTCTGCACTATTTACACCCTTCCTACAGTCGTTCTTTTGCCAGCACATCAAAGTTTTTTCGCACACTTTACAAACTATTTTAGCACCGTCGTACAACAAATCTGGAAACTCACAGATAAAGTTTTTTACTTTATCAGCAAAGGGTCGTTGTTTAACCTTGCGCACACTGGACATTTTTCATTAAAAATTGTCTTGAATAACTAGTATTCCGCTCGCCTGATTTAATTCACACACGCACGCCGTGCTAGTGATGATGAATGTGTACGAATTTGAACTGCTTTGCCATCCAGCAGATGTTTACGCATCGCATCAGACAGGCGCGCGCTGAGTTCCGTTGGCTGCTTCAGCTGTTACGGCTATGCTGGGATGACACAATTATCTTACCTTGGTGATTACAGTTAACAAAAACAATTTTAAATAAAGTTAATTTGAATGTTTTTATAGTAGCTGAGAAAAAGCTAAAATTCTGTTGCATGCCGGAGAAAAGTTTGAATCTACACAGGTATGTGTCATTGAATATATAGAAGCAAAGCAATTACTAGGTTGGGGCTATTTACAAATAATGGAAAACAAGTGTGAAGAACTAGAATAACAAGAGAAGGAATAGAGAGACCAGAAGAAAGGAGTAGAGGAGGCAAGCAACATGGCCAAGGACGAAAAATATTGGAAGAATTTTTCAAGCGGTTTAGAAAAATGGAGGTGGAGAATTTTTATATAGGAAACTAATTGTATATTTAAGTTACAGTTTTATCCGTGGCAGCCCGTGCTTGATTTTAGAGGGCTTTTACTCTTAATGTTTAACAAAATATAAACATTGTAAAATAATATTCACTTACATATATTCTAGACACGCAGAATAATAAACTCATAATCAAGATTCATAAATTGTTATATTAAAGTTTTTAAATAAATTTTGTACTAGAGCTGTGGTGTAATCCGGATCCATTATCCGAAACCTCGGATCCGAATCCACTATCCGAAATAGGTCGAGTAATTATCAAACAATATAGCTGTAATAATCACCAGATTTATTAAACACTTAAGCAGTGCAAAGTAACTTTGAATTGTGCGCATGGAAGCTGAATATTATTCTGAATGCACGGATTTTAAAAACTATTGCATTTTTTCTCCATATAACACTAATTCGATGATTTCTTTATCAAACACTTTCTATATTGCAGAATTTGTACAACAGCAGCTTATGACAGAGGTTCGGAGAGCGCAAAGCCATGCGACTGCGCATATTCAACCAACCCAATTCACGTATCTTGACAGAAATTTGATCTTAGGCCAAAAGCATACCTGGTATAAGGGTTCTGCGCTCTCTGAACCCTACCAAAATCCATTATATCCAAACAAGGCCCATAAACTAGTATGCAGTGGTCAAAGAGGGTCAACACCATACTCTCACACAACATACATTTGACGCTACGAATAAAGTAAGTCTTTGGAGTAAAACTGCTCCAGGTTGCTGTACTCAGCCCCCATAGTCGTGAATATGTAAGGTTGGTACCGGACGGTGCTATTGTTATGTTTTGTTGTAACAAAATTAATAAATACAAGCAGGATAAAAATTCGATGATTTTTTAATTTGCGTCAACTAAAACTTAGTGGTAAGTTACAGAGTTCCTATTTCATAATAGCTGTGGCTAGAAGGTTTGAGCCCTTAAGCCCCTACAAAGGTTTATCTCCATATATTTCAAGCCAATTTCTTATTTTGGCCGTGAACAAAAATTGCTTTTTGCATTATCGTTATCTTTTTCAGGATAATTCTAAGGGCATCCATTGAATATTTTTCGTAAATAGTTAGGGAAATGGGAAACCATAATTTAATTAATTAAAAGGCTTTATAAGGTACTAGTAAAATAAGAAAGATAGTTACAGGATCTACACTGATACAGTTAGAAATAAACAGCGGTGTTTCATGCGATGTTTCGATCTACACCATATTACCAGTAACAAACTTTTCTTCGATGTTTCCGAACATTTATCTCTTAAAGTCAAATAACTGTTACTTTATGTTATTTCAGTCTAGCAAGTTGAAAAGTAAAAAAAGTATGTTTACCTAAATATTGCGCGCGTATTAATGTATTATGTTTAAAGTAACATGTGTGTGATATAGACATCTATCGTTAGTAGCTTACATAAAGTACGTTTGGATTAAGAATTTAGCAAGTTTATTATAAATTCCCGAGTTTCTTTCCACTTTCTCCGGTCGATTGCGCCGTATAATGCAACTAGCCGTCTCGAGCAGCGTTTTAATATATTTGGTGCGAACAGTTGCAGATGAATGTGCCGTATGTGAGCCTATATACACGTTTTATTGTACATATTTAAAGTTGCAATCAACGCAAGATGCGCGAGGCTCATTTACTGAAACAGCGACACGCACGCAATGTACGTTTCCTCTGTTTATGTTTACATTATTTGAAAAATAAACGGTCAGTACGAATATGTTTTAAAAAATCCGAATTCCATTGCTGTGTTGACTGCGAACCTGCAATGTCCACCAAGTTACCCGGTTTTCCATTTACAGTGATTCTTCCCATATATGATATACTTGATCTTTATTCTTATATAGTAGTAAAACCAAATGCGTAATGGAAGACAGTTTTGACTTAAGGGCCTTGTAAGGTCATCACAATAATGATTTCTTTTCGTCTAATAAATTGTAGCATTGTGTGTCTCGCGTTGTCCCCGTATTGCCAAGTTTTAAAATTTATTGTCGCTTCCAGAAATGTACGCGCAAACGTATTGCAGAATATATTAAAGAGTAAGTAACCGGCATTTTTGATTGCCTCTTTAATGTAATATACGATTCTTTAGGTATGAATTTATTTGCTTTTAATAGTGAATATTTATAAAATATTGCATAACTTGCTGTTATGCATTTATTTGGAATAATTCTAGAGAAAGCTATGCAGGATATAAAATACGTTTTGGGACAGATGTGCGTGCAAAGAGGTAATCTTTCTTTCTAGTCGATAAACACTACGTTGAAATGTACAGCGCATTTGTAATTCAAGGCATTTGGGTTACGCGTATTCTATACTAGTACATTATTCATTCTACAATAACATTGACCAATTTTCGTAGAAATATAAAACTGTCTGCGCCGTTTGTATGTATAACATTTGCATTTAGGTTAACGCCTTCGACGTTAATTATTTTGCCAAAATTTGTTATTGTTTTATATGTTTCTATTTGTATTAAGTCAATTAAAAACTGTTTTTGTTATTAGATTCCCCAATATAAATCCCCAGAGGAAGCGACGGTTTGAAGAGAGTTACGAACATTGTATTGGTTGTGGTACTACTTATGTTGTTGACCGAAAATAGGTAGTTTGTATAGCACATACTTTCGAGAGGTTTTGCAAGCACATATTATTTGCCACACAAAAAAGAAGCTTCTTAAAATAAATATTTATCTCCATATCCTATTACAAAAAATAGATGTATGTATAAGCTCAAAATAACAACGTAAAACAAAACAGTTTGGGTCTACATAATCTGCAGTTATTTTTGTTGTTCATTTGTAGCGATTTAAATCAAAGATCATAAAGTGCCTGATTACATTTTCTTAAATACGATAACACTGTTTAGGTGAACCTCAAAAATAGTAATAGTATTATAATAAATAGTATCTTTTAAATCAAAGATTTTTGGCCTTTAGGCTTTTTATTACAATGAGATGTAAAATGTTTGCGTTAAGTTAAAATATTGATCAAATGAACAACGAACTAATTTTTCCTTAGAGTAACTGATTCTGAACAAAAACAAGTTCGCTGTTTTAAATAAAGCCCCGATGTATACCATGCTAACAATTAAATGCGAATTGAGGCGGCGTCAAAGGACGTCCCAACTTTCCGGAATTGTAGAATTGCATCTATTGATAATAGATATACCGGCTAGAAAGAAGGGACTCGAGCGCTACAGTTGAATGCTGCACTGCGAGACTACAATACGCAGCATCTTTCTTATTTAAATGTGAGAGAGTCATCAAAAAGAAGGATTATTCAATCTAATGATTCATTGAGTTAGAGTTTTCTTTTTATTATTATTCTGGTATTAAGGGATTAAAGCCCATCAGCCACATTACCATCACAATGTATCAAATTGTAAAAACTTCACTCATTAAATTGTAATTCGATAGTCAACGAGAAACTTAATAAAAACTCTGTAAATTTCAATGTTGTTAGACCTTAGTAGTAGTATTATAGAAGAGGGTAAAGGTACTTTATGTGCTACTAAATTCTCAAACAGATTCCGTCTTTGGTGCTCATAGACGCGGCATGCTAAAATAAGGTGATTTGAATGACCCACCCCATATGCACATGTGCAAGCTGGAGAATCCAAAATCTTTAATTTGTGTAAATATGAAGGGAAGCAACCATGTCCGAATTTTAATCTAGCAACAACAGAATATTCGTATCATAACACTCTAGAGTTACTATGCCAATGTGTATGATAGATCGAGGGGTGGATTATGGCATACTGCGTGGGATGACATTCATATGAGGCTTGCCACCTACTTTCCCATTTTTCTTTTAGAAAGAATCTTTTGAGGTTACATAAAACTTCCAATTCGTAGATACTAAGATCTACGACTTCGCCGTTAGCTACTACCTCGTTGGGAGAGATCCCTACATGACTTTTAACCCAAAAGATTCTTACGTTGGTATCTTGTAATTTAAGCTCAGCATATTTGGCAATTATACCAAGCACTAGGGGATGAATTTTAGCAAACCACTGACATAACCACTGCTTTAGTAAAACCCATTTCCTCTATATATTTAAGTGCCTCTAAAATTGCTCTAGCCTCCGCGGAAAAAATATTCAGTAAGTTGTTTAATCTAAATGATCTACTGATATTACTACTAGAGTCAAAAGTTGCACAACCACAACCATTTTTTAATTTAGAGGCATCGGTATAGATAATAGCAGAGTCGATAAAATTACTTGTTAACTCAAAGTGAAGTGCTTTATCTTTCACACTGCAGCCTGTGTAATTGGGAAAGAAAATGGGAATGGGGGTTATATACTCACTAATCAATTGCTGGCAGACTTGGCTGACCAATGGTGTAATTCAAATTCGAAACATATCGATAGGCTTCTGCAAGTAGGGAGATTTTTTCTTTGCCCAGCATGGAATGGTTAAATCTAAGGTGAACAGTCGATGAATATTATTAGAAACAGTGCTCTGACCTTTGATCCTCAATTTTACTATATATTTGGCTGCCAAAGACTGCCTCCGCAGTTGAAGGGGAGGTTCTTGCGCTTCCACACATAAAGCCTCCTGTGGAGTCGACCGCATTGCATTCACGCAGATTCTAAGCGCCTTATTCTAAATTACACTCAGTCTATCCAAATTTTTACCACTTGTAGCGCCGTAAACAGTACACCCGTAACCTAAATGTGACCTAATACACGCATTGTAGAATAAGCGTGCCACAAAAATGTCAGCTCCCCATCTGACTTTAACGAAAAATCTAAGTACATTGATATACCGTTCGCATTTAGCTACTACATGATCTACGTGATCGGACCACTTTAATTTATTGTCAATAATAAAGCCTAGGTATCTAACGACTTCTTTAACGGCTACAGCACTGTTGTCTAAGTCAATATGGTTGCTGGGTTGAATTCTATGACGCGAGAAAAAGACTATGTTCGTTTTTTCAATGGATAGATCGAAAACGTTTGAAAAAAGCCAATTATTTGATTGAGCCATAACATAGGAGAGTCTGTCTTGTAGTTTGGAAAGAGATTTATCAGAAACGATAATGCAAATATCGTCAGTATATTGATAGTTTTAACTCCTACTCCAGTAATTCTGTGGTAATCTGCAGTATAGATGTTGAATAACATTGAACTCAAAATTGACGCTTGTGCTACCCCCCACATTAATCGCTCTTGGACCAATAAAAGAATTAGCCTTAACATATACCAACCGATTCCTGAAGATGTTTACTATATTATCTGCAATGTAATCGGGCATACGCAAATCACAGAGTTTTTGAAACAAAATATCCAAATCAACCGTGTTATACGCGTTCTTGAGATCGAGAAAAATTACCCCTACATTAGTTTTTTTATTAGATTCTAAAACGCATTGTTAATTTTTGTATTTATAAATTTATTTATTTCGAATGAATAGAGTTAGTTGTTCATTGGAACTGGGAATAGTAATTTATTGGTGTTAACCTTGGTTTTTTTTTGTTCTTTCGAATGCAACGGATTAACTATAAAGCAAATGCCCATATAAATATCGTACGTACCCGATCGAATCGTCGATTTCCACACGATAGATAATAGACATCATAGTGTATCTTTAAAAAATATTTCCGTATACACGAGGGGAACTCTAAACATTTCCGGAAATTACCACTAGATGGCATTTGCCGTATATTTCAATATGATTTTCTTAAAATTTGACATTTGGTACGATAAACACCATCGACAGAAAAACAATCGGCTGAGTAGTTTCGTTTTAATAGCGTTTCAAAGAAATCAATTTAGTGAAAAAATGTGAACATTTTCGTGTGATGATTTTTCATCTGCTGTTGTTCCGGCAAACATCGATGCTGTGCGAGAAATGATTGAAGCGGATCGAAATGTGACATATCGAGAGATAGAGGTATCCTTGGGCATTGGTAAAAGTTCAATACAAACGATTTTACATGAGCATTTAGTAGCGAAGAAACTTTGCAGTAGTTGGATTCCACAAAATTTGACCGAAACTCAAAAAATGGCTCGTGTTGGTGCAAGAAAATGCTTAAAGAATTCAATTGCGGTGACAGGTAACGAAACTTGGATATATTCGTACGAAGTAGAAACAAAACAACAATCGACTGTTTGAGTGTTCCAAAGTGAACCAAAACCGATAAAAGTTGTTCGAAGCACTTAAAAAAAATGATTGCTTTTTTCTTCCGTAAAACTGGGCCAGCTGTTACCGTTGCTCTTGAGGATCGAAAAACAGTAAACGCTGATTGGTATACAACAATTTGTTTGCCTGAAGTCTTCGCTGAAATCAGAAAAAACAACAGACATCGGTGCATCATCCTTTACAAAGACAACGCCAGCTCTCACACAGCACATCGAACGGTCGATTATTTAAAGGAGAATAACATTGAATTAATGACTCATTGTCCATTTTCGCCTGACTTATTACCTAATGACTTCTTCGTGTTCCCTTGTGTCAAAAACAAAGTGCGTGGTGAACGTTTTTCAACACCAGAAGAGGCCGTTGAAGCATTTAAAAGGCATGTTTCTAAGATACCCTGAGAATAAATGTTTCGACAACTGATTTCTTCGAATGCAAAAGTGTTTAAAACTTAAAGGTGAATATTTTGAGAAACAATAGTGTTTTTTTTCTATAAAATGTTTTTTTCTTTTTCCGGAAATTTTTAGGGTTCCCTTCGTACAGGATAATCGATAAGTAGCAAGCCAAACACTTACTTTCTTATTTTAAATAGAACATCCTGTATATTATTACTAATTTGGATTCTTCATCTAGAAATAAACCAATGTAATATGATTTTCATGACTTTCATATGTCTTTCTAACAGATTTCGAGGTATTTATAATTTCGTTCTCAATCACCTAAATGTAGATGCATTTCCTTCCAAAATCCGGAAATGCACATTTTAGCGTAAATTTTTACAAAATTATTTTGATTGAATTAAACGCGGGAGAAATTTATACTAGCTATCCTTTTGATACTTTAAGGACGTAGATAACTTGGTTTCATGTAGAGCTGTAACACCTCACTATAAATATCTTTTAGACTACAAATGTGTATCTCTAATAGAAACTAAAATCCATTGTGATTTTCTTATTATAGTAACAACATCCGTTCAGTAGTCCAAAGTGATATTGCCCCAACAATTGGGCATTGGGCTGGTTGAAAATCGTTGAAGAACCCGAATTCAGCTACTGTCGTAGTTGAACAGCTGCTAATTGCAGACGAGATGACTGTATTAATGAATAACAAATTTTTGTTTGTTATTCATTAATACAGTCACACAGTCAAAGTGATTTATTTGCCAAGATGAGCATAAAATACAGGAATATTAAATAATACCTGATCTATTAAAGGATGAAGTAGAGAATAGTAATTCCATGCTGTTCCATTTGTTGTTTGCGACTATAGATTGTCTTCAGTAACAGAGTTAATAGTTTCTTAAATAGTTTATGTTAAAATACAACTTTTACTGTATCTTTGTACTGCAGATATTCAATTTTATGGCCTGGCCATCTGAGTCGCTGATCTGTACTTTTGCTGGCAATATATATTCTGTTAAAATTTCATTAAAGTTGATTATTTTCGATAGTGGCGGAAAATCAGAAAATAAAATAATATACAAGGTATTCCTTTTAAAATAAGGAAGTTGATCTTGTTTTGCAACCACATAATATGTCAAAATATCATTTTTAAAACCTGCGACAGGATACAAAGGTGAAATATTTTTTAAATTATTATCATAAATGTGTAGCACACTCTAAATTTAAGTAAATTGCTGTATTGCTACAGTTACGAAGTTTGGATTATTATGAAGCTTTGAATTGCATAAACTGCTTTACAATCATAATTGCTATGGATTAACGCGCGTACATGTTGCTTGAATTCCATCAAGATGTGCACGTGTCATGAACACCTATTTAGAGTATAGGAAGTGGATGTTGCACTAACTTTGGACGTTGAAATCTTAATCCATAACTGAAAGGTGCTCGTCATAAGCACTTACAAACTTAGAAATTTTAATTGAGCATGAAGGGCTGAATGCAACTTCCTAGACGTTGTGCATGCGTGTGAATATCGGGTTGTATATGTCTCCGACAATACATTCACATTATCTATCATTCAAGATAAAAGTAAGAGCCATTTGATTATACATTTCAAATGTAATTAAATGGTTTTGTCAAAAAGATTTCATTTCTCTTTGCGTAAAAAAAATGAGTTATCGACATTTTACATGCCAAAGTTTCAGAATGTATGCAGTAGAGAGGTGGCGTAGAATATGTAGCTTTGAACAAAGGCGAATCCATATTATCACATCTACATACTTTAGGAACTGTGACTAATTGCATATATTTTATTAAGCGAATCTAGTTTTCTGTATCTAGTAGATGTATTATTAAATATAATATAGTAATAAATTTTGAAAAGTCACTGCAGTCAAATGAATACGCAAGCTTATCTAAATGTATGTAAGTATGTAGGTGCTACTTCAGCGCAGGAGCAAATTTTTAAAAAGTATTAGCTGGTCAATCTTACAAATTTTCCTTCTGCTTTTGCTTTCGTGTTTTTGTCTTTTTATATTAGCTCTGAGCTACTACATGGATTTTTGCGGAAAGTATTACCTCGCACTTGAAGTATTGCTTTATATAGTCAGTTTCCGTACATTTAATGCCTAATCTCGTCTATTTTTTGTTGGGTATTGTTGATGATATATTACAATGGACTTTTGTTAAAGATGATGATAGAGTTTTATTACTACCAGGTTGCTTTCGCTTCTGTCATTTGTTCTTTTGATATTAGTTGTCTTCAAGTTGAAACTCCTCAAAGCTCAAAACTATAGTAAACTTCCCTAAACACACCTATATTGAACAACATTCCTTTACCAGAATTTTTAGAATTAGCCCTGTCCTTTCTTATAAAATATTCATTGAGTTACTTTTTTAATTAGATTAGGTTAATTAGGTTTCTTTCAATTAATAGTATATATTACATTTAGAGCTTAGTCTGCCATAAGCACCAGTCATAAACATAACAGGTGAGTTAACTAATGCAGTTATTCTGAAACAGTAGGATAGAAGAGTACGAGCAGCAAGTCTGGGTACACTAACACTCAATTTATGCAATACGAGGGTAGCCTGAAAAGTTTTGGAACTCAACATGAAGATGGCATTACTCGTCAAAAATATTTTGGTAGTATAATTGCGCATGCTCAGCTGTTATTTAACAGTCGTTTATGTCAGTCGGTGTAAGTGTTTCTGTAAAAATGAAAAAGATCGAATATTGAGCCTTCATTCAATTTTTGCATTTGAAGGGCAATACGCCTACGCAAATTAAAGCCGAGCTGGATCATTCGCTACAGTGAAATTTTGAGCAGCTGAATTGAAACGTCATCGTACCAGCTTGGTTGACGATGAACGTTCGGAACGGCCAAAAACTACAACCACTGCCGATAACATTGGAAACGTTCACCAAATGGTGCCAGACAACCGTCACATTAAGGTTGGAAAGAGAGCAGAGCCTGAGTGCATCTCGAAATAACGTGTTTGCCATATATCTGAAGATTTGGGCATGAAAAATCTAACCACGCGTCGGGTGCCGTGCTTGCTCACTCAGGATCCAAAACGCATTCGAATAGACATTTCCAAAGCCTTGTTAAACTAGTTTAAGTGAAATCAGTTGGAGTTTTGGCGTCGATTAGTAATTGTAGATGAAACTTGGTAAACGAGTACACTCCTGAAACCAAGGTACGGTCGAATCAGTGGACTGCGAAGGGTGAATCAGCTCTGAAAAGGGCGAAGACTGTTGTGATGACGACTGTATTTTCCGGATAATACTACTTGATAAGCTGAAGGCAAAAATTCCGGAAAAACAGACACATTTGAAGAAAAAGAAACTTTTGTTCCAACAAGACAACGCACCGCCTCACACTTTAGTGGTCGCCACGGCAAAAATTCACGAATTGAGGTTCAAATTGACAGACCACTCACCCTATTCACCAGATCTGGCCTCCAGTTCTTGTTTCTACTTCCTAGGCTCAAAGTTTCACTCGAAGGATAGAGATTTTCACCGAAAGAGAAGGTCATCACATAGGCAACCGCCTATTTTGCGGAGCGAGATGCCGCTGGAAAAAATGTATAGACTTATTAAGAGACTGTGTTGAGGAATTAAACTGAATTTGACAAAAAACTACTTGTTCCTGTGTTAGACGGGAATCTTTTCTGACTACTCTCGTACATGGCCACAATCTATTATATTATCTAAGACTTTGTACATGAAAGATAGAACAATCTGGTAACCAAGGGAGCTACATTAAAGGTCTTCAAAAGGATACCATCGCCAAAACCTCACTATGAATAAACATAAAATTTCCGAAGCCAAAAATATTTTAAAAACTTATTGGACTACTTCAATCTGCATGATGTATGTATCGTAGTAAGGGTTCCATGTAAATGCACTATATTCCAGTCAAGACCTCGCAAGATTATTGAAAAAAATTCTGAAAGTGGACAGATTACTAACATTCTTAGTGTTACGACAAAGCAATTCCCAACATCTTGTCTCCAAATATAACCATCGCATCAACCTGTGACCTTCGAAATGATGAGAGAACTATCAAATAAGTTGCCAAAATCCCTAAAACCCGTGCAATGCGTCAAAAAGGTGGAATCAACGCTGTAATTATGAGATGTAGGTAATTTCTTACGAATGTAAGAGAGAACTCTAGATTTGAAGATATTCAGGTCAAAGTTATTAATTTTGCACTACTCGAGCAACAGGTCAATGTTTAAATGAAGGTCATCGCAGTCCTCAATAGAAGTCACCGTGGAGAACAACTTGACGTCGTCAACAAACATAAGAACATTTCTGTTCAGACTATTCGGCAAATCGTTTACAAACATAAAAAAGTATTGGCCCCGAGTTAGAATCTTGGCGTTCACCAGATCTAATGATTTTATTCTATGACCTGAAATAGAAGATACGCCCACCCAGACAGGAATGCATGATCACTTAATCCTCAACAACGCAGTTTACGTAACAGAAGGTCGTAATCGATTCTATCAAACGACTTGGACGTCTTATTTTTACCATATTATTTGCAATGATGTTTGTTCTTCTAATTATACTGGTTTCCATATCGTCATTAGTTACAAAATATATTATTTGGTAGAATAGTGTAAAATCAAAATAGGTGTCAATTGTAAAGTGCTTGTAATAAAGTAACACATTGGTACAATCATTAACTTATCTCACTGCACCAAAGCACTAACACATGTTTTTGTTTCTCCTAGCATATTAAATGTTATCTGTTTATAAAAAAAGTTTATAATTGGTAGTAGCAAGTAATCGCTGCAAAATCACAAATATTCCCTTTGGTCTGTGTTTGAAGCTTCTCTTATCTCATTTGCTATGGATTTTATCACTTTCTCCTGATAATTAGTCTACCTTTCAAAAATAATCGTTACATAAGCATGAAATTTTAAACCATTAATTGCAATCATTCAACCATCATTATCAAATAATGTGAATGTCGGTAACAAAATATCAAATGAACGTATCTTTAAATAAGAAATTAAAATGCAAAATTATTTGATTTTAGATCAGATGAATTAGATTCAGATTCAAGATTTGTTCATCATTTATATTTCATGATTCACTCTGCAGTTATTTGAAAATATATAATGATCTAAATGATATTGAAATGTAGGTATGTCCAAAACCATTAGAATATGTTTTACTAAAATGGATTTGATATTGAGATATTGCATTAAGTTGTCATCACTAAAAATGTTCTTGAAAGTACAGAGCCAACATTTCAATATTTTTAGCATCATACATTACAGCTTTGCATGATCAACAATATGTTTGCACTTGAAACGCTTCCTGATTCTAGCTCCAATATGTACCGTGTACATAAATATCGATAGATGGATAGGTAGCGTTAATAAATATTACATTATTTGGCGTAACATAATTTACTGTATGAAGTTCTGGCTTCTATATCCGGCATTCAGGATTTAAATTCTTCCGCTTGAGGTACCGTGTGGGTGGCCAATAAATACAAAATAAACCATATGTTCTTCCGAAATGTTTATTTTACTTACATGATTAACTAAGTCCGAAGCTCGCACGAAATTTGTTTCTACAAGAGTTAACATTTTGGTTAATGTTTAACCGGTGACTGTTGATTTTAAAACAATACAAAGTCTTCTCCTTTTTAATCAACTTTTCTGCATACAAACTAAAAGCATTTTGGAAAAATCGTTGGATAGTTTAATATTTGATTTAGACGTTTACGCAAAGAATATGCTTTAATATTCAATTCCTTGTAACGTATTAGAACTTTATGATATATATTTATTAAAAAAAAATGTTAGGCTGTGTATTATTGTGCAATACCTTCGTCAGCTGTTTCACTTGTAGGATACTGTAAGCCAAACAGCTGATGTGATAAAACATCTATGACGTAAAATCATTTGTTTAGTGGCTAAGGAATTTTCATATTTGCATTTTGTCTGAATTACCTTCCTTAATTTATCAAGTTATTCCACATGAACAAAGATACATACATTTGTGATTAGATACGGATACACTAAAAGATAGTAGGAACACGGTAGGTACATACGTATACAAATATCTGCTAGTAGACTCAATTGTATTCCAAATTCCCAGGGAATATCTTTAGGATTATAAAAGTTCGGAACAGGTACGCACGCAGAGAAACGTTATCAAGACTGTCCGCCTTAATTCAAGACAATTACTGTTTCAATTATCCACAATACGATTACCGTTTTAAATCAAAAGAAATATTTTCTTGGTATCTTTTTCTCCACTTAGGAGAACTATATACTTGTAAAGAAATAATTATAATCCTTTGTTTAAAACATTTGTTAACTTGATTCAAGAAAATCTCGTAGAAAATTGACAAAGGGATTCGTAATATAAGTAAATGGCCGTTATAACACAAAACAATATTTTCTTAAGGATAGCAAATAGCTTTCTTAATTCAAGAAAACGTTTACGTATTGTTAATAAATCATCAGTTTCATTTTCTTAAAATAAAGCATTTATTTACTTAGATTTCTTGAAATGCATATTATTTATATCCACGTTATTAATTGCACTTACCTTGTTTAATACAGTACGACATATCCGTACATAATGCAGTAAATTGTTCTCATTGCTTGCCTACACATGAAAAAAGTGCCTAGAAACAATAACCAAGATAATGCTGATATATCGGGTGCGCCATTAGTGTGTCGGCGGAGTTTAGCGTGAAAACTACCAAAGATAGAAAAATGAGATTTTCTGTACATATATAGTATACCATAGCGTATTTTATAAAATTATTTACAAATATACAGGCTGTTCCAAATCTTTCCAACGGCCTTCGACTTTTTTATTTTAAACAGATTGCTGTAATTTTTATTAATCATTTTGATAGCCACCTAAATTATCTTTGCAATGATATACGGCTGTGCGTGCTTTAGATAATTACTTTTGGCTATATTGCAAATTTTGTTAAGATGTTGACCCTTGCAGACTTTGACGTTTTAAGCGTTTAGAGCCTAACACTTTATATATTTCAAGGTGGTATAATGCAAAAATACACAGGGTGTTAAATATGTCGTGCAGCTTTTATCGAAATTCAATCGCTTTTTTCTCGATTTTTTAAATGGAATCTCTATCTTTTTATATTGCTAGCAATTTCCTTGTTAAATTACCTTCAAAGTGGTACCAATAACGTAGTACTTATTTCCATTTTATATTTAGAAAGTATTACACTTTTATGGGAAATACGTTTGTAATATTCGATAGGCGGCGCATCTAATAACTATTCCAAACAACAATCAAATATCAAATGGTGCCTTTGATATTACGCGCATATTTATCATCTTACTTGCAATCAAACAAAAGTTACATTGTTATATTTATTCCCACCACATTCCTAAGTATGACAATTCTAATATGTACGGTTACACCCGCAGAGACGCCTGTACGGGGGGTGAATGTACGTATGTGGATGCAGAGTTCAGTAATGCGGTAGACATTGAGGAGTTTGGTAATTCGGTTATTTATCGGATTCTCATTGTGTGGTTTGGAAAACATGGGACGTAAGCCTGGTGTACCTCTCGCATCGCACGTGAAGAAATATATTTGGCGTTTCTCTGGTTTAGAATTTACAGGTTTGTACATTCGTTGCAAATTTGGAGGTGTAGGATTGCTAGGTCGCACAACATTTGAATGTAGAAGTCATATTAAAAGTAAACGTCATGTATTGAATTTAAGAAACAATATTCCGTGCAGGCAATTTTTGTATGATTTTATTTTCTTGTTGAGCACGTGCAACATCCCACAACACCTAGTAGATAATGAAAACTTTCGTATTTTTTGCGATAAATATGTTCCATTATGGAAGCTACCAACAAAAAGACAATTGCGGTACAATTTACCACATGTGCAAAGTACAGTAAAGCACTGTATAAAAGACGAATTGAGAAATCAAAAAATCTGGCTCACTGTGGACGAAACTACTGATGCTCAGAAACACAGCGTGATTCATATTGTGGCGCGTTCTTTAAAACGTAATGGTTTAGAAGCTTCCTTGTTGTTAGCCAGTAAAAGGATTGAGAGAACTGATGCCGAAACCGTTGTAAACGTAATAAAAAATATGTTAAGAGAATTTTGTATCGTAGGAGCCCAAATCACCATGTTAGTTTCTGATGCCGCAACAATGCTGAAAGCTGGTAGGGTGTTAAAAGTATGCTTTCCGACTCTTCTTCACATAACATGCCTCATATACGCATGTCATCTCGTAGCAGAAATAATTCGAAGCAAGTATCCTAGGGTGAATGATTTAATATCATCTACCAAAAAAGTGTTTGCGAAATCTACCAAACATATCCGCGTATTCAAGCAATTGTATCCGCAAATTCTTCTACCACCTCAGCCTGTATTGACGTGATGGGGAACATGGATCGATGGCAGTATCTCACTAACGCAAATATTATTCCCAAGTGAAAGATGTCATTTTCAAACTTAATTCTTCTAATTGTCTAATTGTTCGCGAGAGTCAGCAACTTTTTTCCGATTCGGGCGTTCAAAAAGAGATAAATGACATTTCCATAAACTATTCTGTAGTGACACGAACTATTTCGCAGTTAGACAATACTCACTTATCTATACAAGACTCGTTAAATAACATCAACAATTTAGCAGCCGCTCTAGAAAGCTTGATGGATCCCATAGGACTAGAAGTCGCGCAAAAATTTCGCGCAGTTTTAAATAAAAATCCGGATTTAGAGAAGGTTTGATTTATATCTGGAATTCAATACTGCACAGAAGAGATGCAGGAGTATTTGAATTTCGCAAAATTTACTTCATTAGATGCTGAACGATCATTTGCAAAGTATATGAGAACGTTTTCAGACCGTAGTCGAGGCCTGGCCGAATCGACAATGGAAGCATTGCTTATGTTGCTGTACTACGCGGTGTACCACGACAGTTGCGCATTACCGCAGTGGTTATCGATACGTCAATAAAAGGTAACAATCTATTATTTTTTTATTAGTACTGTGTCTACTTTTGCGTGGTACGCCCCGGACGATTCCACTAGTTTCTCGAACATTATAAATAGTACACGCACACCGATCAACTGATAATAACCGTCCACTTGATTTCTTGTATGTACATTGTAAACACAGCTCCTTTCACGGCGCCTCTGCGGGTGCAACCGTTTGTCACGCTTTAATCATCACATAAGGCAGAAGGCAATAATTAAGTACCACTTGGTTTTAAAATTGTGAGATAATAAAAACAGAGCCATTTACCTCTACTTAATTGTTCTTTTTTATGTAAATTGTTTAGATTATTTATGAGGTAACAAGTGCGGTACGTAACACAAAACTAGGATTATTTTCAGTTCTAACATGTGATAAAATAATTTGAATTCAGAAGGTGCTCAAAGATGTCCCTTCTGAATTAAGAATGTACATTCTGCTCTGTGCATATTCTCAGCCGTCTTTATACGCTTACGTTTTGAGCCAAGTTGTCCTCGTTTAATTGAAGAAAGGCGTTTCTTATTCCCTAGAGTATGTTTTCTGCCATTGTAGAGTTTTTCGTGAAAACAATATTGTTTATAGTAGGCCATAGAAAAACATCAGAAGGGGCATTCAGCTGACATTCGTGATGCTAAGGGTCCATTCCTGTTGCAAAAGCCAGGAACAAATATTTGTCTATGAACTCCTCTTTCGAAAGATTCATTTTTAGTTAGTGAAAGTTGGTAAAAATTGACAAGATTGAAGCAGCACGTAATGACTAATAATTAACATATAAATGATCCAAATTACGATAAATGAGCCCTAATGAAATTATAACAGAAGGTACCGGTTAATGTAATATGAATATTTTCTTAACGTAAAACTAAATGATTTGAAACATTTTTCTGTCTTGGATTTTTTTGATTTTCTAACTCCATGGAAATATTCATTTAATACAAATAAAATTTGAAGAAAATTATTTTCTTATATTATACATTTTTACAGTCTTGAAAAAGAATATTTTCTTGAATAGAAACTGTTTTTTGCAAAAAAATCTAATTTCTTGATGCAAGAAACCATTTCTGTGCGTGCATACTAGAACGCTAAGAGAAGTTCTACGAAAAAGCATCCTTCACATTTACATACCATTTTGACGTTTCATTTAGTTTTATGTTATTTGTAATTCCAGTTTTATACAGTTTTAACTTCATCTACCCCAGTTCAATACTGTAACATGTCAAGAAATATAAATTTGGAGTTACATGGACCAATTAGCTTCAAGCGTCCCAATTAACATCATGTGATACTGAAACAAGTAATACTTTCGAAGCTACTCATAGGTCGGTGTTTGTTACTTTATAGAAATTTGAAAACTTTGTGGACTTGTAACTGTAACAAGTATACTTGTTAAAGTCCAGTTAGACGGTCTGTGGGATTCGTAGTCCACAGCCTCGCCATTATTTCGGATAATTTGGTTCAATTCTTGATATCATGGATACAAAACAATAGACTATAGCAGCTGCTTCTTTACATGTTGTCTGTAGTGGCCTATTTCGTCAGAGGAAACTTGCAAATCTGTTAATACTTGTTTAAAAGTTTGTATTTTCCTAAATTCGCCTATTTTATGTATATTTTCGATGGAAATACGTAGTCCGAAATTCGTTGAGCCATCGCGAAACATCCCAACCCAACACAGTTCACTCCTTTGTTCCGCTTAAATTTTCCCGGCATTCGACGGGACATCGTCCAAGTCGTAGAACAATTGAACGCCTAGTGGAAAAATTCCAATCAAGATATTCATTTCCCGTGCCAGTGAGACAAGGAAATGCAAAGAGCGAAGTGAATATTGCAGCTGTACGTCAGAGTGTTCGTGAAGATCCAAATGTGTCAGCGATCTCGGGCATTGGACATGGCTAACACCAGTTTGTGGCGAATTTTGCGAAAATATCTTGGCCTATGTGCGTCAGAAAAACTTGAAAATGATGCAGAATTTCACAGGGGAATCATCTTTAGCGATGAAGCTCACTTCTAGCTTAGCGGTTTAGCGGTTTTTGAATATGCAAAATTGCTGCATCTGGTCCGAAAATTACACAGAAGCATTGCATGAAAAAGCATTACATTCCCTTAAACCCACTGTTTGGTACGCATTTCATGTTGGAGGCGACATTTGTTCTTACTTTTTTGTTGACGATGCTGGTAACTCCGTTACTTTTTGATTATGTTGGGTGACATGTGGTTTCAGCAAGGTGATGTCGCTTGCCACACTGCCCATGAAACAATTCACTTATTGCAACACAAGTTCGGTGAATCGATAACTTCTAGAAATCGACCAGTCAATTATCCTCATCGCTTGTATGATTTAACACTGCTACACTTCTTCATGTGGAGTTAAGTCAAGAGAATAATTGTGGGACAGCAAACTTTTGTATTTTTAAAATAAGAATTACTTACACTAACAACTACAACACGTTTATTTAATCAAATTAAAAATGTAGTTGCTCTAACAACCATTATAGTTAGATTTAGCATAATGTGTTATCTATTTTAGTATTTTATATTGTCATATTAACTATGTTTTTTTCCGTGTGGAGGCGTATGGATCCGAACATTTTAGAAATTGGTGATTGCGTCCATCACTTGATAGTTTGTATTGACACCAACTTGTGTACCAAAACCTTGGAATTTTACGTGTATAGATATGCACACCAGCAATTACTTTTTCTTTTCAGAGCATAAAAGGTATTAGCGTAAATTGATTTGAAATGGTGTACCAAGGTAGACATTTTTTAATGTAATCCCTCATTTAGTGATATCTGCATTTTATGCTAAAATGTCAAATAACTTTTTGTTCGCGTAGCCTTAGTTATTTCTCGAGTTATAGATGAAAACAGGTGAGTCAAAAGTTTTTACATTGTTGCTTGAGTAAGCGCTTCGATGTGATTAAACAATGATATTTACTAAACAGGGGTTAGAGTTAAGTGGTCTAGAAACCAGACAATAATCCTAGGATGTGTCAAGGAATATAACAAAACAAATGCAAACTGGCGGATTGGTCCATCTGTCCCTATTGTTGGGGATAGATAGACTGCCACACAATTAATTATTTTTTTTTCTTTTCAGATAATGCCAACTGAATACCTATAAAAACAGCCGGGGTCCACCAGGGGCTCTTGGTGTGGCGATGACTTGAGAAAGGTTGTTTTAGCTGTAGAAAATAAAGTTAAATTAACCCACAAAACATTATAACATTCCTCAAACCGCTTTGAAGAGGCGACCAGAAACCAAAGTACTGACAAAAGGATCCTTTGGGCGCAGTGCGCTGCTAGGTGTGCAAAATGGGGAAAAATAATGAACCATATCACCAAAACACAAGCTCGTGATTTTACCCCAACCAGAGATGGTATCAAACCAATGGTACGAGGGATGATCGTAAAATAAAGTTACCATATTTTTTAAAAATAGACAGCATTCTTTATTTCCTTAACATTACACATCGTTTTAAAGGTAAAAACCGAAGTTATTTTTTGACATAATCGCCATTTCTATCCAAGCATTTTTGCTAGAAAACACTCTGATTGAAAACGATCTGGTTAACAAGCCCGGCCCGCAACTTAACAATAAACCAGGGAGGTTATAGCCGTTGGGTGGAGAAACAATATCTGTGGTTTGTTGTTTTAATGGTGAAATTCACCCGAAAATATTTAAACTAGTGTTCGAGTGAAAGAAGAAAAGCAACAAAAAATGAATGACAAAGAAGAAAGAAAGATAATTAGGTACCTTAAGAGGAGCGCGACTGCATCTAAATCTAAAAATTTAAAAATAAGCGTCAAATAATTTTTTGTGTCAGGATAGTGACGACAATGGATTTGATTTTAATGAAAATGAATGTGTAGCGTGTAATGAAGATTATAATGAAAGAACAAGTGCAGAAGATTGGATCAAATGCATAACATGCTGTCGTTGGTTTCATTAAAATTGTATCAAGTATTGGGACGGATGTGATTTCTATGGAAAGAGATAACTTATATCCAAAAAACTGTTAAATGTAAAAATAAAAAATAAATATGAGTATTCTTTGTAAAAAAGGTCGTACATAGCCTATTTTCTTGATTTTTCAACGAAAAATCCATTTAATGTTAAAAGTAGTTATACTTCAATAAACTTTGCAAAAACAATTATTTCTGAAAAAAAATAATGAAGTTTTATTTACTTTAAACTCTTAATAACACAGATTCATCTATCCCGTACAGGTTGATCCATCTAGTTCATAGGGTATGGGATAGATGGACCACTTGGGAATTTTGAAATGTAATTTTTTATTCAAAACATACAACAAATTTGTAGCATATTATGGTGTTTTCTTAGATTAATTAAAAAAAGGTGGTCCATCTATAGCGAAATTACATATACGTATACGTATTGATCATAAATGAATTTAGCGATTATGAAAGTCTTCTAGAAAGATGTTCATAAATATATATCTCAGAAATTTCCTAGAAGACATATCAAATTTGATCATAATCGTGACTGACCCTAAGATGACTTAAATAGTGAACTCATTATTTTACGACTACAACACTAATTCAGAAACTTCTAATTAAATTAGTCATAGTGTAGTTGGTCTAAATTAAGATAACATTATAATAAGGCAATTAAAGTGCCGTAAGCAGAACATATACAAATTTACAACTCCGCGGTAGTTCATACAATTATAAGAAATAGATTGCTATTTACAGTAATGCGATCTATATTTAATGTCATATCTATTTTTAGAACTAATATGAAATAAATGAAGTAATAATTCTAGGAGAAAATAGGTAGCCTTTTTTTACATAGCTGGGCAGCAGTATTCAAATATGTACTCATAAATCAGGAACTTTACCCTTTCAAATTTAGATTTGACCTATTATTTATAAAAAGTGTAATAATTTCAAAATTATTTGCTAGTAATATGTAAACTAAGAAAACTAGAAGCTCTATTTCAATAAATCGAAAACTAAAATCAGTGACGATCACAAAAAAGAAGGTATAATAGATAAACCAATTACGTGAATATCTTGAAAGGAAGTTATTATTACTTGTAATACGGCTGCTGTGAAGATGATCGTTTTGTAAAAGTTTAAGCTTCGTGTTGGTGTGCCCTAGAAGATTATTTGACAAATATATTCGTCGTTAAATGACGCATTAATTAAAGCACATAATAATTGTGGGTGGTGGGTGGTGGGAAATTTATGCCACAATTTATAAATTATGACATAAATAACAAGAATATATCTTTATTATTTCACCACACAAAATTGTTTCAGTGATTCATATTTTTTAGAAACAATCAGAAATGAGAAGTGTTAAACCCCGTAATGGATTTGAGTTGGTTGCACTGATTTGAGCAGTTGTAACTTTTTAATGTAACTATGTATGCTACTTTCCTAAAGCTGCACAGTGCTGAAAATGCATTGCTATTTTTATCGATATATCAGATGCGTTAAGCACTTTTAACAATTTATTTATATTATAATTTTATGCGTTTTATAAATTCATACATTTATTTAAATATTAGTGTGCACAGCGATGTCCATCTCAGATATCAGGACTCTCGAAGGCCTCTAACTCGTGCCTCACATAGTTACGTTTGGTATGAGTGAGAGACAAACGAGAGTCCTTACATCTGAGATGGATGGGTTGCCAGGTAATATTGTTTTAGAACACAACTGTAGCAGAAATCATTTCAAAGTTCATTTGTCGACCATAATATTACAAGTAACATTAATATCTTTCATAGCATGTGGGCAATGCAATATAATGAATTTGAAGTTCGTAATTTGTTTAGGAAATTAAAAAATAAAGCCTCTTTTGGGCTTGATGGGGTACCACGTAATTTACTAAAAAGAATATCAGATTGTTTAGTAGCGCCAATTACTTTTTATTTTGATAGCCCAGTTAATTGTCTAAATGGTACCATCAAAATTTTAAAACCTCACATAACAAAATTTTCGAACAAGAGTCATTTAAAGAGTGGAAAACATAAATGTTATTAATAACAACATTACTGGACTAACAAGTTTAGAAAATCAAGTAGACATTTCAAGCAAAATTATGGTCGGGACAAATCGAAGGTATCGGTTTAAAAACAAACTTCTAATAATAATATTTTTTATTAACAGTTACGAAGGTCTAGCATGTTTTAGAACTTCGCGGTATAGTTTAGATAAATATGTACATTTACAAAAATAGAAATATGTACCTTTGTTTCTTGTTATTACCAAGGCGTTCCAGTGGGGCGTCTTGTATTTTAGAACATAATTGCCACAAACCTGGCGCAAAATTTATAAACAGTTTTTTGATAGGGGTTCTTGCTTGTATCGTTTATTTATGGCTTCTAAATTAAATATTTGCATTATACTGAAACACAAGTATTTATTTCAAAAACATATTTTACAAGAAAAAGAAGCAACAAATATGCGAGAAATACGCCAAGAAAAGCAGAAAGCAATGTGTTGTAAGCAATGTTAAATCAATAAGAAGAAATCATTCGATCTGTAATAACCCGGCGAAGAAGTGATCTCCATATTTCTAGATGTACGCTGCATATCACTGATAGAGGATTAACGAGCACTGGGAAAAAATTATACAATAAACTACCTCGCGAAATAAGAGTTAGCGCCAGATTTAAGACTAACTACTAAGAGGTATTTAATAGAGCAAAGCTACTACAGTGTAGTAGAGTTTCTCAATCCTAGCAACTAATCTATAGGGATAAGCCACCCCATCGCTACGTTTCGTATTTATCCTTATGTTTAGTTTAGTTTAGCATTATTCTTTATTTTGTTTTGTTTCCTTTCCTTTTGTTTGATTAGTTGATCTTTTCTTGCTTTTTTTTTTGTTTGTTAGAATTTTTGTTCTGACCGTTGATTCGACCATCGATTTTACTATCCTTTCGGATACTTTTAATCAATAAAAGTATTATTTTAACCAATAAAGTATTATTAATCAATAAAAGCATAAATTTTGTTTCCTTTTTATATATAATCTCAAAAGTATAGTAAAGGTGTTTAAATGCGTCTGTTTACAGTGTTTGAAAATTAATAATCTTAATGTTGACAGAAGCAGCAAAGATAGCAAACTCCTACGTTGATACGTACTAATCAACGTAGAGTTGACTTGTTCGTTTTTTTGGAATGTTGAAATGTACTACGTAATGATAATGATTGAGATTAGGTGGATTAGGTTAGGTTTATATTTGAACATTTTAGAATACATCAATTGTTTTCCTGTGCCTCCTAACACGGTCGATAATATAGCAACTCTACATTATCGTATTCATTATAATGATCAATGTAGTTAATCGAGAATGCCATGAAAATACAAATTAACTTAAATGAGCGTGTGCTGTATTATGAATGATCAAAAATCGTAAATTACTGCGTTAATTAGGTTGCTTAATTGTCAATATAAGTTGGAGGTTGCGAATGGCTAATTGTAAATTTATTGCCGCCAATATGCTCCACATTGTACAGAAGTCTTGAAGTGCAATGTTTAGATGGAAGTAAATAGCTGTCGTAACGTGTGGAGTAGCTATTCGTTATATTGTTTAAATTAAATTTGTTATACCCATAAACAAAACAGATACTCGTATATGTAAATGTCGAAAAGTGTTAATATTATGTATTTTGAAAATATTTGTGCACGACTGGCGAGAAGATAGATTAAATACAATTTTTAATGCTTTCTTGAGTAAAACAAGTACTCTTTGAGTGTCCGAATGAATGATTCCATACCGCAGCAAAGACTGACAAACTTATAATGTCGTCATTATAGGAGGGTCTTAAGGTGTTGAAGGTATATAATTTCCAACTGAATGTTGCTCGGCGAAATTTAGAAAATGAAATACGCGTTTCAAAAGTCATGTTTTCAGGATAAATCGAAGGTGTTAGTTCGAAAACAAATTTTTCAATCTAAGAGTGTAAAATTATGCATAACAATAGTGGTATAGTTTAGGTAAATATGTACATTTATAAAAATATAAATATGTGTCTTTGCTTTTTGTTATTACCAAGGCGTTTTGTATTTTATATTTTATATTTGCCATAAACCTGTCCCAAAATGTATAAATAATTTTTAAATAGGGGTCCTTGCTTGTACCCTTTTAAAATAACCACAGCTTTTAAATTAAATATTTGCATTATAGTGAGGCGCAATCGAGCACAAACTTGTAGTTCTTTGTTCATTGTCATTCTCAGCGATTACGTTTTTCTTTAAATTACGGCAAACCAATTAAATACGTAGTTCAGAAGTAACTACACGTAATATTCGTCCCGTAATCAGATGTTGCGCTACACGCAGCCGAACAATCCATTAATATTGATTATTGTAAATCCTCAGATTATGATTCAGGCTCATTCATCAGTCGTACACCTTAATTAGGCCGCTCCTATAATACAATAGAATTAATGAAAATCATCTGAACTTATTGGAACGTCACAATACGTTGACATGAATTATATGTCTACTAAAATAGTATGGTTATTTGCGCATCAATGCCTAGGTCATCCTTGAGATTTATTAAGAACATTTTACGCGCCATTGTACAGAAATGATACCATAAGCTAATGATATTAATATTGAGAATTGCAATTATTCATGTGCGTTTTACGCGCTTACGCCTTACAATGTACAGCAGTGTCTGGATATAACGAACCGCAAGGGACCGAGAAATTCAGTTCGTTATCTGCGGAGTTCGTAATAAAGAAACCGGATGAAATATAGTGTGTAATGCGATGAGGTATACAAGAGGGAAAATTTTTTTAATATTGATTTTTGAAAAAAAATTATTCTTCATGATATTTTTTGCTTGCTTTGAAAGTACCAGTAATGTTTCGAAAATGTAAAATTTATTTCTAGTAATTTGCAAAAATAAAAAACTAATTTTTTTTATTGTAAGTTATCATTCTACATTATAATGAAGATAGCGTTGATAAATTGTTTTCGTCAAACTCACAATTATTGCTGTCAAACTGACGTTGCAAAAATGCTAACGTTACAGCAAAGAATTTATTTAGTTAAATGTTACGGTATTGGCGATGTACTATATCAGTACGCTATTAATTTGTTTGATCAAAAGTATCCAGATGTAGCTGTAACAAAAATGGCTCTTAAGAAATTAATTGCAAAATTCGACGAAACAGGATCGGTGGTCGACAAAAAGGAGATAAGAAATATGTACAATGAGGATGACGCGGTAACTATTATGGCATTGCAGTCCGTTGAAACAATCCACGTTTATCATTAAGACGGAGGGCAGCGGAGCTTAATGTCAGTCACACCTTATTACAAACGATTTTTAAAAGAAATAAAATTTTTCCATTTAAGCCAAAATTTAGACATACCCTTGAAATTCACGATCAAGCTTTTAGACTGGATTTGTGCGTATGGATTGGTGAGGAGCTTATGGAAAACAGAAACTTTCATAAACGCATATTGTTTTCCGATGAATGTGCCTTTTCCACAAACGCTGTTGTGTCTTCACAAAATTGCAGATTTTGGTCACGACACAATCCCAATTTTAAAATCATCACCAGAAATCAGCGTTATGGAAAATTTAATGTTTGGTGCGGAATGTTAATTAAGAAAATTATTGGGCCCTACTTTTTTGACGAAAATTTGAATCAACATAGTTATTTAAGTATGTTACGTAATTTTATGATTCCATCACTACAAGACGTGAACTTAGAGAACATTTATTATCAACAAGATGGATGTCCAGCTCACACCAGTTTATTAGTTCGCACATTGTTAGACCAGCAATTTCCTGGGAATTGCATTGGACGTTATGGTTCAATACATTGGCCTACCAGATCGCCAGATTTATCTCCCATGGACTTCTTCCTCTAGGGATATCTTAAACAACGAATAACTTCAGCGGTTAGAGAAGTTAACTTGGAAACTTTAGGGAATGTTTACAAGGGATTCAGGAATAGAGCAAAAAGGTGTGTAGAAGACGGGGGAGATAATGTAGAATGACAGTTTATAATAAATAAAATAGTTTTATTTTTTAGTTTTTTTTTGTTTATTTATTTATTTATCATCGCTATCTTCATTATAGTGTAGAATGATAACTTACAATAAAAAAAATTTAGTTTTTTATTTTTACAGATTACTAGAAATAAATTTTAGATTTTCGAAATATTACTGGTACTTTCAAAGCAAGCAAAAAATATCATGAAGAATATTTTTTTTTCAAAAATCAATATTAAAAAAATGTTCCCTCTTGTATACCCCATCGCTTTACACACTGTACATTTGACAAATTAAAAAATTAGTGACAACTACATCATTCCAACAATATTTATTTACATTTATTTACAAGTACAAATTTTGAGAAACATTGCATAAATTTATAGACCTTTTTACGTTTTACCTTCATCAATTGAATTAATTAAGTTTATAAGCAAAAAATTTCGATAGTAGCTTTTAAATGCGTCTATTATTCCCTGGTCCATGGACTGAAGCTTGGAGCTAGTGTTTAGTGGCAGCACTAATTTAATATTACACAAACCTTTCACTGGAGGATGTGCACGGTAGTTGTCAACCAATAGAATAATTTTTCTAATTTTCAGTAATAACTTTTCATCCCACAGTCTCAGTTCTTCTATAAACAAATCGCCAGCCATCCATGCTTTTTTATTTGATTTATAATTCACAGGAATTTGTTCAATGTGTTTGATCCATTGTGGATTTTGTGACTTGCTTATCACTAGCAATTTTCTGTTTTCACTTCCCGTTAAATTAGCGCATAGAACTAAGGTTAATCTATCTTTTGAAAGCTAATGTATTTCCTCTTCTTAAAAAAACGTTTGTCTTAATGTGCAGACATCAAAAATATAGAATACAAACATTCGATTCAATACACATATGAATGTGCTCGATGTTCTTGTCGGTGTTGCCCGGGCTTTCCGAATATTGTGTACTGATGTAGTATCTAGCAAGTTTGCTTTAAACAGAAACTATTTTTTAATATTATTTTTATGGCAAATATAACGGGACCCTCGGTTTTGGTACGCAACAACCAGTAGTTCGGTTTAAGTGGGTTTTAGCCGATCACTACTGTACTGTGCAATTGGTTTTTTGTTTTTTGAAGAAATTCTCGGATAGGTTAGCTTTATGCTTTTTTAATAAACATGTTTGTATCAATTTTAAGTTTCCCCCACTTCTGGTTTTCGAGTAATTCGTCATCGACAATTTTTTGGAAGACAACTCCCATCTAATTGTCTAAATAGTACCATCAAAATTTTAAAACCTCACATAAAAAAATTTTCGAACAAGAGTCATTTAAAGAGTGGAAAACATAAATGTTATTAATAACAAAATGCAAGGATAAATGCTGTTATTCAAGAAACGAAGTTATTGCTTCCTTTGAATCAAATGTTTGAAATGCTATGCCCCTATTCGTAAATTTTACTACAAACAAAAAGCCTAGCAAAAAGTAAAAATAAGTTTTTACTAATGAAGTAGGTATCAATCAGAAATACAGAATAATTAGTTTCATACACTATCGTATGCCAAATACTCGTTATTCTTAATAAAAGAAAATGTTTGAAAGTTATCTAAATATAGATAATTTCAGAAGTGGGCAAATTGCAAAATATCCAGATAGAAATATCAGCCAATCTACAATGAATAAAATCGAGAGAAAATTCAGAGAAACTGGGCATGCCAAACGCATTCTAAAAAACAGAAAAATACCTTCCTTTCCAAATACAACTACTGCAAGAACTCGATGAAGATGATTGCCGAATGCAGTTTTGTGATATAATGCGGGGTATATACAACCGTAATCCACGCTTCATTCGCCAAATTCTCTTTTCGGATGAAGCTCCATTTTGCCTAAATGGAACAGTAAATCAATAAAATTGCAGGCACTGTAGTAGCGGGAATCGTAACTGGATTACTGAAGCACATACTCAACACCCTCATAAAATTAATGTGTGGGCAGAGTTAGTTGATAATAGGATCAGTGGTCCTTTCTTCTGTGACGAAACTCTCACGGGGCAGCGATTTTTTGAGGGATGCACTTGTACCTGCTCTTGCAGAAATTTTTCCGAATGAAGATAATCCTGACTTACCATGTGGCGATATTTGGTTTTAGCAAGCTGGTGCACCTCCGCATTTTGCACGTCCTGTTCCCGAGTTCTTAAACAACTGCTTTCCTGGGCGGTGGATCGGTAGGCGGTATCAATAGAGTGGTCTTCCAGGTCTTACGCCGCTTAATTTTTTTATGGAAGTATTTAAAATCAAAAATCTAGATTGATAGACTACAAAATCTCGAAGATTTGAAAAATGAATCGATTTAGTCGTAACGTCTATAAGATGAATTTGTCCGTAGATTTACTTATTGCCAAAAGACCGGCGGGGGGCATTTCGAACGTGTGATTTAAAGGAAGCAATCGTTTAAATTCTTGAATAACAGCATTTATCTTTGCTTTTTGTTATTAATAAAATTTGTTTTCCCACCTTAAATGATTTTTATTCGAAAATTTTGTGATGTCATGTATTAAAATTTTGATTTAGACAATAAAATGATCTACCACAATAAAAAAATGGGGAGTTGCCATTTAAAAAGATTGTCGATGACGTCATTACTTGAAAGTCAGAAATGGGGGAAACTCAAAATTGGTTCAAAGCTGTTTATTTTTAAAAATAAAATTGACATGTCCGAGCAAATTTCTTCAAATTTAATGAATTTATTCCATAATTTTGCCACGCAGTGTATATATACATACATATATGCCTGCATTGTCTATGTATTTAGGTAAGTATGTGTTGTGAGAATATATTAGTGTACGTACATAAAATACGATGGTACTGCGGTATTGCGCGAAATGAGTATCACGTAAATATCCGACAAATTATATAAACCTAGTAGCGATAGTTTATATTCTACGCACAAGTTGAGGTATACTCATATAAAAATATGTTTCTAAATACTGTTTTCACTGCATGTCGTACACGTCTTTTTTACATAGATACTCATCTTTGAAGATATACATACCAACCTATTATGGAACAACAAAGAATTGTAATGAATTAATGTAACATTAGTTTTATCGCGGTATTATTGAACTCTTGTTTTCAAGTTTCTCCTTTTTTGAAAAATACTCTTTTTTCTAATATTTTCCAGGCGTCGCCATGATATCTGTCGCTTAACTGCCTGTCTATTTGCACCTACGTTACGTATATGATTGTTGTTTAAGGGTCGTTTGACACGGTGTATGATTCTGAACAGAATCATGTACAGTAACAAAATTATATTATGTCTCCCCCTTGCGATGACTAAATATCGATACTATCTTCCGCACGCTAGGCCGAGTACTTCGGGTCAGCTCGGATTCATAGGTAGAAGAAGAGCAGGGAAGGTCATTATCATTATTTATTTATGACGATTTATATAAAATTATATTTATTGTAGTTTTAATTTACGATTCGCAGATGGATTATTTCAATTTGTATTTAGATATTCCTGAGTCAGATCTTTAATATTAGGTTTGTTTCTGCAGTGATTTAAAATCGTTTGAAATCGCTAGAGCATGCGCATTACAAAAATAGTGTTCGTGCAGTTAAAACGCCACACTCTGACTACTAGTTTGACGTAATTTGGCGTTCGTGCAGATCTCCAAATTAATTTCTAACCGTTTGCTGATAGTTGCTCCAGTTTGAAGATTATAGTCCAGTGATCTATCAGACGCATGCGCATTGTTATACTATGAAGTGAAAAGTTGTATTATGGGTTTTTTGCACATGTTCACATTTCACGCGTGTTTTATTCATGTCTGCGGTTTTGTTAGGAATTAACAGTTCCTTTAAGGTTGTAATTCTGTCTAAACATTTCCCGTTTATTTCTGTTTTCGCTTACCTCTTTTTGTAATATTTGAATGTAAGATAAATCTATTGTTTTCATTTGTATATTTGAGTATATTTTCTCTCTTAAGTTTATTAAATACGCTTGTAACTTATACATCGCCAGATAATTGTAAAAAAAGCGTTCGTGCAGTTAAATTGTTAAATCAGTTTCAAATCAGTTTTAGTTTGCGTATGCGTAAATTAATCCAAATTAACCTCTGATCAAACTATCACAAATCGACTGCAGAAACAAACCTATTATTTGTGCAGTTGAGTTTAAGCAAGTGAAAATCTTGTGAAAATGCCCAGAACGGAAAGAAGAGCTACTCTTAGTAGAGAAGATGTAAATAGGATAATACAGTATTGCAATCAACAACAATTTATAACCTCAACGGAGATAAAAGAGCAGTTGCAGTTACAAAAGTATTTAAATCCAATTGTAATTAAGGTACTCCATAAAAATAATCCACTGCAGAATACTGGCGAAAAAAGTGGAACAGCTGAACACGTAACTGCACAGATTAATCTTGCAGGAGAAAACATAAATTGGAACAGGAATGATGTGGTTTATTGCGATAAGAAGGTTTTCTCCACATCGGACACAAGTACTCTGGCGCCGAAGCAACACCAGATACGAGCCCCAAAACCTTCAGCCGATAAGAAGATCTGGTCGAATTAGTTGTGGTTTTTTGGGGTGAATGTATGCTAGTGGACCCAGAGAAATTATCCAGATTACAGAAGGGCTGGCTGGAGAAAAATACAAGGACGTACTGGAGGAGATATTTCTACCATCTGTTCATGTTTTTCTTCTAGGCGGTTCTATTTACTTAGTGCGGGACAATAGTTCAATTCACACTTCCAGACCGGTGAAGAACTCGTTCGACAATAATCCAGAAGTTATTTCCATACCACCGCCGAGCAAATCACCAGATTTGAACCCCATAGAACATTTGTGGGTTTTGATGGTGCGCAATGCTGGTGATGTGCACAACATTAGAACACTTAATAATCTCGTACGAAGCGTGAACGATGTGTGGGAAATCTTGCAAGGTGACACGTACTGTGAAAGACTAGTTGCTTCAATGCTGAATAGACTAAGAACGTGTATCGGGGTTATTATATTAAATGTTAATAAATCGAATTTATTGCGTTTTTTGTTTTCTTATATATTTTTTTATTTAGTTAGAAATTTATTCTTCTTTCTTTTTTTAGAGGTTGTTCACTTAGAACTTATTTTTTTAGAGTTTCTTATTTATTTATGTGAATTTGTTTTTTTATTAAAATCACTGAAACAGTTCACTAAAACCCTTACCACAACACTTAATTCGTACTGGACGCACGTTTCGATAGCCAAGCTATCATCATCAGCAGCAAGACTGAACTAACAAGCTAAGTGAAAAACTAACCTTATAAGGAAAATAAATTATGCAATATGTAAATTTAAAATCGTAAAATTTAATGAGCCGCTTCATTGCACAGGACTATAAATAGCCTAAAGGTAAATGAGCCGAATGACGTGAGTTATCCTAGAATACAATGAAGCGGTTCATTGCACATGGTTAAAATTACAACTATAAATGATTAAACATGATGTAACAAAGGATAAAGGCTGGAATTTAGTGGTCCTAAATCTGAATTCATTAAGTGAGTTTTGTTTTGTGTAAATTTCCATGCCTTCATAACAATTTAATTGAGAAGTACTCCTTACGTTTTTAATTAACTTTATATTATCAACATTATGGTTATTTTCAAGCATATGTGGGGCAACGCTAGATTTATCAAACCTTCTGAATTTGAGATGAGCCAAATGTTCTTTGTACCTAATTTTGATTGATCTTTTTGTCTGCCCAATATACACTTGATCACAATCTTTACATGAAATTTTGTAAATTCCTGATTTATCCATGTTATCCACTGGGTCTTTGGAATTTCCTAAAAGGTTTTTAAGGTTATTGTTCGAAGAGAAAACAATCTTGCGGTCAATCTTAGAAAAGATTTTTTGAAGACTCTTGGTGTAACATGGATAAAAGGGTAATTTAACATATTTCTTATTATTACGGCCGTCAATGCGTTCTAATGTGCTTACATTTCTAATTCTTAATCTATTCTTATGTTTCCTAATAGTATTATAGACGACATCTTCAGAGAATCCGTTAAAGTTAGAAATATTGATGATTCCAGTACGAATTAAGTGTTGTGGTAAGGGTTTTAGTGAACTGTTTCAGTGTTCCAGTGCCACAGTTTTAGAGTATCCGTTTATTAAAATCAATTTTATGGGACATCTAAAGATATCTAAATAAATTAATTTTTAATTAATTTCTACCTCGATATTTGTTACACCTCCTCCTCCGCTTCCTTTCATGTCATAAAATGGATGCATGTTTACATATCAATATCTATCAAGACTACATATACATCTTTGAGTTAAAATTTGTTTGTGTATATTTGTGACCACATAGTTACATTAGTTTTATCGCTAAGCAGTGGCATTCTGTGTTCTACTTCCCTGTCTTGCACATAAGTGTCAAGTAACGATAGGTATAAACAAGAGAAGGAACAGGAAGATTAAACATAATCATAATAATTAAAATTAGTTTCAATGCTTTTATTGCTACGTTATTAACAATTAGGTAAATAAGATATCCCAAACATATAACTCGATTTACATTTATAAATATCATTTAACAAAAGCACAGCACCAATTTTATTGGGAATACCTACCCATGAATCGTAAACTAAAACGGGAATACCTAAATGTAAAATATAAATCGTACTTGCGAATCTGAAAATAACCGAAGTGCATGGTTTGTAGCGTGTGGAAGGAAGTATAGATACAACGTCGCAAGAGGGAGACATAATATAATTTTGTCACTGTACATGTCCATGAACAAGTTTTCAAGGTGATTTTTTTTGTACAGAAATTAATTTATGTATACTATATTTTTAAACAGACATACGATTACGCATGCGTTACTTCGGTATTTAATTCTCTTCTTTTTCTTTCATTCATTTTATTTAAATAGTAACCACCATAGTAACGGCAACTACACTTCTAATAAAATGTAGAAAATGAAAAAGGAAGAGAAGGGAATGGATTCAAAGGAGAAGTTTAGGCGAAGTATTCTCACAATGTTAAATAATGTATATATTGTATGTACGAGGGTGGATCAATAAAAACGCGTGTTAGGAATCAAGACATAAATTTTTGAAAAAAAGATTATTTGTTTTTCCACATAATCTCCTTTTAGTAAGATACATTTTCCCAACAATACGTTTTTTCAAACTCTTTAAAATAAGCTTCTGTCTCAGTAATGACCTCTTCGTTTGAGCTGAATTTTTTCCCTGCAAACCATATTTTCATATTGGAAAATAAAAAGAAGTCGCAAGAAGCCAAGTCGTGCGAGTAAGGTGCATGGGACAGTGATTCATAGCGCAATTCACCCAATTTGGTCGCCACAACTCCGGATGTGAGCCGGTGCATCGTCGTGGTGAAATAACATTTTTTCTTTGATAAGTAGAGCCATTTCTCCTTCATTTTTTCGTCAAATCGGTTCAATAATTCACTGTAGTGATGTACCATGGTCGTGCGTCCTTTCTTCAAAAAGTCGATTCCCTTCGAATCACAAAAAATTATAGCCATGACCTCATATTCTTTGGAGCAGATCCGTCTTCCATTGTTTTGACTGTCGCTTCGTCTCAGGCATATAGTGATGGATCCAGGTTTCATCAACGGTGATGATTCGACGCAAAAATTCTTGCGGATTTCCCTACGGCCTCTACTACTTCTTGCACTTTCGTTCGAATCATCATGCGGACTTTTTCAAGGATATCGTCAGCAAATACGTCTGCCAGCCGACCTGGGCGCTCCTCATCAAAAACCGATGTACGGCCACGTTTGAATTCGTTAAACCTATATCTAACATCTAACATAGATGGTGAAGAGTCTCCATAAACAGCATCCAACTTCGCTTTAATCTCTTCGCATGTTTTTCCATCCAAAAACAGAAAGCGAATTATTGAGTGACATTGTTCCTTTTGTATTTTACACACAAACACTAAACACGTCTTATATAAACGGCTGTCAAACCAAAACTAACCTATGAATCTGCCTGAAATTTTGTACGGCACCATTTGAAAGATGGCAGTGCACGATAGTATTAGCAGAATCCCTCTAATTTCGCCACCAAGACCCACTAGGCCAGTAATGCAATAATTTCGCCACTGCCGTTCTACGGTGAACTAATCCTAACGGTAATTTCGCCACCCTACTTGTCATAATGAGCTCAACTATTTAGCCATCTATTTATTTACCTATCTATCACTTTATTTACCCAGAATTTAAAAATAAAAATTAGCACAGAAAGTGTAAGATGAATACCAATCACTAAAATATTGGAATAAAAAATTTAATTTTTTTTGGATGATTGAAAATAATGATTAATAAAAAAAAACACATTCTTGCAAATATAGAGATATTAAACATATGAAAACGAAAAGGAACAGAGAGAGATTGATTCTAGAGCAGAAAAAATAAAACGTAAACATGATGTTGTAACGTAACTTATACAAAAAACTTCTTATCTACGACAAATTGTTTATCTCCGTACAATAAAAAGATGTACATTTTAAAAACTTTAGTCTATTTGGATACAAAGCAATAGTTTAAAATGTGCTTTAGTTTGTTCGGTTCCGTTGATTGATAACTTCAAAATTGGAGTACGATTTTAGGAAATTTATTTTGCGAATAATATTACTGAAGAGCAGAAAGCAAAGGGAAATTCTTAGAAAATGCAGTCCAGTATTAGTACATAAATGACGTCCGTTGTTGGTGAACCTATGATATAACTTTAAACTAATTTAAAGAAACATAATCCATCTTTTAGAATGAACAATTTTTTGAAAATGTATCGTACATCAATGTGGGTTACTAAAGCTGCTACTGTGCTATGGTTACTATACTGAAAACATTTGGGTGCAATTTGTGTGTTCGATTTATGATTACTATCGGAATGATTGACACACTGTTGTAGTAGCAAGTGTTTTATTTATTGAAAAACTTGCACTTTTCCTTACCTCACTTTCAGTGAAACCTTCGCTTTCAATACGAAGATGGCGGAAAATAAGCCCGAAAATCACGAAATCGTCGAAACTGTCAAGGCCATCTGCTTTTGATAATTGTACTAATAGAGTGCAGAATTTCTGTACAGCGTACTGAGTGCAAATAAATCGAATTTGTTATACGTTAATACATTTTAACAGAATATGTAATGCATAAACAGGTCTAGTAAATAGTATGGCACTACCTTCAGAAATCGTTTCCACATTACATGTTACTAGCGTTAGAAAAAGTGTAAAAGAGGTTTCTAAAGCATCCCACTGTCAAATTGACTGGTGTGTATCCTCCCCATGGATCTGATTACGTTTCCCTTTTAAAAACGCATAACATGCAATCAATCGCTAACCTATTATAGAGAGCAGTCTAATTCAAAATTTCTTATAAATCTGGTGAGCTATAAAATATTTTTTCTCAGTTTCTTATCACAACCTTACAGTTCTTACACCGAGAAAAGTATTTACTTAAATGAACGATATACCTCAGTCAGTGTGCAGTAACAGCTTTGAAGGTGTCCCATAAGAGTATCGAATGAAACGTGGGCCAAAGCTATGACAACGACGCGGTTCCAGCCCGGAAACCAAGCGTAAGGAACAGTATACCTATGTATATTGTAAAATATGTGACAGCAACACTTTAGCTTAAATTCAACTATAATTTTTGTTAGGACAACTACATATTTTGTTAGATTAAATAAACGTGTTGTAATTACATATTAGTATAAATTGTTCTTATTTAGAAATACAAGAGCTGCTGTCACAAAATTTTTGTCTGTGTATTTTATGTGCCTAGACCTAAAACAAACTTCCTTATTAAATTGCCATTAGTACATATGACTAAAAACGCTAGTAAGTATTACGATGATGCTTTTTGTAGTTAATGTAGATCAATTTATGTAAAATTCTTTCTTTGTTTAGTTTAGATAGAGTATTTGTTTATTCCTTTAACTTGCTTCACTCAGGTATATGTACCTTATCCCTTTATTGTTAGTTTGTAGAATTCAATTCCATTTTCTTTATTGTAGATATTGTCCTATAAATGGTTTTTCTTTCGGGCAATACAGAAATTATTATTATTTGATGTTTTATCACGTGCTTCAATATGTGGTGGTATGCAACAATGTGACTGAACAGTGGGGTAGAATGTAGAAGGGGGAAAATAAGTTTCTATCACTACCGTATTATCCGTTTCTATCACTGCTCTGGTAATAGGAGTAAATTATTTTCTTTTTGTAAGGTATGGACCAAAAATATTAGAAGGTACGCGGGCGAATCAAATATTAACCGGACTTTTGTTTTAGAACATTTATTGGTACAGTAAATAAAATTTTGAATACACCTTATTTTTCTATATAATCTCCTCTTTTATTCACACATGTTTCCCACCGAATCGGAAGTTTTTTAATTCCGTCATCAAAGAATGAATGTGGTGGCGTCTGTAACCAATTGCGCACGAACGTTTCTACACCTTCGTCGTCGTCAAAGTGATGACCTCCCAGTTCTTCTTTGAGTGGCCCAAACATGTGGTAGTCACACGGCGACAGATCGGGACTGTAGGGCGGATGTTCCAGTGTTTCCCAATGAATTTTGTTCAATTTTTTTTGGGTTAATGCAGCTATGTGTGGCCGAGCGTTGTCATGGAGCAGGATCGCACTTCGAATAGGCATGTCTCGCCTTTCTCGTCGATAGGCCAGTTTCACTTCATCAAGCAGTTGACAGTAGTACGCAGCATTAACTGTACGCCGTTCATGGAGAAAATCAACGAGCAATAGTCGTCTCACTGGTGCTTGTCCGCGGTCGGCGTGCATCGGTCTCATTTTGCACTGACTCTCGGCCATTGGAAAATTTTTTGTGCCAGTCGTAGACTTGGGTCCTTGAAAGCGTTTTTTCAGCGAACTGTGCAGTTAGTCGACGCAAAACTTCGGCAGGTTTTACGCCCTCCCGCGACAAAAATTTAATAATAATGCGTTGCTCAACAGTCGTGTGCACCTCTTGCTCAGACACGATGCTACTAACAACCAATCTGCTCTGGCGAGCCGAACCGATTTACTCTCCTCCACTTTACATCCCCATCCAACATATATCAACAGGTCATGTTACTCACTTCACCTAGGGAGCGTTAAAAAGAAAAGTCCAGTTAATATTTGATTCGCCCTCGTATCATAAAAGTAGGTTAAAACGTTACCACCGAAACTAGAAAACCTCAGCGTTCTTCGATTACGTGTATCGCCATGCACGGTATTAGCATAAGCGGTAAGGAATCGTTTTTTTTGCATTTCTTTTTTCACTTTTGAAGAGCTTCCGGTTTAAAGAGGATGCCAGTCGTCAACTGAGCCCTTCTTCGCATCCCATTCGATTTTATCTTGGAAAAACGAAGTTTCAAAGCAAAACCAAACAGGTAACCGAGCACTGTTTTCGTGAAAGATGTATTTGTGGTTGATATTTAATCGACTAGAAATTAAGGCTGAAATTATACCGTAACTGCAATTTTATTTGAAATTGTATTCAATTTCACGAGAAAATTTACAGACATGCTATTTAACCAGTGTCTCTAATTTCCTATTATGTGGTATTTTACCTAATCTATAATTATTTTTACCACAACAATTTTTAAGTAGGGTATTTGTAGAAGAAGTTATTATAATTGCTGCAATACGCTCACTGCTGTGAATATGACATTTACATATGCCAGTATCCAAATGACCACGTTCGGTGATATAATTTAAAATATATTGTATTCAAACAGAACGTTTATTATACACATTTAAAAACATCTCTTCGTGTTCAAACATAATTTTGCTAAATATAACGTTGTAAGAATATAAAACGATTTCAACAATAAAATCTTCACCTTTTTTGACAGTTAGGGAATTGAGTTGGAGTAGCATCTTTTTTAAACCTAGGATTTTTTGAACTTACAGTTATAGTTTCGCCGGTCCTTGAATCTGTAGCTGTTGAAAAATAAATCGTTTTTTATAAAGTACAACTCGCAAACAAAACATATAAAACAATACAAAACAGCAGGCGCCACAGTTTTTAGGTTACCCCGTTTTTATCGCTTATACAACACTAAAAGAACATTACAGCTATCACGTAAATAACGGACAATAACATGTACGGAAATATCACCACACAGTATTTTTTTAAAATAAAACCAATATAATTTGGATAAACCAATTCAATTAAAATAAAACCAATATAATTTGGATAAACCAATTCAAAACGTAAGAAACGGTCTGAACGTGTGAATGTCCAATATACAAATATGGCTGATCAACGACCTACTGCAAAATACGTCACAGCCTGTTGACGTAAAAACCGGCTAGCCTTCTGGTTTCGGTAGTAACGGTTAAAATCGTCATATTTTGGGCCAAGGATTCTCCAGTTACTACATGGACAATTATTAGTGAAACACCCTGTATAGATTTACATGAGTATTAACTTTACCCTACTACAACTAATGAAAACATGATACAATATCTTAAGCAAGATTTTCCTGAGGTATCATGTGACTCGTTAACACCTAGACATCAGGGAAGGTATGCATCTTTTAAGGTCAGCATTTATGAGTGCAATCTCACAAAAGCATGTGTGCTCATTAATTTCAACCTGATCTTTTGAACCAGTTTTGCTTCGTAAATATACAACGTTCTCTTTTAATTTACTTTCATACTTTTTGACAATAGTAAAATCGTAATAAGATTTTACTATTGTCACGATGACTGTAAACCGAAGCGTTGGCCATTGCATTCGGTAACACCTTACTACTTTAATTTGCTAAAAGTTATTGTTAACTTTTTTCTGTTTGGCTAATACACGTTTTGAATACCTACCGATACATACAACTTTTACAACCTTTTTCAGATCATCGTTAAATGAATTTTCTCATACGTTAATTTGTGACTTTTTTTATTATTCAAATCATCTCGCAACGTCTTCTCCCCCCCCCCCCCTCCCAATCGTGGTGGGTTCCTGTTTACCCCAATCACCTGACAGAGTTACTTCAAGCAAGTGGCGCCTTGAAAATTATCCGTTACTTCTGTTGGTGAGTAGTACTCCCTCGCCGACGGGCAGGTTGGCACCCTGAATGAAGGATTCACTATTTATTAAATTTACGGGGGGAAAGTTGTTGTATCCTTTAAAAGTCACATGGTGCCAGGTCAGGCGAATAAGGCGGATGGCCTAACACTGGGATGTTATACTCGGCTAGAAACGTCTTCACAGACAATGCAGTGTGAGCAGGTGCGTTGTCCTGATTTAGAACCCATGACCTTTTCTTCCACTATTCGGGCCTTTCTTTTCTTATTTTTCCACGAAGTTGAGCAAGAACCTCAAGGTAGTAATGTTGATTAATAGTTTGACCTTCAGAAACCCAGTGAAGGTACACCCGGGCGTGCGTCATTTTCAACGTCTTCTCGGCCATCTTGGAAATGCTTCAATCACTCAAAAACCCGCGCACGTGATAAACATTCATTGCCACATATTCCTCTTTTAATAAAAGATAAGTTTTGGTAGCGGTTTTTTCAAGTTCCATATGAAATTTCACGACAATTTGTTGCTTTATTAAAACACTTGCCATTTTTTCGCCAAAACAAAATAAATGGATCTTATATAAACAAAGGCCACGACCATACTAATAGACGGGGGGCGGCAATCCAAAGAGAAGGTTTTACGCTACACAACCGTCAATCGTACGATTTTAGCGCATGCGTAGTTCTTCTGTAGTAGCATCAGTCTCGTTATTTTATAGCCACACCTCGTATGTGTATTTTTAGAGTTACGTGAATAGTCCTTATAGTAATATTCAGTCCCTGCATCAGTTCACGAATGCAGCTGGTGGAATTAGCTTCAAGGTAGGCTACAATGTTTACCTCGTTTCATCATTTATGATTACGCTTTTATTAGATCGCTTAGTTTTAGGTGTCATTCTCGCGAAATTTTCCAAGGACCGTAGAATGTATGTTCCACTAGACAGCACCCTATCCGAAAATGTTTCGCTTTAAGACTGCAGAGCCCTTTCGCAATTCATACTGCATGCAAAATATGTCATACTTAGTAACAATAGTAACAATTGTAAAATGCACAATTAATACAAATTTTAAAAAACCAAAAAGCCGGAGGCAAAAAGCAATAATTCTTACTAATTCTCTAATTGATTGCAATGCCCAACAAGATTTAGAGGGTCAAAAAAGGCAACGCTTGCGTGTTTTGATTCATATTAATTTTGAAATTTCTCAAATCTCTTTTCTCTCTCCTTTTAGGGTCTTAGCGTTATAAGTGTAATTTATTTAAAATGTCACTATCTATCGATTTGTGAATAAATATACAGGCTGATTAGTAAAAAGTGATTTATCTAATCAAACGCTGAAATACTATTCGTATTTTTTTTTTATTACACCGTTTTATTAGCGGAATAAATCACATATTCTTCATGTTTCAACTATCTCAATAGCTGCTCTAATAACGAAGATATTACTGTTTCAATTGTTCAATGTAAATTTTATCGTATCTCTTTTGCTTTTCATTTTAGTGCTATAGTACTATAAGGATATTTTAGGCAAAGTTGCATTTCCTATCGAATAATTGAAGGATATGCAGGGCGTCCAACTTAAAAAATATAAACAATTCGTTAGTACTGAAATACGTTCCGCATTTTTTTTCTCGACGCCGTTGTAATCAGCAGAAAGATCGCTATATCTTTGGTAATTTAACCAACATAGTTGCTGCAATAATAACAAATTTTGCAATATCAGCCCGATAACTTTGAACAAACCCGCTCTCTCAAAAAATATTTTTACATTTTCGTTAAGGAATCTTATTTTATCTACAATATAATGTAAAAATGCTAAGTTATTCTATGTTATTGTTTATCGTTTTTACTACAAAAACTTAAAGTGGCTTTAAGTAACTCAGACTGTAGATATCAACCTGTTAGCATATGCAAGTACGTGTGTATGTATGTGGATAAATATCATTGATGAACTAATGAAAATTTTATCTACGATTATCCAAGGACAGTTTATTAGGTCGGCTTGCTATTTAAAGCAGGTAGATACATACAGACACTATAGCAACGAAATAAATTCTCGGCTTAATATTTTCACTTACATGTGACAATTTCTAGTATGATTTACAAGTATGTAAGTGCTATTATTTTAGTATTTTCGTAGAATTATTGTTTTAAATACTTTGACATTATCAAGAAGGATACACTTCATAAAGAAGTTTTATATAAAAATAAGTAAACGTTTTAATTTAATTTGGGTTGTTATGAAAGACCGAACATATAGCTTTGTACCTTTAAAACTTGGTTAGCTTTTTGAGGAAGAAATTAAGGTTTTGGATATTTATTCTGACTGTTGGTGAGGTTAATAGAAGTCCAAGGTCAAGGCTTCGATTCCCTCGTGTATTTCCGTTGCATATTATGTACAATGTACTTGACAAAAGAATTTACTATGAAATCGAAACATTGTACTTGACTTCCCATTTATGTCACCACCAGCCGCCACTGCTCTACAGCCAGAGCTAGGCTTAGGATAATTATTGTAACTGTTTAATTGATCGAGAGACATAAAGGCAAGCAGTTTATTTGTTAAGTTTCATTTACAAT
This sequence comes from Dynastes maya, assembly GCA_029619315.2. Lineage (NCBI taxonomy): Eukaryota > Metazoa > Arthropoda > Insecta > Coleoptera > Scarabaeidae > Dynastes > Dynastes maya. The sequence continues at coordinate 64,569,926 of JAROYE020000001.1, read as the reverse complement.
CTGTTCTATTGTTTATCTTTCAAACGTTCCCATATCTAATGGTAAACACAATATTCATGGCACACTCCGCACCACACAAATTATTAATTAACTCGGGAAGGCCTTTTCGAAGACACGTGGGTCATCATCATCAAGCCAAGTACCGATTCCTTCCCATATCTAATGTTCAACAATTTTGTCCAATCTTCAACGGACGTAAGTGTACATATTATTTTGTTTCTAGAAATAAAATATATTTTGGTTTGCTATTCGAAGTAGTCTAAAGAGCAACAAAAACGTACTTGAGCGTACCTGCGTTGGTATTCACACGTTTTTGCGAGGTGTACGTGCGGCGTTAAGTGGTAATTTTTGAATATGCAGAGTCGGGCTGCATTAGCCATAGAAGTCGGTCAAGTTTAAGTGCTTAATTCTTAGAAAGAGAATTTGTGAAGTTTAGTATTGCTTTCTCTCCATTGATATTGGGATTAGAAGATTAAGTACAATTTTAAGCGTTTAAATTTAGTGTACTAGATATTTGGTTTTAAACGTACGGAGTTTCCCGGATTTTGTTCTTGCCACTTTTATGACAACGTAAATAAACCGTCTCAGGTATGAGAATAATGTAATTATTAGTATTTAATAATGTGGCACTGAAACACTGAAACACTGAAACAGTTATATATATATATATATATGATACATATATGATACATATATGATACATATATGATACATATATGATACATATATGATACATATATGATACATATATGATACATATATGATACATATATGATACATATATGATACATATATGATACATATATTATATATACGAGGGAGGTTTTAAAAGTCGGTACGAGAGCGCGTTGGTCTGGTCTGCCACGTGACTGCAACCGCACCATTTATTGGCCATAGAACCCTGTATCGGAAAATAATCAGTTATCTTGATTTTGCTATACTACATCTCATGGGCAACTCCACAACTAGTAGCGGTCATCGAGCCGTATTTTGAAGAGGACTCTGTGAAGACATTTGGGTGAAATTATTCGTATTTAGCTATTAGTTTCCCTCTATTTCTTTTTTAATAATATTTTAGTCATACATCGTAAAATCTAGCACTAGTTAAACATTAAAAGATCAATTGGTATATTCTTATAATAATAATTTAGGAACAATTCAGATTAATTTGCTTCATCAGTAAATACTTTATTTACTTTCAGACTGTACGTTATTTACTTGTGTATTTTTTAAGTAAAGGCAAACGATCGTAATTGTTTATATATTGTTGCACCTCATTAAAGTTTGTATATCATCTCACTGCTTGTTGCTATTGGTCAATGTGTGTATATCCTTTCTCATTTTCATTTTGAGCTCTTACAGCTTCGTAGTTTACTGGGGAAGTTCATGGCATTGTATAACAAATTACGTGGCGTCCATTTTACTTTTTTTTTGCAAATACTTTATTTCATTGTAATAATCCAGCCCATTTCTCTACTGAGCACAGTCAGCCGCGTATATGGACTTTGAGGGCGTTACATTATGTACTGAAACTTCAAAATACGCATGCAAAGTTTCACCAAAAACATAAAAAGTAGGCATTTAAATATGCAATAAAAAATCAACTTTTATAGAATAAATACATTAACACATTTATTTTCCCGTTAAAAAACACAAACAATTATACCCATCTATTTAAGTTTTTTGAGATAATAGACATAATTTGAGATTCTTGCCCCTGTTTCTTTAACGATCGATATTTTAAACGCCTTACAAGCTAGAGCAGTGATTCAAATTTTATTTAATTGGGTATTTTTTGGAGTTTCTGGTACTAGGTAAAATATCGAAGATCTTTTTATATCAACCAGATTCTACAGGAAGGTCATCGATGTCGTAGTCGTATTTGATCCATGTTATCTTAATTTGTTTGAATGGAACATTTCAGAAAATCTAATAAAACAGCTCTTCTAGAATCTTTTCTGTAAACATTTCCTTATATCTAAAATGCGTCATTCTTTAGTAAATTAAATATGAAGCTATGCAGACAAGTTTTTCGTTTAAAGACATAGAGTGTTGTGACGAAATACTATAAAAATTTGTTTCGCGAAAGATATTCACTAAAGCAAATGTGTAAACATAATGCTTTTGGTACAATTCCATCTTCTACTTCTACTCGAAGTAATCACTATTTTCCTACGTACGTTATCTAGTAAGTTAACCAGCACGTATAAATAGTAAATAACGAAAATAGGTAGATAAATGTTGATTAGAGTTTAACATAAAAGCAACAGATTTATTTAAAGCATCACACACTAAGTTTTTTCAGCAACAGCATACAATAAGAACATACTGAAAGATGTTTAAAAATTTTGGTAATTTAGCAAAATAGTAATGTTTATAAAAAAACTTCCTGGATGCATTTCTTAAGGCAATGTATAACGTGGGCATTACACAAAATAATACTCCAGAGATGTTATTAAATGTTCACTAAAATATAAAGAATCGCATTACTGTTTGTATGAAGGAATATGGTGTTCGCTTCGAATAGATGTTGAAATTGAATCACAAATTAAGTTTTACAGTTTATTTTTAATGAATATAATGATAGCAAGGACTGTGGGGTAATATGGATAAACACCAATGTTCTCGGCACACTCCTCACCACAGAGAATATTGTTGTTTTTTAATGAATATCTTTAGAAAACTAAAGTTGATAATATTTCCTCGCAGCACTCCATGCATTTTAGCAAAAAACTTATCTGCATGACTTCATATTTAATTTACTAACGAACGATACATTTTAGGTCTAGCAAAATGTTTATAAGAAAAAATCATAACAGTTTCTCTATTAGATGTGTTCCATTTAAAAAATTGAAATAGGATGAATCAAATTAGTGCACTCCAAGCCCGCGAGCCCACGCGAGCCGGGCTTTTCCTAGCCCGTGCAGTGCTCTAAATCAAACATTGCAACGATTTCGATGGCCATCTTGTAGACTCAAGTTGATATAAAAAACTTTTTGATGTATTGTCTGAAATTGCAAGAAATACCCAATTGAATAAAATTTGAATCACCATCCTAGCGCTTAAGATATTGACCGTTGAAGAAACAGTCGCATTTCGTAAAAATTTCAAACTACGTCAATTATCTCAAAAACCAAGATAGATGGGTATAGAAAATATTAGTGAAAGTTGCCATTAATTGAAGAGAGGCATCTAAAATCGTAATAATATAGAGGATGTTCCATTTAAAAAAACAAACTTGTATCGTGCGCCGCGGAAATTGAACACTCTGTATACTTCAGTATAATTTCATATTGTGCCGCATTTGTCTCTGAATATTTTTTATTTGAAAATTGTTTCCCTAAATTGCTCAGGAAGGGAATTATCAGTCCAACCACTAGGCGGATACGCTGTATATATTATTATCATTGTTGGTAAAATCCAATCTTCCAAACCAGATTAACAAGAAATACCAAAAGTAGTACAAAGATGTTAGAGCTTAAAAGGGGAAGTAAGTTACTAACGTCTTGAGAATCGTGAGATATGTTAGGTTGGCGTTTCGTTTGTAAAACTATGAGTTGTTAAGGAAAAATGTTCATTACTTTACTATTCATTAATTAATCATTTTTATGCAATAATAATAGTGAAATTGACAAATTTATGGAATATTACAAAACTTACTAAACAGATATTTTAACCTAACTAGTAGAGTTGCTCAACTTGCGCCAACAGCCAGTGGCGGGCGCATAAAAGTTTACACAAAATAAATGGTCAGAAATAAAACATAATACCTGCTCAAACACTTACCATCCTAAGAGTCTTCCGTGAAATCACAAAGTGAATAATGTCTGTTAAATATCTTTAACATTAGATATATTTCCAAAGGATAACATTTTCTAATACTATCTGCCACATGACTGAAAGCATGAATTTTACACGTAATTGTGTATATAATAAGTTAGCACAATGTTTTTTAAGAGACCGGCCTACAGAAAGCATGTTTGCGGCACCATCACTTATAAACATCAACAGTTGGTTTGTTGAAAGTTCAAACTTTTCCAATGTATTTAACACTAACTTTGAAATTACTTCGGCAGTACATTGTTGTACTCGTCTGGAAGCTAATAGAATTGAAGGTGACGGTTGATGTGGTTCCATTGTACGTACCATTACATTAATCACAGAATGTTTTTTATGATCTGTTGTTTCGTTTACACATAACCACAGTTTTTTATCTTTCAACTCCGATTTAATTATTTTTTCAACATGTTCACGAGCAGATGGCACAATTCTTTATAACGATGCCCGACTTGGTAATTTGCAGTCCGAATATTTATTCCAAAAGAAGACATATGCTTCCTTGTCTAGTAAATTAAACGGTAGATTACATGCAATAAAGGTAACACATAAATTAAATTTAAATTTGTCATAGTGTCGTGAGCAATTTTTTTTTAAGAATGCTGTTTACTATTCACGTGATGTAGGCAATCCCTTTTGGACCAACACATTGAAGGGATATTACAAACTACACATTGAATTTTAACACCATCATAATTTTGGTCAGGCATTTCTGATATAAATTCTGTAATTTTGTATAGCATTGGTCGGTTTCACGACGTAGGCAACATTTTTAAAACAAACGTAGAAGTACGAAATAGTATTTACGGCAGCGTACATGTATACATAACAGATCTGGTTGAGACTCGCATTTATACTGAGGGTTGTATCGAACCTCCGCCACTGCCCGTTGGCGCTAGTGAGCAACTCTACTAATTAGGGTTTAAGTATGTGTGTACTTATGATTTAAAAAGGTGGAGGTCATAATTCTTTTGTTGATTTTCAGTGAGAATTTTTTAAACGATTATATCAAGAGCACCAGTACACTGGCCTTATTGTATACATTAAGTTCGTAAAGTATGACGATAATATTTAATAACAATAGCTCGAGTGCACGTTAGTTTATATTATGGATGTAAATTCTTGTATATGCAGGACAGATAAAATCTTTCTCATATTCCAAAAAAATATATTATTCTTACGGAAGATATGGGCGTATGAGTAGAACTTTAATATACACATTATATACATATGTACATACATACATGTTATGTATAATAGGGCAATTTTATACATACATGTTTTAAATTTGCTATGTGCTGTCGACTAAATATTTGCATATTGCAGGGCAGTCAGTATTTACTAAAATTGTTAATATTTTTTTTCTTTTTTAATTTAAAATATTCTTTGTAACATTTATATTTATTAGAACTACACTTGCTATTTTCATAAATATGTATGAGGAGGTGTAATTTATTATACAGTCCTGCGAGGGTCGGTTACAGAAATGACAGGATGTGAGTCTTACAGATTTTTGATGCTTTAAACGAATTCGGCTGTAACGTGCCAGGTTTTGTAGTAACTTTAGGTTAAATGGTTAAAAAATGGCAATTTTAACCAAATTTATGAATTTATTGTGAGGGGATGGATATTTTCTTTTAATTTCTGAAAACGGCATCGTATAGTATTACTCTTCAGCTTTAAAATTCATTTTCGATTGACGTACCAATTTTTTTTACCTGAAATATGCGAGACGACGACGACGATGAATCAGCAAACACTGAATGTGAGAGACAATAGGACTTATGCTGATAAAGCACCCCCGAAGATGATTTATACGTGCTATTACGAGATTATGGGTGATATCGCCGCCATATTGGATCCGCCATCTTGAATTTTGACATTCTGATTACAGATTTGTGGTCAGCGATTCAAGTCGTTTTGTGAGATGATCAAGAAATCTTAGACGTTTGTCTAAAGAAGTTTAAAACAGGACAATGGGCTGTGATGCCTAATGCTCACGAAGTGTTATAGATTGAAATTGGCAGAAATTACCGAAAAAAATTGCTGTTCTTATAACATAACCCGAAATATCACCGAAAACCGTTTTTTTGCATTTTGAGGTTAGGATATCTCGAAATCCTGACGTGCTAGGCCAAAAATTCCAATAGGATCGAGTTGAGCGCATGAAAAACGTTCGGGATAATATGGTTTGATTACTGGGTTTGACAAAAGCTCATTATTTGCAGGCCTGTGAATCGACACGATTGGTGGCGGCGGTTCATTAGATCCCTAATACCCATGACCAGTATTATAAACTCACTTGCATATCTCAGGTAAGAAAAGTCGTACAGCGGCAATCGGGAATAGATTTTGAAGCTCCAGATTAGTAAAATACGATGCTGTTCTTTTGACCATTTAACCAAAAACTACGTCAAAACCTAACATGCTACACAATTTCTGCGACTGGACTCATTTTCAGAATCAAAAGATCTACAAGATTCATGCCCTGTTACTTCTGTAACTGACAAAACCTCAAATTTCACAAGCATGTGTTGTTATTATTAAAACGGGCCACATTACTGATGCCTGCAATCACTGCGATCTAAACAGATGTATTGCAATAGTGTCCTCAGTGTGTATTAGAATGGAGGTTTTTGATGAACTTTAGTACTAGACCAAGATCTCCTTTCTTCGATCCAGTAGGTGTTAAAAATGACCTGCTGATATGTGCCTGATGGCAACACATCTGCATAGAACATGTTCTGCCATCTCCAGATCTTATTGGCATAGACCTTTCCTAGTTTGCATAAGTGATAATTTAGGGTTGCATAACCTGCCTGAGATTCTCTTTGTTAGAAGATAGCATTGTTTTTGTTGCCTGTGGCAAGTCTAATATGAATGCTTTCCTCAGACTTTGTCCTGGTATGACTTTCCACTACAAGGCCTTTTGATTTTCCTCCCATTCTCTAATTTCTTGGTTTAGGTGGCTTTTTTATGCACCAAGGCTTTGGATCAGTGAAAGGCATATTAGCTACTTCCCCTGGTGATTTGGGACCTAACGTAGACTAACAATGTTTTTATGCTCCAGCTACCGCAGGTCAGATTAATTCATATAGGTTTCAAGAGCTTTTAGCGCGGCTTAATTCATTGGAGCCAGTATCGTTTTCTCGAGGTTCTTTTTGGGAACTCATGGGTACCTTTCGATGATAGCTAGGTCTACTGATTCTCGAACAACATATGTAGCATGCCAAAGTTTCTCTTCTAAATTGAAGCGAGTTTATAGAAAAATAACCGTTTTTAAAAAGATTGTTTGTACTGGTGCTTATTTCAATGTATTGATTTGGTATTGTTTTGCAAAAATTTTGAAATAATCAACTTTAAACTATTTTGAATTCTGTGATCGAATAAATTGAATCTTTGAACTTGTTGATTTTTGAAAATCTGCTCCCTATATGTATTTACTTTGAAACTAACCTAACAAAGCTTCCACCAATTGGAAATATCGTATTAGTAAATAAATAGTTTGCTTAGAGACTGTGCATGAGATACCTATCATATTTCTATTAATTTGGGCTGCAAGTTATTGCAGAATCAGAATATCTTTTTTCTATGTGCAGGTGATGATGCTAGAGATTAAATGAAAGTAATATCGGCAGGGATAGCATTCCAATACTTAAATTACAAGAATGTTTTTATGAAGTGACATTGTTAGTGAAAAATTGATACTAAATATATGTAATGTATGATATGAGAAATTCTTAACTTTTACGTCCCGAGTATTAATCATCAAATAGTCAAATATTTATTCTCGATTCTATCTGCGTTTTTCTATTTGGTCCATATTTATTATTTCCATTTTATTATGCTGTAAATAATTCCCTTCAAAGTATATTTGATTTTACCGACATTATTTCAAACTTTAAAGCTCTAAAAGAGTTTCAGTTTGATTCATACGTATGTATATATTTTAAACAAGATTTGCTGCCAAAAAAGCTGTCCTTTTCTAGCTACCTTCCTTGTAACGCATATTACCTTCTAAGAACGCTACATATGGAAAACACAAAAAATGCTATAAATTGGGAAACTTTTTGTTGGAGATTACAGTAAGTAATAAAGCACGCCACATATCTATACTACGTAGGGTAGCGAGAAGATGGAACGACATGTACCATTTTAAAATAATACTTCAATTGCAAATCGCCGAAACGAAACAGAGAACAATGCATTTTCTTAATAATACCGGTCGATATCTGGCTGAACCGTCATAGATCGGTTGATCAAGTCCTTGTACCCAACCCACGGGGTTCAGTGAAGTATGTCGTATTTATAACTCAACAAGGTATAGTAAATGTAACCATTGTGGGTTGTAAGGAAATTTGTCGATATTAAACAAGGATTTTGATCACTAATTAACTCATTACATTATCTGGAAGGCTCAATCTCAAGATATACACGCAGCGTTTATTAACGAGTAAGTAACATTATCTTTTGTTGTGATTTTCAGTGGATTTTTCCGTGATCGCGACTACAGCAATTGTGCAATTGTCCTAGGCTGCTATACTGATCATAAAATCACAACTTGTTTTGATTACGAAACCATGTTTTCTTTCATGAAAAACCGTCTTGTGATCCACCTCGACTATATTAATGATCCGTTTTGGACCGCATACATTTCAGATCGAAATATTTAGAAATTCTAATCTTAAAAGTTGTCAATTTTGACTTATGTTTACATGAATTAAAGCAAAAGCGTTCTATTTCTGAAAAACCAACTAATCTTGGACCAATTATGTCAAAAAATTTTAAAAAATACCGCTCCTTACGAAAACTAATGAGCATGATGGCTGCTTTTTTATTTCATTTTTGTTAACATGATTCCATGATGATTTGTACAACGAAACAAAGCCGTCTGCAATGTGATAGATAAACTGTCAAAAATAGCTTGCCTTACGACGTACGAGGTAAGTGCGATAAATTCTCGGCGTGACAGGCTTATACAAGTTCGAGGGTGTTCAAACTTTGTTGCATCGTAGTTGCACATGTGCAAGGCCTACACTATGTATTGTAGTGGGATGTTCCAACGTGAAAAGCGTATGTTAATATGTTGTTAAATTCATTCTAATTAATATTATATCAAAATTCGCTGATATTAGATTTTAATAGAGTTTTATGCGGAACTTGAATTATTTTCGATCAATATTCGAGTTCCGACATTTTGATTATTTATATTATTCTTTTATTCTTTAAAAAATGTTAATGATATGTTACAGGGGAGAATCAAAATTCCAGGTTATTTTAAGTTATTTACATTTTGAAAACATTATTTGTAAGAAAGACACATACACACACAAAAAACACACTGTATTTGGAAATAACCGTCAAAATCTCTTACGTCACCTGCGACACCGAGTTCGATCTTCAAAACATCAAAATTAAATATCCTAGTCGTTAGATTGGCAATGCTAGGGACGACGAGAAAAAACAGAAGTTAGCAACGAAAACAATTCTGACAGAAAACAAACATCTTTCGATTGATATTTAGAAATTGCATTATAAAAGTTAAAATAACGTCAAAGTTATCAGTGCAAATGTATTGAAAAGCGTTTTAAGTGAACCATAAATCATCACCAACGATTGTCAAGAATATTACATCAGTCGCAAAATTAAAGAAGTAATTCGAAGAAATTTCATTCGAGAAGACGATCTAAGGGCTCCAAAATAAGAGGATTTTACCAAGAAGAGGATAGAAGAAACCGTTAGGATTATACACACACACACATATCACACACCTGTTACTACATAACTGTAAGTAATTTAAATAGATAAATTTCATTTTCCTTTTTGTAAGTAAAAAATAAATATAAAACTGATTATCTCCCTATTCAAATCTTTTAATCGTTATTTGTAACAGAACAAATTTGGCGATCCGGGAATTGATAACGGGATTGATAAACGATGTAATTGCTCTTTCAATAATATTGTTTTTTGACATTTTAGTAATTTCGATTTTCACTTTTTCTCTAAAAGCTTGAGGAATAGGATACATTTTTGGCCTAAATGGTAGTGATTCATTAACTATTAACTTATGTTCATACAATATTAGTGCTACTCATGCAGTATCATCTATTAAACATTTATTTTATGATAATAAATCTTCTACAAAACATTCATACTTTATATCACATTCATACAACCAACAATTGTTTGGCGCTATGCTCAACCAATTAATACCGCTTAGATCGCCAGGCGCTTGGTTCAATCCGTCTAAATTCTTATTTCCCATTAAATTGGCTGGCACTACCAGGCTCAATTCATTCATTATCCCCTGTATTATTCCCATTATTCCCTAAATTCATACCTCCATTCAAACAGTTTAATATAATAATATCTTGTTTCTTTTGATTTGAACATTCTTTATGATTAATATTTTGAAATTTGCAGATATTTTTATCTATTCTGAAGATACAATTCTGATAATCAATTAATACATCATGATTGTTTAAAAAATCTGAACCAATTATTGCATCATATTTTAAGCAATTAATAATTAAAAATTTACAATTATATGATATTTCGTTTATAGTTAATGAATCACATACGCATTGATTGATTTTCCATAAAAGTTTTCCTGTAGATGCTCTAATTTCTACATTACTAATATTACAAATTTTTCTTTTGAAATGTGCAATATTTTCAGATATAAATTTGTTGGATATGAGACATACTTCTGATCCGGGATCAAATAAAACCATTAATTCTAAATCCTCAAGTTTAACTTTCAAAAATGGTAGAGTATTGTTTCCTGTAATAATTTCGTCCTCGTTAAATTTAAATATCGCCTTTGGGTGTTCGTAATTGTTATCAGACATTATAAACTTAGAATTTTGAGAGGAATTTATAAAAACTGTTGTGGTTCAGGTTCTACTTCAGCCATAACTTCAATAGCATTTAAATCATATCGAGGTGTATTTGGTGCTTGTTTATGATGTTGTTTTGAATGTTGTTGTGGTTGTGTGTAGTTTGAATCTTTCTGTCTAAAATTATGTTGTTTTGGTCTATATTCTTTAGAAATGTTTGAATTTTGTGAATTTGGTGAATTTTGTGAGGTTGAAAGAAAATTTGATGGTTTTTATAATTTTGGTAAATCAATTTTGTTTTCTTGTGATTGTCTAAGATTTTGATAGTAATATGGCGTATAAGGATTTGAAGAATGTTGATGATTTTGATGTTTTGATTGTGTATGTGGCTTGTTATGCTTATAAAATTTGTATAGATCATCGTACTGTCTTAGAATTTCACAAAAATCTTTAAATGTATGTATATTTTGCACAATCACGGATTTGGTGACTTCAAAATCAAAATGTCTTGCTAAATGTGTTATCAACTCTTGTTCTGAAAGTTTTGCCGTTAAATATTGTACAATAGAGAATTTATTGATAAAATAATTTTGCCTTGAACATCCCTTTTGCGCGTTAAACTTTCCCATGAATTGCTTCTAATTTTGTTTTGTTGTTTTTGACCAGAATTTGGATACAAAATGAGACCCGAAATCTTCGAAATTTTGGAGTGAAGCTTCAACTATTGAAAACTATGTATTTGCTTCGTCAATAAAAGAAGACCTTATGACATTGCAAATGTCAAGAAACGTCATTTTTGCTCTGATGACTCGCTTAACAGCATTTAAATATCCCTCAGGTTGCCCATTACGTCCGTTAAATTTCGGAATAACTTCCTTTAGCTTGAAGCCAGGAAACTTAATTACTAACAGGTATTGTATGATATTGTATTGATGAATCCGAATGAGCGATTCTTTTCTCTACCAATTCTATTCGTTTTTCTAAATTGAATCGATGTGAAACAAGGGTTTCAAGTTTTAATGAAATCTGTTGTAACATACCTTTTATGTCTTCTACACAATCTCCAAAATCACTGCGAGCTTTTGGCATTATGATTATTTCTATTATCAGTCTTAAAAATGTAAATACTAATAAAATGATTATGGTCTAAATATGAATCTAAATTCTCTTAGAAAAAATTTTGAATTTTGAAAAATAGAATATTCTGACTTGATCGAAATATCGTGGCAGGATCGCCAAATTTGTTATGTTACAAATAACGATTAAAAGATTTGAATAGGGAGATAATCAGTTTTATATTTATTTTTCACTTACAAAAAAGAAAATGAAATTTATCTATTTAAATTACTTACAGTTATGTAGTGATGGGTGTTAGATATGTGTGTGTGTGTATAATCCTAACGGTTCCTTCTTTCCTCTTCTTGGTAAAATCCTCTTATTTTGTAGCCCTTAGATCGTCTTCTCGAATGAAATTTCTTTAAATTTTGCGACTGATGTAATATTCTTGACAATCGTTGGTGATGATTTATGGTTCACTTAAAATGCTTTTCAATTCATTTGCGCTGATAACTTTGACGATATTTTAACTTTTATAATGCAATTTCTAAATATCAATCGAAAGACGTTTGTTTTCTGTCAGAATTGTTTTCGTTGCTAACTTCTGTTTTTTCTCGTCGTCCCTAGCATTGCCAATCTAACGACTTGATATTTAATTTTGATGTTTTGAAGATCGAACTCGGTGTCGCAGGTGACGTAAGAGATTTTTACGGTTATTTCCAAATACAGTGTGTTTTTTGTGGGTGTATGTGTCTTTATTACAAATAATGTTTTCAAAATGTAAATAACTTAAAATAACCTGGAATTGTGATTCTCCCCTGTAACATATCATCAAAGGAGATTTTTTTTAAGAATAAAAGATTAATAATATAAATAATCAAAATGTCAGGACTCGAATATTAATCGAAAATAATTCAAGTTCCGCATAAAATTCTATTAAAATCTAATATCAGCGAATTTTGATATAATATTAATTAGAATGAACTTAGCAACATATTTACATACGCTTTTCACATTGGAACTTCCCACTATAATATATTACGGCTCGAAGAGTAGTAGTTTGTAGTAGACAGCCCGACAACGTGACTAGTGCATGAAAATGTCTCAGGTAACGAAAATTGAGTACCGCGCGGTTATTAAACATTTAACAAAAGAAGGGCGTATAACATTTAGGCACAACGTTTATAGTGATTTATCTCCTTGACATTTCACTGTAAAAAAGTAGGCAAAATGTTTCCGTTTGGGGCAAGAATCCCTAGGAGATGATGAGTGCCCCGGTCGGCCAATTGAACAGATAACGCCTCAAAACATTGAAGGAATTGTATTAGTAGATCACCGTTTGAAAATGTGAGAATTTGCAGTGATGTCTAACATTTCTGAAACAAGTATTCGCTGAATTCTCCATAACCATCTGGGTATGGATAAGATTAGTGCAAGATGGGTACCGCATCTTCTTTCTGCTCTCCAACGTGAACGTCGGGTCTAATGTGCGCGCTCATTTTTAAACATGTATGGAGACGACCCGAAACCGATTTTGGAGTCCATTATCACGAGATGAAATAATGGTTTCGTATTATGATCCTTTATCCAAAGAGGAATCGATGGGACGTCGTTTTATGGACGATAGTGCAAATAGCTGTGATACAACATTTTGAGGGAAACACTTGAGATTATTTCTACAGGGGTATAAAATTATTAATTGATCGTTGTAATACATATATTGAAGTTAGGGGAGATTATGTTGAAAAATAAAAATTGTTATATTTTACCAAGTTTATGTTTTCTATATCAGGCTGAGAATTTATGGCGTTTACCTTGTACCTCTGTATGAGATTGTTCTACAGTAGACTGTAACGTCTTCAAAAGTGACACTCAGATGAGAGATTTCGGTGTAGTTGATGGTTTGACAAATAATTGTTATAGAATTATGTGAACTCTATAACGTAATGCAATCTAATATCAAATGTGGTGTGAAATTTAGAAAGAACACAAAATAATGGTTGAATTTCAATCAACTACACATAAACCTACCATAAAATAAACTTTGTTTGGCAGTGGTTCCTTTAAAACGTCTCGAAAATACATAGCATCTGTTTATACTCACAGTTTTCTATGGAATCATTAATCTTCTAAAGGCTACTTCACACCAAATATAACAAATAATTTAAAATTGATGTAATTAATGAATGAAATTAATGGAGGATGTAACGATAAAATCACCATTTCCTTTAAATACGTCACCGATCTCGCATTAAGTATTGTATATGATTATTATGTGTTTGAGTTTTTTTTCCACTTAGACGTATGTAGGTATTAAATTATTGAATCTAGATTGTAAAGGAAATATATTCTTTCTATAAACTTAATTGATTTGCTAATGTTTTTTTCTTTCTCAAATATCATTTATCTAGTTGGAAAGACGAAAGGACTTTTACTTTGGTTACTATTAATAAAGTAAAAGAAAAATTAAACACAGTCGAATAACAAAGATTTCATCGGGGCCGATAGAGTAAACACTAGAAAACAATATACTGGTCTTATCATAACATTCCAAAACATAGGTCTGCTTGGAAGAAACTGCCATGTTTACAGTAGTTTCTTTTAGATGGATTATTAACCTCTTTCTGTGCTACGATTATAGTCGATATTCATCTAGTTACAAAGAAAGTGCTGTTGAATTTATTTAAAAGGATTTTTCAAAAGAATATTTCCCGGGGATAGGACCATCGTATAGTTAAACGAAGCGAATAGGATTTTTGTCAATTCAATGAATCTCCTAAATAAACAGTCAAACTGTTATTTCGTCTGTTACATTTTACAGGTATTGATGTTTGTGAAACGCAATACGAAAGTTGATGGAATTAAACAGTGGGTATTAGAGGAGAAGTTTATAATTTGCCAAATAAAACTTTCTGAACTTAGTATTCATTAAGCCTAACCAAAGCCACCCTGTTTTTTGAATAATAGTTATTGTAAAAAAAATGTAGAGAGAATTTTTTGATGCTGCGAAAAATTCGATTAATTTAGAATGGTTTTTCAAGTATCCAGATATTATGGTGGTAGTCTAAAGTAAAGGTAGTAGTGAAAAGTTAGCCTAACACAGAAACAAGTACTTTCTTTGTAAAATTCAGTTTTATTTCTCAACATGGTCTCCTTGCAAGTCTACACACTTTTCCCAGCAATGCCCCCATCTCTTTAATCCCTATAAATAGTATGTGATATAATGTGATGGCTTCCTCATTCGATGAAAATCTTTATCCTCTGCGCGAAGCTTTGCTGAGCCCCCGTTATTGTTTTCCTTTTTTCAAGATAATCAATTAGCAAAACCCAACTGCCTCATTGCCTTTTTCAGGGTTGATTCGCCCTTCGCGGTCCACTACATTATACAAGGTGGACGAAAATATACTTTTGATTTGGACTATCATTAAAGCCGAATAACTTTCTTATATTAAGTGGAACACCCTGTATTCATTATCGCATTTAGATTCTAATTTTAACCATTTACAAAATTGTATTAAGGTTTCTTATACTTTTATCTTATACTTACAATTGTTTCTTTTTTCATGCTTATTAAAAAGAGACAACTATAAATAGCAAATATATATTTTTATTGACAAGAACAAATAACAAATTTCAATGTAAAAAAAACTAATGTTTTATCAAATGTTCAAAATTATGTCCATCATTTTCAATGCATAAGCTCTTTCTTGAAATGACTGTTTCACCTTAAATAAATTATCTGGCGTTCTAGAACAAAACGCTGTTCTTATTCGGTCTTTCATATTATCAGATGTGGTTGGCGATATATCATAAGCAATAGTTTTGATATATCCTCATAAGAAAAAATCGGGGCTCGTTAGGTCTGAGGACCTTGCTGGCCAATTCTGTGGACCTCGGCGTCCTATCCATCCGTTGGGATACTGCCTATCTAACTCGTTCCTAACATTTACTTGGAAGTGCAACAAAATGATAATATATGACAAACACGTTTTTCGAGATGTCCACAGCCTCTCCATCTCTCTAACCCTAATTTCGGCAGTCCTTTAGTTCCATTTGGTGCACTTTTCCGATGTTATCGGTAGTGGTTGTAGTTTTCGGCCATCGCGAACGTTCACCGTCAACCAAGCTGTTACGACCACATTTAAATACCGCTGCCCAAAATTTCACACGACAAATGATGGTGTAGGGTTCCCGTAAACAGCGTCCATTTTGGCTTTAATTTGGGTGGGTGTTTGCCTTTTAAATGCAAGAATTTAATGACGGCTCGATATTCGATATTTTCCATCTTTACAGAAACCATCCACTGACACAAACCATTGCTAAAAAACAACTGAACACCCAAAGTGGCCGAAATCTTCAAAGTATCTTTCAACACGTGCGCAATTATATTACTAGAATATTATTATATTATATATCTGCAACGGATGATCAATGATATTCCAATAAAGAAGGTGTGCGTAGCAAGAACCCAAGGGAAGAGAAGCAGAGGAAGACCAAAAGAAATATGGGATAATGTAGTAGAAAAGATTATTCAAAAAAAGGAAGAACATGGATAGAAGCAAAACAGCTGGCTCAAGATAAGAAGAAATGGTCTACATTTGTTTATAATAACGAGAAATAAAAATGTAATCCTGACACCCAATTTGGGTATAAGGTAATTATCGATTATGTGTATGATTCGAATGGGATTCCGTAGCTATTGTCCTTTATTGAGGTTTCCTCTAACACAAGAATATCGACGTGTCAGGTACACATGGTGTAATGAACAAAAATTGTAATGATGGTGTGATATTTTCATACACACATACATACTAAACCCTATGAGAACAATTATTCTAAACAGTCGAGAAAATTAATACATAGTTAATTTAATTTAAACTAGCACTAGCTAAATTTATTTGGCCCATTGGACATGTAAACACCTACAAACTTAACAAAAAACGTTATAGGTTCATAGAATGAACTATTTTTAACAATTAAATGTGCGAGAAGTGTATGCTATGTACCTTTTTGAAACTTTCAAGATGTAAACTATTTGTTTTCGCTAAGAGTTACAACGGCCTACTATAAATATTTGACTACAATTGTATGTATCTTTAAGAGAAACTAAAAACCACTGTAACTTTCTTATTGTTGATTTTGGAACCATAGTTTATAACGTTTTACCAAAAAATTAACCACTTTCCAAGATTTTGAAAAAATATACAGGCTGTTCCATTTAATAAATTATAAATATTGTTCTTTTTTACATGAATGAGTAGTCCACTCGTTTTTATTAACTGTACATTAATCAGCAGCGAAAAGACTACTAGTTTGCCAACTTAATCGATTTCATAAGATTAATATTAGCGGAAATAGCAGTAGTAATCAGTCTGTATACATGGTTATTCAAAAATTAAAAAAAAAAGTTTTTTGGTTTTAAAGAAGCTATTATCGAAACATATACATAAATATGCAATGTTGCAATGGAAGCTGTATTGAATCTACTTTGGTCAAGCACCGTGTATATTTTTACATTTTTGAATTCTTGAATTGATTCTAATAAAGTTTTACACGTTTTACCTTTTGCGTTTGAGTTACAAATGATGATTCAAAGTTAGTTTAAACTACTGAAGTTCAATTTAAGGCAGGTGACAGCTCGAAAACTGCAGTTCCTAAGCTACAACTATGACCCAACTAATGAAACATAAACATTTCAAAATATGTTTGGCATTTGGTGAAATTTTGGCGTTATTCAGAAGCTGAGAAGAAGTACGGCTGTAGATCCATTGGGATGAATATTGGGTAGGGCAGCCAAAAATAATACAATCACTCAATTGTTCAGAGAAAACCAAATAGTGAGTGTTATTGGTAAAATAAACAGGAAACTAGATATCACAGTCAATTACGTAGTGACATTTTAAAAATTATTAGAAGCTACGAGCCCCGTCCAGCTTCAGTTGGCCCACGTAGTGTTGTTGGTATTTATCGCTCAAGGAGCAAAATCAGCCGCTACAATGTAATATCTAAAACAAAATATGCTATGTAGAGGACTTTAGGAGAGATCTGGGTTCAATGGAGCGTGTTGTCTCATAAAAAATCGAAAATATCAAAAAAAATATTGTTTTTTCGCATTCCATTACTCAAGTACTGCTAACGATGAATATTAAGGTGTGACTGACTGTCCTAAGCGCAAAGTTAAATTTCCATCTTCGGTAATGGTCTGGGGTTCAATGTCGGCTAGAGGAGTTGAAAAATTACACTTTATCAACGGCATTATTAACTCAGACAAATATTTAGACATCCTAGAGGAGTCTTTGTTGCCTACTTTGGAAGAGAGCAGGATTTCTGGAAATGACTTCATTTTTCAGCAAGACGGTGCTGCATGTCATACTTCCAAAAGATCCATGAAATGGCTTTCAGACCATGAAATACCGGTTCTAAAATGGGTTTCTAGTAGTCCGGACCTATCGCCCATCGCCCATCGCCGATCACCCATCGAGACGTTGTGGCATATCATGAAAAAGAGGTCGCGAGCCAATCCTGCCAGGACTGTGCAAGAACTCAAGCAAAGACTCCAGAACATTTGGTATAATTTCACTATAGAGGAGTGTCAGGATCTAGTAAATAGTTTGCCGAGAAGAATGGAAGCAGTTATTAAAAATAAAAGCGATGTTACTCAGTGGTAGAATGAGCTATATCTTAGAGCTGAAAATCACAAATTTGAGTTTTTCTTTTTTCGGTCCTAATCAGTAACAATTGTTGTAATCAGTTCCGTTATTTTTGTGCAATATATTCTCAAACTGTTATTTGCAAAATAAAAATTGAGAATTATACCTCTATTAATTTAAATGATCTTCAATACATGCTAATAACTGAAATTTTGTCGGGTGGGCCAACTGAAGCTGGACGGGGCTCGTATATACTAGTTTTCTGAGCATTTTGCCAATGACACTCACTTGACTCCCTTTTTGGTTTTCTCCGATGAAGCAGTAAACTAGTTGCGAAAGCTTAGAATCTGAACAATTGAGTGATTGTTTTACTTTTGGCTGCCCTACTCAATATCCTTCCCTGAAGATATTTAGAAGATACTTTATTGTGTTTATATGTGGGACAATTTGGACAATAGCATAACTATCGAAACCATAAATGGGGGAAGACTAGCAGCATTCTCAAGCCGTCGTGCACCTCCGGGTTGGTAGTTCGAACATTTAATATAACCCTTTAATTAAACAAAATTACACTTTATTTTTGTTAACAGAGGTTCACTTTAAATGATTGTTTGCAACTGAAATACAAAAAGTAAATCGAAGACTTCCAAAATTCAGTAGAAAGGTAAAGTTCAGTAGAAATATGCTGTAAAATAATAATAATAGTAATTATTTGTTTCAATAACGTAAAAATTGCAGTAATAGTTAATAAATAAATTGGTACAGAAAAATGCATGATCTGCATTTTGTCAAACAAAAATTTAGCCCAGAATATCAGGCAAAATGTTGTGAATGCGTTTAATATTCCACACAAAAAACAAATGTTATTATAGCACTGTAATGAAATAATAAACATAAGGTATGCTATAAAGCATGTCAATGCATGTATACACACGTAGTCATTAACTGGTAATAATATGTGTATGCGTTTACGAATGCTTGCTATATTTCTATGTAATAAGATATTCATTTTCCTTACTTATTTAGATCAATTACCTGCTATTAAAGTACCATCGTAGTGTAGAGTAGATTGACATATCATATCCAAGTACATATGTGCATTACTCAAGCTCTTTAGTCATTAGGGTAAAGCTCCTTTAAAAAATATCCTTGTTGGTGTACCTGCTAGTGTGTTCCTCAGTTACACGCAGAGAAACATTTACTTGTGTCAAAGCTGTCCGCCTTAATTCAAAACAATTACTGTTTCAATTATCCGCAACACAATAACTGTTTTAAATCAAAAAAATATTTTCTTAGGTTTCTTTCTCCGCTTAAACCTAGGACGCATACGTAGATATGGGGTAGAAACGTATTTTTTTTATTTATGCTTTTCATAAAACATAATTCCTGGTTGTTATACAGAAACTGTTACTTCAAAGTTCAAGGCGTTGCTAGAGGTATTGTAAATAAAACAAAAGTTCAGAAACACGGTTACAGTTTGTTGAAGAGGCCGGGCTTCAGAGGCCCGCAATATGCATCCTGGGGTTAAGAGAAGTATACACTTGTAATGAAATAATTGTATTTCTTTGATTCAAGAGAATCTTGCAGAAAATTGGAAGAAAGCGATTTTTGGTATAAGTAAATAGCCATTATAACACAAAGCAATATTTTCTTAAGTATAGCAAATATTTTTCTTAATTCCAGAATGCGTTTAGGTGTTGTTCATAAATCAATAGTTTCATTTTCTTAAAATAAAGCATTTTTTACTTAAAATTCTTAAAATGCATATTATTTATATGCCCATTATTAATTGCGCTTACCTCATTTAAAACGGTATGACATATACGTACATAATGCAGCAAATTATTCACATTGCTTGTGATTTTAAAAAGGCTAAAAGTAGAGGTTCCCTACAGAATAACGTTGAAACAAAAGTGAACTTAATGTAGAAGTACACATGAAAAAAATGCTTAGGAAACAATAAGACAGATAATGCCAATAAATAGCTCCTGCGTATTGATGGAATCACTACCGGCAAAATCAATATTAGAAGAGTAAAAGCATTAAAGCTTCTTGGCCACATCTTTCAGTTTATGCCACTAATCTTCAAAAACAATAACTGAAATATTTTCTGGTGCCACGTAGTGCCAGTAGTTGTAGTCAAGTCGTTCTAGAGACAGTATACATATATGTATACCCTTAATCTTTAACGTACGACGTTTCATAAACGTTTTCAAAAGATAGCGGTTAATGTAATATTTTTTTTTTCCTTTTTATTACTATTTACCACGTGTACTAATTTAACTATAGTTTTTTTAAATATATAATAAATAATCATAATAAAAAGAGGGATAAATAAACTTAAATATTAACTCATTAATTATTAAACTACATAAAAATAATCTCCATTTAATTACATCATTAAAGAAATAATTTAATTATACTGTAGCCTATAAAAAAACTTTATCATTAGCTCATTTACTTGCTCTTAATTTTAATTATTAACTTTAGGTTTTCTTCCATTATTCAAATTTTTCTTTTATTGGATATCTTTGTAGCTGGCCCGATGATGTGTTTTTTGAACACGAAACTAGTCGCCAAATTTCTCAATAAAACTGTGAGATCTGGACCATATTTTCATTCCTACCTTTAATATGAATATTTTATTAATTTGAAACTAAATGATTTACTTGGAAGAAACATTTTTCTGTCTTAACGTCTAATCAGGTCTTTTGGATGGGAGCAACTGGATCATCCACCTCACAGTCCAGACCTTGCACTCATTAATTTTCACTTGTTTCTGCACTTAAAGGGGTTCCTTGGTGGTCAACGGTTCAACGACAACGAAGATGTGAAAACTGCAGTCATGGTTAGCGGTGTTATTACATTCCAATTGCTTTGCACTAAATTACATCCAAAGAATTCTGATAAAGAGTAAAAAGGTTGCGAGTGTATCTATGTTTTCAGTAAATTTTTGAACAGTTTTGATGTCAACGTTTTCCAGCTACTAGGCAGGTGATTGTACAGTGCGGGCCAAAAGTATGGAGTAATGAATGGAATAATTTTCAAATTGATTTTTTACATTAGAACCAATTTCCGATTATTTTTAATTTTCCAGCTCTGTCCGTTTTCAGGCAATGACGTCATCGATATTTTTTTTAAATGGCTAACCCCATTTCTTTACATTTTTCGATAGATTATGGAATTGCAATTTCAGCAATGTATAACATTATGCCTTTCGGACCAATACTTTTTGAGATATTAATGTTATAAGACCGGAAAAAAGGTTTAGTTGTCAACGCTAAATATTGTTGTATACCTCAACTAAATTTAATGAAATTGATTTAAGTCTGATTATTACTCATTATCCATTAGCCGTTTAAAGTCACTATCATTGTACACACACAGTATAAACAATAGTCATAGCTTCGTTAATCAATTTACAACTAGACCCTTTTTCCGATCTTAAAACATTAATATCTCAAAAAGTATTGGTTCGAAAGGCATAATGTTATACATTGTTGAAATTGGAATTCCATAATCTATCGAAAAATGTGAAAAATTGGGGTTAGCCATTAAAAAAAAAATATCGACGACGTCATTGCCTGAAAGCGGACAGAGATGGAAAATTAAAAATAATCGCAAATTGATTCTAATGTAAAAAATCAATTTAACGTGTCAAACAGTTTTTCGATTATTCTGACAACAAAGAAGAAAATTTCGTAATTCCATAGTTTTGGCGCGCATTGTATATTTTAATATCCAAAATATCTGGACGTTCAGCTAGTTAATTTTAAACTATGTTTCAAGGATACGAAGTAATTTCTACATGAAGTAAGTTGGTTAATTCCTACATCGGACTACTGCCGACCCCCATAGGAGGATTCCATTCATTAAATGAGATTGAAAGTCTGCGTAATATACTGTTTTTAGAGTATAAAACCATATTTTTTCATGATCTGCTTTTAAAAATTGACTTATTCAACTTGTTTATCAAGTATTGGCAGTGATCATCCCAGTTCAAAGTAGAGGTGAATGTTAAACCCAAAAGGATTCCCGAATCTACGGATCGTATATCACTGTTTTGGAGAAGCAAATTCATGAAATTATTTATCTTTTTTTGTACTGTATGTACCGGGGTATGGAAGAGGATGTATTTAGTCTTGTCAAAATTCAATTGTACAAAATAAGGTATTCTACATTGAATGTGCAAAAATGTTCCAGATCTGTTTATCATAACTTATTTATCTTTACGAGAAATTTTTGATACAATTTCAATTGTGTCAAAAATTTTGAACTAAGCTTAATACCTGCGTGTACCTCTAGAAACAGAAGTATACTGTGTTATACTAACAGATTTTTTTTAATTACCTTTGCGCTTATATACGACTTTTAATGGCGCAATAAAATTGCTACAAAATTTCGGATTTCGTAGTATCTATCAAATAACTAGGCCAAAGGAATTTTCCGACAACGTGTTAGAAAATTAATGATAAACGTTGGGATTACTCGTACTGGTTTGAAATGTTACGGAATATTTATCATTTTATCAGAGAATTATTGGCGATGGTAATACAATAGTTATGAAATTAAGCATATCTTGTCATGTTAAGCATATTTAGAAATTATCCATGTACATACATTACTATTATTGAAATCTAAGAAATTTACGGTAATATTTTATTGTTAGTAAATTACATTTACATAGCAGCCAATGTAGTTATTATAGTGATGAATTAATACAAATGTGGGGTTCGATTCCTCGCTATGGACGTTTTTTTTCAGTAATTACGTTGGAAAAATTCCAAGGAAAAATTATAGTTTCATAATTACCGACGGAAGCCAAATATATTAGTTGGTACTTTTTCTTCCTTTAACGCGTCCTTTTAGGAAGCTTGGAGCACAATTCGTACTACAGTAAAACACGGTGGCGGCAATCACATGGTATGAGATTGCACGTTGCATGCATTAGGAGTTGGTAAACTGTTTGTGTGCAAGTGACACATGACAAGTGCTCGCTATATCCAGATGCTGATGAAGGTATTGGAGCCGCCGATTCTAAAAGTCGGGGATGATCACCCTGATATTTATTTCCACTAGGATAACGTACCTTGCCATCGTGCCCAGGCAACAATGCCTTGATTTGGTTAAAATGGAGTACGGCTACTCGACTGGCTCACACAATCTCCGAACCTGTCTCCCATGGAGCATCTGTGGTACATTCTAAAAAGTAAACGTGGCCAAATATCTTTTAACTTCATTTAAGTAATTAGTATAGTCTTACATCCTAACCCCAAACTGTAAAACTACAAGCAAAAACAATAACAATTATTGTTATTACCTATTTATACCCACCTATGGATATATTGTCCGGCAAGCAGGAGATGTGGGGTTCGATTCCTCGCTGTGGACGGTGTTTTCAGTAATTAATTATGTCGGAAAAATTCCAAGGAAAAATTATAGTTTTAAAAATACCAACATTTATTTTCTCCTGTAAATAAATTCGATTTTCTAAAGTGCTGCTGATATGACATTACTCTATATTAGACGATTAAAAAAAACCTGTATATTGGACCAATCTTCGGCTGACCAATGCGGGGACTTTTTGGCCCATTCAAGTCGCTTTTTTTGGTACGCCTGTGTTAGGTAGAGTTTCTTCCTCACCACACGACTATGCAAATTAGCTTAGTCTTTAGTTGCCTCCTTACTACGTTAGTTAATAACGACACTCCGTGCTGCGTCCACAGTTAACTACCTAGCTCTTTTGATGAATTTTATCTATCTTTTGGAGCTATTCTTTCTAAGTAGCGATTTGTCCTTGCGGTTGTTTTCCGTTTACATCCGGATTTCGGTCTGTTTTCGTAACTGGCAGTATCTTTAAATCGCTTTAAAGTAGTTTCTAGGGCGCATCTCGAATATTTCATTCATTTTGCAACTTTAATTTGGGAACAATCGTGCATACTTAATAGAATAATTTGGTTACGATCCGTAACAGTCAGTTCTCTTCTTTTAAGCATTGTTAATAACAACCACGTTACATAATATCTTTAAACTTACCCACAACTCACTTTTAAATTTGTAAACACTTTACTGCCGCAAGGTTTAAATGCAACTGATACATTAAAATACCTATAAATGTACTCTTCGAAGCGCATCATACTATTACAGTCATAAATTTTGCACAAACATCTCTTTCATGCCGTATACAAACATAGATTTTACCCGATTGTTTCAAAACCAAATTGTTTTTAGAATAGTAGTTTTTTTCCATGGGACCTAATACATTTGCACATAGCAATAGTGATGATTAGAGCCCGGTAACTGGAGAGCAATCGCAACGGCGGTGTGACTGTGTTTAGGTGGGCGGGGAGGGCTGGTCGATTTTGACACGACACGACAAATCATCATCACTCAGTTCAGTTTAGCATTGGATAGCGGATAGGCCGTGTTGATTTTATTTATATAGACGTAATTATTAATTGTAGTTATTATTTAGTGTAGTGCGTTTTGATTTTATTGATACAGGCGTAGTTATTAATTGTAGTTTTTAGTGAACATATCGAAGGCTAAAAAACGACCCTTTCAAGACATAGTAAATAAGTTTATTTCTGACTTTCCCGATTTATTTTACAACGAGAACTGGAACTGTACAAGACACGTAAATTCCGCACAACATAGAAAACGAAAATTGGGTATGACACCGAGAAGTGCATTCTTTTTAATGTAATTCTTATGTTGATAAACTGTAATTTGCCACTAACCTTACTCGATAAACAACCGTTTAAGGACTTTTGGGACAAATACAATCCCGAGTTGCGGTTGCCAACGGAGAAAACGGCACGTAAGCATGTTGCATTTGTACGCGATGACGTGGAAGAGAAAATGAAACGCATATTGAAAAAACAGTTTCTTTGGTTATGTGTTGACGAGACAACAGACTGTAAAAAAAAATCAATTGAAGGATACAAGAGTGTACTGCTGCAGCAATTACGAAGGTTGTACTTAGTACCTAGGAAAAATTTCAAATTTCAAAAGATAAAGTGTTGATGTTTATGAGCGATGGCGCATCGATAATGCGTTCGGGAGGCCGTTCTCTTCTTGAACATGGTTGCAAGTGTTTACATGTTACGTGTTAAGTGCATGCTTTACATCTTGTGGTAGAAACCATTCGACAATGCTGTCCCTAGGTAGATGCATTAATAGCAAGCACAAAAAAAGTATTTTTGAAATCTCTCAAACGCCTACGATCATTTCACACAGAGTGTCTTGGTATTCGTCAACCACCGGAGCCAATTCTTACACGTTGGGGAACATGGTTGCAGGCAGCTTTTTATTATACTGAACATTTCAAAATAGTAAAACCTGT
The DNA here is from genome assembly GCA_029619315.2 of Dynastes maya. NCBI lineage: Eukaryota > Metazoa > Arthropoda > Insecta > Coleoptera > Scarabaeidae > Dynastes > Dynastes maya. The sequence goes on along the minus strand of JAROYE020000001.1, from coordinate 64,544,199 downwards.
TGTTGCTCACTTCAATCCTGCCGAAGCTGCAGCTATTAAGGAGAGTCAGTCGAAATTTCAAGATATTTCCGTTGAAACAGATTTAAAAAATATTCGTAGCTACTATAAAGGATTAGCTGACGCAATAGACCAATTACAAAATAGATCGTTATCATTATTGGAGCCTCTGTAAATTATGGACGGAGTGCATACATAGCTACTGACTATACATGATGCAAAATATAATTGCGTTTTAGAAAAGTTCGAGAGTATGCTATAGAAAGATCCCGATTTTAGCACACTAAAACAAATTTGTGATGGTGTATCGAATAATCCACTGACTAAGTACAAAGAGTATTTTAATCATGCATGTATAACATCGGTAGATGTTGAACGCTCGTTTTCAAAATATAAACTCATTTTCTCACCACGGCGAACATGGCTCACCGAATCAACTGTGGAAACACATCTAATGGTGTCAACTTTTTGCCACTCTTATCCATATGATGTTAATACTGATAATGGTGCTTCTAGTTTTATTGTTCCGTAGTCAAGGCTGCTTAAAAGGGTGAGTGTTTCACTACTTTTCACACATTATAATTATGTATTAGTTCTGTTATTTTTTTTTTATTTTCTTACTATTGTTTTTGTATAGTAGGCAGGTACGGCTATGGCACGGCTCCCTGTTACCGGGCTCTAGTAATGATCCTATGAACGCATATTTATTCACAATGAAATATATCGAATTATGAATTGTAACGCTTAGTTACTACCGAAAGACACATTTTTGTATTACTTACTTTCTGGTTTAATCGAATATAAAAAGTATTTTCTTCTTTCGCAGATGGAATCCTATATGCAAAACCTTTTCGACACGGTTGCAAAAGATAATAGGTATTATACTTTACAAGTATCTACAATTACTTAAATTCCTCAAATACAACATAAGTATACTCCTAGTTACAAAATAATATGTTCAATAGCATTAATAGAAAAACTCTTCCAGCAACTATTATACAAAGAATCGGCTTCCTTTTGTAATCCAGAATATCACCCATCATATCCAAATTGATTTTAAAATTGTGTCTCCCTTATAGACGCCTATTAAACAATCACATTTATCAAATCAAGGGTTGTGTTTATAAATATCTTGTATGTAAGCACACAACTACTTAAAACTACTTTCATTCGTATGAATCAAGTCTTAAACTAACAGCAACGCCATCTTTACATAGAAACCATAATATTTCATGGTCGTTTCCTTGCAGGAAAAATTTTACATTCAAATCTTAAATTCGTTTAGTGTGATACATGAGTTATATAAAAACGTTTTATAGACACATTTAAACAATTACCTATTATATGAAATTGAGAATTATTTAGATTGTCTGTTATCAGATTGCCTAAAACTCCAAACAGAAATATTCAAATATTAAGAACTATTCAGTTTTCACTTATTGCCTTCTTGTTGTACTTCTTTCAGAAACAGTTTAAAGATCGCTTCGTTACACATAAACTAAGGTGACATTTATATCTTATTTGTCTATTATCAAAAAATCAACACGGTTTTATTCCAAATCGACTAACTAGTATTGCTTTACTTAATTTAATTAGTAGTATTCATAAATCTCTGGATTTTGGACACCTTATGTGGCAATACTAATCGAAAGCTTTCAACTATATTAACCATTCTATGTTAATGCACAAGTTAGAAATGTAGGGTATCATGGAATAAATCAAAAGTAGTTTAAATCATATTTAATTTATCGCTAGCAGAGGGTCACGTGTGATGGTGTTCGTTCGGATAGGTGCAGTGCTGCCATAAAAGTGCCTCAAGGGTTCTCGGACCAGCTTTACTTTTGACCTATATGAACGATTTACCAACTTCATTCGGCTTGGGTTCAAATTTAACTCTAAACGCAGACGATATCGGCATCATTGTAACTTCCCCTAATCTTAGTGAGCTTTCACAAGCAAATATCACTTGTACTGTTGTTCAAAATTGGATATATCTATAACAATAAATTAAAACTAAATTCTGATAAAACAGAAATTGTTTTATTTAACAGAAAGAGGTATAATACTTGCGTCTTTAAATAACACTGGGGAACAATTTATAACACAATTTCTGTTGAGTTTGGTTTTTGAGCTGTTTTATAGTTAATTAGGCATGCTGGTTTCAAAACTGTAGTTTTCTTCTACCGCGTCAAGTTTTATCTCTACACCTTGTGAGAATGTGACCACTCTCCGCGAAATCGGGCATGAAAAGAATGCTTGGTTGGCATTCAAAAATACTGTTAAAGGACTATCTTGGAAGTACACGAGCACAGAATTACGTCAAAATTGCCCAGCAACTCTTGGAGAGCTTCAAACTGCTAGGTTGCAACACGAGCACCAAATTGCATTTTTTACATAGCAATCTTCCCGGAAAATTTTGGTGCAGTCAGTGATGAGCAGGGTGAGCGATTTCACCAGGATTTGAAGGTCATAGAGGCACGGTATCAAGATAGATGGGATGTACATATGATGGCTGACTATTGCTGGAGTATCAAGCGAGAATGTCCACAGATTAAACATTCCAGAAAAAGCTATAAGCGAAAATTTTTGCCTTAATATGTAATTACCCTTCCCGTAAAAAAAGAACTATTTGTATGAACAGAATTTAACTTGCAGTAACTATTATAGCGTTTGTATGAATAAAATTATTCTTTATAAACAGTATATTTGGTAAGTTTTTACTTTATATTCTTTTATATGCACAATTTGTATGACTTTTGAGGGTATCCTGTAGCTTAAAAAGTTGACGTGATTGACAAAAACTGCGGTTATTTTTGGATCCAGAAGCCAAAAGTTAATTGAAAACAAGTCACAGATTTAAGACAACGAAATTGCTGTTCCCCAGTGTAATCAACTTACCAAATTTCTTCAGGTATTAAGGCATTGTACGGTGAGTTATCACGAGCTATTTACGCTCTGTACAGTTTAAGGAAGAGCTAGAGTTTCTGCATTGTAAAAAAATATCTACTATTCCAACTTTTATTCTCGAATGACGTACGCAGTTATTCATTGGGGAATGAGCCCTACTGTGACTAGAGTCGTTACTTTACAACGGAAGTTTCTGTAAAGACACTTTTAAAGAACACGGTATCTAAACCTTTTACAACTCAAATATTTATGAAGTGCTGTCTTGTTTATAAATACCGCGATGAGGTTGCTACTCATCGCATTTATCCAACATAAGAAATGTGAACTACTTATTACAACTTAAGCAGAAAACAACCACTTTTGAAAGATATTTAAACTTCACAGGATGCAAGCTGTATAATAAACAAATGAATGATTTTAAAATTGTGTAAATTAAATTTTACAAGGAAAAATTAAATAGCATGAATTAAACATGGTAAACGATTTCGATGGCCGTCTTGTAGATGGTAGTTGATAAAAAAAAAATTCAATGTAATGCTGACAATTCCATGAAATACGCAATGGAATAAAATGTGAGTTACCATCCTAGCCTGTAAGATATCGCCTGTTAAAGAATTTCCCAAAAATCCCAAATTATCTCACCTATCTCAAAAACCAAGATGAGGTATAAGGAATATTGAAGGAAATTGATATCAATTGAAGAGAGGCATTCAAAAGCGTCATAATATGTAGTGTTTCATAAATTTTTGCTCTAAATTACTCAGGAAAGGAATTATCTTCCGCTAACGAACTAGGTGGACACACTGTATAATTTAAGCGGTTCATTTAAGAAAATACACTCTGCAGTGCTAAATAATGCTATAGTATACATAGTCAAACAATACAATTGCTAATTTTGCTATTCTAATTGCACTGTGTGCAATAGGTACAACTGTATAGTTATCATAGTTACCTATTATTTTAATTTCAATTGTATTTTCTTAATAATTATTAGATTTATATTAAATGTAAGATAGTAAATTTCTTCTTACACTTTTACGAGAGACCACTAAAAATGTTGGCTGGGCATTGCGCATGTGTCGTCGGATTTAAGAACAGCTTAGAGCGCATATGTTTTGTGCTGTGTGGTTGTAGGGAGTAACCGTTTTAGACGATTGTAAGATTAGCGAAATAATTAACTTAAAACTATGGATTGTCAATTGTTAATGTATGAAGGATGCTGTATATTGACCGAAACCTGTAATACAACTCAATGGTTTCTGGTTCCTAAATCTCTACTTTTTACTCTAATGTATCAACAACTTACATTAGTGTAACACTTTTATTATACTTTTTATACTAGTTTTTTGTTCGAAGTAAAGAGAATTTCTCTTAGAGCATATAATTGATTACTATTTGGGTATATTTTTTGATTACTATTTGGGTATATTTTAGGACATAAAAAGGTTAAATTTACGATTTTCCTTTGTTTTCAAAGTACTGTATTCATGTTGTGCCATCATGAACTTTTAACTTCTTCAAATAGTACAAACAATTTTTCTACTCTATTTTATTTTCCTGTTCCAAACTTATTTAAAAATACTTTAAAATACACTGTGGTTATAAAGCAGTAGTATACCTTCAACACGGTGGTAATGCAGTACATTTGCTTTGTGGAAGGTATTAGAGTATGTATCCATAGTACTCCAGTGTATGATAAGTAGTCTGGGCAAACAGTGGTAACAGTCAGTGTAGTAGATATGTGGTGCGGAGTCGGCGATTATTTATTTCACGCGTTCACAGCGTTAGTACTAAATCGATGCTGTATGCGAGTAGTTCTGTGTATATGTAGGCTGTCGTAACTTATTTCGTAATTGTACGCTTGTTTGCTTTAAAAATGCCGCAGTTAGGTACGTCGCGAGAACGACCAATGGCAGACACAGTTAAAAAATTTATAGTGGACATGCCGGACTTAATTTTTGATGGCGCTAAAATTCGATGTCTAGTTTGTAAAATCTCTTTAATGTGCTGGTCCAGAAGCCATTGTCAATGTCACATCGAAAGCAAACAGCATTCCTCTGCAAAAAGTGGCATACGAGAACAAGAAAAATTTACATTTGATTTATGTGTTACTCTTATTTTATGTAATCTATCGTTTCGTTTACTAGACAAAGAAGCATTTGTCTTCTTCTGGAATAAATATGCGGACTGTAAATTACCTAGTCGGACATCGATACGAAATGTTGCTTCCAAAAGAGTTATAAATTGTACTGCCGATGAGATTTTAAAGGTGGTGTTGAACTCATTGAACAAATTTGAAGTTTCAACTATGCAACTTTTAATGTTTATGAGTGATGGTGCCGCAAACACAGTGGTAACTTCTTACATGTAACGTGTAAAATCCATAAATCTAAAAAATAAATCTTGCGGCATAAACGATTCTTACATGTTTTCCACTAGTAAATGCATTGATTGCTAGTACAAAGGCAGTATTTCTAAAGTCCCCGAAACGTACCCGACTATTTCACAAACTGTGTCCTGATTTACTTGAACCACCACAGCCGATTGTTACACGTTGGAGAACATGGTTGCAGGCTGCGTTTTACTACAACAAATATTTTGATCAAGTAGAGAAGGTAGTTTTAAAATCCAATCCGACAGAAGCTGCAGCAATAAAGAAAAACCAGGAAATATTTCAAGAGAGTCAGGTTAAAAAAGATTTACAAACTATTCACAAGAATTACTTCGGACTAGCGTAGGGAATAGAAAAATTACAAAATGTTTCGATGTCGCTAGTGAATTCTGTTCAAATTGTGAATAATGTTCACGCACAGTTATGCGCTGTAGAAGGTGAAACAAATTGGTGTGTAATACGAAAATTTGAAAGTATTTTAGAGAAAGACTCCGATTTTCTTATATTAAGAGAAATTTGTGAAGGTGCGTGTGAAGATGCATTAAATTGTTTCAAAGATTATTTTAAATATGCAAATATAACATCGCTAGATGTCGAACGGTCGTTTTCGGCATTAAAAAACATTTATTCCGCACGTCATACTTACTTGACTGAAACAGCTGTGGAAACATATCTAATGATTCAAATATTTAACAGATGTTACCCAGTTTGTGATTTCACGGAAGACTTTTAAAACGGTTAGTGTTTCAGCACGTTTTATAATTTATTTCTTACCTTCTATTTTAAGTGTAAACTTTTATGCGCTCGCCATGCCCCTGGCTGATGCCGCATATTTGCCCAGGTTAATGACAAGAGAAATGAAAGGATTTTATCTTTTTAAGAGAGACAGTGAGTTTATTTTCAATTTTAAATAAATAAATTTGGACAGATTATATTTCTAATAAACAAAGAACGGGCAAAAACCTAAATCAATCCTTATCCGACAGCTAGTTTAGTTTTAAATTATTAAATTAAAATTTAATTTTGAAATTTGGATATTTAAATAAAAAATGATTGGATTTTACTTTTGAATTTATTTGGACAAATATTATAATTGTCGATACCTGCACACTGCTGCAGAATCTCTGCGAAACAGCTCTTCTCCTTTTTTGAAATCGTAACTAGGCTTCGTTGGAAACCAGGTAGTTTGGTACTTGGGCCTTACTTCTTGGATTGCAATTTTCAAATTATATGTCGAAAAAGGTTTGTTGGATGATGTACTGCAGTTTTATTTTAAAAGAATTTCATGTTTATTCAAGATTTCAATAAAAATGTCAAAGAATTTTTAAATTTTCTGTTTGTCGAAAAACTTGATTATTCTGTCTCTGATTGTTTTTGTTATTTAGAGCCCCAGTTAACTATTTTGAATAAATAAAACTTGACTTTTCTATCACCATTCGAAATACCATCCGCTCCCTTGGTTACGAAGTTCAATTTTGTATGTACGGTGTTGCCAGGTACGGTGTAATAAAATGTGGTTACCATGTGAACGTTGTTTTAAAATCCATAAATTGCATATGATTAGCAATTTGCTTACCCATACTCAATACATTTACATAATTTGTTTTAAGAGAAATATAATTTCAATTTTCCGTTGGTAAAATTAGTGTCACTTTGTCCGTTATTAACTGGATTCTTTTTTTTAACGAAATGATTTTATGTCTTCATGTGTAAGACGGAGAAATGAAAAGGAACTAGGGGAATATAGAGGGAAGAGGGCACCAACACTTCTTTGCTTCGTTAAAATATGGAACTAAAATAGTTCAAACTGTGAATTCAAAGCACCTTTCAACAAAGGAAAACAAATATCACAACAATATATGCAGCGTGTTGTCGGATAGGTGTCACAAGGGGAAAAACCATAAGACAGAACAGTATAAACTTTTTGCCCACGGGTCAACATTTTGACAATTAAAAATTGTGTGAGTAGATGTCACAACGTGATGTGTAAAAAATAGGGACTTCAAAAATAAAATATACAAAACCTGTCGATTTTACGCCTTGTTTTAAAATTTATTTATTTTTTAATTTTTTTAAATTTTTTAAATTCTTTTTGTGTATTTTTTTTTAAATTGACAGTTATACAATAATATTTATACACGTCAATATACAAAGTATAACATACATATGTACATACATAAATTCGATAATAAAATATCAGTCGGAAGTACATACATTAAATTAAAACGGAACTGGAGTGCAATGATTTAAAAAAGTCAAAATATTCCTCTTCGGAATAGAAGGCTTGTTCAACAAAAATCCTTTTTATATTAATTTTAAAGGTACTGGAACACGAATTTTTTATATTCTTGGGGAGAACATCGTAAAACTTTATACCTTGATGACAAAAAAAATTTTTGGGAACTAGATAAATGCGCATATTTGACGCTTAAACTATTTTTATTTCTAGTACTATAGTTATGAAAGGGTGCATTAGTTTCATAATTACCTAGTCGGACATCGATACGAAATGTAGTGCCATTTTCTCGTGAACATATAGAAAAAAAAATGAAAACGGAATTGAAAGATAAAAAACTGTAGTTGTGTGTGGACGAAACAACAGATCGTCAAAAACATTCTGTGGTTAATGTAATGGTACGTACAATGGAACCACATCGATCGTCATCCTCCTTCTTACTTGCTTCCAAGTTATAAATTGTACTGCCGATGAGATTTTAAGGGTGGTGTTGAACTCATTGAACAAATTTTAAGTTTCAACTAAGCAACATGCATTCTTTGGGCCTTTTTATATTAATTTTAAAGGTACTGGAACACGAATTTTTAATATTCTCAGGGAGAACACCGTAAAACTTTATACCTTGATGACAAAAAAATTTTTGGGAACTAGATAAATGCGCATATTTGACGCTTAAACTATTTTTATTTCTAGTACTATAGTTATGAAAGGATGCATTAGTTTCGTAATTATTAAAATTGGTCTTAATATGCAAAAGACAATCGAAAATGTATTGCGAAGGAAAGGTTCAAATTTTAAAGTTTCTAAAAATTTCGCGCTTTAAAAGTTTGGTGTTATTTGTGTTTTACAACAAACAAAAACTTTCATGAAGAACTCTTTTTTTCAAAAATCAATAGTAAAAAAGTTTTTCCTCTTGCGACACATATCCGGCAACACACTGTATAAAGTTCTATCTCTTATTGCAACTCTTAAAGTATACAATTAGAATGAAAGAGTGAAAAGAGATTGACATTTGTTTGCTGGGGACAACTACATCTTGGCAAAACGTATCGAAATTCGAAAAGAAAGAAATAATGCATACATTTAAATACCAAGGAGATATATTCAATTGCAAAGCATTTACAAAAACGCTTTTATCAAATAATAATTGTAATTGTTGTTATATAATTTGTAATATAGTTATGGGTGCATTATCCAAGAATATGAAGAGAATTTCTATTCATTACTAATAGAAACTGTTACAATTTTTTGCTTATTAGATATAGATTGTAATAGTCGTATTAGTTTTACCTATTATGTTCGCAGTTTTTTCGTCACACCAGCATTGCCGTCCTGAAATTCCGACTTTTAATGATGTTAATAAAACATAACGACAATGTTGTATGTCCAACGTCTGTCTGATGCGAAATTTAAGAATAGGTTATTTTAGTACAATTGTTTCATCTCGGCTTCATCAGCGTTCGGCAGACAATTGAGGCCCGTCATCGAAAGAAAACTTATTTTGCATAAACACACCTACATCACCGAGACCTCTATGTAGCAGGTATTTTAAATATTTATGTAGATCAGTGCGGTCGGCTTTTAGTTCCTGATGATCAAAACGGCGCACAGGAATTTTTTTTTTTCATTCCTCCGCTGGTTGCCAACTTTTTTATAATAATAACATATTTAAGCGCATGTTCCGGGAAGTCGAATAAACGTAATGAAAGTTATGCATCTCGTATATACAAATCGCTATTTATCTTACATTATTTTGTTATCGATACCGCGTTGATAAGGCGAACGAAAGTATGCGAAGATAGAATCAGGTGCCAACGTGTTGTATCAAGATGCAGTCACATAAATCGGGATAAAAAGTAAAACTGAACGCACATGTGTGTGTATACGATGAAAACCGACAGTATCGGGGTATCAATTAACTTATTGACACATTTAGGAATTAAAAATGCTCGACGTTCTAGGAGCCATGCGACGAATTCACTACTGGACGTGTATAGAAAATATGATTCGGTCTTTTTAGTTTGAAACTGTCGCGAAGAAAAAGGAAGGGAATCAAATATTTACACAATTATTCATGCAATTCTATAAACAAGCATAATTAATGTGTAATCATAGGTCGACTAAGCATTACACAACGTAAATATTTTAATTTCCATTAAGCTACGAAATTGGTACATCCCATACAATGTAGAATTTTGAGATAGCTTCCTGATATTCGCACAACACCAATTAGATTAAGACACCAATCTTAAGACTCTATTTTCAAATTTTTGCGTTAGTGGAATGTATTTTTCTATATTTTATAGATAAGATAAATGCTGTTTGAATGTGCACTTTGACAAGAAATTATTGATATACTTTTTGTGTGTACGCAAATAAAATAATACAAGGTATTAGAGATTACATCGCTAAAAGCATACTTTTGTAATGTTCTACCTATGCTTATTTCCTGAGCATGTTGATACAACTTGAACATAATGAATTGATGAGTATGGTAGGATTTAATCCATAAGAATTAAATGGAATATATTCCAAATTGTTTTTATATTATTATAGATGCATAATAAGTAAAAATTTTATATCATTCTCAGACTGCAAACTTACTAATACCGAAATAATATAAAAAATAATCATGCAAGTTGGGCACATTAAAAATATTTGTTCACAAATGCTACAATCGTTTTATCCACATGTGAAAGATTCATTGATCAAGTTCTTTAAAATTTCGAAATGTTGCGAGAATCTGTGGTAAAGATAAGTAATAAAAAGAATGAGTTTTCAGTAAATAGTTGCCTATGAAAAGCTGCCTATACACGATACCTTCCTTCATGTATGGTACACAATACTGTGAACTGCGTGAAAAAAAGAATAGTATTTTTGATGTGAAATCAGTTAAATATGAGAAAAGAGTGGATGAAACAGTAGATACTAGAAAATCATTTAACAACAATAATATATTTTGTAATTTCAATGTATCATCCACTTTTAGGCAGAGTATGCAGTGATGAAATCCAATATACATAAAATTAATTTATAAACTAAATAAGTCCTTACATTTTTTTTTATTAATGTGTTCTTTCTTCGTACATCACTTTATTAATTTTGATATTCATTTATATTATTAAACAATTCTTTTGCGGACAGCTATTTTTGCGTGTTTCTTTAAATAGTTACGTGTTTTAACTTTATCACAAGATAAGTTCGGAATATACATATTAAAACTCAAAATTGTTGGACAGTAGAATAAAATCTGTACTACTCACCGAAATTAGGGTTGCAGACTTTTTCAACAATAGCGATCTGACCGTTGCTGGAATTATTATCATTCTTTCGTTTGCTGCCGTCCTTCCTTCCGCCACCTTTCTTCTTCGCCTCTGTCTTCTTCAACATCGGCGTCCTATAAACGCTATAACTGTAGGAGCCGTCACTTTTCAAAAACAAGAAGTACTCTTTCATTTGCCTAATGTTGGCTTTGACTAGACGCGACTCGTGACGGGGTTCGCAATTCTGCGGCCTTTTGCTGTAGATGAACGTGAGTCTTATCGTGCCCGAATTTCGGGATTCGTTACTCTTGAACACTTTAATTATTTTAAACGTAACACTGTAGTTCGTGTTCTCAGTTCTGTTCACGCTCATGCTTTCCGCCCTTGCCAACATAACCGTATCGGCGATGTATGCATTCCTGGCAAGATCTTGTTTCTGGCAATGATTGTTGGCCCTCTTCCTTTTCCTTCTCTTTCCGTGATTCCTCTTTCTGAGCGGTGATCGTTGCAATCTGTTCACGATCGCATGCGTTGGTCTCGGAACGTTTACGTCGGATGGAATCTGTGCGACCAAATTGCTCGCGGTAGTCGATGAGGTTGTCATCACGAATGGAAGGGTGCTAGGCGAAGGATATTGAAGATTTCGGTCTGTTTCGTTCGCGTTTTTCGTATCAATTATGTGTACTTCTATACGCGCTTTCGATTTTGGGAAATTTCGTTCTGGTTCGTTCAGTGCAGCTTGACTCAAGCGTCGATGTTTTCTTGCGTGTCTGATCCTGTGCCTCGATCGTCGATACCTATTCTCGTTATACGCACTATTTCTTTGCAATCGCTCCATTCCTACGCTCGGACTTCTTTTCTGACGCTCATGTTCATGTAGATTGTCTTGTCTAACATTAGTAGCAGTGTCAATATCATCGCTTCTTGAGATGGCGACGAGTCTATCGAGAAAGAGATTGTTGGAACGTGATTCTAAACTACTTGAGGTATGAGAATTTTTCTTGCTAACGTTCGTCATCGCCAATCTATCTATGCGGAAACCAGAACAACTCAAAAACGCTACGATCACTAGTAATACAAAACATACACATTTTTCGTACGATAATTTACACATGTCTAGCTAATGTGTAATTTTATGAAATTACTATTTCGCGTTTCTCTTGGTCGCTTCGCGTGAGTCCTTTCAATTTTCACGTCGCCCTGTCGCTGCGAAACTTGATCACGTCGGCCACTTCTAAGTGATGATGCCCATCAGTTCCAAGTTTCTCAAAATCCTGTTGATCCGTCATCTTTCACAGATGACCAAGTTATGACCAGACGAACAATACGAGCGGTGCTCACATTGTTGCGTACAAGCTGCCTTATAAGAGACTCTTCATCGTTATTATTACTAGTACTACCACTGCTACTACAACTGCTGCTTCTGTATCCTACTTGTTGTCGTTCTTCTTGTTCTTCTTTGCCTTGTCGCCAATAACTATGGTGATCCTCGATTTCGATTTTACAGTTATTTTCTATCATCAAGAATACTTCACGCGAAATTTGATTGTTAATCGATACGCATTTGTTAATTTACAACGACAAAAAATTAGTTATCAAACAACAATATATGAGTGTTAATATTTTTTTACAAACAACCAATTAATATATATTGCTATATAGTGAGAAATTAATAATAACTTGATAGTAATTAGAACAGTTAATTGATATACATATACATTTATAAATTAGCGCAAAATGTCACACCGAAAACTATTCGAAATTATGAAATTCAGAAAAGAAGAAAAAAAAAAAACTGGAGCGCACTTTTAAACTTTACAATACTAGGTACTATTACTACAACTGTTGCTATAGTGTGCACACACTCGATGTAATAGACCGGGTTATAGACAGACTCTCTCAGTCGCTGTGCAACCGTGCGATGCTCGCGTCAAGGAAGTTCAAACCGCACTGAGACGAGTCCTCTTCATAGCATCTGGTGGCGGACGCCCAAATCAACTCTCAGATTACTTGATGTGAAGATAGACGTTGCTTCGAATAAGAACGTCGCGACGCTAGTACGACTCCCTTGTTTTATTTTGTGATGCTTTCGCGCTGTTTTATTTTCAAACGGGCGTATTCGAACTACTTACTCGGTGTGCGCCCTTTTTTTCTCGCCGTACTGTCTACCGCTGTCTGTTCTTGTTACTCGCCATCTGCAATTATCAGCCGATATTACAACCATTAAATTCACCACTTAATTCTTGGTACTTTTATTTAATTAAGTGTAACATTGTTAATTAATTGATTACACGTCTCATTTAATTTCTTGCACTAGTCATTACACAACGTGTTGAGAAAAAGGGCAAAATCAATTATCTGGTTATACTACATCATTTGGATTTGAACCATAAAGTATTAAATTTTGAATTCCATCCAAGTTTTTATCTGTGACTTTTTATAGAGTTTTTTAAATATGCCAAAGCTGGAAATATGTTTTATGAAGATTCCTTTGGAATCAGTTACTTTTTATGTAAATACGTGTTTACTTACTGTTTCAAAACGTTATAAGTTTAAAACTTTAAGGCCACACGTAGAGAAGTGGTTTCTTGCATCAGGAAAATAGCTTTTCTTGCAAAAATTTTATTTGGATTTTCTTAGGGCTAGAAAATCAGGAAAATCCATGACAGAAAAATATTTCTTCCAAGTAAATCATTTAGTTTTAAGTTAAGAAAATATTCATATTAAGGGTAGGAATAAAAAAATAATCCAGATCTCAGTTCTATGAGAAATTAGGCGACCGGTTTCATGTTTAAAAAACACATCCATCCTACAAGGATATCCAATAAAAGAAAAATTAAAATAATGGAAAAAAAACTAAAGTTAATAATTAAAATTAGGAGCAAGTGGCTAATGAACATTTTTTTTTTATATGTTACAGTATAATTACATTATTTCTATAAAAATGTAATTAAATATGGATTATTTTTGGATAGTAATTGTCTTGAATTGAGCGGACAGTCTTGATACAAGTAAACGTTTGTCTGCGTGCACCAAACATAACCTTACAAAAACATAATTAAATCTGTGAAAGATAATGTATACAAATTTTATTTTAATTTAGTAGTTGAATAAGAAAACCTAAGAACAAAATTTTTTCTACGTTTTCGCTTATGACATAACGGTAACGCTGTTGCTGTTATTTTAATAATAGTTTTCTTTTGAAACGAATCTCCATGCATGGTACACTACGGTCCCTCCGTTGTATTTGGGCTGGTTTTCAGGGAAAATATGTTCCAATAATTGTGTTCGCTATTTTGTTGACTCCTGCTTGTAGATCTTGATCTTACGCTGGGTGTATTCGTTAATGAATTCCTTTACGACGGCGTAGTCTAAGACAAGGCGTTTAGGAGCTGAAATAAGAAGGTACGAGCTACAAGTTGGATAAAATAATCGTTCGTTTATACACGTCTCATTGAGCAAATGTGAAGTATTTTTGAATAGTTTGTTTGGTAATTTTATAATAGCGTAATAACTAATATAAAAAGTAATACTTAAAGATATGTACCACTTACACGGGTTCCATGCGAATTGTTTTAAAGTTTTCCAAATCAAAAATACCCACCACTTATGTGACACCGCTCTTTTTTGTTGCTCGCAATAGTTCTTCAATTTCTTAGTGGTCATCCGTATAAGGTCCTGTTTGCTTGTCGTACGAAGAGGTCCTATTATCCCAAGATTTCCCATTGGTGCGATATATACTAAAGGAAGATCGACCGTGAAAAGCAGTGATAGCTGGATATTGTTATTTGGGAGATTAGAAGAAAAATCTAGAGCATTCTCATTATTCTTTCTTTAGAAATGGCCAATAAATAACATTGAGTGGTAAAATAACATGACATGGTATACCATATTGTATAACTTTAAAATTGTAAGCCACTCTGGCTCAATTTCATTTAGAATTTTACGGCTGCAGCTTTTCTAAATTCCATAAAAATCTTAAGGCAATCCAAAATTTGGCTGCGTGAAGTTGGCCCCTGTACTTCCAATCTTAAAAAAATTGCAAATGTCCACGCTTTATGTCCGTTTAGCATGTTCTACTACTCAATTAGAAAATAATTTAGTATGTGGCCTTTTTCTGAACCCATCAAAAGCGTTTGACGCAATACCCCACACTATTCTGCTTGCGAAGTTGGAACGTTATAGTATCAGAAGCATAGCTAATGACTGGTTCAGATCATATCTATTTAGATATGATAGTGATAGAAAACAAACCGTAAAACTGCACAGTATTAGTGGTTCAGCATATTCAAATACAGCAACAAGAAATATTGGCGTACCACAAGGCAGTATCCTGGGTTCTCTTTATTTTTATTTTTCATTAATATGAAATTACGCCGACTTGAACTTGCTGTTTAGTGGTGTTGACTTTCCTTGTTTAACTCGAAACGACTCAATATTACTAAATTTTACCGAACAATGGTTTCAGCTAAATTTTTTACATATAAATAGCGTTGCATTTTTTTACAAACGTAATGACGGCACTGAAATACCGGGTGATATAACTTTAAATAACCAAACCTTAAATTAGCTAAATATTGTTCTTTTTTAGGTGTTGCTATAGATGAAACGCTAAAATAGAATCAACAAATAGAGTAGATATTATGGGGATGTTCGTCGAATGTGGAACGTGATTTCATTTTACAGAAGCGAGCGGTGCGGGAACTGCTGGGTCTGGATTACGGTGTCTCTCTTCGATCGCTATTTATTGACAACATTCGCAATTTATGTGGCATGAATGTATTATCTTTAATATTTAAAGTAAAATGATGAAGAGAATGAAAAAATGTATGAATACGGTTCTAGGTTCAAAACTAATTATAATATTCCAAAAGACAGATTGACAAAATTTACAAAAGGTGTGCAATACAATAGCATAATGCTCTTTAACAAGTTGCCCGAAAATATAAGTCCGAGACAAATTTTCGAAAATTTAAGAGGACGACACATTCATACATATGTGATGTTGAACCATATTCGCTGAAAAAATACATTAATTATTAAATTTATCATGAAATGTGATGTATCTCACTTAACTGCATTTGCAGTTTGACGCCAGTTTCTATTTGTGCACTTTTTTTTTGTAAGTAGAGGTAAAGAATATTATTATTACTAGAATCTGCTCAAGATGTCCTGTTTCAACATATTTGACGATGGATTGTTTTGATGTCTGAGGTACAATAAAGTAAAATAAAATAATACAGTTTAAATACAAAATAGCTTGATTAAAATTAAAATCACTAAAGGCAAAAGAGTTTAAGTGCGTTAGCAAAATCAATAACTACCATTTCATTGACAGTATAACGAAGCAACATTTAGACAACATAGTTATCAAATTTAGTTTCTTGCCGGCTTTCACTAATCCTTCCAAAAAAATACTTAGGTGTTAAATTATGAACTGATGATGGTTTTAAGTCGCTTTGAACTTATTTGTTGAATCAGATACTTCATCAAAATACTAGTTACTGGGTAATGATAGGAAATTAAAAACGTTGCTTCCAATAGGTCCGTATGATAAAACTAAACAAAAGGTAAATTTTGCTCTGAGTGTTTTTGTTTAGGAAGCATAGGGAAACGTGGTAGCATTAAGCTAAGAGGAAATGCTGAAACAATCTGTATACTGTGTATACTAATAAATAGGCTTAGTCGTTTTACGTATGCTCTGAGCTGTAATACAAAAGAATCAAAAATAATTAGGGAGATATCATCTTACATTGGTCCGCTCTTGTTTGCACTGTTTATCAATGATGTAATATCTTCAGATCAAACTTCGTGAGAATCGACACTCTCAATGTTTGCTTTTTCCTTCAGATTCAGCTCAATAAAATTCACGGTTGGTGTGAGAAGAATAGCTTACCGCTCTACATCTCTAAAAGTAAAGTGATGTCCTTCAGATGTAAAACTTGCCCAATCTTGTCTGATTATACTCTAGATTGCACGATTTTTGCCCGTTGTACTACCATGAAGGACTTAGGTATAGCCTCTGATGACAAGTTATCTTTTAGTCCCCATTACAATAACATCGCTTCCTTTGCTCGAATGTGATTAGGTTTTATACTTTGCAATTGCCGGACTTTTACTAATCTTTCTGCATTAAAATGTTTGTGTTGTTCTATCGTTAGATTGAAAAATATGCTGCTATTGTATGGTTACCTGTTTATGGGATTTACAAAAAACAACTTGAATCAGTATAGAAGCGCTTTGTCAAGTTTTTGTGGCTTAAGTGCGACGGTGGTGCAGATCATAATGTGCTGTTTCAAGATTTAATATACCCCTACTTCAAAAGCGCAGAAACATAATTGTTCTCACTTGTTTCAAAATGTTACACGGCTCTGTAGATTGTCCCAATTGTCTTTTTTTATCCCTAGAATTTCATTTAGACACAACAGTTTGTTTTATTGTAGTCTGCTAAAACTAATATTCTTAAATCAGCGCTAGTTTCGATCTGCAGCAGTTACAATAACATTTCCAACTTATGCGATATATTTCACTGTACCCTACGGCAAATACTATCGACGGTAACATTATGATTAGTTTATAGTTATATAATTTGCTTCTGTTTACTGTGTTGTAATAAAATTTTTCTGTAGTATTTAAGAACACTGTACTGAGTATTTGTATCAATGAATTGTATTTCTTTTTGTCCTGTAAAGGGAATTCTGTTTCTGTTGGGCAAATAAAATATTATTATTACATTATCATCTCAATAAATACACTGCTTTGTTTGATCAAAATGCCAAAATCACATGTATTCCCTGTTACAACTGCCGGCTTTAGAATACTGTTACACAATATTTAATCCAGCTTTTTGGTTCAACTTTTGATTAAAAAATAATAGCAAAGGATTATTATTAAATTAATATGAAGCTAACGGTATTACTAAGCTAAACAAAATTAAAATAAGATAGGTGAGTAGGTACAAAATTATGGTATTTTAATTTGTGACAATCGTATTAATATGCATCAAATTGAGTTATTACATTGCATTTTGAAACACTTTTTTCATTGTAATTTAAAAGCTAAAATTACTAATTATAGAAGCACTTGGGGATATCAAAGTCTTCCACATACGTGCAACAAGCTAATATCTGACCAAATGCCCCATTATTATTGGTATTAGAGGTAGGGCCTCTTCAGTAAATAAAACTTTTAAAATCTGAACGAAATTAGAGAAATGGCAAGTTGCTTTTAGGGCAATAATTAGGTAAAGTTAGTTTTTCTTCTTTTTTTGTACATTCCTCGTAGCTACTAAGCCATTGAATTAAAAATCACTGTTGTTACACCAAATTAGCCAGTAAACCCTTAAATTTTTTTTTATCATTTTTCAAAATATTCGCGCATGTATTCGAACCAATTTTCGAAACATTTTTCCACTCTGAAGACGGTATCTCCAAAACATGGTTTTTGAAGGGTTCAATAGCAATATTTGAGGTAAGAATCGCTGTTCGTGCATTTTTTGACATTTGGAAACAAAAAGAAATCGTTAGGCGATAAATCAGGTGAATACGGCAACGAAACATTAATTTGATGTGTCTCCTCCTTCAAATAATGAATTGTTTGACGTACTGTGTGGGAGTTGGCATTGCCATAATGAAGGATGGTCCGATGTTGTCGATTGTCTTTCCTAATTTAATCGATGACTTCTGGCAAACAAATTGTTATATACCGTTCAGCATTAACTGCTCTTCGATCCTCCAAAGCAATACTGCCACATGTTCAGTACAATTAAAGAGACAAGCAATGATTTTCTTGGGAGTGCTTCATAAACGAACAACTTCCGTTGGATACGGTTCACGGGAACACCCTAATAGTTGATTTATAATAATAATAATAATAATAATAATAATAATAATAATAATAATATAAAATATATTTGGTCTTATTGATCACAAACAGGATACTGGACAAGACAGTATTACATTGTGCACATAAAACAGAAATATAAATAAAATTGACACAGGTTATAACAATTAATCTATAAATAAAACCAATAAGTAAGATCAATGTATAAATAAAACTAGTGTATAAATAAAATCAATGTGTAACTAATGTGGAAATAAATATGAACATATAATCAAATATCAATCTATAGAGGAATTGAAGGTATTACTGGCCAAGAAGGTATTGCTTGGTTTTATTTCTAAATAACTTAATATTAGTAATATTTTTTATATTTATGGGTAATCTATTTTACATCGCAATTCCAGCGTACATAGGATTGCTCTTATACAGACTCAGTCGATGATTCGGAGACAACAAATCTGCGCCGTGTCTAGTAGGATAACTGTGATTGAAGTTATTCGTGTACAATTGATTAATATTTTGTTTAATTAAGTGCAGCACGTCTTGAATATAGAGACATGGCACAGATAGAACAGAAGATGCCAAACGTGGTACACCTACAATGCAATGAATAACTCGCTTCTGGATGCGGAACACTACTCCTAATTTCGAATCTGCTCCCCAATACGCAATACCATACTCCACCCTTGTCTGAAAGCAAGCACGATAACAAGAAATTAATACATCTTTCGTTACCACATGGGACAATCCATACAACACAAAGCACACAGATCGCAGTCCACGTGAAGCCCCAGAAACTTTACTGATGTTGCTTGTTCAACAGATGTGGAATTAACTTTTAGAAAATAACTAACATCTCGCAGTTTTATTCTAGGCGTAAAATTTATGAATTTTCTTTTTTGTAAATTTAAAATCAAACCATCTATTGAACTTGTTCAACATCAAATTAGCAGTCATAAGTGCGGCACCCAGGCTCTCTCCGACACACAAGTATGAAACATCATCAGCAAATGGTACTGTATTGCCATTATCATACAAACTTGGAAGATCATTAATAAATATTAAAAAAAAGTAGGACCAAGAACGGAACCTTGAGGCACACCTCTCCCCATATGTTCTATTGCCGACCGAACGCCTGCGATCTCCACAATTTGCCTCCTGCTATCAAGATAAGATGAAAACCAATCGTAGATCACGCCTCTCAAGCCGTAGTTTGCCATCTTGAGCAGTAATAAAGAGTGATCGACCAGATCGAAAGCCTTACTCAAATCCATGAATATACCAGCGGTTTTGCTTCCACGATTCAAGTGATGATAAAGACAGTGGATAAAATGCCGCATTGCGGTATCAGTAGAATTACCCCTGCGAAAACCATGTTGTAGAACTGCCAGAATCCCATTCCTGCACAAGAACTTATACACTCTATTAAAAACTATCCGTTCTATGATTTTAGACACAGTAGATAATATGAAATTGGTTTATAATTATTTATGCATTCCTTGTTTCCACTCGTATGAAGAGGAATTACCTCACCAATTTTAAATACAGTAGGAAAATATCTTACAAAACAACCCAAATCGTGCTGACAAACAATCACATGATTAAAGAAAGAATAAACCAGCAAGATTACGTAAAAATAACAACCATAGAAGAACTTTCAATAAACCTGCAAAACATCATAATAGAAAATCAAGCCAATTCAAAAGAAGAGAAGACTGTACATGGATAGACGAACACCTAATTCAGCAGATTAAATAAAGAAACAAACTTTACAAAAAGCACAGAAAGCACTCACAAAACGATAAAGTACGAGATGAATATAAACAAAAAAAACATACATATCTAAACTAATCAAAGACACAAAAAGGCAATATTACCAAAAGAAATTCAGAAAACACAAAAACGACTCAACCAAAACATGGAACATAATAAATCAACAAATACGCAAACCGAAACACTATGACCAAGAAATAACTATCTTGAAAGAGGATGGTACGAAAACCAAAACACAAAAAGAAGCAACACAATAGGGAAACAATTAGCGGAAGACCAAATTCGAAAAGGCACCACTCCACCACAAACCACAATAACAAAAAACCAATACCCACCTACAAACTTCCAAAAAGCAATGGAAGAAGAAAAAATACAAATTATACAAAAATTAAAACTCAACAAAGCACCAGAATTTGACGCAATCACCAATGAGATCTTAACAGAAAACAAAGAAAAACCTCGATTTTAGTAAATATAATAAACAAGATATTTCAAAATGGCATTTACCCAGACCACATCAAACAAACTATTATCAGACCCATACACCAAAACGGAGACAAAGAAAATGCAGAAAATCACTGACCAATAGCACTACTATCAACTTTAAACAAAATCCTAGAAAAATGTATCCAAACTAGAATATCCACACACCTTACACAAAACCAAATAATAAACGGACGTTCGAAAAAAATTCCGGAACAACATCAGCAGCCTTAGATATGATCAATGAAGTGAGAACCAGTTAGTAGTAACACTAATAGAACCCAATATAAAAAACAGAAGCCAAACAACACAAATAAATGGCGAAAAAGGCAACTCACTCACCACTGACCACCACCACCACCACCCACCTCAAGGCGGAAACCTACCACCAATATTATATATCCTATACACAAACGACCTTTTAGAAATAGCACTCAAAGGAAAAATCTTCGCGTATGCAAATCACATATGCCTAATATACGCAGGAACAAAACAAAAGACCCTACAAAACAACATAAACGAAGACATTAAGAAAATAAAAGACTGGTGCTACAACAACCTACTAACGATAAACCAAGACAAAATTAAATACATGATCTTCATAACAACAAAACAAAGACACAAATTTAACATAAACATCAAAGACCAAGAAATAGAAGAAGTACAACACATAAAATATCTGGGAATAACAATACAAAACAACCTAAAATGGGACATGCACATAA
Organism: Dynastes maya; assembly: GCA_029619315.2. NCBI lineage: Eukaryota > Metazoa > Arthropoda > Insecta > Coleoptera > Scarabaeidae > Dynastes > Dynastes maya. The sequence continues at coordinate 64,522,581 of JAROYE020000001.1, read as the reverse complement.
ACCAATTAATAAAGATCGACACAAAAACTATAGCGGCACTAAATAAACTACGGAACATTCTCCCAAAAGACATGAGAAAACCAGTATACCACGCAATATTCACATCAAGAAGCAACTATCTAATAAATATATGGAGCAACACAACTAAAAGGAACATAAATACCATACAACGACAGCAGAAAAAAATCCTAAAAATACCCTACTCATTAGACAAAAAAACCCAAACCAATGAAGTATACAAAAAGACACAAGAACCTAACATACAACAAATGATAACATTGATAACACTAAATAACTTACTCTTATTATCCAAAATAAAAGACAGACTAATAAAAAGCAATATCAAATTCTCAACAAGCAAACAAATCCACACACACAACACCAGACAACATTTGCACCTAAGAACAGAAAGAACAAGACAAAAGAAATACACACAAAACCTGACAACAGAAACAATAAGACAATACAACAAAATAGAACCAGAGATAAAAAACAAAGACTACACCAACTTCAAAAAAACCATAAAACAAAGGATTTTAAAAAACAACATTTAAATATAAAACACAAACGCGAACATAAAAAGAAAAAAAAACAACCAAGAAGAAGAGCGACATAGAAAAGCCAACCGAACAGCCCTCGATACCATTAACCCGAGACGGACAACAACCCACTCTCGAGGCGAAGACAGAGGGCACAGCAATATTATATGTAAAAAGTATACATATGTAAAAATACGTATATTATGTAGACATATTCATATCTCTAAAATAAAATCTATTTCAAAAGAAAAAAAATATACCTTGACAAAATGATTTATTTATTAAACAGACCAATGGTGGTGTAACACTTTTGATACAAGCTTTAAGGACATTGCTGCAGACACCATCAGCATTACTAGAATACGAAGATTTTAACTGTAAGATTGTGGCGTATACTTCATTATCAGTTGCTGGTGCAATAAATATAGTGGGAACATTTCTAGTCTTCAGAGAAATGTCCGCATTGTTACTTAGTTTCCCGCTCTTACGGATACCTCTAAGTTTCGTCACCTGTTACGATGTTGAATATAGATTTTGATGTTCCTCTGTCGACTTGATTGAGCATTTACCTAGCAATTGACACGAGCCTTTTTTGTGATTGGGTCAAATTATGCAGAAATTTTACGAAAATAGTGACGTCAAATCTCCATAGCGCCATCTAGTGGTCGTTTGTAAAAATTTATGACGCTACCTTTGTAGAATTCGTCTAAAAATTATGTACATTTTAATGTGTCCAAATATGAATTTGAAATGAATGCGTGATTAGCGAATAGAGCACGAAGACGTAGAGTTTTAAACAGCTGATAGCATAATATAAATAATACGGTGGTAGTATTTTTTATTCGGTTGCACTCCTCTAAACAATTATGTTTTGGTTTTGTAATTCGCTTTCGATAACTTAGCGTACTTTGTATTGTCTTTTCCTGGAAATTCCTTCAGAACTTCATCATTCTACTTTTCAACAGTCCATTTCGTTTCTAAATTGCGCTGAACGAAAATGATGATTATATTCCGGGCGTGTGTACACACACATATATCATGCGTCGAATTACTAGTATTCGAGATTATATAAGTCAGTTGACTTAGCTCTAAAATACTTGAAATCTCGTTCAAAGTTGCACTATAAACAACCATAATTACCTAGTGAGTGATACTTAGTGTATGAGAATCGTTTTTATTTTCTTCTTTTTCCACCAACGCTTACTTGATTTATAGATCTTACCCTCTTCTCCTCCTATCCTTAATCGTATGTATCATATAGCAACATTAAGATCATTACCAGTTATTTATGTAATCTCAACAGAGAAAAATATTTTCCAATATTTCCGAGTATTCCACGTTTTTCTATCGTGGAAATCCCAAGTTTGATATCTGATAAGGTAGGCGCCAATTCATTATCTCGAAATAGAAGCATAATGCTTGAATCAACGTTGTAGATCTGTATTATTTTATTGATTAATAAACACAATACGAATTCGGCATTTTTTCTGTCTATCTTTTATTACACAATCATATTTTTATCTGGACACATTCTTAGTAGAAGCTGATATAGGTTAAATTTGAAAGTGAATTTTATTTTTGTTTATGCACATTTCAAGGTAAAATGTTACACGTCAATATGCACTCCAATAATATTAAATTGTTTCGAAGTATTTACAGTATTTACACGGCTTATGATATTAAGCATTGATGATAGGATGTAGATTAAACTTTATATTTGCATGAAAGCTTAATTATATTTAGATTTTGATGAAAAGGTTATAAAATGTATATTTTTATGTTGTATGTATAAATTGGTGACACGGTGGCAATGTGCAGCGAATGTGGTGAAATGAATGGATAGCATCCACAAGAAAATTACTTTAAGACATTTTTTGCTTCAGAGTATAGCTTTTGTTACTAATAATCAGAGAACGGCAAAATTGTATGGGATGACGTCAGCCGCAGCAGAGCCGTATGCAAAGCATATGATGTACGCGGTGATTATTTCAAGATCGAGGAATCAGTGAATGGTGGTCGTGCAGTCGTAGTATTCGCATCGAGTTTTCTTCTCAAATAATTCTACAGATATTTACTATATCTATTCTTTATTAGCATTTTAAGGTATTTATTTTCCATATTAAACGTTTAACAGCGACGATACAATATTTCGAAAGTCGAAATATTGTATGGTCGCGTTCAATACATTAAACGACACATTCAATAAATTCCGGGTGATATTAGAAATAAACTGATTAAGTTGATGTAGTGTTCAGCAGAAATTCAAATACAGCGGTACGGAATTAATTTTCTCCAAAAACATTTCGTAATCCGAAATTTCGTAACTAGAATCAAATGTTCTTATAAGAAATAAAGGAAATAGAGATAATCCGTTCCCATAACCAAAAAAATAATCAGAAATTCATTTTATTTATTTTAAATACAATTGAACATGTAGAAAAATCAATAAAAACTCTAAGTTTGAAATTAAAAAGAAATAACTTCACTTACATACGCTATTTTTAATTAGGACTCTTTCCGGCGTATGGAAGACAGTGAGTATGAGGTGGCTTTTTCAAATACATTACAAAATTAGCGACGCGACAGATAAGAAATTGTTTGACCGTAGAACTTTCGGCTTTGTTCTTTGAAAAAGATTTTACACAAAGATAAAAGAAATTTCGGATAAAGTAAGAGTAATATTAATTATGAATTCAAGTCAGATGCGAAGCGGTGGAATAGTGGGAAGTTAACCACACAAACCATCGCATTATACTGTATATAACTGTTTCCAGCATGTACACGAGTCGCACGGAAATTCTGCCGAATCTGTAAAAGTTCTAAGCTGCGTTGCATATCCGGGAGTACCTTTCGGTTTTGGAAACAAAAATTCATCCAAATTTTCTTCCGTAATCCTAAAATTCCGTAATAAGATACTATCGTAAACCGAGATACCACTGTACGAGCCCCGTCCAGCTTCAGTTGGCTTTCACACAAAATTTGTAGTGTTGCCATTTACCGCTTAAGGAGCAAAACCCGCCGCTACAATGTAATATCTAAGACAAAATATGCTATGTAGAGGACTTTAGGAGAGATCTGGGTTCAGTGGAGCGTGTTGTCTCATCAACAATCGAAAATATTAAAAAAATTTAGTTTTCTTGTATTCCATTACCCAAGTACTGCTAACGATGAATATTAAGGTGGCTATGGAAACAGCCCTTTTTTTGACGGAAATCACGGTGACAGATGTTTCGGTTGTAGAACAGTTAATTGATAATGCAATTGTTGTCAATAATGGGCAGGGGAAAGGCAATTGATGAAAAAATTCGATCAATTATTATTAATTTACACAAATCCGGAAAATCAAACGGCGAAATCGGAATATTGCTCAGCATATCCATATACAGTGTTCGAAATATTGTAAAATTGTACAAATCAAACGGTTCAGCTGCCCAAAAGCCCCAATATGTGAAACAGTCCAAATTAACAAACACTGATAGACGAGCTTTGGCCAGAATTATCAAGTCTAATAGGCGTGCTAACTACGGAGCGTTGAGTGTACTCTGAAGTGAAGCTGTTGGAAGACGTGTTTGCAGGTCTACATGTCATTCAGAAGCAAGAAAACTTGGTTTTGGTACTTACAAGGTAAGTTTCATGAGTTCAATCCTAAGGGACAAAAGATAATTCGTTTTTCCCATCACGAAGGCAAAAGAAAACCGTTATTGACCCTAAAGCAGCGAAGCAAGTTAAAATGGGCTAGAGACCATCGAAATTGGGATATGGAGAGGTGGAATAGTGTACATTGGAGTGACGAGTCGCGATTTGAAGTTTGTGTCGGTGATAGCCGGAGCAGCGTTATTCGCCAGAAACATGAAACTTATCATCCTGACTGTCTTAAGCGCAAAGTTAAATTTCCATCTTCGGTAATGGTCTAGGGTTCAGTGTCGGCTAGAGGAGTTGGAAAATTACACTTTATCAACGGCATTGTTAACTCAGACAAATATTTAGATATCCTAGAGGAGTCTTTGTTGCCTACTTTGGATGAGAGCAGGATTTCTGGAAATGACTTCATTTTTTAGCAAGACGGTGCTGCATGTCATACTTCCAAAAGATCCATGAAATGGCTTTCAGACCATGAAATACCGGTTCTAAAATGGGTTTCTAGTAGTCCGGACCTTTCGCCCATCGAGACGTGAGGTTGCGAGCCAATTCTGCTAGGACTGTGCAAGAACTCAAGCAAAGGCTCCAGAACATTTGGGATAGTTTCACTGCAGAGGAGTGTCAGGATCTAGTTAATAGTTTGCCGAGAAGAATGGAAGCAGTTATTAAAAATAAATGTGATGTTACTCAGTGGTAGAATGTGCTATATCTTAGAGCTGAAAATCACAAATTTGAGTTTTCCTTTTTTCAGTCCTAATTAGTTTTAAAGTAATTATTGTAATCAGCTCCGTTATTTTTGTGCAATATATTTTTAAACTGTTATTTGCAAAATAAAAATTGAGAATTATACCTCTATTAGTTTAAATGATCTTCAATACAAGCTAATAACTGAACTTTTATCGGGTGGGCCAACTGAAGCTAGACGGGGCTCATATATGTATAAAATATAACTCTCTTATATCGCATTTTAATCTTGTTCCGCTTGAAGTTGTGAAGTTGAATGAACGTTTTCGATACTCAAAGACGTATTAGCTTCAAAAAGAAACCGTTGTACTGCAGAAATTATAGAAGTCTCTTGTGGTAATGGCTAATTCATTTCTCTTATTTCCTACTTGAAACAAATTTGTTGCATATGTACATATCTTCTATTTCAATTTATAATTAATATATGAATTTCGTTTAAATACGCTTATAAAAACTTTTGAACGTTTGAAATATGCAACATACACTTAGTGCGTCTCTGTATCATGTTTACGATGCAGGGCTTTGAGTCATACACTTTACGATTTTGTCGTTCACTGCTAATAATATACACTATGTCCACCTAGTGGGTGGGTGAGGGATAATCCATTTCCTGTGTAATTTAGAGGAAAACCCAATCAAATAAAAAATCTTCGGAGGTAAGTTCTGCACAACATAAAATTATGTTTAAGTATACAGAGTGTGCAATTTACGCTGTAGACGATACAAGTTTGGCTTTTTAAATCATCCTGTATATGATTAGGTTTCTAGGTGTCCTTTTTCAATTCATGTCAACCTTCATCAATATTCTTTAGTCACCTATTTTAGTTTTTGAGATAATTGAGATAATTTGAGATTTTTGTGAAATCTTGCTGTTTCTTTAATGAAGGCCATTGATATCGTAACCAGGTGTGGTTCATGCTATTTCAATTCTTTCCAATGGAACACCTTGTATATTTTTCCAGAATTTAATAGAGAAGCTTTTGTAGAAATTTTCTATGAACGTTTCCTTATAGCGAAATAATAATCACAAATGTTGATTAGAATTCAGCATCGCGCATTAAGTTTTTTTAGCAGTAAAACACATAATAACATACTGAAAGTTGTTTCAAAAATTTCGCAATTTGCCTAAATAGAAATGTTTATGAACAAATTCTCAGGATGAATTTCTTAAGGCAACACCTAACGTACGCATATAAAATATTACTTCCGAAATATTAGTAAATGTTCAACAAAATACAATAAATCGCTTTACAGTTAGTATAAAGATATTGTATGTAATATATAGACTAAATTTTACAGATCATTTTTGATGAATATTTTTACAAAAACAAAAGTTTAGCTTTATAATTTACTAAAGAACGAGACGCTAGCTAAAAATTTTTGTATGATGTCGAAAACTTCAAGAAAAATACAATTGAATAAAATTTGAATTGCTGCTCTCGCGAGTACGGCGTTTAAAATATTGGCATCCAAACACGTAAGACCATACCGGACATTCCGTTTAGAAACCAAACTTGTGTCATGCGTTGCGGAAACTCAGCAGCCTGTAATCTTCGCCCCCACACACTAGGTAGACACGCTGTATACCACATAACAGTGTTTATTCAATGATTTGATCAAACTTTCGAGCCTTGTGCAGTCTGAAGAAGCATGGTACAATAATTTTTAGTTTATGTAGTTTCAAGGCAATACTTAATTTAGAAATTTTATATTGTAACTGAAAGCATGGGAGTGTATGTAACCTTATACACACCTATCAGGGATATTGTTAAAAAAAATGAAGTTTATGTAAATTAACTAAATTTTTAACTGAGCTGTGGGATTCGGAAGTGTTTTGAAACACACTTTCGGCAATCTTAAACGAATTTTTGTACCAGTAAATAGAAATTAACGAAAGTTAAAAACTGAGAAATGCAAATTAACCTTTATTTTACGAAGATGTCGTATAAACTCTATGTTCCTTATGACATTCACAGGAAACTTGCTTACTCTAACCTCCAACCTTCTCTTCTATCTTGAATTTATTCTATGGTTCCAATATTAGACACTTTAAACTGGGAGCGCAGCCAAAATATGAGGTAACTCGACGAAAGCTTGACCAGAAGTGATGAATTTAATTAGTGTCCCTCTTCTCCTTTTTTTTAATAGCGATGGCGATTGTTTTTATCCACAGCAAATTTTGATGATTTCCATCCAAATATAATTTAACGAGGAATTTTGATAAATAAACTTATTTTTAGAAGTAGCATTATCGAATGACTGTAGGGTTTTAGATGACTCAAAATAGACGACTCTGTGATACAAAATCTCAATGACAACCTTAAAAGACTAAAACTCCCTGACATAAATGATACCTTAACGAAACATATTTAATATACGAAATAATATTAGAAATAGCTTCGAATTTATGCTGTTGTTTGTTTCAGGAGAATTTTTTGTCAAATTTGATGATCTACGAAACGAGGATAACGAAAAGAAGAGTAGTTTCATCTCCAATTTACCAAGATCGTCTTTGGCTGCAGTTAAATAAATTAGAAGCCCCGAAGATCGGAGGCTCGGCGGGGAAAGGAGGCTTCCGAAAGATAACTAATATCCGCCAGAGGGAATTTCATATCTATCGAGTAGCCATACTGAATACCCTATACGTGCTAGAGTGACAGCTGAGCTTGACGATGTAAATATTCAACAAAACAATATAGTACCTTTTAATTTCTTTTGTAATCAGTAGTATCTACAGCATGTCAACCTAGTGCGTAAGTGGGTTCCTAGGCAATTTAGAGAAAAGCTTATCAAATAAATGTTATTCAAAAACCAGCTCGGCATAAAATAAACTTATACTCAAGTATACTGAGTATTTGGCATTCGGAAAGCAAAGCACAAGCTTTGGAAAACTATATTATATTTTAATTACATACGAGGGATGATCATAAAATAAGGTTCCCAAAGCCCTACAGCAGCAATAAGACGTGTTAGGCGAAATCCGACAACATTGGCGTGTGCAGCAGCTCTCCCACTCTATATATGCACCATTCTCGTCTGGCTACGCCGCTCAGTGTTGGCTAAGCAGCCGTCCGAGATGGAACTCCCGATAACCACTACCGCCAGGTGCGAAATTCGCGCTGTGATACGTTTTTTAAACGCGAAAGTGGTTTCACCTATAGACATTCATCGTCAATTAACCGAAGTTTATGGAGAAAAGTATATAACTGTTCAACACGTTCGCAAATGGTGTGGGAATTCACTGGAGGTCGGACGGAAATTCACGATGAAGAGCGGAGCGGAAGACCATCAGTTTCAGAGGAAATCGTTGAAAAGGTCGAGAGTATACTGCTTGAAGATCGGAGGGTCACCATTTGTCAACCCGCTCTTCGGAATCCTGAGATTTCCAACACCACAATTGAAAAGACTCTTGAAAGAACAGGCGGTAGAATTTTACGACATAGGGATACAGAAGTTGGAGCACCGGTTGCAAAAATGGTTGGATAGAAATGGCAATTATGTCGAAAAATAGCTTAAGTTTTTACCTTTAAAACGGTGTGTAATGTTAAGGAAGTAAAGAATGCTGTCTATTTTTTAAAAATATGGGAACCTTATTCTACGATCATCCCTCGTATTTTTGATGTACACATGCAAATGGGTAGAATTTCAAACGCTATAATATAAAAAAAAACGTGTTTTTGTGTTCAGAAAAAGTGCTCGAAAAGAGCATTTATTTAGAAATAAATGTTTTATATTGTTCTTTAACATTGTTACGAAGGAATTAGGTTGTTCTGTTAAGAACTCTGCATTTCAAAAAAGTCGCTTTATGTAAGGATTGTGTATTTATTAATTATTCAATGATAACTGCCAACACCGTGACATACAATTTGTGAGTCTAAGATAATTATACTTTCTGTCAAGTTTCCAGGGGTACTACAATTTAAGGAAAGCATGGAATAATATGTGGTTTCACAGGCAGATGGTATTCTGTGATATATTTTATATAATTTTCCGATAACTGTGGAAACTTGAGAAGCATTCTAGGATGTAACACAATGGTTGGAAGTAAACAATGTATTATTTGTATTCGATGAATTTGTGCTTGTCATGGACATTTTGCATAATGACTACAAAGCTTATAATAAGGATAAGGAATACTTGTGCGTAGATACATATGTGTACGTAATCGTAAAGTTTTCCTTTTATACGGAAACTCTATGAAACTTAATGTTACTACACGTAAAAAAAAATTATAAAGAATCAAACAATTGTAGAACAATTAATATATATGCGGCTTCCATCGGCAAATGCAGAAAAATCGATATTTCCTTGGTTTTACCGATGTTATTAAATTAATTAATTTAATAACATTAATTTAGTAAAATACGTTAATTAATTTAATAACAGCGGCAAAACCAAGGAAATATCGATTTTTTAATTGTAGAACCATTTACTACAACTTGTTTGAGAATATACGACTGGCTACAACTTGCGAAAATCGCTATTACTCGACTGTCGTTAACGGATTGTATTTCTATTAAATACATTGTTGTAAAAATTTACTCAATGATCTGTTACAAAGGTTGCTACAATCGTGTACAAGTTTCAGTTACACACATTGTAAAAAAATCCAATAATATTGTTCTAAAGATTGTATTGCATAATACAATATGTATGCAGTGTGATTATAATTATGATGGGTGGAACAATATGTAAAACGCAATAACAATAACTTTTTTATATTTTAGTATCTCCAACAGCTTCCCAATTCATGGCTAGTATTAGTCAGCCACGAGAATGTTACCAACACCTGTGCTGCTTCGCAGGTATATGATACCATCCCTCCAAACATTCGACAAATTTGTAGTAAAAAGATAAACTACGGAAAACTTTCTTCTGAAAGAATTGTGAACCCAATGAAAATGATTTGACTATACAAAATCAGATGATTTATTAGAAAAAAATTAAGTTTTCGTTGCGACATCTATTGGTGAGTAACCAATACTATCTGGACGTAATCCTAAGGCGTGAAACATTTGGTTCATGCATTTAGGTAGACTTCTATAATAAAATTGTCTGCACAGAAAAGTGATGATTTATTTACAAACTCACTCATTTTCTATTATTTATTTTGAAAAAGTTAGTAAATTTTATGTCAAAAATTGCCACAATCTTGTTTTGTACGTTTCGACACAAAAATTGTTGGAAAAAATGGTACATTTATGTGAAGCAATACAATGAAAACTACCATAATTTTGAATAATAACTAACAAAAATCTACGGTCGGGTTACATAATTGTATTAAGGACTGCTACAATAGTTTTCCTACAATATTGTAGTACATTTTATCTAGTGATTTTTTTCCGTGTAAAGATATGTACATCTTATGAGCTCCTATTAATAGTCATATAACTTTAGAATTTCCTTAAATTCTTTTGAGATTTCTCGTTTGTGAAGTACCTCATGGACAAGTTTAGTTACGCTGTGCAGTGCAGACATATTTTTGTCTACTCAAAATTTTGTCGTGTCATATATAACGTGCATATAAAATGGTATGTTAATACGACGGATGTTACCATTTTGATGGAGGAAAATTGAATTTCGTGGGGCGGTAGCATTATTTACGATGATATTTTTTCAACCCTATGCTAACAATGAAGTGTAAAGAATAAAAGGAGCAAGTCATTGTCGGTCCGTATGGTATCAAATAAACGGCACAATAATTTCCGTTTTAACGTCATTATATCCGGTTCACATTATTTCGAATTGACCCTAAATTAATTCTAATTTAACGCAACAAAAATAAACGTTGTTTATTTTGCAAGAGGTTATTTCTACGTCGTCTACGTACATACACATTTGTGCACACGAAAAATGCTTTGCAAAAGAGGAAAAAAAATTAGAAACATCTAGGTGCAGATACATTTTATGTATAAATGTTATTTCATGTCCTATAATGCGTAATATCTTTTTAGGATAACCATTCAATCTTCCGTCTATTCTAATTTACTTACTTATCACATAGCAAAGTACCAATAATCGCTAATAATGGTAATGATTTTAGATACATTGGTGAATAACGTAAACTATAGAGTTTGTGGGGCACAGGAATTTTAGACCAGTCTAAACCAAACATTGTGCATTTGCAGAGGACATATAGTGATCAATAATGATAGCAAGGACTGTGGGGTAGTACGGCAAACAAAATATTTACGGAACACTCCGCACCATACAAATTATTAATTAACTCGGGAAGGCCTCTTCGAAGACACATGGGCCGACATCATCAGCTACGTACCACTGCATCGGTACGTGGTTGATGATGACTTATGTGTCTTTGAAAAGGCCTTCCCGAGTTAATTAATAATTTGTGTGGTGCGGAGTGTGCCGCGAATATTTTGTTTGACATTTTGTGATATTAAAGTAGAAGCGATAATGAAAGTGAAAGTAAATGAAAACTAGAATAAGCGGATACATATCGCTAGGCAACCACATTTAATAGCTATTGTAGTGGTGTATATTTACATCGTCGAGCGCAGTATGGCCACTCGGTCAATATAAAATTCCCTCTGGCGGATATTAGTTCTTTTCCTCCCCGAGCCCCCGATTTACGGAGTGTGAGTATTAAATAATTTAATTAATTCCAGACAACGACAAATGTGGGGAAATGGGGACGAAACTCCTCTTCCGTACAACTTTTCCATTTCGTAAATTTTGAAAATCAATAAAAAACTTTCCTACAACAAACAACAGTGTAAATTCAGCGGTATTTTGAGCATAATTTCGTAAATTAAATATCTACCGTAATGTTTCTGTCTAGAACGTCAGTAAGTTTTGTTATTGTTGGGTTGTAGGGGATTTTCTGTAGCACAACTGAGAAAAGAATATAGCGGTGGAGCACTGGATGTTACCACTTGCCATGTGATGGATATCTACGAAATATACTCTTCTCTGTTAGATATGCTTGCAACAATTAAATCAGAATTGATTGTCAACAGATGTAAATAAGTACTAATACACCAGGATGATATAAACAGCATTGATGGAGACTAGCAGGTAGAAAGTAAGTAAATTTAATATTACGTAATAAGGAAATCCTTTCTAGCCAAGAAGAAAGGATTCTGCGAAGGTGAAAATGAGCGTATACAAGGCAATATTTTTCATATTGGATTTAAATTGTGAAAGCTGGGTATTAATCTTGAAAGGCAGTTTATCAACAAGTCAATAAAAAGCAGACAAGAGTGTGCTATAAACTAGTGTTGAACCAATAAGAAGAAATAGGATCGGCCATAAATAGTTATTACGCCTACGCTCGTAGTGTCTTAAGATGTTCACCCTTAACATTTGCCAAATTTGGAGTAAGGAAACCTGTGGAAAACCCAGCACTAGAAATCATTCAGACTGTGACAGTTCAAAGCCGAGAGTGCAACTTTTATTGCCTTTTTAAAAGAATAAAAGTTATTTAGTTCCTTTATAGCTAATGATGATTTATTAAACAATTTACAAGCCAATATATACCATGTTAAAATTTACAATGTTTAGATGGAAATAAGCAGTTTCCCTGGCATGTGGAGTATGTGTTATATTATTTAAATTAAATTTGTTATTGTAACGATATATGTAATTTGAGACAATTTTGCACTACTTGCGATGTGGTAAATTAAACATACTTATTCTCAATGTTTTCTTTTGCAAAACAAATATTCCGAACTTTAGTCCATGTTCCATACCACAGCAAGGAATAAAAATTAGAGTAATAAATTCACTTTACGGATGGATTGTACAGGGTTGTAGTGAAAGGACAGAATCTACTCAATTTTAAAGCACCTCTAGACCAGCTAGCAGGCTCAATTATACATGAAACGGAAGAGCACCCTTTTGTCTGTTAGCACAGTCGAAAACAATCAGTGATATTATTCAGTTATGGCTATTCTCAACCCGCTGTCGCACTGTCGTAATTTTTGCGATAGAATTCCAACCTCCAGGAACAGATAATTCGTGGAGGAAATCCCTGTTTGTGCAAGTGCAAAATGGTGGGGAATAATGAAATAGTACTTAAAAAAATTGTTAACGTCCTTTGGGATATAGATGATAAAATCACGAGAACAAACATGGGCAAGATCTGAGATATTGTACCACAGGCACAGGCTTGCTGGAAGTACTATACCATAAGAAGAGAGATGAGTCCTTCCAGTAGGACCAAACCGCATGTACAATCGTCCTTCTGGAAGTGTCTTCCGGAGGGACAGTGGTGGTTACAGGGGAGTTTTAAGGTGTTCAAGGCATAACAAACTGTAGAAAGTCTAGTGCAGAGTTGATCAACATAACCTGGCTACTTCAAAAGAGAATTAGTCATATAACACCTAAAGATTTTATTGAGTATTTCTAATGAAAACTGACGGCAAGTGTTTCTTCCCGTCTTAAAGCGATTTTATTTAACCTTTACTGAATTAATAATATACCTTGTATTTGAGATTGTTTGCTGAATATGCCATTAATTATGACATACCAAAAACGAATGAAGATCATTGAAATGAATCCCAACAAATGTAGACCAAAGAATTGATCCCGGTGGAACACCAATGCTAACGTATACAGAAATATGGTTGCGAAATCTAGCGCGTTGTATATGACGTTTAAAGGAGCTTTGAACTAGTGATTGGTATAATTTAAATAACAGGACCTCTTGATTGAGACAATCAAATGCTTCGGAAAAAAGGATCAATGACGTAAGTCTAAACCTCTGTAATCATCACTCAAAATTTCAAATAGCGTTGTTTGATAAAAAAGAACTGGTAATTCTATCGCTCGTGGCTATTTCGAAAACTTTAGAGATTATTAAAAACAAATTTATAGATCAGTATGTAGCAATACAATAACTACGGAACATAAAATAATGGGTGAAGTAAAGGTCGAATTCTTAGTGAAGAAATAGAAGAGAGTTAGTTGTGGTGGTATGGTCACCGGTTGAAGATGTATTAAAACAGAGATATGAAAAGAATTTGAGAAGTAATGGTGTATGGAAGAAGATAGAGCAACAATTCGGCTAAGGTATGCAA